>OX596043.1:2927500-4387500 GCA_951394065.1 Venusia cambrica | reverse complement strand
CGAGGGTACCGGACCACATTTGGAGAAAAAACATGCTGGTTTTTTTTAATTTACTTCTGGAGTATTCGTGTGGCTCACTATTGGCCAATTCGAATGATTTGTTGTTAAACCTACACCAAGTTTAAACTATTCAGGCATTACTGCTTCAACGATAGCTAAAATGAGGCTTCCTTTAATTTTTAATATGTATTTGTTATTTGTTGGTTTAACGGTAATCAAAATTACGGTTAATCAGATACAGCCCGCTAATAGATAGACGGATGGAGGGACGGAGAGCGGAGGCTTAGTAATAGGGTCCGTTGACACCTTTTGGGTACCGAACCCTCAAACGATCCCAACGAAATCCTTCTTAAATGTTTATTTTGGTTTATTTCAGATGGTGAATCATTTTCATACAAACTCTTGTAACATAAATCCTCCTACTCGTTTATTGCCATAAGTTTACTATAGCTAAATGACTTAAAAAACTTATATATATTCTGTGCTATAACCCTTATTAGTAGGTACATTTAACTTACAAAAACAGTACCGCACATTAACCTTTAACATGACATATTGAGTTAGACATAATGTACATGCCAATAATGTCTTATGCCATGTAAATTATTTCGCAGAAAACACAAGTTTATATGATGTAAAGTGAACCTGTTTAACTTCTCAATTATGCATGACAAACTGATGCTGGTATGGAATTACAGGAACATACTTACCAAACCTGAAGATCTTATTATAGTCGCTCATGTGAACACGTTTAATTATAATCTTCATTGAGTCAATGCCTACGCACTAAAGTTTAATAGATAGCCACGAAAACGTGCTATTATTTTGAGAATGACGTCATATTTCTCATTAATCTACCAATAAAACTTGTTGCACAAGAAAATTAAGATAAACAGAAAGGTTTAAAAAAAGCAAGGCAAAGCAGCCAATGTCTTCAGCATGCTTCCTTCTGGTACGGTTAGTTTAATTACTTAAGACCGTTTGTAACGGTCCTTAAGTAATCAAACTGCTTCCCTTTTATATAATGACTTTCATTGTATCGTCGTCTGCACTATTATGTATACACTTAATTATTTCCAAAATTAAGCCATTACTTTATATTCACGTCTGATACATGTATACATATGTTATATATTCAAGTGTGATATATATCACACTTTAATATCAATATAATAATAAACTACCAGATGTGGATACCATTTTGAAAACTATGGATTGTATACATATTAATTGTAATTTTTGTTGCACGTATTTGTATCATATAACTTAGCTAACTGCTTGATTAAGAACTTCAAAAATAATATTATAAATAAATAAATATTACAGGACGTTAATTTCACACAGCGCCTTCTAACCCCAAACTAAGCATAGCTTGTAATATGGGAACTAGATTACGGATAGAATACTTGTCTACTTTTTTTTTTGTAAATAAATACATTATAGTCATACAACACCCAAACACAGAACAATCATTTCATTACACAAATGTTTGTTCTGTGTGTAAATCGAACCCACAATATACAGCGCAGAAGGCAGAGCTACTACCAACTAAGCTATGAGGCTTGTGTTTCAAATGGAATGAAAATAAAAGTTATATGTAATAGTCTCAAGACTTTTTTCCCTTCGAGGATTAGATTCTGATCACTACTCAGAGCGTTGATCTTATGAGGATCACCTGCTAGGAGATAGTCAGACGCACATCTAAACTTACGCCCACGGTTTGCAATTTGCTATATTCAATACGTGACAGGTTGCCTACCCATCACTGCTTAGCAAGACACATGTCTATGACACAGGCTTTTAGTCTAGCATAGACTTCTGGTGCTAACCAAAGCAACCCTTTTCCTTTTTCAATTAGGTACATTAATTTTATTTGATTACCATTTTTTAGGTTCAGTCGGTTGTATTGAATTTGATTGAGTCCAAAAATAAATTTATTCTTATTGTAATGTCATTCGGACTTTTAGTCCTAGGGATATGCCGGTTTTCACAAGATGTGACCTTCAGCGTCAGAGTACGTACATATGTCAATATGTACATAAACTTCCGAAAAACCGAAAACTCCATTGGGACATTTCGATTTTAAAAACCCGGTCTTATTTCAACCTGCGGATCAGAAGGCGGGCCCATACCCACTTGGCCACACATCTGTTATGAAATTGTTCTTGGTAAATGGTGCTAGCTATGTTTCGTACCTCATATTTGATGCCTACATAAATGAAAACGGTCGTTGTTAGATCGCTGGTTTCGTGGCGTTCATTTAACGGGAGGCGGTATTACGTACACATGCGATAAAAACACATGCTTTTATAGCTCGTAAACAAAATTGCCTTGTGATGACAGCCGACCACCGTACAGGGATGATATTGAACTAGAAGTTTGATAAGGTTAATTAAACTAAGGTCCTTTAAACGTGTTCATTTTATAACATAGAGTTGGTCGTGAATAAAACCGCATTTATTAGGGTTCCATACCCAACTGCCAATAGGACTCCTAAGTAGACAGTTGAAATTTTCACATAGTGTGGATTTCTATTGCCCACATAAGAGAAACGTGGTTTTGTCTTGAAACTTTTCGTGTGCGTGACTTGAAAGGAAAAAACACTGATCTCACAACATTTACAAATGTTATATTGACACAAAAATTCACAACCCGCGACGCGACTCGAACCCATTGATACTCAGCGATTAAGCTGAATTTCAATATGACACAAACATTCGGAATCTGCCTCGGGACCCTCGTGGCTCAGTTGGTTAGAGTGTTGTACATTTTTGTGTCACTCTAACATTTATAAATGTTATGACCGAGTGTGATCACTTGAAATCCAAAAATTGTTTTGTATTTTCAACATTACTATCTCTAACTCGTCTGCCAAGCCTGTGGGCTACTATCAAAACCAAAAGAAAGTCAAACATGAAGTGGATGAGGCTGATATCTAACAACAAACGGTGGTGATAAATTAGATATCGCTTGTAATACAAAGGAGTTAAGTGGTGGCTTATTAAAAATACCTAAAATGCAAGTGTGTTAGAAGTAGAAACACCAAGCTCTGTGTAGATATAATGTGTGTGCGTTTAGGATAGTGTACACGCAGAGTGCAACCATAGATTCACACAACTTGACTTAGTTGTACCTACATTTAAAAAGTAAATAAAAAAAGTAAAAGCTAAAAAAAAAGTAAAAGCATTATCTTGTCATCTAAATCCTGCACTTATAAAACACTTTCTGCACTATGTTTCATTATAAACTTCAGCTTATTTCCTTTAGCATTAGTTTTAAACTACAAACCATTTAATTACAATGAAAAGTTCAACTAATACAAAGACGAAAGAAAAACGAAGGTATGAGATGAACTCAACATATTGAAGAAAACTTATTGCGTAAGAACATTCCCGCAAAGTTTATAAGGTAATCCAGTTTTGCGTAGAAGTTTATCTGCAGATAAACAAAAGACAACCAATTTCTATGTGTCCCAGAGGGTAAATAGGCATGACATGGTTAGGTATAGTAAATTGTAGCTGCAAAACACATTGTGGATTCGAAAACGTGAATTTCGCCACTACCTACAGGCAACATGTGATATTAACAATGGTTGCCTAACTGACTGAATCTTTATGAGTAAGTTTACTCGATTGGGAACCAATATAGAAAATCTAAACAGTGCATATAAAAAAAACTTGCTAAAACTGGTACACTAGTAGACGTACGGCAGACTACAACCCGTAAACCCATGTAAATGTCTAAAATCCATTGTGCCGAACTCATCGTTTCGTCTCTACCTTTATGATTAATACTAGTACGGAATCGAACTACTTGCCCTCATCTGTTTTTCCGCACGAGTACAGTCTTGGAGTATTTAAGAGGAGGCTCCCTAAGTGTTGTAATGATTTGCACGGTAAGTCAACCAAATATTCAATGAATGTCAAACTAAAGGCATGTTATTTTTCAGACATTTATCTGTCCAGCACTAAGATGGTTACACAATTGAAACATTTTTTCTCGATACAATTTTTTTTTTAATCATGCTCTTTTTACCTCTTTTTTTGCAATTTTCTATGAAAAAACTCGAGTTAGAAGACTAAAATAAATACTTACAATAAGAAAATTTGTTTCAATTCTAACTCCGCCGGCGGAGTCGATGAACCTTACCGCCTCAAAGCGTTACCCTCGGTATCGCCTTCGGCCATTCCTATCCTCCTAGTCCGCGCAAAGCTGTCGCCCTCCAGGTTCAGAACCAGGCCAGCGTATTGTTATAAAAATAAAAATAAAGATTTGTCAGTATAGCGCTATGCGCCGACGTAAGCAGACATCACGCTCTGGTTTTATATTTTTTTAGCTCGCGTGCACTCGCGAAAATGACAGAAAGAAGTTTTGATTTACTTGTCATCCGAAACAGGGAGATCCAGTGGAGTCGCTCCCTCAACCATTTAATTTTGTTTCTGTTCCAGTTGACTAAGATGAGTTAGTAGGTAACTCTATTTATATCACAATGGGCTCTACACTCTGTGGTGGTAGCTAGCCAGGTGGACTTGAACAAAGTCCTACCACCAACCAAACCAAGCACAATATTGTACTCTTCACATACATATCTGTTACTTCCGCAATAAAAAGAAGATTGGACTTCAATAATTTTTAAAATAAAATATAAAACTTATGAATGAATCTACATAACTTACTATAATATATATTTTAATTTTTATATTGGCCGCACCGACATCAGACATTTTTTTTATGTTAAGTGTATACCTATACTAAAATAAAAAAGTATTTTAGAACATTTTCATGAATATTATGGCTGGTGCAAACCTGCAGAACCGTAGGGAGAAATACAGGTAAAATACGCGTTAGATACCGTTACAAAAATAAGTAAAAGGCAAATAAGTATGTTAGTCAGTCAGTCAATTTTGTATATGCAGATGAATAAAAAATAAAAAGGTTGATAAGAAAACTTTGTACGCTTGTGTACCAAACAAATATAAAACACAACTACTTGAACCACCTCTGTGGTCTAGTGGTTCGCCTACCGGTGTCAGATCCCGAGGTCGCGGGCTCGATCCCCAAGGGTCGTACAATATTGTGCTTGGTGTGGTTGGTGGCAGGACTTTGTTTAAGTCCGCCTGGCTACCACTATCGACCTCCATCACCTACCACCATCTTATCTAATTCTGTCGCCATAACAACTATTCTGAAATTGTTGTGTTCCGGAATTTGGAGTAAGATAGCAAGTTCCTCAGTTTATTGAGGATTCCGGGTCAAGTGCCCTTTTACCTTCGGCCTTTATCATAACTTTAAAATCCGATGAGATGAAGGCCAGGCACACCTCCGTAGTACGATAAAAAAAAACTGCTTTACTTACCACAATAATATAAAGCAGACTCCAAATATACTATTTATTCAAGGACGAAAACTTACTCAAAAATATATGCAAGTTTAGTTTTTTCATCTCAATAACAATAACTAAATAAAAGAAACAAAATTTATATTTTATTTGTAACTTACCTAGTTACAAATAAAATAAAAATCAAATGGTTTTTGTGTAAACAAAAAAATAAGTCTTCATGCTAACAATTTTCTAGGAATGTCAACGCGTCATATTTGCCTCGGTTAGGATTGCGGGGGCATGGGCGGAGCTAGCATATAATTTTTTTAGACAGCCTGGTCTTAAGTCCAGAGTGAATAACAACTTCCATTTCATTCCATTCGCGTGATAGCGCATAAGCGTGCTCCATCTTAGGCCACATCTTTTCTTGTTTTTCAAGAAAGCTTGTGGTAAAAGCTTGGCTACCATAAAAAAAGGTACTTGTTAGTAGTTTGCGGCGAATTTAACGTTTTGGAATTTACAATGTGATTCAAGAAAAAAAAAACAGTTAGTCACGTCTTTTTCCCTTTTCTTTTCATGCTAAAACCGTAAATCCAAAGAACAACCTTAAGACGCCCTTGACGTCCACTTTGATGGGTCTAGACATAAATTCACAACATCTTCGTGTAATGAGACACGTAGGTAAATCTCACGTAAAATCTGTTTGCTAACGGTGTACAGCGTCATAGTATACATGTTTGGCAATTTTTTATAGGTATCTTGAGCAAACATGGTGAGCTAATCGAGACATATTGCTGTTGGTTCAATACCGGCTGTTGCTTTCAGCTTGGCAAACGGCACAGGTTATTTGAAATTCCGTATTTTGATACTCAAAGCTAAGAAAATATTTTTGCTGAAATTGCTTTAGATAGTCAAACGATCGCGGATCCAAGAATTTTCATATTCTTATCAAAATATTAGTAGCCGGTCGGTCTTGGATGGAAATTATTTATGTATTAGGAGTATTTATTTTTTATGTTTTAGGGTTGCCGACAGGACCTTTTAATCGCCTCTGTGTCTATTGGTTTGCCTACCGGTGTCAGATCGAGAGGTCCCGGGTTCGATTCCGAGGCGGAGTACAATATTGTGCTTGGTTTTGTTGTTGGTAGGACTTATACCCCTATTACTAGCCCAGTACCTCTGGCCCAGTCAAAGCATAAAACCAAGTTAAAATGAAGGCCAAGCGCTTCCTAGTTGTAAATTAAAAAAAACCTGTACCCTGTTTCTGACGCGCTGTTTGTCTATCAGTCCTACCTGTAAAGGGTGTTTTACCTTTTGATTCACATAATATAGGTCCACATCATATAATATATGACGACCTAATAAATATAAACATATATAGTACCTATATATCTTTAGGATAAACGATAAAACAAGAAACCTTGACAGCCTAGGTCTGATCTACCTTCTTAATGGTCTTCTCTGGGCAACGGAATCGCTAGCTTTTGCTAGCGGTAACGGCTGATTGATCTCAAAACTAGGTCCGGGTATAAAGTATGCAGGTCTATTTTATATAGGTAGGTATAAAGGTCTATCGATAACCCTCCTAGCCGAGAGCTAGATAATTATAGAGGTAATTTCCAAATTCAAAATAATTTAAAAATCATAAAAATACAGGACATTGAGCCAACATCTAAGTTTCTCTGTAAGTATTTCAAAAACGCATTTACTATCTGCAGTTTCCAACTCTGACTGGCAATTCTAATCCAATTTAACTAAAACCTTTTTGTAAGAGTGATTCCACGAGCATGCATCTGAGACAGAAATGGAAATCAGATCAGATTGTTGAGATATGCAAAGACAGAGATCGATCGTCGTAAGTTAGCGTATTGTGTAATCTGTGGCGGCTTTCAATAACCTTTACGCTGTTTGGCAGTTCGAACTATTATTGTAATTTGATGTCAATCTATCGGAATATTGAGGCTGAAAGCAGATTTTGACAGGTATATCTTGGGAGACATTTGATGTTGCTACTCCGGGGTAGTTACGCTTGCGAATGGGGAAACGCTGATATGATAAACAACCCCGAGTCTCGTTTAGACACGTTTGCTGAGTCACTTTGCTTTTCAGCTTTTGACATGAGTTCTACTTTACTTAATAACTTACCGGGGTAGCCTCCTCGAGGTCTATGGGTGACGGTATAGTTGGTTTTTGCTGGTGGTTACGGCTGAATTATCACAGCACTGATGATAGAATCTGTAAAGGCTGGCAATCATGCCGCGTGGGAGACCCAGTACTATATCTGAAAAAGTTCGTTCCACCGTAGACCCCATCTTTGCTTAGCTAGACAAGCTTAGAGATCCAGAACTAACTAAAAACTAAAAACTAAACAACACTTTCATTTGGCAATAGTCTTGGTCAGAAATTATATAATTTGAGAAGAGCTTGCTAGGTGGCTTAACATAATTTATGTACTCCTCCTATATTTTTATTCATATGAATATGGATATATTTATTACTTAATATTATATTTATTTATATGTGTATGTTAAAAACATTGTATTTATGTATAATAATTTTGCCGTATATTGCTATATTTAGTAGGTATTAAACATATATGTGTAGGTATACTTTTGATATATGTACGTAGGTATATTTCATTTGTCCATTACGATTTTTCTTTAGTTCAAGTTGGTACACTTTTCTACCTTTTCAGAGTATCACCTCTCTCTCTCTCTGTACATATGTTTTCCTTTGACATGTTTAAATCATATTTATGTTTACAATAAAGAATTACAAGAAATTAAGGTTATAAACCGATTCGACCTATATTGACCTAATTTAGTGTACTTGAATCAAGAAAACCCATTTCCGCAGCGTCTCCGGTCAAACCCTTACTCAATAATCGTTAGAAACACCGTAACATCAATTTTCTGACAAAAATAGGAGAACGACATACTTATCTTACATCCCCAATCGCTGCCCAATCGTTTCGATATATAGAAAAGATTCTCTTTATACATTTCGATTTGATGTCCGCAGTACAGTCGTGTCACAAATCATTATTATTATTACACAGTACAACCACGCAGATAACGCAATGAAACGTGGTAAAACCTAAGCATTTTCCTTGTCATAAAAGTGTCATGTTACAGAAAAAAAAGGAAATGTTTATTGTATCGTGCGAGAGACGTTTTCTCGTAAAGATTCTTATTAACGTTTTATCGTTTACCTGAAATACCGTGGTTTGAGTTATTTGCCTGGTTACGGTAAAGTTAAAGCTTTCAGTTAACTTCACATGCACTGTAAGCATAATAACTGTCAATAAGGCATTGAATGAATTATAGGAAACCTGTATACATTTTTTGTTTTTTCTATTATTAATTTTACTGCCGATAATTTGTAGTGAAAAAGCGGTGTAGTGTGAAAGCAAATATAGTGACAAAGATTGATAGGAATGCTTAGATGGTTTCGGCGTATAGAGAGGATCTATGAAAGCAGGTTGCTTTTGTAAATGATACAGTTGTGAAGGAAAGACCTCGGCAAACGCTCTCTGACCATGTTAAAGATATTGAGAGAGAGAGAGGCCAGGTCTTAAGTATTAAGCCAACAAGTATGTTAGAAGAATGTGATGAGAGTGAATGAGAAAGGGAGGTGGTGGAGGAATGAGGAGTAGACTTTCCGATTTCGTTTTTCGATTCCGTTGTTAGCCTACCCCCCTGGGACACAGACGTAAGTCTATGTACAGACGACCTACGTGTACAGTGGCGGCCACAGAGAGGATACGAAAGGCTGAAGATCTGGCTCAGTGAGTAGTAGGAGAGAACATATTGACGGCTGGACTAGCCGTGGGATGTCATGAAGATGACGATGATGATGATTTATAAAAACACAACCTAAACTGGAAATTCCAAGAGTATGAATTAACTGTAGTATTTTTATCCTGAAGACAAGGATTTTAAGGATAAGGGTATATTATTAACACTTTATCAGTTTGCAATTTCAGTAGTTACATTAAAATATTTTTGAAATTATTATTCACGATACCAAAACTCATTTTTGACATATAAACTCGCAGCTAGAATTCTTGTAGTCATGACTCAAGTGGATAGAGCGATTATGGCTGTAAAAAAACGTGTGGGTTCGAGTCCTGTCACGGTTTGTGAATTTTGTATTATTATATTGTAAGAATAAATAAATAAAGGGTCGCCCTCCCGGTTCAGAACTTAAGCCAGCTTAAGATCATTAAAAAAAAAGGCGCGCTCCATTTTCTCTTGGATTTCTTGCGATACGGACGTTATGTAATGTCGGATTATCGTTAGAATTCTTAGCAATAATTATTTGTTTTATTAGTTATGTAAATATTGATTAAATATGGATGCCGAAAAACTACAAATTTGTAGTTTTTTTTGTAAATAGTTTAGTCGTGGAGACTAAAATCTTAAACATCTAAAATATATGTTGTAAACAGATAAAAATAAAATTTAAGTGATACAAATTTCAAGATGGAAGTTCAAATACCCATGCTGTTTCCACTGCCAGAAAAATATTTGGAAATAAATTTAATAATAATATACACAATGGACTTGGATTACAAAACATTTATGGTAAATGTTTAATTTGCTAGCAGCTGTGACAGTAATTAATATAACTTAGGTGAAGCTTTGTGTGCTAGTACTACGATGATGGCAATTAGGGCTTTTGTTAGGCATTGTACTACACCTAGTCGCTATTTATAAATTGAATTTACTCATCGCTGGAGGATGAATAATGTGAGCATAATCATAACTTCATGAATATTTAAAAATATGGACTATTTGGCCCTGCGAAGTTTCCACGCTTGGCATGAATGTCGGTGATCTCATTAGCAGTGCAAATAAGAGGAGAAAAAGAAAGAAAAAAGCAAGCAAGATCTCGTAGTCGGATTATTTTAGAGATGGAACAGCGCGTTGTCCAATAATAGTAAATCTAAAGTCATTTGAATTAAATACAACATTAGCTACCAAAGGCACCAACAAGCTAATTGTAAGTGGCAAACAAAGTTACATTCTATACATTCTATGCCTCACTCTGCCTTTTGCGCTATAGGTTGTGGGTTCGATTCGCACCCAGAACAAACATTTGTGTGATGAATATAGATGTTTGTTCTGTGTTTTGGTGTTGTATAATAAAAGTACGTTTTTTTTATACAACAAGAAGACGGGACAAGCAAGTAGACCACCTGGTGTTAAGTGCATCTCTTGCCTATAACAACGCTTTACCGCATAGGTCACACCCACAAAGAACATAGCCTACACAGCACTGCATTGCGCCCGTTGGAGGCATAAAGGCGTTAAGCCTCGTGTGCCCATAATTTCACCGGTAACCATACCCTTCAAACCGGAACATAGAAATGCTGCTTGGCGGTCGAAATAAGTCGGACGTATGCATATACAAAAAAAAAGTATTTGAGTCTTCTATCCGTAATCTATTTCCCATATTATGGCGCTATGTAAAATTAACGTCCTGTAATATTTATTTATTTATTCTTACATTTTACCAAAAAGACGTTCATACCCGAATCCAGAAGACATAAGATCAATCAATAAATATATATCTAAAATGTGACAACAGCGTAACCCATCGAGATAGTTCTAGATTCCACGAGATTAATCTTCATGATTTATGATGTGTCTGTGTATCTTATTGTTCGGTATTTGTTCACAGTGAAGAATAGTTGTGGAACGCTTCACATTAATAACTTTTGAACCTGAAAGCTGAATATAATTCCTGAACTACTTCTAACAGTCGCCTTATTATGCAGCATGAAATTTGAGTAGGTACCGAGTAAATAAGTTGTGAGGTAATAATTCATTATTACGATACCTATACTATCTCAGTGCATACTAACACAAAACATAAAGCTTCCCTGCTTTTCCTTTATAGCGTTGTGGCATAAGCATTTGCAAACAATGGAAAGGTTTGTGTACCTGTGCAGAGTTTATTTTAATATTACGCGTTTGGCCTTTATGGTCAGGTTATAATCAAGACTGTGGAACTGGCAATCTTACCTCTAAATGCCGGAACACAACAATTATAACTATTGTTATAAAAAAACAAAATATTACAGGACATTAATTTTTACACAGCGCCATCTAGCCCCAAACTAAGCATAGCTTGTAATATGGGAACTAGATTACGGATAAAATACTTAAATACTTTTTGTAAATACATACGTACTATATGATACAACACCCAAACACAGTACAAACATCTATATTCATCACACAAATGTTTGTCCTGGGTGGGAATCGAACCCACAGCCTACAGCGCCGAAGGCAGAGTTACTACCAACTGAGCTATGAGGCTTGTCATTATGGTGGCTTAGGTAAGATGGTAGGCGCTAGCCAGGCCGACTTAAATCAAGTTTACCACCTACCTGTACCACCTACTAAATCTGTACTACCCTGGAAATTGAACCCGGGATTTCTAGATCTGATACCGGTGGGAAAACAATCAATCAAATCAAATCTAGATCACTGATGTGAAAAAACATCCATATTTGTTTTTCGTTAAAGTATTTTCACTGATATTTCTACACAATTTTGAAATAAAATCTCTCCCTTGGTGTTGGCTTATCTCCGGGGATTTTCAGTTTATTAATCACAACACATAAATTGGACAAAAAACGGGGACTACGAGGAAACAGCCAAAATAAACACATAATTCCAATATCCAGTAAATGTCGGCGAATACACGACAAAAGTCTGATGTATTTTGGTATTATAATTAGGTCGGTCTCTTTGCTTATTCAATATCCCTCAGGGCACCTAGCACTGTAATTGACTGTTACATTACTCCAATCTAGCGATCAACTAAACACCGAGTTGGAATATCCAATTATTGTACCGTTTGATGAAATTTGATATAAAAGGCATAGATTGGTTTACGCAAAAGCTACATAATTCAGGTTATAATAGCCAGCTGCGGTGTGGACCTTCTAGGTTGTAATGACAAGCCTTACTGCTCAGTTTGACCGACCTACTGTGCTGTAGGTTAATAAATAAATTTTGACTAAGAAATAGTTACCTAAGTCGAAATGTATCAAAATGTAACCTATGTAGTAAGTTAATTACGTGAAAAATATTTTATTGCGCTATTTGCCAGACTACGTGGTAAACTCTGTAAAGGTTTTTACAAAATTAGAAGTGTAAGTTCTTGTGCATTTAAAAAAAAAAATATACCTTAAGCCAGATATAAAATATAAGGTACTATATCTAGAGTCTAGATTTAGGTATCTTGAAACTGTCACAATATTATAACATGTACAGAATAAAGATTGAATCGAACTATGTGATGAAATGTCCTGTTGCTGTAACACGCGCGTCTGCCGTGCCCGTCCTCTGTTTGCTACCTACATAGTCCTTATTCTGTATGATCAATCGTGTTTTAACACGCCCGCGTTACGATATGTCAATACGATGATTCCATGCAGATATCGTAACGAAGGCGCGTGATTTAAACTTATCTGAGCAATAATAGTAGGTACGAAAAAATATTTTGTAATATTCTGGGGCAAAAAAGACGTGTGTTTCTACTTATGTACGCACGTAAGAAGTCTAGTGGTTCAACCCACCGATTTCAGATCCAGAGGTTCCGGGTTCGATCCCAAAGGGAAGTACAATATTGTGCTCGGTTTGGTTGGTGGAAGGACTTTGTTTAAGTCTGCCTAGCTAGCTAGCTACCACCATCTTACCTAATTCTGTCTCCATAATAACAATTCTGAAATTGTTTTGTTCCGGCATTCAGAGGTAGGATAGCCGTTCCTCAGTTTGATGAGGATTCCGGGTGAAGTGCACCTCCACTTTCGGCCTTATCTTAACTTGGTACCAGGTGAGATGAAGGCCAAGCACTTCTCCGTCGTACAATAAAAACAAAATACATATAATTATGTCAGGGGTAATTACATTTATTCAATAAATTAAACTAACTTAGTACAAAGGAATCAGTCAGATTACCTAAGGACCGTTACAAACGGCCTATAGGTAACTCAACTGTTCCAGACCAGTACCAGACGGAAGCGTGCCCAAGACACTGGCTGCATTGCCACGCTGAATAGCTATGCTAATTCGCTGGCCTAAATAAGAGCCAGCCCTTGGGTCACGTGTTGATGTTATATTAACCTATGATGTCAGGGGTTGACATCATAGGTTATTCGCCATCCCGCAATGTCCTACTGTTGTGCCTCATCCCCCCCTCACGCACATCCTCGCCGCGCTCAACGCTCTCCTGTACGCTTGTCCTGATTGTGACGTAAACATTTTGCGCGAGTGTTTGTCTTTCTGTGAGCGCGATGTGTTTGTGAGTATGTGCAAGGAATTTTAATATGATTCTTGTGTGTGTATTTTATTTTAATGTTTGAATTATTTTCTATTCTCAATTGTTGTTTTATTAATGTAATTGGTGTGAACCGTATTAAGTAATGTTAAATAAATAAATAAAAAATGTACTTCTTTAGCGTGACACTATAAAAATAACTAAATAATAATATCTGATACCCAATGTTAACAAATACAAGAATACATACCGACGGCTATCCTCAAATCTATAAACCCACTTAAAGAAGTTAATAACATCAAAAAATACTTTATCACGAATACTCGCACTAAATTATCATTCACCACCTTAAATAGTTTTAAATCACACAAAAATGCACATGTAAATTTATGTATTAATATATTTTTATCTCTTCTGATATAAAATACGTTGTGTTGATTCACATAATTATTTGAATAACTATACCTACCTCATTACCGTTATACTCTTTGAACTATCTTGAATATAGTATCAGTCCCCACGAGAACTTGAGAGACCATTACCAACCAATTTTTGTATGTAATCATATATATAAAGGTATTTATATTTTTTGTTAGATAGACTAAAATGTTTCTTATTTAATTATGTTCGTACGCCATCGTTTTTGTTATGTTTTCTGCCAATTTGGTTAGCAGTTAGAAAATGCCTTGGCATTATGCTCACCATTTGTGCAATATTTATATATAAGTTTTTGTACAATAAAGTGTTAAATAAACCAACTTCATGGTGTCCCTTTTAAATGTCGTTGTGCGCGCGCATTGTTAATAATTATAAGTCATATTTTTTTCAAAACTCAACTAACTTCATGGTGTCCCTTTTAAATGTCGTTGTGCGCGCGCATTGTTAATAATTATAAGTCATATTTTTTTCAAAACTCAACTAACTTCATGGTGTTGACTTTAGGTGTTGGTGTGCGCGCGCATCGGAAAAATTATACCCTCATCCTATCTTCTGAACGCGCTAAAAGAAGTAACTATAGCTTCAAAAGTATGAATTTGCTTCAGGCTATATAATTGGTCACATCAAAATCAAAAGCCCATGAGTATCCACTGTTGGACAGAGTCTCTTCCAACGCTGTAAGCTTTTGCCATGATCACCACGCTTGGCAGACAGATTGTTGGTTGCAGTAAATGTCGGTTTGTAGGTATAACAGAATTGATTTTACGATAGAATTGGTAAAAACAGGAAATTCAAGTGGCTGTTGTCGTGGAATACCTGCCTACCCTAATTTTGTATGAGTAAGGGCATCGATAGACCGATGACATTGTGACAGTCGTGAGGAATCGATGGATGAAAGCGGCTCACATCGCTACATGACGCGTACATGGCGTCGATTGACGCCACAGCAGTGCATGTATGTGGGCTAAAATTTATCTGATACTCTTTTTGACAAATTTTATTTCCTTTAAATGGCACTTGGGCAAGGGTAACTACCATGGAGTCTTCCTAGTACTCTTTATTCAAGGCACTGGCTTTTCCACGCATTGACGGATCACAGTGAACTGCTTTTAAGGATCGAAGGCAATCTTTTGACCACCATTAAATGCTCCAAATAACAAAATGTGGGCCTTTTCACTCTGGGCTTCAAAACTCATTTTACTGACCTGGTGGGACGAACAAAAAGACGAATATATGGCAATAAGTTCAATTCTTGAGTTTCAATTTCAATTCTTTCTTTTTCTTACAATTAATATTACATTACAACCGTGATCTAAGTAGGCACTGGCGCTTGTGAGGCCCTACTTTGAATGTTCAAAATCGTCGAAAACGAAAGATTTTTTTCATTTTTGTATTGAAAAACGTGTAATCTGTCTTCGGATACGTCATATTTCGTTTTCCGTAGTAGGCCTCCTGAATCGTAATAAAAAGCATTCACCGTCACAAAATCATTGCTCACATCAAAAACGTATATACGACATTGCAGGTTAACTGCCCCCATTTTAAACCCGGCCTGAATAATCAAGAATGCTCTTTGAAGAAGGCAGACAAAGAGCTAAGCACAGGTTGTGGGTTTATCTCACGTAAATAGCGACACAAGTGGCCAAATTACAACCAACAAAGCGATGTCTCAAGCATTGTTTGTTGAGTGTTCTATTTGATTTAGGGATTGGGAACTGGTACCATACAGATGGTATACCTATGCACTATGCACCTAGTTTACTGTAGCTTTATTTCATTATTATTGATCGAACGAGAGAAGCAAACGTGTTTCATAATTTCAAATTTACACTAGTAAATTTTTGTTTTATTTTTCAAGTTTAACGTACCCTACGTTACAGTTTTTGTGAAATGATTTCTGTTAAGCAGGGGGCTTAAAAGGGCTTTGACTACATTCTGATATGATAGACATTTATTTTGAATTTTGTTTCGGGTGGTTTTTGAACTGTATAAAAATGCAAAGTGCGTAAGAGGGACAAGCGTGGTTGCGCTAAAAAAAATCTATTCTTACTAGCGTAACATTTCATCTTTGGTACTGAATAGTAAACTCTACGTACAATTTATAACCAGCCTCATAGCTCAGATGGTAGTAGATCTGATGCCTTCTGTGGTTGTGGGTTCGATTTCCACCCAGACCAAATATTTGTGTGATGAATATAGATGTCATATGGACAGTATGTATTTTCAAACAAAAGTATCTAGTATTCTATCCGGAATCTAGCTCCCATATTTTAAGCTATGCTTAGTTTGGGGCTAAATGGCGTTATGTGAAGGCAATAATATATCATATAATAATAACAATAATATATGTATAAGTCCTGTAAATAATAGATCTACCTTTGAACAAACCCATCTACGTACTAGGTACTACAACTACTAGGTACTTCCTATCTTAAGGACAGATTCTAGTTTATGTATTCTTCCCACAACTTTTCTCTTAGGTCATCAGACACCCTGTTGTTAAAAACCCCGACACAAAGAACTTCTTTTTATAGTGGTTCGTTTACAACTGAAGCTGTTAGGCTGTGGAACGCATTACCTGATAGTATTAAAAAGACGACATCGCAACACACGCTTAAGTTGAAAGTATATCAGTATTATCTATCAGTTTATTCTAAAATTATAATTTTTATCCTTCATTATTATTATTTACGTAATTTTATGTATGTGTATTTAATGTTTTATATTTGTTACTCGTATAGTCCACCATCCTTGAAAGCCGTTATCTTATCTGTATATATGCGGTTGCCTGGAAGAGATCGTTTTCAGCAATAAGGCCACCCATTGTTTTACCAGTGACGCTTAGATTAAGTTTCCAGTATGTGTATTTTGTTATGTTATCTTGAAATGGTGTACAATAAAGAGTTATCTATCTATCTACTACCACCATACCTAATTCAGCCTCCAAGCATTGGTGTGTTCCGCTTTGAAGGGTATAGTTCCCTGTGAAATTACGGGCACGCGAGGCTTTATGCCTCAAGGTGACGGGCGCAATGTATTGCCGTGTAGGTCATGTTCTTCGTAGATTTGACCTACGCTGTAAGGCATTATTATAGGCAAGAGATGGGCTACTTGCTTGTTACGTCTCCTAGTTGTATAAAAAAACTAATGATTTCACCATAGTCACGCCAGATACAGGACCATATACACAATCACAAGCAGCTATATATAACAACCAACCCCGTATAATTAAACACAAACATTTACAAAGCCCCTATGGAAGCACAAAGTATATCGTTTCATGATCCTTATCATTGAGTTTTTATGACTGACCAGTAACACAGTCACTGGGGTCAACACGGCTATGATGGCATTAGCATCATTATCATTATCATCATCATCATTATCATCATCATCATTATCATCATCATCATCATTATCACCATGTATCGTAAAGTAATATCGATTGCCAGAAAAACAAATGACTATGGTTTTAACATTTCTGTCATTTCATAAAAACCTAACCATTTTTTTGGATTTTTCAAAACACGAGTTCAGCGCTATAGGTTATCTACATAGCCAGCGAATATAGAACTGACATGTTGGCTCCCGATACCGCTTTTGTGAGGAGGGTATGAGCAAGGTATGCAAGTAAAAACCTTTGGAACACCAAGGTGTGTCAATATCGACACTGTATAACAGTATGAAAACATTTTTTGTATCTGTATTTAGTGCTGCAGTCACTGCTGTTATGTAGCACAATATCTAGTAATCACTTATTTTTTTACAACTAAAATTGGCGAATTGTGTATGGGACTCCCACACAGACGGGTTTTATCGACATACTAGTGGTTCTGTAAGAACAGTAGACCTCGTGAGCCCTTATAACCATGCAATAATCTATGCTTTCCTCTTTCACTTTTCCTTCTAGACTTTTGAGCAAATAGGGGTATGAGTTCTAGCGATTACTCGCGTTTTCTTGATTTGAGGAGATTGAACCTGGTGTCTACGGATTTGTCTTGCAAAGGCGGAGAGGACTGCGCTGTCTGATTAGTTAACAAAAGTAGGTATAATTTTCCGAAAAAAAAAAAAAGAAATCACAGCGCAAGCGGCGCTAGCGGTGGTCACGCTTATCTGTACGGGCAACTGTTCCTAATGGCGAGCTTGCAGAACTAAAGGCATCCCTTTTGTTCTATGTTTGCTATAAATTTATTTGACTTGCAAATATCTCTTGGTACATAATATGTCTATCAAATTAAGGCTTGCAGATTCTCACAGTTATGTTTTGCAAAAACATATTCGATACTAGTGAAACTCTTAAGACGCCATCGTGTGGAAATTTCATCAAATCCTTTCTTAGTGCGCCCTTATTTTTTTTTCAGTTACGGGCTGTGCGTCAGTTAGTCAGATGCCACGTAACTCGTTTAAATTTAAGTAGTCATACAATGAGTTTGATAAAAAACGAAATTATCTTATGAATAGATATTTCGCTTAATACTAACTAGGCTTAACACCTTTATGCCTCAAGTTGACGGGCGCAAAGCAGTTCCGTGTAGGTATGTTCTTTGTTGATTTGATACGAGTACATTTAGCCTGAAATTTTATTTATTGAAGGTTGTGTGTTATTGAAAATTGAAAATGAAATACCTATGTAATTATATATTTTCCATTTTGACATATTTTGAACTGTTTTAGTAGGTGGTTAAATTTTTATTGATATTTTGTTTAATTCCTGTCATTTAACTTTATTTGATAATTTGTTGAAAGAAGTTGAATTTGGTGAACCATTACTAACCTATCTTAATGTTTAACATATTTTATGTAAAAAATTGTGACTTGCCTTGTATATCAATCTTTGTTATAATGTGGCCAATAAATGAAATCTGAATCTATAGGCAAGAGTGCACTAGGCTACTTGTTTGTTCCGTCTCCAAGTTGTATATAAAAAAAAATCCTTCTTCACTTGCGCCTATGTTCAGCAAGCAGATTACAGTCTGATTTATGATCGTGATAAATCCAACGAAAATACATGGTTTATAGCGTAAATTTAATTAAACAGGAAATTATTTAGCTAAACCATTCCACAAAGTCCGTTAATTTGAGGTAACTCGAAATAATTTCCCGCGTAAACTTAATTCAAGTTAAGGTTAATTAACGGATTTAATTAGGCCAGTTAGCCACTTAAACACCGCAATTGCGTGATACAAATACAATTTATGTTTAATAGTACGAATTGAATTCAATAAATTTAATCCTTAAATCTGTTAGTGTACTTATATGTTTGGCGAATTGGTATAAGTGTCAAAATTACACACTTATTTTATGACTCGTAATGATATACTTTTTTTTAATTTACTAAAAACATCATATACCTACAATATAAACTAACTATTTAAAAAAAAACTGTGGACAAAAGCTACATTGAATTGTATTGTTTTATAATAAAATGCCTAGGTTTGCGTTCATTATTCAAAATAAAATCTCCCTAATTTCTTAAAATGAAGATAGGTTTACGTTAGTTAGTGGTTTAAAAACACCTTTGTGTTAGTTAGTGGTTTGTGTGTTTTTAAGTCTCACTGCACACTTTTATACTTTTCAAGTCGACTAACGCTTTTTTCCTCACTTCATTTCTTAAGTAAATTCATATATAATGGATATTTATAAATCATAACTAGCATTAAATTGCTACTGATATAGAGGTATAACGAAACATAGCATACATGTCTCATACACCACAAGCCTCATAGCTCAGATGGTAGTAGCTCTGATGCCTTCGGTGGGTGTGGGTTCGATTCCCACCCAGGACAAACATTTGTGTGATAAATATAGATGTTTGTTCTGTGTTTGGGTGTTGTATTATATATTACGTATGTATTTACAAAATATTAAGTATTCCCATGGATTGATGATGCAAAAATGACGAGAAATTTATTAAAAACTGTACATAAAGGTCCCATCTCCTAACTGCACCGAGTGTGGTGTCATCGAAGATGTACAACATGTTTTGATGGAATGTGTCCGGAACAGAACGCTGAGAACAGCCAGCTTTAAAAGGAATATACTTCAAATTGGTCTCATTAATAGTATTTTATCTGATCCTCTATCGCAGGAGGCGGAGATCTTGTGTAAATTGGCCATTACTAGTTTAAGTTAATTTAAGAAGATACCGTAGTTTTTTAGTACCGCACAGCTGTTTTCAGTTTATTTTCATAATGTTTGTAAGATTAGTAATTAGATTTTATGGGACGACGTGGTCGATAAGCGGTAAAGTAATTTTTCTTAAGAATTAAAAAAAATAAAAAAATAATGAAGTATTCTATCCGTAATCTAGTTCCCATATTACAAGCTATGCTTAGTTTGGGGCTAGATGGCGCTGTGTAAAATTAATGTCCTGTAATATTTATTATTTATTTATGCATCACTATATCGGAGGAGGAAGGCTAGGTACACCATTGTACAGGATTTTCATTATCTTTTAAAATGTGAATTGTAAAATTTAAATTGTGACTTGTTTTCAATTTAAATACATATTAAAGAATATACATTTATTCAATAAAAAGTACAATTAACCTAACTATGAAATATATATATATATTTACTATGATAAATATATATAAAGTAATCTGACTGATTCCTTATATACATATTATGTTGACGTGAGTCAGTTATCTTATTTCATTACCACAGCAGAATATTGGATAATTGACAGTTCATTTGAAAGTGCCTCTGCTTTCTGCGCTGTTGATTGTGGGTTCGATCCCTACCCAGGGCAAACATTTGTAAGATGAATTTAGATAGTTAAATAACTAGTATAACGAAATATTTACCACGATTTGTTGTTTTATGAGTTTTCCGATATTTCGACGCAGTTGCATGCGCCAAGATCACGGATACACTTCACCATAGTTATTTACCAACAAATCATGGTAAATATCCCGTTAACATTATTGATGGTGTTCATAACCATGACAGTTTCAAAAGTTATATTAATATAGATGTTTGTACTGTGTCTGCGTATTGAATTGTGTGATAAGTATATGCTTATAAATATATCAGTATTGTATACGTATTTTTGTTCCCATAATAGCCATATTAGCTTTGCTTTGTTTGTTGTGTAAATCTTTGATGTCTTTGACGTGTAAATTTTTTTGAATTTATTCACGGAAGTCTGCTGTGGCGATCGCGGCTTAAGAATCGACCCCTCCAACTCTGCCCATGGATGTCGTAAAAGCCGACTAGGGATGATAAAAAATGTTACAGGACATCAAAGTCACACAGCGCCATCTAGCCCCAAAGTAAGCATAGCTTGTAATATGGGAACGTAGATTACGGATAGAATGCCAATATATTTTTTTTGTACATACATACTTATCATACAACACCCAAACGCAGAACAAACATCTGTATCCATCACACAAATGTTTGTCCTGGGTGGGAATCGAACCCACAACCTACAGCGCAGAACCGAGCTATGAGGCTTGTTACTGAGCTATGAGGCTTGTTTCTCTCATGCTTGGATCGCACCAGAAGAAGGACAGCAGTTTCCTTCTGTGTATTATCTACTCCTTTACTGAGACCACCAATCCGCCTGCATGGCGTGGTGATTAAGGAAAAAACCTCCTGCTTTGGAGGAGGCTCTGTCCAGCAGTGGATACTAATGAGCTGTTGATGTGAAGCCACTCTTTGATTTTACCCCTCTGCGCTTTGCATTCACTGAATAACTGAAGCCCAAGACGCTGGTCATGTCCTCTACCCATCTCGCCGCTAGCGCCGTCAATGATCGATCTGTTTGTTCTGCATTTTCATTTGATTTTTTATCGTGTTAACTTGAAGTTTTTTCAGGTTTAGGTACGCTTTATATGGTTTTTGGCGGATTGTAGCTTCTAATATATTGCGGATTTAGAAACTTGAAATTCGAAGACATTTAGGTTACATGTATCTAATACACTATTTAAGATATTCAATATTACGATTTTCTATGTTGGTTCCGTAACTGAGCAAACTTTTCTCATGAAGATTCAGATTTTTGGGATCCAATATGGTATGTAAATCTGTTAAGACTTACCATTTTGGTTAAATAAAAAAATGTTGATATTGTATATTGACCGTTAATGTAGTGGCGATTTCATGATTTTGAATCCACGATGAGTTTTGAACCGTCTCATGCGTATTTAACTCTGAGGTTCCACCTTCAAGTAAAACCCTAGCAAAGTTGACCCCATAAACGCAGCGTGCAAATAGGTTTGAATAGGAATGAGTACACCCGACTCCTTTTATACTTCCCGAACAACATTATTGGCTTTCGATAAATGTTGGAACTGCGACTTCATTGGACGGGCGAGGCTGTGATGTTTTAATATTAGAATTTCATCAGTTATTAATGTATTCATAATTCTTCTTCATTTTGCTCGTTATAATCAATACAAAATGATAGTAGTCAAGTGTTACTTAACCCAACATTTATAATAAAATGGGTTTTTTAACACAACATACGTTTCAAAATGTATTTTTTGTTGCATGACGGGGGAAGCGCTTTGATTTCATCACGCCTGCTTGCAGGTTAGATATGATAAAGCCGAAGGTTGAAGCGCACTTCACTTATAGATATCTTATTTTTTAACACAACATACGTTTCTAAATATATTTTTTGTTGCATGACGGGGAAGCGCTTTAATTTCATATTTCATGCTTTCAGGTTAGGTATAAGGCCGAAGTTCAAACTAGTGTTAGTATTAGTTTTATGCAGCCTGCAGTAGTGTGAAATTTCACGTTTCTGTATCCACAGTGTGATTTGATGCTACAATTTGCGCAAAAACGATTTAACACGTACCTAAGCTAAATAAAAAACCTTAATTGGAAAAAAAGCTATCTGAGTTTGAACATATAAAACCAATTACTTGAAACCTTTTCTGACTTGGCTTAAAACCATGATTACCTAGTAAACGTGCACGGTTTATTGTAACCACTCAACTCACAAGTTACTTACAATGGACTCGATTACAGATTCAACGTGATTTGTGCTGAGGATATCATGTGGCCTGTCACACTTTTAAAACTAGAGTTCAAGAGGTAAAAAGGTAAACCACCTCTGTGGTCTAGTATTTCGCCTACTGTCAGATTCAGAGGTCCCGTGTTCGATCCCCATGGGGAGTACAATATTATGCTTGGTTTGGTTGATAGATAAGATGGTGGTAGCTAGACCACCATATTATCTAATTCTGTCGCCATAACAGCCAACAGCCAAATATCATTGGTTCAAATATCATTGCAGTGAGCAATGATATTTGAACCATTGTTATCGCGACAGATTTAGGTAAACTGGTAGCGAGCAAGGCGGACCAATCCAATCCAATTTCTCAAATCATTCAACCTTTTACTTTCCTTCATCAACCTTTCAATCAATCAACCAATCAAAAAATAACAAATCAACAAAGTTCTACCTCCAATCAAACCAAGCACAATATTGGGTGTTGTATTGTATATGATAAGATTTCAGATCCAGAGGTCCCGGGTTCGATCCCCATGGGGAGTACAATATATTGTGCTTGGTTTGGTTGGTGGTAGGACTTTGTTTAAGTCCGCCTGGCTAGCTACCACCATCTTACCTAATTCTGTCGCCATAATAACAATTCTAAAATTGTTGTGTTCCGGCATTCAGAGGTAAGATAGCCAGTTCCTCAGTTTGTTGAGGATTCCGGGTCAAGTGCGCCTCCACCTTCGGCCTTATCTCAACTTGTTACCAGGTGAGATTAAGGCCAAGTGCTTACCCGTCGTACAAAAAAAAAAAGTGTGTATTTACAAAAAAAAAACATTTTTTTACGTATTCTATCCGTAATGTAGTTTCCATATTACAAGCTATGCTTAGTTTGGGGCTAGAGCGCGTTGCGTGATATTAATATCCTGTAATATTGTACTACGCTGGGGATCGAACCCGTGGCCTGTGGATCAGACATCGGTGGGTGAACCACTAAACCATTGTCTTTGGTCTCGGTCTCCAGTGAGTGTGATAAGCAGTGCTTATCCAAGCGCAAGCATAGTCCGCTGGGAAGATATGATCTCGTATAGCGACCGAGTTTTTTGCGAAACGTAGAGTAAGAAGACCATACAATTTCGAATTTTAACAATACAACAACAGTAGAGATGGTGTATTAGGGTCATATTTTCGTATTCATATTATTGAATATAACGCTTTACTGGGATTATGTTATTTTAGGTTTAATATAATACAAATAATAGTGTTCCGACCGTTTCTGATTCTGTATTCAACCTGCGGGGTTTATTTACATAGCACCAACTAGCCCCAAGTTAGCAAAGCTTGTAATTGGGAATTAGAACGGAGAATATATATATCTACTTTTTGTTACGTAAATACTTATGATACAATATAAAACCCAAACCAGAACAAGCTATTTTCATCACTCAAATATACCCCCGATCTACAGTGCAGAAGGCAGAAAATATGATGATGTAAGTATAAAGAGTGTTTAATTTTGGGGTGGTTAATGTCCTCTGGGACGCTACCGCCGAAGGCGAAGCCGATCTCCATTGATGGCTTTAAATTAGCTCCATGAGAACTAGAAACGATTTTTACCGATTTAGGTATGTGTCATATCCGAAATGGCGTTTCCCATCTCAAAAGTGTACACATGTTATGAAACCTATCCGTTCAGTACATTTGACGGTAAAAATCGTTTCTAGTTCAAAATCGTTTCTAGTTCTCATGGAGCTAATTTAAAGCCATCAATGGAGATCGGCTTCGCCGTCGGCGGTAGCGTCCCTGGATTATGTGCGCTTGAGACGAATTTTGAAAATGAAAACTTCAAAACGCATCGTGGTTTTTAAAAAGATAAATTTTACACCACATTCAGGATACATCTAACTTTGAACAACGATATTTTAAATCATATTTTTTTTTTATCGGTATAATTTTAATTTATTTCAGTTCACACCATATTAGTATTAGTAGAACAATAGCTTAAACTGGAGTTAGTATAAGCACAAATTATAATTGTAATTAATTCATCTAACATGTCCATTGAATACAAGTATAACTAGAATTATAGTTAAATACAATTAAATTAAATTAAATGTCAACATATCACTGCAATAAGATTAAACACAATAAAATATCGCAATTAATATTGTTTGGCACAGCGCATGGCGTTCCATGCCAGCATGTGGGTCTGGTTACAGTACTAGGGCATCTGACCATCCAAACATCCCGCTACTGTACTCAGGGCAGTAGCTGTACAGGACAGCTCAGGGTGTTGGTAGGTACTGCCCCGTACTCGCCGCATTAGGGAGGCCACTCTTTTTCGAATGATGGCATAAAAGTCATCGGTGTGATTCCTGAATGTATTATAATGTAGTGTTTTTTTTTAACCACGATGTGTCTTGAAGCTACAATTTACCAAAAGCTAGATCATGCGTATCTTACCCCGACGTTCCACCTATAGACGTGCAAGTGATTTATTTATACTCTTCGGTGGCAGAGGTCAGCCTTGGCCATTTCGGGACATAATGATATCATTCACTCGTGGCCAATTACTGCCAGACAAATGATACATCTGCGCCGGAATGGGTTAAGTGGAAGGCAATGAGGTGGAATAATGCAGAGGTTGGAATAACTTTCTCAGGAAACAAAATTTGTCTAAGTGCTGTGTATTCAGCTGTGTTGCAGGTATTTTTAACCGATTTCCCAAAAAAGGAGGATATTTTCAATACGAAATCACAAGGCATATTTTTTTTCTATGTGTGTACGTCTAACGATTTCACTGCGGTTTATTACCCGTTTTACTGGTTACGAACTTTAATGTAGATTTCGAATATATTCGTAGCAGTTGTTTATGACATTGGCAGATTAATAATGCTCGACATAATGACATTCCAACAAGACCACTCGACTGCTTCCTTTGTTCATATTTAGTTTAACTGAACTTTTTTTTTTGGAGTTAAATGCTTGTCGTCATCGCACAACATAACCTAGCCTGGCTTAGTTGTTTCCAAAATGAGCAAATGGTTTCTATATTTCATGAATCAGATCTAAATAAACAATATACATGTATATATCTACTACTTCAAGAATTATAATATAAACTAATGGATTAGAGAAATCACGTTATATAAAAATCAACACTCGCAACCGTCTCGAAACATCTTATTTCAATTCTAAATTGATTCCTTGTAATTTAATTCTACAATTCTAGCTCTGCGGAATGACGACTGGAGATTCAGCTATTGCAAACACCGTTTCAATCTCATGTTTTGATAAGCACAAATATTGTTGGGTCAAATAACTGGATGAATGATAGGGGGAATATTGATTATAAAATGGTCGCCAATTTAAAATTATGTTGAGAAAATTAATCATTAAAATCTTGCCTAGCTTTTGCCTGTGCTCAATTTTAGGGACTGTAATTAACTGAAAATGGACTGAAATGATGATGATGAGGCTACCGATAAATTGCTGAACGTACAAAATTGTATTAAAAGCTTAAGGCGTTTTAAAGTAATCCATATATATATAAAACAAATTTGGATAAAGAGAAGAATTCATAAGATTTGTCGAATCATTACAACGCTATCTATTTTTTCCATTATTGGATAAGAAACTAATGTTTTTTAAAGCATTAAAATCCTCTTCTTAGCTATGCTTGCCTTTTACTATATAATTGTAGGTATAACAAAAGGCAGCATTAGAAATTCGATATCCCAAGAGGGAGATTACACAAGCAACATCAGGTCTTTTCCATCTATCCCCCTAGACTGTCTTTACCAAAGGGTGGTTAGAAACCATTTTGAGAGCCTAGATTCAGACCGGATCGCAAAACTCGATGTTTATCCGCAAAAACTCAAAAAAATCGATCCAAAATAAGATCGTTTTTTTTGAGTAGAGAAAGAAGTAATGTTCTTAAGCTCAAAGAAAACTTTTCTTCAATTATCCCTCTACGATAGCAGTCAGCAATTGGGGCTGGGCCTCTATTTAATGTGACTGCTTATAGAATATTAATCAAGACTGGATTGGTGTCCTAAAAATAATAGCTTCCCACTGGCCTTATTGCTTTTTTAGTGCACGCACGCAGATTAACAAGCATATTTAACACAATGTTCATAATGATGGCGACACTGGCACCACAAAAACAAATCATGACAAGATCGTCATCTCCCAACCAACCACCAAAACATACGTTAATGCGGAACAGGAAGTGCGGTATGACCTTATCACACTTTCTATTCCATGATCATGTTCTCTTCTTTCGCTGACTCCTATTTGCCATCAATTTCACCCACGCCTTACATACCCAGGTCCTTATATTATATTCCCCTATTGTCACAGGACACTGTTTACTTAATAACCATTTTAATACACTGAATATTACAGACAGCCCTCTAGGCAGAGGATGCATGGCAGCAGAGGAGGCAGCCGCACAAGCACTCTTTGAGTGCAGTAGCGTGTCGTCTCAACAGCTGTAATATCTTAAAACACCGCGAGAACGCCCGAGGAGGCCTGCGCCAGCATCAGCGATGGCCTTCTTGGAGAATATCGAAACGTCTCGCAAAAAGGGCTCACGAGAGCCTCTCGTAAGCTCTACGAGTAACAAAGTCATGTCCACTTTAAAATGTATTTTAGTCAAATGGATATATATCATCCCTCACCAGAGAGTATAGTCTTGTGAAAACAAAAAAGACCTTGGTTAAATAAAACCGTATTCAAAATTAACACGAAAAAGTTTTCACCATGTAAAAATCTCTATCAACACTTTAAATCAACGACCACAAAGCTCAATTTACATTCCGAGCTGACTTGACTTGTCCTTTAGAGGTCTATTAATGGAGTCTGGAGAGAGTAAACTGACAGTAATTTATTCTAGCACAATTTAGTCGCAAAATGTTGTTGTAAACCGCGCGCCTTGGGAGGGGCGTAACGAGCTATACATAGTCAGCTGCAGCGGCTCGGTGAATTATGTCGAATCAGAGGTCTCTTAGCTTAAATAGGTAGTCACAGATAATCATTGGCCATCATAATCTAACCCTTTTCCTTACACAAACCGCTGTAACAATGGATTTGAATTTAGATAATTACGTTTTAAAAACTAAAAAAAAAACCCGACTTCAAAGAAGAATATGATACAACCTGAATGACGTATGTTTTCCAATTATATTAATGATAGATTAGGCAAAATGACGCGTGATCCTATCAGGGGTCTGTTTTTTTTCATACCTATGAGGTAATACCCCCTAAATATACCCATATCGCTTCAAGTGTGCCTATAATATTTGAAGAGTTCCCTCGATTTCTCCAGGATCTCATCATCAGAACCTGTTTTGACAGGCGTCCGTTTTTTCCTTACCTTTGAGGTAATACACCCTAAATATTCCCAAATCGCTTCATGTGTGCCTATAATATTTGAAGAGCTCCCTCGATTTCTCCAAGATCCCATCATCAGATTTTGACCTGATGACGATGGGACCACCTGTGAAGTATGCCCTTTCAAGCAAAAAATATTTTTTCAAATCGGTCTAGGCGTCTTCGAGTAATCGAAGACGCCTAGAACATACATAAAAAATAAAAAAAACGATTCCGACGATTGAGAACCTCCTTTGAAACCGGGTAAAAATAAAACAAAATTTGAATCTCTAACCACTCATTAGCGATTTACTTATATCAATGACAGTGACAAGTAATACTCGTATACGGCAGGTTACCGCCAAGTTATTCCAAATAAGTACCTACATAAATTTGTATTAAATTGGCAGATAGAATAGCACCAACCCGATCAAGTCATGATATCATACAAGGTCATTAATATCAATTGTCTAAGAGGAGGCAAGGTAAGTGCTTCTATAAAAAGAAAAGGACATCAATGCATTATATTGCGAATTTCCATCCAGGCAATTTCTAATCCGCCTACGCATATCGAAAACCTTTGAGACTTGTAGGAGGCTCATTTTTATCGATAAATAGTTACGATGTGTGATAAATTTGTTACTTAAAACCATATGCTATAGGATTAACTTATGACTTATTGATTCGTCATATGGGCATCGCAACGGTAAGTTTTTTTTATTTTGGTATACATCATTTTAGTTTCATTGTAAATAAATTACAATTAAACGAACTGTTTTCAAGAGAAGCAGTTGGGATATATTAGGACTGTTCCAGATCAGTACCAGACAGAGCCCTTAGACACTGGCTGCATAAAATATTATATATAACCTTTTAACACATATCCGAAACCTGGAAAAAGATGTATAAAAATACTGACGAGCAATTCTTGTCATCTATAAACAAGCAAGCTTGATTGATTGCCGCTTTGAGCATCGCGATGTGTGATTGATGTCATTCAGTCTTTGATGTTTTTACACGTTTTTTATGGTTTGCTTTTTATAATAATGATGATATTCTCTAACACAACGCATGGTTCAACAACAGCCATGGTTCTTCTTTAGAAGACCTATATATGTTCAGTTGGGACACGCAACACTAACTTCAAATCAAAGTGGCGAGATTCCAACCGCTTTATCCTTTAGTAAGAACTTGGAAGCTACTCATACTCCACTCATACTCATACTCCACTCATACTCATACTCCACTCATACTCATACTCCACTCATACTCATACTCCACTCATACTCATACTCCACTCATACTCATACTCCACTCATACTCATACTCCACTCATACTCATACTCCAGTCATACTCTACTGCATCTACAGCCTTCAAGGAGTGGTGAAGTCGATCTAGTGGCTCAACCCACCGATTTCAGATCTAGAGGTCCCGGGTTCGATCCCCATAGGGAGTACAATATATTGGGCTTGGTTTGGTTGATGGTAGGACTTTGTTCCAGTCACCTGGCTAGCTACCACCATCTTACCTAAGTATGTCGCCATAACAACAATTCTAAAAATGGTTGTGTTCCGGCATTTAGAGGTAAGATAGCCAGTTCCTCAGTTTGTTGAGAATTCCGGGTGAAGTGCGCCTCCCTCGGCCTTATCTCAACTTGTGTAACTTACACCCGTTTTCACTAACCTTGGGAGACTCTTAATTTTTTGCCTAACGTGTTTAGGCTACTCCTAGCGTTTAATTTGTTTGCACTAACCTTAGGCCGTTCCTAACCCCACTTAGGCGAATCTTAACTTTATGAACCCGATTAGGCAGCGCCTTGAGCTTAGGAATCGCTTAAAATGTTTGTTTAATAATCTTTGGTGTAATTTTTGTTTGTCATTGTTCTAATTTGAAGTTATTTCATTATTTACCATACAGTTCAACCCAGGAATTATATTAAATTGTACTGCATCCGACTGCACTTTTCACGATGACGGACTCTGTTTTGGATTTCCTTCAATTCTTAGATGATGTCGATTTTCACACCGAACGACATTCGAGGACTCGCGTAGTAAGATCACGACCCGACTGGTTTCAAGATTGCGATGAAATTGACTTTTTTAAAAGGTATAGGATGTACAAAAGTACAGCAATATACAGTACATAATATATAGTACAGCACCTTTTACGCTTTAATTTGTTTTCTTGCATGGTAAGTTAATTCTTCATTTATCACAAACGAAACACAGCATAGAGTATAGAATCACTACAACACTTAAACGTACTGGCTGCTGTCAATGTCAAGTGTCAAACATTTTGTTACCTTCGTTCAATCATTCCCTTAGCTAGGCAATGCCTAAGTTAGTTTATCGTTAGGTGAGGCTTGTTAGTGAAAACGACAAGTTTAACTTGGCCATTTTTAGGCTTAGGCGCATCTTATCTAAGACAGGCCTAACATGAGTTTAGTGAAAACGGGCATAAGTGAGGTGAAGACCAAGTCTAACCCTTAGTACAATAAAAAAAAACGTTTTCACAAAGATAAACGTTACGTGCTATGGATGTTCGTTCCACGTCCATATGCATATAAAATAATTACTACTAATTATTAATTTTATTCAATAAAAAGTACAATTAAACTAACTATGTACAAAGGAATCAGTCAGATTACCTAAGGACCGTTACAAACGGCCTGTAGGTAACTCAACTGTTCCAGACCAGTACCAGACGGAAGCGTGCCCAAGACACTGGCTGCATTGCCACGCTGAATAGCTATGCTAATTCGCTGGCCTAAATAAGAGCTAGCCCTTGGGTCACGTGTCGCCTCAATCAAAAGTCCACCAAGATTTTTGAAAACCCGGAGGGCACCGGCTCCCCACGGACCCAAGGCCTCCAAAAGGCTCAAATAGGTAAGCTCTGTCGAGACCACTATATTTGCGCCTTTTTTGATCCTCGGCCAAATCAGCCGCCGCACCAGCCCTAACTGATGTTCCAGGCAGATGAGATGGCGCTAGGGTTTCGACGCAGGTAACGTCCCACACCAAAGGCCTACCCATTTCCCAAGGGACAAGAGTCATACCATCGGGCCGCTTACGGTAAAAATAATTGTCATATAAGTAATTACTAACCAATGGACCTTATTATCATCATCATCACCATCATTATTGTTCATAAGACCATTAGCTTCCCTTCGGTTTAAAGAAATGTAATACTCAAGAAGAACAGAGTTCACTTGAGCTTAAGGCTATAACTAATTAAAGTTAAGTTATGTATAAGTCTATATTTAATTACTCCAGAGGTCTTAGGGTGTTCTAATATTTTGTGATAAATATTTTATCAATGAGACACCTTTATATCATTTTAGTTTCTTTTGAATAATGTTATTGAGTCACAGGTTTAATGCAATCAGTTAAGTCAATAAATAATTTTTCACTTCCATAAATGCCATAAAATATTTTTTACTGCCAAAAAATTATCTTCTGAATTGTTCGTTAGTTTTTTTTGCATATCGGTAAAACGTTTTTCAGTTACTGCCCTTGCCACCCATTAAAAACCCACCTTTTTTTCAAAGGAAAATAGTCGTCAGTCTGTTTATTTACCTCTATACCGTGACCTAGTAATGAAATTAATGCGAACACAAAACGAAATTAAAGTCGCACCTAAATGCTAATATATTTAGCAAGTCTAATTTAATTTTGTTAATGGAAGAAAACGGTGACAGTACAGGCTGTGGCAAAAGTGGTTACATTTAATGAATGATTTCTATCTAAATCTCGGGGATTGAATGCCGAGTACACTCAACTCAAGTATAGCAATTATTTAAAGATTGAGTGATTGAGTAAAGTTTTGAACTCTTCGATCTTCGTGAGATCAAGATTTGTTTGAAAGTTTGTTGAGAAAGAAAGCCTTAAGGTTGAACGGCACTTAGTTTTTTTTAGTGCAACGCTTTCAGGTGCATATGACGCATTCCCATCGGACCCGGTAGGCAGATGGGAAAAACATCCCATCTACCCCGGTGGCTCAGTGTTTGTTTCGGTGGGTTGGTGAACAAATGTTCATTTCATGTGCTATGTGCTTAGATATTGTGCGAAACAAAACAAAATATTCTTTGTTTACTTAAAAAAGTAACATTATGTATGTTACTTTTATTTTTATGTATATGGAGTAATCGCCAGTGTAATCTCTGAGAGCCATCTCTTTCAGACATTACATATTTTCCTAATGCATAGGTAGGCTGCTACTACAGTCAGGAAATAAATAGTTTCATACTACTCTGGGAGATAGCATGATGATCTAGGAATCTCGGGATTTGGGGGCTAAATAAAAGATACTCTCATTGTGGGACTGCAACTACATAGGAGCCAGTTTGAGCACTGCGCTTGCAAAGACAACCGTATTTATTTAATTAAAGAATCATCATAATCATATATCAGCCCACACACTTCCACTGCTGAACATAGACCTCATTCTTTATTTAATTAAAGACTGGATTCAACATTAATCCCAGATAATTAAACACAAAGCAGCGAATGAACTAATTATATAAATTCTAAAGGCTTCAAGTTTAGCTGCCGTCTATATTCTAAATTCTCATTACGAGCGTACTGGGATATTCTTATTTGTAACAAGTGATAGGTTTATTGAAGTTAAAAAATATTGGAAATCCTAGATCTTAAGATTATCCTCCTTTATCAATAAGGAGGTAAATTAACTTTTTCATATATACGCTCAAACACCTTTTGTTTTAATATATTTTTTCCTACAAGGTGGTGGTGGTTTGAACGTGGTATTATCCAGATCCAAATTAAAAGTTGATTAAATATTACAATTCAAAATAAAAGAGACTCTAGTGGTATACTTATAAAATCGACTGTGACCTACTTTTTATTTTTATATTACTGAATAGTAATTTCACGCATCGCCATCTAATCCCAAACTAAGCAAAGCTTGTTATATATGGGAACTCAGTTTGTTAAGGATTCCAGGTGAAGTGCGCCTCCACCTTCGGCCTTATCTCAACTTGTTACCAGATGAGATTAAGGCCAAGCGCTTCCCCGTCGTACAAGAAAAAATAAACTTAATTACGGATATAATACGTCTATAATTTTTTTTTTTGTAAATACGTGCATACTTGTCATACAATACAACACCCAAACACAGAACCAACATCAATTTCAAATTCATCACACAAATGTTTGTCCTGGGTGGGAATCGAACCCACAACCCACAGCACAGAAAGCAGAGCTACTACCAGCAGAGCTGTGAGGCTTATTAATGTAAATTATTTAAACAATTATTAATTATAAAATAAACGTATTTTAATAATAATAAACTCACAGAACCGTCCCTAAGAAAACTTAGAAGAGCGAAAAAAGTAGGAGTCTTGGAGTTGAATTCGATCTTAAAGGGTTACGGTTGGTTTAGTAAATTCCATGCCTACCTAATAAATAAACATAACAAATTAACCAGCTTTAAAGTGCGACACTAATTGGAAAGCTTTTAACTTATGTACAGTGCAAATCTCGCCGGAAAAATACAGCTCAATTCCTAGGTTAATCCGAGCACAACTGTAACAGTCCATTAGCACAACTTTTTGTCAACATGAATCACCTAAAACAAAGTTAAACTCACCATCATTCATCCATTGTCACTTCACAGTGTCGTATTGCAGCATCTCTTTGTATCACCAAAGTTTTGACGACATAACTTTCACAGTCAATAAAAAGTCGCGGGAAAGTTAGGTTATGTTAATCAATTTATAGGGTTGGCGCGTGTTGGTGCGAGCTGCGTGGGGTGCGTTGGCGCGGACGTGAGGAGTTCCGAAGGCGCCGTGGGTGACTGCGGCTCTCTCCTGTTCCCCCCTCACTCTTTTACCGCGCACGCGCCCATTCACTCTCCACGCTTCATCGTAACCGCCATCACCGCTTTTTCCTATCCGAGTAAATTGCGAAACCGCCGACCGCTGGTAGGAAACGCGCCAAGGGATCCGGCAATGTAATCACCCAAGAACAACAAGGCGGGATAACGAGCCGGCCTTTCTTCGCCGCTAGTTACTCACCCTTAACTCGATCTTATAATCGAGATCCGCGCGTTTGGCCGCAAATTCTCAAGATTTTTTCCCGCATTTTTGCGGAATTCCGCGTTCATTATTGTAGTAGCCTGATGAATTTGCTGAGCCCTTTTTTCGTGTTGAATATCCTTTAAATCAGATACGGAGAAATTTCAGCGTTGTTTCAGTGTCTGAGAAATTAGAAAATTTAAAGAAAGAGTAAGTAAAGAGTACCCAAAAAACAAATAAAAAAAAGCCGAACATACCTACTCATATTACGACGGTAGGTATCTAAAAAGTTTTATAATTAAAAACGTTTATCAAGAATACTACAATGAAATAAATCCCAATTTAATAACCCACACCAATCAATTACTTTTCTTTCCACGACATCGGTACCTTTTTTTTTTTTTTTATGCGGAGAATGCGTTTATGCACCATAGCCTCGTTGGGGACGAGGCCGTGTGTGGGACTCAACCCGTCCTAGCGACAGGCAATACCCACTAAACTCCGCAGTGACCCGCTTTCGCCGAGTGTTGGTGTCGTGGGAATCCGGCTACAGCCTTTACCGCCACAACACCACCAGCGAATGGCCCTTTACAGGGGCCCCACAGGCCCCCGCAGTGTGGCTGGGGGGGGGATGGCGGGAACAGCTGGGTCGCCAGGCCGTTCCCGCCGTTCGGCGGGGATGAGGGTCTGTGCAAGTACCTTAGGTAAATTAGATAACCGCCTTGAATTCCATAAAAAAATAAACATCACTTTCACCTAAATTCAGGATCAGAAAGAGCTGCTATACCAAACCCAATACTAGCGAGGAATATTTTTGAATTCTTAATTTTCAGTTTTCCCTTAGAAGCAATAATGGCTGCTGGCATGCAGTCTCCTTGTGATACAAAACATAATAAAACACATACGATTATAATTAATACAAAATTAGTCTTTATTACGCGTACCTTTGAATGCTCCCGATAGTTTCGACTATGTTACGATAGCCGTAACATAGTTTCGACTATGTTACGATAGCCGTTGTAATGGGCAGACTGTTTTTTTTATATTTTATTTGTTGTAAAGTTTTATCAACTACCCCTATTTGTTCTTTAGGATTAGAAAAATCTGCGTTCACATTACGTAACACCATACTTACTGTATCCTGAAATATTACATTATGACAAAAACACGTATTCAAAACAATCTACATTTTTAAAAATAATTTACGCTGTCATTACTTTTCCGCGACCAACTTATAATTGTCTCGTTCGCTACTGCTGTTTAGTATCTTATAAAATGAATATATATATATATATATAAAATATATATATAAAATATATATATATATATATATAAATATAAATATATTTTTAAATATATTTTTTAAGTAATGTTTCCAAACATTTTGTAATGTATTTGTTATTATTAATAAGTAGCTATATACATTAATGTTTATTTTAGTACACCGCTTTTCTGCTCTTTGCTATCCTTTCCATCCAAAGGTTGCCTGGAAGAGATCGCTTTTAGTGATAAGGCCGCCCATTGTACCTAGTTTAAGTGTTTTTCTTGCTTGTCTGTTTATTTTTGTTTTTTGGTGTACAATAAAAAGTTTATCTATCTATCTATTTAAAATCGGGATCCAGGACTCATATACATGATATTTCAATTGCCTCACGAACCGATCTCTTGTGAAAATAGCGTTCATTGGACAGAATCTTAGGGTTGTACAGTTTAATCCAATGGTATCGACGTATGGACCTGAGTATACTAGGTACTCCACTGTCACTGACCTATTTACCTGGTGGTTTTTGTCAGCTGCAGCGTGTTCCATTACGCGTTCTGCTTTAGTTTGGCCAATATTTTATGAACCACCACAGCTGCAGCCAGTCTTGTAGGTTCAAAGTACATGCCAGGTACTTAATAAGGTATTACCTACTTCTTTTGGCATCTAATAATTAAGAATAACGTTTAAGAATAAGAATAAGAATGATGTTTATTGATCAAAAAAGTTTTACAGCCTTATTACTTAGTAGGTAAACCTAATAGGTTGGTAATGTGATTAGCACTAAAAACATACAATTTGATATAAACCTATGACCTATAAACTAAGTTGAACTTGTATTTTAGAGGCCAAGGCTCGTTATATTATTTTGTGCACAAATAAGGGTAGGTGGATGGTACTTTGACACCTGAACTAAGTGAATCACTTGTATTTCAGGAGTCAAACTCTTAACATATTCTGTTGAACTGATTAAACGTGAATTACAAATTAGACCTGTTTTTAATTAAATATATGTAATCTGTATACGTGTATATCATTAAAAAACAAATTTTTATTCGTGTGTATAATGCTAACACCGTAATAACACTAGCAAATTACTTTCACTGCAAAACCATCCCACAAATTTCTACCTGCTTTTGTCAATTTCAGTAAAAACACAGTATGAAGTTATCTGAGGGCAACAGGCATACGCCTCACGGTGGATTTAGTTTACATTTCACGAGCTTTCATTTAAACCTCACAGTCGAGACGGATTTATGATCATATGCAAGCCATATGTGTTTTACGGAGAGCTGGAACGTTTAACACATTCATACATTGCGCTTGTGTTGTGTCTGTGCGTGTGCGTGTTATGTTATAGTCCAAATGATTGCCGTAAGTGTTACTTATGAATTCAAATTAAATTAATAAGGTGCAATAAAAACATTTGGTTCCCCTCTGGATCACCTGGACCACGATTAAACGCTTCTGTTACCTTGCTTAACTTAAACATTATATATTCAAGATTTGATTATTTTTGAATGAGCAAAAATGGTTGACTCTTTGTTTTATTGAATAATAAATAAATGTAAACATAAAAAAGTACAACTAAATGTTTCGGATTGGAACAAAAAATGTACAATGAAAAAGATCGCGGCAACATTCAAAATTGTGCTAAAAAATTCATAGCTAAAAATGAAAATTCATAATGTAAGAAAACGTTACAGGGATCACGAAACTTTGACTGCTACACAAATCTGTGGTAGCGAAATATAAAAAGTGGTATGAAAATAAGCGAAAAAAATACATTTAGTTTTAAACAAAAATGGGGTATTTGTAGTATATATATTAACCTATACTGAACTATTTAGTGTGTGGAATTCAGAAGTAAACAATGAAATGAAAGAGGCTTCTAACAGGTTTGTCTGTTCTCGGTCAGAGTAAGATTAAAGTTCACGAGACTTTCCTAGAAGGCTCTGACTCTATCGCGCACCCACGGAACACGCCAAGCCGTTTGGCGGGATGATGCCACAGACTCAAAGTTCCCGGGTTCGATCTACATGAATACTCGATTTGGTTGGTGGCTTGAATTAAGTCCACCTGGCAAAAAAAAAAACTGACTAAAAATAATAATTACTTAAGCCAGCAACTCGCACACAAGAAATGCGAAAAAATGAATCGACATGCACGATAAAGCAAGTCAAACCAGAAACATAGCGGAAATCACGTAAGAACATTTTGTGCATGGGAAACATTTATGTAATAGGGGTCCCGGGACTGTAGCTTTGAATATTTAGCCATTTGCCTTTTGAAATAGATTCTGATGACAAAGTTGCTTCGTCCCTAATGCATTAATTCATGCCCCTAGGCGTTATTTCACACTTTGGGACTTATTCATGAACTTTGGATTAAATCTTTTATACGGGTACGCTTGCGACTGATATACGATTAATGTTATGTTGCACGTATACGTTCATGATTGGTCTTTTGGCGTTCAGATCAATGCCTACGATCCCATCTTATTTCACGAAAATAATTAACAAGCACTTTTAGATAAGCTTGCTCGATCGTAGTCGTCTTTTCCTACGCAAGTTTTAAGATCAAGAGCATCATAAAAAAAACCCATAACCTAGTAGTTTTTTTTTGTACGACGTGGAAGCACTTGATATTCATCTCACTGGTTACAAGTTAAGATAAGACCGAAGGTGGCGCACTTTACCCGGAATCTGATGACAAATAAGTAAACAAACCGTAATATATATTCATAATTTAGCATTGTCATCTTTAAAATACAATTTTTAATTAATTTAATTCTTGCTCTACAGACCTGCAATACTAGTTATATGTTGTATATAAAAACAAAAAAATAGTATTTAAAAGTTTTTTAATCGGGAACCGACCTCACCAAAAACTTATATTACTCCCAAATCCGTTCAGCCGTTCCAGTATGAAGAAATAAAAAACATACACATACACACAAATGTCAAACTTTCGCATTTATAATATTATATACAGGTGTCCCACGACCATGCCACATGGAGGGAAAGTACCTTAAATATTGTAGATAGACCATTTTACTGAAAGAAGACTTCATTTTAATTGCTATGTTACTTGGGAAAAAATAATCCTTACGATTAAGCCTTTTAATCGGTATCGTATTTTTTTTTTAATTTGGCGGGTTCAATTTCCCGTTCAGAGAGGGGATTATTAGAAAATCTTTGAATTTAGTTTTTTTTTTAATTCAAAATTAAGTCTTCTTTTAGTTAAATGTTCAACATTTGAGGTGCTTTCCCTCCATGTGGCATGGCCGTGGGACGCTCTGTATAGTCGGATATACAACCGTTATATATGTACATACTAAGCTAGGTTATACACATTTTTATTTAATTACGACGGGTACCTACCCGTCTAAGTACGTAGTAGTGAAGGCTAAGCACCTGCTTAGCCTTAATCTCACCTGATTTTTCAAGTTATTCGGTAGATACCCCTTGGCAGGAAATCCTGGGGTTTTTTTTACCGATATTTCGCCCTGGATAAGGCTAAAGATTGAAGCGCACTTCACCCTCAACATACTAAGGCATTTAAAGGTAAGAAAGCCAAATGGCTATCTTACCTATAAATGCCGGAAAAAACATTACTTATTTTTAGTTGTTATGGCGACAGAATTAGATAAGATGGTGATATAGCTAGTAGCGAGGCGGACTTAAACAAATTCCTACTCCCAACCAAACAAAGCACAATATTGTACTACCCCTGGGGATCGAACACGGGACCTCTGGATCTAACACCGGGAAGCAAACCACCAGATCACAGAAGCGGTTAAAACATCATAAACTAGCACAATAAAGTGCTACATTTTCATGGAGCCAAGTAATACTAAAAACAAGCCTATAACAGTGCTCCTGAGACACAGAATTTCAGCTCAAAGAAAAAGTCGTTATATCGAACAAATAAATAAAACTGTTCCCTTGTTCTAGCTTACTTGGTAGTGAGATATTGTACGCCGTAAAAACATAAAGTGTGATAAAAAGGTCGCATGACAAACATTTTAAAAGGCAATATACTGCCCAATTTTTCTGATGCTTTGGTGCGAGTATGAAATGGAATATTTAATAAATGTTATATTTTAGACAGTATATCTAAAAATGTTGATTGACGGGACTTTTATAGTATTAAAAGGTTTGATGCTGAAAATTGTATTTAAAACTAGCTTCTGCCTACGGCTTCGCCCGCGTTGTACCTGGATAAAAATTAGGTAACTTAAATGTTTTTACTGGTGCAGAACAATACCAGTGCAAAATATCTGGACTAGTTCCCATTGCATCGATTTCCTACTACGTTGGTCGTGTTAGAAAGTCCCGTTTGTTTGCTATCCGTTCAATAGTTTTTGCGTGAAGGAGCAAAAAAGAATAAAATCAGTTGTTTTGTACTATTTCTTTCAGACTAGGCGAAGCTTGGCCTTCATCTCACCTGATTTTTTATAAAAGGCAGAAGGTGGAAGCGCACTTCACCCAGAATTCTCAACGTACTGAAGAACTGGCTATCTTACCTCTGAATACCGGAACACAATAATTTAAGAATTGTTGTTATGGCGACAGAATTAGGTAAGATGGTGGTAGCTAGCCAGGTAGACTTAAACATCCTATCACCAAACAAACCAAGCACAATATTGTACTCCTCCAAGGGATCGAACTCGGGACCTCTGAATCTGACGCCAGTCAGCGAACCTTTCAGATCAATCTATATTATTTGCGTGAAAAAGAATACATGATCAAGTTAATTTTGTATGGAGATGTTTGACATACCATTCTTATCCCGCTGTAACTAATTAATGGGATAAACAGTTGTCTTTGTCTTATTTCCATATATCTAACATTCGTGGCAAGTTTCAACTCAATCTGTTCAGTAGTTTTTGTGTGTAGGAGGAACAAACGTCCATGCAGTTACAGGTACAACATCCAAACATTCATACCTTTTACACTATTAGTGAAAATGTGATGGCTATACGTTGTCTCAAGATCGAACTAGTAATTTTGTTATTGTTCTTGAAGTTTGACTGATATGATCGCGTAAGAGAACGAGCGTTTCAAAAACAACCATATGGTGCATCTACAAGCTGTTCCATTGTATTTGGAATTTAAATGCCATATAAGAATAGGATCCATCTTGAATAGGTTCTTCTCATCGCGAGGCGGATGAATAGCACAAATATTTTGAGGAGCGCGAGCTCGTCACGTCCCCTCGGAGGTTCGGAGAATGCCAGCGCGTACCCGATATGAAATGCTTCTACTGGTATACTAACGACTGGAAGAGATGATAACGCAAACAGGACAGCACAGTTGACTGGTTGTGGGTTCGATTACCCCTTAGACAAACATCTGTGTGATGAAAACAAACGTTTGTTCTGTACATTTTAGCACGCATCACATCAACAGCCTATTAGTGTCCACTGATGGACAGAGCCTTTCCAAAGCATGAGCGTTTTTTAAAAGCGTTTCACACTGACAGCTCTGTTCGCACTTGCGTCAGGTCATTTCAGCGTCGTATCCGAGCCATGTCACATCCACGTCAGTGCCATGTCCGCGCCCGTAGCAGATACCATGTGGCTTGCACATATTTTTTGTAGGATCATTTTGAAACGTCTATTCTACCGCCTGTTCAAATTTCGAATGTGCTGTTGGAAACAAGGAGAATGGCTTGGAACTCGGTCTAGTTAGTTTTTGTTGATTTATTCAATAGTTTCGGAAACTGCATTCTGTCTCTTCCAGGGTGACCTTAATCAATTGCACAGGTATTACGAGCGAATGTCACGGAACACATTCAAGCGTGCGATTCTAACAGAGTTTCCCGAAGAGTCGGTAAAAATGGGAACGAGATATTTAGCTTCGACTGTATTTTGTTTGAAGCTCGGTTTTTAAAGTGAAAATCGGTGTCTGAAGTATAGTTACATTTTCTATGTAAAAATCGTGCATTAAATGTCGTTAACCCCACAAAACATTTCCAGAATAAGGTATGCATATTTTTTTTTAATATACGCTATTTTTTACTTGGAAGTTGCTACAAATACAAAGCAGAGTAAATTATGAAATATTTGTTTCACAAGCTTATGATACTCATCATTTTGAAGGCAAAAAATCATACCTAATATGAGCTCTCCATAGTACAAGAGTTCTCTACGCGCGAGGGGGGTCTTTAGATTTTTTTAAACAAAGGTAGTTTTTGAGAAATAGGTGTGTTAAGTTTCAAAATGTTTTGTGGGGTGTTTTGAAAGAGTATAGACAATGTGCACATTTCAAAAATGTTATTAAACTTTTTAAAGGGGCAGTTTTTGTAACATGGGGGTACGTCGAGTGATCTCAGTTCGGGGAGAACTACTAGTATATGCAGTGATCGCTTACAAAACTAAACTCGATATAAATTTAATTATTTCTTTGTAACTTTTTATTTGACAGGTGTTTTCGAGTGATCTGGATGATTCGGAAATACCCTAACAGAATACCAATTTACACGTCGTTCTACTCGTAATATCAAAATCTAACTTAACATAGCTAATTTTATGGGCACGTCACTGCGGCGCCGCAGGTTTAATCGAGCTCTACAGAATACGGAACTATAATCTCACTGCGGATTCGGCGTTTCGAGGTTTAAAATATGTTTACAGAATGGCCTAGCAGGTGAGTCACGAGAAATGAATGAATAAATGAATGAATGAATGAATAAACGAATGTACACTTAATCGTACACAGAAATGACATCGAACATTACAAATATTCAATTCGAGACGTTAGTAACTTACTCATGATATATTTTTGCCCTCGCTTTACAACGCGTAATTTGCCAACGTTCAAAACATCAGGGTATCTTGCAAAAAAGTGGGTCATTTGTTGGATGATGATTATCGGCGCGATGGACACGAGAAACGAGGGTCTTATTTATGAAGGTCCGGTTCCAATAAAGTACGCGAATCTGTAAGAACATTGTCATAGTAAATTTTAACAAGTTTATCTTATAAGATTGATGCTCAGATTTTATGAAGATAACGTGTTCGCTTCGGCAGATGTTTACGGATAAGATAGGTTTTTGGTTAAGTTCACATTTTTGGCGAATGTATTTTCAGATGTTTGGTTGTTTTTTCAGCTTTTATGCCAAAACTACTAAACTCACGATATTTGCATAGAAATTATGATGGACTAGTGATAAAATGGTACTTCTAATCCGAATTAAACGCACACTAAGCTACGAGCAGAAGTTAGTACAAAAATAATGGAATTATGTTTAATCATTTTTATTGGACTCTTAGATATCCTGTACCTATACACTGTATGTATGAATTTATTTATTTACAAAAGTTTATATAAAATAACATGTGAATTGTGATGCTATGAGTGACGTGTGGGTTAAGGAATTAGATCACGATCGATCTAGTAAAGAGAGCTTCTGATTTGACTTCAAGAACAAGAGAAAAGTTTTTTTGCACAAAAGTAATTCGGTTAAGGATTCGTATCAACAATTCTAAAAATTGTTGTGTTCCGGCATTTAGAGATAAGATAGCCAGTTCCTCAGTTAGTTGAGGATTCCAGGTGAAGTGCGCTTCCATCTTCAGCCTTATCTCAACATGCAACCAGGTGAGATGAAGGCGCTTCCCCGTCGTACAATAAAAAAAAGTTGCGCTTGTTGCCTCAAAAATCAATTCTTGGGCTCGCGCCTTCAGCGCCTACCAGGTCCGAGCAAAGCTGTCGCCCTCCAGGTTCAGAACGAGGTCAGCGTATTGTCCTTTCATAATAATAAAAAAAAAAACGTCAGTTTATTATCTCTTATGCAACCCATTATTCTCTGACTGTGTCTTGTGAATGAAGGCAGCCAGCTCATTATACGCAGGAACGATTAAGGGGTCCATTCGCTATTTTTAAAAACGGAAAACAAAATATATATATTTCCAAAACATTTATAAACAATAGGTATCCTTAAAACAATCAGCTTTGTAACTGGATCTACCTTTAGAACGAAGGGATTCAAAGAATTTGAAAAGGTTTAACAATTCTCACAAAGCCGACTGATCGATTTTATCCTTTGTAAAATGTAGGTATCTGTTCCCTTCTTAATTTAAAATTCTTTTGAGATTCAGAAAATTGGAAACAATTATGCGGAGAGTACCCGCATAGATATCAGCATAACATCCGGAATGAATTTTTTTGTCTGTCAGTCCAACCTCTAAAAAAGGCTGTATATTTTTAACCATAGTAAAGAATCTGTGTAAACATGTTACTCGTTTATAACAAGAACACTAACTATAGTGGTATGGTTAATTTCCACCCTACCCCCAGGGGTATGGCCGTTTACCTGATAAATTAATAAAACCAAAAGTTTATTATAAAGTGAATATCTTCATACAAGAAACGTGTTTTTTTTTATTATTTCACTTTTGAAATCATGGTGCAAAAAAAGTGTTTTAAAACTGAACTCACTTCGGTGTGGAAGTCCAACACTTGGGCAGTTTATTCTTTAAAAAAACTGCTTCGGCAAGAATGAACATGAGAAGCTCCGTCGTTTTCATTGCAACAGTTTCCAACAACGATATATAAATATAGATGTTTGTTCTGTGTTTGGATGTTGTATCATATAATAGAAGGTATGTATGAATTTACAAAAAAAAAGTATTAAACTATTCTATCCGTTATCTAGTTCCCATATTACAAGCTATGGGGGATATTGGGGCTAGATGGCGTTGTGTGAAATGAATGTCCTGTAATATTTATTTATTTACTAACGCAGCGTTCAACCGGAATAAGAGCGTAGTAGCTCTTAAGATTAGCAAATCATTGGCAGTGGTGAAAAAATATGTACCTATATAAAAACCTTAAAAATCAACCTACAGATACCATTTTAGCGCGAAACGACGGATGCCAACATAGACAATAAAAAAATTGGTCGTCCAACTGATATTGGATCTACACAAAATCCTTAACAAAAAACTACTGCTTACTCAGTTGGTATGTCGCTGATAAAAAGAACACAGTTGATCCAAAAGAACATTATAACTCAAACTTTCGCACGACACGAAATTTCTTAAAACATTTTTTATTCTGCCTTAATTGGGTCAGAAAACTTCTAAAGGTTTATACCGACTTAGGGATTGCATAAATTATGGAGTGTGGACTTGTGAGTAATTTATAATAAGCAAAAGTTAGCGAAGTTGCTGAATATCTTACCCACTTGTAGAGATATGGTAGAAACTTGAGGATACAACAACTTGTTATACCATCACTTTTCATTAAATCTTTAGGAAGATTATGTCTTGGAAAGATGTTTTTTTTTTTATTAAATTCTGAGCAGAACGAGCTATTTTCCGTATAAAAACCGAATTTAAAAATTTATCATACTAAAAGAAAATGTACTATGAAAAAATATTAAATGACTTAATAATAATTTAGCCTATAGTCTAGCTCTAAGCCAAAGAAAGGATAAGGTTTCGAACCGAAGCGATGGAACACAGCAATTTTTTTTTAATTTTTATTATATACGGCGAGGCTGCGCTTGGCCTTCATCTCACCTGGTAACAAGTTGAGATAAGGCCGAAAATGGAGCCGCACTTCACCCGGAATCCTCAACAAACTGAGGAACTGGCTATCTTACCTCTGAATGCCGGAACACAACATTTTTTTTTTAAGAATTGTTATAATGGCGACAGAATTAGGTAAGATAATGGTAGCTATAGCCAGGCGGATAAAATCCTACCACCAACCAAACCAAGCACAATATATTGTACTCCCCTTGGGGATTGAACCCGGGACCTCTGGATCTGAAATCGGTGGGTTGAACCACTAGACCACAGAGGCGGTTAAAAAGGCTTTGGACCATTATGGACCCACCAGCGATTCCATTGCGCAGGAATTGCTCATACCTATTTGAATTCGAGGTTAACTCAGATTTAGTTAATACTGGTAAGCCTCTGTAATATAACTATTTAAACGGCTAAAAGAATATCGGCCGCCAAGCAGCATTGCTGTTTTAGTTTGAAGAGTATGGTGGCCGATCAAATTATCAAAGAATTAAAACTGGATTACGTTATTAAAATCCATATTTTTTTGTGTATCTATACATAATTATGATACAATACAACACTCAAACATAGAACAAACATCTATTATTCATCAATAGATATTATTCACATTTGTCCGCGGTGGAAATCGAACCTACAACTTATGACACAAAAAGCAGAGCTACTTCCAACTGAGCTGAGAAGCTTGTTAGTACTTATTAGTTTCAGAACTATTTTTAGTGCTCAGTCTCACAGACAGAGACAGAGATAAAGGCAGCAACTATGGCGACTGAAAGTAAATAAAGTAGGTGCTCTGAAACTTTCCGACCACTTTTCTTTGCTTTTGATTGGATAACAGTATTGGTTCGAACGATTAGATAACCGAGGTTTTCCGGTGTTGCTTGTGTAAAATAAATCTGAGTTTAACTCGAATTCAAATAGGTACGAGGCAATTGGTGGTCAAACGCTTGACTATCACCAATAACAAATATCAAACACATAAAACACGTTTTTTTTTCTATTTGAAATTTATTCAGATATTTCATTCTATTAATTCTACGTACTAATTGTTGTTAACTAAAAGCATGACATTATCTCGGTAAAACATATCGTGACATACCTTAATTACATTACCATCTAATCTTACACATGTTTGTGCAAATAAATATTCTTTATCTTTATCTGTATCAATAGCACAAATTCACAAAAAATGGTGGCGGCTCATACCGTGTGACACAATCTCAAACATGAATTAGGAAGGATTCTTGATCATGATAAATCAGAGGAAAGAATTGATGAGTATGAATACCCATTAAATATTCAATACTTCAATTGCTATACGTCTTAAATTGTATGGAGGTTCCTTTTGATACTTACACGACGTCTGAACTCCCACAGGACACGACCGTGGCTATAATAGCCTATTCAAAGCAGGATTATGCTGATAGTCATAGGCTGTATTACGATACCTTAAGTCATGGGATACCCTGACCAATAAAGCTGGGTTACGAGTTATAAGTATATGAGAGATGATGGCAGGTTTTTTACGTTATGCATTCTGTTATTATAAAATGTAGCGAAAGAGTTTTACGACATCTATGTTTTCCATCATTTACATTAGTATAACGCCACTCACGTTTCCATGTCGATGTAACATGAGTGATACGATAGTGCTTTGTGCTTCCAAGTGACGTAAAGGTCCATAAACGAAACGTGAATTCGTTACCTTAACATTACGGTAATGTTATTTTTTGTTGATCACATTCATGATCGAGCCACAGAGTTTAAGTGAAAGTTTTTTTTGCTATTGACAATGCAAGTACTGACCGCCATTTAAGATTAGTTTCGTTATTAAGTCGTCATATAAGGACATCATACAATTTTACTTCCATTAGATAATTACATCATTTAGGTACTTTCTTCGGGTTGGTCCTCATTTTAAAGCGCAGATCAGTTTTAATTATGTACAGCTCGTTAAATTTTTTTGACTACAAGCCTAATATCTCAGTTGGTAGTTGCTCTCCCTTCTGCCCTGTAGGTTGTGGGTTCACTTCCCACCCGTGAAAAACATTTGTATGATAAAAACAGATTTTTGTTCTGTGTTTGAACTACGCTGCTAGCTCCCAAACTACGCTATATTGCCCAGTTGGGCTTCCAGACGGAACCATGCATAGTAAACTAGATTAGTTTTATTATATTCAAACGCCGTTAAATACTCGAGACGCCTGTTAGCTACTCGTGAATTTTAATATAATAATGCAGCAAGATATCATCATTGTAGGTACCTATAACCTTGAACTTATTAAATGTATTTCCTGTTTTCCTGGAACAATTTTAACTAATTTTATTTTTTAACCGACTTTCAAAAAAAGGAGGAGTTTCTTAATTCGTCGGAATCTTTTTATATTTATTTCGATGTATGTTCCCCAATTACTCGAAGACGCCGGGTTCGATTTAAAAAAATATTTTTTTGTTTAAACCGACTATTTTAACGAATTTTTTTGTTGAATCGACATCACGTTAGGATCTGATGACGGGATACTGGAGAAATCGAGAGAACTCTTCAAGTATTGTAGGCACACTTGAAGTTATTTGGGCATTTTAGGGTATATTACCTCAAAAGTAAAGAAAGAACCCTTGTCATCTTGTCAGGGTCTGATGATGAAATCCTGGAGAAATCGAAGGAACTCTTAAAATATTATACGCACACGTAAAGCGATTTGGATATGTTTAGGGTGTATTACCTCAAAAGAAATTAAAAAAGGACATCTTATTTTACCCCTTTAGGATCACGCGTCTGTCTGATGACAGATGGACGAACCACATCCATCTGTCATCAAAATAATTGAAAAAAATACGTCATTCAGGTAAACGAAATTGTATCATCTTTTTCATTGAAGTCGGTTTTCTTTTTCTTTTTTAAAACGAAATTATTGGTTTGGTTGGTGGTAGGACATTGTTTAAGTCCGCCTGGCTAGCTACCATCATCTTACCTAATTATGTCGCCATAACAATAATTATTAAATTGTTGTGTTCCGGAATTTAGAGGTAAGATGACCATTTCCTCAGTTTGTTGAGGATTCCGGGTGAAGTACGCCGGGTGTAATTGTAACCAGGCGAGATTTAGGCCAAGCACTTTCCCGTCTTAAAATAAAAGTTGATTGTTAGTCGGTTAGTCAGTCGGCAAGTTTGTGTAGCTTATGACTTTATATATTTAGATCACAAGTTGCAGATCTTTCACGACAGTTGTCAGGAATTAAGTCACAAGCATTCACTAGTATGTGGATCATAAAAGACATCCAAATGATAGAATCTTTCATCTACCAAAACATACTCATAAAATCCAAGCGTAAATGTGTCATTCTTTTCGACACCTCATGAGGATGAAGTATACACTGAGTTTTTGCGGAACTAGTTCTGTAGGATGTCATCCACAAAGTGATCAAAGATCAAAACTAAGTATTATCCTAGTGTAAAAATAACGTCTAGATTTAAATATATGGTTAGGTCGTTTTTTTCATTATATAAATATCTCCAAACGACCATAAACGAAACGACTCACAAAAACTTCTGAACTTGAGCTGAATGAGCTAAAAATAATTATTATAGTTATCACAATTTGGATTAAAATAATTACAAAAGCGATGAATAGAGAGTAAACGAAGCACCAAGCACCCCTAATAATATGTCTTGGTATAATTGTGTCATACGTTACCATGGCTTTTTTTTAGGAAAGGAGGTGCTTTGCCTTCATTTTACAAGTGGAAGTGCACTTTACTCGGAATCCCCATAAAACCGAGGTACTTGCTATCTTACCTACAAATGCCGGAACACAAAATTTAAGAATTGTTGTTATGGTGACAGAATTAGGTAAGAATGTGGTAGTTAGCCAGGTGGAAACAAACAAAGTCCTACCACCAACCACACCAAACACAATATTGTACTCCCCTGGGGATCGAACCCGGGACCTCTGGATCTGACGTCGTTGGCAATACACTAGACTAGCTAGACCACATAGATGGTTAGCGGCTTAAGCTCGGCTCAGTAAGCACTCGGTAGACAACGAGTCCTCCTCTTATCGAACTGTCTACTCCCACTTATTTTATTGTTATTGTCATCTTTACACGTTGCTTTCAGGATATATTGAAGCTTTCCTTGTATGGAATGTAATCGCTGAGTGTCTCGCTCTAGATACACTAGTAGGAGAATACGTTTAGATAACCTGGCTTAGCTTAAGACTTTTAAAGAATTTTGTTTCAAAAACATTGACAAATTTACATTTGCATAATAAGTCACACAGATATAGTTATATTTTAAATTGGTTGTCATTTATATTCTAATAGAGCTTTGAAGATGTTCCAGCAGGTTGACGAACTTTCTAAATCAGTGTTCAGGCGATAAATCTATACAATTACAGTGTATAGATTGATTCAGGCGTTATTTTGCGGAGTTCCATATTTCTAAATAAAATATTTAGTGACAAATCCGCCAATTTTTTCCAAATTTGACGGATTTGTCACTAAATATTTTTTCTGTTTTCAGATTTTATTTTGAATTACAGTGTAATAAATAGGTAGGAACGTCGAAGAGTTGTTTTTTTAGTAAATTCAATAATATCTACGATCAATATCCATAAAATGGTGTTAAAGTTATTTACTTATGATATTTAAAGATATAATGAAGATAAGATATGTATCATGATTTTTGAAAAATGATTTATACGTTAATAATTACACGTAAGTTTGAGCAGGGAACTTCGAAACAGTTACCTCTTATACTCATATGATTAAATGTAATTTTTAGCGAGTTTTTTTTTTGTACGACGGGTAAGCGCTTGGCCTTTATCTCACCTGGTTACAAGTTGAAATAAGGCCGAAGGTGGAGGCGCACTTCACCCGGAATCCTCAACTAACTGAGGAACTGGCTATCTTACCTCTTTATGCCGGAACATAACAATTTCTAGAATTATTGTTATGGCGACAGAATTAGGTAAGACGGTGGTAACTACCCAGGCGGACAAAACAAAGTCCTACCACCAACCAAACCAAGCACAATATTGTACTCTCCCTGGGGATCGAACCCGGGACCTCTGGATCTGAAATCGGTGGGTTGAACCTTTAGACCACAGAAGCGGTTAATAGTGAACATGCATTTTCGTTTTTCGAATCGATTTTATGAAGTATTTTATTGTTTGTCTGTGACTTTAATTGTTACGCAGACATAACATTATGACAACAACACTCAAACAAAACATAAAAATGAGTACTAAAGTCACGAAAACTATATTACCAAAGTCACATTTAGTACCGAAACCGTCTGCGACAAGAATGTGTCCTAGAAACCTTCCGCTGTCAAATTAGCTGAGTACCCGTTGAAATAACGAGAGGAAGCGCGTTGAATATTAAACATGTTTATAAAACCTCCAAGGAACGTAATGGAGAAGTTTCATTCCAACATTTCTCACAAGTTTTTCTGCTCTGGATAATGAAAACCGTAACTTCATGCTAAGTCAGATGCTAAGCCATCGCGACTGAAGTAACGGTGTGGAAGTAAGCTACAAAAGAACTCATCGCAAGCTAAGCTTATTAGAGTTTCAAGGGAATGATTACTTTTGAAAATCTTGAACTCGAGGCTTATCTGAGCGAAGATGAGATCTATCCTGGAGCGAACTTTTCACGAAGCTGCCTATTAAAAGCACCGAAATAACTCAGTCCACCGGCTGCTAGAAGCCAAGCGGACCCTTACACAGGTCTTACCACCAGCAATTTATTTCCTGGGAGCATTAGTAAGTTTGCTGTTATTCTCGCTATTTACGTATCAGATCTTTTGCGGAAGAATTTCAGGTAATTTACGTATCAGGTCTTTTGCGAAAAAAAAAACTGGTTATTTACGTATGCAGTCTTTTGCGTAACCGGTAATATGCGTTTCTGGCATATTACGCATACGCGGCGAATAGTGTGGGGTTGTCACATATCACATTCAACATATTAGGATTCAAAATGCTGCGAATTCAACTTTTTGCTAAATCAACATTTTAGGAATTCCATTTTCTGTTCTTAAAGGTTATTTTTATTTGTTATGATTTTTTGGGATCATTTTAAATCATCATTTCTATCTCCATACCCCGGCATACAATGAGAATGGTAAGAAACCTGGGCTAGTTGGTAGGTATATTGTAGGTTCCATTCAATAGTTACCGAGTTTAATATGGCTATTTTGAATATCATAAATTAGCTAATTATATACTGCCAACTGGTAAAGCATCGGGCACGCATTCTAATCTCGATAAAGTCACGTCTTGTAGACGGCTCTTTTAATCAGAAAATTCTGTATCTTTTTGAATTTACGAAAACAAAGTTCGGTGGCGCTTTGAGGACCTTAGGAGGAGCTTAGTATAGAATCGTACACAGTTTTCTAAGAATAAGAAAGTGATTTACTTATCCTAAACGAAATTTAGGTATTCTAGTTTTCCTAAGATAAAATAAGCTGCATTGAACAAAACTCCAGCTCCAATCGAGTTTGCATAACGTTAGAGAAATTGCTCGACTTCGTCCCCAAATCGGAGTACAATGGCGTTCTTTTGGAAAAAATTGCAAGAATACGTCTCATTTTCCAAATGCAACATTTGACTCGAGGCCAAGGAAAACAGGCGTCACCGTCTGCTTGGTTCATTGTCTATCTGACCTTAATCTGACATTTTTTCGCTGCGAGTTTACAGCAATGAGTGAAACTATACGGGGCAAAAACTGTATGAAAACGTCTCAATTTTCAAATGCTACATAATGACTCGAGGCCTAGTAAAATACGCGTCACTGACTGCTTGCCCGTCTGGCCTGCTACCACCGTCTTACCTAATTCTGTCGCCATAGCAACAATTCTAAAATTATTGTGTTGGGGCATTTAGAGGTAGCTATTTCCGCAGACTGGGATTGGTGAAGTGCGCTTTCACCTTCGGCCTTATCATACCCTGTAAACCAGTTGAAATGAAGGCCAACCGTCGTACAATAATAAAAATAACTAAATTCAAAAAAACTGGGTACACGTACATATTAACGTGCCTAACAAACAAATAAACAAACTAATTGAAAATCAAATTTATAAAATAAATATGCATTTCCATCAAAAAACCTATGACACGAGTGTTAACAAATTTTCAACTTTGAAAGTGTTCCAACAACTTTGAGCACAATATAGTCATACAATTTTTTTATTATAAATCAAAGAACTCAATTTTCCAGTAGAACGTATACAAAAAAATATTTTCTTTAATGTGGTATTTTTTTTTATCGAGCACGTAACTCCTTACATGACTTTTCGATAACTCTCACGGTTTTCAACTTTGCCTCAGTGGCCCTAGAAAAAACTTATCTAACGAACCTAAGGACGTTATATGCCTACAGTTTTTTTCGTTTTTTTTTCGTTTTTGAGCGATTATCGATCCCTGTGTTTCTATTGTGCCCTACGTGACAATAGGCCCCCGCAGCTCAGCTGACACCTGCCGTGTGCCGCGTGACGAAGAAGATTATTGGTGCTGTAAATCAACCAGTATGGACGTGTTCGTTTACCAATATATCACGCTAAGGCCGAAAGTGGCAATTTTTCGGACAACGGGTTAAGATTCGACCTTTGAGCCTTGATCATGCTTATAAATCAATTTGGTTCGAGATTGGGCGGGCAATGAGGTCAAATCGAATCGATCTGTCATCTTGGCGGGTCACAACTTCTACCTACTTAAATTCACGGGTACTTCCTGTTTCGTCTCTGTGAATTTTGTCTCGAGAGACCATAACTTCTAAAACAATAAGGTTGTCTAGAATAAATCACTTCCAAGCGATAATACACCCATTATGTGTATTGTAAGATATCCAGTGTCATCTGTAAGGTGTATAACAAAGTATTTTCATTCGTTCATTCTAAAAGCATTCTCCTTTTAATGTTACTCTATTATTTATATATTATATTATTATTATTGTTATTAAGACGTTTTGTTTACCCTAAGTCTTTGCTTTCCGTGTCTTTGGTTTGCTCTTCCAGTTATGCCACGCAGTTTGTTCTTTAATTTTTGACCCCGAAAATATCACACCGTTTATATAATTAGTAAAATAATTTAATAATTATTAATATAATAAGTAAATAAATTACCAGTACAAGTCAATAATCCCGATTGAACGATTGTTTGAATTTTTGTGAGCACAATTTCATTTTGCCTGTTAACATCGAAAAATTTATAAAACCCTTGCAGTTATGTAAACGAAAACAACAAAGGCAGATATTTAAATAATCTAATAATATTATTAAGGTATACTTTGTGTTTTAATAAGTGTTTTTCTCGATCCCATGGAATTATATTAACACAGAAAAATTTTCTTACCAAGTTTCAACGTAAACCGTTATTAAGGAAAACACAAAGTCTCTTTCTGGTTCCTGCAACGTCAATATTAAATTCTGTAGTAAAATGTAAGTTTGAAGCATATAAAATAAAACTATTATTTCACAAGTAATGTATAAAATTTATCTTCAAACACGGATCTACTTACTTATTCGAGAGTTGATGATGGTACCAACATTGTTTCAGTTCTCTCAGAGTACCGTCATGAGGGTGAGTGTGATTCCCATATGAATGATGTATCTGAATAATGATAATCACACAAAAGTTTTGAAAATTAAATGTATAAAATGTTACAAGATTTAAAACATATAACTCTTTTGAAATAATCATCGAATTCAACTTATGAACAATCGCAGCAACTTAAATAAATGTATGGAATTTACCGAATATACAATTTTATTGCCAGTTATACTTTTTTTTTTTTTTTTTTTTTTATTGTACGACGGGGAAGCGCTTGGCCTTGAACTTACCGGGTTGTAATGTTCCAAGTTAAGATAAGGCCGATGGTGGAAGCGCACTTCACCCGGAATCCTCAACAGAGTGGGGAACTGGCTATCTTACCTCTAATTGTCGGAACACAACAATTTAGAATTGTTATTATGGCGACAAATTTAGGTAAGATGGTGGTAGCTAGCCAGGCTACGCTGCAATATTGCACTGTATAATTGGTCCATTCGTGCCCCACTTTATTTATGCTAGTCTAGTAATTTGGGCTCTTTGTAATTATGCACGTACACTACGCCGTATAGAACGCATGTTACGGACTACAGTCAAAGGCCCCGAATGGGTGCGTGTGTACTGAAGTATGGTCCAAGACGTAGCACTGAGCGAGTGCTGATATATTTTTGTGGTGTATTATACTTATTTCATGAAAATTTACACAAAGTTGAAATTGTGTATCACTGTTGTAGTACAGCTGGATTATTACATAACCGGCATATTATAACGGCAATGATGTAAAATGTTTAATACAAATATATCATCAAGAAACTGAAGAACTAAATCTTACGAGTACCTCTGAATGCCAGAACACAACAATTAGTGTTGTTATTATGGCGTCTTACACCGGTTAAATGGTGAAGCTAGGCGAAGTTACAACAACGTAGTACCTAATCAAAGTCTGTTATTGTTTAAATGTACCAGCTACCATCAAAAGTATTTTCTGTCTGTTAGGATCATTTTTTTTTGATAATTCACATTGTCACAGCATAAAACAGCCGCAAAAAAATATTTTGTTAAACGAAACCATCTTGAATATCATTCTTAATAATAATTCTTACATGGCGTGATTAAACGCGAAACGGAGTATAGGAAGACCCCCCCTTCGTTTGATGGTTGAAAAAAGCTCAGGATCGCTTTTTGTGGCGTCGATTGGGGGAGTCTTATGTTCAGCAGTGGACTTGTGTAAACTGATGTGATAATGATGATGATGATAATATAAAATATAATAGTCAAACTAAGGAAATGGGCGATATCTGGTAGACATCGCAAATTTAGATTCAAGACCGACCATTGTTACAATATAATGATTGTTCTCCTTGTTTGTTTTATAGTTACTAGCTCCTGCTCGGTGTTTGCGTGAAGGTCAAATCCTAGTTCAATTTGTTGAACTTTGAGCTGAACTTAGTGGAATACAGGATCCGTTTTGTATCCAGTTTGCGATGTTTCACTGATGTCAAACTTGAATGGAATGAGATCATTCTCAGATGGCGTCAACATCGCATGTGACGTCACATGTACAGATTTTTAGGTGTTATCGATGTTATTATGCCATTGATCATCAAAATTCGTTAAACTGTTTAAGCGTGATTGAGTGACAAACATAATTGTATATATTATTTGGTCATCCCACGCACTGATTTTTCCGAAATAAAAAGCACACATAGGCATGTGTTAATCCAGATTATATACGAGTACTATCTTTGAAGAAAACTTTATCCAAAGCTGTTCAGTCGTTTCTGCGTGAAGGAGTCCCAAACATACACACTCATACACTCTCGCATTTATATTATAAGAGTGAAATACATAACTTAAATGAGTTCAATGTTGAGTGTTTCGCAAAAACTCATGCCTTGGGCCATAGCAACTGTACAGAGGCCCAAGTTTGCCATGATATAGGGCATTCGGTTAGCTCGGAGTGACAGCGAGCTGTTTCTCATTACTACCAGGAAGCCAGCGTCCGTGCTATCGACATGGAGAAATTCGAAGAACCACTGAATTTACGTTAAATGTAATTTCAGTGGTACTTCGAATTTCTCTAAATATGCTTTCCAAGTATCGGGTTTCTTAACATTTATTCTTTTTAACGCGTATTCAAGTTGAATCTTAGTAATAAACGCGAACGATAAAAAAGTGGTTCGTCCACCGATATCAGATCGTGAAGTCCCGGGTTCAATCTCCAGGGAAGTACAAAATAGTGCTTGGTTGTGTTAGTAGTAGGACTTTGTTTAAGTCCGCCTGCCACCATCTTAGCTAACTCTGTCGCCAAAACAATAATTCTAAATTGTGGTGTTCCCGCGTTTAGAGGTAAGATAGCCAGTTCTTTAGACTGTTGTTGTGTGGATTTCGGATGAAATGCGCCTCCTCCATCGATCCTATCATAACTTGTAACCAAGTGAGATGAAGACCAAGTGCTTTCCCGTCATACTTCTATAGGTTCCAGACAAGTATACTCCATCTAAACATCTACAGTCGTCGAACAACTGGGCTTTGGCGTATCACTCAATATGTGTGCATTTCGGTCCGTTGCAATATACATAAGCAATGCTGATAATGATGATAGCGATTGTAATAGCCCGCACACATTTTCCGTAAGGTTATCTAATCAGGCCGCTGTCACAGTTCGAAAACAAGGTGTGTCACCTGCATGATCAGTCATGGGCAAGGCCTCGGTTCATTAGTGCAGGATTAATACCACTAATGCTGAAATGGGCCACATTCATTCATCAGGTTGTAATCCATTGCGGCCTGTACAAATTAACTTGGGTTCGGATACCTTTGGGTTCAGATGTTCTTGTATTAGCATCATTAGGGAACTAGTACATTTTGGGCAATTTTATTTAGTAACGAAGAATATTTACCTGCCGTGTTTATTTTATATTGTCTGACGCTCGTCAGAAGCGCTTGGATTTAAGCTCATCTGGTGTCGAGTTATGAGAAGGTCGAAGGTGGAAGTGCAATTCACCCGGAATCCTCAACAGACTGAGGTACTGGCTAACTAGCCACTACATGCCGGAACACAACAATTTAGAAATGTTGAGATGGTGGTAGCTAGCCAGGCGGACTTAAGCAAAGTCCTACCACCTACCAAACATGCACTAGACCCTTATTCGCTAATACGAAATAGAAGACTCCTTGCCAGTAATGTATGACGTCATCATGTATTTTATACAATGATTCTACGTTTAGTCGTAGCGCGACTACCTAACAGCTGAAGCTCGTAAGCTCCAAACCTAAGATTAATCCATAGAATGTAGAATGTCCTCTGATTCCCACACAATGCTCATTCGTTTTGTTCAACACTGTTAAAGGTACTAATTCTGTAATGTACACCAAAATCATAAAGGACAACATTGTTGTGTTCCAGCACTTAGAGGTAAGATAGCCAGTTCCTCAGTCTGTTGAGGATTCCGGATTAAGTGCGTCACACAATCATTTTTTTAGAATTGTTATTATGGCGACAGAATCGGGTAAGATAATTTAGAAACCAAATTTAACAGTACAATGCTTGTTGTTACAGCATAATCCTAACCTGGTTTTAGTATGTAAGAAATATTATTACAAGAGACATAAACCTTTTATCTAAATCTTTAATTGTTTGTGTTATAATGTTGTGCTAGGTAGGTAATTTGTAGTGGAGTGAGCTAAAACGAAACCAAACGTAGGGATATATTAACCAAACAGTTCTTTATTTAACCGCCACTGTAGTCTAGTGGTTTACAGTTTTTTTAGTCCGCTCAGCGGACGTGAGATAAGCTGCCACCATGTTACCGTATGCCGCCATAATAATGATATATTTTGGCATTTGGAAGTGAAATCGCTAGTTTCTCAGTCTGATGTAAATTCCGGGTGTAGAGCGCTTCATTCTTTGGTCTGATATCAGGTGATGAAGGTCGATAAAACTTCCCTTCGAACAATAAACAAATTGTTTCACCTTTTAAAAGCGAAGAAGAAATCTCTAGATAAAAAGCGAGGAATAAGTGAATAATTCAGCCAGACTTTTCCGTAGTGGTCTATTTAAGGTTTCATTTAACGCTCAGCAAACATTTTGCGGCATGTGTGTATTTACGAAACAGTACGCACGGATAGTGCAGCTTCTATAATTTTGAGTATTTTTTATTAGTTTTTGTATTTTTTTTTAAATAACGCGACCTTATTTAGGCGAGAATATCATAATTGCTATTCAGCGTGATAAAGCAGACAGTGTCATGGCCACGCTCCCATCAGGAACTGGTAGGGATCAGCTGAACTACCTGTCGTCTAAATGTCCTCACGTAATCCAACTGTAACCCCTTGTATATAAATAGATTTTCAATTAACATTTTACAAATTTACTAAACTAAAAGTAAGTTTGAGAGTATTAAATTTATGATAATACATTACACACAATATGTAGGGCAAATTAGGATTTTCAGTATTTATCAATTCTAAGGAACGGTTTGCAACAGACAGTCCAAATTATGGCTTGGATTTTGACATGTTAGGTGTCGCTTGGTTGCTGTAAATTGTGTCATACGCTTTATAAATTTAAAATGGGGGATGCTAATAAAAAAAAAAGAGGCTCGAATCAAAACTCGACTCGACTCAAATGTAATTTAATAACAGTAAATAGTAATAAAGTAATAGACTCACGGCTTTTTTCCCTACAAGGATTCATCTATGATACGAGAACGTGATTTTTATCAGGCTAATACTAAGCGGTAGTCAGAAGCACGTCCAAACGTTCGGCACATGCCTACGGTTTGCAAGTTGCTAGTTTTGAATACGTGACAGGTTCAAACCCATTGTCGCTTAACAGAGCCAGTGACGCATACCATTTGGATTTTTGGTCTTTTGGTTTATGTGGTTATAAAATTTACCATGAAGTTTTACTTAACTTCCAGCTTTTGGTTTGGTTCTGGCTTGGATCATTTTAAACGTATGTAGCATGATTATAATAAAATAATGCATTTGCTTTACTCTGATCCCATAATCCCAGCACAAAACACAGTATTCAAATTAGATCAACACAAATTACTGTGAAATAAATGCATTAATATGTTAATGTGTTGTCCGTAACATGACTCAGTATTGACACCAGGCTAGCAGCCGCCAATAATTGTATTGGGTCGTATCCCACATACATAGCTGTGTTTCATTTTGTGATAAATGTGTTGATGTAACAGCATATCAAACGACATACAGACGAAAAAGTAGACAAACGCGCAAAAGTCGTTTTTAAACTTTCGCGATTAGAACACATGTTTTGATTCGAAAAACGGGCATCTGTCGCGTATTTTACTTATATTTATCCCGACGTTTCGGCGGGGTAGCATTAGCCATGGTCGCGGTCATACTCAAGTCTAAATCAAAATAATTTAAACACGCAAAATGTTGACAGGCCTCAAACTGAGTTGCAGTAGCAGCTATGATTTCTACACTGTAAGGTTATAAGTTTGATTATATTTGTGATGAATAAAGCTGTTTTTCTCTATGTTTTCTTAGTGTAGTATGTAGCTGTTTTTTTGTACATGTTTTGGTGTTGCATTGTGTATGATACGTATATAAAAAAAACATTAAGTTCGCTTAAGATTCGTGCTTTGATTCGTTTGGACAATGTCACTGTGTAAAATGTTCCATATTATTTATATCAAAACATCAACTTCCAAAGTAACAAAGCAGCCGAGAAGCATTGTTTTGGTACCACTTGACACAAATACTGCGATTACCAACTTGCCTGCCAAGGGTGGTTATAGAAGTAAATCGCTTCAATGAAATATTTGAAATAAAGCATTTCAAATATTTCATTATAACGGGAGGCCCATTCAGCAGTGCAGTGACAAATTTTCGGCATTCCCAAAAAATCGTGATGATAATGATGACCGTAAAAAAATCTGCTTGAGAAGATAAATAGGTACCAACAAATCTATTTTTTTAATTTTTTGTACAGTGGTGAAGCACTTGGCCTTTATCTCATCTGGTGTCAAGTTTTGATAAGGCCGAAGGTGAAAGCGCACTTCACTCGGATCCTTGCAGACTGTGGAACTGGTACTCTTATCTCTAAATGTCGGAACACAACAATTTAAGTGAGTAGTACCATTGATGGTACTATAAAATTGAGACCGATTTGTACCATAAGTACCAATGATGATAAAACTTATCTCGCTAGTACCAATGAATGTGACGGGTTTGAGGAAGTTTAACTGTAATTGGAAAATGTGATATAGCGAAATTGTGTGACAATTGCGCCGGAACGAACTTCATTGATATATATGAAAGGAGAATGTTTAACCACACTACCACACCATACACCACTACACCCTCCACTCGATGGACCAACGACAATGTGGCGGAGAGTCGATGGATGTCCCCCATTCGATGATCGTCTAAGGAGGCTCAGATCGCTGTGGCGACAATTGGGTGTCTATGTTCAGACGTGGATGCATGTGGGCTAAAATGTTGACGATGTTTTAAGGAGATTGTAATTGATAGCCTCTTTTAATAATAAAACCATCAAAGACAAGATTCGAAAACAACTTCCCTATCCCAACAGCACGCCCCAATTTATCATTACAATGACTCAAAGCTGCCTACACTTTGTAGGGAGGAATCAATTTTCAAATCCTATATCTGAATATTTTTAGCCGAAAAAGTTTAAAAATAATTATGCATTGGTAGGATTTGCCATAGTCACCATGCTTGGCGGATTGGAAATCGTATCGTATTGTTGTTTTGGTACTTACTTATGTGGACATGTCCCTTTGTCACCTCCTGTGATATTGATGGAATGGTTGAAAGTTTTCCAAACTTTTTCACCGAGTCGCAACGGCAAGTTTAATTGTGTATGTGAAAAAATTAATAGAATTTTATACTAATATATCAATAAAATCAGTTTCGGTCTCAAAGAGCCGAAGCTTCTTGATGGCAACTCTATATCGTCTCCGGTAAGGAATAAAATTACTCATTAAAGTCTTCACTTCTACAAGTTCCGTAGATTGTTCTCGTCGTTAATTCTTCTCGTCTTGAAACCTAATTCTTTTCAAAGAATCTTTGGTATTATGAAAATCATTTTCGAGAAATTCTGATGAAAGTTTTTCCGATATTTTGTTAAAAAAAAGAATTGATTTGAAGCTGGTTAAATGGATACCTATTTAACTGTGGTAAACATTAGCAACCATACTAAGTTGTAAATAAAATAAATAAATAGTGCATTTCATTTTTATACAACGCCATATAGCCCCAAGTTAAGCAAAGCTTGTAGTACGAGAACTACAAAACGGAGAATATGAATTCTTTTGAAATACCTTACTAGTGAAATACTGGTTGCTTCGTTCCTATCATCCCGTGGGAATTTCATAAAATCCTGACTTAGAGCATTACAAACCAGCGTGAACCAAACCCAAAACCTACAGAAAGAAATTATCAATTTATTCTCATAAAGACGAGATCAACAGAATTTCACTAAAATGAGAACAATACTAGTCTCAAAAATAGCGAGCCGGTTTTAAAGATTTAGACTTAATTTTTTCATTGTATTACAGCGACTATCTTAAATAAATTAAATAATCAAGGCTCTAGGATCGATGGTTTCAGCTGTGCGTTGATCTTCTTTGAATTAGTCCGTATGTCAGCTACACGATGATTTTATTAGATCTTTTGATAAATATATACTTACGATATTAATTTATACTCAAACACAGAACAAACTGAGCTATGGCCAGTTTATTAATCGTATCTCTATATCGTCTAGCATATTAAACTTTTACTGCGATCACAAATCCGCTTGCCAACCGAGTTGATTATGGCAAACTCTCAAATTTTGTAGAAGGATCTGTTTAGCGGTTGCCTTTTATGCACTGATAGAAGAAGCAACATCTGAAATATAATTTTAATCAGATATGTATATACACTATGTCCTGCCGATTTCCTAGCGAAATTTTTCCATTTACTGGAATATTTTATAGCCAGTACGTGTTCAGCGTGATCCCGACGGAATATTATTCTGCTGGAATATTTTCTAGCTAGTGTGTCTTCACCGAGTCCATGTGAAATAGTCAACGGCGAGTATAGGGGCTGACAAATGACGTCCGAATATGAGGCCAGTGGCGGACAATGATAATGTCGCCAGTAACAAATGGCACACCGCTGCAGCCAGCGCCCGTCGTGATTTGAGGATTACGATATATTACAGCTCAACACTATCGTGGATGACAAGCTTGACATATGACACTTCGCTCTTTGCTCAGTAGGCTAGAAAACCTTTTTTTGGTTTAGAAAACTCTTTTCAGGGTGCCGTACTCAAAAAATAAGATCATTTTTTGTTGGTTGTTTAAGATAACACCATATTACCTAGGTCTTTCGGCATAACAACAGATCTAAATTGTTCTGTTCCGGCATTTAGATGTTAGATAGCCTATTCATCAATGCTTAGAATTCCGGGTGAAGTGCGCTTCCCTTTGCCCTTAATATAAGTTGAAACCAGGTGAAATTAAAACCAAGCGCGGAGTTGCGCTTGATTTTCATATCACTGGATCAATAAAAAAAAATTGTATAACTTTTTTTGACACATATTAAGACACAAAAATTTTCACATAAGAGAAGATACCATAACTAGCTTATAAATGTTTTTTTAAATCTTTATTAATAGTCAACATACATTTTATATAATATCTAAGTACCTGGGAGTTTTGCTATAAAAATAAAAAATAGCTAAAAGGGATGTTTTATTTTGCACCTTGCGAAGCAAAGAGCAACGCTGGTTTGGCAAGTGTGAAATACATTTTTGTAATGTGTGAAAGCACAGGCGTAAAATTTAAGAAAAAATAAGTCGTTTCACGTGATTTACACTTTGTACATGCAAAATTTAATTAAGATCGACTCAGCTAGATACGGAAAGAAACAAACAAAAACGTCACTTTATTTATTTTTACATTGAGGATAATTATAATCATCATCACTATCATCAACAGCCCATTAGTGTCCACTGCTAAAGCCTCCTAAAAACGTTTAGCAGATGGACTGGTGCCTTTCTTCTGGTGAGTATAATGTAGAATAAATATAGTTGTTATGCTGTTTGTTGTAGTCAAGTAGGTAATTGTTTTTAATAACCCTTTTTATAATGACTCGACTCCGTCCTCACAAATATGAAACAATTTAAAAAATAGCTGTCTTAGGAGATATAAATATAGATATAAAATACAACAGCACAGGCAAATGTCAGATGACTATGTGGAATTACTGGCAAGACACGGACTGTTACCAAGTCATACCCTTTTAACTTGTGATAAGAATTATATATAATAAATAGGTAGTGACTCTTAAGTAGTTGGTGCCGAATTGCCAAGCACAACAACATGTTTATTGTATGGCACCGCCTTCAAATTATATCAACTTACCCCAAGAGTTATTTGTAAGTTTTTAGTGGTGAAGTCGGTTCCATTTATTTCCCATCCGCATTTAGTTCCCGTTAATTATTTGAGAGGAGTCCGTCGTCGTCGCCGGCTGTTCGACTACCACACCACACGAACGCAGCATGACAAAAATGCGCCGATCCAACGAGCACTTTAATTCTCAATGCTTTTCTTCAGGGGTTCCAACATGTGGACCTATTATATGATAGTGTCCCTAGTATATAGAGGGCTCTAAGAATGTATTTCAGTTATTGTACTTAGTTGTAATTAGAGTGTATATTTTATTGATCTGTTTTATGTGTAAATTATTTGTATATCATTTTTCTTTCAAATTGTTATGTAGTTACTGATTGGTTTAAGCTGTAATGTAACTAATATTTAATAAATACATTCATTTACTCATTCATTCATTCAAATCTCACGTAGTTTAATGCGTATGTACACTAGAAAATCTGCAATAAGGTGGAAAAGTTTATTTCAGAACCTTAGTTTTTATGCATACAGTACCTAGTTATCATTAAAGCCGCTTAATAACTTGGTCTAACTACTTTAAATGCTAATAAAATTTGAATTTTCTTCGCTATCCAACTTATTTTAAAACCAGAATCAAATTACTCCTAAAATGAGATTTTCCTGCGGAATATTTTTTTTAATATCCATTATTTTTCATAGCCTCCGAAAATTTTCCTTAACAAGTCATTTAGAAGCGAATAAATCAGCTTGTGACATTTTATTAAGGCATCTTTAAGCGTGCCGAAAGAACAACGTGTAAAATTAAAAATAACGTTGGATCCAGGAATCTCATAATGGGAATACCGCGAAATATTATTTGAAAAGACTTGCCATTAAAAAATTCAAATGTTCAAAACAAATCATATCCCTGAAAATGTTTCTACATAAACTCTTTTTAGAAAAAAATTGAAGAAGTTTATTATTAGCTTTTTTTCGTTGTAAAACCGACGACACCACGACGTCTCCGACAAACTATTTAAGAGTCGTGGTCGCAATAATACGTTATTTTTTGTATGAAAATATATTTTCCAAATCGGTTGAGTAATAACGGAGTTCTGAGGTAATGCAGTAGTAGTCGTTAAAGAGTCATCGATGACCAACACGCCTACCAAGCGTGAGTATTATGGCTAAACCCTCAATTGCTTTCTTTAGCATTGGGTGAGGCCCATGTCCTATACAGTTGACTTTTATGGGCTGTAATGATGATGATGATACAGGAAGGTAAGCGGTTCAAAAGGTCTACTTTAGTGACCGTAAACACCACAGGAAAGCAGAATACGCAATATCGTTTACTTGGATGACATATATTTTCCAGCTATTTTGATATAAAAAACAAACTGCTGAACCGATTTAGATAAAATTTCTATGGAACCACCTCGCGAGTATGGCCTACCAAACGTAACAAGAATCATCAAAATCTATTTCGAATTGGCGGAGAAATCAAGTAACAAACAAAAAAAACATACATCCGAATTGAGAACCTCCTCCTTTTTTTTTGAATTCGGTTAAATATGCGATATTATGCTTTATTTAACTATTTTTTTATTGTACGACGGGGAAGGCTTGGCCTTCATCTCACCTGGCTACAAATTACTGCTACTGGAATCCTCAACAAACTGAGGAACTGGCGACCTCTAAATGCCAGAACACAATTTTTTTTTATAAATGTTATTATGGCGACTGAATGAGGTTAGATGGAGGTAGTGTGCCAGGCAGACTCAAACAAAGTCCTACTACCAACAGAAAAAAAACATTAAAAACTTACTAAAGCTTTATTTACACAACACAAATTTGAAATTGCCGTCGAGGATGCGGCTTTGAGTCGACGCCTCGACTCTAAAGCCGCAACTGTTGAGATGAAGGTCAAGAGCATACTCTCCATCCAAAGGTTGTCTGGAATAGATAGTTTCTAAGCGATAAGACCACCCTTTTTTTTTTTTTTTTAGTAATCCAGTTTTATTTATAAGGTGTGAAATAAAGTATTTTCATTCATTCATTCATTCGTCGTACAATGAAAAAAATGTAGCGAATGGTACTGCAAAATGCATGGCTATTTACAATTTTCTACTTATCCAAATTGAAAACATTCTCTCACTATAGCTAAAAAGACCTATCTTGAGATGGCTCTTAGATATAATCTATCAAGCTTACCTCACTAGAGGGATATCAAGTCCTATTCCTTGGGGGTGATATGTCACGGGATTGGATTTATAGGATAACCGATCGTGACGTCTTCCGTGCCCTATATTTTTTGCAATTGTCTTTTGCTCGTGGGTTTTTGATAAAGCCGTATTATAACATTGTTTTAACAAATCAATAGAAAATTCACAATTAATTGGTTAATAATGGTGTGGACCTTCCATGCAGAGGAAAGAAACACATATCTATCTAAAACTCGTGGTTCTGTAAGAACATTAGACCTTGCGAGCCCTTGTAACCATACAATAACCGATGCTTTCGTCTATCACTTTTCCTATTAGAGCAAATAGTGGTATAAGTTTTAGCGATTACTCGCGTTTCCTTGGTCTGAGGAGATCGAACCTGGTGTCGAACACCAGTGTCTTTGATTTGTCTTGGAAAGGCGGAGTCTGATTAGAAAACGTAGGGATAAATATCCCGAAAAAAAAAATAATTGAACTCCTACAGTAAACTTTTACCGTTTGGTTTCCACTCACCCTTTTTGGTTATTTTTTTCACAATGTCTTGTGTAGGCTTGAATCTTTTAGTGTGTCTTTCAAATTTAATTGAAATACGTTGTTAAATAACGCTACAGCAAACTTCCCCTCTTATTCCCCATTATGCCAATTGGCATCAGAATCGATTGAAAAGTGCGATCTGTAGGCGAGAACAAACCGACAGACAGCGGACAAAAGCATTTTTGGCCAATCTCAAAACTGATACCGAGAATCGCTCGCTCGGTCAATTATGTTGGGTATGAATGTGAACGGACGTAGGGTTAGAAGTAGATCGAGAAAAAAATGGATATATTGTGTGAGTGACGACATGCATGTGAGAGGAGTGGATGATGAGTTCACGGGTGAGAGGGAGAGAGGAACAGGAAATTGTGCTATGCCGATGCCACTAAAGTAATGTAAAAAAGGAAGAAGAAAAAAAAAAGACTTTTTTGTTTTTTTATGGATTTATTTATTAATACTTGAGTAGATTAATTTACTTTACTTGCAATCATTAATATTTACAACTAAACTAACTATTTACAAAGGAAGCAGCAGAAGCAACTCAACTGTTCCGGACCAGTACCAGATGGAGGCGTGCCCAAGACACTGGCTGCATTGCCACGCTGAATGGCTATGCAAATTAATGCATAAGAAGTGTTTTTTTAATGTAACCTGTGGACCTATAAAAAATCTGAGACTCACATTACGTCTTAAACCTATAATGAGTTTGAGTTTTTTTGTACGACTGGGATGTGCTTGGCTTTCATCTCACCTGATTTTTCAAGTTATGATAAGGCCAAAGGTCGAAGCGCACTTCACCCGGAATCCTCTATAAACTGAGGAACTGTCTATCTTGCCTCTAAATGCCGGAACACAACACTAGGAACTGCTATTATGGCGAAAGAATTAGGTAAGACGGTGGTAGTTAGCCAGGTGGACTTGAACAAAATCCTACCACCAACCAAAATCTCCAGGTTAGCGGCGGTGAGTGGGATATCCGGGTCTCCAAGTAAGTGTCATGGCCTACGGAGGGATCTTAAGAATGAGCCCCGTCGCTATTAGCCGCCTTTTATAAACTTATTTTTAACAAGCCTCATAGCTCAGTTGGTAGTTACTCTGCCTTCTGCAGTAGGTTGTGGGTTCGATTCCCACCCAGGACAAAATTGATTAATATAGATGTTTGTTCTGTGTTTGGGTGGTGTATCGTATGATATGATTACAACAAAAAAAGTATTTAAGTATTCTATCCGTAATCTAGTTCCCGTATTACAAGATATGCTTGGATTGGGGTTAGATGGCGCTGTGTGAAATTAATATCCTGTAATATTTATTTTATGGTCGACGACATAGTTAAATGTGTGGGTCGTTTATGGGTTAGACTGGCGCAGGATCGAGAAGGTTGGCACAAGCAAAGAGAGGCCTATGCCCAGCAGTGGGATGAGACAGGCTGCACATGATGATGATGATGATGAATATTTATTATTTTTATATCCCCACTAAATCTCAAAGACCACCTGCTGCACCTGGACTTCCCCGTGTTACTTCGCACGATCACTGTTCTGTTTGGATGGCAACAGTTTGATTGAGTACCTCTCTAGCTACAATATCCTCAAAGTATCTACACTTTAATTATTTCAGAACTATTACTAGCTAATTCTTGGGTACATATTAAGTATTCTAAGAAATGTTTTTGTTTGTATAACTGCTGCCTCTAATATTATTTCACAGTTTTAGAATAAATATTCCAAATACGATACAATAATGTAAATAAACCTGGGACAATTTAAATAAACAAGCGTACGTTTAACGCCCTCGCAAAGGTTGGGAGATTAATTTGTGAATTCCCGCAGTATTCACGTTAAGAAATAAGGAGACTTGTAGATGTTGGTGGCTTTACACTAAGCGATTTAAACGCAAAATTTCAGAAAAAGGCCTAGGAGTCCGCTCTTAAAACGGCAGTCATGGGGACTGCTAACAGAAGTGAAACACGAAAACTGCAATTATTCATATACATCCTTAAAAAGTGTTTAAATTTCATTTGTAACACTGTAATTTTATATCCATGTTGATCTAATATAACATTTTATAGTATCCTTCCTTAAATTAATTATTTGTATGACTTGTGTGTATCTTTCTTGTCTTGAGGATACACAAATTATGTAGCCTATGACAATTTAGCTTTATTTTATTATTATTTTAACTTAATATTTTTAATTTACAATTTAGTCCATAAGTCATCTAATCTGTAGAGTGTTACAATGAAAAAGACATACATACATACATACTCTCTAAAAACATTACCTTCCTTCTGAGGTAGACGGATAAAAACGGCGTGTCAGTTGCTCGCGTTCAGGCGCCTTAAACAGTAGTCGTGGGAACAGAGCAAGTAGGTTAATGGAAGCAAATTCGACATTGTTAATATTTGCTCTGGGTAAGGTGTAAAGTGTAAATCTATAAGTTCCCCCTTTTATATATCATTCTCATTTGACAAAATTGTATATTTATACGCAAGAATGTCGAGGTCGTGCTTAACGTAATAATATGGTATGTTGCATGTTTTATGCAAATGATAATTATCAATCTGTTTTGAGACATTAGAATGGAATGGAATCCATAATAAGGACGAATAGTACCGCTTTCCCATACAAATTTAGTTTGACGAGAATTTCGAAATAGCTTGCCCCAAATGAATTTTTTTACCCCTTTTTATCATACTTGCAAATTTCATGGTAGAAAATTAATGCAAACCTAGATTAGGTTAGGTAACTAAGATTGTATTGGTGCAAATTCAGCGGTACTACGAGACCTTCTTATTTCACTAAATACAATTGAGTCAAAAGCGTAGTAAGATATAAAGTCCTTGTTGACAGAACAAGTATAAAAAATAATATAGCGTATAGAAAAGGTAGGTACTATATTTCGCAGTATGAAGCCGGTAAAGTAAACTGTCCTACTTACGTCCCAAATAAATAAACATATTACAGGACGTTCATTTCACACAGCGCCATCTAGCCCCAAACTAGATTACGGATATAATACGTTAATCCTTTTTTTTTAAAATACATACATACGATTATAATACAAAACCCAAACAAAGAACAAACATCTATATTTATCACACAAATGTTTGTCCTGGTTGGTAATCGAATACACAGCAGAATGCAGGGTTACTAGCAAAACAGCTATGTGGCTTGTTTATAGAAAACTGCTGCATAGAACTGTGTATAGAAAACTGCCGACTGATACTGACATTTCATCAAATGCTTATTAATGAAAAATACCATACGGACTTGAGATCGGTTCAAAGACATTTATTTCTCAAAAAGACTAGAATGTCACTTACACTTAAAATTAGAGTAGGTATATAATTATGTAAAGTACGTCATTCGGGAGATACATTGTGGTAGTTAGGTGCTCATCCAATGCATCTTGGTCACTCATAATACGTTTTAACAACATGTGTCTTAAGTTTTGTTTAAATGCGTTGAAAGGGCTAACAAGAGTAAAAGGTTGAGAAGCTAAGAGAGAAGGTTCTAAAGCTTCAAAAGTGATTTTTTTTTGCCAACATTAGTTCGTATCTTCGGTAGTACTAGATAACTGGCTCGGCGAGTGCCTTTGGTCAGTTGACGCGCTGTGATAAAAGATAGGCCAGTATGGAGAGAGCTTTAGATACATTTTCTTTAGATACCATTCTTAGAGCACGACAGGTTTCATGACAGTGAAGCTGAGCATATACGCTAGTAATGAAAATAATTTAAAAAGCTCGCGGCAAGCTGCTCCCAACATATTAACTTTATTTGCTCACATGAAAGGAAGAGTAAACAAGGTAACAAGGCTGCCGGACACTTTTCACTTACATAAAGAATCCCCGTAAGTTTTCAGCAATAATGAAGCCTTTGTGACTAAACGAAATTAGGTTTTTATTTATAGCGGCGCGGCGGTGCTGATAAACGATGCGAAACAGGAGGGTAGGCGCGGAATAGATTTTATGCCTGCAGTAGCGACACTTATGTCCATTCACAAGATCGAGTCTTAAAAGTCTCTTGCTAATTAGAAAGTACGTACTTACTTAGTAATTAGTAACGTATGATTGTTTTTTATTTTACCAACAATTTAAATTATTCAAAATTATTGGTACCTAGTAAGCTTAACACGTTAAGGGGTCATGTAGGACCTCGCATAAAATTGGTTGATGCTGAGAATGGACAATAAAAGTAAATTAATATAAAAAGAAAAAAACTATACACAGACTTTCACTGACACACAACAAACCGACTACTACCCAATTTAATAAACGTAGTGTTTACAAATGGATTACACAAACCTAACGGAACGCCGAAGTTTTGTGATCTGTGACGCCTTCAAGAACAGGGTTAAAAGGCACCTAAAACTAAGTAGGAACCTAATTTTTTACAAAACTTTCTGCTTTTTCTAATTAGAAAACATCATTGCAGTGTCAATACTGTAATTTTTTTACAAAATACTGTGTAAGAGGGTATCATCGCCTTAAAGGAAAAATATTTCGATGTGGTGGAAAATGTCACATATAAAAAACCTATATTGCATGAAAGTATTTTATCTAGAGTAAATGAACAAGCATTTTTCTTTAAAAACACTTTTTGAAAATTTTGGGACTTTATTAAAACACTGTGTCTTCATAGCTTTCAGGAAAAATGAAATGTTATGAACATGCATGACTGTATATGCCGAAAATTTGTAGATTGTAAATAACATAACTTATTATAACTCTTGTGACGTATTTTAATTGTAAATATTTCTATGCTTCTTCGCTGTGTGTAATACACCTATTAAGAACAGGAAACGATAGAGTATTTTGTTTTGTTAGTACATCTCGGTTCTATATCTAGCTTTCATAACTGTTGTCTACACAAATCTCTGTCTACACTTGCTTTTTTGGTGTTCACAAAAAAAACAACCTTTTTAATGGTCTCAACGGAAGATCAGCGCAGGTTCCCTGAACCTGAATTAACGCTGAATTGAGACCTTTTTGCAATATGCATATTGCGCATAGTGATTATCTGTTTAACTAACCATTTTATTTTCGTCTCTATTTATAATTATTTTTATTTTGGATGTTGTGTAAGAGTTGCAAATAAATGTCTTTTTGATTTAGATTGATTTGATATTAATTATGATAACTGGGCCAATAGGAATGGTGTTTTAAATAAATTATGGGTTAGTTCTTGACCTCTACGCATTATGGTTCTTGACTTCTACTGAGGCTTGTCTTGCTCTATTTTAGAGCAAGGAAGAAGTCAACAACAGCGCAAGGTTTTCAAGTAGGCTGGCTCTCTTGCCCACCGACGGAACACCGCAAACCGTTTGGCATCGAATTTCAGCAGGATGTTAGAGGGTTTATACAGGTCCTACCACAAGTGCTGTGATCAATCAGCCGTAACCGCTAGCAAAAGCTAGCGATTCCGTTGCCCGGGGTAGCTCTACCCTAAAAAGTTATTCTGACTCTCTCTAGCACCGACTCCTTCCTCGGCGTTGCATAAGACGACCTGTGTCTGACAGCAGACTATTTAGGACCTACGATGATAAAAATATATTAAAAATCGTTTTATGTTGTATATATTGTAAAACAAATACATTTCTTATTTTTCAGTTAGCGATTCCGTTGTCTGGGGTAGACCAACCCCAAAAAGTTATTTTGTCTCTAGCACCGACTCCTTACACGGCGTTGTAAAAGATGACCTGTGTCTGACAGCAGACTATTTAGGACCTACGATGATAAAAACATATTCAAAAGCGTTGAATGTTGTATATTTCGTAAAGCAAATAAACGTTTTTACTTAAATGAACCAATTTCAATAGTTGTGCTTATTTGGCTAGATATAGGTACCATTTTCATATTGTTTCTTCATCACTCTAATTTCATCCTTCGTCGCCATCAGTATTTGTTGTTTTCTATACCGTTTCATACTTATACTGCTATTGCTGTTAAGTTATTTTTAATGTAATTATTCTATATTTTTATAATATATTTAATATTTTGTTATTATTGATAAGTACCTATATAAATTAATGTTTATTTTAGTTAAGCAATCAGTTTTATTTATAAGGTGTGTTTGAAATATTTTTTATTAATGAATTCATTTCAACAGAAAATAAACAATATCAGGGGAACCTGATACAAAATAGACAATTATATACCATATTTGCTCCCCACGGTGAATTAAAGAGATCACGAAAGCTTTAAAAGTACCAAGCTCATCAGGGCTTAATTTGATGCGGGTTTGATGAAGGCGAATTAAATTATGCTTCGGATTAGGGGATACTTGAAAAGTTAGGGAAATCCCACAGGTGGGGCAATTTACTAAGATTACCGATATTTCCTGCAACTTTCCCACGACATTTAAGTTTTTCTCTCTTTCTGTTTCTCTTCATTCTGTCTAGCTAGCTATACCACCATCTTACCTAATTCTGTCGCCATAATAACGATTCTAAATTTGTTGTGTTCTGGTATTTAGAGGTAAGATAGCCAGTTCGTCAGCTTGTTGAGGACTCCGGGTGAAGTGCGCCTCCATCTTCGGCCTTATCTTAGCTTGTTACCAGGTGAGATGAAGGCCAAGCGCTTCCCCGTCGTACAGTATAGAGATCTGCTCGTTGTCACAATAGTGTTACACCGTCGGAACTTGAAAGGTATTTCATTTTATCACTTATTCAGCTTATTTAAAGAGGAGTTCTATCAATCAGCTCCAGATTTCATAATTCCGATGCAATCGAAGCTACAAATGTTTCAGATTTTCCCAAATGGTTAAGGGAAATAATCTGACATACAAGAATTTTTTTTTAGTTAAATTGAGTTTGTAAGAAGAAGGCTAGGTAATTTTTCTTATCAAAAGTCTTTACTAAGAATCGTGGCACACATGCGCTACAATGTTTGCTGCAAAAGCTAGACCGCTCTGTGCAAATCACGTATCATGCAGAAAATACCTCTGTGGTATTTTTATTCGCTCACCTTTATCAGACCCAAAATGGTTTGATCTCCAAGTGGGTACAAATTTATGCTTGGTTTGGTTGGTTGTAGGTTGAAGTCCGCTATCCACCTCATTTCCTAAGTTTGTCACCATTACATCAATTCTAAATTATTGTTTTCCGGAATTTACAGGTAAGATAGCCAGATCCTCTGTTCATCAGCTAATAATGCTATTCCACCTTCGGCCTTATTATAACTTGATACCACGAGAAGGCGTAGCGCTACCCCGCCGTAAATAAAAAACAATGTTTTTTTTTGCCATAGCCTCGTTTTTCATAAATAATCCCAATCGTGAAGTTGCACTATTATTATTAATTCATTTATTTTGATCAACAAGATATCATATTTATACATAATTTACATAAGTAGGAATAACACAATAAACAATAAAAAAAAACTCGGTAAGTATATAGTCACGTGCCAAATTAAATAAAACTAAAATAAATTTTACTAACACTGTCAGAGATAGGAATAATAAATGACAGAAAAGGTAATATCATTAGCATTATGTCAAATAATAATAATAATAATGTCAGGTTCAGGTGTCAATATATTAGGTCCTTACATATGAAATTGGCGTTTAGTATGGGAGGAACATAAAGGCAATTTTTTCATATTGAAATATATTTCATTAATCAAAGTATGTACCATTGCTATCTATACACTTTTGCCATCTTATAGGTAGTTCATTGATCCCTTTACTAAAAAAACCATTCGGACGGGAATCAATGAAATCTTTGTAAGCGGTTTGGACTGCCTCATCGGAATTGAATTTTTTTCCTTGCAAGAAGTTATCCAAATTTCGAAAAAAATGGTAATCTGATGGAGCAAGGTCCGGAGAGTACGGTGGATGTCTTAGACATTCCAATTGAAGCTCCTCTAATTTGGTAGTCGTCTGTTGGGCCGTGTGTGGTCTAGCGTTGTCTTGAAGCAGCAGTGGCGTAGAGCGATTGAAAAGTCTCGGTTGTTTAACAGCGAGCTTTTCCATCATGGTTTGCAGTTGCTGACAATAGACATCAGCCGTAATCGTCTGACCAGATTTAAGAAAGCTATAGTGTACTACACCGGCACTAGTCCACCAAACGCTTACAAGTAACTTTTTTTGAGTCAATTTTCGCTTGGGGCAAGAATTTGCTGGTTCACCAGGGTTCAGCCATTGCGATGAGCGTTTACGATTATCGTACAGGATCCACTTTTCATCACATGTAATGATCCGATTTAAAATTCCTTCATTATTGTGCCGGTTGAGTAATGTAACGCAGCAGTCGACGCACGTTTGTCGGTTTGCTTCACTCAATTCATGAGGTACCCACCTTTCAAGCTTTTTCACCTTCCCAATTTGCTTCAAGTGGATTAAAACGGTTTTGTCACTAACACTGCAGCCTGCAGCTTACTGTGATGTGGTTTGCGATGGATCTTTCAATTCATCATTATCGACCTTGGTCTCCGGCCGTCCACGGGGCTTGTTCTGCAGGTCGAAATTTCCAGAACGAAAGCGTTGAAACCAAAAACGCACCGTGTTTTCTTTTGCGACACCACCACCATACACATCATTAATCCTTCGAGCCGTTTCTGCAGCACTGGTGCCACGGTGGAACTCGTACCCGTAAATAATGCGATATTTTAAGTTTTCCATTTTGTGAAATGAGTGACGCAGAAAAAAAAGCAAAAGAGAAAAAAACAAATGAATTACGGTTTTCGAAACACAAATGCATGAGTAAATAGCTGTTTAAATTTGAATTTGGAATTCCTAACCAAAGAGGAGATATTTAAGATCAAAGTGGCCAGTACGACAAAACGCCAATTTCATATGTAAGGACCTAATACATGATTTAATATTATTTACATATTGCATATTAATAATAATCTATACACAGTGAGTTTTTTTCAGGGCCACTGAGGCTAAGTCTGAAACCGTGAAAGTTGTCGAAAAGCCATGTTAGGAGTTACGTGCTCGATTTAAAAAAAAATAAGTTCTGCATTTAAGAAAATCGTTTTTTTAATAGTTTTACTGAAAAATTGGGTTTTTGTAAAAAAAACTTCTCCATCCAGAAATGTGATCCATGATATAAAACCAACTGTATTCTAATTTTGAAATTTATGAGTAATTCTGTTTTCAAACGCTTAAGTTGTATCTTCACATTCGGCGATAGCAAGCTTTTTGAAGACGTTCCGATTTTCAAAAGTTCTACACGAACAGCAAAAGATAATTTAATAGCTTCGATTACGCATTTCAGACTATACGTAGGTACAACCTTTACTATAATTTTATAAATTTTCAGTTTTGAAAGTGTTACAACTCTGGGCACATAGTCATTATATTTTTTTTATTATCGAACAAAAAACTCAAAAATGCAAAAAAATATTGATGAAAATGAAATTTTTTCAAAATCTCACTTTTCCAGAAAAACTATAAAAAAATATTTTCTTTAATGCAGAACTTTTTTTTTTAAATCGAGCACGTAACTCCTAACATGACTTTTCGATAACTCTCACGGTTTCAGACTTGGCCTCAGTGGCCCTGGAAAAAAACTCACCCTGTATATTTGATAATAATATGTAAAAGTATAATATATTTCTACCATGTCTGAATACACGAATTGTACCAAAACTTATCCGATAAAATAAATACGAAGTAAGTATAAGTAGGTATTCGTGTATAAGCTTCTCGCCATATTGCAAGATTAACGATCGTACATGCTTTTTGCCCATCTCCTAGTGAATGACAAATGAACGGTTTCCCTTAGATGGCCGGCGATGGCTCACTCCGGGAAAACCGACAGGAAATACTGTTTCCTTTGCGGTGATGTGTTACTACTTCCTACATATTTCCATTGAGCTTGTTATGGGATTATTTGATAGGTACACACGATAATTTAATAAAATGTACAATTAAATAAACTAACAATGTACAAAGGAATCAGTCAGATTTTGTAAAAACGGCCTATAGGTAACTCAACTGTTCCAGACCAGTATCAGACGGAAGCGTGCCCATGACACTGGCTGCATCGCTACGCTGAATAGTTATGCTAATTCGCGTGTCACCTCAGTCAAAAGTCCTGCAAGATTGATAATTGATAAATAATTATTAAATAGTTTCACTGTTTTTAGTAACCCTTCCACCATCTTTGTTCGTATTCTTCATTTTAGTCAATAATACGATTTAGATTTATTAAGAATTTTAGAAAATAAACTAAGTATTATATAATATTTCATTATAAATAAGATAAAGTAAAGAACCTGGATATCCCTAGAATCACAAAGTAAGGCTAAAGTTATGGCTAAGTAATAGTTTTTGTTTGATTAAGGTTGGGATAGGTTTACTTCTGGAACAACTAGACACTTTACACAACGCCACCTAGACCTAAACTAAGTGAAGCTTGTAATTTGGCAACGAGATTATGAAATTACGAATACGATAAAACACACAAATACAGAAACACATGTAATTATCACATAAATGTTTGTCCCGGGCGGGAAGCGAACCCACGACCTAAGCGTAAAAGGCGGAGCTTTTACCAATTGAGCTGTGTGGCTAGTTGTTTAACAATTTTTTATTACTTATCGCAAATTTCCATTGTGTCAACTGAAAGAACAAAAAAGTTGTATTTTATTCCGGTACCTTTTCGATTTCCTTACAATTCGAATAAATCTGACTTTATAAAAAGTATATAAAGTAGGCGTTCTTAAAAAGGAGTTAGCAAGTTAGTGGTTACATGCTTGACTGAATAAAACCAACCCCCCTTCATAGGTCAGACAGACAACCAAGTCTCCGTAATAGGTAGGTACCTATTGTACCAATAGGATGCCGTCGAAACCTACCGGACGAAATGTTAAAAAAAAGCGCAAATGAATGAATGAAAATACTTAATTGCACACCTGATAATTAAAACTGGATATGATAAAGGGGAAGATATGGGCGGTCTTATCGCTTAGAAGTGATAAAACCACCCAATTATTATTCTTCTAGGCAACCTTTGAATGGAGAGATGATTTATAAAATCTTACCTCGCGGCATCGTATAATTATCATAATTTTCTGAATATTTGAGGAAAGTAAACATTGCTTGGAAACTCCCCAAGCCTACACAAAGCAGAGAAAAGTGGAAGTATTCAAACCAGCTATGCATATAATGTGAAACAACAAGGACTTTCGAACTTTACCTTGTTAATATGGCAGCCGCTAGCCTCTCTTCGCAGCCCTTTGCTTTATCACGTGTAACTCGGTCACATAAAAGCCTTTGATCTCAGAAGTATTTGAATCAAATTAGGCATTTTATACCTCTGCGGTCTATTAGATCACCAACTTGTATAAGTCCCGGGTTTGATGGTTTGGTTTGGTGGTAGGACTAATTTTTGCCCGTCTTGTGACCTGATTGTTGCCCGGCCACAATTCTATATTGATGCTGTGTTCTGGTAATTAGAGGTAAGATAGCCAGTTCCGCAGTCTGATGAGAATTCCGGGTGAATTCTGGGTGCGCTTTTCACTTCGCACCATTTTCAGTCTATCATTACATCAGGGCTCCTATTCGCTATGACTGTTCGTAAACAACAAGAGCTCGTTACGATATCTGCGTGGAATCATCGAGTGAAACAGGTGATGACATCACATATGTTTTTTTTTTTATAAGACATGGGAGACGGAACAAGCAAGCAGCCCACCTTGTCACAAAGCCTTACTGCCTTAAAATTAGGGCATACAATTTTTAGGCCCCGTGTGTCCGTAATTCACAGGCAGCCATACTAAATAGCCATACTTAAAACTGAAACAAAGCAATTCAAGAAACACGCCGTCAAGCAGACGGCTGAAATAGGTATGGTGGTACTCTGATGGCATTAATTCATTATTGACGCTTCTGTGGACTAGTGGTTCAACCCACGGATTTCGGATCCAGAGGTCCCGGGTTCCATCCCCAGCGGAACACATTATTGTGCTTGGTTTGATTGGTGGTAGGACTTTGTTACAGTCCGCCTGGCTAGCTACCACCAGCTTACCTTATTCTGTCGCCAAAAAAAAACATTTATAAAAATTTTAGATAGCCAGTTAGTTGAGGATTCCGTGTTAAGTGCGCCTCCATCTTCGGCCTTATCTCAACTTGTAACCAGGTGAGATGAAGGCCAAGCGATTCCTCGGCGTACAATCAATAAAAAAAGTAATTTCCTGTCATAGCGAATGAGGGCAAAGATAAGATCAACGCCAAACACTTTACCGTCGAAGAACAAAAAATAATCTAAATTTATAATTTTGTGGTTCATAAATTGGTTCATAAGGATTTACTGATTTTCTGGTACCTAATATGCGTATTCAGTTTACTTCTATATAATTCCCTTACTCAAAAACAACAGAATTCACTTTTTTTTACAGGACATTAATTTTACACAGCGCCATCTAGCCCCAAACTAAGCATAGCTTGTAATATGGGAACTAGATTACGGTTGGAGATACTTTTGTAAATACACACGTACTATATAATACAACACCCAAACACAGAATAAACATCTATATTCATCACACTAATGTTTGTTCTGGGTGGGAATCGAACCCACAGCCTACAGAGCAGAAGGCAGGTTTAGTACCAACTGAGCTATGAGGCTTAAAATGAGCTTGATTTGCTAATAAATGTTAACTATAATAATCGGGTAAGCTATTTAATAATTGTGCTACTTCAAACATTTCACAACAACGCTTTCCGGTATTTGTTCTAAGTTTTCTACGTTTAATTTTGTTAGTATTTCTCAAGTAGTATTTGTATTTTCTCTTTGTTTATGTTATCCGTGTATATACTGTTCGCTTCAAGTTGTTTCACTAGAATGCATGATGAATATGTATCGAGTGGTTTTTGATTTTATAATGTAGTCTTTTGTCTGTATATAGTGTGTGTGTCAATATTAAAATTTAAATAATGCTTTATTTTATTTCTTTTGTAAGATTTGTAAAGTTTTAACTTTTGCTACAGCTGCACCCCTGATTTCAATTAGATTGTCTAGATTTGATTTGACTATTGAATATGTACAATTGTATAATATACGTATACTGCCGTATAGCATACGGCAGTTCTTCTAAGTGATCCGGTCAGAGATGCAAGCTTGAATTTGGTATTTTCAAGAAAGTTTACTACGGGACTTTTGATTGAGGTGACACGTGACCCAAGAGCTGGCTCTTATTTAGGCAGCGAATTAGCATAGCTATTCAGCGTGGCAATGCAGCCAGTGTCTTGGGCACGCTTCCGTATGGTACTGGTCTGGAACAGTTGAGTTACCTATAGGCCGTTTGTAACGGTCCTTAGGTAATATGACTTTTTTTTTTATACTCGCACTACTAGGAGACGGGACCAGCAAGTAGCGCACCTGGTGTTAAGTGTACTCTTGCCTATGACAAAGCCTTACTCCATAGGTCACATCCACAAAGAGCATAGCCTACACGGCACTGCATTGCGCCCGTCAACTTGAGGCATAAAGGTGTTAAGCCTCACGTACCCGTAATTTCACCGGCAACCATACCCTTCAAACCGACACACAGCAATGCTGCTTGGCGGCTGATGGTATGGTGGTAGTAATTCTCCGGACGAGCCCTTTCACTAGGGGCTTCTACTACTCTTCCTTGACTGATTCCTTTGTACATAGTTTAATTGTACTTTTTAGAGAGTTTATCATTCAATAATAAAATATTACAGGACATTACAGGACATTCATTTCACACATCGCCATCTAGTCCCAAACTAAGAATAGCTTGTAAAATGGGAACAAGATTACGGATAGAATACTTAAATACTTTTTTTTATAAATACATACTTATCATACAATACAACACCCAAACACAGCACAAACATCTATAATCATCACATAAATGTATGTCCTGGGTGGGAATTGAACCCACAGCCTACAGCGCAGAAGGCAGAGCTACTACCAACTGAGCTATGAGACTTAAAAATCAATCTAAATTCAATTCAAAATTCAAGCTCAATCTAAAGTCGAGATACTTTTCTTGATGTGATCGGTGAGGTATTGGTGTATCGATAGAGGTTCATTGTATTTATTTTTTATTTTTGGCCGTAAATATAATGAATGTGGCTTTAATTGCATTTATTGCGAGCAGGTTGCTTTGACACCAGATACTTATTATATTTCATCAAGTCTATTTGTGCTTTTTTCTTCTTAAGTAGGTAAACTTTTCCCGAAGTAAAAGAGACTAGTATCATCATCATATAATGAGATATGACCCATAAAGCCTATTTTACAGACGTTGTTTACATATATTAGAAAAAGTAGCGGTCCTTAGATGGATCCTTGGAGAATGCCGAATTCTATATAATGAACGCCTCTTTGATAGTTTCCTGCCTTAACAACATGGTCAAAGTCAAATATATTTATACAGTAAGATTTTTTAGGATCACTTTGAAACGTCTCATCTACCGCCTGTTCGAAATCGCGACCGACACACAAGGAGAAAGGCAAGAACCTCGGGCTAGTTTTTTTTTCCAGTTGGATAAGTAAGATTTACAATTTTCTAAGGCTATTCCTGACATACCTAAATAACTTAACTTACATTCTGTATTATTTAAAATATTTTTCAGAAGACCAGGTAACAACACACGATGCTTGTTTCCCAGCATTCAGATCACGTATAGACATCATCACTTACCCGGAAATGTTTGTATAGAGCCTCTGAATCTCAAGTGCTGACTCGATTACTGGCAATTGGTAACGGAGCAGAGGTGTTCATGGGCATTTTACATAAATATAACTTCTATTCTATTCTATATCTAACTTTCTTGATATTCTGCATATGTAGCTACGGAACAAAATATAAGCCTACAACAAACTATCTACTAAAGTAGGTGAGATCTACCTCCTTGTGGTATACCCGGGCAACGGAATCGCTGGTTATGACTGAATGAACACAGAACTGGTGGTGGCTAGCGACCACTATCCTGCCAAAGTCAGGCGCCTAGCGGTTTGCTTTGTTCTGTTAGTGCGCGGAAGACTTTCTGAGAAATCTTTGCCACCGTTGACTTCATCTTCGCTCTGGTCTAGAACTATATCAGCGCTCAAGCTGAATATCAATATGACACAAAAAATCGGAATCTGCGTCAGAACCCTCGTAGCTCAGTTGGTTAGAGCGTATCCGGCTTTAGGAATATTTCCTGTAATATTTATAAGTAAAGAAAGAGATCAAAGATAAAAAAAATATTATATAGTATAAGTTTAGGTAATTTGCACGAACATTTTTTTTATTAGTGAAAGCCAAACGTATGACCAGCAGCTCACTTGAAAAATAAGTCAATATGTACACTCACTCCACGTCATACCACCGACTCGTACCACCAGTGGTACGAGAAGGAATGCTACATCCTCATCGTATATCTACCATGAATCTCAATATTAGCGTTAGATGGAGCACGATTGTCTAAAAGGACTTATTGATAAAAGTAGAGTTCAATGGGACATACAACAGGATACGGTCTATACCTGCAGCACGCCTGCTAGTCCGGTAGTGGAAAATAAATAGAAAGAACTACAAAAACTTATGTCATACATAGTTACGATGCCTTCATATAAGTTCTTTGTACATAAATGTATCTATCATAACTCAATTTTACACCATTATCGTTTAATTTGTATACTTAACGCAACAAAATGTTCACAAAATACTTGTCACAACATTTTGCAAATTTTTGTGCTTACATGCAAGTAGCGTGCACTAGCGATGAGGTAGCTCATACTTGACGGCACAAGAGGTAATAAATAACATACAGAGAGTCAACTCATAACTTTAATAACTAGGATTATTATTATTTTTTGAAGATTTGTTTATGTGTGATCAATGTAATCACTAGAGTTTATCTTTTATTTAACTATTTTTATTTCTACTTACTTTCTTAGGCTGTCACAGGAACATTGATGAGTTTGGTAAAAGAAGTGATGTACACAGTGTTAATACTAGAAATAAAAATAAACTTAACATATCTAGGTATCGCTTAGGAAAAGTAAATAATTCATTCTTAGGAAACTGTTTACGATTCTATAATAAGCTACCTCAAAGCGCCACCAAACTCTCTGCTCGTAAATTCAAATTGTATATTAAGAATAATTTAATTAAAAGAGACCAACTACAAAATAAGTGACTATATCGACGATAAGAACGCTGGCCCTATGTTGCTATACCAGTTGACAGTTAAATGGTGATTTCTCAATGTTAAGAAACTGCCCATTAGATAGTTATGTAATAATCAATGTTTTAAGATAATATTAAGTGTTTAGTTTTATGATGTAGGTAACACTTGTAATGTTATTAAATTATTATAAACACTGTACCTAAATGTTAAATGGATCATCAAAAAATTAATCAGCCCGAGGTTCTTGCCTTTCTCCTTGTGTGCTGGTCGCGATTCCGAACAGGCGATAGATTTGACGTTTCAAAATTATCCTAAAAATCTTGATGAATAAAAAAAATAATTGACTTTGACTTTTGACTTTGTCTCACTTTTTATTTCTTTTTTAATAAGTTTCTATCTGTGTGTCTGTTATTGGCTTTATGTTTCTGTTCTTTACCTATCTTATTCTGTTTTTATAGATGTAGACTTTGCTTTAAATAAAACGCTTTCCGTTAAAATAAAAATAAATTAATAAAAGTATTTTGATCCGATTCCAAGGATTTATTAGGGTTTTGTACCCAAAGGGTGTGGTTTCGCTTCTTTTTAATATTTGATATAATTCACCAAATTGACTTTGTGGGTCACGCATCCTAACCACAATCCAACGGGATCTTATTACAAGCCTACCCTGTCCGTGCATTCGCCCGTCCGTCTGTATTTCACCATCTGTGTTTCTTATTAGGGTTCATGAGATACATGAACCAGTTTGTTAAAAATTTCACTGTGTTTGTAAACACCACGACACTTTAAAAAAATAATAGGATTCAAAAATAGTTTTATTTTTTCCTTGAATCGTAGGCTAGAACCCTAGGTGTGCGTGTCCGCATAAGACCGGTATAAATAAATAAGTGAATAAAAAAGAAAAGAGTTTCTTCTGAAAAAAACAAACAACTTACTGATGTACTCCTCAATTAGTTTGAATTGTATGCTGTCAAAATAACTTTTTAGTTCGGTCAACTGAACAACCGAGGAAATACGAGTAAATCTCACCAGTTCAATCAACTGAACTAATGAAAATTGACGGATTTTTCTTTCTGACCGAATATTTAAAAAATACCATTTAATTACTTGCCAATAATAAACAAAGCTTTTCTATAAAAGTACGCCACTAAATGTTCGCCTCTGCACATGCAAAACCCTGTTGTGCTGAAATGTTACACCCGAAACTAGACAGAAGCGTTGCATAGCCGTTGATATTTTGTAAGCAAGCACGTTTTGTAACGCTGCATCGTTATAAATAAGGATGCGATATGCTACTCCTTTGTGTTGACGACAAGCCTTCATGCGTTAAACATTATAAAGGAAATATTACCTCATGTTGACTGACAAATACAAGTTCAAAGTAACAGTACATTGTCAAAATGTACTGTTATTACTACCTGGTTATTTAATATTGTACTGCATGTAAAACAAGTTTGCAAACATTAACTAAAGTCATGTTTTGACGATAAGAGTTGAGTAGCCTACATCCTTGTGTACTAGTGTTAATAACTGATTAGAGCGACTCAATTAGTAGCAAAACAGATACTAAAATAAATCAAAACTTTTGACTAAAGACTGGGTTTTCTTTTCTTAATGAGTCCATTCTGTAGCAGAAGGTAGAAGGCCCCACCGCACGATAACTCGTAGTAGTAAAAAGAAATTAGGTCATTCAAAATAATGTCTATACGTTGATGTTTTGGAGATTTCTAGTCACTTACAATCAGTCATCCGTTTAGTATTTTTGTGAAGTTCATTTATTTTTGACAACTTCTTCGAGTCATTATTAAATTACTACTCTACTTAATTGTTGTTGTAAGTACATACAGTTTATGGTTATTTTATTATATAGCATGGTTAATTTACTAGATAGTGGTACCCGGCGCGTTGCTAAAACAAAATAAATAACTGTGGACATTCGGCCAAGGATCACAAAAGGCGCAAATATAGTGGTCTCGACAGAGCTTACCTATTTGAGCCTATTAGGATGAAAAACTTGGATCCATGGGGAGCCGGTGCCCTCTGGGTTTTCAAAAATCTTGCGGGGCTTTTGATTCAGGCGACACATGACCCAAGGGCTGGCTAATTTAGGCCAGCGAATTAGCATAGCTATTCAGCGTGGCAATGCAGTGTCTTCCACATCCAGTGTCTTGGGCACGCTTTCGTCTGGTACTGGTCTGGATCAGTTGAGTTACCTATCGGAACGTCCTTAGGTAATCTGACTGATTCCTTTGAACACAGCTTAATTGTACATTTTGTTAAATAAAGATGTAATAAAGAAGTTCAATATTATAGAATTGCAGAAACTTTTCTGCAAATACATTTGGCGGTGTGATACGCGCGCCATCTACTGTTGATGATTTGTACTAAGATAATTGAATTAAGCACTAGCGTGCGTTTTCAAGTAAAGGTTGTCAAGGTTTTATCATAGGTTTGGTTGGTGGTTGGACTTTGTTGAAGTTCGCCTGGCCATAACAATTCTAAAAATTGTTGTGTTCCGGCATTTAGAGGTAAGATAGCCAGTTCCTCAGTTAGTTGAGGATTCCGGGTGAAGTGCGCCTCGGCCTTACCTCAACTTGTAACCAGATGATATGAAAGCCAAGCGCTTCCCCGTACTATAAAAAAAAGCGTTTTTTTAGAATATAGCATTTAATATTCAATATTAATTATTATTACAGCCGCCAGAATTTGGAATCACGACCGCAGCACACAATGCGAAAGGCAAATAATTCGAACCAGTTATTTTGCTGATGATCAAAATATCCGTAATGTAAGCAAGTACATACATGAATAAGGTAAATGCAAGCCGTCGGTAACGAACGCAAAACGTCCTTATAATGTGAAAAGTTTTGTTCATGAATACCAAAGTTGTATAACAACAAAAATCGCATGCCACTAAAAAGTTTTGTCTAGGTACTACAATAAAATTCATAACCGTCGCCATGAAACCTCATTGTTAGAGTATTAATAACGTTTACTACAGATAAATAAAGAGAAACGGTTAAGGAGTGGATCACGTTGCCTGCGACTGTTTCTCTGAAAATAACAATATGCCTCTTCAAGGCAAGAGTGAAACCTACTTTTAATAATATACCAGCTAAATGCTAAACGCACACCAAGTAATCTGACCCACATTTAAAGAAAAAAATAACACGTTTCATGTATGGTAAATATTTGGTAAGTCTATTTATTTCTTAATTTTTTTTGTAAGTACCTATTATTTGTTGCTGCAGCGGTGATTAAAAAAGACACTGTGGTAAGTCGGTGCGCGAGAATGCCAGTAACTTTAAATATACTTACAAGTTTTACTCGCTCTATCCGCATTCTTATTACAGGACATTCATTTCACACAGCGCCATCTAGCCCCAAACTAAGCATAGCTTGTAATATGGGCTAAGCCCCAAACTAAGCATAACTTGATAACGCATAGAATACTTAAATACTTTTTTTTTTGTAAATGCATATTTATCATAAAATACAACTCCCAAACAAAGACCAGCTAATACCCAGGCAAGCCTCGATAATAAGACCTTCCCCATTAAAAAAAAAAGTGGTAATACACAGAAGGCAGCTGCTCTTCTGATGACGAAAACCCTTAGTCAACTTTGACGGCATCCTGGGCTGACAACGTATTGCAACAATGCGAGTATAATTAAAATATTTAGATGCCGACCTACCTCATAAACTGAAAATGTGGTCGTAAACATGTAACTCAACGCTTATAAATGCTATTAATTTTAATACATTGCAATTTTTATCATGAAATTAAAATTCCCTGCCATTTTCATGATCACAGAGCAATGAACCTATGCTGTGCGATTGCGGTAGAGGCAAACTGTCGTTGAATGAGAGATTACTGGAAGTATTTGAAATATATAATAGGGTTTGTGTATGGTCGTAAAAGGCGAATAATAGTTGACAATTAGGGAATGTGCGGTAACATACACTTTAAAACTTAAAACCAACCCTGCGCTTACAGCCCCACTAAGTCCGTCTGGATTGCTACCACCACCATCTTACCTAAGTTTGTCGCCTTAACAATACAACATACAGCGCCATCTGGTCCCTAACAAAGCTAAATTGTTATGTTCTGGCATTTAAAAGTAAGATAACCAGTTCCTCAGACTGTTAAGGATTCCGGGTGATGTGCGCATCTACCGTCGCCCTTATCATAGCTTGAAACCAGGTGAGATGAAACTAAGCGCTTCCCTTTGTTTTTGTTATTTTGTTAATGGTTGATTTCTAGATCCCGAGTCTTGCCTGGGTACTTGGCTAAGATAAGATCTACGGAAGAGACACCCTACTTCTTACGGTAATTCCCGCCCTTTCACCTACACTTAACAAAATATTTTTACATGGGAATTAAATTATAGAGAATCGTGTTTAAATATCACAGAAAAACATAGGTACTACCAGTCACATGGAACAATAAATATTGGCAATTTCCTCGTCGTAGAAAAAAAGAAATAATTATAATATTATATCCAAAATTTTAACACGGACAAGTTGGACGGTAATTTTGTTCATTATCCTATGTTTTAACGAGTGTTGCATGATCAAAGTCATTCTTGCATTAAAACTTTTTAGGTAAGCTGTTATTAAAACAGCAGCGGTCTAACCTTCCACTATTATAACAAAGATTATGATTAAGTACGTTTACTGACTTGACTTGACTAATAACAATTAAATTAGAAATTTTTAAAAACTTACTGCACTTAATACAGTTGGTACCTACATCCGCTGATTTCAAAAAGCCACCAACTTTCCACTTGTTTAAATTTGTTTGGTTTTGTTTGGTTAACAAAAATATCAATGATCAGTATGGCAAATATTGTAAATTTATAACGAATAAATAAACACAACATTACTCTTCATAAGACGCACAGACAGACAGATGGGCAACAAAGCCTTAGTACCTTCCAGACGAAGTCCGGTGCCCAACGGTTTTCCGTGTTCCGGCAGTGCGCAGAAGAGACAGCTCCCTAGGAAAGCTCGTTCCATCATTATACTTCCTGACTCTGGCTTATAGTATGACAAATCAAGAGGTCAAGAGCTAAGTTATCATTTACAACAAAAAAAAAATACAGAGTCCGGTATTACACTGGGCATGGAACCCTAAAAAATACGTGTAGCATAAACAAAGGAAATTACCATTAAAAAGACCCAGAAAAAAGCTTCTCCGTGTTTACCGAATCTAAAGCGGGGGACATTAAACCGGCATTGAATGACATCTATGGCAATTAACTTTCATTAATTTTAAATTAGTAGAAGTTAAGGGAATAATTCAAGCCGTCAACATTTATTTCGCCAAAGAAGGTGAGATCTGTTGTCCTTTGTAATTTAATTTATAACAATTTTTAGTACGGAAATTGTATTTCCTTTGTCAACAAATGAATTGAAAATAAGGAAAATGCGATGGATTTTTGTTCAATATGTTTGTACTTTCTAATTTTATTTCTGTGCTAGTTTTCACTATGCAATTATTTAAACATGTATATGATTAATTTTAATTAATCATTATATCGAACTGGAAACTGAAATTTTTCAGCTCCATGGCAGGAAGTTCTGGGTTCCAATCTCGGGTGGGGAATATCTTTCTGTTAGTGTTTTTTAAATTGTTGAGGTGAAGAGAATCGAATATATTTGATCATTCCGTGATTTGCATGACACGTTACGCAGTGGATCCGGTTACAACCTCTTGTTATGAACGAAAAGAAATCAGAGTCAGGTAGCTATTGACACAGAAAATTGCTGATGCAATCAGAGTTTTTACTATTTCACTCAAAAAAGAGTGCAACTACACTGTTTCAACTCGTTCAAAATTGTTCTTAAGATTGAGTAAAAAAGCTTTAGAACAAAGCGATATTTGTCTGTCTATCCATTCGAACAAAGACCTCTTACAATGCAAATCGCGTGGAACGCGCACGGACGCAAATGTGGACAGCCATCCGAACCGAGGACAAATATATTGTAAGTGAATTTAAGCGCTTATATTCAGATTTCTTAAATCTATTTAACTATATGTAGCGAGAACAAATACTGAGTGCCTGTAAATAAATTGGGTTTTTGTTGTGCATTAATTTATAAACGTTTTTTAAGCTTTATACGTACCATTGTTTCGTTTTATGTCTCTTCAATGAACTCATGTGTTTTTTTTATATTGGGAAAGATCTTGTCCTTGAAACTTACACAAGCAAAGATAAGGTCTACAATGGAGTGAGCCTACCAAGAAGGTGCCTATTAATTATCTTCTTGAATGCAAAAGACTCGTAATATAGCGGGAAAACAGACTTTGATATCAAGTTTTTTCAGTGTGCATAATAAAATATCTTGGAATCTCTCATCTGTGAAAGTTTCCCATTTTGTTGTTGATATTTTGTGGCGGACAAGTTTTTTAGTAGCAAAAATACCGTTACAGGGAACTAATTATGATGCTACGAGAGTGCATTGCTGCTACAAGTTCTCGTAGAACTTTGCTACGAGGTGCTACGCTCCAGTTAAACAATAAACGTTATACTAACTTAAGACTTCTTCAGAATCGAGAGATATTTTGCAAAAAAACCCTCTATTCCACTGAGTTTAACTTTATGACATTTAAAAGCGGCTTTACAAAGTGCATACTAGTTGGCATTGGTACTTTATTGTATTCGTTGCTTATAATTTTTGTGCCCGTTAATATGAAGCTTCATAGTTTGGAAATGGTAAGCAAAGTCAAAGTCAAAGTCAAGTCAAAGTCAAAATTTCTTTATTCATTAAGATTTTTTAGGATCATTTTGAATCGTCAAATTTACCGCCTGTTCGGAATCGCGACCAGCACACAAGGAGAAAGGCAAGAACCTCGGGCCGGTTAATTTTTTTGATGATCCATTCAACATTTAGATACACAATTTGTAATTATATTCTAAGTAGATACAACAAAAACCTAAATACTTAATCTTAAAACATTTGTTATTACCTATCTACCTATGGGCAATTTGTTAACATTGAGAAATCACCATTTTGCTGTCAACTGGTATAGCAACATCGGGCCACACGTTCTTATCGTCGATATAATCACTAATTTTGTAGTAGGCACTTTTAATTAAATTATTCTTTATATACAATTTGAATTTACGAGTAGAGAGTTTGGTGGCGCTTTGAGGAAGCTTATTATAAAATCTCACACAGTTTCCTAAGAATGAATTATTTACTTTTCCTAAGCGAAACTTAGGTATCTCAAGTTTATTTTTATTTCTAGTATTAACACGGTGTACATCACTTCTTTTACTAAACTCATCAATGTTTCTGTGAGCGTGCATTAGGTTTTCATAAATGTATTGGGAGCTGACTGTAAGAATACCAATCTCTTTAAAACGTTCCCTAAGAGAGTCACGAGTTTTCATTTTATAAATTGCCCGTATAGCTCTCTTCTGTAGAATAAAAATGCTATCAATATCAGCTGCATTTCCCCATAAAAGTATGCCATAAGACATAATACTATGAAAGTAACTAAAATAAACTAACCTCGCCGTAGCTTCATCAGTAAGATGCCTTATTGTACGTACAGCGTATGCAGCCGAGCTTAATCTGCTAGCTAATGACTCAATATGAATACCCCATTGCAACTTAGCATCAATATTTAAACCTAAGAAAGTAGTTGCTTCAATAAAGTTAAGTATTTCCCCATTTAAGATAATGTTAGCATTGCTGACTTGAACATTAGGCAAGGTGAATCGGATGCATTTTGTTTTTTTCTCATTTAGTAGGAGGTTGTTAACTGTAAACCAATCAAGAACTTTAGCTAGAGAAGCATTTACACAATCATAGTTATCTTTAGCCCTATCGACTCTAAATATTAATGAAGTATCGTCAGCAAACAATACAATGTCACATAGGTCCCCTACATAGGATGGTAGATCATTGACGTAGACTAGAAACAGAAAGGGCCCTAAGATCGATCCTTGTGGTACACCTATGTTAGTGGAGGTTCCCGAAGATCTGATACCGCTAATATCCACTTTTTGAATGCGATTTGATAGGTAACTATGCATGAGGTTTATTGCCTGATTCTGGATGCCGTAGTGTTTAAGCTTTGAAATCAGGGTGTCATGATCTACGCAGTCAAAAGCCTTAGATAGATCACAGAATACTCCAATGGCATCCTGTTTTCCCTCCCAGGCTTTAAAGACGTACTTCAACAGCATAGAACCAGCGTCGGTCGTTGAACGGCCTTTAGTAAACCCAAATTGTTTTTCATGCAAAAGCCTGTTGCAGTTAAAATGTGACTGTAACTGAATAAGAATCAGTTTTTCAAATATTTTACTACATGCAGGCAGATTCGATATTGGTCGATAGTTTGCTGGATCCTTTTCATTACCAGACTTGAATAAAGGGATCAGTTTGCTATGTTTCATCAGATCAGGAAAAATTCCTTCGTCGATGCTTCTATTGAATATGTATGCCAGACATGGTGCAATATCAATTACTATCGTACTTAATATCTTTACGGAAATCCCCCAAAGGTCTTCGGATTTTTTTATATTCATTGACTTAAAAGCTTTTACAATACAGTCAGAGTTGACGTGTCTAAAACTAAAGGAAACATGACACTTTTCAACACTTGTTTCAAGTAGAGCCAACGCACAATCAACAGATGAGTTTAGTGGCCGAGTAACAATATTAGGTATGCTAGAGAAAAAACGGTTAAATTCATTAGCAACTTTTAAATTATCAATTACAATTGTATCATCTACTTTTAAAGCTATTGGTTTTTTTAGAGGTTTTGTTTTACCGGTTTCATTATTAATCATTTTCCAAGTAGCCTTTATTTTATTTGTTGAGTTCTCTATTTTCCTTTTTATTTGCAAAGATTTTGCTGAATGACATACCTGTTTAAAGATTTTAGAGTATTTAAGCATAAAACTATGTAGACCAAAACAGCGGGATTTGTGAATAGGCCTTTCTATCAATTCGATATCAGTATATACAGTCTTCCACCTTCAATTTTATAAAACAACACTTCTGATGTTTTTATAATTGTATAATAACGTTACAAATATTGCCTTCTGCGCTGTAGGTTGTGACTTCGATTACCACCCGGGGCAAACATTTTTGTGATTAATTTACAGTCTGTGTTTGTATGTTATATTGTATCGTAAGTATGTATTTACACGTGACCCCAAAGGCTGGCTCTTATTTAGGCCAGCGAATTAGCATAGCTATTCAGCGTGACCATGCAGCCAGTGCTACGCTTCCGTCTGGCACTGGTCTGGAATAGTTGAGTTACCTATAGGCCATTTGTAACGGTCCTAAGGTAATCAGACTGATTTCTTTAAACATAGTTTAATTGTACATTTCATTGAATAAATATATATGTATTAACGTATTACAGTATAAAGGTATTTACATTTTCTATAAATTGAAGTTTAATAGTAATCACCTGCAAGATCGTGTAGGTAGTCTGATACGTTTTGCTTAACGGTGGTTTTGTGCAAAATGTAATATTATTTCTTAACATTCTCCTTTTAATTAGTTTAATGGGAACGGTTTGTAAGTATTTTAAGCCTAAACGGTATGTAATCTGGACTTACTCTACAAAATTATTCGAAACACAAGGGTATAGGGCTTTTGATGTGCGTATGGGGCCTAATTATTGCAATGCACTATCGAGCTCCACATTTCACGCGCTGTTAAATCCACCATATCTTGAGTGAGCATGATCTGAGGAGCCTGTGAGATGTATCGTGGTCCATTACGGTTCGGTAGATATTGGACACCGCAAATAGCCTAGTGTTAGAATTGTATGGCTCTTGAAACTGACGCTTGGAAAATTCGGTTCATAGTAATAGTGACAGATTAGACTGTTTTGAATAAATTATATTGCTACATTACACCCTGTCAGAATAAAATGATAGTCTAATTATGTAACTAACTAACTGGCGATAGGCAAGCGTTTTACCCCCAACTGACTTGAAAAACCAGCAAAAATATGGTCTAAGATGAAGCTAGTCTAAAAGGAACTTTTTCTCTCTGGATTTAAATACTCCAAGACTGTAATGCTGCGGGAAAACAGACGAGAACATAAAGCCCTTTATTTATGCTGTTACTGCTACTTGTTAATGGGATCAAACAAATGTATGCTTGTCAAAAGCACGTTTCATTGTATTCAGTTAAGGAAAAGACATAGCTAAAGAATGACTTGCTGATACAATAGTTCTTCAAACACATATAAATGACATAACGTTGTCGGTAACCCTTGTTTGCATGTCTTGTTTGTCTGCTTGCAGCGTTTGGCCATCATTTTCATCTGCATTTTATCCATAACTAACTTACTATCGATATTATATGAATATTTACTTTCAGATCACTATTAAATAGACTTGACATCACTAATAGTGAAAATCCAATTTTGAAAAATCCATGATTCGACGTCAACATTAATGGAGACTAAAGTCCATCATCCCTGGAAAAAAGCTATTTTTGGTACGTTCAGTAGTCATTATTAGGATTATTTATCTTTGAACTCGTTGTAAACCACGACTTGCACACAAATATAAATAGTGTTTAAGAGATACAATTTTAAGTTCAGCTTCGGTTCTATGAAAAAGCATCAAACTGCTCTCAAGGCTCTCAACCCAGCACAGCACTCCTATAATATCTGTTGTTCTACTTAGCCACAAAATGTAGGTGAGACCGTGAGCGGCGGTAGTAAACGAGGTCACCCTCCGGAGGAACTTAATCGAAATTCCCGGATATAATTTTTGCTCGTTACAAAGTGGTAGTTCCGTAGCTGGTAAATTATATATGAAATTGGTTGGCGAAGTTGCAAGTTGATAGTTTGTGACGTAGCTGCTGAAAGACGATTAAGGTAGTTCAGAGATTACGCGTGGTACCTTTTTATTAATTGTAGCTTAATTTAAATTGTAGTAACACATCGTGGATTCATGAATTTTGGTTCCCCTTAATTTTTGCGAACTTTACTCGCAAAATGTAGTCAGTTAGGGTACTTATACATAAAAATATTTAGAAGCTACAGTTTATCACAAACTATATTACGCGTACCTAAAGCTGCGGGACAACCTTAAAACTGTTTGAAACAAACTTTTTGTGATAAAGCGTTGACTTATAAACGATATTGTTTTAAATTAAGACAGAAGATTTCTTACGGAAAACTGATAAACAAAAACTTTGCTGTTGCATTCACTGTTTTAATTTATCTAGGTTTGAGACCAATTTATGTAATTTGGACCAAACATAAAATTTTAATAATATCAGCGCGGAAACATTGGCGGGATGATCTCGATTCCATTGACATAATTTTGGCTAGTGGTTATCGAATCCCCAACGGTATCAGATCAAGAAGACCTAGGTTCAATCCTAGAGAGGGTACAAATTTGTGCTTAATTCGGATGGCGGTAGGAGTTTGTTTATGGCGCACAGGCGCACTCCACGCGGAATCCTCAACAAACTGAGGAACTGGCTATCTTATCTCCAAATACCGTACCACAATTTTTTTTAGAATTGTAATTATGGCGTCAGAATTAGGTAAGATGTCGGTAACTAGCCAGGTAGACTTAAGCAAAGTCCTACCACCAAGCAAAATATTGTACTGACCCTGGGGATCGAACCCGGGACCTCATGGATCTGAAATCGGTGGGTTGACAAGACCACAGAGGCGGTATAAATATATATCAACAATAATTCATTGAGTAACATAATAGCTATTGGTTAGCCTGCCGCGCTCTTCTTTCCAGAGATCGTGATCTTGTATCCCCGGCTGACACTGCTTTTTGTTCTCAGCCCATACTGTTCTTGCATTGCTGGGAAACTGGTCCACATTGGGCCTGCGTGTAAACCCACTACGTACGATGTGAATTATTAGGGGTAGTTATGTCGGGTTCAAAAATAATAGTTGCAAGCTGATATCCGCTAGCCGTACTCTGGACAGGCAACGTCTGTGAACCTCGCTCTGAGTTGTAATTATGACCTATTCTTCACGAAATAAAGTTGAATACCTGTTTCATATTCTCGTCACGAGATAAGAACTATTTTTAGAAGCCTTATTTCGACACGCTAATATACATATAGATGAATAATTCATTACATTGGATATATTGAGATTATTGAGATAATGAATACTGAAACTTTATTTTAATAATTGTGGGACTAGGTATCCTTCAATGCTTGCAAGTTTTCAAGGTCTTTGGCAAGTCATGCCCATGTAGCCTCAGCTATAGCTGCCATATAAAATCATCACACTATCGGTGCTTTGGTCTTCCACGTGGAAGGTCTTCCAATATAATTATAGGAAACACATTGTAAGGTTTCTGCTTGTGACGTCTATACACAAATTATTACAATTGACAGGTCTTGAAAGTTCGCACGCCATGTTAACAATTTTACGCGTACGTGCAAAGTGCAGGCGTCTAGAGAAACGCTTCAGCAAGATCGCATTATCATGCGCAGGCTGCCTAGCCTCCCTAGGAAGATAGCAACAACTAGTTTGTCAGCGAATACTACGATTGCTAAACATCATAGCAATCGGACAAACATTTGTGTGATGAATATAGATGTTTGTTTTGTGTTTGGGTGTTGTATCATATCGTACGTATGTAATTACGAAAAGTATTTAAGTATCCTATTCATCATCTAGTGCCTATATTACAAGCTGTGCTTAGTTTGGGGCTAGATGGCGCATTTATTTATTTATAGAGCAACGCTTTACAGTTTGGCTAACCTAACATGTCGCATGTGTAGGTATGTAAGACCAGTGTAGACCTGAATGGTCTGTTAAAGTTCCTCTTTCTAAGGAAGCTTGACAGAGCTTGACAGTGCATTTAAAGTTTTCAATAAAATACAGGAGTATAATACCAGTTGCTGCTTTACTTTTGGTGATCTCTTAGTTAGACTTTACGACATCCACGTGGTGAGTTGTAGGTTGATTCTCATGCCACGATCACCGCGGTCCTATAATCGTGGTGATCGTGGCCATACTTCTACTTCTATAGGCAGAAGAAAAGAAGTATAATAAACAGAATGGCATATTGCGTTACGCTTTCCGCTAGTCACTAGCACCGTGGACCTACACTGGTTTTTGGTTTGCTCCAAATCATTCGGCTGACATTCAAAGTCTTGTCAAACATCAAACAAGCCAGGAATCATCTTCGCATAATTTGTGAACATGACAAGAACAGTGCTGTTACAAAGTTTATTAACCGCGTTTCATACTTGGATATTCACATTATCACATTAACAGTCCATGTCTAAAACCAATCGTATAGTAATATGGCATGTTCCATCTGAACTTCTGAAATTTTGACGCAATTTTTGGGGCAGTAGGTGCACTAATACTGTAGGACCTTAGGTGGCTTAGAATAACATAAAACTTGCACACGTAACATGAGGTCTACGATAGAGCGAGTTTACCCAAAAGGCAGGCACTGACTTTTCCGTGCAACAAAGGAAACAAAGCAAACTCCTTGGCTATAGACTTTGGTAGGAGGGTTGTCGCTAGCCAGACATGCCTTTGTAGGTTCTACCACCAGAGTTGAGATCATGCAGCGATAACCACTAGCAAAAGCCAGCGATTTCGTTTCCTGGGGCAGGCTAATATAAGGTAGATCCAACCTACCCCAGATATAAGTATTTACGCGTATCCAGTTTGTAGAACGCCTGCAACACATTTCTAGAGAATAATTAATCTTACGTTCCAAAGATTTCCTAAAGATTCAGATTTTTTGTTTTATATCTATGGATTTTAGTCATGTAATAGCGCTCAAGTAAACATTCGAAGTCTTGATACTCTTTGCTCATCTTACTTCAGTAAATAGCCTAAAACCTTGACGGTTTGAATAGGCTTTTACATCGCGAATATCTAAGAGGTTCTTTTAAAAACACTTTAAGCGGTTTTGGGGACTCGTCGACTTTCAATAGAGTGTATGAATTTATTTATGTGCGACCCTTCTCGGCTTGGAGATAAATCTTTCATTTTACAGATCTCGTTATGTTTATATTGAAACTGTGGGCCTTTAATCTTGTTCCGGACGTGATGCCAATACATATGATTGCGGACATCTCTTTGGGTGAAAACTGATGTGTGTTTTGACGGGTGTGATATGTCAGGGGAAACGTTGGTAGGAGGATTGATCCTTTCGTTTGAAATTGTGCAGGATTCAAATGATTGGACGGGAGTAAAAAAAGTATTTACCCAACAAGCGGGTACAATTGACTCAACAACAATTAGCCGCCTATAGATCATGTATTTGGAGAGATATTATTCTGTTCCTGATCATGAATTATGTTGGGCCAAAATCAATATAAACAAGTTTGATTACTATGCTCACGAATAAAATACAACTATCTTATTCGTGAGCATCAACTTCATCAACATGAAGGCACCATCTCTATATAGTTTTATATAGGTTAGTTTTATATTTTTGTCAGTGAAATTGCTATCTCTTGCCCATCAACCCATTATAAAAACTCAGTTATTTTCACTCACCTTGTTACTTTACTTAGTTTTGAATCAAATTTTCATTAAGGCCAAGCACATCCCTGTAGTAAAATCATAAAAATGAGTTGTCAAAAAACTCAACATCACACAAACGCGTAGCGTCTTTTTAACGTCTTTTTAAGTTTCTTAAATGGAATGGGTAGCAAAAAAACCAACAGCCTTGGAATCAAAACTCGAGCCGATTGCAAAACTGTTTGGTTTCTATGTTTCTCAGAAAATAATGGAGCCTATAAAACCGACTACGAACAGGCAGGCCGTAGTCGAGAATTAAATGCATAGATGCAAATAGAGAGAGTCACCTGTGAAGCCCACATTATGAACGAATTCCCATTCACTAGATACCACGGTAGCCCGGCTAAGTAGGTCCTTGAAAATACCAACATCAACATTATAAACGAGTGTAACAAATGACAAACTCCTTTTTTAACATATATATTCTTTCGCGATTATTATGCATGAATGCAAACAGTAGGAAACTTCAAAATTTACTCGCAAATAATTCCCACTTTCATAATTACTATGATTATATGTACAATTGACTAAATACACTATTTAACACATAAAATATTCTCAATGTAAACGGTCGCACAAATAGGATTTTATTATTATAAGCTTACTTAACTCAACAGAGGTATATACAAAACCACGAAAGTGAACCATTTCAAACGACATAACTGAAAGTAAAGCGGCTTAATGACCCAAAAGCGAGACCTTCCAAATCCCTGTGAAACATACTACACAAATAATTTTATCCCACGTGTTTTAAGGCATAAGTTCACTGAACTTAGAATAGATACTTATCCAGTTATTTAAAAAAAATGGTCTGGTTATATACATATAATTAAGTAAACCAAGACTTTGAATGGAAATGCAAATGTAACTTAACAGCGTTTAAGAGACCGATTTAAACTAGTGCCTAAGTTTTGCTAGATATATTAATAATAATAAACTGGCTATTTTAGGTTGTACCATGCAAAGCCGCAATAGTGAACATAGTCCTTGAGGCAAAGTGACAGCCCACGCGGTCTTAGGCTCAAGGCCTGCTACTTAATAACGCCACTAGCTCCTGAATTATAAAGTTGAGACATTTTAGAACAAGTGTGGAAGTAGGTCATCATAATCCCTAAAAAATTACATGACTCGTTATGGTTTTTAATATTACTGTTGACATGTGTCAGCAGTAACGAGTTTCTAACATGTGTTAGAAAGAAATAAAAAAATGCCTGATCAGTACAACGGGTGATCTTATAGCTAAATAGCGACCATTTACTTGCAACCGTTGGATGTAGATGATCTGTACTCTATAGGATGTTGCTACGGTGCCCAAAACAATCGTGTAGATGTTAATTGTGTATAGGAGGTACGTTAAAGATGTACGCAATTTAACTAGAATGATTTTCATTCTTGAACCGCAAGTTGAAAATATTCGAATCAACAAATCTGAAACGACCTTTTAACTGACATATGATACAAATGTTTGCTATGAGTAGTTCGCTAGGCTCATGTATATTCACAGACTCACTCCGGTTTCCTACAAGGAGTACTTACTGCGCACATTGTACGCGGATATTGGTAAGACCGCATATAGAGCTACTGAACTGAATTCAATTTTATTTCCAAGCTTTACAATAAGACGTTCCAGTAAACAACTGGCTTTCAAAGAACACGTTCATTTATCAAGAAACAAGATCCAAAGTACGACAACACCATTGTAAGCTCTCCCGGTCCTGAATGTCATCCAGTTGACAAACGAACCTGTGACGCAGGCACGTGACAGAGATAACGTCCAGCAAACGAATGAGCCTCCGGAATACAGTTTGGCGATAATCGTGTGAGAATATACGGGGGTGGATTACGTTCTGTGACGCGACGTTAAACTGGAGTTCCAGTAATCAATTTCGGAGGCTGATCGATGGTAGCGCAACGCACCTGGCTGCTGCAACCGATCACTTTGCCAAGTGGTGGGTCTGGCTTGGTAAATTATGATTTTACTGGACAATATTTATGTAACATATTTATAAGCTTCTTTATTTCCAAACACTACTATTTACATTACAAATTTATTGAATGCATTACATTAATACTTTGATTGATTAATTTGATTATTATAATACTTTTCATTAAAACATTGTTATAATATATTATTATTATTATTGTGGAGTAACCCATTAATGGGTAAAGGCCTCCTCCAACCTCTACCAGTTTTCGCGGTCTTGGGCAAGTATTGTCCATGTAACTCCTGCTATGCCACGCTATATCACGACATCTACCCTTTGGTCTTCCAAATAGGCGGTTATATTCCGATATTCCGGGGGTTCCAATGCGTAATATTCTCCCTCCATCTCCCATCCGTTATTCGTACTAAATGTCCCGCCCATCCATTTGAGTAAACATGCTAGTTTTTCAGCTTTAATTACTCTTATTTTGTTCAGGATTTGTGAATTTCTTATTGTGTCAGTTACTTTCAATCCCAGCATATTTATCTCTTCGGCTTTTTAAAATTATAGTATTTTATGGATTTATGGAAGTATCCTATGTTAGCGCCCAGCTTTGCATCCATGTAGCGATGTTGGCAGTCTATAATTATATTCATAGCATTATTTCTAAGTTTAATAGGTATACAGATTTTTTTTATTGTACGACGGGAAGCACTTGGCCTTCATCTCACCTGGTTACAAGTTTTCTCGGAATCCTCAACAAACTGAGGAACAATAAATATCGTTGTCTGGGATTAACTGCACCTGGCCTATTTTATTCGTCGCGAAACTTCTTGGGATGTTTGATTCAAAAAATATATATGACATGCAACCATGAACCTATACTAAGTCTGGACTACGCACTGTATTCTTAAAAACAAGCCGACCGAGAAGTTTGAGAATAGTAATTTCGTTCTAATAGGGTGTCCGCCCACTTTAATGAATGAAAATACGAATTAGTTATCTATCAAGTTTATTAGATACATTTATTTTCTTTTAGTGTTTGTTTCTTTTAGGTTTATAGTGTTTTTATTAAATTTGTGTTTTTTGGGTAAGATTTTTTGGCTACGGGACTTGGCTCCCCCGTTGGCTCCCTTAGGGGAGCCAAGGTGATTCTCATATGGCCTTGTCTCCCCCGAGCGGGGGAGATAAAATACCACACATTTTCCGTAATTTTAAGTGTTTTTGGCTCAAGAAATTTTTATCGTAAAATATTTTTGGAATTGAATTTTTAATTTAATTGAATTAAAATATTGTTAAATTGTGTAAAATATGTGTATGTTCGGTCACCAAATTTGAAATGTAGACATGGCAATCAACATCCCGATAATCCCACTAGAATGGGATTATCCTCTAGTGAAACGATTACATATCATAATATGTAAAATCAATATATATATCCTTGAAACACTTGAAACATGAAATATTTAATGCTTCCGTTAAAAGAAAATGAAAGATATGACCAAGATCTACTTTTTCAATAACAGCTGTCAAATTTCAAACAACCATAACTCTGAAACTACTCGTCCTAGACTATTCGTTCTTAGTTCAAATGAAAGCTTGACAAAAAATATAGATATCGTTCATACGATATCTATATTTTCAATGACAGCTGTCAAACTTCAAACGGCCATATCACTGAAACTAAACGTCTTAAACTCTACGTTTGTAGTTCAAATTAAAGCTATTGAAGAGAACTACATTCCAGATGGTAGTTTTGACAGCTGTCATTGAAAAAGTAGATCTTGGTCATAGCTTTTTTTGAACTAATGACGGATTGTCTCGGACAAGTAGTTTCAGATATATGGCCGTTTGAAGTTTGACAGCTGCCATTGAAAATGTAGGTCTTTTTCATAGTTTTGATTTGAACTAAGAACGGAAAATACAACCCTAATCTCTTCAAGAAAAGAGTTAATAAGCACATTCTATCATATGCTATCTGACAACACCCCATATCATGGGTATCTACGTAGGTAATGGAAATCCATGAAATCCACTTTGTTTGTGGATACCCTACTGTATCATAATTTGAAATGTTGATAATTAGCTCACCAAGCTGTGGAAAGACAGGCCACAGCCGGGATACCATTCCTTTTTACATCTATACACGCAGCAAAAAATACACCATTTCCTCTATATTTAAATAAGTGTATGGCGTTATAATATGCTATTGTAGGTTAGCCGTTAGGCAAAGAAGCCATATTGATTAAGTAGTTTTCTGAGTAATATGGACACATATGGATGACAAAATACTACCATTATCACTTTAACACGCCAAAATTCTGTATTTCGTAAGTCACTTTGTGGTAGAGGATTTCTTGGTTGTAAAATAAAAAATATATTTATGTTTTTATGTATTTGTTTATGCAATGTCTATCAAAGTAATATCATAAAAAAATAAAGATAATCTAAAAAAGCTTCCAAGGCTTACCAAAGAGGAATTCAATATGTAATGGCAACATGTTAGACAAGGAAGCATTACTATAACAGAGCTATCTCAGCGGGCTCGTTTTTCTACTTTGACATAAGACAAACAATTTTGAAACTTATTTTCAGCGCGTGGAGTGTAAATTTCATGTACCTAATTTTTGAGTGCGCTGTCCAGTTTTAGTATACGTTCATGCATGCAACATATTTCTGTCAAACAAAAGTTGCGGGTTTTAAATATAAAGGTGCCAATGCTCCGAGTGTCAGTGTGCAATGCAAAAGGATTTCTGAAGAAAATATTTTGAATTGACTGTTGATATTATTAATGAGTCAAAAATCCGCGTATAATGCCCACGTCTATCAACGCATCTCATCTTGTACTTATTTACGTATTCTAACGTGTATTATATATACGTGTTCTAAATTAAATATTTATTTTCCATATCGAAATTGATTTTGGCGCTACTGTGCGGAAATCCATTTCAATATTAACCTGAAATCAATAGCTTATTAACAAATCAGATTGATTTTAAAGAAATAAATCAAATAATGCCTCAAATGTCGCCTCTCACAAGGCACCTCAGGAACATTAGTCCTGCCGCTAAGTTAATCGCGATTTTATTTTGTTCAAATACCTAACGGATTTGTTCTCGTGTGTTTCTGTTTTCAGGTATTTTTTTTAGCAATTAGAACATATTAGAACATGCTATATTTCTGGTATCTTCTCGCAGGTTATGGAAACATACTGGCGAGTGTTTTTGAGCGGTACTCCAGCGATATGCTTATTTTGTCGAGTATATACTCAAGTATAGCGGTACCGCTCAAAAAACACACCAGTATGTTTCCATAACCCACTTAGACATTCGCCGGCATTGCTCGCTCACACGGAAAGCCCCGCGGAGTCATATCGCCCGTAATGAAAACCATTCGGCTAGAGGGAAAAATGTCCGAAATTATTGAAAATTGGAGTTTGAAGGGCTTTCATCGAAATCCAGTGAAATATAACTCGGTCGCTTACGATGCGGCTAATAATTCGCTTCTTTACTTTGCGGGAAGTTTATGGAGTGTAATTGGAGAATTGAGGAAGTGGTTTTTTTACATGAAATGGGTAAGGGATCTTTCAATTTGATCCACAGGCAAATATGAGTTTTTGAAGTGAAAACTTCCTAAGACGCGTTGAGCACTTTGGGTGAACAAAAATCATGGAACTCGCGTCATCGTCACCGAACGCTTTCCATGAGCTATATGTATACTGTGTATAAGTATTATGTGTATCTACTTTTTGGGTGAACAAAAAGCGTGAAACTCGCGTCATCGGTCACCGCACGCTCTTGTGAATTTTATCGTAGAACTATTAGATTATTAATTTTGATTTATTTTTGCTATATAATGAAGTGTTAAAATAAAGGATTAAATTTGTCATATATACAAACCAAAAATTATTCAAAAATATTAATTAATAGCTCAACGATACAATTCACAAGTTACTTAGTTTTCACTATCTATCGGCAGTCCCCAAAGACTGTCCCCGCGTGTTTTTTTTTTGTTTAAATGAGTCTGCTCTTGACCACGAAACTAATATATTATGCGAGAATGAGATCTACGATGGAGCGAAGCTACCCAGGAGATGCCTATTAACTCTCATCTTGAAGACATTAGGGTCGTAACACAGCGGAAAAACAGACGCTGGGAGCCTATTCCAAGTTCTTGCAGTGCGCACAATAAAAGATTCTTGAAAGCGTTTAGTTCTTTTAATGTGGGTCATCAATCAGATGGGGATGATAATAGGCTGTGCGTCTGGAATTTCTTTTGAAGAACGGCGAAGGTGGTATAAAGTCGCGAAGCTACTGAGCACACTAAAGTACAACCTGTAAAATACCGACAAACACGCAACCTTGCGGCATAGGCCCAGGCTGTTGAGCCTGGCTTTGGCAAGGTACTCTTTACCTATGAGCCTCTACGTACATCTACGATAGCAAAAGCTTACCAGAGGGCATTTGCTCCTTCAGCAAGAGTCTGATCCTGCCGCAGAGGGCAAGAGAAGGGCTAGCGAGTAAAGTTTTCAAAAACTCATGATAAATACACAGTATACGACCTCACTCCACTAAATCTAAGAGTATATCGGGGTATTTCGTGCACGTAGAACAAATAATGTCGATTGGGGTGTGAGAATTGCACCCGGATTTCTGTGAAAGGTTTTCAGTTCCGTACCTATTTCACTGTAACATTGATTTGTAGCGAAATACTGGTTGTACAGAACTAGAAAAGTATTTTTCTGGAGTTAATACGGTGTTTGAGACTAGTTCGTTTGTTTGTTTATGAGCTCCGCAACCCTAAACATTAACCATACTATCCACTACACTACTATCCTCCCTATCCTAAGGTTGCCAAGAAGATATTGATATTAAATATATTGATAAGCGATAAGAATGCTCATAGTTCTGTTAGCTTTCGTTTTTATTTAAATTATTAATTGCCTTAGATTACTTTGGGCTAGTAGAATATTAAATGTATACTTAAGGTACGTGCTCGTTTCTTTTTTAGGCGTTCGGCTCTTTTTTGGGAGGTCTTGTATTCAAATCCCGGATGGGGCATATCTTATTGAAACTTTCACGATTAGAACACAATATTTTGAGGCTGCCCGCGACCACGGCTAGTGCAGAACGTTGGAATAAATAAATGTAAAATACGATATAGTATCCATTATTTTATCTCAATTTAAGGGGCTAATTTTTGATGTTTTATCACACAGCCCTTGAAATAATAAGCTTATCAGTTTTTTCCTAACTCTAGTTAAAATAAGCAAAGCCACGGGAAATGTTAGCCGAATGGACGTGAGAAAGTTAGTAACCGCAGCCCCGAGCGAGGGAAACGAATTAAATTATTTAATTCCAAGTAAGTAAATTAACGGAGTTGCTTTTAGGCCACTAACTCGACGAAACTAAGCATTTTCTAATACGGGTATGTTTAAAAGTGGTAAAACCTCGGAGTTTTGGTAGCTCTTGGGGATTTCTCATTTTTTTTTATTTTTTTATTGGTGACAGCCATTTTTTTGTCCACCAGCTTACTTGAAAAACAGGAAAGTTTGTTAGCTCGTGGGGATTTCACGAAGTTGTGCAAGAGTATGTCTACCTCGGGCAGAGTCTACGTTTAGGAAAACACAACTTCGAAAAAGAGTTAAACGGAAGAATCCAGCTGGGCTGGGCAGCATTTGGGAAACTTCGTCAGGTCTTCAACCAGAGTTCTACCTGTGATGATCTACGCTGCCGAAACATGGATACTGACAATGGCTAGTCCACAAATTGAAAATCACTCAGTGTGCTATGGAAAGAGCTATTTTTGGCGTTTCTCTGAAGGATAAAATCAGGAATGTGGTTATCCGACAGAGAACTAAGGTGGCCGACATAGCTCAAAGTGTTAGCAGGCTGAAGTGGCAGTGTCGAAGGACCGACAACCGGTAGAGTCAACAAGTCCTTCAGTTGAGACGTCTAGGCAAGCGTAGTGAACGTCCTCCGGTTAGATGGAGAAACGACCTCCGTACAGTGGCGGGCAGAGAGTGGATGAGGAAGGTCAAAGATTGGGCTCCGTGGCGCACCTTGGGGGAAACCTACATCCAGCAGTGGACTGCGATAGTTTGATAATGATGACGTTTATGATGTGGATTACTCATTTTTTAAATGTATATTTTTTTATTGGTGAGATAGCCAAGCTTTTGACCAGCATTCTTGAAAAACAAGAACGTTTGTTAGCTCGTGGACTTAAAAACTCCAAGATTGTACTCGTGCGGAAAAACAGACGAGCGCAAGTAGTTCATTACCAGTGTTAAAGGTAGAGGCGAAACGATGAGTTCAGCACAATTGAACATTTACAAGGTACGGGTTGGTAGCCTGCCGTACGTCCACTAGTCCGGTAAATATAACTACTAAGAACAACATTTGAATATTTACAATATCCATTTTTTTTGTTCGATAGGGAAGCATTATGGAACCCCTTGTGAAAGGGCTCGTCCGGGGAAGTACTACCACCATGTTTCTGCCAAGCAGCATTGCTGTGTTCTGGTTTGAATGGTATGGTTTACGCTAAAATAACGTGTACGCGAGGCTTAGCACCTTAATGCCTCAAATTGACGGGCGCAATGCAGTGCCGTGTAGGTTATGTTGCTTGAGGATTTGACCTATGCAGTAAGGAGATGTACTTAACATCGGGTGGGCTACTTGCTTGTTCTTCTAGTTGTACCGGCCAAGTGTGAGTCGGACTCGCAGGTATATTAGTAAAAGTTGTGGTATTTTTATTGCTAAATGAAATCCAAAATTATCATTACAGGAAAGCTGGAGGCATAAATTTAAGACAAAAGTCTCCTTATCGTTTCTAATTATTTAAAAGTTTACGTTTTCGGAATTTTTCCATTTTTCCAAAATAAAGCGTTGCTTCATGCCAAATTTCAAGATTTCCTTTAGGTTTTGATTCCCTTGCGAGGAGTTGCGAGTTTAAAAATATGCGGCTTAAATTGCTGTTTCTTTTGATTGCGATGATATTGAAGTTTGTTTTTGTTATAGACTAAAGGTAATATAGATATGAGTATTTGATATTAATTTCTATATAAATACCACGACGTGTACATAAGGAAAGGGGAAGCAAGTTTAAAACTATTAAAAATATGTTTTATATGATGAAACAAAACTTATGCTGTTCGCAATTTTTCCTTTATCTGTGCTAAAAGATGTTGCTTTCTACTAAATTTCAAGATTCAAGAGTTCACGGGACGTACCCAGTAGGTTTTGATTACCTTGCGAGTTTCAACAATTTGCGGCATAAACGGTTGTACCTTTTGATTACGTCTTGACAGACAAAAAAATGACTGGGGTTTCAACCGCCTTTGTGGTCTTGTGGTTCGCCTAGCGGTGTCAGATCCAGAGTTCCCGGGTTCGATCCCCGGGGGAGTACAATATTGTGCTTGGTTTGGTTGGTGGTAGGACTTGGTTTAAGTCCACCTGGCTATCAACAAGTCTTAAATTATTGTGTTCTGGCATTTAGAGGTTAAGATAGCCAGTTCCTCACTTTTAGGATTCCGTGTGAAATGCGCTTCCACCATATTAAAACTTGAAATCAGGTGTGATAAAAGCCAAGCACACCCCTGTCGTAAGATAAGAAAAAAAACACTTTACGTGTGTTTACTTTTCACGAGACTCCCACAGACTGTGGGAGTCTTACACGTCAAAAAAACTAACTTAAGGAGAGTAATGTAATAGATTAGTAAAAGTTCAATGTAGTAAATTTTTTTATATTGCATTTTAAATGATTCCCTTACAGTTACAAAGTGAATTCCTCGCAGGCAGCACCCCGGGCATAGCTTAAATTTTGCAAACAAAACAAGAAATCATAACAGTGGCAGTTGTGTCTCCGCAAGGTCCAATGTTATAAAACCGTGAGCCCTTATGTACTTAAGGAGCTTCAATAGGTGCTGGCAGCGGTTACCAAAACGAAACTATACACATTTACGACGTCATTTATTTTGATTAAGATTTTTACCTGCAAAATAGACCTCAGATCAATAATGAGTCGACAATGTAGTGATTTACCCGAAAGGATAAGATGAAGGCCAAGCGCTTCCCCGTCGTAAAAAAAAAGGTAATCAATCAAAGGTCAACTCTCTTCTTGAAGCTGACTCCATGTCGCATGACAAAATAGTTTTGAAAGCGCTCAGTCCAAGTACCGACGTAAAAAAATTACGCCACCATAATTTGCCCCCACAAACAAAGAACTACTCTTGTAAAATAATGTAAATGAAATTTTAAGATATTATACGAGTATATATGACTTTCTTTACAGGTTGTCATTATTTTTAAGATTAGTCTCTATTTTATGGTTTCCAGCAACTGTAGCAGCTCATCTGATGCCAGAGCAGATGGTACGCTTTTACAGCGGATTTTGCAGTTTTTGGATCCTTTTTTTTGGTTGATTTTTGCAGTTTTATATGCTTCAAAAACATAAAATATATATGTGGGAAAAGTTACTAGACTATTTTCACTCGCATGTAATCTAAATCATTAACAAACATAAACAATAACTCAGTTTGAGATTTTAAGACGTATTCAAATTAAACCTAAACCTACTCCTACAAATTTAAAACTAATATTTACTTTATAATAAACCGCACAAAGTTCAATCGTTCAGTCTGAAATATTCGATTGTACAATTAAATGTATTTTGAGACCCAAACATAAATTGATTCTTTAGAATATAATATTTTTAGAATTTAATTTTGCAATGTAGTTAGTATTTTTTTAATAAAATTTACACCACGAAATAAATAAAATAATAAAAGAACAATAAATATTACAGGACATTAATTTCACACAAAACAAATATCTATAATCATCACACAAATGTTTGTCCTGGGTGGGAATCGAACCCACAACCTAGCACAGAAAGCAGAGCTTACCAACTGAGCTATGAGATTTGACAATGGTAATGCCGATAGAATTCTGGTCGTAACAACGATCGATTGGGTTATACTATTTCTATTAGATAATCCGTAAGTTTTTTTTGTTATCTTTAAGTTTTCAATACCGTTAGAATCTTAACCTGGACATGTAATAATTATTGCCAAAATACCAAATTTAAACATAAACAAAAAAAAAACATACTGCCGAATTGAGAACCTCCTCTTTTTTTTGAAGTTGGTTAAATATTTGATTAAACCTTCTACGTCACTTTCCCACTATGTTACTCCTTGAGACCCCTAGCGCATACCTTTATTCGTTACATCATTACTTCGTTCCTCTCTCATCATAATTATCTAGTGCGTTGCTTTTGTTGCTTCTTTAAATGCCGTCGAGACGTTGCGACGTCCCTAAAAGTTCATTACATCGAACCAAATAATGAGTAGATACAAATACAAATACAAATAATCTATTTCACTTAATCTAACATACATACATGTTTCATGGTTTGATACCCTCTTTAAGTATGAAAATACCTGTGTTAGAGAGTCCCGATCTTCCGTAATTTTTAAATTAATTTAAAATAAATAACAAAAGACAAAACTTAATCAACAAAAAAACATCCAAAGCTTAAAACAAAATGTTTGTGTGTGGTGGTGCGTGTGTGTGTGTGTTAAGGTGTGTTTGTGTGAGATTTGTCGGAAAAAACCTGTATACAAGCTTTTGCCGACAAATCTCACACAACGCCACACATAGCCCCGTTATAAGAAATATACGAGAAGATTTTTTAATAATTTAACAGCCAATAGACAACAAATTTTGCCATTACTTATTCCTTTGCATTCATTACCTAAATGGCCATTTTTTTGTTATTCGATTACCTACAATTTGTAATCGAATGTCGAATTTTAGTACTGTTTTTTCTCCCAAAAACGAAAATTTGTTTTTACCTGTATACAAGCTTTTTTCGATAAATCTCACACAACGCCACATATAGCCCTGTTATAAGAAATATACGAGAAGATTTTTTTAATTACATACTTATGATAATTTAACAGCCACTAGACAACAAACTTTGCCATTACTTATTATCCTTTGCATTCATTACCTAAATGGCCATTTTTTTGTTATTCGATTACCTACAATTTGTAATCGAATATCGAATTTTAGTACTGTTTTTTCTCCCAAAAAACGAAAATACATAAATAAATTATACGAAATTCAATGTTAATCCTATGTGGGAATCGAACCCACAACTTAAAATTCTGAGCTTCAGTGTAATTCACACTTACATTGTAGACTAATACATACATACATAGACTACCTAGCTCTGGGTAAATATATGTACTTTTGCAAAGTAGTTTGTCACCTGTGTACATTTTATACTACATGTAGCGATACTCCCAGATCGCTCCCGTATAGACTATAAAATACAAAATGGAACCTACGTATCAAGGTAAGTGCATCGTGGACTAAAACATTGATCTGCATTGGATGTGACTGAATAACGAGCAAAGGTGACCTGTTTCAGGTGAAGGCAATACTCTTTCGAGAACATGCTGTTTCTCCTATATGTTTATTCCTTTCATGTTTGACAAGTAGTAACCTTGATACCTAGATGTGGAATTTTATCATGCACAAGCATAATATTTGACAAGCCTCATAGCTCAGTTGGTAGTAACTCTGCCTTCTGCGCTGTAGGTTAAAGGTTTTTTTTTGTGTGATGAATAGAGATGTTTATGTGTTTGGGTGTTGTAACATATAGTACGTATGTATAAACAAATAACAAGTATAGAAGTATTATATCCGTAATCTAAATCCCATATTACAAGCTATGCTTAGTTTGGGGCTAGATGGCGCTGCGTGAAATTAATGTGCTGTATTTCCTGTCCTGTATCTGAACAATTATAAATGCAAAAAAACTCTTTATGAATGGCTTTTAACACATAACTACGAGGAAACTGAAAAACTCCTGGAAATTGTTTCGTAATAAACACATAAAATGTATACAATCAAACTACAGAGATTCGATAAAATTGGCCAATCGGTATCGGCATTTTCAATGTGGCATCCAAACGCAGAAATCTGTTATATAGTGAACATTCTCGTAGAGGCGGAGTTGTTAAAAGGAATAGAGTAGTCAGCTATTTAGAGTATACATTAGTACCTATATACGTTCAAAAACGTATGGTACATAAGTTTGTGAATAATCAATTAAACACAATCAGATATTTAAACCTGGCACAGTAAACCGAAACGGGTCCGTGTAGTTACCTACCCATATTATTTATTAACGTGTATTTATAAGGAAGATATCTTGAATAAAGATATGAGATAATCACCGATACTTACTACTTATTCACCGATTTCAGATTTTGGATCACCAATCTTTGCATCGAATTGGACGTCAACTTTTTGAGATACGGCTGCTGTTTGAAAATGTATTCTTTATTGATAATTCATAATTTGTTTATTCACAATTTATAACATTACAGTACATAGAGTCCAAAGCGTCATAAATACTAGTCATATAAGTACAAAGATGGTGGTAGCCAGGTGGACACAAAGTCCTACCACAAACTAAACCAAGCAAAATATTGTACTCTCCTGGGTTTCAAACCCGGGACCTCTGGATCGGACACTAGTGGACGAACCACTATACCACAGGAGCGGTTAAATGTAACTGGTAAGTTCACAATTTTACGTATTTTCAGGTTTTGAAGTAACATAAACAACGAGCCATTTGTATCGAGTATTGACATGCGCCGAGTAATATCTATTGGTAATATATCACCAGTTATTTAGGCAGTAAATCAGAATGAGCTGTATGTACAACTGATCATTAACATTCTATGAAGCAAACTCGGTTAATTTCACTCCGTTCTGATGCTACTATTAAATTCAAATACAAACAAAGGGAATCAGATATTTCGGGTATGATGGTTGTGTACGTCGTAATTTACGCCATTATTGATATATATGATATTTATTTATATATGATATTAAAATATATGCTTATATATTATGTGAATATAAGTGTTATGACGCTTTGTTTGTATCGAATAGACTCAAAAACTACTAAATTATAGGATATATTTTTTAGCATGATTTCCATGAATCCTTACGTAATATCTAATATTGATATAATGTAACCAAAATGAAGGAAAATTACCTAAAAAACTCGTTACATCGCTGCGAAATCGAAATAGTAAAATAGTAATAGTAATAGTATAAAACTACCAGACTCCTAAAACACAGGTATTCTCGGTAGATAAACTGATCACAACACGCACACACACAATCATTTACAATTTTGTCAATAATAAGCCGCTTCTAAAATTAGAAAACCTTCTTATTTCTGAAATTAATCCTACACTTAGGCCGATTAGGATTAATTTCAGATTGTTAGCTTTATTTTTTATTACGTATATACATATCTAAATCATATTGCTTACCACCTTTTGGTGGTGTGTGTTCGGATTCAGATGATGAGAGTCTGAGTACTCTCTTGCTCTAATTTTCAAGGCTCAGAGCTGGATTGATGCAAAGTGAGACTGCTATGGTGTTAGACACAATTGTATATATAATGTATTATTAGACATTTTGGTAAGCCACTACGGGACTGGCTCATACGTCCGAAGAAAAAATACTCAAATATACCACCTATTTTAACCTGCTGTAGGTTACAATTACAATAAAAAAAAACCATATTACAAGCTTTTCTTAGTTTGGCGCTGTATAAAATTAATGTCCTTTAATATTTATTTATTACTTATTATTATGATTTTTATTATTATTTTTATATTGAAGTTTATGTATGGATACAACATTTGAACCTTTAGAGTGTGTGCTCGGAACGTAAGTTCAGTGAGATCATTTTTAATTTGATAATAAAAAATGATCTTAAAAATCATACTGAATAAATAATTATAGATTTTGTTTTTTGATAAATTTAGCTTAATCCGTTCAGTAATTTATGCGTGAAGGAACAAAAATTCAACAAATCACTATTTTTTTTATAACCCCTACTATGCAAATCTAACGTCGTCGGATGCGAAAAAAACTTCTGTCATTTTTGTATCGAAAAACTTGCAATCCGTCAACGATATGTCTTGCTTTTCGTAGTAGACTTCCAGTTTTGTGTTTGACATCCCATTCTCACCCCAGGAGAACTGATTTACTGGATAAAAAGAAACCTGTCTCTTTCCCGGAAGTCCCGGTACTTTAAACGCATTATATGATGATCTACTGCTAAACAGTAGATCATCATATAATGCGTTTAAAGTTTCACCTGTTTTGGTTGTTTTGTGTTTTGGCTTGAAGGAGGAACAAACATTCATCCATACATCCAAACACACTATATAATATAAGCTTTAGCTGTGCCCGCGGCGTCGCCCGCATGGAATTCAGTAGATGAGTGTAAGAACTCAGTAAAAATCAATGAACAATATTATTTTACTCCTCAACTGACTTTTATTCAAAAATAGCATAAACATAATATATAAATCATTAACACATTTGATTTTATAATATTTGACATTAGATATCACTAATCCACTTGCCAACCGTGGTCATTATGGCAACACCAACCCAGTGCACATTAATGGCCTGTTTGATGTAATATGATAGTCTATGTCAACCCTAAAAGTTCATTCAAAATATTAACCAAAGATTTTTTTTTAATCAAATCTGATTTTGGAGGTAACCTCCAGACTTATAAAACTTTACCTCAATAAGATCAGATTTACCTCATACATCAGTGTAGAAAACTGGGTCGATATCAACCAAGGCCAAAATCAAAATATAAATACCTACACCGCCATGTTAGCAAGCCAATGAAACCTGACGTAACTAGCACGCGGCTCTTAGAAAAGACAACTCTATTTCCGACACGCTCTGAATTTAAAATAACTGAAATGGTTTCGTGTTTATATCAGATATCAGGCCCTTGGAAGTGGAACAAGAGGGGGTAGGTATGATCTTCCTCCTGGAGATCTACCCGGGTATCGGAATCGCTGGCTTTTGCTACCGGTTACGGCTTAGTGATTAGGTAAAACCGGATACCGTTTACCTGGGGCCTAACTATTCTCGTTTTGATCTTACATTACTTTTGTCTCATTTTTTCTACACTGGACAGATAGTGACATAAGTATAGTAAAGAAAAAAAAGGAAATAATGGTGGAAGATGTCGTGGTACCCCCCCTGGTTAGCGACCATCCTGCTGAAGTCCGGCTCCGAGCAGTTAGCGTTCCGTCGGTGCGCGAGCCAGTGCCTCCTGAGAAAGCTTGCTTGTCGTAGATCTCATCCTCGCCTAGACCTAAAAAATCTATATCACTACCTAAAAAAAACCAACCTACCTGTGTAGTATATAATTATGAACACAAGTTTTCCCTGTGTTGTTTTTGAAAGTGCCGATGCTGATGTTGCGTGCTGAGAAAAGTGAAAATAAAACAATTTTCATACGGATCGCAAAGTACTTTAAACTTTTAGATACCCATCAACTCAACTAAACCAAAGTGTAAGCAAAAGATCAGTACTTCAACTCGACGGACACTTGAAACTTTTACATACTAACAGATAAAAGTGAAACATCCAGCTAAATTGGTGTTTAAAGTGGTACTCGCCGTTCGCAGCCCGCTTCTCAAAAACTTGTACGATGTCGAGTATCGATCAGCGTTTGAGAGGCTTCACTAGATCACAGACTTGTGTATATAGCTGGTTCACTACATACTAACGTGATCAAATTTAGAACGTAAAATGTGGAGATAATACCGATATGATAGAACAACACGGCAAATGCCATTTCGGTGGTGGGAATACCAGTGACGTTAGTGTTAGCTTCTAGGAAATCGTTCTATCGTAGACTTGCCTAAGCGTTGCCTCAGCATTACTTGGGCAAGGATCGAGTCCTTGCCCAAGTAATGCTGAGGCAAGCCTCGAGGTCAAGAGGACCTCTGAAAAACTAAGCAATGATGGTGGTTGTTTTTTATTTTTTTTTACATAAGATCTGATGAATGATCTTAAGAAATCAATATTAGATAAAATATATTACAAGATATTAATTTTATACAGCGCCATCTAGCAACAATTTAAGCAAAGCTAAATATTGGAACTAGATTACGGATATAATACATTTTTTTTTTTTTTGTAATTACATACTTATCATACAATACAACATCCAAATATAGAACAAACATTTCAATATACATCACACAAATCTTGGTCCTGCGTGGGAAACGAACCCACAACTACCAACTGAGGGCTTGCTGTGTGTAAAACATGCATTTAATGTCTAACAATTTAAGCCAATAAACAACAATTTAAGAGACTTTTAACTAAAAATTCCGTCACAAAAATATTATAGAACAACTAAAGATCAGTTTTACCAAGCCTACCGCCAGTCTGGCGCAACACGTCACATTAGCATGTCGGTGATGCGAATCCATAAGTTTTGCCCCTCACCTATCTCCAAAGCGGCTAAAGAAGTTTTCACCTTAAGAAAGTGCATTTGTTATGAATAAATGATTGCCCAAGATATATAAACGACCTGATTAAATTATTCAATTTTATCATTACCATTATCAACAACATATTGCAATCCACTGCTGCACATATATCTCTCTCATAGTTGGCCACTGCGCGCGCTCTTCGGAACCCCGCACTCGGTTAGTGCCACCTTGCAAGTTACTTTGCTGTTTTGAATAATAGGATTATCAGTGGAAGTGCTGTCCTTTCAAGTCAATAGCTGAATGTGGTTCGTTAGGTCTGTTCGTTTTGAGTGGTGGAGCCACGCGTGCCTGTTTCTTCACACTCGCGCAGGTAATATTGGATCAAATAATATTTGATTAGAACGCCAGGTGTTCAACTTTGTTTTGTTAACGGGAAGTCGACGTCTTGTTCATTGTTTTTGATGTTAATTTGGTTAGAAGCTAGTGTTTGCTTAGTATAGTCCTGAAGTTGGTATATGACGTGTGTTATTCAAGCTTGTGATTCGTTTGAAATATTTTTTTTATTGTGCGACGTGTAAGCACTTGGCCTTCATCTATTTTCTTGGCTCTGGGCTCATGCTTCATTTAAGTTCTTTTTCTGGATGAAGCACGGAATACTTACAGATACTTACGCTACTCTGAACCCTTGTTTCACCTAGGTACTTCACCTAAAGGTACCACTTTAACGCCAACTTCGTGAAACATACAAATGGTTTTTCAACCGACTTCAAAAAAGTAGATTCTAAATTATTCATACGGTTTTTATTTTAAATATAATTATGTCCATCGATAACCTTCGAGTTTTCAACGATTTGCGTGTTTTTTTTTTCTTGAACGATAGAGTTAGGTCTGAAGTTGGTCTCATTTAGTTTGGTGTGGTTTTTTTAAGTAAATTGTGAAATGTACCATATTGTTTTTATATAAGCCCTAACAACTAACAACTTGTTTTATATGTCCATTTATTTGTCGCCCTGTTATTACAGTAACCCTTACCTATCCCAAAAAATGTACCATGTTCGCCATCAAAAATGATTCAAGCTGCAGCTGGCATCGCTATATTCAGCACCGAAATAAAAAGGATCCGTCAATTCAGAACGGCCATTCAAAATGTTCCGCTCGGATAAATGTTTTCAATAGTTTTTAACGAAACTTTTGTGTTGGATCATTTTTTGCTCTAAAATGCGCACCTGCAAATCACTGCACCATTACTGAGCCGTGTATTTGCATTGCGAGGGTTCCGACCCACGTACCAAGGAAACAAATCATACTTCTTGTATGACTCCCTTTTATTTTGTTTTTTCTTTATTTAATAATTATTTGCTGCTTTTTTTATGGCACGACGGAAGAAGCGCTTGGCTTTCATATCAACTAGTTACACATTAAGATAAAGCCGAAGGTGGAGGCGCACTTCACCCGGAATCCTCAACAAACTGAGGAACTGGCTATCTTACCACTAAATGCCAGAACACAATACTTTTTTTAAGAATTGTTACTATGGCGACAGATAGGTAAGATGGTGGTAACTAGCCAGGCGGATTTAAACAAAATCCTACCAGCAACCAAACCAAGCACAGTATTGCTCCCCTTGGGGATCGAACCCGGGACCTCTGGATCTGAAATCGATGGGTTGAACCACTAGACCACAGGGTCGGTTAAAATTGTTGTTTTAGCGGGAATAAACATAGGTATACACTCTGAGAATATTCCAACTGTCTACTAATTACAATTGAGATACAGCCCTGATATACCAATGTACGGAAAACGGAGGCTTAGTAATAGGATCCCGTTGGCACTCTTTGGATACAGTACCTTAAAATAATATTAAAAATTTGATTTAGGAATAAGCTCTAAGTTGTGATTTGGCTTTGTTTTGGACTCCAGGTACTTATTATGAAGAAAAATCTGAACCATGGAGCAGCTAAAAGGAAATCTGTAAAAATATCGGACGACAAGGAACCCGAAAATACTGATCACAATCCAGCAAACGCTACCAGTTTGGACGAAGAGGACCAAGGGTTTGGTGGATGGCTTAAGTAAGTATAGTGAAGCGACTTATCAACGATAGTCTTTTTTTTTTAATTGTCAATGAAAGGAAAATAAAAAAAATGCGTTGTAAAACTATTTACCTACTAATGTTTTAAGTCTCCTGATTTTAATCCCAAGGCTAACTTCAAATTTATAATAGCTTGTTACATTAATAATAATAATAAATATTATAGTGATGGCATCTAGCCCCAAACTAAACAAAACTTGCAATAAAGTTACTAGATTACGGATAGAACGCAAAAAATAGGTTATTTGTATGTACATGTATGTGCAATACAGCAAAACACAGAAATACAGCACAACACAGAAATACAGCACAAATACATACATCTATCACAGTTTTCTGTCGTGCAAGGGAATCGAACCCAATACCAACAGCGCAGAAGCCAGAGCTGCCAACTGAGCTGGCTTGTTATTTTCTTTTGAAGTATGCGATGATTCGTTTGATCTTATCGTGTCTGACAAGTTTCCTGAGAGTCTCAACAAATGTTCAACCCGTAACATCGGTAGACAAGTGCTTGAAACTTGAAAATAAATAAACTTATCCTTTTCAGATCTCCCGACGGTCTAGATACTATGAAACTGTTCGTCATAGCCAATAGTATAGTAATGCTGACTACGATAGTGTATCCACACATTCAGAACGTATTTGAAATCTTATCGGACATGTTTTATGGCGACCATGTTTTTGAATGAAGCAGATACAGGGATAACTTATTACTGAAAGTGTAAGCAGTTCTTCCACTACTTTTTTGATTGTACTATACCTTGCAGTTACAAGAAAGATTGTTTTCTTTAATTGGCTTTAGCTTATGAGTCAATCGGTATTCGTTTTTTAAATTATGTGCCATTCATAATTATTCATAATGTGTATATTCAAAATGTATAACATTACAGTGCAAAGCGACCAAATCGTTATAAATACGAGTCACATAAAATCGGGGTGAGATTTTTAATGTTTATTCTATTTATAAACATCAATTTGCAAACACGTATTACACACATAGCTTTTGTTCATTTTTGAATGTCTATTTTGATCGATAAAAATAAATATTTTTGTATTTTCAATGCCAAAGTGATACTTTTTTGCGAATAAATAAAAAAATTAAGGTTTTAATAGTTTATCACAATGTTCGGTTTATTTTTTCGCCTCATATTTACAGTCGGTGCTTTATTATGGTATTCGATTAATGTGTGGAATATGATAACAGACTATTTCAATAAAGAGTTTCACAGATTGTTAACAAACGAAACTGGATTTGAAGATGAGTTTTTGAATTGAGTTTGTTTGGCAATACAATGAGTTGCTGAATATGTTTTGGCTCTTTGTTTTCGAAAAATCGATTTTATGTTTGGGATTTATTGTGCAATTTATAGTGTTTAGGTATAAGTAGCATCACTGTGTTATTCGAATAACACTAATTAGGGCAAGCTTACATATGCGTACTTGTCTGGAATAGATGAGTTACCTATAGACCGTTTGTAACAGTCCATTGTTATTCTGACTGCTTCCTTTATACATAATTAGTTAAATTGTATGTACATATTATTTTAAAATGTTTGTAAATTAGGTACATACACATACTTGTTCGTTTATTCCGCGTGTTAAACTTATTTGTTTTTTATAGATTATTAAACACTAAATACCTATTTGTATATCTGGAACGACAGCTGCGAGTGAAGTCAAATATAAAAAAAGCCTGCAGAAAAATAAGCTGAAACGACTTCTTTCACATCTTTCACTAGGATTTAAAGTAAGTGCCGCGAAGAAAACCAAATTACTCTCGCTGGCACCCGGACTCGTTATATCGTTTTGCATACTTAATTCACGAGGAAATTTCATAATAAGACCCTCCGTAATCTTAGGACCTTGCGAATAGAGTAGGAATAGTCAGGCAACGGAAGAGCCTCATAATTTCTACCCGTATGTGTAACTTTGTCCGTTTTATACCTAGTAACCTGTTAAGTATTCATAAGTTTCTTTGCATAGAATTTATCATACTTTCGCTGTGCGCGTAGTAATCAGCTTGACAAATTTCAAGCTTTGTTGCATAGCGTTGATGTTTTAACGATCAATAGTAAGTTACAGTTCATTATTGGACATTGCCGTGGCGGTCGCGGCTTAGAATCGACCCCTCCAACGCAGCCCATGGATTCATAAAAGCCGACTAGGGATCTCACCAGAAGACGGGCAGCAGCTTCCTTCTGTTATTATCTAATTATTTACTGCGATCACCAATCCGCCCGCCAAGTGTGATGTAAGTGTGATGAAAAACCCTCCAGCTTTGGAGGAGGCTCTGTCCAGCAGTGGACACTGATTGGCTGGTGATGTGTTGGACATAAGCTTCCTTCAAAGCTGTTGGATGCTTGTTTCACGTTCTATCCTACTACAGAAAAGGTATGCAAAAAAGGTACAGGCTATTTGGTGTCAAATCCTTAGATCCCGGGTTCGATTCCCAGGGAGAGTAAAATATTGTCCTCGGTTTAGTTGGTAGATGGACTTTGTTTAAGTCTGCCTGGCTAGTTACCACCAACTTAACTAATTCTGGATAGCCAGTTCCTCAGTATGTTGAGGATTCCAGGTGAAGTGTGCCTCCACCTTCGGCCTTACCTTAACTTGTTACCAGGTGAGATTAAGACATAGAGCTTCCCTGTCGTTCTATATAAAAAAATGTCTTATCGCTTAAAGAGCGATCTCTAACAGATAAACCTTTGCATGAAATAGACTGCTAGATTTAAGATGAGATAACAATGGTCTTAACAATAATCGATTTAAATTTAAGAACTAATACATTATTATACATAATAATTATCTACTCGTGTATGGTGTATGCTAGTGAAATAGTTGATATTCTATATCCATTAACTTTATTTAAATTATTAATTTAAGGAAAAACAAACGACTACTTAACACTATTATTATAGCTAAGCAGCTTACGTACTAAACATCATGTTAGGTATGTAGTATAAGGTATACATTAATAAAACATATTCATGATTAAAATAATTAGTATGATACATGCAGTTTTTAGTCGCAAGAGGAGAAAATAAAAATAACGATGGTCCTAAAACCAGCAGTGTTTTAGCGTAAGGTGCATAACTTGGCACTAAGAGTCACTACGTAGTAATTGCCTAGATAGTATCCAAGCAACATCACATTAACGCGTAATGGTTAGTAGTAGTAACTCAGGCTTATGGTAATGAGATTGTGTTGAGGTATTATCGCTAACAGGCTCGTGTCGACTATAACTTATTGTTGAGTCACCTCCACGTTTAGCATGCTTCGAAAATTGTCAACGGATGAACGCTAGATAGCAATCTTGGCACTTGAAGTATGGAGTTTATGTAAAACTATACTTTGCTTTTGCTTGAGATAAGGCCGAAAGTGGAGGCGCACTTCACCCGGAATCCTCTACAAACTGAGAAACTGGCTATACGAGTCATTTTGAGTGATTTTTGAGAAAATAAATGCTTATATAATTATTATCTTATTACTCTTTACCTATTTTATGTATAAAGACATTTACACTTGAAAGAAAGAAAGAAAAAAAATAATTCATTTGACACAGACACAAAACACAGACAACAGAAAAAAAAGAAAATAGAGTAAAGTGCATAAATAGAGTAACATGCATATAACAATATAATTTTTCAAAGCCTAGAAACACTATACCAACACTACAACTTACTATCAAATATGTAACGAATAGTAAGCAATTAACTAACAGAGAAATAATAAAATAAATAACTAACCAATAATAAACTAACCTATAAACATATCTACTAGCATACATTGGTGTTATCTGGGAAGCACATTTGTCAAATGGCACCATCTCAGCTACGTGCTGCTGCACTAAGAATGAAAAGCAGCGCTGGTTTTTATACGGAACCGTTCAGAGTGATTCCACGCTACAAAATAAAACAAACAAAATGCGTATTAACAATAAAAAAACAATAAAAAGGAAACAAGTATATGGCTAAACTATACTTGCTGTAACTTTTTGGTTGGCGGTCCTAACTTTGTTTAAGTCCGCCTGGCTAGCTACCACCATCTTACCTAAGTCTGTCGCCATAATACATATTATATAATAATAACAATAACTTTATAAAAAAATTGGGTTGAACCTCTTGACCACAAAAGGCGGTTACAACACAATTCGAGATTTTTTTTATATTATCTACTCACAATCTTAACGTAATCCATATTTTACAGCGTGAATGCTCACAATATAATCTAAAAAATATTATGCCCGTTAAAAACTAATAAGACATATTTCTTAAAAGTAATTTTAAGAAATATGTCAATATAAGCACTGGTAAAATATCAAATTTTAACTTGTGTCCCCATGTCGATAAGCTAACAGCTTCATCTCAAATTGGCCTCTACCCAGCAATCACAACGGCTTGTAAAGCATATTTTACAAGGCCAATAAATAACCTGCAGCTATAGATCGCGACTGTTAATCAGGCGCACTCGAAAATGACTTTCAAAGCTAAGGTGATGGGAAAATGACTTGGTTTCTATACATTTGTGAGAATTAAAAATATATTATGTCAATGTCAAAGCTTATATAAAAATAACCATTTAGCAGTCCCACCCAGGGCAAACATTTGTGTGATGAATATTGATGTATGCTCTATATTTGGGTGTTAAATTGTAGTATATTGTATGCAATGAATGTAGTATGTATTCACAAAAAACATAATTTTTATATGTATTCTAGTTTCCATATTACAATTATATTATAAAATTATTAATTTAGCCTTCTAATCAATACGTAGCTTTACTTGTAACTTACAATTACTATAATTTTATTATTAGTCCGATGTGTCCCACTAAATTTAGCCTATTTTTAATTGTCGTATTAAAATGAAACTTTGTATTTATATGTAGTCGGATGACAATATTACTATAATCTTGGAGCTGGTTGATGATAGAGCCAGAAATGGATAGTGGAACTTAATAGTGGTTACTAATAAACCCTCAAGCTTAGGCTCATGCTGACTAGTTTTGTCGAGTAGAATTGACGTTTGTTTTGACATTGGACATTAGATTAGATCATTTTGCTTTATGAGAAAGCTCACGAAGCTTTGCCGAGTTTCACGCACCAAAAGTAAACATTTAGACATTTGCAAATGTCAAAAACAAGGGAAAAAAATCGAAATGCATTATTCTAGTTAATAATAAAACTATTTTAATATACAAAAATGTATAATTATAAATAAAAAAATATTACAGGATATTAATTTCACATAGCGCCATTTAGCTCCAAACTAAGCATAGCATGTGATATGGGAACTAGATTACGGATAGAATGCTTAAATATTTTTTTGGATAAAAATATATACGTACTCACATATGAGTTCTATGTTTGTCACGAAATGTGCCACAGTAAGTGTCAGTAGCTTCGCGCTGTTTACGCTTGCCAAATGTTAGCCTTTACGTGAGCGCTGCTAGATCGATCCCCACAGGTTTTCTTACTAACGCTGGATCAGAGCCAAATGCATTTCGTTCAAGCTTCGCACATCAAACGCAGACTGAGTGCATAAAACAGAAAGTTGACCACCTCTAGAGTATTTTTTTATTTTTTTTAATAAAAGATGGGGAAGCGTTTGACCTTCATCTCACCTGATGTCAAGTTATGATATTGCCGAAGGTGGAAGCGAACTGCACCCGGAGTCCTCAACAGACTGAGGAACTGGATATCTTACTATCTAAATGCCGGAACACAACAATTTCAAATTGTTGTTATGGCAATAGACTTTGGTAAGATGGTGGTAGCTAGCCAGGCGAACGCAAATCAATTCTTACCAGCCAGTTCCTTAGTTTATTTAAAATTCCGGGTAAAGTGCGATTCCTCCTTCGGCTTTATCACATTAAAAATCAGGTGAGATGACTTCCCGTCGTCGATAATACAAATAAAAAAGTGGTTTGTATACTTTTCTCTCATTGTGCCTAGGGCTTCAATTTGGCCCGGTTGCGACACTAAATTACCGTTTAGCAGTGAGCAGTAGACTAATTATTTCGCTACTAGTTCTAAATGTTGCAATTAAAAGTGCGATAGCAAATAGGTTGAGTTTATTGCCTATTTACTTGGAAGTCATTTCTTAAGCTTTGAATGTGCTGATTCCTTTACTCATGGATTATTTTTTCTTTTGTCTGTATTCTGTTGACATTGGATCTAATCAATTATTTGAGCAAATAGATCTCATAGCGTGGACTGTATTGAAGAGACTGATGTGGAAGTTAGACACTTTATATTGTAGTGTCAAATAAACAGGGCCATTAAGCATCTCCTATGAGTACCTATTTGACTTATCAGCAGCATAGATAATAAGCAGATTCTAAATTCTGAATGCAGTATATTTTTTTTGAAAAAAAAATTGTGTTTGTGTTGCTTCGAGGCTTGTCTATCTCTAGGATAGATCAAGGATGAGATCTGCGATTGAGCGAGCTTTCCCAAAAGACAGTGGCTCTCCAGCGCACCAACGAAACACAGCAAATTGTTTGGCGCCGGACTTCAGAGGATGTGTTTGTTTGTAATTGTTTGTTGAGGGAATACCGGCATGCAGATTTTCTCACGATGTTTTCCTCGTATGCGATTTGTATATTTAAAGCATAAAGTAGCCGGAGTTCAAAGTTGCCAGTAACTATTTCCCATTTGCAAATATTATGCTGAAAAACCTCATCAATGATCCCCATTCAAGATGCACCAACCGTCACGGGTACGGAATCAATAATCTTGTATGTTTGGCGATAAGCCAACGCCATTTGCTTTCCATCAGCGAGCAGTCTGTACTCTATTGCGTTAGCTTTGGCCAATTGCTTTGCCAGTTCGTAACCAGCTTTTTGGGATCGCTTCGATTTCCAATTTAGAAAAGTGAAATCGTATAAATCGACAAACATTTGTGCTGTGAATCTGAAAAAAATCGCTTATGTAAATCAAATTGCTTGATTTTACGCATTTGTTAGCATAAATATTAACACTTATGTAACTGAATAAGACAAACGTTCGATTTAGAAATGTTTCTATTATAGAATTGAAACTTGTGTGGCTATGCAACATATTAAATAAATGAAACGAGCTTCGCCCGCGTGCACGTTCGTCGGTCGCGCGGCGCAAACTGAAGAAGGGGTCTCAAAATGATCTCGAAACGTCAGCAAATCGACGTAAAAATTTTGTGGTAATAACCGTTTCATTTATTTAATAATGTTTCTATTTTTTTTAATGTTTCGAAGTTTGATAAAAGTAGGTGCTATTGCCAATTTGAAAAGGTATACTGAAATTAAGTTATGATTCAAGAAATACGTAACTTCTTTATAAAGCTATGGTATTTACCAAAACACTCAAGGTCCTGCAGATGGTCTTTAGAGAGCTTGTGAAGGCTTACGACCGAGCTCCCCGGAAAGTTCTGTGCTGGGCTATGGATGGAAAAAGAGTACCAGGGACTTCCCTGGCACATTAATATTATTATGTTAGTTGACCTTGTACATAGTTTTTCTTTGCTTGTCTGTTTTTTTTTCATTTCTTGATGTACAACAACGAGTTTATCTATCAATCTAGTTAGTTAGTTTTAAGATAAGAAATGAGTAGGTTTCAATGTTTCCAGTTATAGAAAAGACGAGGAGTGCTAGGTTGGCATGGTACGGGCAATTGGGCATGTATTGAGGAGGGATGATAGTCATTTGACCAAAAGGGAGCAACATAATAAGCGTAGTTGGATATGCAAGCAGCGGAAGGCCGTATAAGGAATTGGGGAATGAAGACACGAGTATGAAAGGTGTGGGTGCAGGATTGAAGACTGATATATGTCAGTGAAAGGAGAGAACATGTCACCATACCCTGAGGCAAATTATGTTGTTGAAGCTTTGGTGAGTTATTTCAGACAAAAAACGGTCAAACGAAAGTTAGTTTTATAATTGTTTAATAATTGCACAGAAATGGTTTAGTAGCTCTGAGTTCCCACTAGTCTACGATCTGGTTGGCATAGCAGAGCACAAGACCCGCCTTCTGTCAGCGGCCACTGCCTTGACGGTCACATGCAAATGTACTAAATAATTGGTGGCTCCTAAAGCTCTGAGTACATAGAACTGCACGACACGGAGTAAATAAATGCTTTCAGATATACGGGTCTTATCTTTACAAGCCAAACAACTGTGAATGCTGTGTACTTCCGTAAACTATGCGAATGTGTTACTGAAACATTACTACTTTATGTGACACATTTTGTCGTATCAATCATTGATAAGGCAAGTACTCCCGACTCTTTCCAGACTGTCAAATCGCCACGGGTACCACGACCTTTTATAGCATTCTTGTTTTGATATTACTTTACTTTTGTCACCATCTATCGAGTATAGAAAAAATGAGACAAGAGTAATGTAATATCAAAACGAGAATGCTCTAGGATGTTATGGTTAGGCCCTAGGTTCTCACATGATACGTCAAAATGAGAAGGATACAAACTTATGTAATTTAAATTCCGCTTGAAAGACAGCGGTAAGTTTCCCTTCATGGACCAATAGCTCTTTTAGGCATTCTCGGTTCACCGAGCGATCTCTTTCTGCTGCTTGTTCTCGATAGATACTATTTGGCCCAGGTATATATTAGATTAAAAGGAAGCTGGACTTGAAAACTCCAAGCAGAAAAATAGACGAGGGCAAGTAGTTCCATTTCTTACCTAATTATATGGGTAGTGGCAAAATTATGTGTTGGGCACTATGGAACATCTTGGTGCGGATTGTAACCTGCCGTACGTCTGCTAGTACGGTGTACACTCACTAAAGTGGATTTATATAGCACAGACAACCTGGGGACCATTACCAAAGGCCCGTTACAATCGGTTTATATATATAATATATATATAATATATATATATATATATTACAGGACACTAATTTCACATAGCGCCATCTAGTCCCAAACTAAGCATAGCTTGTAATATGGGAACTAGATTACGGATAGAATACATAGATACTTTATTTTTTATTTTTTGTAAATACATACTTATCATACAATACAACACCCAAACACAGAACTAACATCTATATTCATCACATACATGTTTGTCCTGGGTGGGAATCGAACCCACAACCTACAGCGCAGAAGGCAGAGCTACTACCAACTGAGCTGTGAGGCTTGTTGTTATATGTAACTCAGCTGTTCCAGACCAGTACCAGATGGAAGTCTGTTAATTCACAGGCCTAAATATAAGCCAGCTCTTGGGTCACGCGTCGCCTTCGTCAAAAGCCCTGTAAGATTATAGAAAACCTCAGAAATTGAGACCTTGACTCACTACGAAACCAAGATCTCAACCCCAACAGGCTCAAATATGTAAGCTATTTCATCTAACACCTTTTAAATGTATAAAATTTTATGCAACAATATGTAATAATATGTTTATGTAATAATATGTAATGATATGTTTATGTAACAACATGTAATAATATGTTTATGTAACAGTTGAGTGTACGATAAGCTTAACAATGACGTATGTTAGTTTGAGCATGTTTGCTGACCGTTATTTCCATAATGGAATTTACTGTAGAGCCAGGAACACATACCGAAATTGGTTCTTACAAAAAATGTACGTCCCAAAAGTTTAACTACGTTCACCGGAAATATGAAGCGAGGAAATGAGAGACTGAATGTTAATAACATATTTAAGAAATAAAACTAGTTTATAACAGACGATATTGGTTGAAAAACGGGGTAGCAGGGTATTGGTAAGCACGCATGTGTGTGATACACTGATAGAATAACTATTTAGTGCTTTTTATTCGACCACAAATTGTAAAAGCTCGCTGCTCTCCTGCATAAACTCTAATCAAGCCAAATTTAATACTACTCCGTGTGCGATACGCTTCAGAGGGGTCCGAAATCTCTCTCTCTTTCCCGAATTTCTCTTTGAGAATTAATAACTGGTTGAAGCAACCTTTAACAAAACAAATAGCGTAGTATTCCAGGAAATGTTGTGCATTCAATCGTCTCCCCACTGCTCGTTGATAATGGAAATGCGGCCTCGGCATCTCACTTCATTAACGAGTTTGGAATACGTGGTTCCACGTCACACTGATGCGAGCATTGACTTCAAGTAGGTATTGTAATTGTGATAGGTTTTTGTGTAAGTTACTACCCAATAGGAAATACTGGCTTGTTAATAATATTTTATTAACAAAAAAAAAAAGGAAGGACTCCGCCAATTGAAGACCAATTTACAGTATAGATGAACGGTGGTAGACTTGGGCTCAATTTCGGTCATGCATCCGCCAATGAGCTATTATAGCTTGTAAATAGCATGTTGAATTGATCAAAACAAATTATTTTTAAATAATTTGAAACGACTTCTCAAAAATTTGAAGGCAGTATCTGTTCGTGTGAGTTGAGATTACTTTTCTCCTGAAAATGATTCTATTTTTTTTTAGTTTAGCGTGGCATGTCGGCAACAACTTTAAAAATATATGAAGTGACATAGAATTATCTCCATATACATTTTAAATAGTTTATTGACATATTTTTATATTGTACTACGGGGAAGTAGTACTTGGCCTTCATCTCATCTGATTTTGTTCAAGCTACGATAAGGCCGAGTGTATATTAAACTCCTGAATGTATGTTTTTAACTTTTAATTTAATATTAAATTTAATTTGAGAAATATCTTAGTGCTACTTTATTTTGCGTAAGCAAACATAATGAAATGTTTGTAATAAAAACTGTAAAAGCAGTTCATTATCAATACTGCTGATGCTGTTTTTATAACAACTCCCCGCAACAGTCACAATGTAGGCGTCCGTCGTTAAACCTTCGAGCGAGACGGTTGGTGATTACTCTCGAAAACAGCTTATCCACGTGGCTCAGCAGAGAGATGGGCCTAAAGTTCTTCAGAAGGGATTTGTCACACTTCTTTTCATCCACCTCTGGTATTGTACCCTCAAGCTAAACTGCCTCCGAAGGACTCGGAAGGCAGGAAGTACCAGTGTACCACCAGCTTTCAAACCTTCAGTTGTAATTCCATCTTAACCCAGCGCCTTATTATTCTTGACTTGACTTTTTACTCTTTGTTATCTTTGGTATGAATAAAAAGTTAAAAACTATGTACCAATTCGAAGAATCATTACCACGGCTCGGCTAAGCCAGATACGGTCAAAAGATAATTTTAAATACGTCACGCTTAATTTGCGAAGCCTGAGGTCCCCAAACAAATGATAAGCCGGCTTTAACAGCGATCAAACTACAGTTCGCATAACAAAATTCGTCGTAGATTAAGAAGCGGAAAATTATTTTTGACTTTTTGAATTCTTTTATAATTATAATTATTTTCCAAGACAAAATACTGTTGTTGTACGAATTTAGATTAGAGAAGAATATCCCTGACTCCAAATAAATTATGACTTAACCTTGATTTGACTTATTATATAAACATATTTCTAACACGCTCAGCAGGTATTGACAATAAACCGGCCAAGTGCGAGTTGGAAGGTAAAGCCCTCGGGAACCCAATATTCAAGAATAAATATTAATTTTCATATTTCGTTCTGGATACACTAGATACGGAGAATAACAAATATTCTCCAAAAAAATGATGCAGCTACTATTTCAAATTAAAACATACACAATAGGGTCTTGTAGGCCCTTTCGGTTCGGGGCTTCATATTAGCCACGTTTTGTTGACTTGACAAAGTTATTATTATTAAAATGGGATAAACGGTTTATCAGCACCGGAAATTATATAAATAATTAATATAATGAGGCACTGCTAAAATATGGAATCGGCTGTCAACGCCCGATGATCTACTAATGACCCATCATAAAACATATTTTTATTTGGACAGTTTTGAAAAACTGGTTATCTTACCTCTGAATGCCGGAATATAACAATTTGCAAATAGGCATCTTCTAGGATAACCCACTCCATGTTAGACCTTTTTATGTCAGATTATGTCCTGATACTAGGGCGTAAAAAAAAGTACTTCTCATATTTTAATAGGTACGTATAAAATTCCTTCGGTGTGACCGCATTCAACGACAAAAGTTCGCTGGGCTAAAGCAGTGGTCGATGTTATTTGGCGCTACTCATTTGAACATTGCGATAGATTCAAATAGTTTACCAATTTTATAATATTAGTTAATAAAAGTAGTTATACAATGCATAATAATGTTATACTTACTAATTAGAAAAAAACATATAACATACACAAGAAAAATGTTTTTTTTTAAATAAATGATCATAAACTTACTATAGTACGGTACGGTACGTACTTACAAGTACTTAGTTAAATAAAAAAATATCGAATCGATAATCTACAAAATTAATATTTTATAGACAATCAATTGTATTATATCGGAAAAAGGTTCTAATACAGAGGTACACTATTAAAGTGGTGTGGATAACCTTTTTCTTATTTTCCCCTAAGGGCTCTTGGTCCACTTGGATTCGTTACATTTCTATCTATCGAGAAGCGGCTGAACAGGACCTTGTCTTTAATTTGTACAAGTACGACACAAGTGATAAAAATCCAACATAATAATAGTAATAAAAATAAATAAGCACAACAATATCAACAAAAGTACAACAATAATTCGAATTTACAAAGTGTATAAATCAAATAAAATAAACAAACAAAGTAGCTGCAAAAGCATTGGAATGTCAATCTATGTTACGTCACAGATTATCCATACCTTAATGAGTCATTTTAAGATTGTATTTTTTATTTTTAGTAATGCTTGATTCCATTATGCTTAGCTATTTTTATTCATAGTACCTACTGCTTTATTCCGTAGTCGCGTCAGTGCAACAACAAGTGAGTAATAACAGCTTTAATCCCGGCTGTAAGAGCTTTACCACTTACAAAGGCAGATTGGAAAACTTTTTCTTGAGAAAGTCCAATTAAAGTTGATAAAGCAATTTCCAACGGCTGTGTGTGAAACATACTTCCAGTGACTGAAGGACCTGTTGACCAAGACAGAAATTTTCTAAGATGTGACTTATAAACAATTAAATTCCATATTCTCTTACAAAATGATTATTACATTTACACTTCTGTGGTCTAGTGGTTCAACCAAGGATCTCAGGTGAAGTGCACCTCCTCTCTGCCTTCGGCTTTATCTCAACTTGTTACCAGGATGAGATGAAGGACAAGCGCTTCACTGTCAAACAATAAAAAAACAAAGACGCACAACCTTTTTGCCTTGAAAGATCCACCTCTGATCACTACTCAGAGTGTGGATCGTTTGGAGATCACTTCTAAAGTGTAGTCAGAGGCACCTCCAAAGTTCACGTTTGTCATAATGCACGTTTACAATTTTTTTTTAAAGCGCCGTAATACTTGTAGTTAGAAACTTACTATGTTTTAAAATTACACATATACATGCCATATTCTAATACTCTTTCGCACATTCTAAAACATTATTTAGTAAAGTTTGGTTCTGAATATCCTTTTTGAAGGTGTGGGCACTGTTGCCTATCATACTGGGTAATAAATGTCCTAGTTTAGGTAACAGTAATAACACTGAAATAAAACTGTAATTACCTTAAGTTTATCTCTGTTTACTTACATAATGTCTTTATCATATGGTTTGTTAAGTAAGATGTCAACAAATACATTTATATCTCTAAAGAAGGATAAAATAAAACCGTCCCAAAAAAGTTTAGGTTTTTTGTATATTTGATATACCGAGACATGCCTATTCTTGAAAAAAAAATCTTGTGTTAATTATTTTTATATTTAATGTTAGCTCTTTAGCTAAGTTATCAATATATTAATATTAATTACTTATTATTACTATATATATTTATATTTGAATAGGCTAGACTAACTCTAGGCCAGAGCAAAAATGAGGTATACGATACAGCGAGCTTTTCCAGAAGGCTCTGACTCTTCGCGCAAACTCGGCAAATCGTTTGACGTCAGGTATTGGCAGTAGGGCATTCGCTAGCCAGTCCATAATAAACCATTCCTTCATAAAGTTTACCGGTATTTTTGGTATAACATGACCAACTTAAAACTTAATTCATCTACCCACGACCCATCAAAATAACTAGAAATGAATTAAAACCGGCCGCATACCTCAGAGCATACACGTATAATAAAGGTTTGGGGGAAACCATGTATAAGGTAGCAGTGTGGGTAGCAGTAAGTCGAGCGAAAAACTTTTCCTTCGTCTACCTTCAGAAAAACTTTCAATTATTCGAAGGCACCTCGTGCATAATATCTTACAAACTGATAGACTGTTGTTGTTTGTTGTGAATCAAAATGTTTACAGTTTCGGCATTGTATTATTTTTTTTTGGCAGAAAAACAATATTTTCGCAACGTGTATTATTTATTATTGTATGTATCGTAATTATATGTATCGTAAGTGAAACAGTTAACGACAGTGCAAGTGATATTTACTTAAATACATTATACCTACATTATTTTTTATCTTCACATCAACAGCCTGCCAGCATGGTCCACTGCTGAACAGAATCTATTCCGAAGCTGGTTTTTTTTTTTTTTATTATTGTAGGACTGGTAAGCACTTGGCCTTTATCTCAAGTTGGTCATGTTATACCAAAAATACCGGTAAGCTTTATGAAACGCTTTATTTTTCTAAACTAAAAGTAGCTGACGTTACTACTTATAACATCAGCTATCTGCTAGTGAGAGTCTCGTCAAATATTACTAAATACTTTACACTGTATCTGGAAACCAGACAAACAAACTAGTACACCCATGCCATGGTAATAGTAAGTAGTCCTGAATTAGGAGGTAGATTTAGGATAAAAGCGGTCAAAAATATGAAAGGTCAGTAGCAATTTCATTTGAAATATAATTTGAAGGCTTCATAAAACACGGACGAGGGTCGTTGCTACTCAATTACAGGGTGGAATTCATCTTCATATCTCAAGCGAGGCTTGAGCGTCACTCCACTTTATGGATTGGTCTTTTGCGTGTTCAATGTTTGACGTAACGAGCTACTTAAAATATTTGAAGTGGGTACTTGTATTTTGTACGCCATTACATCGCAATTTCATTTTTTACTTAGTAGTGTATGAGAAAATGTGGTTTTTGTACATATTTTTTAAGTGAATCTTTTTATGGGAAGCTAAAATATAAAATGATAAAAATATGTCCCTGTAACTTCTATCGTGTCTTTATGACACACCCTGTTGTTTGTATTGTTTCCATAGGTTTGAGGCCCAGGTGTCTATTAACACTCTATTTGAAGACGATAGGGTCGTTACACAGCGGAAATACAAACGCTGGCATCTAAATTTAAGATTTTAAAGTACGCAGAATAAAAAAAAGGATTTTTGTAAACGTTTAGTCCCAATTATAGGGACTAGGGTGGGGGTGATAATTAGCTGTGCGCGTAAAAGTTGTTTTAAATAACGGTGGAGGTGGAATAAGATCATGAAGCTGCTGTTCACACTCGCCGGAGTACAATTTGTATAACATAGCTAGTAAAACGTACTACGAGTATTAGCTATTCTGTGGTAAAACTCCCGGGATCATCATCCCGTGAGAATTTATTAAAATCCTTTCTTAGTTTACTACCTTAGACAAAGAAGAGTAGCTACCCTGAAAACTTCAAGTCTCTACTGACTACACATTACTGCAAGGACTTCTGGTTTAAGATGTGGTTGATTGTCAGTCAGTCAGTCGGCTATAAATAAGAAATATAAATAAAACATAAAAATGCCGAGATTTATATATACCTATTTAGACTAGCCGATAAAGTTTCTCGTCCGCTTTTTTACACGAATTTCTTTCCCACTTGGTGAAATAGATAAATATTACAAGACATTAATTTCACACAGCGCCTTCTAGCCCCAAACTAAGCTTGTAATATGGGAAGTAAATATATTTTATAATTAATATTAATTTAAAACAGTATTTAAGTATCTATAGAAAACATAAATACTGTTTACATAAATCTTATCTTATATATATACTAATATAAAATGCTAACCGACTCACTGATAACAACGCACAGCCTAAACGGCTAATCGTAGAGACATGAAATTTGGTTTGGGTAAGGGGTTCAAAAAGAGGTTGAAAGTTTTCATTAAAAGTATGCCCTAACTCTGAAACCGCGCATGATAATAGGTCAAAATTTTCAATATAGATTCCTCATATGAAATAGATATGAATGTTTTTTTGTTTTTTTAACAATTGAATGGCAGGGGGTCCTTTTATTAGCAAAAAAATCAAAAAACCTTGTTATTTAATAGAAAAAACTCGATGTACACGGTTTCTATAGTAAACTGGTGTATTTTTAGTGCTCTTTATGCAATGGATGAATGTCAAAACGACCAAGGTCTGATGATGGAGTGGAATCAATATGAAGGGTTTTTTTTGTAAATAACAGTAAGTAGTACATATTGAGAGCGTTGCGCATTTAAAACGATTGTATGTGTGATACTCTTTTACGAACCATGTAAACCAGGGTCTTACGATGATGACAGCGGAAAATCGGTATAACGAGGCATTCAACGACAAATGTTTTTTTTTTAATTTACCCGGCCGTAGCAGTTGCGGCTTAAGAATCGACCCCCTCCAACTCAGACCGCGGATGTCGTAAAAGCTGATTTAAGGGATCTCACCAGAGAAAGCGGCAGCTTCCTGTTGTATGTTACATAACACCTTAACTGTGATCACTAGCCCGCCTGCCAAGTGTGGTGATTATGGCAAAACCCTCCCGATTTTGGAGGAGTCTCTGTCCAATATCCAATTAATCACTACATAAATGGGCTGTTGACGTGACTGTATTTACGACCCTTGACTAATGTAACTTACCTACTTGATACACAAGATCTTCTTATGCATAAAAGTCCTGTGTGTCTGACTGACTGATTCAACTAGATACAACGCACAGCCTAAGCAGCTGGGCGTACAGACTTGAAATTTCAAGGGCATGTTTGTCTTGGTGTGTTAACGCCTGCTAAGAAAGAAATTTAGAAAATTCGCACCCTTAGGGTTCAAAATGGGTTTCAAAGTTTTTAGTAAAACCTTGCATATCTCTGAAACCACAAATGATAGGCACTTGAAAATAAGTACGTTGATTGCGCATAAGGAATAAGTTATGGCATATTTTCGGTTCGGGATATTCAGACCTGACTAATAATAAACAAAAAAAAATAGGGGGTTCCCATACACGAAACGTTTTTATAAATTCTTATTTTTGACCTGTATATTAACAAAGTTGGTGTGAGTGTATAGTGCTTACTTTGTGGTAAATAAATAAATGAATAATAAAATCTGGCCAAAGGTGAGTCGGACCGGCACTAAGACTTCAAAAAGCCTACATTTTTTGTCTGGGAATGTGGGTCAGAACTCTCGGTGTGCGTGTCTGCACACCATGTAGGAGCTAATCGGTCAAATTTATCCAGATATCCAACAAATATATATATTTATAACATAATACTTGCACCTATTTCAAAAAACCAATACGCGGACGAAGTCTCGAGTAAAAGCTAGTACTTTCTATATAATACAACACCCAAACACAGAACAAACATCTATATTCATCACACAAATGTTTATCCTGGGTGGGAATCGAACCCACGACCTACTGAGCAGAAGGAAGAGCTACTACCCACTGAGCTCTGAGGCTAGTTAGATATAATATTAGATGTATATGTCAGCGTTAGATTGTAAGCACCGTCCGTTTGTACATTTTGAAAGAGTATACCTTTAACCTTGTGAGTATATCCATAATGGTGCTCACTCAAAAAAATTAAAGAACTGCACTATGCCAAATTTTATTCCACTACATCTAATTTCACCGCCTCTGTAGTCTAATGGTTCGCATACCGGTGTCAGATCAACAATATTTTGCTTGGTAGTTTTGTTTTTGGTAGGACTTTTTTAAGTCCGCCCAGCTACCTTCAGCATACCTAAGTCAGTCGCCATAAAAATAAAGACTTATTATATTTGTAATAATTTTTGTAATAATTCAATATAGCTAATATTGAATTATTACAAATTCAACTACGTTAAATGTGTGTTTGACCGATTGGTTTCTCTAGTACTTCCAAACAAAACTGCATTGATTCACTTTGATTTGTATGTACATAATTATTTTATCCATTAGTTTTTACAAAACGCTATCTCTACTAGCTGATTGGTCAAATGTGAAACTGACCCGTAAACTGTTCGTGATGCATTTGAATGCCTACAACTCGTTTTGCTATATCGATTTGTTTGTGCTAGACCGTTTCAAGTCTAAAGTCCATCTAGGCTGGACAACTTAAATGAACAATCCAACAGCCACATCCCGCATTCTAACTGATGTGGACGTATGTACACAGGATTGAGATACCGCAAGTTCAAGCCAAAGTAAAGGAAGATCGTCGAAGTTGCGTCCTAGGAAGTTTTGCGTTAGTTGTTAGTTGCCAATCTCACTGAACTCATGATGTCCAGAGAAATGTTCAAGATTTATTGTTTTGATACTGATCTTACTCAAAATGTTTTTGGTCTGATACATTGAACCACCCGATGGCTCAACCATCATCATAATCCAATCGTGTACCTAATAATTATTATTTTTTACGTATACAATACAATATTCTTTAGTGAACACCAAAAGTAAATAAATTATAAACTTATTCATATTATAGTAAATAATAAACAATGGCCGGTCTTATCGCTAAAAGTTATCTCTTCTAGACCATCTTATATTGACAGGAACAGGTGCATGGAAATATGGATATACCTAGGCACACAACAAAATATTTGGAAATATACGCAGGTATACTTAAAAGTAGCCTCCGCATAATGAAATAAATAAATCCATTATATAATATCGATTTACCACTGACGTGATAGGTAGGTAGGTAGGTATAATCACGCTAGCGCCGAAACTGTAAGACCTACAGACTTGAAATTTTGCCAGGGTGTTTATTGTGACATTTAGGTGTCTCTCAGTAAGCACGGATTTTAAGAAATTCCTCCCCAAAGCGGGTGAAATAGTTTGTATGCAAAATCTTTATTTATGATTATATCCGATTGAGTTAAAATTTAGTTCGTGCACTTGTAATACCTTTGAGATGCTAATTAAGAAAAAATAGCTTGGAGTTTCTTCCTCTAAAACTGCGAAGAGGGGCAAAACGTTTTGTATGGAGATATCTTTATATTTCTATGAAAAATCTTTATTTATTATCCAATTGATTTGAAAACTGCAAAGTATATTCGTAATACCTTTGAAATGCTGATAATAAAAAAAACTTGGCGTCTTCCTCTAAAGGGTGAAATGGGGCAATACTTTTTGTGTGAACAAATCTTTTTATCTGATCTAATCGAGTGGAAATTCTGTTTACGTGTGTTTATTATAACTATATGCTTATAAAAATTTTACTTACTATTAAAGGCTGAAATGGACCAAAACATGCATTCAAAATCTTTAAATTGGATTTAGCTCAAATGTTGCATGAATTTGTGTTTCGGAGACTGATGAGATGTCATGTTTTTGTACTATACCTCTAGGGTGACATGGGGCAAGTCATGAAATTAAAAATCCTTAGTTTCGATTTAACCGCCTCTGTGGTCTATTCGTTCAACCCACCGATTTCAGATCCAGAGGTCCCGGGTTCGATCCCCAGGGGGAGCAATATTGTGCTTGGTTTGGTTGGTGGTAGGATTTTGTTTAAGTCCGCCTGGCTAGCTACCACCATGTTACTTAAATCTGTCGCCATAATAACAATTCTTAAAAAAATGGATGTGTTCCGGCATTCAGAGGTAAGATAGCCAGTTCCTCAGTTTGTTGAGGATTCCGGGTGAAGTGCGCCTCCACCTTCGGCCTTATCTCAACTTGTTACCAGGTGAGATAAAGGCCAAGCGCTTCCCCGTCGAACAATAAAAAAAAAAAGATTGCCATTATGTATGTGTATTATATAATGACATTGAAATGCTAATTATGAAAAAAAAAATACTTTAAGATTTTGCCTCTGATTGTAGTCTACTGATAGTATAGTAGTCTTATACTATATATTGTTATTTGATACAATCGAGTTGAAATTTATAGATATAGGATCCAAAGGTTCGATCCCTAGGGAGAGTGCAATATTGTGCAGGACTGAATACCTACTATTAAATTAATTAATATTAATTAATACTATTATAACTATCAATCCTAAACACAGTTGTAGGAACTCTTGTGCTAATTGTTCCCTCTTTGATTTGCCGTGGTCTACTATCTCTACCAAAAGTCTATCCAAGGATCAATTTAAAATACAAACTTTTTGCAAACGCAGAACTAGCTTCACCAATGGAAATAATTTACGAGTCGTAGTAGTAGTTTCTCTAATCAGCTGCTAAAGGTACGTACAATGCGGTCGGCTGCCTCTTCGGGAAATGCACTGCCTATTTACTCGCTGTATTGGTTGAATTCTGCTCCGAAAATAGCGATCATTTCACAGTATGCGTGCTCCGGTGAACGGTGGTGGCACATAAATAACATGGTTTTTGGATTAAGCCTAGAGGAACAAGGCGCGAATTTATTGCGTTAACACTGTTTTGATATGTGTTTTGCTTTCTCATGCAAGTGCATAGATAATGATTTAGTTATTGTTTTTGATTAAGGTAATGGATCTTATGTCGGTTAGCAAATCAGCTTTGCTATTCAGTGTTGCAATGCAGCCAGTGTCTTATGAATGCCTTCCTCTAGTACTGATTTGCATCAAATAATCTACCTTTATTCAGTTCCCATATTACAAGCTTTGCTTGGTTTTGGACTAGATGGCGCTGTGTGAAATAAATGTCCTGTAATATTTATTATTATAATTGATAATAATTGTAACGGTTCTGATTTAACATGTCAGCTTCCCTTGTGAAATGTTAATATAATTGTACATATTAACTTTATGTGTACTTATACATTTTGATGTGGTTCGCTGCTTTTTGCATGGTTCCTGCGTTGGAAAGGGAAGCGCTTGGCCTTCATCTTACCTGGTTACTAGTTAAGATAAGGCAGGTGGAGGCCCACTACACCCGGAATCCTCAACAAGCTGAGGATCTGGCTATCTTACCTGTAAATGCCGAAAATCATTTTTTTTTAATGTTATTATGGCGACAGAATTAGGTAAGAGTGGGCTGTCTTAACTCTGGTCTACATGCACTAAGTAATATTTGATATGCGTCCGCTGAAGTTTTTTTGGTGTTGTTAGTACAGCTTGGGTTATTTTTTGCACTCAAAAAATGTATGATAAAGTAATCTGACTGTTTCTGTTTTGGCTTTGACAATAATATTAATTCAGACTTTACTTTAACAAGAAACTTCATCAAACTAAGTTTTATGATCCTCGCACTCATTTGCTGAATAGACATTCGAAGAAATTACAAAGCATTTTAACTTTGGAATTTGACACCATCTGTCATTCGTTCTCGTGATCAACGTTTAATTTTCTAGAATGAACATTTTTACTTTTAAAGATTTATTGAATCATAAACTATGTTCATGTCGGCAGTATTGATTCGTTATGATATTTTCGTAATTCATAATGTAACGTAAGATTTTTTTTTGATAAAAGTTATGCTATGTTAAAATGCCCACTTAAATGAAAAACTACAGACAATAGTAGATTATACATCGAGGGGATAAAGCACTGTTTTATGTCACGGGCGCGATATTGAATTCTGAACGTAACGAAGGACTCCAGATTTAACTCCCGAGCGCAGCGAGGGTGTTATAAGCGAGGTAATTAAGACGAGTCCTGAGTGCAGTGAGGGGTTCAAACGCGCCGAAGACAAAAACAGCTTTATCCCCGAGGAGTGTACTCTACTTTTCTCACTTTTGCGAGACCGTAAAAAAGCAAGGCTACTAAAAACAGCGTTTGATAATAGTACATTAAAATTAAAAGTGAAAATTGATGTTTGAGACATTAGTCCAGTCGTGGAAAGACAAACTTATATTTTTATTTGGTACGTTTATCGAAGTTGAGGTAGAGTTTATTTGAGTATTGTTCACAGCTTCAGAAACTTGCGTCTGAGGCTCGTTTTGTACTGTAAAGGTTGGGGAAGGTGGTCCTTGAGACTGACATTTTAACAGAACTTTTCTTCTATTTTGATATATTTTTATAATTTTTTTGCAGCTATTACGTATATTATTGCAGCGTCTTACAATACTCGCGGCTTTTGTTTAATTTCAAATGTGTTCCTTTCAGCTAGCCGTGGCCAGCTCGATTTTAGAAAAAGTTCGATTTTCAAATAAGTTCGACGCGGCGCCGGCTCCGGCCTTCGAGTATTGGTCTGTTGATCTATTATTACGAAATTAGACTTTAAGGTCATTGCAATAAGAACTATGAAAAGTAAAAAAATTAAAACCAAGCGGGTTATAATGAGATTCAGTCCAACATTACACCCCGGCTAAAGCCAAGGGCTTTAATGACTTGCTTTACGTAAGGTTGGCATGATATGTAATTTGGCATTGTCAAGCAGGTGGTGTGAAAAATCTATTATTTCATATATGGGAAATAAGATATCGGTGTAGTTAGTCACCGACATCTTATGTCGGTGGTTCACCCACCGGTGTCAGATCCAGAAGTCCCGTGTTTGATTCCCGATTGGTTTGGTTAGTGGTAGGACTTTGTTTAAGTTAGCCTGGCTAGCTACCACCATCTTACCTAAATTTGTCGCCATGACAACAATTAATACATTGTTGCGTTTCAGCAATTAGGGGTAAGATAGCCAGTTCCTCAGTTTGTTAAGGATTCCGGATGAAGTGCGCTACCACCTTCGGCCTTATCATAACTTGAAAATCAGGTGAGATGAAGGCTAAGAACCTATGTACGATAAAAAAAATTTGTGTGACCTGGAATTGAAGAAATGGAAAGTTAATATGATTTTAAGTTCTAAAGGTTTAATAGACATATTATAACGATCCGATATTGTTATAGTGATAAACTTACTCGTATTGTATAGAGGTGTTATAATAACAATATTTCCGAAATGGAACATAGGTACCAAACATTTCTCTAACACGGATTAAATGCGAGGGGTTTAGAATATTTACAGGGGTTATATACTTTTTATATGAAATACTGTTATTTTATTTCTTTCTAATCATGATTTGGGATGAAACTTCTCAGTGAGCACGATTTTCATTTTCTATGTCATAAAGTCTAAGTTTGAGCGTCGAATCTTGTTATTTTAAATTGAAATAAAAATTATCACGATCACAGAGAATAAGCAACAGAAGAGGATAAATATCTACTATATATACTTCACTGCCATAATAAAAATAAATCAAAAAATTAAGCTGAAAAAACAATTGAGGATACTTTTCTCTTTAATACAAAACATAACCCTTGTAATCCACTACCGTTCACCAAGTAACCTACTAATTATGAAATATTTAATGAAGCGTGCAACACCATGAAATATTTCGTAATTAACTATTTTGGTTATTAAAATTGTACACTTCATCATCTGCCATTAATTAAGTTTAACCACATTATTAATTTACAGATTAACCAGACAAGTATTCTAAAGGCATGCGAGCAATATAAAGTAATATTATATACAATTCTATGATGATTTTAAACAAAACCTAATCAAATTTTATACCTACTTAATTGTCTAGTCACTGAGTTAATCAAACAAAATAAATGTCAAAAAACTAAACAAGAAAATTATGATACAAATTAAAGGTATGAACGTTAATCTTTGTAAGTTTTCTTTATTAACTCTCTCAACCTTAAAGTTGATTTTAATATTCGATACAGAGAAAGCTATGTGGTAAAACAGGAGCTATTTGTATAGGTAAAATTAAAACGCCTTACGATCAAACCTCTAACATATTTTTTATTTAAACTAGGTTACATAATAATTTATGCCAAGATAAAATATTATGATGAGAAATATATTGACAGATTGAGGGCGCTGTCGGCGTAAATGCAGTTGCGGGTTGAAGGCAGCACTTAATGGAATAAAAAAATAAAAGGTGATGAAATGAATAACATATCTTGCTACCTAACCATGATATTTAACTCTGAGATAGGTTTGATTTACGTCCTGGTGTACCCAGGGCAAAGAAATCGCAGAGTTTTGTATGGAGTTACGGCTGAATAACCCTAACACTGGTGGCCAAGTAAAGTTCTGCCTGGCTAGCGATAACCTTCCTGCCGAAGTCTAACGCCAAGCGGTTTGGTGTGTTCTATTTGATCACAAGGTAGGTAGATCCAGAAGTACTCTCCTTAGAGAAGACGTGGGCTGTTAGTGATGTGATTTTGGAACTATATTCAAATGCCAGCTTAAAGTCGTGCATATATTAATTTATACTGGTTTCTGAAATTTTGCAGTTTTTTTATTGTAGACAACGCAATCATCCCGGAATCCTCAGTTTGTTGAGGATTCCGGGTGAAGTGCGTCTCCACTTCGGCCTCATCTCAATTTGTAACCAGGTGAGATGAAGGCTAAGTGCTTACTTGTCGTACAATAAAATAAAAAAAACTACTTTTGATGTAAAAAATAAAATAAAGTAGATTACACTAATTTAATATTTATCTCGATTATAGACCTGTTATCTGTATAATAATATAAAGCTCTACTGTGTGCGCTGTTAGTTGTGGATTTGACACCCACCTGGGATAAATATTTGTGTGATAAAAATATTTTGATATAATTTTGATTGAATTTCTTTTTAGGTTATGTTTGTATGATAAGTATGAAGTATGTGTGTAGTATCAGTAATCTAGTTACACACTTTTCTTTTCAAACTTTATTTTTCAAACTTTGCTTAGTTTTGAGCTAGATGGCGCTGTGCGAAATTAATGTCCTATAATATTTATTAAAGATGGAAGTGGTTTTGTTGACCGGCCCTTTAGCACGGCTAATGGAGAGATCAAACTGATACTCCTTTGAAAACAGACAAAGTAATATCCCATTGTGAAGGTAATTAAGGAGCTATAACCCTTGCCTTTTATTGGGTGACGTCGAAAGGGTTTGATTGTAAAACTTTACGATTAAATGATCATAAAAGAGAAGTATTTTATCTGGAATGGAGTTTAAATAAGTTTCTTTTGCGAATACCTGTCACTATGTTTAAATCTGGCAACGTCCTTAATGCAAATGTGTCTAGTGGTCTGGTAGTTCAATCCACTGATTTCATATCTAGAAGTCTCGGGTTCGATCCCCAGGGGAAGCAATATTATTCTTGGTATGGTTGGTGGTAAGATTTTGTTTAAGTCCGCCTGGCTAGCTACCACTATCTTGCATAATTCTGTCGCCATAATAACAATTCTTAAAAAAATGTTGTGTTGGCATTAAGAGGTAAGATAGCCAGTTCCTCAGTTTATTGAGGATTGAACTTGTTACCAGGTGAGATGAAGGCCAAGCGCTTCCCCGTCTTACAATAAAAAAAATGTCACAGTGATTTTTGTGTGTTAGGTATCCGAAGTTTTTAAGAGTTCTACTATACACAAACGGTTCCGACGTGACCCTATTACCATGCCTACGCTATCTGTCTGTCTTCCTTACCATTAAAAGGCTATGTTTTCATATTCGTAATAGGCAGATGGTTGAAATTTTCAGATAATATGTGTTATTATAGCGGATAACCTGGCAAACAAGCCTAATAGCTCAGTTGGTACCTAGTAACTCTGCTTTCTACGCTGTAATTGTGGGTCCGATTCCCACCTAGGACAAACATTTGTGTGATGAATATAGATGTTTGTTCTGTGTTTGGCATAAATAAATTGGTAACTACAGCAACCAGTGGCGTTCAAGTGGATAAAACAAATACTTTGTCAGACTTTTACACAATAAGATACTCAACCCATTTTTTTAGGTATAGCGTATACCATAAATGTTATCATCAATTTCTATGAAAATAGTACACTGTTGGTGTACTATTTTCATGTTAAAATTCTATCCCATTTTAAAGCGAAACTATCAGGCTACCTAATGATTCTGCAAACGCCCAAACCATAACACTAATTAAACCTTTATCGCCAAGCGATAGAATAAATACCAAACTGACCACTAGGCTTGAATCTTCCGTAGCAAAATTGAGCAAACAACTGTCTGACAACCAAATTAAGTTAATCAAGTTACCGAACCAGGCTGATTCATGAGCACCTTTAACTACTATAAGATCCTATACCCATCAGAGGCTTTTTTCAACAAAGGTTCTCAATCCAGTTATGATTTTTTTTTTATGTTTGTTCCTTAGATCTCCGTCATTTTCAACCTATTTAAAAAATATGTTATTGTTTGAATGGATATAACCCCAGACCAACCCATAGAAGTTTTATCAAAATCCGTTTATTAATTTGGCTTATAAATAAAAATATATATTTCAGGATTATGGGAACGAAAAATCGTTTCCATTATCCACTTACACCCATTACACACTATATTAAAAATAAATAACAAGGGTAAGTTCATATAATTTGAATGTTGTTTTGCTTGGCAATTCGGAAACAACTTCAAATTATTTGAACTTAATCTTGAGTTATTTTGAATCTTTTAGTGGTGAAGTCGGTTCCATTTATTTTTCAAAAAGAACTTATTTATACTAATGCTATATCGGTGCTGGTCAACCGACATCCAGTTGGATAACGCAAGATGCAAGAAGGTGGAGAAGGATCTCCGTGTCCATAGCTCAGGACTTGCAAGAGGTGGTGCGTAGGCCAGGTGGCGTTGTGTGAAATGTCATGTACTTAGGTATGTATCTATGTAAGGGCCTGTATAGACAGGCGGTATTTGAGTTTTAATAATGTTTCAATCTTAATGAGACATTTTTGACTTAGACTTTGACCTTGAATTTATTTGAATTTCATTTATTAAATTACTAAATTTAAAATAAGAAATGGTGAAAAGCTTTTTTTGAGACAATCTTTTTTTTATTTGCACCAAGGCACGCTCGCGTCGCTCGCGTGTTAAGCGGCTATTTAAAAATATCTTTAATATACATTGGGCATCATCGTTTTATTTTATAAAAATCATATCACCCGGAAAATTATATTTCTGCTTAAATTACTTTATTATTATGTTCTACTATTAAAGCGATAAGACATATGTTATTGTTGTTTTTTTTTATTTTATATAGGTAAACACTTTTGTATCTATTTTCCTAATATGAAGGCATAATTGAATAGAAAAAAAAGGTTAAGAGCAAAGTCATCGACTAAAATAGTCTGCCAAAACTGGTCATTCAAGAAAAAAAAATCGATTCTGACAAGCTGTACGTAGGTACAACTGAGAGGACAAAAATATTTATTTAATAAATTCCTTTATAAAGCTTACATCAAGTCGCCCCCAAAATCCAGTCTAACCGGCCGGTGGCTGTGCGCGAGTTCCATTAGCCATCCTAATCGTCACAGGCCTTTATCGCATTCGTTTCAATATGTGCTGACCAGTTAAAGCTACCAGGGAAGCAACATTCGTAGGTGTAATTGAGTACAGAGCTGGGATTAATTGAAGCAGAAATGTATCAGGAGTGCAAAGTCGGTGGCGCACACCTACGCAGGCGCGTTGCGTGCTCAACATCGCAGTGGTAGCCCTACTGACGCATCGCGCGCTCGTTCCTCCTACACAGGACGTGTTTTCTTCACGGAAAAGTATCACGTTCCGAATTTGAATTCTGTCGCCGCCTCTTTTCTGGTCGCTTTTGTAAAACAAAGTGTTCGAAGTTTGAAAAGTTTTATGTGAAAAAAGAAGAGTAACGAAGTTCTTTGTTCAAAAAACTTGTGCTGCTTTTGTTTTAAAGTTTTGGTGTAAGTGCTGAACAAAATTTAACAGTTTGTGTCAACACCGGTATAATAAAAGTGAAATGTTGAAAGGAGCCGTTATTGTCGTCTATTAACGGATTATTTGTAATCTATAATCAGCCGTCAATACTCTGTTAAGTTATGGTAAGTGTAACTGACGATTAATTTAGTAAATACAACATATAACTACTGGTATAATTATTTGTTAAGTACTTATACCTTATCCTGTCTTTTAACACGCGGCTGCTCATAAATACACACTTTGTGATCCGTGTTGTTGAGCGACTTCTCACACCCTTCGAGTTAACTCATCCCTTGCAAGCCATGGAAGCTGATTAAGGGATGAGTATATCTTTCCTTAAGATAGGAAGCGGAATCCCACTGTTAAAACCAATATCTTGCATGCTTGCGTTGTGATCGTTACAAAGCCGGTAATTATAATATAATAATATTATAATTAACATCACTTGCTGAGTTTTTATGCGGTTTCTACTTTTATAACAGCTTGCTGAGCATTAGCAACTGACAATTTCATATTTTTAAAGCCAATGCAGGTCAATTTAAAAGCCTTTAGTCTAATAATAAATTCTAATGAATGTAAATTTTGCTTTATGATGGGTTATTTGACTCGCTTCTGGACGCTCTTTAACAGCCTATCAATGTCCACAGCTGGACAGAGCCTCCACTGCAAAAGAGGATCTTTGCCATAATCACCAAGCTCGGCAGACGGATTGGTGATCGTAGAACGCGTTCGATCCACAGGGGGGTACAATATTGTACTTGGTTTGTTTGGTGGCGGACTTAAACCAAGTCCTTGGCTTAAGTCCGCCTGTTTAATTGGTCCGACCGCTATCTTACCTAAGTCACCATAAAAAAATTCTAAGTTGCTGTGTTCCGGCATTAAGAGGTAACACGTAAAAACTCTGGACTCAGGGGTAGCGACCCTATGCTTAGTTTGGGGTTAGATGGTGCTGTCTAAAATTATATAGTTCTGTATTATTTATTTATATATTCTCATTTTCTCAGAAATAACTATCAACGTGTTAACGTAATATATTCAGTCAGCGGCCTGAATGTTTGATATGTTTACAGATGTTTATATTCAGGGTCGTTTAGTAAAACGACCGTAAACACCATTTTATAGACGGTTGGTAAATAAGCGAAGGATCAAATATACAAAGTCGTTATCAACCCTGCCAGGCTGTCCGTGATTGAATTGTCAACCCGAGGGCTCGGTTTATCCCAAACATCGGCTAAAAGTTTTATTGTTTTTCTGATAACAACATTAAATTGTAAAGAGGTCGTAAAACAGATTGACGAAAAAGGTTTCAGCTCAAAATATTTGCATCAATTTTAAAAACTTTTATTTGCTCGCAGTGTTATGGGCCCGGCTTACTTATTTTATTTCTAAACTAGACTCGATATTTGGGATTATGATTATCATCATTACCAATACTACACATATGCGAGGTGAAAAGACATAGAAATAATAAAAAGACATAGGTACATTGAACAAACATTATTAAATAATAAAAATAATAAATAATCATTTATTTGTCTCTCGCACAAGGTATCTTAATCCAAAATTAAATAAAATATAAAAATACCTAATGATACCTGCTTCGTGAGAGACTGGCGCCTGAGATAGGTTAAAAAAAAACCAGTCACCAGTGCTCTCGCTCCACGAATAAGTATAATATAGCAAAGTAAAATAAACAAAATAGAACAAAAACTAAGAATAAAATAACATATAATAAGTTCCTCAATTTGTTGAGGATTCCGGGTGAAGTGCGCCTCCACGGTCGGCCTTATCTTAACTTGTTACCAGGTGAGATGAGGGCCAATTCCCCGTCGTACAATAAAAAAACAATCAATGATAAAAATAAAAAACATCACGCTTACAGATGCTGGGACAGGTTTGTATGAGTCCGATAGTGTGTACGTTGTGAATATGTTTGTGTCTGTATGTATGTATGTATGTATGTATGTATGTTTGTTTGCTATTAGAATGGTTGTTGTGTTGTTGCTGTGCAGTTTTATATACTTATTTATCTAAATGTAAATATCTTAATGTAAATGTAGTTAACACAACACACATCTTAAAATATGGCAACCTCATTCCAAAAATAATTGTTTTATTGAAATTAGAGATGAAGGTAAAAGTAGCACGGTTTACGTACGTGGTATGTATTTCATCTATTTCTGAGTATTTATTTCAAATTTCACAAAATGAGTGTAGATAAAATAGATAACATATTTTTTTATTTATTTTCAATAAAATATATCATTTTTAGAAATAACTACTAGCTATACTAGAAACATATCTAGTAAGGCAAAAAATATTAAAACAGATATCAGGACTTCCGATATGAGATACATTTAGCATACATTTGGCTGATTCGGCCGAGGATCAGAAAAGGCGCAAATATAGTGGTCTCGACAGAGCTGACCTATTTGAGCCTTTTGGGGTGGAGACCTTGGGTCCGTGGGGAGCCGGTGCCCTCCGGGTTTTCAAAAATATTGCGGGGCTTTTGATTGAGGCGACACGTGACCCAAGGGCTGGCTCTTATTTAGGCCAGCGAATTAGCATAGCTATTCAGCGTGGTAATGCAGCCAGTGTCTTGGGCACGCTTCCGTCTGGTACTGGTCTGGAACAGTTGAGTTACCTATAGGCCGTTTGTAACGGTCCTTAGGTAATCTGACTGATTCCTTTGTACATAGTTAGTTTAATTGTACTTTTTATTGAATTAATTTAGCAAATACTTTTGTCTTCATTTTCCGTAAAAGTAATAGTAGATTAGTTATCAACGAAACCAACTAGTACTGTTTTATATCCCGTTACGAAGGATTCTAAAGAGGTTAGGGGTGGCAAATAATTTTGACAGCGCTATTTAAAAAGAATCACAGCATAATAATATTTTCGGGCCGTTGCTGCCGCACCCGCCGCTGAAGGGCAGTGGGTTCAATCGTTCAATATTCGCGATTGATGTTCTTATTTTGACGAGAGAGATTAATGTGCCATCAGAAATTTCGTGTTATGCTATTGGACTAGTATTTATAAAATGTGTCACGTAAGAAAATATGTTTACTTAAAACTCAGCCCGTATGTCTATACATACATATATATTGTAGAAATCATTAATATATATAATTAAGAAGTTTGTCGCTGGATACATTACATTATACTTAAAAGTTGTAAACACCTACGCAGGGAATCAAGTTTTGAGTTGAACTTATAATTAAAGTACTCGCTTATTTGAGTTAAGTTCTATGATGGTACTTGTGGTAGGTTCATAGCATACCTACTTTATTAATATTCCTAGGTCGTGTATGGAGACTAGAGACCCTCAGAATAAACTAGATGTTTTTGTAACAACTCGTTTTAAACTAGTGGTTCTGTGAGAACCACTCAGAAGTAGACCTCGCGAGCCTTTATAACCATGCAATAACCGATGCTTTCCTCTTTCACATTTAGACTTCTAAGCAAACAGAGGTATAAGTCTTAGCGATTACTCGTGTACCCTGGTCATAGGAAGTCAAATCTGGTGCGTACGAGTTCATCTTACAAAGGTGTAATCTGATTGGTATACGAAGGTATACCTTCGTATACCTATTTTCCGAAAGAAAAATCAATAATTGAAATCCTACAGCAATCTTCTCCCCTTTTCTCCCTCCACTCCCACTTTTTGTTTTTTTTCACAACACCTTGTGTAGTATTATATCCTTGGTGTGTTTTTCAAATTTAATAAAAATCCGTTGATAAATTAATAATAATAAAGTAAATAACTAAATAAGCTACAGCAAACTTCCCCCTTTTCCTCCCCTATTTTCCCCCTAATCAAAAATCGCGATCGGTTTATAAAATTTAATATATCAAGTTACATGTGTGCTTATTTTCATCAAAATCGGTTGAAAAATCCAACCTCTAGGCGAGAACAAACCGACAGCCAACAGCCGACAGACAAAGGACAAAAGCATTTTATTCCAATCTCGAAACTGAGACACTTCGCTCGCTCGGTCAATAAATAAAATCATAAAATAGTTATATACTTAATCATGCTATGTTTTTCAATGAAATATGCTATACAAAAGTATATTAACAAAGCACCATTTGGATTGGTAACCCAATGTTTATGACTACACTTATTAAAACAGTCAGTTGTCATTATTTTCATTATTGAAGTCCGATATAATTACGTTTTAAAAACTAAAAAGAAAACCGACTTGAATGAAGAATAGTTATGATACAATTTAATTTACCTGTATGACGGATTTTATCCAATTATTTTGATGACAGATGGACGTCCAGAAAAATAGACAGACAGACAGACGCGTGATCCTATTAGGTGTCCGTTTCTACCTAACTTTTGAGGTAATACACCATATAAATACCCAAATCGCTTCAAGTGTACCTTTAGTATTTAAAGAGTTCCCTCGATTTATCAAGATCTCATCATCAGATCCTGACCTGATGATGATGATGATGACTACCTGTAAAGTATACCGATTCAAACAAAAAAATAATTTTCCAAATCGGTCTTCAAGTAATCGGACGCATCCTTTGATTTTTTACTATGACTTCTAACCTGTTCAAATCTTTTCACATATTGTAAGATGGATTGATTCGATGCTGCCGTAAATCATGTAATGTCTTACAAATTGTCGCTAGCGTTTTAATCTTGGGAATTCAAAAAATACCGAGAATTATAGGCACTTGAGCCTACATAAAGATTAATGGCTAATCTGATTTGCTGGCCAGTATTTGGATTTATATAGTTTTGCATATAAATTCTCTGAAAATGTGCACAGGAGTTTCACGATTCTATTCCACACTCACTGTTTTGAATAAGGATTTCAGACGCACATCTTAATGGTGGCTCAAATGCAAGGCTAAGAAGAACTAGTGTTTCAGAAAGCGTGTCAGATTTCTTTTAAATGGGCTCTTGACTTCGCAACTAGCAGAGGCATAATAATGAGATAAGCTTACCCAGGAGGTGCCTATACATTATCTTATTGAATACAATCAAGGTCGTTAGACATCGGAAATACAAACGCTTGAAAATGGTTCAAAGTTTTTGCAGTGGGCTTATTAAAACATGTTTTAAAGCGCTTAGTCCTAATAAATGGAACACTATGTGGATTATAATTAAAATGCTTAACATAATCTTCACTTAGTTACCTCACCTTACTATTCTCAACCTTTGGCCTTTATTTTTCATATTTCTCTATTTCTGAAACTAAATCAACTAATATCATATATCAACTTATATTAATCTTTAGTCAGTGCATGGACGACTTCTCATGGTATTCACACACGAATACTAAAAATGTTTGACGATACTAAAAGAGCCCGTTGCTCCAGTTGTCACGTCTATGTAGTTCGTTAGCAAGGAGTTAAATCGGTTGTATTGCTGAATCGGCATGTGCGGCATAGATTGCAAACTATGCTGTCAGTTAGTAAAAGAAAAACGGACCATAAAAATGAGTCGATTCTATGCGCGATACTATTTCACACGTTGCTCGCTAGCTTTGAAGTAAATCTAGGTTTCCTGTATTTTGAAATTGTAGCACTTTTGGATTTTTGTGTAAGTTTTGTAAGATGACCATTTGCAATACGCCCAACGAGTGCTTCGTTAAATTTCAAATGGAAATAATATGCTCTATGCTAATGTTAGTATTGTTTGATTTATTTTTTCAGTTCAATGAAATATTAATGTATTCATTTTTTTTTTTTTTTTTTTATAATATAGGTAATAACATTTATTCAATAAAAAGTACAATTAAACTAACTATGTACAAGGGAATCAGTCAGATTACCTAAGGACCGTTACAAACGGCCTATAGGTAACTCAACTGTTCCAGACCAGTACCAGACGGAAGCGTGCCCAAGACACTGGCTGCATTGCCACGCTGAATAGCTATGCTAATTCGCTGGCCTAAATAAGAGCCAGCCCTTGGGTCACGTGTCGCCTCATTCAAAAGCCCCGCAATTATTAATTCATTTTCATATTTCAATATTATCAATTCAGCTTCTGTCTTTTTTTTGACACTTTGTATTAACTTTATACCTTCTAACATTAGTCTGACATTAATATTAGAAGTTATATATACAGAGCACGATAGCATGAAATAAATCACGATGCGGCAAGGATTAATGAAAATCTACGGGCTGAACATTAAACTGCTCGTCACTTAAATCCTCCCTGACGCCAGCCAGCATTTGGATACCAACATCTGTCGTTAGACAACAAATAAAGCTTGGGTTAGAAGGATTTAATATGCGTCAGCTGTACTACATAATTTCGTCAAAAAGATAACCTACACTTTTTTAAGCAAAGTGACTGCGCCAGGCGGCGATGGAAATAAAAAGATAATATACAAACACGTCAAATGAATAAAGAAACAAACCATGTAGTATCATACCAACCTAGCTTTCGATGTGGCTAATTCATAGCCAATACTAGTATCGGTTAAGAAAAAAAATACCAACTGACCAACTAGGTGGACTGTCTGGTTGGTCGGTTAGTAATAGACGGTGTAAACGTAGCACCAGCTTGTCAATCATCGATAGCTCGCTTCTAGTGGGAGAGGCATAACGTGATTTGAGGGGTAAGCCGTGTAATACGCTGTGAAACCAATCATGTTTCTTCGAAGAATAAGGAGCTTGAATCCGAGATCTATAAGAGGTCAATTAGCTTCTGTGCAATCAAGGAAAAATGTTAAACCGTATTCACAAAGCATAATGATCTGATGTTTATGACGTATAAAGCGCTAAAACAATAACTGCCACTATAATCTGCTGTGCTATTACATTTTGGCTAGGTATATCACCTATGTCATCATAAACGGGAGTTTCAAAGAAGAGCATACATACATACTCACGCCGTTTTCCATAAGGATAGACAGAGAACGAATTTCCATTTATTACGCGCCTTGTAACACTGACAAGTGACAAGAGCAGAATAGCAGGAAAATGACGTAGTGGATATTATAATTCTGCATCGTCGTAGGTTAGCACTATGTGGCACGGTTGGAAAACTCTCCACCACTACGAGTTTAAAATATGTGACCATAATATCCAGCTGAACTGGATAAACTGGAGAGGATTGAAAATAAAAACGGCAAATTTAGTAAAAAAAAGGGCATGCGTGTGATATAAGTGGATACTCCGGACTGCTCTAGCTGCTATTCTTCCAAAACATAATTTCTTATTCCCCTTACCACATATGAGGATATAACTACATGCCTCCTTGTCCACTTAATTATAACTTAAATTTACGTAATCCTTATCCGCTTATCCACAGCAGAGTATTGCCAAGAAGGTTTTATGTCGGGTAACCGGCCGTCTTTAAAATTTCAGCCAAAGCTCTAACAACATGTCAGTAAGCATGTTAATATGAACACAAGTTGGTGGCTGATAGAAGTAAATGGAAGAAAAAACATTTTGTGCCGACCTTTCCTAGAGCGGGATAAGGGCAGGAAGATGATGATGACCCAGCGTTCTTAAGCCTCCACTATCTACAGACTTAACCCAGGTGCTATAGTATGTTTGCTGGACCGTCAATACTTGTATTTTTTATATTTAAACAATCATTTTGAACTGAATCTTGCTTGTAAATTACAAGGACAATATAGTCAGGTTGCCCAGAAACTGCCTATTTAAGGCACTGGTAGAATACAACGAACTGATAGGCGACGGCTTAAGCACGAGGGTGTTGTGTAAAAACTGCAAAAACAAAAAAAGAAGGTGCAACAGAAAAATAATATCATAAACTCGTGACAGAGTTCCCAAGATGGATATATATATTCGAGAAAGTTACCAAACGACCCACAGGTGAGCTATTAAAAAGTGAAATAAAAAGGAACGTGGATCACGTAACAGTAAAGGCCAAATCACTTATAAATAATAAAATAATTTTGTACCAGCAAGTTTCAGGCCGTTTGGCTTTCCGTATAGTGTTGGCAACATGCAAAATGCAAAGGCATGCATGTGGTTTTTATGTTAGAAAATCTCAATATACGAGTACATAAATATCCTCTTTTATATTTCATAAAAGCAAAACAATAGACACATAAAATAGTATAACATCAAGACCAAATGGAATTTCCAGTTCTTTGCATCGTTGTACGAAATTTAATGTCACAAGCTTGCTAAGTAGCAAGAAGCTACATATAACACCGATAGACGTAAAACTTTGCACGTAGTCCGTGGGTTGATTAGGTCCGAACATACAGCCGTTTCCCAAGTTCAATTGAGGTGTCAAGAGTTTTTCAAAGACAAACTCCTTCGATAGGTTCGTAAATTCACAAAATCTCCTGAAATTAGGTTTGTGGATTGCAAAATAAGCGGTGATAATATAGATTAAAGAACTTAAAAAAATAATTAATCGGGACAGTTGGGAAAACATTCCCATCCACCATGGCTTGTTATGTCGGTAATATCAAAATTCAGTTTCCCTACTTAATCCTGTGAGCTGGACACAGTGCGCATAAACTTCTTCAAATTGAGCATTGATCTTAAAACTTTTGTATAATGAATGTCGAAGCTTTGTCTAAAACTTGGCATACCTTACCAGACTGCCATTTCTTTTCGAATAGAGCTATTGTAATATGGATAAAGTTATTCAAGGGTCACTGAAAGCTTTTATATCTTTGCCAAGTTAAACAGAGATAGAAATCCAACCGGTTGTTGATTTTATTTACGAACGTATCAAGATTGACACAACACACCATAAAAAGTAAAAAAAAACAAGCTTTATATAATTTGAAATCACCAGCAACATGTTTCAATTGTCTGGATATGTCTGTAGCGTACTAAGAGGAGGGGTTTCGGGTAGACGGGAACTGGTTGACTAACCCGAGCAATAAAACTGACCTTAGGTTATTGTTACGGCTTAGTAATCATATTGTTGGTGGTTAGTTAGAAATGTTCATGTCCTACATGAACATTTCTAACTGGCTTACTCTTTAGACCTTATTTTTGCCTAGGCGAGACACGAGGTCAAGACCTATCAAAAATACATCAAAAAAGGGTACCCGTCACAGTGAGTAGGCAAATTATGCATGAATAGATTGTGTCTTATTGAAGAGCATATTATAAATCAGAGAGCAGAGTGAATAGGTTCCTTTTAGACTACTGTGTACCATCTTGTGCCCTGACTATATTTGCTTGTTTTTAAGTAAGGTTGTCAATCGCTTGTTTATCGATAAAAAAATGCAGAATTAACTTTGATAATGTAGCTTTAGACAGCATGTATTTAGCTATAAAGACCAAGCACAAAATAAACTAGATAAATGATAATGTGAAAAACAATGACATGATTGTGATTTACAAATTACTATGATATTTACAAGTGTTAGATTGACATAAATATTCACAATCCGCAACGGGATTCAAAACCACATCTTTTTCTAAATCCGAAGCGCTCTAACCGATTAAGCAACGAGGATTTTACGCAGTTTCTAAGCGCTGATTCACCACTTGTAATACAAAAAAAAAAACAAAATTACAGAAAAAAAAATACTACAAGTTTGAAAAATATAAATACCAAAAGCTCGATTAGTCAGTCTTAAAAATCATATATCATACGCCGATGTACGTAACAGCTAGCCGGAAAACCACTGTATATTTTATTCTGAAAACGTTTGCCGAGTAAGCACCACTCGGAAGTGCTGAAACATAAATATTAACGTTACTAGTGATAAATGGCTGACGCTACTTAAGAATCTAATCTCGCTATACTCTCAAAACAACGAGCGACCCGTCACAAAGTTGTAGCGTCAGCTTGTACCGACAGCAGTGGTTATTTCTTGTGCAGCCATGTTTTGTCCTGTACTGCTAAAAATAACAGAGTGCCTACCATCAGTCGTCAGAAAAAAAAATGCAAATAACACGAAAAGATTTGGACCTCGCTTATAACTAATCTCTGGCATAGATATAATTTTAAGGGTCTTAATTTTGCTAAGTTTTTTTTCTAGAATTTATTTAAAACTTTCGGTTTTTCCTTTACTTATAGCCTACCAGCCATTTACTCCAAGTTCTCTGTGACATGAATTGTGCCAGTAACTTAAGGGATGTATGAACAAATTAATGTTTTTATTAATTAACACAAAAATGCTATATAGTAATTGATATTCAAAGACGAGACCCAAAATAACAATGGGTGGTCTAATCGCTAGAGAGTGATGTCTTCTAGACGACCTTAGAGCAAGCTTGACATTAGATTTTATAAAGATGTTGAGTGTGATGATTCATAATATTAATCATTATCATCATCATCATCGTCCATATCCCGTTCTAGGCAGGGTCGGCACGACAGGAATTATTGAAAGACAGATTTAATTAACCTTAATTATAAACAAAATACCATTCAGAATCTAGATTTGGTTTAAAAAGAAGTATTAACAGTATACGAGTAGCTTTAAGTTATTAGCACAATAATATAGAATTATATTTGCATGATCGCCATTTCATAGCTGTAACAAACAAGTTTTACCGACTATAGCACGACTATTTGTAGATCTAGAAAAGAGCTGGCTACGATTTCGTCTACAATTCCACAACCGACAAATAACTTCATTTCTCCCGTTGAAGCGAAATAATAGTTTCCATTGTTTTATGTACGCCGGAGAGTTCCAACCTCTTTCGCGGTTCTGCGCGTGATGAAACTTTTTGTTTCGTGTTCTTGAGATGTTCGTGTTACAGCTAAATCACTCTCTTGATTGTACTTTCTTGGACGCCAGTACCAAGACCAGCATACCCTAAGAAAAAATGTCTCAGACTGTATGAGCTACACGGACAAATAGATAGAAAATAATGTATTGTTCACCAGTATAACACAAAAACCAACAAAGAGAACAATCAAAATAGTGAGAAAATAGGCTTATCGCTGTGAAAGCGATATCTACCAGACAAACTTTGGATGAAATTAACTTGGAAATAAGAGGTATTACATTGTACAGTATTTTTGTATAAAAACGAACCGACCGAGTGGGGAAGCGCACGCCGAGGATGAGTCCCACCCACATTTCAAGGCAAAACATGCTGGATTTCGTTCTGCAACATTCATGAGAGTTTTTTTTGAATTTGTTGTTATTTATCAAGGTAAAGACTATTATCAAACGAAAATAAACTTTTTATTCATTACTGATTTTACGATAGAAGTTTAATCATCGTTAAAAAAACTATTTTTATACACCTCAAACAAGAAACATAATTTTCTGGGATCTTTTAAATTTTATTATCTAATTTTTTTTTGTATATTTGCGGCAATATAAATACTCATTTCGTGAAAATTTTAGCTGTCTGTCGATTACGGTTCATGAGATACAGCCTGCTGAAACAGATGAATGGACGAACGGATGGGCAACGGAGGCTTAGTAACAGGGTTATATTGGAACCCTTTGGAAACGTATTTTATATATTTTTTATAATATTACATTAGAAGTAAAAACATCTGAGAAAAATACTACATGTATTTTAGTAAAACACGTTTCATCAAAAACAATACTTTATATCAAAATATTTCTACCAAATTCATTCGCGCTTTCATTGAGACTCTAACTCAAATACAAAAATAGCCTGTTAACTCGCATACAAAAATGTCCATCGGTCTATGGGATTTAAAATAATCCTCTGGTAATGGTCTGATGGATTTAAACTCCTTCCACAGTTATCTGGTAGTATATTTAAATGGCTTCACAGCACAATTGGCAGTAGCTCAGCTTTCTGCGCTGTAGATTGAGGGTTCAATTACCTCTTGGGAAAACATTCTCAAAGGGTTGATCTGTGTTTGGTTGTTATTGAATCATAATATTGTTTTTTGTATATATTGAGAAAAATATAAGTATTCTATCTGTTGGGGATAGATAGCGCTGTGTAAAAATGACCAGTAATATTTATTCCAAAGTAAGATCGAATTGACCCCTTCAACTCAGTCGATGGATGTCGTAAAATATGATTAAGGGATCTCACCAGAAAAGGATAGCTCACTGTGTTTTCTATACACTTTAACTGCGATCACTTATCCGTCTGCCAAGTGTGGTGATTATGGTAAAACTCTCCAGTTTTGGAGGAGGCTCTGTCCAGCGATGTGTGCAGTGGTAAAATTCAATAACTTCTGGGTACTTCTGTAAAAGCCAGAACCGGATTACGAGTACAAAGAACGTCAAAGTCGGGAATAAGATTTGCGGCTGAGTTACCTACGTAATCACTTAATCTCCTCCACGGTTAGTGGCGTAATCGGCTTTTACTAGACTTATCCGAATTTAAGGTTTTAGTTTTGGTAGCTGCAAACTGTTGGGGGTACTTTAAACGGTTGGCTATTTATTCAATCTAAGCTTTGGTTTAAAATCTAACGCCAAATGGTCGAGTGACTACCCATTTACTCTGGATTAAGGTAATTATTAAAATGTAAGCCGGAAGAAATTATGGGTACTGGTATATATTATGTTGTGGTGGTTAAGCCTACTCTGTCTGCCTGCCTATTCACTCACTTATACTTTAGTTCACTTTAGCTCACTCAGGGACTCTAGGTAAAAATGAAAGGCGCGATCACGGTATTCGGTGTATTAATAATAAATTGCCTCCTTATCAAGGATTATATATCAGTGCCGAGAGTTGCTTGTCACGCAGCACACAATTTGTCTACGCGGACAAATGAGAGGGACAACGCGTGCGAGCGCGACAGAGCTATGTATAAATATTTGCTTGCGTCGGCGGGTTCCCTCGGATCGCCGAGACACGCTCGCGCACGGACGTCTCTGAGCTACACACATGTAAATCGCGACAATTTCGTTGGCAAATTAATCGCGATTGCGCCCGCAGCTACGCGCTGCGCGCGGGGAGTGCCTTGTTTGAGTGTAGTAGTGAGTGCCGAGTTACAAACTTTTGTATACTCAACGTCGCGCAAGTGAGTGATGGAGTGAAGTGTGAACTCAGTGAAATAGACACTATACCCTGCGATGGACCCGCCTCAGCCGGGCCCTTCGCGGGGTCATGAGGACGCCTCGCCCGCATCTCCGGACGATACGCGCCAGGTACATGGTCTCCACCTCGAGACATTATCGCCGAAGGGGCGTTACGAGAGTGATATTCTCACTCTCGCCCGACTTATGCAAGTCGGGGCCCTATCGGACGGGATGACTCGGTGGATGGCGTTGTACCTGCGTCTACAGGAAGCCGAATTGGAGGGCACGGAGCTGTCCATTGATGACATCACGGCCCTGGAATTCGCCCAGAAGGCAATAATTACATTGCCGCCAGTGACCCGCACCGCCCCCCGCCCCCGCATGCCTAGCCCGATGCAGGCAGACGAGGAGGGGAGGAAGCGCCGCCGAACCCGCTCAGCTTCAGCGAGCCCCAGGAAGGAGACGAGACGATTGAGCCCCGCCCCCCTCCCCCTCGAAGACGCCGCCCGCCCCGCGCTCGCGATTAAAGCCGCGGAGACACCACTGCCGCCCAGGGGAAAGGTAAGCTTTGCCCAAGCCGCCCAGGCCGCGTCGGGTAGAGGACAGCCGCCCCCCCCTGCGCCCGCGTGCGCACGCGCCCCTGCGCCCCTGAGCGCTCGCGCCCCTGCGCCCCTGAGCGTTCGCGCCTCTGCGCCCCTGAGCGCTCGCGCCCCTGCGCCCCTGAGCGCCCGCGCCCCTGCGCCCCTGAGCGCCCGCGCCCCCACACCCGCGTGCGTCCGCGCCCCCGCGCCCACTCGCACTGTGGCCGCCCGCGTACCCGCGCCCGCATCCGCGACCGCGCGTGCAACCGGCCGCACCCCCGCACCCGCTACCACCCGCGCCCCTACAGCCGCCCCCGCCAGGCCCCTGCCGCCGCGGCAAGGACAGGACCCCGCACCGACCAGTGGTGCAGGCGAGCCCACAGACGGGACGAACAAGAGGGAGGGACCCAAATACCCGCCGCTTATAGTGGAGAAGCTGGAGAACTGGTCCTCCCACTTCAAAAGCATAGCCGCCAAACTGGGGAGAGCGCCAAACGGACGCCCTTACGGCCAGGGTATCCGTTTTAACCCGGCGGACGAGGATGAATACCGGCTGATCCAAAGGTACCTAACGGACCTAGAAAAGACCGAACCGATCAGCTGGTTCTCCTACTCGCTGCCGGCTGAGAGAAGCCTCAAGGTGGCGATAAGAGGCCTACCGACGGACACCAATACCGAAGAAATATGGGAGGCCCTCGAAGAAAAGGGCTTCAAACCGGAGTACATTAAAAATATCCAGGGAAGGCAGGGAAGACCCGGGAGCGTGTTCTACTGCCTCCTAACGAAGACGCCAAACCTCACCCCAGCGATCTATGACGTCACGGAGCTGATGATGATGCCCGGCGTACAGATCGTGGGGTGGAGGGGGAAAAAGGGGCCAACGCAGTGCCACCGCTGCCAGAAATTTCGCCACAGCTCGCATAACTGCCACAGAGTGCAGGCATGCGTACGCTGTGGCGAATCACACAGAGCTGCGGAATGTCAGAGGCCAGTAGAGGAGCCGGCGACGTGCGCAAACTGCGGCGGGGCGCACCCGGCTAACTATCAAAGCTGCCCGGTCTTCAGGAAAGAGTCCCGAAACCGAAGAGGAGGGACCATCGCCGAGACATTCGAGGTCGTAAGGAAGGGCAGAAAAGGGACCGCCCCAGTCGCACCCAACACAGTGCAGGACGCAACCGCCTCCTCTCTGATGGCCCCGGCAAACATGCCAGGAACGAAGAGGAAACCCAGAAGGGGAAAATCCAAGGGAAGCAAGAAGCCGGCAGAAGACGCTGATCCGCCCCCACCAGCCAAACTGGGAGAGTCCCTTGGGCTCACCATTGGGTGCATCAAGGACATCCTGGAGCAGGTGCAGTCTGGTGAGAACGCCGAAACAGCTGCCCTAAAGACACTCGTTGCCCTTCTCAATGGGAGGTCTTAGGGTAGTTTTCTGGAACGCCGAAACGCTCACGGGGAAGAAAAAATTGCTGACCGTCTTCCTCCGTGAGCAAAACGTTGACGTCATGCTGGTCAGCGAAACACGACTGAAAGATGGAGTAAGTTTCAAGGTCCCAAACTACTTCATCTACAGAAAAGACGAAGCCACCACAGACGGGACAGCGTATCGAGGCCTAGCGGTGTTGGTCCATAGGAGAATTATCCACCAGCAGATCCCCGTTGTCGAGTTCCAGTCCATGTACGCGCTAGGAGTGCTCATTTGCGTCGCCGGCGAAAACATGAGGCTTTTCTCTGCCTACAAAGCCCCCTCGGAGACACTGCAGAAAGCAGAGCTGAGATCCCTGCTCACCACTGACACCCCGACGGTCGTTGCCGGCGACCTGAATTCGAAGCACCCATACTGGAACTCCAGCAGGGCATGCAAGAACGGTCGGATACTCTACACCGACTCCATGGACCATAACTACGAGGTGATTGGCCCGGACACCTGGACACGCTATGACGCGGACGGGGGCGGAGACGTCCTGGACATAGCGGTGTACAGAGGCCTCAGACAGACCCCAGACCTCGCCGTCCTTTGTGATCTCCCGTCAGACCACAGACCAGTGCTTCTTACACTGGACGTAGCCCCCAGCAGAGTGGTACACAAACCGCGGAGCAAGAAAATCTGCTGGGAGGCATTCCAGAAAGAAGTACAGGAACGGTCCACCACAAGACCGGTCGAGACACCAAAAGACGTGGAAGATGCTGCCAAAGAACTGACAGCAACCATCCAAGATTCCCTCTTAGCCTCATCGCACACCTCCATGCCGGCAAGGAAACAACCTCACCTACCGGCAAGGATACGGGACCTTCTACGCGAAAAGAGGGAAGCAAGGAGACAGTGGCAACTGTCCAGATGCCCACGTCAGCGAACGGCACTCAACGCACTGGTAGAGAAGTTGAGGACCGCACTGGACGAGCACGCCGCCGAGAGCTGGGAGAACCACATACAATCCATAACCGAAGACGTACCATCTGTTCATCGGTTATGTCGACAGCTGGCCGGAACTCCCAGCCCCACCCAACCACTGATGGGCGAAGATGGCCTTCTAAGGTTTGTTGCGGAAGAGAGAGCTGAGATCCTGGCTAACAGCCTCGAGAAACAGTTCACTCCCTTCCCAACAACAAACCAGGAACATGTAGAAGCCGTAGAAGAAGCGCTGGCCGAATACTTCAACGTGACGCCACCTCAAGAGAACGTGGAAGGAGATGAAGTCGAGGAAACCGGCATCCAAACCTTCTTTACTCCCGGAAGAGTCAAGAGACTCATACAGAGGCTCCCGAGAAAGAAGGCCCCTGGACTCGATGACATCTCCAATGAAGCTCTCAAACATCTCCCGCCCAAGTCTGTAGTCGCCCTCACAAGACTGTACAACGGCATACTCCGCTCTGGCCATTTCCCAACCAGCTGGAAAACAGGCAAGGTGGTGATGCTCCCTAAACCCGGGAAAGATGCCAGAAACCCCGCGAGCTACCGTCCCATCACACTGCTGAGCACGATGTCGAAGTTGTTCGAGAGACTCCTGCTCAGCAGCCTGACGCCGCACATCACACCGAGGGAGGAACAGTTCGGGTTTAGGGCCGAACACTCCACCACCTTGCAAGTCACGAGACTAGTAAACGAAATGGCCACCAGCGCGAACAAGAAGGAGTATGTCGTAGCAGTCTTGCTCGACATGGAGAAGGCCTTCGATCGAGTGTGGCACGAGGGCTTATTATACAAGCTCTCGAAGTCCACAGCACCAAAATGGATTGTCCAAATTTTGAAGAGCTTTCTGACGGAAAGAAGAATCGTCGTGACAGTGGAAGGAGTGCTGTCGAGCGAAAAGCCAGTAAAGGCCGGTGTACCGCAAGGAAGCTGCCTCTCCCCTGCATGCTACGCCTGGTATACCGATGACATCCCAGTCATTGGGCAGACGAAGCTTGCCCTTTACGCGGATGACGCAGCCTACTACGCGTCCTCGTACAGACCGGCCTTTGCTGTGAAGAGACTCCAGCCCACGCTAGATGCCCTACCAGAGTGGCTGCAAAGATGGAGGCTGTCAGTGAACGTAGGGAAAACCCAGGCGATCCTGACAGGGAACACCCCGCTGCCGCCACCCCTGAAGCTGATGGGAAAGGACATCCCATGGCAACCGGATGTGAAGTACCTCGGTGTGACTATAGATCGTCGCCTCAGTTTTAAGAAGCACACCGATAACGTAGTGGGAATGGTGAGGGGAGCTCGCGCCAAACTCCTCCCAGTCCTACGGTCCAAGCTGCCACTTAGAACTAAGGTGATGATCTATAAGACATACCTCAGAAGCCGTCTCACGTATGCTGCCCCGGCGTGGTATCCATACCTGAAGATCACCAACTTGAACCGGCTGAAGGCACAGGAATCCATTTCATTGAGGCATATCGTCGAGGCCCCTCGCTACGTGAGAAACTCGACGATCCGCAGCGGCCTCAAAATGGAAGACCTGGAAGCCTTCGCCAGGAGACTGACCACCGCAATGTTCAAGAAAGCCGACGCGTCGGGGCACAGCCACATACGCGACATAGCACCGCAGCACGCAAGACCACCAGACGAGCCCGGGAAGAGGCGCATAAGACCCTACTCGCGTGATTTTATCACGCGAGATGAAGAAATCGAAGACCACACCTCGAAGGGGGTGCCGCCTCCGGTGACCACTGCCGCGGTCGCTGATCGGCTCGCTGGGCCTTCCCTGGGCAACCAGGGATCTCACCTGGCAGGGCCAGATCGCACCGGCACGTAAAGTGGACCCGGAGAAAGCACCTCCCTCAAGGCCACCATCAAACTGAGAGACGCGCCCATAGTAATGGGCGCAGAATAGCCAGGGACATGGGGCTTTGCCCTGAACGCCCTTTCCCCACCCCAGAGGGGTGAGAAGAAAACGAGAGAAGACGGGTTCCCTCAGTATCACGGCGCGCGCGCGCTGCTATGCTCGTAGCTGTGTGTGCGCGTCCGCTTCAATGTTGTGTTCCCACAGTACCCCCCATCAAGCGAAGCGTACGGTTTTCTTGACGGTCCGGCCATATCTAGTTACGTAGGGCTGCTTATTTGCTGTTTTGGTGATGGATGGCTGTATCTCCTTTGATGGCGAATAATCCTCTTCGTTCCAAATGTATGCTGGTTTAAGTCTATCTAATGAAACAACAGTAACTCTCCTTGGCAGCTGAATCTTGAAATACTTTTCATGTTTCTCTAAAACTTGATAAGGCCCGTCGTACGGCGGTGTGAGAGGTGCTCGAACGGTGTCGTTCCTTATGAAGACATGCGTGCAGGTAGCAAGGTCCTTGTGAACAAACGGCCTCGTAGAAGCCGAAGGAATGCGTTGCATCGGTGATAACGCTGCCATAGCGTTTGTAAGGCGTTGCACGAACTCAGTTTCTTCGATGTTTGAGTTTGTAGGTACGAAGAAATCTGACGGAATGCGTAGAGTCGTGCCGAATGTCAGTATAGCTGGGCTTAAGTTGGTATCTTCACGCAGTGCTGTTCGTAGACCAAGTAAGACAGTAGGTAGGTCGTCGCTCCACTGCGTAGCTGTGCCTCTTGCCATTAACGCTGCTTTAAGAGTGCGATGAAATCGTTCGATTTGTCCATTTGATTGAGGATGGAACGGGGTTGTCCGAATCCTTGTTATTCCAAACCTCTTCATCAGCGCGTTGAACAGCGTTGCTTCAAATTGTCTCCCTTGATCAGTAGATAGCCGCAGAGGACAGCCAAACCGGGCAATCCAATTCTCGTAGAATGCTCTAGCTACCACTTCCGCTGTGATTTCTCGGACGGGTACCGCTTCTGGCCACTTTGTGAATCTATCGATAATTGTGACGCAGTAGCGATAGTCTTGGGATATCCTCAGTGGCCCGATGATGTCGATATGAACGTGCTCAAAGCGCTGTGATGGCGGGAAACTTCCAAGCGGTGTGATGGTGTGGCGATTAATCTTGGCTTTTTGACAGCCGATACAATTCTTTGCCCATATGCCGACTTCTTTATTCATGGATGGCCAAAAAAATTTTGAAGTGACAATTTTCCTGGTTGTTCTTATCCCTGGATGGCAAAGCTCATGCTGGGCTTCAAATACCGTCTTCCGATGCGCCAAAGGTAGGTACGGTCGAAGTGTACTCAGTGAGCTTTCACACACGATTGGTTGGTCCATGCCGGGTAGGGTGATATCGGTGAAGTTTAAATTAGGCTGTAATCTAAGATGCTTTAGTTCTTCGTCTCTTCTCTGATCTGCAGCTAGAGCATAATAATCAATGTTTGAAGGACATTGTATTTCCTCAATGCGTGATAATGCGTCGGCGACCGAATTCTTCTCCCCTTTTACATAAATGATCTTCGTACAGAATTGGCTTATGAAATGGAGTTGCCGCTCGCGTCTAGGAGTGTCACTGCTGCTCGGTGATTTTGTGAGTGCGAAAGAGAGAGGCTTATGATCCGTGCAAATTGTAACTTCACAACCCTCGATGAGTCGGCGAAAATGTTTTACAGCATCGTACATAGCTAGAAGTTCGCGATCGTACGTGCTGTATCGTCGTTGAGTGCTGCTCATTGCCTTGGAAAAATATGATAGCGGCTTCCATGCATTCCCAATTTTTTGCTGCAAAACCGCGCCAATGCTGTGGTCCGAGGCGTCGGACATGATACTGAGCGGGGCATTCAGAACAGGATGTGTGAGTGTGGTAGCTTCCAAAATGCTTTGACGGCATTCTTGAAATGCTAGCTTAGCTTCCGGTGTCCATTCTATTAGTGTCTTATCATTCTTCCTCCGGTCATGTAGATACTTGTTAAGCTCCCGCTGTAATTTAGCTTGATGTGTTAAACAGTCTCTATAGAAGTTTAACATTCCCAGGAAACGACGAAGCTCTACAACGTTCTTAGGGCGCGGATAGCTTGAGATGACGCTCGTGCGCTCGGCCGTAGGTCTGATGCCTTCAGACGTGACTTCGTAGCCCAAAAAGTTGATCTTCGTTTTGGCGAACTCGCATTTCTCAATGTTGAGTGTTAGCCCGTATTGGTTTAGTCGCTTTAAGACTTCATGTAACAGGGTCTTGTGTTTATCTTCGTCTTCGCTGCACACCAACACATCATCCACAAATGTAAAACAGTCGCTCATACCACGAAAAACTTCGTGCATGAAACGCTGAAACGTCTGACTAGCGTTCCGAAGTCCGAACGTAGTGGATTTGAACTGAAATAATCCGAAAGGAGTTATTATGGCGCTTTTCTGTGCATCTTCCTCCGATATGGGTATCCAGTAGTACGCCATTTTCAAGTCTAACTTGGAGAAAATCTTCTTGCCGTGAAGCTGGTACGTAAAGTCTTGAATTCTTGGTATCGGATATCTGTCTGGTAGAGTGACCGCGTTTAACCTTCTGTAGTCCCCACAGCATCGCAAACCGCCATCTTTCTTCTTCACGATATGTAGCGGACTGGCCCACGGACTTTTCGATGGTTGACAAATGCCCATTTCCATCAGGCGCTCGAACTCTGCTTTTGCGGCCTTATATTTGTCGGGAGGTAGCGGACGTGCTCGTGCATACAGTGGCGGTCCGGATGTTTCTATATGGTGCACAACGTCATGTTTTGGTGGCGACTTCAGTGACATGGGTCTCAGCAGATCCGGATACTCCTTGAGAATGTCATGGTATGTTTGGTTTTGGCTAATTACGTGTACCGTTTCTTGGTTCGATATAATTTGCACAGCGTTTATGGAGAGTTCAGTTACTTTATCGATGAGTTTCTTGCGGTCCAAATCGACCAATATCTTGAAGTGACGCAAAAAATCTGCCCCGAGGATAGATGTCTTCACGTCAGCTACTATGAATGTCCACCGAAAACAACGTCGGAGACCCAAATCTAATTGCAAACTTTTTTCACCGTAGGTACTTATCGGCGTGCTGTTTGCGGCGTACAACCGGTAGGCGCTGACCATAGGTTTCTTCTTCGAAGAGCGGTTGGCAGCTAAAACAGATATGTCAGCGCCCGTGTCCACGAGGAAACCTTGCGAAGTGTTGCGGTCGTAGACACATAGGCGGTTGCTAGCAGGAACAACACCGACCTCCGCCACGGTCGGTGTTTCTTCTAGTTTCCCGATCTCGAGTTTCGTTTTGCACACGGAGATTCACAACGAACTGCTCTGTCACCAAATCTGAAATGGTATTTACACAACCATGTGCCTTCCTTAATCCTCTTCGCCGAGTTTGTACGTGATCGTGAACGTGGATTAAAGGGACGGCGATACTGCGATCTTCCTCTGCCATGCATTTCCGCTATTTCAAAAGAAAGCTCCTCGATTTGTTTACTCATCGCTTCGAGTTTAATGTCTATCGCACTCCGACTCGCACTAATACTGGTACTCGGTTCTGCTCTTGACATTGCAGCAACTGTGCTTGCCTCTGAGTACTCCATCATCTTATCGGCCATTGCAGCCAGCATATCGAGGGATGATTCTGTGTTCACAGAGAGAACGACTCGTACTTGCTGTGGCAACTGGTTCATCCATTCTACTTTTAATCCAGCCTCTGTGATCATATTTCCACCAAGCTCGCGCATCCGACGAAGTAGATGAGATGGCTTTTGATCGCCTAGTTCCAAACCGCCTATAAGATGTTTGAAGTTCTTGATTTCCGATTGCTCATAGACTGATAACAGGCGTGCCTTGATAGCTTCGAATTTACCCGTTGCCGGAGGATTGAGCAGTATATCCGACAAATGCTGCAGATCTGTTGTTTGCAATTGGCTTAGAACATGGCGGTACTTATTCTCATCACCAGTTTTCAACGGGTCGACAAGGGCTTCAAATTGAATGAACCATAACCTCGGATATTCCCGCCAGAACGGTAGTAGTCTTGATCGAATCGTGACTGCTGCGAGGTCCATGGACTTGTTTGCAGTTTCTTCAATCTTAGGAGCCGACGACGCTGTAGCTTCTGCCATTGTAGATTCCTTGGATTCGCAGCTGTGGTCGGGGTTACCAAATGTGGTGGTTAAGCCTACTCTGTCTGCCTGCCTATTCACTCACTTATACTTTAGTTCACTTTAGCTCACTCAGGGACTCTAGGTAAAAATGAAAGGCGCGATCACGGTATTCGGTGTATTAATAATAAATTGCCTCCTTATCAAGGATTATATATCAGTGCCGAGAGTTGCTTGTCACGCAGCACACAATTTGTCTACGCGGACAAATGAGAGGGACAACGCGTGCGAGCGCGACAGAGCTATGTATAAATATTTGCTTGCGTCGGCGGATTCCCTCAGTTTCATTCCGACGCCGGACCTCGAGCCGGCAACACGTCTCGGCAGCTACCTGGGCTTGACAAAGCCCTCCCCGCTCCCCGCGGCCCCCGCGCCGCACCCGCCGCTCGAAGGAATTCGCCTAGCTACCTGGACTGCGCTGTGCCCCGGGCCTCGCCCCTCGCACCCCGCGCCCGAGCCCGCTACAGCGAACATAGAATAAATTTTTGTTTCTTTCTGGTGCAGCCCTTTTCAGGGCGGTCTTTGCCCTTCACGGGTGGCTAACCAGTTGACAAAATAACACGTCTAATTGAAACTGTCCTTCTCAGGGCATTCTTGTTTCTTTCCGGTCAGCCCTTAGTCAGGGTGGTTCGTGAAATTCACGATCAGCCGGTTTGACAGTAATTACCAAAGCCACGCTTAGTGGTCGGCCAAGGGATACCTCACGGTGATATACGAACTTGGCTGGGCGTTGACCCGGAGCGCCTGTGGTTCCCCTTCAGGTAAACACAGAATCCGGACGGGTCTGGCATCACCGGCCTTGGGTGCTCCCCTAGTCGGACGTCAGGTATCGGTTAGTCCACACCTCGGTTATCCCGTAAGAGAGATAACTGAGACTCACTGTTAGGTAGGACACCAGGGCTACACCCCCACCTGTCTTTACCCGACAGGTGGGATCACTCACTATACACACCTCCGGGTGCTTCCCCCCGGAGTTATGGATCCCCCTTTTAATGCCAACGCATTAGTGTCAGCAGTACTAAAAGCCATCGTAGGCTTCCTCCCTCCCGAACTCAATGTTGGAGTTCAATCTGCAATCCTTCAGGCTGCATCCGAATTCGGGGTTAGCCTGAATACGTCTCCCACCGCAGCCCATCTGGCTTCCACTAAGCCTGCCCTCCTTGCCCCTAAGGCAAAGGCCCATAAGCGCCCCGCCCCTGATGTAAATTCCCCGCCCGCCCTTCAGGCCTCCACCTCTAATGCGATGATCATCGCAGACTCGCCGGAGTCTCCCCAGTTACCGGCCTCCGACTCAGTCTCGGAAGGCGAATGCGACTTGGAGATGGAGACTGCTCCATCTCCAGCATTCTCAGAGTGCGAAAGCCAAGCTCCGTCATCCTCCTCCTCCGATTCCGACGACTACAAGGTAGTCGAAAGAAAAAAGAGGAAGAAACGCTCACAGGTGGCCCCTCCGGCTAAGGCCACTGCTACCACACCCTCCAAGGGCACTCGGCCCATACCCACCCCAGTCCCTGCTGAGAAGTCCACTCCCGTGGCTTCTCAAAAAAAGGAAAAGCCTCCTCCTCCCATCACCCTCACTGGTGCTAACTTTGAAAATGTTGTTGCGCTCTTTAGAGAGCGCAACATTCAGTACACCAAAGCTCGATCTGGAGCAAACGGCACCATCTTGCAGGTGCAGTCCTCTTCGGACCACCGAAAGATGACCTCCCTCCTTCGCCAGGAAAAGATTGGGTACTACACCTACTCTCTTCCTGAGGAAAAAGTCCTCCGCGTTATCATTCGCGGCCTCCCCTCAGATGTTTCCACGGAAACAATTAAAACAGACCTCATTGCACAGGGCTTCCCCGTCAGGGAAGTCCACCGCATGTACAGCGGTAAGTCCCCCAAAGTACCCTACAACATGGTTATAGTGGTACTAGATCTCTCCCCTGAAGGCAAAAAGATCTTCAACATTAAGAGCATCTTCTCTCTTACTGGCCTAAGAGTTGAGACCCCTCATCGTAGGGGTGCCCCATCCCAATGCCACAACTGCCAATTATATGGCCATTCCGCGCGAAACTGTTTTGCACGTCCCCGCTGTGTCAAGTGTCGTGAAGACCATGGCACAAACGACTGTCAGCGCACGAAGGACACCATTGAGCCGCCAGGCTGCGTGCTCTGCGGAGCTGAGGGTCACACCGCGAATTATCGCGGTTGCCCCAAGGCGCCCAAGGCAAGCAGAAAGGCGACCCAATGGACCCCTCGCACCCCCCAATATACAAAGTCCACCCCTAAGGTGGATTTAGTCCCGCCCCAGGCTCCCACCACCTCCAAGTGGTCCCAGCCTCTGCCCTACTCAAGCTTAGCTCCTAAAGCTAATGCTGCTCCGTCTAAACCGCAGGAGGCTCCTAAAGCCCCCCTGTACAAGGCTCCCCGCCCCCAACCCCAACCAAAGGCTACCCCATACGTAGCTCCTCGCCCTCCTCCGGCTACGGCCCCTACCCGTGGTATGCCTGACTCGCTTCTACTTGATGTAGATGATCTGTTTGCTCTCACCGAAGAGCTCCATGCGGCTTCAACTGCCATGGACCGCCTCACGGTCCTCTCCAACCACCGTAACACGGTGCGTTACCTAAACTCCAGCGACCCTCACTTTCTCTCTAAATTATGGTAGGACAAAAAGTAAGAACCAAACCAAAGTCCCTCGCAATCGCGTTCTTCAACGCCCGCGGTCTATCTAGGCAAAAAACCCTAATTCAAGACTATATGTCCAAGCATAAAGTCGATATTATGCTAGTGCAGGAAACCAACTTGAAACCTAGCCATCGCGTTCCTCGGATCGCGAACTATCACTTGGTCAGGAATGACAGAACGCACGCCGAACGTGGCGGTACTGTCATTTATTTCAAGCGGTCCCTGCACTGCATGCCTATCGACACTCCCCCTCTAACAACCCTAGAAGCTTCTGTCTGTAGAATAGGGATCACCGGTCACGATTCTATCTTCATAGCATCTTGCTACCAACCGAGTGGCAAAGACATTCTCAAGAGCGATCTTCAAGCTCTTTTCAGTATTGGCACCTCTGTCATACTGGCTGGAGATTTCAACTCCAAGCACGTTGACTGGAACTGTCAAGTTACCAATCCGAATGGTATCAAACTTAATAACATAATGGCCGAAATCGATTTCGACATTATTCCCCCCTTACGCCACACCCACTATCCGGACATAGTGGGTCATACCATCGATACCCTAGACATGGCACTTCTTAAGAATGTTTCCCTCCGGTTACATTCGATAGATGTCCATGATGAACTCATGTCAGATCATCTCCCGGTCCTTATGAGATTAGGTCCCCCTCCCGACTCAGCCCCTTCTACCAAAACGGTTATAGAGTGGCACAAACTCAAGAAATCTCTTGAGTCAATCCACTCTACCGAATTGGATCAAATCCCTGACGATATCAGGTCCCTTCAGGACGTGACTATCGCAGCATCCTCTCTTACTAACCACGTCACTACTGTTGTTGATGGTCTATCGAAACAGGTATCGGCCGAGGCATACCCTCGACCGCCCCTGCCAGATGACCTGAGACGGTTGATGACAAGGTTCCGCGCAGCAAAGCGCGCCTATAACAATTCCCCTTGTGCGAATAACCGCGCCACTCTTCGCGCACTAGATAAACTAGTTTACAAGCGCACCAAAGAATTCAGGGATAGTGAATGGGAAAACCTACTCACTGACCTAAGCCCCAGCCACCTGGCCTACTGGAATCTTACCCGCTGTATGAAAACAGATACCCCCATCTCCATGCCCCCTCTAGTCCGCCCGGATAAGTCCGTTGCCTTCGATGACGAGGACAAAGCCAATTATTTGGCTGAATGTCTCGAATCCCAATGCTCTCCAAGTCTTGAACCAGTCGACCCTGTCCATCTTGCGAAGGTGAACAGCGAAGTCGATCGCCTGGTATCTCTGCCACCCACCTCCCCGCCTCTGGCCCTTATTAGAGCTTCTGAGATCGAACAGATCATCAAGGATCTGCATCCTAAAAAAGCCCCTGGCCCTGATGGCATCACCAACAGAGTGCTAAGAAACTTCCCTATTGTCCTTATTTATCTACTAGTCAGCATCTTCAATGCTGCCATGAATCAATGCTCTTTTCCAGATACTTGGAAGTGCGCCCATGTTATTGGGATTCACAAGCCAGGTAAGGACCCCAAAGTCCCCTCCAGTTACCGTCCAATCAGCCTTCTTAACTCGCTAGGTAAAATCTATGAGCGACTCCTTATGAATCGTCTCTGGTCCTCTGTCAATGATCTCAAGCTCCTTCCCAACGAGCAGTTTGGCTTTCGAGCTAGACACTCGTGCCCCCAACAAGTGCTCCGCATCACGGAACACATCCTAGAAAAGCGCAATGCGTGCTGGCCCGCTCATACGGGAGCCGTATTCCTTGATGTAGCGAAAGCGTTCGACAAAGTCTGGCACAATGGCTTGATCTACAAGTTATTTGAGTTTGGACTACCAGACAGACTCGTACTCATTATACGAGACTACCTCCACAATCGAAGCTTTCGCTATCGAGTCGAAGGATCGCTCTCTGCCCCCAGACCAATCCGAGCCGGAGTCCCCCAGGGCTCCGTTCTCGGGCCCCTTCTATTCACGCTGTACACCAGCGATATCCCCCGTACCAATCTGGTAGAACTAGCCCTCTTTGCGGATGACACAGCCTTGTATACTTCCGATCGGAATACCGATCGGATCTGTATAAGACTGAACTCCGCCCTCACCACTCTAGGAGAGTGGTTCCGAAAGTGGAGAATTGAGGTTAATCCTACGAAAAGCGCAGCCGTGCTCTTTTCAAAGAATTATCTCAATAAACCCGACCCTGTCCAACTCTTTAGTAAACCCATACCCTGGGTCCCTTCCGCCCGCTATCTGGGCGTCGAACTTGACAGCCGTCTAAACTTTAAAGCCCATATTAGGACGGTGCGTAACCGTGCCTTTTACATCCTAGGTAGACTAGGCCCCATGATCAACGCAAAAAGTAAAATGTCCCTTAGAAATAAGGTGACACTTTACAAAGCCTGCGTCCGCCCCATAATGACATACGCCTCTGTAGCGTTTGCTCACAGTCCAAATATCCCACGCCTCCAAATTGTCCAAAATCGTTTCCTTCGCAAAGCCACTGGCGCGCCATGGTACATGCGTAACAACGATCTCCACCGAGACCTTGATCTCGAGTCCATCGCCTGCTTTATGAAGCGCGCTTCCCAGCGGCATTATAAAGTAGCTGCCAATCATCCGAATCCTCTGATACGAGTGATCCCTACCTACCCAACCGATCCGCCGTCGGACCGGTCCCTCCGTAGGCCAAGACACGTTCTTGGAGACCCGGATGATACACTCACCACCGCAAACCCGGAGGTGACGGCATCCATTCATTAACTGTCTCGTCACACAGAGAAAACACTATACAGATACACCGACTCCGCCGGCGGAGTCGATGAACCTTTCCGCCTCAAAGCGTTACCCTCGGTATCGCCTTCGGCCATTCCTATCCTCCCCCATCAAATGGCAACAGCCCAAGCCGAGGTCCGTACCTAAGTGGTGCCCTTGCGCTTGTTGCCTCAAAAATCAATTATTGGGCTCGCGCCTTCAGCGCCAGCCAGGTCCGCGCAAAGCTGCCCAGGTTCAGAACCAGGCCAGCGTATTGTCCTTTCAAAAAAAAAAAAAAAAGGATTCCCTCAGTATCACGGCGCGCGCGCGCTGCTATGCTCGTAGCTGTGTGTGCGCGTCCGCTTCAATGTTGTGTTCCCACAATGTGCTTAGAATTCACAACAAGGGCAATCTTGATATAATCGAGGCTATTTTCTGTTTGATGATCTCATTATTAATGGCCAAAACTGCAATTATAAACATTTCATATTCTGAGAAGTTTATAACACAATTTATTCTCAAAAAATCATAAAAATAAAGTATTTTTCCATTGCATCCATTGCATTTCCAAGAGACAAAATCCACTAATTGTACCGTCCCAGATGTAAAAGCCCTTGAGATGGCAAAAATCTTTGATATCTGTCACAGTACAAAGGATTGGAGCTGGAAGCAACTAGGGAAAACTAGGGGGCCTCGGATTCAAATAAAATTATTCGACAACTAATTGGCATAGGACAACAAAAGTCAATGTGATAGAAATTATGGGTTAGCTCTTAGCTTGATTGTCTATCTCAAGGCAAGAGCAACGGTGAGGTCTATGATTGAGCAAGCTTTTACAATTAGCCCTAGCTGTAGTAGTAGGAGGGTGGTCGCAAACCAGGTAGAACTTTTTAGTCCCTCCCTCTACCACCATCGTGATCATTCAGCCGCAACAGCAAGAACCAGAGATTCCCTTGCCCTTGTCTTGGAAAGGGGAGGAGTAAGATCACACCTTCCTTACAGCAAAGCCAGCTGGTACTGGAGAAATAGAAGGTCTATAGTCCCGAAACACCAAGAGGCTCACCGTTTTTGCCGTCGAATGCCGTTGCAGTTACTTGCTGCACTTGGTGACTTGGAACTTGGATGCATTCACTGAAACCACGATACTGTTTTCATCATCATCTCTATATGATGGAGAAGATAATGCCTAACAACCTTAAAGATCTTTCCTTGATATATCCCAATTATCAAAATTTTGAAATGATACATATCTATGCATACATATTAACCGCCTCTGTGGTCTAGTGGTTCAGTCCACAGATTTCTGATCCAGAGGTCTGGGGTTCGATACTAGGGGAGCAATATTGTGCTTGGTTTGGTTGGTGGTAGGATTTTGTTTAAATCCGCCTGGCTACCACCGTCTTGCCTAATTCTGTTGCAGTAATAACAATTCTTAAAAAAAAAAATTGGTCTGGCATTCAGAGGTAAGATAGCCAATTCCTCAGTTTATTGAGGTTTTCGGGTGAAGTGCGCCTCCACCTTCGGACTTATCTCAACTTGTTACCAGGTGAGATGTAGGCAAAGCGCATCCCCGACGTACACTAAAAAAAAATCTATTCACAGAATATTAAATGGCGTACTATTGCCTTGATAGGTAATTTTTCGATACTACCTGCAGATTATAACAAATACTCCTCCCACCTCCTCACTATTAGAGTACCCCGTCTAGGGAATAACAGAAAATCGCAGTTGACTAGCATTATATCTACATTATATAGTGCTGTGCTCCATTAATCAAGACAAAATCCTATGCCCTAAAGTTGGAACTCTTCTTACTCACCATTTGAGCAACCCGTCTTGGAGAGTACTACGCCTTACATAATATCGCAACTAAATAGCATTATATCAACCATTCAAAACGGGTCGGCAACGTGCGATTGATTCTTCTGGTGTTCGTTCTGAGGCGAAGGTAACCGCTTACGATTAAGTGGCCTGTATGCTTGTTTGCCGCGTAGACAGTGCTACGCTCGTAGCGCAATGTAGAACTGCTACGGCGTCGACTACAATTGCTACGCCTGCTACAATACTCGTGCCTATGAATGAATATTTGATGTTAAACATGGAATGTTACAGGCACTTTCAGATGCGGTTATACCATGCATTACAGTTTGTTTCAGCCTAAGGTACACGTTATATGGTTTTTCGTAAATTGTTGTAAGTTGGCTTCTAAGCACATCGTGGATTCAAAAACGTGAAATTTGCCAATACTGTTTCCAATAAGAACTGTGTTTTTGAAATTGAATCCTTATATTTCCCCTAATTAAGGAAACTTTAAAGTAATGTAAGTTTTCAGTGTGTTAAGGAACCAAAATGGTAAATCTCAATTTTGAATTTCAAAAATATTGCTGTTAAATATGTATTATTGTGATATGAATATGGATAAATCTAACCTTCGTGTAGCAGCGAATTTTAAATTTTAAAATCACGAATCTACAATTTACCAATAACCATATTATGCATACTTACCGAGGAGGAACCTCAGTTTAAGTAAAAACACTGGAAATGCAGACGTAAAATGGTCAGAATGTATAAATCAAGACGATGATTTGGGTCAGCTGCTCGCGGTGCACAGATCCCGTTGGTTGATGAATATACCTAGCTAAGCTAACGTGGGTACCTAATTAGAAGTTGGTGGTGGTAGGACTTTATTTAAGTCCACCTGGATGGCTACCACCATCTTACCTAATTCTGTCGCCATAATGACAATTCTAAAATTGTTGTGTTCTGGCAGTTAGAGGTAAGGTAGCCAGTTCCTCAGTTGGTTGAGGATTCCGGGTGAAATGCGCCTCCACTTTGGCCTTATCTCAAATTCTTACCAGGTGAGATGAAGGACAAGTGCTTACCCGTCGTACAATAAAAAAAGTGAAGAAAATGTTCGTGTGCAATAACGTTGCGCAGGAGCATGAGGGACGATGGATGGAAGGGTAGACCACTAACAAAAAAGAATAAAGATATGGGTTCGCTACCGGCAAACAAAAATCTTTTATATATTTACACAATATTTTGCCCGTGGGTTCATCTACATGACAGATACCTGGATAAAAATTAGCCAATTTTCTTGTCATAGATAAATTTATCTTTTAGGCATTTTTTTTATTAAGATCTGCTGTTTTCATATAAATGGTTACACAATATTATATGCATAATACAAACAAAGTTACACAATATCCTGCATTAATTTCGCACAGTGCCCAATACTAAGAAAAGCTTGTAATTTCTGAACTAAATTACGGATGGAATACTTATTTCTTGTGAATACATTATTATAATATACCTTACAATATCAAAACCCAGAACAAATATGGATGTTTTATTTATCACATTTTTTTTACCTGGATGGGAATCAAACCCACAATATAACCTAACAGTGCAGGAGGCTTAGATATTTTCGAATTTAAAACAGTGGTATCTAGAGATACGAGTAAAATGAGTATGCGTCAATTCAAAGACCTCTATGAAAGTCGGTCAAAAATAATAGAGTCCCAGGGGCTACCCTCTGCTATTGATTCACTTTGCGACTGGCTGGTTTCCGGAGGGTTGGCAAGGGTTCTGATTAGTCCATTCTTTGTTCCAGAAGCAATGACCCCCTCGCCTGAGGCCTGAAGCGATGGCGCGAAAGGGCGCTGTCTGCCTATTCACAGTTCATTTCCTTTCGTGTTTTATCGGTGAGTTTCTTTTACATTTTCAATTTTTATAATATGTATGTGATGATATACCCGTAAATTCATGTATTGGGTATGTATGTAATGTATTCTTAAACTCATAACTCATGTATAGGATAGGAAGCTCTATTGCATCGGCCTGCAATGCTCTGCGTAAACTAAGGGATGACGTTGGTATCAAACATTTAAATACCGTATACTACACTATAGAAAAGGAGTTTACGAACAATCCTCAGAATTTCCTAAAGAGACTCATGCGTAGTGCATTTTTATTAAGAATTTAGGTATTTTGACAGTTCCAAGCCTATATATTTTAGTACATATGAATTACCTCGCTAAATACCTCCATGAATTTGAAACGTCAGATGAATATATAGTCAGAATGGAGAGTAAAAGAAAAAGTCTGATAAACAAAATTACCCACAACTTAAGCATAAATGAAACAAAGTACGAGATACCAAGCTATTGATATTTTTAAAAGGCTACACTTGGAATTGAAATCAGTGGTTCATAAGCGGGTAGTGTTCAGGAACAACCTCAAGTTGTTTCTTGTACAGAAATGCCTGTATTCAATTGAAGAACTTTGCATGATTTATTGATCACTTAACTTCCTATGATTTATTTAAAATTGGATCTGATTTATATGTGTGTTTTCTTATTCATTTTTTTTATTATTGTACGACGGGTAAGCACTTGGCCTTCATCTCACCTGCTTACAAGTTTAGATAAGGTCAAAGGCGGAGGCGTACTTCACGCGGAATTCTCAACAAACTGAGGAACTGGCTATCTTACCTCTAAATGCCGGAACAAGACAATTTTAGAATTGTTATTATGGCGACAGGATTAGGTAAGATGTGATAGAGCTAGCCAGACAGACCCAAACAAAGTCCTACCACCAACCAAACCAACCACAATTTATTGTACTCCCCATGGGGATCGAACCCGGGACCTCTGGATCTGAAATCGGTGGGTTGAATCGCTAGACCGCAGAAGCGGCTTTATTGGAATTCAACTTTTTGCAAATTCAACATCATAGGATTCAACATGCTGCAAATTCAACTTTTTGCAAATTAACATTTCAGGAATTCAACTTTCTGATCCTAAGCGCATATTCTTATTAATAAACTGATTTTTACATATACGTTTTATGGATCTTTTTTAGGTTAAGATGTAATTATTTGTTTCTGACATTACTACCTAACTATTAATTTGATTTGATTTGTAATTTTTTTTGTGACATTCCGCATACACATATCGTTAAAACAACGATATGTGTAAGCTTTAATATGAGAGAATACTAAATAATCTTAAAGAACTTTTTGACCTTAGTCAAAAAATAACTCATATTTATTCATAAGAATGCCTTTTTTTTTTTATTAAGTGACAGGATGTAACTTCTGCTGGTGTTGCTCATAATGTCCATCACTATCATTATGAACATACCATATCCATCCATCAACTACCTGCAACCGCCATAATGTCCATAGAGAATTCCCATACTCAGTTGTTGTTACCATGCGAAAACCTTACCACCCTAGTTGTTATCGAGTCTCCGTTGAGCGGCTTTGAGCTTTCACACAGAGAGCGTATGCATCTCGTTCTGCTGCAGAATATTAAGGATTAATGATGTCTCAAGAATTTCGATAAGGGGATTTACCTACATTCGTTTTCCTTATTACTCAGGTAAAATAAACTAAGCAAAACCAAATATATTTTGTGTGCAGCAGCCGGTACCGTGATTGTTTCAGTGTTCTGTGTGGAATAGCTTTACTACAAACAACTTAATCCAAGGCCTCTTATATTTAGTTGGTGATTGTTTTAAGTCAGCCTGGATAGCTATCACCACCTTACCCAAGTTTGACGCCATAGTCAATATGCTTATTGTTGTCTTCCGGCATTAAGAGATTATACCAGTTTCTTAGTCTGTTGAAGATTCCAAGTGAAATGCGCTGACACCTTCAGCCTTATCATTAACTCGTCGCGCGTCCCGCTCTCTATGTAAAATACACAGCACCTCGATGGTGCTGTAAAACACTTTAACATTACAACGAGGCCAAGTGCTCACCGTCGTTTAGTAATATGAGAACAATATTACCGTTGTTATGCCACTAAATATCCATAATCGTGAATCTTTAGTGGCATAATTTCTCAAAGAGATATCATGAATCAAAGGTTTCAAAGCAGTAAGACCAACTTATACAATGATTTTGTACTTCACAACTTTCCTCACAAAAATTGTTTAGCGCAGTTTCTGAACTCCCATTCACATTGCAATCCGCACAATCTTTACCTCACAAAGAAACCAAACGTAGCTTGTAGCTTTACGAGCCACTCAATAAATCCTCGTCGTAAATTCCAGTACTCGGGTAAAAAGAAAAGAATTGAAACCGGTGGGATATAACTACTTTTTCACGCAATGCAGCACTGTTACCCACAGGTGTGCGATGTGCGTGGATAAAAATTTCATGGCCGCAATAAAAGGCAGATACGGCCGTATCGCATATTCTCATTACGAGACCCTGAAACATTTTGCGAAAAATAAGCTTCAGCCTCCGTTTTATCCGTGTAAAATTACAATACGGTCTTTGCATGCAAAGCACTGGTTCTCGGGGTAGTTTTTATTAAAATAGCAAGGTCTAAAGGTAAAAATCTAATACAATTATTGTAAATACCAGTTTTATTATAAGGTATTAGAATTTAAATTAGCATAACTAATTAATTATCATGAACCAACTAAAACTTCTAAAATGAGCTTCACAGCTCAGTTGGTAGTAAGTCTGCCATTTGCACCAAAGGCTGTGGGTTCGATGTGAGGTTTTATTGAAATACTGGCTACTCGTTAGTTTCATTCTCTGAGGCATTTTAAAACTAATGAAACCCCATCATCGGGGTGTGTTGATTGTTAGTTATGCCAACTTCTACCGACTATGTGGTCTAGTGGTTCACCCACCGTTATCAGACCCAGAGATTCCGGCTTTGTAACCAACAAAATTGTGCTTGGTTTGGTTGGTGGTAGGGCTTGTATTAGGTCCGCCTTGCTTACACTAACTACTTACACTACATCTGAGTATGACACCATGACAACAATTCTAATTGTTGTATTATTGCATTTAGAGGAAAGACAGCTATTTCTATAATCGGGCTTATGTAATATATAATAGTGGTATGCCACTATTGACAAAGTCAAAGTCAAAGTCAAAGTCAAAGTCAAAGTCAAAGTCAAATATGTTTATTCAGTAAGATTTTTTAGGATCACTTTGAAACGTCAAATCTACCGCCTGTTCGGAATCGCGACCAGCACATAAGGAGAAAGGCAAGAACCTCGGGCTAGTTTTTTTTTTTCATGATCCATTACAATAGCTTAAAATTATCTAATACTAATTACAATTTATTCACTGGAGCAAATTCATTTTTTTTTTAATGCCAGGCTTTCTTATCTTTTAGGTAATCTGAAATTTTATAATAAGCTTTCCTGGATAGCTTTTGTTTTACAAAATTTTTGAATTTATTATTTGACAAGCTTAGCACATCACTTGGCAATTTATTATAAAAGCGTACAGTTTGCCCTATGAACGATTTATTAACCTTATGGAGCCTAGTTGTGGGAACAGCGAGTTTATTCTTATTTCTAGTATTATAATTATGTTTATCACAGTTTTTGTCAAATAAGCTTATGTTTTTACGCGCATACATAATATTTTCATAAATATATTGGCAGGGCATAGTCAATATATTTATTTCTTTGAACTTGTCTCTTAATGAATCTCTGGGACCCATTTTGTAAACAGCGCGAATAGCCCTCTTCTGCAAAACGAATATGGTGTCTATATCTGCAGCACTTCCCCACAGTATTATGCCATATGACATAATACTATGAAAGTAACTGAAGTAAACTAGTCTTGCTGTAGCAACGTCTGTGAGAAGACGTATCTTCTTTACAGCATATGCGGCAGAACTAAGTCTCTTCGCCAGTTTATCTATGTGTGGGCCCCATTGAAGTTTATTATCTAAAGTTAATCCAACCAGGTGAGATGCAGGCCGAATGCTTCTCCGTCATAGAATAAAAAAAAAATCATGCCTTCAACACTATATACAATCAAGATATAATACACAAAATACTAAACCCAGAGTTTATGTTTTGGGGCCTTTGAGGCCACACGACCATAAGACTATATTCCCATGTTTGGAAAAAAAATCGTAGGTGTAGGTTTTTTTTCCACGTATGGGAATTTTGGGCTTGAATAAAAAAAAATCGATGATCTTTTTTTGTATTTGTAATAAGCGCAGTAATTTTATATGGAAAATAACACGTATAAGAACCTACTTAATATGAGCTGTGATAGCGTACTTTCAGTTATTCTGTGGCTGAGATAACTAAAAGTCATATAAAATTTTTGTATTTCAAGTGATTGCACTTGGTCACAACATTTACAAATGTTAATATGACACGAAAATACACAACCCACGACGGGACTCGAACCCGCGACTTTTCCTGAAGCCGGAAACGCTCTAACCAACTGAGCTACGGGAGAACCGACGTAAATTCCGATTTTTTGTGTCATATCTCTCAGCTATAGCGCTGATAACGTCATCTAGCAGAAATTCACTGAACTGTGATCTGCCCTAGTGTTTGAAATTTCACTCAAAATCTTTTCTTGCTTTTTAATCTAAATGTTAGAGCGTTTCCGGCTTCAGGAAAAGACGCGGGTTCGTGTCCCGTCGGGGGTTGCGAGTTTTTATGTCATATTAACATTGGTAAAAATCATATTTTTTTTATTTGTGTCATATAATGTTCTCATTAGGTACGTTGCTAACGTTCTGCTAGACATGCTATCTGAACCCTTAGGAACGATCCACGACTAGCAAAAAATGTAACGGCTATTATGTCGGTCGGTTCTAAATTAGATTTTCAGTGATGACGTGTCCAACACAGGGACAGAATTTTATATTCCTGTGGTATAAAAGGTAGATCATAATTTAAAATTTAACACTCAATCAAGTTTCGTCTGACAATCAGGATTTACTACGCCTCGAGGGCGTTTCATTTTCCAGCCCATTTCTTTCTTTGAAGCAACGCGATTAATTTTTAATGTGATCGGTGAACATTAATCGAGAGTTCTCAGCACCAGGTCGGAGCAAATAAGGGCATCAACTCGCAATCGATTTTTATTTTATTTTAATCTTCTTCTCCTTATTTTTTGATGGTATTATTTTATTGTTTTATTTTGTGTGTTAGTATTTACTAATGATGTAATACAAAATGAATTTATTTGTTCAATAACATTAATACTATTGTGTACAACTAACTATGTAGGTACAAAGGAAGCAGTCGGATTACCTAATGACCGTTATAAACGGTTTATAAGTAACTCAACTATTCCCGACCAGTACCAGACGGATGCGTGCCCAAGACACTGGCTGCATTGCCACGCTGAATAGCTATGCTAATTCGCTAGCCTAAAAAAGAACCAGCCATTGGGTATTGTGTCGCCTCAAAAAATAGCGCCTCGCAAGATTTGTGAAAGCCCGAAATAACAATAAAATACAAAATACATATTCAGAACAAACATCTATTTTCATCACACAACACAATGTTTGTCCCGGATGCGAATGTCCGATCGAACCCATGACCTACAGTACAGTAATCAGAACCACTACCAACTGAGCCTAGATTATGTATTTTATCCGTCATCTAGTTCCTATATATCAATTTATGGTTTGAGGCTAGGTGCTAGCGCTGTGTCATAAAAAGTATACCTTTATTTGACTCTTAACTTATAACTTAAACAAGAACGTAAATTAAAATGTGATTGGTTTTGTATGTTTTATAAATCTCATATTTAAATTACGATTGCTGACGTTTAAGATGAATTGTTCGTTTGTTAGCTGAAGTGTAAGCTGAAGTAGCTTCAGCTGACAAACCAAATCGATTATACGTCCGTCCATGTGTCTGAGCCCTTAACGATGTTATCGCTTGTTTACTCTGGCGCCCTCTGTCGGAATATTCACAATTGCCGTGATTTACGATAACGGTCTAAAACAAAGAGAGTTCGCTCAACTTAATTTTGTTGCTGATTGTACAATGTATGCATTGTTTCTTGCCCGCACGGCTGCCAAAAATTTGTATACAGTAAGGTTTTTAAAGTTCTGTTATAAATCACTCGGTTTGGTTGTTACTTTAACTTTAAGACGTGGCTTGCTGACATTGGTTTTACTATCTTTGAATTTTAGTTGGATCAACAGAATGAAGTTTGTAACAGTGCCAACTTTTTTTTAATGATTCCGTTTTCATTTTATAAAATGAAAACTTTCTGTGATGTGAATGAATCATTAAAATTTTAAAAATGTAAGTTTGGCTTTAGTTTGTCCATATAACTGTAAAATCATCACAGTTTTACCTTACAATAGTTTTTTTTTTAATTAGAGCAACATTTCTGGGAACTTGTACATTTAAACCTTCTAATAGTTACCAATTCCTAAGCTTTTAAAAATTACCTATGTAAAGATTATAACGTTAGAGTTGTACCAAAAAGACAGTAAATATGAATGAAAATAAAACTTGACTCATCTCATGTAATTTCGATATTATTATATATGACATGCATCGCGAAGCTAAGATTAGGTAGGTGGGATCTGCCCGGAGTAGACCCTAGGAGGTAGCCTCCTAGTGGCCTAACCCGGGCAACGAAATACCTCTTGCTAGCGTTTACGGCTGAATGATCCCAGCTCTAGTGGTAGGACCTGCAAAGGTGCTGGACATCAGCAGAACCAGGCTCCTCCCGATGTCCAGTGCCAAGCAACTCACTGTGTTCAGTTGGAGTGCAGGAGAGACAGAGTCCTCTGGGTATGCTCGTTCATCGTTGACCTCATTATTATCTGTGCAAGTGTTTATGCCAGAGACGTCAAGAGCTTACCCATTTCATGTAAAAATCAAAACAAGTTTAATTAGACGTGTTACATCGTATGTTTAAGGCTCTCAGACTAAACATCTATATATTTCAGCGTGCCGCCAAGACAGCAGCAGTAACAGCAAGCCCCGAGACCAGAGCACAGTTTCGGAATCCTCAAAAAGGTTTCGCGCGGAGTTCCTTGAAGACTGGCCGCATCAGAATGGCTCTCCTTACTTCGACCCAACCACGCCGGACAACGTTACCGGACTTGTCGGTCATCCTGTCATACTGTTGTGTAAAGTCAAGAATTTGCAGAATAGAACAGTAAGCTTTTATATAGATAGCTGCTTTGATTAGAATGTCCCTTGCTAATTTTGTGGTATCGTCGATTACTTAAATTTTAAACCATGCTCATATCTGTCAATGGGTAAGTTTTTGATCTAAAAGCTTGTCTAGGAATTATCTGACAGTGACGATGAGGTCTAAGATGGAATGAGTTTTCCCAAAAGCTATCTCATAGCTTATACATAGTACTGGCGCTCCGGTGCACAGGCGGAGCTCAACAAACTGCTTGGCAACGGACGTCGGCAAGAGTAGGTTATTTACATGCGATTATTTACCTATGTATAACTATGTTTTCATAACAGTTAAATTAATAAGTAAAAAATATATTTTTCATTTTAATATGTATGAAATTTTAAGCTTCTGATGTCAGGTATCATGGGTCCGTCACCGCGACATCCACCTGCTGACGGTGGGGCGCTACACGTACACCTCGGACCAGCGGTTCGAGGCGGCGCACAAACCACGCTCCGAGGAGTGGGCGCTTCGCATACGTAGCCCGCAGCGCCGCGACTCCGGCCAGTACGAGTGTCAGATATCGACCACGCCACCTATTGGCCACGCCGTCTTCCTCAATATTGTAGGTCAGTACTACACAGAACGCACAAACCGCGCTCAGAGGAGTGGGCGCTTCGCATACGTAGCCCGCAGTGCCGCGACTCCGGCCAGTACGAGTGTCAGATATCCACCACGCCGCCTATCGGACACGTCGTCTTCCTCAATAATGTAGGTCAGTACTACACAGAACGCACAAACCGCACTCTGAGGAGTGTGGGCGCTGCGCATACGTACTCTGCACCGCCGCCACTCCGGCCAGTACGAGTGTCAGATATCCACCACGCCGCTTATTGGACAAGTCGTCTCTCTCAATATTGTAACTCAATACTACACAGAAAGCACAAACCGCGCTCCGAGGAGTGGGCGCTGTGCAAACCTAGGCCGCAGCGCCGCGACTCCGGTCAGTACGAGTGTCAGATAAAGGTACACGCCAACACGCCACCTATCGGATACGCACGCCATCTTTCTATGTAGGATGGTACTACATAGAATGTATTTAGTTTAAATAATGATCACAGCGAGTATTACTACATTAATATTAGCTTCAAATACAATATCAAATAGGTATGCGTTGCGGCTATTTGGCTAGTCCTTAGTCAGTTCCTTAGTTTATTGAGGATTCCGGGTGAAGTCCGGTGTCAAACGATTTGTCAAGATCCGTTAGTGCGCAGGAAAATAGTGCTTTCTGGGATATCTTCCTTCGTCATAGACCTTATCTCTTCTCTTGTCAAACTCTTCCATAATTTATAAAATATAAAACATATCCACAGAGTTGCATATTTAATGTCCGTAAAAACTTTATATTCCCCCGATCATGATATACGCAATAAAATTGTGGAAACGTACTGAATTTATACCCTTGTTATTTTCAACAATAACTCGCTCCACTGAACTTCACAATAATATCCTCGACCCGTTTGAAGTTGCATCAATATTCAAAGGAAATTCTGTAGACCAAGAAATTATAATTAAGGCGTCTTACAAAGACTTGGTCACCTTAACCCAGAACGAGTTGATTGGAGACTTGGAAACTAATATCAAGAATAGCAAATTTGAAATACAATATTAAGGCTTCATGTTTGAGTGGCCATTCACAGTGGCAACATGTAACTTCTAATTAAATTTAGAACTAACTTTTTAAGTCTTTTGCAAAAGTCAAGCTCGAATCGGTAGTAACATTACATGTATTATACATTTATATAAATGCAGCTAAGAGCATTAAGTACTGGCATAAAAGGTTTAACTTTTGTTAAATCAAAAACATGAATAAAACTACTACACTTTACTGGACACTGGACGGTATTATAGCTTATTAGCAATTTCTTCCAGACACCCTAGAGTCCGATAAAAGCCTCCTTTCTAGGCCTATATTTCAGAACATTCAAATCAATTTCAAAACAAAACGATAAAAAAAACTTAATCATGTATTATGCCATGAATCTGTTCCTATTTGAAAGTTTAAAAATATACTCAAAGACACGTTTCAAGAACAAATATATCAAATTTTTAGGATCGAAATGTTGTACCACAGAACCTCAAAAGCTTCTCAGTAAATATAATCTCATTTACCAGCATGTTCTTATCAGTTCGAAGGAGGAAAACTAAATCGAAAACACGTCTGTACAGGAAATGAATAAAGGTATGAAGCGTGTCTGGGAATGAATGTCCCTTTACCATTTTAGAGGCAGAATGTTAAGAAAGTAAAAATCTATAAGGCTGCAAAGTTTGCAGCCTTATTTCAATGGTGACAAGTAAGAGATATTAATTGCACTCTAGTTTCTATAGCACGTCGCCACTTATTTCAGTGATCACGTTAAAAAACTAGCGATGCAATTTTCACACTTTGATATAAAAATAAAAAAGTGCATCAAATCTTTTTTAAGTTCCTCATCATTTTAGCCCACATAAGTCCCACTTCTGTACATGTTCTTCCCGTAATCAGCGATCTGAGCCATTTGCATCCATAGACTTCCGCCACAATACTATAGGTCCATTGAGTCATCCCGCACCACATTTGGTGGTTAATCGCGGTCACAGTGCGAAAACCGCCTCTGTGGTCTAGTGGTTTTATCGACCGATTTCAGATCTAGAGGTCCCCAATTTGATCCCCAGGGGGAGTACAATATTTAATTGTGATTGGTTTGGTTGGTGGTAGGACTTTGTTGAAGTCTGCCTGGCTAGCTACCACCATCTTATCTAATTCTGTCGACATAATAACAATTTTTAAATTGATATGTTCCGGCATTTGGATGAAAGATAGCCAGTTCCTCAGTTTGTTGAGGATTCCAGGTGAAGTGCGCCTTCGAAGATGAAGGTCAAGCGCTTCCCCGTAGTACAATAAAACTAAAGATGCTACCCAGCGGATATTGTTTCTGGGAGCTAAGTGACCTACCCACTGCCACTTTAGCTTTCTCATTATTAGAGCTATGCAAGGAGCTTTCAGAATTTATCTCGTAGTATAACTCCAAGCATAGCGTTCTCCATAGCTCCTTCGTTTTAAGGTTACTATTTGAATCTAGAAAGTTTAACTGTTTAAAATTGAATATTCAACAAATATGCTTAGTGAGTTAGGTAAGAGGGTAATTCTCCAGATATCTGACCGATATCTCGCCGGAATCATTACGGATACGCAACCTTGGACTGCTCTAACTAGTGTCACATTCACTACTCTCCTGTGTCAGTAGTACCCTCATCCTATATCCTTATATCCTATCCCTCATCCCACGCAACACAACCGAGTAGTCCATAATAAAAGTTGATGTCCTGAAATATTTATTTATTTATGCCCAAGGCAGGTTGACGTCAATAGGTGGCCGGTCTTAAAATTTCATTTAAAAATTTTACGGCCTCTGTGGTCCATTGGTGTGCCCACTGGTGTCAGATATTCTGCGTGGTTTAATTCGCCTATATTGGCGATATTACCTAAGTCTGTCGCCATAACACCAATTCTTAGTTGTTGTTAAGGTAATATATCCAGTTTCTGAGACTGTTGAGAATTCCAGGTCTACTTGCGACCTTACCATAGCATGAAACCAGGTGTGAGATCATCATCTCACCTGGTTTCATGCTGCAGCGCATTCTCGTCGTTACAATAAAGAATTAAATTATCTGCATATATACAACTCAACCAAAACATGTCAGAAGACATGATGTGCTGATCCCACCTAGAGTGGGATAACGGGCAGGAAGAAGAAGATGATGATGATGATGATAAGCGAGTTATTTATTTACACACAGGTTCACAGCTTACATACTGCGATTGAACTATCATAAAGTATCACGATAGTTCTATGTAACTAGTAATATCATAGATTTTCAGCACTTCTATCGAATTTTCGGTCATTGACAGCCAATACAACTTGTGTCCGACTGCTGAATTATCTGGGGACGGTACCGATACTTACGAGGGAATACAGTACTTTGATTGGCCTTAAGCCAAATGGGTGTGAATGAACTTTCGCACTGCGCTTTTGCCCTAATGTCTCTCTGCACTTTTGAAAGCCTTAAGAATTTTTCTGTATTGTGACAAAATAATTTTAAAAATAATTATTTTTCATATCGGTGAACATCACAGCATTAAGAGTTATATTCATTGAAATAATGAATGTACATTTACAAGATGGTACAATGTAAAACTACCACTTCACTTTGTACAAAGTATGAATGTACAACCAACTTTCTCTAAAAAATTTACAATTAAACTAACTAACTATGTACAAAGGAATCAGTCAGATTACCTAAGGACCGTTACAAACGGCCTATCGGTAACTCAACTGTTCCAGGCCAGTACCAGACGGAAGCGTGCCCAAGACAATAAGTTAGTTTCTCTTAAGTTTATACATTTTTACCAACCTTTTTATGCCAGATGTGGTGATTATGGGAAACATTTCAGTTAATTTACAAAGCTTAAAAGAAGGTACTTTTCAACAGTGGACATGTCACGTGTTTTTGTAATGTGAGTTAAGTGTGATAAAGCTAATTTACCAAATTGTAAAGTTGATTTTGCAACATCATTTACATTCTTGGGTGGTGGTGGCTTCTGTGCTTCATACAAGAACATCATATTTGTCATAGGTCATTGACTTTGTAATGATGTGAAAAATGACCATGGTTCCTGAGATAGCTTCCTTTTACATTGCAATTCTAAGGCCTATGATTTTTCCACAGAACCAGAAACAGAGGTCCTTGGTGGTCCAGACTTGTTCATATACGCGGGGTCTACGATCAACCTCACATGTATTGTGAGACATACACCCGAGCCCCCAAACACTATCAACTGGACACATAGAGGGAAGGTATGTCTGTACTTCTAGCACACTCCAGATCTAGCACTAAATTATTGTATACATAATCATATGTATAATGTCTTAACGAAGAGAGAAAAATCTCCGAAAATATAGGTCAAATAGGCTCTGAACTCTGTGCTGCAAGCAACCTTTAATAAAATAGATAGATACGTTGCCAATGAGTTGTGGCTTCGTCAACTTAGCAGCAAGATAACTTTTCTTGAGGACGCCTCGTTTAGAAGCAAAACCGGAGTCGATTCGATTTTTTCAATTTAAATGTCGTACTTGTAACTGAATATTTTTCTGTTTTGTTCTTATATTTAAATGGATCTCCGCAATGTTCCCCTTGTTACTCGTACATTAAAAGCAATGTAAAAATAAAAAAATATTCTTCTTAATAAACCGGGGTATTGTACTAAACATTCGTTCTTTGTACATTACCAATTACATTACATTTGTACATAAACAAGGATGTAAATATTCTTCCTGCATTACTCGGTTTTGTTCAAAGAAATCACAGTTCCTTGTGCATAACCAAGCAGGATCTCCGAGTAGTGTAGTGTGGGTTTGAAAGCTACACACCTTACACATATTTAGACATTTAGATTAGACAAATATCCAAATTTGCGATACCTCTAACCTAATCCCCCACTAACTCACCACCGGACTAGCAGACGTATGGCAGGCTACAACCCGTATCTACCCTATAAATGTCCCACTGTGTCGAACACATTGATTCGCCTCTACCTTTATGTTTAGAACTGGTAAGGAATGGAACTCCTTGTCCTCACCTGTTTTTCCGCACCAGTATAGTTTAACCTTGGAGTTTTCAAGTCTAGATTGAATAGGCTAGGAACTATTGGACCACAGAGGCGGTTACCTCATCATAACATGAGTCCAAGTGATATGAAGACATGACGCATTCCTGTCGTACAATAAAAAAAACGATGGTGCCATTAAGATGAAGATACTCTACAAAATTATAATTTGAAAAATCAATCCCTTTATGTATATCAGCAAGGCACACACGACCTTAACAGCAAACATGTGCATTGTTCGTCTCCCGAACATAACTCGACCCATAGGAAGGTAAGGTTAATATTTAAACGAGATTGATGCCTTTGTTTGCGCACATTCATTATTTTCAGATTAGATTCAATGCGGTTGCGGGTGGGATTGAACATAAATGTTCAATTGTTTTCGAATAATCATGGGACTTTGCATGCGTGGTAAGGGAAATAGAAATTTAGAGGGAACGAGTAACACAATGATGTATGGCGCGTTATATCTACCAATTATGTTAATACTTTATTAACTAAATAATATATCTTACATATAAATGATAAACTATTTACAATATGGAAGCAGTCGGGTTTGCCAAAGACCGTTACAAACGGTAGGTAACTCCAACTAATCTAGACCCTTACCCAGGCAAAAATGTGCTCAAGATATAAGTTTATTCACTGTTGAAAAAGATCCAGCCCTAAAATCTTTCGTTGCTTCAATCAATACTCAGGTTTTTTTGTAAGCCCGAAAGGCACCGGCTCCCTATGATCCCGAGTGCTCTACCCCATAAAGTTCAAACAAGAGTACAGGGATCTCACTAGATGGACAACAGCTTCCTACTGTGTAACATCTACTTTTACTGTGATGTTCAATCCGTTCGCCAAGCATGACACTCATGGCAAAATCTTATTATTTTGGAGGAGGCTCTGTGCAACAGTGAACATTAACGGACTGTAGTAGTAAAAAGTATGGAAGTTACTTACCTAAGTCTGTTGTTGTTTGATTGGTGGTAGGACTATTTTCAAGTCCTCCTCGCTAACTACCACCATCTTATCTGAGTCTATCGCTATGCCAACAATTACAAATTGTCCTGTTCCGGCATCAAGAGGTAAGAAAGCCAGTTCCTCAATCTGTTGAGTTTTAGAGGAACTTTCCACGTTTTTAAATAAATTATATTTTTACGATATCTATCTATCTGTACCAATATTATAAACTAAAGTTACCCTGTTTGTTGGTTTACCTTTACACGAATATAATTATTCGGCTGAACGGTTTTTTTAGTCACAGGTTAGCTTTTGACCTCTTGGTGTGCATAACTCATGGCCAGAGCTAAGGATGAGGTTAGAAAGAGCTTTCCCAGAAGACTTTCGTGTACTGATGGAACACAGCAAACCTTGGTGCACCTGCTAGCCAGGTGAATATTTAAAGGTTCTACCACAAGTGTTGTGATCAGTCAGCCTTAGCCGCTAGCAAAATGAAGAAGATCACACCTACCCTAAACTAGGATCTCAATGAATCTTGGCATGGATATGGTGTATACCATGGTGAACAACTTAGACCTCTATGATCCTGGTACCACGCGGGCTAAGCTGCGGGTAAAACCTAGTCATGAATAACCACTCGTATGCTCTCCATTAAATTCTAAGCTTCGACGCCCGAATCACTAACACAGGTACTCACCATATGCGGTAATACCTCGAATTCGGGTTTCTCGTTTGAATGCACGCGGATCGCTCTAATTGCTTTGGGATCTGAGAAGCGGGAACAATATGCGTTCCCTTTGCATTGTAATGGTGCTTTGCCTCGTTTGGTTATTATAACGCATTGATCCTGTCACCTCTGGTAGAGTTTACCACTGAAATACATAGGGATTTGAGAAGTTATCAAAGCCTGAGCTGGTAGCCAAATAGCCTCCTCCAATGCGTGAAGTGATAACAGTTAGATATTTCAAATTTAAGCTCATCGCCGACCAACACATCAGCTTGAGCCCAGCAGGCTGGGCTTAAGCTGTATTACTTTAATATATCCCTCTCACCTGCAATTTTAGCACTCATTACATGTTTCGGGTAAACGTTCTTTGGCACACAGAAGCCTAGAGTGTGGGTGGCTAGGGTGAAAGTATGTTTGGGCTGCAGGCTCGTTGTAAAAAAAATACATTAGTAGCAGTAGTATCTTTTCTTATCGCGGCACATTGTACTTTCTGTATTACATAATGATGACCACATGGTATCTATGGTAAGGAGCCTATCTAAAAATCAGCTCTCTATCTTGTAATACTGATTTATTGCAAGAAGCTTTTCAAGACAAAATATTTATTTAATTATTTTTTTTGTTTTAGTAAAGTAAAAATATTTATTCAATAAAATGTACAATTTAACTAACAATGTACAAAATAATCAGATTACCTAAAGACCGTTACAAACGGCCTTTAGTAAAGTAAAGTAAAGCAAAGTATTATTTATTGCTATATATATACGATATACATGTTTAAATACACAAAATGTGTGTACTACGTTGGTAAATAAAATGTATTTATTTCATTCTTTCCGATAAAACTATAGAAACTTCCAAATCGTGTTTATTGGAAAATGAATTACAAGAAAGATAAACTGCTTCTTAAAAATAAAATAAATAAGCGACATTATGACCTTAATAAAGCGCCATCTAAGCGCTCCAAGCTTAGCAGAGCTTGTAATATGTGAACTAGATTACTATCAACGGAGCTGAGAGGCAAGACAACCTTTCAAGACAGTTCCACACTCTGAAAGAGTTCACAGTAAATGAGCCATCATAGCAAATAAAATAGTGGTCCCCCACCACTATTTTATTTGCTATGATGGCTCATTAAATCTCTTCATCGAAGTACCCCCTACTTCGATGAAGAGATTTAGCTTTTCTGCAGGATTTACCTGTAAAAATAACTTAATAACAGAGTTTTCGTGCTGCCGAAACATTTTACTTCATGCCTAAATCAATCAGCAGGTATTTCATTTCATCAATTCAAATATATACACACTAGTTTATGTAATTTGAATTCATAATCTCAATTAGATATTCTGCGGTGCCACAGTATTGCCTTGAATTGGTAATTTACAGTTAACTGGAGGCCTTGATAAATTTAAGACCATTATCGCATTCGCATTAACCATGTATCTTCTTGTACTTTAACCGCCCATTAATGAACACTAATAGACAGAGCCTCCTCCAAAATTGTAGGCTTTCATCATAAACACCACGCTTGGTAGGCGTATTGGTGATCGCAATACATTTGATAGTAAGCTATCGCAACTCTTCTGGTAAGATATAATAAATAGTATAATAGAATAGCTGACTAAGGGAGTCGACTTTACGACTTCCGTGGGGTTTTGGAGTGGTCGATTCTCAAGCTGCGGCCGCCACGGCATAAATCAAAACTAAACATGCAAGGTTGTACTAGTATTTAAAATTTATCTATAATTTAGTACTTTGAAAACTGAGCTAAACATCCTAAGCTTTATAAATAAAACAATTCTATGATAAACTCTAGTAATATTCTCAACATAAATAAATAATAAAAGGGATCCACTATCTCGATGAACATCATTTAGTTACTAAACTCTTCATTATACTGTCTGTTTCTCAGAATTTTGGACCCGGGATTTAAACTTTAAACATTGAACACTCCCCACATAATCCAGGATCTGTTTATGGTTCAAAGTTTGAAGATTATGCGACAGGTACTTTACTATTTGGAACTCTTTTGGTATTTTATTTCAGATAATTTTAATTTTATAATAAATAACTGTACTGAAACAGCTTAGTTACAAAGTGCTTATTTGCATTAGGATAAATAACAAGGAACACATATCGTGGAATAGTTTCTACCGGCGTTTGTATTAACTTTTTAAACATTAAAAAGTTGTTATGACACAAGTACAAATTGTAATCATGAATGAAATCATGGGGTATGTTTCGCGCGTACCGTTTTCATTATTACTAAGCATAATAATCGCGAAAATTTAAAAAATAACTATCACAGTTGGACATAATGCTATCATCGGTATACCTATACCAACACCTATTCAATTCAAATTGCAGAGATGTTAAATCAAGAGTCTAAAATAATAAAATGAAGGAACATTCAAGTACCCTGCTTCTTCGTACCCGAGCATTGTGGAGTCAACAATTTTCATATCTCTGAGCTCAGAGCTCATAGTAACAATTACGGAGACATTTTATTCATATATTTTATAAAAGCTCGGGCTACTTTCCGACTTGGAATTCTCGGATATTTCAAATAAGTCTTGATATTCTTGAAGCCTTGAGACGAGAATGCAGGTACTGTGTCTTATTATGAGAAAATAAAGTAGAAGTATTATTCATGGAACATATAATTTGTGATTTTTTATTATATCTAATAGAAAAATTATTTTTTTCTGTTTCTTAATAGCTAAACATAATAAGAAAAGAATAACCAAGCTGAAGACGAGAAGACATACAAAATCTAAAAAAGTACAGTGTGCACTTTATTATGGCACGAAATAACGGATATGATTGCGTATAAAACCTATATTTATCCAGCCGTCTCAGCGGAGTTGCACTAGCCGTGGTCGCGGGCAGACAACCCTATAAAAACGTTAATAACCGTTTTTTTTGTATCGAAATATTGTGTTCTAATCGTGAAAGTTTAAACAATACTATAGGTAGTGTAGGTACGTCTTATACATTTTTCAAAGAGTCATAGGTTACCGTTAAGGGGGATAACCGTAACCTCTAAAAGCATGATTGATTTAATATTACTTTACTTTTGTCACTATCTGCACAGTGTAGAAAAAACGAGACATAGGTAAAGTAATATCAAAACAAGAATGTTTCTAGAAGTCGTGGTTAGGCCTCTGACTTTTTTCTTCTTTGCTTAAGATGACAACCACAGCAGGCATGTCGCTATCAGTCTAACATTAGGTATTTACGAATATCATCAGCATAGTCTCCCGTAATTTTACACTAATGAAGGCCTCGATAATAATAAAAAATAATCATATGCAAACACAAAGTACTCTTGGTTATGTCGTATTTGAGGTTGGAGTTGTTTATTAACTTTTACTTTTTAGTTTAGTTTTTTCATTGATTTATACAAAGCTGGAAAAAAAAGAAATGCGACATTACAGATGAAGAAATAAGCTCTGTAATGGTAAAGATATCAAAATAAATATTGAAGCACGTTACTTTCTAACAAAGCTGTTATAAAGCCAGCGGGTATTTGACTTTGCACGCTAGTTCAAACGAAAGATTAATTATAGTCCCCCGTCTTGAAAGTAATAGTGTTATGAGTTTCTGATATTAATGTAGAAGTTAAGTAAGTATGTATACAGTTTGACAATAATGAGATTGCAGCTTTTAGATGAAAGACTCTCTCTTAATGCAAACAAAATAAAGCCTTGCAAACGTACAATACGTTTGCAAGGCTTTATTTTGTTTGAACGTTCATTTCAAATTGACAGGTTGATTCAAAAGTAACATTATTTTGTTTTTTCGTAGCACTTTACTTTTTCTAACCACAAAACATAAATCAATATATTTGAAAAATATTTTATACAAACACATCTAAATGAATTATAACTAGACGAGAGAACTTATATATATTACGGGGCCTTTGCCTATTTTTACAAATCAAAGTATATGATACCTGAAATGGCTTAGCTTTAGCGATCATATCTTTCACAATTAATTTACTTTGAAATGAGTATATAAGATAGTTCAGGATTGAACGTTAGTGTTGCGAATACACGACTACATCAAATTTTCTCACTAGCAAAAAATATCCAAAGTTGACTTAAATTGCCAAAAGTGTTGGCCCTTTAATAGACATGCCCAGTTAGGCCTTGACACTTTGTACCGTAAATAAACATATAGCAGACACTGTGTTTTATATTTTCAAAATTAATGTTTTTTTCCGTATAAAATTAAAACGTAGTAATTCGCGCGTATTTCTGTCATCTGGTGGTCATAAGCGCCGTGGTTGAGCGCACAACAATGTCATCTTTATTATAACGATATCTTAGTTCTAAACTAGAGTAAGTGCGTTGAGTCGCTAATCTGAGGTTATATAGGCCCTTAACGTATTTTTTTACTTGAAAGAATACTAACAAAGAGTTACTAAAAGGTTTGAGAGAAGGTTTCTCTAGTTTTAATTACCTATATTTCGATGTTATCGAGTGCCAAGGTATAGAAATCTCCATCGCCCACGGCGGGCAGAAAGTTTTCAAATAAATATCTCGCCATTAGTCAACATTGAATGAGTTCGGTGATGTTGCAACTTTATTATGGTGATGTATTGCTGGAAATTACCAACTTGAGATATTAGTGGTGTCACGCAAATTAGTTGCATAACACCTAATGGGCAATTTGCCAGATAATATAAGTCACACTGTCTCATGTGCAGCGGAGCGGGGATCTAATACAGTATCCATGTCGCCGGTAGAAACATAATTACTATCTTTATACCTTTATAAATAAGTACAGGTTCATTGTATAGGAAGGAATTAAAAAAAAGAGGGCTTTTGTCCAGCGTAAAAAAAACATTTAGGCCAGTGAATTAGCATTGTTATTCAGCGCAGCAATATAGGATCAGGATCAGATTCAGATTGAGATACCCATAAATTGCATGTTCTTATATAGCCTGACTGTTTCTCTTGTAAGTAGTTAACATTGTACACATAATTCAGTTAGTATGACAATCATTATCATAATAAATGTTTCAGGCAATCGCAATGTCAGGTCATTGCAATACATATGACCTTGTATATAATTAACACTATATCTGGGTTTGATACGCAGTCTCTAAACAAAGTCTTCGGTACCCTCGTTGATCAATTGGTAGAGCGTTTCCGGCATAAGTAAAAGATTTCAAGGCTGATATATCGATAGCGGGTTCGAGTCCCGTCACGGATATGAGTGTGGATATGTATAAAACATTTTATTAAAATATATTATTTTTGCCTTTTATATTTAGTAGGTATTAAACATATACCAATGTGTAGGTATACTTTTGATGTATGTATGTATATTTCATTTGTCTATCAAAATTTTTATTTTAGGTTGAGTACATTTTTCTACCTTTTCAGTGTATTACCTCTCTCTCTCTTTCATTCAAAGGTTTGCTGGTAGAAAACTCTTAAAGGGTTAAACTCGCCTCTGTACATATGTTTTTCTATGACATGCTTAAATCATATTTGAGTGAATAAAGAATAAAGAAAGAATAAAGAACGGATTGTGATTTTTTCTGTCTTAATAACATGTGTAAAATTACTTTGGCAGTCACGCGAATCGTATATGTTTTGTTCACAGACAATAAACTTCGACTCAACTCGAGGTGGGATATCCCTAGTTACTGAAAAGGGAATCCACAGTAGCAGTAGGCTGCTGGTACAATCCGCTCGCACCACTGACGCGGGCGCATATCAGTGCGCACCGGACAATGCGCAGACGGCGACGGCGAGAGTGCATGTGCTAACTGGTAAGAACTAATTTAAACCAAGGAGGTGTTCACTTCGAACCATACCTTTTTCGACCAAGGCGACAACAATACTTGGTAAGTTCTAAGTAGGTTAGGTACGATACGTGCTACCGCGCCGTTATGAAAAAAATTCTTCATCCTATTTAATTTCCTTTTTTTATTTAATAATGTAGATAAGATTTTCTCGCTGTACTAAGTACACTTTAGGTCTTTAAAATATTTATTGTTTATATGAAGCGCAGTGAGAATTTTTGTATTTTGTAAAGCTTGATTATACCTGTATCGCCGCAGTGGCAAGCGTGCCACTAAAATTAACTATGTTGAGATTTTGACGTGGAAATTGGTATTTGGTAAGGGTATTTCCGAATCATGAACTCGACACTCGAATTCACCTGTCAAATAAAATGTTACAAAGAAGTGATCGAATTTGTTGTGAGTTTAAAGTTTTGTATATATTTTTATTTGCATTAGATTTTTTGAGTTAATTTAAAGAAACAAGTATGAATAAGACTAGAAGACGATAAGCTAAACATTTCGGACGTGTGAAAATATTTTGCAGAATCATTTCTGACATAATATAGTGATGAAGAGTTTTTTTCCAGGGCCACTGCGGCCAAGTCTGAAACCGAAAGAGTTATCGAAAAGTCATATTAAGAGTTTCGTGCTCGATTTTAAAAGAAATAAGTTCTGCATTCAAGAAAATAATTGTATTTATAGTTTTACTAGAACAGTTAATTTTTGAAAGAAAAGAAAATTGCAGCTTGAGTTCTTTGTTTGATAATAAAATAAATAATGTAGCATAACTATATGTGCCCAAAGTTTATAAAAGAAAATTTATAAATTCCACTTTATGAATTTAGTAAAGGTTGTACATACAAACTACGCGTAAGCTATTAAATCCTCTTTTGCTGTATTTTCTGTTCGTGATGAGCCGAAATTAAATAGATTTTTTGATATGATTGAATAGCTTAAATTGATAGTGGTAGGTAGGTATCTAATTCGTAGTACTGAGGTATTTGACCACGTTTTTTGAGCTGTTACCGGCTTAGTAATTGAACTCAACCAGCGAATGTCATAATAGTCGACTAAGGGGTCGTAAAATTAGAAGCACAGCAACTTCCTTCTATGTATTTTTCAACAACTGTACTGCGGTCACTAATCTGCCAGCCAAGCCTGGTAATTATGGCTCACATTAGTAGTAGTCTTTGAGGAGGCTCAGTCCAGCAGTGAACACTGTAGATGTGATATGATTAGTAAAATTGCTTACTTATTATAGTCTCAAGGAAGCATAAGGACCTTAGGTACATAATAATAATCACTTATTCCATCTTCCCTTGTAACGTAGTTATCATATTATCTTTGTAATTATATAAATATACCAAATTCTTACAATGGTTTCACTCACAATACTTAACTTGATTATAAACAAAATCGCAACAAAACAAGAAACAGCGTCCGTAAATGGTAACATAAATGACAAAGTCCAGTGTTTCTCTACTTTTTCGCTGTTTATTGTTATTAATATATACCTATGTATATGTTATTTAACAAACCGTTATTTAACAACAGTAATATATACTTAGTTTTTTACTATTTTTCATCGAATAACTAAATCGAAGATTTTTCGAGGTAGTGAAAACACATCCGCCGGACAGACATACGAAAGCATTTTTGCCTAATCTGAAACGGAGATGCTTCCCTCGCGCTTTGCACGCGCTGAGTCAAAAACACTACTAAATTTAAATACTCACGTTTTTACGTGGTTAACTCATAATATCCATCTCAATATTCTCAACACAGTTGCTCAGATTTACTCATACATAGTAATAATATGGTGATGATATGCTAGACGTCGTGCAGCCTCAGGTACTACGTAACTGATGTAACTAGATCTGTCAAGTGACACTGTACGTGTTGTGGGATTGGACTAATGTATTAATTACTGTTGATTCAAAGCACTTACCTAACAATACTACAAACGGTACGTGCAGCCTATTCTAGCCTGTGTTCTGTAGTAATAATGAACATTATGCTGCGGTGTGGTTATAAATTGATGTGCTGAACTGAGAATGGCCTGCACTATTCAAAGTGCTCGGGTTAGTGACAAACTGCAGCTCTATTTTGTTATCTTATATAACAAGAACTAACAATGCACACTGAAGTTTTGGAAGACCGCAGCACGCAATTGACCGACAATATTGTAGCGGTCGCATGGAGTCTATGGATGGAAGCAGTTTCAGGTCCACGATAAGTTGCATGATCTATGTTTTGCAGTACAAATCTAAGAAAATTAAATAATGAGGATGATTCTCATCATAAAAACAATATTCATATATTCTATTATCTACATACCAACATAAATTATGCATATTGGCATGGATTCAAATGTAAACAAATTAAGACAATGTCTTCCTCTATTACCTTAGAATATATTTCTAGTAAAAAGAGCTTATAATCTAATAGCAAACTCTTCCAAAATCTATCGCTTTTTTTTGTACGTCGGGGAAGCGCTAGGCCTTCATCTCAGTCAAGTTATGATAAGGCCAAAGATGGAAGCGCACTTTACCCGAAATCCTTAACGAACTGAGGAACTGACAATCTCAGCTCTAAATGTCGAAATACATTAATAAAAAAAATGTTATAGATCCAGACTTAGGTAAAGATGGTGGTAGCCAGGCTGACTTTAACACAGTCCTACATCCAACTAAACTAAGCACGAATTCATACCCCCTGGGGATCGAACCCGGGATTTCCAGCTGATTGATATACGTTTTGCGAATAAAATAAACAAGAGAAACAAATAAAATGTAGGCCGCTGCTGTTTCAACACAGCATGCTTACGTTGATAACAAATGAAATTTACGTGGCACGAGCTAACTTTAGAGTACACTTGATGGAAATAAATCGTGTAGCATATCTAAATAAAAAAACAGCTATTAATAAACACCACAAAATTAATCAAGAAATGCGTCGCAGGTCAAAGTTCTCACCTAGTTTATGAACAGCTAATTCATCATAATGCGTTCGTGCCTTGAAGTTATAAATATCGTGCGTTACTTAAAACCTCATTAGAAACCTAAGCTAGCGGTAATCAAAATAACGTATATAAATAGTAGAACACCCGGGACTTAGTTTCTGTATGAATTTTCAAAAAATATTTCTTAGTACACTTCTAAATCTTACTAAAAACCTGAATGTATTTAATTTATTTCTGAATTTCAAGTCCCTAGGACTAAAATGCTATGGCCACATGAACGTCAACGCGTATCGAATATATCAAAACGATAATTTTTGCGTGATAACACCGCGTGAACTGCCAATAAACTATGCTGTTGCTGTTTTTTAATGAGCTATTTTGCATCTGAATTTGAATGAAGTAAAACCATAAAGAAAAATTAAGATGGTGGAAGATATACACAGGAAACGCGATCGTATTCATCGATACATATTTTCTTGGCTTTGGCTTGTATGAGATTTCATACAATCAAGAGATGTTAAAGCGGTGAAATTTTAACCGTCTCTATGGTTCACCCACTGGTATCAGATCTACTGGTTCCGGGTTCAATCCCCAGTGTGGTACACTATTGTGCTTGGTTTGGTTGGTGGAAGGAGTTTGAGTTCACCTGGCTAGCTACTACCATCTTACCTAAGCCTGTCGCCATAACAACAATTCTAAATTCTTGTGTTCCGGCATTTAAAAGGTAAAAAGTTCCTGAGTTTGTTTAAATAAACAGCCACACCAAAAACTCAGAGTACCGTTAGTCAGAAAATTGACACAATATGGTAGTAACCATTTATTTCATAGCTATGGCAAGATATAAAACAACTACTGAAGTTTGATTTCAATAATTTAAAAACATTATCCACCAATGATATTTATAAACCTGTGTTAACGGCTAACGAATTAAAAAATCAAATTGTAGCAAACACTTGGCACGATTTTGTATAAACATCAAATTGCAAAATTATTCAGACAAGGTCAACATATGTTATTAGAATGAATAGAGAAATCGTGTAGGAAACCTCAACTTGCGTCCCTTATGGTAATTGCATAGAGGTGTTCTAGTATTCAGACCTATGCGGTTTGGGAAACAAGGCACGTGGGACGTGAATGCTTCTTGATTTTCTGAGGACCAAAGTAACATAATATAATATGAGTCAAAGTTTCCTTTATAGCGGTAAACGTCGCATAGCGGTCGTAAAACCACGCGAAAAGCATTGTATGGCAAACTAAGCAAGCAGTGTTTATTTTTATTGGTGATAGTCAAGCTTTGACCACTCACTCATTTGAAAAACAAGTAAAGATGTGGCCGAATAGAAAATACCTACGCTTAGCTAAAAGGATCCTTTTCACTCTGGACTTGAAAAACTCCAAGTATATTCGTACTGGTGCGAAAAATAGAGAGGAAGGAGTTCCACTCCTTGCCAGTATAAGTCCAGCTGGCTATCACCATCTTACCTGATCCGGTCGCTATAACTACAATTATTAACGTATATAAAGCTGTTATTATTATAAAACTGTTGTTTAGCATTAAGAGGTTTGATAGCTAGTTCCTTAGTTTGTTGAGGATTCCGGGTGAAGTGCGTGCAATAAAATCATTCAAAGAGGCAAATCATTGCATTCGACACGATGAAACATCGACAAGGTACTAGTTGTAACCTGCCATACGTCTGCTAGTCCGATGGTGGAATGGGGAAGTGGGATTATGTCAAAAATATCGTGCGCATATAATAATGTCAAAGTGGAATTTATAGATCACGGACAGCCTAACAGCCAACCGTCTGTGTCCTTGACTCTGCAAATTGGCTTTAACAAGGTAATCATCATTTATGAGTCCATGTGACGCTCAATCGAGTCCAGGGTTTCGAGCTGGTTCTTGGCTGAACCATCCCAGAGATGGCAGCAGTACTTTATACGATATCAGACCTTATCTTTTTACAAGTTTAAGAGCTGTCTGGGGTGTGAAGGTCCGCTATCCGCGTTTCCATCGTCTTAGCTCTCTTAAACTCTAAAACACGTCATCATCACTATTCCTGCACATAATACACTGTAATAAAGATCACGGTACGACATAAATTAATAAAAAATATGAAATAAAGTACAGGATACATAAAATTGCACTCATTTTAGCTTCGATTCTAATTTAGCTTTATCTTTTGAGATTCAGTTTGATGGGTGATTCCTCTGGGCTTTACGTGCAATCTGGATTTTGGTAACCCAAATTAAAGATTTGTGTTATGATTATAGATATTTGTATTGTATACACAAAAAACAGTCTTTGCGTAACATAGTTCCTATATCATAAGTGTGGTGCTAGATGGCTTTGTTTTAAATGAATGTCCTGTAATATTTATTAATATTTCTAGATTAATAACTATATATGACGGTAGCAAAGTATTCAAAATAGTAAGATGCATGTAGGAGTTGATGACAAGACTTGATTGCTAGCTTAAGTAAAGTCTGTCGTGCAGTCAAGTATAAATCATGAGTACCACTTGCAATTTTGTGACCTAGACAATATTTGTATATTTTATGCCTAAACGAACATAGTTGTGCACTTATATTTGAAATAGAGTGGCTCTCAGCTAAGAGCAGGTAGATAATTCATACGAAATTTCATCAAGTTATGATATTTTTTTTTTTAATTTGGAAATCTTAAAATAATAAATAAATAAACTGTTCCAGACCCATACCACCCATTCTCTTGTAGGTTATAGATATAATTTAAGTAAACCTTTACGTAGTACCTTTCTATGTGTGTATAAAGCTTGTTGTATAATAATTTACAGAAAAAAAAAATTGAATTGCATTAAATTGAATACCAGACTGAAGAGTGACCACCTGCATTGCCACGCTAAATAGCAATGATAAGAAAAACACCATTTGGAAATTTCACGAATTTCAAAAATGTTCTCTAAAGAGCCTTCAGTAATAATGTGGTGGTTTTCGTGACTACAAATCATAAAATATATTTATTTAACGACCGTTTTCGCGATAATTATGTTTATGCCCGTAATCATTCTTTTTGGTGCTGCTATTAGCACAACCAGCCTTCCTTTATATATGGTTTTCCCTTTATTTATTAAATTTACAATGTTTGTTATTTCAGTTTTGCACGTAACGAAATAAAGCATATTTTTATATTATTAACTGCGCTACTAACCTAGAAGAATAATGAATCTACATTTTTGTTAAAAACCAGGAATCATACAAAAATGAACGTATGTAAATATAATAGCTAAACAAAATGTTTTGAATATAATAACTATAAACAGATTTCACCTCAATTGTATAAAACTTCAGTATTTTACAACCATAATAACATTTAATAATCATAATCACACAATATTAAAAAAAAACGAACTTAACTTTATTTTAATGTGTACCTAACACATTCAAATAAAATTAAAACAAAATTTAATAATTAGCATTAGGTACATTCAAATACATTTAGAATTGAATAGATTAAATTAAATTACATTAGATTTATCTAAATACTTATTTAATTTATTTAGCAGCACGCATCAATAAAATTAAAAGTTTATGATATTTGAGTTGCAATCTAGCTAAATATATTGATGTAATCTTAAAATATATTTTGTTTACAGGTGAAACCCCTGCGGCCATGCAAGGCAGTGCGCAATGGGCGGGCAGCTTTGGGCTGCTTACATTGTTATGTTACACGTGTACTTTAACTTACCTACACATAATTGTATAGTCTTTTTTAAGTATTACTAGTTTGAAAATAAGTGAGAGTTCAAAGTTACCTAATACTGGTGTTGTGTTTTAAAAGTCTATATTGATTTTTTTTGGGCAACGAAACATTGTGGTCTAGTGCAAAATGTGTTTTTATAAATGGAATATTATGTTTGTATAGCCAAGCTAATTTTGTAATATTAGAATGAGGTCTACGATAGAACAAGGTGACCCAAAAAGGTGTCTATCAAACTCCCAACAAAACCTTCAATCTCGCTCCATTTACACCTGCCATTTTCTAGTTCAAATGCATTATTTTGCAAGTCAGGGGCAGTCAGGGATTTGGACTTATTTTTAAATCTACGTCGGAGAAGCACTTGACCTTCATATCATCTGGTTTCACGTTATGATAAAGCCGAAGGTGGAAGTGCACTTCACCCGGAATTTTCAGCCGAATCAGGAACTAGGTATACCTCTAAATGCAAAATGGAACACAATAATTGGATTTTTTTATGTCGGCACTCTGGTAAGATGGTTGTAGCGGGTCAGACGACTTTTTTTACTGTACGACAGTGAAGCGCTTGGCTTTCATCTCACTTAGTATCAGGTTACGATAAGATCAAAGGTGGAAGCGCACTTCACCCGGAATTCTCACGTGTCTGAAGAACTAGCCATCTTACCTCTAAATGCTGGAACAGAACTATTTGAAATTGTTGTCATGGCAACAGATAATAATGACTTAGGTAAGATGGAGGTATCAGATAGATTTTAACAAAGACTTACCATCAACCATACCAAGCATGCTATACTAAGCAATATTGAAACTTGAAACAAGTCCTACCACAAACTAAATCGAACATATATTCGTATTCCCTGGCGATCAAACCCAAGACCTCCGGTTTTTATACCGATAGACGAACTACTAGACCACAGAAGCGGTTAAATTCTTTATCGAATTCAAGATATTGAATTCCTATTCAAGAGCAGCATTGTTTCGTACATACCAATCCTTTCGGGTGTGATCGACTGTAATACGCGGTATTATGGCACGCCAGTAAAGTTGGCTCGTTTATCACTAACCGCACTATTGTAACGGTGACGGTCTTCCAATATACATTGGTATGTAATGTATAGCTTTAAGTATTCAACGGGATGAAAATGGAGAGCTGTGGTTATTGTATCTTTGGTTGCAGTCGTTGTCAATAAAACCGATAAAAATGGCGGCTTTCTGAATATCTTTGTTGTCGTTGTAGATATTACATGTTCAGAAAGCCGCCTTATTTATTGATTTTAATAAAACAGAGATTGCAACAAACATACACAATAGCCTTGGAGTGATTTTTTCACTTTGATTTAATTCTTCATAAACAAAAACATTGTGATATGAGTTTTTTAGCATAACTTAAAAAAAACTAAAAACGTTGACAATAAACTTTTTTTAAACATTTCTGTTTTTCTGAGGATCTAATAAAATACATTTGAATCTGCTATTGATCTCAACTCTCATCAACAATCGTAAACGTTAATAAAACCTGTGTTTAAACATGTTTATAAACTAATTTATTTGCTAAACAAGTTTGAACTGAAATATTTAACTCATTGTGTAGTGTAAGCTATGAGGACTTTATTCCAAGGTGTGATTGTAACAATTCTATTTTAAGCCCATATCGTGTTTTAAAATGTAAAGTAATACTCATACAGATTTTGAAACATCGTAGATTTGTTTTTATTTACTTCCTATTTTTTCCGTGGTTAGCATCAGAGTCATAAATGTGAATTGTAATAGATAAAACACACATAATCTAAGGTCTTTCGACTTATTTAATAAAAGTTGTAAATATGTAATTGAACTAAGAAAATTGTTTTTAAAGTTCCAAGTTATAGAATAAAAGAAAAGTTTTTATAATCACTGTGTTTTTATTTGTGCGTAATAAAACATTAAAAGTGGTCAATATTCACGTACGATCTATAAAAAAATAAGTGGACGATACAACTATTTATATCAAAGTACCTACTGATTGTAATTTTAAGGCCACCCATATGAAACTAGCTTTTGCGAGCGGCTGTCTGTCTGGCTGTTGTACATGTTGTACCTACTCGGTAATAAGTATTATTTGTTGTTTCACATTACCCGGACTGTATCCATGCCGAATTTCACTTAGATACGTTAAGCCGTTTAACCGTGAAAGGGTAACTTTTTGGTGATACTCAAGAGATTGAAAATTAAAACATTTTTGGCCTATTGAAAAACGAGTGAAGATATGGCCTAATATCGTGCATTCTGGACTTGAAGACTCCAAGATCATGCTGCTACGGAAAATCTTGGCTTGGAGCTCCATTCTTTGAGAGTTATTATGATAAAAGAAGAGGCAAAGCGATGTGTTCGGCACTATGGAGCCTCTACAAGGTACGAGTTGTTATTTACCGTACGTCTGCTAATCCATAGGATAACACATAAAAGTTACTTTATAGTTTATAATAAGGAATGGATTGCTAATAATGTATCAAAAATCAAGACTTTTATATTTAACATGAAAGAAAAAGAAAGCTCAAATCTAAATTCCAAACGTCTGTACAACATACAAGAAACTCTTTCAACGTAAAAATTCAAGAACTCGCGATTCCCGCTCGCTTACACTCAGACATCTCGAGAATTCTCTTTAGGGCTGTCTTTTCATTCGGCAGCTTTATTTACAAGCACGTAATCAAAAACGCTAGGAGTCTGAGTAATTTATTACATAGGTAGTATATATAGGTATGAAGTTGTGTGTATATGATGGTTTTATGATATTGTATCTGTTTTTCATGATGTTTGTATTGTCCTACTTGCGTAATTTTTTATGTTTTTTTATTTAACTTGCCATCTGCAATATTAGATAACCCGTTACAAAATCATCCTACCTACCTATGAGTCGAATAAAACATTTTTATTTATCTCTGATGTAGTCGAAAATATCAATAATAGTACTTCATCCCATTATATTCCATTGAGGTGTCTAACATTGATTCTCAGCAGCATATCATGAAACAGAAACCCGCGAAATTAGTTAGTAAATAATTAGTTGAAAATATTAATCCGAGCAAATATGACGAGAAAAACTTAGCAATGGGTAATGGATCATAATTTACTTGTCATTTCCGGAAATAGGTAATAAGGTCACTGAACTCACAATACATTAAGTGAGTACAACACTTAATTTTCGTAGAGGTAAAGTAGCATAATTATCACTAAACCATGAGGTCCCGAAAGTAGTATAAGCATCTCTGGTTGCAGTCGTTGTATCATAGAAACCGAAAAATAGGGTGGTGTCCTGAATATGTTAGTTTCCGTTGTAAATAATAAATACTTAGACTCACGCCTGTTTTTCAGTAGGGTATGCAGATACAACGGATTTCCACTTACTACGCTACTTGCACACCTCTTTTGCCTATTTCATTCTCGTCACATTCTTCATATATCCTCGTCGGTTTAGGGTAGATACCTCTGACTCGAAGCCCAAAAGCCCATTTTCATCGGAAAAAAAAAACGATTACAACAAAGATACATAAAACCTAGCAGTAGTCATTTCACAAAATGCATGGCACGTGGACGACACTTATCCACTTTGTGTTCGGAAAAACCAAGTGTCTTTCATAGATATGACGTTTTCATTATGTAACCTTCGTAACCCTTTCCATTGAAGTGTAGATGACTCTCAGAGTTCTGCCTATACGTCACCACTTGTCACCTCCATATTGACTAATATGTAGCCGGAATATTTACAATTTTATAATGCTTATAACATTATATTACTGACATTAACACTAACAAGGTAGGGATGTTTTTACTCTTCTATCACATTTCTATGAAATCGTTGGAGCGTTTCTTTTTAGGTGTTTATACCCAAAGGTTTATATTACTAAAACTTCGTTGTTCGTCGGACGGTCTTTCTGTATAATATCTTCTGATCTTTTGGTAAAACGTTACAATATTCAGATAATACATTTAACACGTTATTACGGTGCATCCTTTAAGATTTTTTTTTCTGTTCATCGTTTTTTGACACTTATAATATGTAAATACATACAATCAACACTCAAACATAGAACCATAATGTCCATATTGTCCTGGGTAGGAGTTGGACCTACAACCTAACGCAAAAGGCATAGCGACTACCAACTTAGCTATGTATCTTGTCTTCAGCTGGTGTGGCGTCTCATCGAAAAATTATAAAGCAGCGTTCACTGCAACGAACGGGTCATCATCATAATCATCCCATAATAGTCCAGTACAGAACATTAACCTCCCGCAAAGCATCTTAAATTGTTATGGTGAATTTAGACATATTTACCACAGGCAGGTAGGTTGGTGATCGCATTATTTATTACTCAGGTATAAATTTTCTAGTGTAGGTATAAGTAGGTATAATAGTCTTAACACCTTCGTTATATCTAGTGACCTATTTAATGGTTTGGTGCTGAATATTACTTCTGAGTACTAAGTTCGCTTGAATGAACATTATTGAAACCGCTCTAATGGAAATTGAAATGATAGGTACGTAGGTGACAGTTGGATTCCGAAATGGTTATACTTCAATTCTGGTCATCCAATGTCAAACCAAGAAAACTTCTGAAATCACTTGGTGCCATCTGGCGTTTATCGGTGGAAGTATCTTAAACAATAATTGTGAACGATACAGGCTGTACCTATTTATTATTCCCTATTATATATTATTATTAGTAGTAGGTTATCCACAAAGAAAGAACGCGTCAGAACAGATTTCAAGCTTCGTATGCCTGTATTCATCAGCAACCACTTCCTTCAATTCTTCTCCTTAGTGCTCTAATCCCACACTAAGGCGGAATCAACTCAGTATCACTCTATACTAGTATATATTTGTTATAGTATCACTACTATATATTTTTTCATGCCTCGTGTACCGAGCCTGTAATTCACCGCAACCATACCCTTCAAACCGAAACACAGCAATACTGCTTAGCGGCTGAAATAGGTATGGTAGTGGTACTTCCCCGGACGAGCCCTTTTACAAGGAACTCCACTACTCTTGTACGGTATATGCCTAAAAATGCTGTTTGAAAGCAGTAATAAATGTCACTGTCAAATACATTTTTTTTATTGTATAATGTCTTTACTTACTTGGTAACAACTAACCGTGGTTTTCTTTAAAAATAAACTTTGCTCCGTTTGGCAAGCCAATGAACTAACAGAATCGAACTACTTTTCCATTGGACTTGGCTTCGATTAGCTTCATTCAACCGTCTACACCCGAAGCGGTCTCTCGCCACCAAATGAAACGAGAAGCGTATACTACGAGTATTAGAATTATTATTAACTCAGAATTATTAACTCAGAATAGAGTAATAAATAGTTAAGCCATAACTTATTTACATCGGATGAAAAAGGTGGTGTGTATAAACAATATAATGCTTTGTACAAATTAATGTCCTGTAATGAGTATGGAACGATCAATATGAAGAAAGATTTATCAGTAGTGCTGACAAGAGTGAAACTCTTAAATTAAAGAAGAAGTAATATTATTGTCCGGTTGCAATTATTTAAAGAAATAAAATCTGCAAATACTGCTGTGTTAAAGTTAATTTCCTGTTAGTAATATGTTTAATCAAACAAAATCAGTTTGTTTTAATGTTATTTATATGGTAAGGTGAAAACTAAACTTTCTTAAAATAATTTGAAAACTATTCTGAAAACGATCATGCTCTATGTGAGTTTCGGCGACAAAGATGGCAGGTAAATTGATTCGGGCGTTACTTTGCGGAAATCCATTGTTCGATATGAACCTGAAAAAAGAGAAATATGACAAATCCGCTGAATTCGTTAGAAAAAAATACAAATCGACACGTGTCGATTCACACGAGGATTCCAAAAAAAATTTAACTAAATATTTTTCGGTTTTCAGATTAATATTGTCAATATTGGACAAAGATTTTTTTATAATCTTTAGTATAATGGCCTAAAACTATATTACAATCTAGCCTGCGTAGGCCAATGAGTAATTTTATGCTAATTTAGTATTAATATAAAAAAAATATAAATAATAAATAAATATTATAATAGAGAAATTATTTTAAGAATGTGTCCAATGTCAAGTTTCTTACAGTATCTATTTAAAGGGAGATATGTTACACTATATTAACTCAAAAGGTTTAGTTCTTTTCAGTCTTATCACTGTGTTTTTGTTATCAAGGAGCTGGATTGCCTCAACGTTCACAAGTTTATGAAGTCTGTTTTCGTGAGCTTGTGCATGTTTTTTAATAACTTTATTGACGAACTCGATACGAAGGTCCCGGTGGAGGTCGTCATTCCTTATGTACCACGATGCATTCACAATGTCCCTGAGTACCTTGTTTTGGAAGCGTTGTATTATTTTAATGTTAGTTTGTTTGGTACAGCCCCACAGCTGAATACCGTAAGTCCATACTGGCATCAGGACTACTTTGTACAGCAAAATCTTGTTGTGTACTACTAATGACGACTGTCTTCCAAGAAGCCAGTACATTCTTTTGTATTTTAACTCAATTTTTTCTTTTTTCTTCTTGACGTGGGCTTTCCAGCGAAGCTTCGCTTCAAGGGTCATGCTTAAATTAAAAAAAAAAATACTAGCTGGTTTATCACTATTTTCTATTTTCTTGAGACGTTGATCAAATACTGTCATAAGTTTGATGATTTCGTCTAATTTATTGTTGTCAGAACTGGTTGTATGATTGCTCCTCTGGTAGTTTCGCTACTTCTTGCAGCCATTTGAGTATATGAGACGTTGTTGGTCTTGAGTTGTGTGTTGGCTGACGTAACTCGCAGCCCATGGGTTTGCAGATGAGTGGATGACGTCTTAACCACTGGTGCCTGCTGTTGACGTATGGCTGTTGGTTTTTTGTCGATTTTGTTTCTCATCTTCTGCATTTCTTTGGCTTTCATACAACCCCTGTAGTTATCCGGGTGTGGTTCTCCACAGTGTACGCACTTTGGTTTCTGTTCTGCCGGCTTAGAGCAGTCATTTGTAAGATGTTTGCCTGTGCATTTGACATATCTGGGCTCCTTGGCACAGTACTTATGTGTACTTATGTGACACCTCTTGCAATGCGGAATGAGTTTTGTGGATCGCAGGGGTTGAATGTCAACCGCGCACCCCAAGATATGTTGAATCCCATAAACTTGGCTTATTTCTTCAGTGTTGCTAAAGGCTAGCATAAGCATGTTGAGTGGTTCCTTAGTCTTCCAACTAAGTTTGTTCACTGCATCTTCAACCTTGAAACTTTGTTTTGTAAGGTCTTCAACTATTTTCTCCAGCTTGCAAGAAGATGGTAGTTTTTTTGCCATCACCCTTATTGGTCTATCTTGTTTATTTTCATAAGAATGCCAATGGCAGTTGTTTTCTGACAGCGACTTTGTGATGGACCCGTAAGCTTCATCGTTGCTGGCATTTATCATGATACTGTCACCATTTAAAGTTTTGGTCACAAAGGTGCTAGCCTGTCTCGTCAACAGCGAACCTTCTTTGGTTTTCTGTAGTTGAATCTGTTTTTTCGTCTTGGGGGCGAGTGTGAGTGAGGTGTTCAATTTTATTTTCTTCCTTGACTTCGTTCTTATACATTCTGTTTCTCTAGCTAATTATTCTTCATCAGTTGCATACTCGGTACGTAAGGTTAAGGTTTCCATACTTGATGGTGTTGGAATGGGATTGGCGCAAATACATTTTAGTTGCTGCTGTAAAATTTCAATTTGGTACTTCAGGTCCTCCACAAGGCCCTCAACTTTTATTATATAACTTTTATCTTCTGCCCATCGCTGTTGATTACAGCGTTCAGATATTTTCTTATGCTCTTCGAACAAAAAATGTTCCGTTTCAGTTTGTAGACTAACTTTTTTTTTTGGTGAACTCATTGTTACCGCAAGTTTAAAATTTTCTCACTGAAAATAATGAAAAACCCGAGACGAAATAGTATGCAGTTCGCGCTAGACTATGGGTACGAATAGATACACGTGAAACATCTAGGTGAACCACGTAGGTGGACTACGGGTAAAAAACTAAAATTTCGACTGATTTCAACTGCCAATTGCTTCTTATTTAGACCGATCAGTGACCAGTCAGTCACTGATCGGTCTAAATAAGCAGCTAAGCACCAATAGAAAGCTAGGTTCACCGTTCATTCTTTAAAATACAAACAAAAATAGAGCACATGTATTTTAATAATAAAAACCAAAATCCGTGTGAAACTTTGCTCTGCATCCCGACGTTGCGATTTCGAGTCATCGGTTAGTCACAGGTGATGCAGATAATGATGAATAGGTAAATCTTAGGTTGTCTGAGGGTCTACAATAAAATTTATTGAAAATGAATGAAATCCACTTTATAAGCTGAAATTCTTATCGGCCATCTTTACTATCCCAAACGTGCCTAGAGCGTAAATATGATCTATCTCTTAGTAGTCTACCGGGCAATGGAATCATTTTATAGTCTAGTGGTTACGGTTCTATGATCTGTAAAGGTCTATTTGACTAGCGATCACCTTTCCCCGAAGTCCAGCGTCAAACGGTTTGCCATGTTCCGTCAGTACGCGCGAGAGCCAGTGTTTTCTGGGAATACTCAATCCATCGTAGACCTCATCCCTGATCTCCTTGAGCTAAACAGACTTGAGCCTAGAGGTTAAGAGATAACCCATAATTTGTTAAATAAACAAATAGGACCTGATACATAGATTTCCTATAGCAAACTTCATCCTCAATTTATTGCTTGTGTAATTGAAAAACTGCATTGTAGCGGAAATTCAGCTTTTTTGCTTGTTTTATCGCGGATTGAGAGTTTTTATTGGATCTCTTTCGTAGAACCTTTGTTTCTGTGAAGAATTCAGGTCACTTGGAATTTAGGCCATTTCATTACAATCTCGGGGCTTGTATTTTACTTCGTAATGCTTGGAACTAGAATAGAGGTATTCCTAATAAGTCAGAAATATCGTTTTAAAAAAATAATAACCCTGTGACATCATTTTACATAAAAAATAATTGCAAATTATAAGAATTAAAACCTAGTGAAAACAAATTGGTTTTTAAAATATGTAGACCTTGAAATCGGGCCCCCCCGTGTTTTGCATCTCAATTAAGTAGGTACCTTCAAACTGTGTAATTTTTCTTAACGACATCACTTTTGACACATTTAACTTTAAACACATTAAGATTCAAGTACCTACCAACAATCTCAGCTGTTATCATCGGCAAAGATCGGCAAAAATCAAGTTTTCACTTCTGTCGGCACTTCCGGAGTGCCACTATTTTTAACTGCTGGGCAAAGTTCTCCCCCTGTTCTTTCCACACATTACGGCTTATCGCGGACGTTCACCGTTTTCATCGATGTAGTCGACGTCACCCCACCAACGCTTGAGTTAAAATTGAATGTTTTCAAATTGCCGTTTCCGAAAACAAGTACACCCAGTAGTTAAGTGTTAAATTGCTTAGGATAAGAACCAAATTGGGATCATTAAATTTAATCTATATTCTAAACCATTTAGGCTTACCGCGAAGCGTTTGTTCGGGACTTATCCTGGATTAAAGCCGAGTACTGCTAATTTAACCAGAACCCCTTATTCAAAACTCTGATGGAGTGTACGTTGTACTTTTAGACCCTTTATTTTCTTGTGGGACGATTCTTGTCTATCATCATCATCACTATCAAAACTAGTTATTGGTAGAGTTATCTTTCAGTGAGAGCTAGAGGCTCGTTAAATTTACTGGCCAAGATAGATATGGAAGTGGACTTATTTTATACACTTATATACCTATTTTATATACTTATTTTATACGCGGCCCGACGGTATGACTCTTGTCCCTTGGGAAATGGGTAGGCCTTTGGTGTGGGACGCTACCTGCGTCGACACCCTAGCGCCATCTCATCTGCCTGGGACATCAGTTAGGGCTGGTGCGGCGGCTGATTCGGCCGAGGATCACAAAAGGCGCAAATATAGTGGTCTCGACAGAGCTTACCTATTTGAGCCTTTTGGGGTGGAGACCTTGGGTCCGTGGGGAGCCGGTGCCCTCCGGGTTTTCAAAAATATTGCGGGGCTTTTGATTGAGGCGACACGTGACCCAAGGGCTGGCTCTTATTTAGGCCAGCGAATTAGCATAGCTATTCAGCGTGGCAATGCAGCCAGTGTCTTGGGCACGCTTCTGTCTGGTACTGGTCTGGAACAGTTGAGTTACCTATAGGCCGTTTGTAACGGTCCTTAGGTAATCTGACTGATTCCTTTGTACATAGTTAGTTTAATTGTACTTTTTATTGAATAAATCTAATTATACATATTTTATACACAAGTCACAAATCTGCGGAATCTTTCAATTGGCCTGCCAAAATATAGCATTGTAATATGTAGTTTATAAGACAACTAACTATTGTACTACTAGCTGTAAGTTTTTCTTATTTTTTTTACCATAAAAATAGAGCAATAAAAATAAAATAAATCACAGCTTAGATCAAACACAATCAGCTCACATATTACAATATTTAGTTCATCTAGTTCATTTAGCTCATTTAGTTTAACAAGCCTCATAGCTCAGTTGGTAGCTCTGCCTGCTGCGCTGTAGGCTGTGAGTTCGATTCCCACCCAGGACAATCATTTGTGTGATGAATATAGATGTTTGTTGTATCATATAGTACGTATGTATTTACAAAAAGTATTTAAGTATTCTATCCGTAATCTAGTTCCCATATTACAAGCTATGCTTAGTTTGGGGCTAGGTGGCGCTGTGTCAAATGAATGTAATATTTTTTATTTTATTTATTTATCTTCTTCCTGCTTGTCTTCTATCCCACACTTAGGCGTTTTTCTTCCACTTCAGCATCCACTTTTTTCACATGCATTTTGTCACTCCCACTACCCATACATCTCGTACTCGGTCTATCCCTACCACCTACGTCCATCCACACTCATAACTAACATTTATTGAGGTATGTAAATTCTTCTTTATGAATATGTCCATACCACGCTATTTCTCCTTATTTCTCCGTCACTGGATACTTTCAGACTTCTCCTAATATACTTATTCCTTATTTTATTTAATAATTTGTTATATTTCTTACAAATACATAGGTAAGCATTTAAGTTAGTCTAAATATCAAAATATATGAGTTTGGACTTGACAATAATAGCTGTTTTCACGAGCAACTAAGTCTCAAGTACTCGTAACACTCACAAAATGGAACATTACTGTCAGAATTTAAACAATAACAACTTGAAAAAGGTCGTGTTGTAAACTAGACTGTGTAATCTTTCGGTATATCGCCTACTAAAGCCTTGCAATGGAAAATAGGGTTTTGACTTTCGTTTTGCAGTCTTTTAGATGCTACGGGGTCTTGCAGTAAGACATGTCCTGCAGTAGACTATTTAATACTGTATCAATACAGTATGTTCCAAGTTTTAAACCTCATCATCATCATCATTGAAGATAATGAGGTTTTTGTACTGCATTTTTCAAGTCGAGTTGATAACCTATCAACTTCTTTAAGGCAAGCGTAATTCATCTTAGTCTACATCTTCACATGTTTTGTCAAGTGAGCTGCTGGGCGCACGCTTAACTATCACCAACCTAAAGAAAAAAAAAACCTAATAATGAAGGTTGGAAGAAAAATAATATATATTAACATAATAACAATTTTAAAATTGTTGTGTTCCGGCATTCAGAGGTAAGATAGCCAGTTCCTCAGTTTGTTGAGGATTCCGGGTGAAGTGCGGCTCCACCTTCGGCCTTATCTTAACTTGTTACCAGGTGAGATGAAGGCCAAGCGCTTCCCCGTCGTACAAAAAAAAAACATTTAACAAGCCTCAAAGCTGAATTGGTATTAGGTAAACCTGGGACAAACATTTATGTGATGGAAATGTTTGTTTTGTGTTTTGGTTTTGTATGATAAGTAGGTACTTAGGTATTTTCAAAATAATAAATGCGTATCGAAATCTGTACTATATACAAGCTGTGATAGCTCGTTTTTTTATTTCATTAAACGGCGGGGATGTCCTTTGCCTTCATATCACCTGAATTTCAAGTCACGATAAGGCCGAAGGTGGAGGCGCACTTCACCTGGAATCCTTAATAAACTAAGGAACTGGCTATCTTACCTCTAAATGCCAGAACACAACAATTTAAGAGTAGGTGACAAAATTAGGTAAAATGGTGGTAGGCGGACTTAAACCAAGCACACTATTGTACTCCCCTGGGGATCAATTCCGTGATCACTGGATCTGTATATCTGATTCTGATACACCGGTAAGCAAACCACTAGACCACAGAGGCGATTTACAGTTCATATAGTTACTTAGTTTAGGGATGTGTAAAATCAACCCTTTAGCTCGCAAAAAAAATTTGAAAAGCTAGCTTTTAAATTAGTATAATATTAAATATTACCAATCGAAAATTCAAAATGGTCCTTTGATATTAAACTGGTTACTATTTGGTTGACGCCAGACCTAGCTTTCTGCAAAAAGCTGATATATTCATTCGGTAGATAATAAACTTACTTGTTACAAGAAGCTCCTTTTGCAGATTAATTCAAGTGGACACATTAAGTGCTTTCTCTATTGTGTTAGTACTTCGGAACTTTCCTGATATGAGAACTTGGAGAATATCAAGTTTTCAAACAAATTTCTCAAAATTATAACTATGCTGGGATATAACTTGGTTCTGGTTGGAAAAATTATACTCGTAGTATCATGTTATAAAGCAACTATTCTAATCTAATGGATCATTATAACTAATAAACTGAAATTGGAGATTGTTTAGTTGGAGAGCATCATTAGTAAAAAAATATGACCATAATAAAACGGGTCTTCCTTGCGTACCTTTTCATATTCCCGACAGTTTCGACCGTGTTACAATGGAGAATGGTTCGTGAGGCGATTGAGATTAGGAAGTACTCAAATCATAATCGCGAAGACGGCTATAGATCTCAGCGTCTTGGAACCTGATCAATAATAGGTGTTTTCGCAAACGCAAACGGGACCCTATTACTAAGGCTCCACCGTTCGCCCGACCTTCTGCCTGACACCGGGCTGCATATATGTTAAAAGTTGAAGTTTCCACATAGTGTTTTTTTTTTACCGGCCAACATATTATATATATAAAATAAAATCAACATGTGAATATTGGAAGAACGATATCGATTGTTTAGTATTTATAATTACAAAAAAAAACAATTTTAACATTATAAATTCGAAAGTAACACTGTCTGTTCGTTGGTTACCTCATCACGGCATAACGATCTCAATGATATTTTGGTATAGATATAGTGTATGCCGTGTGGATCAACATAGTTTACTTTTTATGCAGATACCACGTGGTTGAAGCCGCAGGCAGAAGCTAGTGTTAAATAATTTTAAGCTAAAATGTCAGAAAATGTAATCCAAAAGCGTTAGTTAGTTTAAGGTTCCAGTTTTGGAATGTTTGTTTGACCTGTAAATATTTACCTACAGCTTGTGTGTGGAGTGGAGTCGAGCCGTGGCTTCTGATACCCAGAGGATCGTTGTGTGTGCTATTTGCTTTCGAGATTACCACAAAAAGGAGGAGATTCTGAATTCGGACCACTTCTTTCTATCTCTGAATTTTCGATTCATGTGCAATCAATAATTTAGCTATGCAATCATTTGTTTCTTCCTATATTTCTGGAAAGCTCACATAGGAAAAAACACTTGCAGGAACACTATTATATTGATAATTCATCACATAAATGTTTGTCCCGAGTGGAAATCAAACCCGCAACCTACAACGCAGACTACCTTAGCTATGAGACATATAGATTACAAATTCTCGAAAAACATAATCCTCCTTAATAAACATTGTTTGACGGGTACCTATATATCATGCTATTTACCTTTTTATTATTCGTGACTTTTGACTATGTACTAATCGTAAAAGTCAAAAAAGCCTGCAACCCTCCTTTTGAGGTGTTTAAAAAAAACGAAATGTTTGCTTTTATTCTCGTCTGTATTTTGCGGTCGAAGAACGCGTAAGAAACCTACATAATCCATCTTGTTTCTACATACTCACAAAAACGCGTATCAAGGAAATCCTATTCAATTCAAATCATTTCCATAACACACCCGGATCGAACTCGCTAAGACCCGAGAAGTCCTTTCAAATTAGATCACCCTGTTTGTATTAGCGTACCCTGATTACGTATGCAACGTCGTCCTTTGGGGGTGATCTGCTAACAACCCGACAATTGTTGTGACCGATCCAATATCCTTGTTTCGAATCTTATCTACTCCGTTGTCTGCGTGACCATACAGCTTTTATCGGTCAGATACAGACCAACTAAAACACGCAATAAACTGAAGAAATTTCGAATGAAATTTAGTGATTATTTGAATTACTTTGAAACGAGGCAAGTAAAACAGTCCGCTTAGTGAAAGAATGTGCCGCATTCATTGGTGCCACTTAAAATACTTTTGGCTTGGTATGTTAATATGGACTGTATAACGACTTTATTATTTTAGCATGAGCACTGAAACTTGAATTTAGCTTGTATGTTTTAACATTGACTCACGACCCTGATACCTTTAAGTACTATTTTATTATCTTATGTCAATACATTAAAAAACAAGGAGGCAAGGAGGTTGTCTATGTTGGAGCTAGGCAAACTAGACCACCTCCCGGAAAAATCTTTAGGTCGAGCTTATGATCATCATATCTCGGCCTATTATCACGCATAGTATTTAGAGGTAAGATAGCCAGTTCCTCAAATTGTTGAGAATTTCGGGAGAAATGATAGTTCACTTCCAGTCTCATCCTAGCATGAAAAAATCAGGTGAGATGCAGGCCAAGCACTGCCCAGTAGAACAATAAAAAAAAGGTAAGGTCGGCACAAGCAATATACGCTTGTTATTATTCTTTTTGGGTTTGGGTAGATCTCAGTGTCTAGTCGTGAGAAATTCCTTTTCATCGACTTTCAAGGACAGAAATGTTTATAGCACAACCATTTTAATGCTACTCATGATATTTAATGCATTTTTTTATTTACGCTTTTAATATATCTTCTTTCATCGTAATACGAAAAACATCGACGCCATTTAGCTTTTGTAACGGTTAGTTTATTTAAAAAATACTTGTTATTTATATTTCAAAGACGTATTTGTTGCCATAAGAGATGTGTGATAGGATTTCATTCTATTCGATAATATCAGCTTAGTCTGAACATTATGCAGAGTTTTAGCAATGGTACCTATTTATTTTGTAATCCTAAATACCAAATATTTGCAAGTCGTCGCAAATTAAGACTTTGCAAGAAAAGAAAAACGAATAATTCATTGTAATTAATAAATTTAAACAATAATATGATTATTATTCAGTAAGATATCAATTGAACAAGGATTTTTCTTCACCGATCTACTCTTGATCTCAAAACCGGCACAAGTGCAAGGATGAGGTACCTTTACGACGGAGCAAGCCCAGAAGGTGTTATTTAATAAATTTACTCCCTTTTTGGAAACATAATGATCGTAACACAGCAGAAATACAGACGCTAGAAGCCGTACCAAGCTATAAATGCAGCGCGCATTATAAAATATTTGTTATATTTATACCTACTCGTATAGTACAATTTTGCCGAGAAGGGTTGTACCTATTGATACTGTAAAACAGCGAGCGATATTTTAGGGCTTAGTTACATCTTTAAAATAAAAAATAATTTAGACTTATTCATGGAGCGAAAACAGACTTACCATTTTAAAGAAACTTATTTCGGCAACTAGTAGAAAATCCCTTGAGCAATCCGCTTCATGAATATGTCAACCTTTGTAACTGATGAAGGTTATGCCCTCCTGAGGCCCACAATATTTTTTCAATTCAGATGTACACATCGCTAGAGGACATTGAAACGCAAAAAATAAGTTGTTTTTGAAAAAAATGGAACCGACTTCACCATTAAAAACTTAAAAGTAACTCTGAGGGTAAGTTCATATAATTTGAAGGTGGTGCCATACAATAAACATGTTGTTGTGTTTTGCAATTCGGCACCAACTTAACTTTAAATTTTTACTATAGCTTTTTTCGTTGCAAAACCTACGACATCACGACATCTACTACCCTGTTTAAAATTCATTTAACAGTGCTTTAACAGAAATTACGGTTGCGTAATCTTTCCAACAACTAGATAGTTTGCTGTAAGATTGGTTTTAATGTATAATTAGTAAAAGGGTGGGAATCGTTTTACTAATTGTTTTTTTTTGTCTCAAAATGCTTCAAATGAAAACATTACATGTAACTCATGGAATAACATCGCATTTTATCAAAATATTTTAAATTAACATCCAAACGTGACTGAGACGCCAGCTATCAGTGCGGACATTACCGACCCGAGGACCTAAATCGCTTCGTAGGATATTGGGTTCGCGCAGTTCACGATTTATTGATCACTTGGTATTTTTCATTTTTGGGAGTTGCTTCAGTCATGTTTTTTGTTATTTCCTTTTGGAAGCAAACAAACTTTTTTATAGTCTGACGCCACTTGATGGCCTTCATCTCACCTGGTATCAAGAAATGATAAGGCAAGGAAAGCGTAATTCACCCGAAATCCGTACAGTTAGGAAATGGCTATTTTACCAAATATATTTTTTGTACCACGGAAAAGAACTTGGCCTTCATCTCATCTGGTTTACAAGTTATGATAAGAAAGAGAAAACGCACTTCCCTCGGAATCCTCAACAGTCTGAGGAACTGGCATTCTTACCTCTAAATACCAGAAAACAACATTTGATTTAAAATTTTTGTTATATGGCGACAGAATAAGTGAGATGATGGTAGCTAGCAAGCGGACTTAATAAACAAAGTCCTACCACCAACCAAACCAAGCACATTATTGTACCCCCCTGGGAATCAAACCTGGGACCTCTGTATCTGTTATCGTTGGGCAATCACTAGATCACAGAGGTGACAAAACCATTCACCTCATCGATTCGCTTGACCACTCAGTACGGGCTTATTTCAAAGATATAAGTTATATCACTTGTTAAAAATTCAAGCAATTTCTGTCCTTCTTATTAAAATCAGAATCCCTTTGAAAATCCAATCAAAGAATAATTAAAGGTGGAGGAGTGGTGTCCCAGATTTAGTTTTGGCGAGTTGATAAAGAATTTTCAAGAAAATAAAACCATTTCCTTATAATTTGACACTTCTCAACACCATCAAACTTAACATCGACGTGGCGGTAAGTTTTAAAACAAGACAATCTTTGTGATTTTTCTGATAAATTACTTATAAATAATTAACATGCCCAGATCTAACGCTTGTATTTACTTTTATCAATACAAAGGTTTATAAAAAATATGTAGAAACTAAAAATCAAAGGTTTTGTGCTAGCGAACACTATCTACCAACACATGTGAATATCGCTTGCTTACAATCATAGGTACCCTCCATCTGTTTGAAGATCCAGACATTTTGCGTTGGTAAACTGTCTGCCTTTTATCTCATTTTAGATACGTATCATGTAACATCCAAGGAGTAAACTTACCAGGAGTATAATGCTAACGACAGTGAGACATGCACAAAAAAGAGTTGTTGCCATGCGATATTCAGATTAGGCATTATTATTACTGTTCGCAACAGAATAGGTAGATATTTAGAAGTATATTCATAATACAAATCCAAAAGGAAAAGGCTGAGTCCCCACCGATTCACATCACTTGATTTTCGTAAATAAGCCTTGATAACGAAAATATGTTAACATTATTAGATTGCAGGCTTGAGAAGAAACTATTTTTTAACGAGTTATATTGTTGAGCGCGGAAAAATATTAGTTGAAAATAAATTAAATTAAAGTTCTTTATTGAACACCTTACAAATAAAACTGGATAACTTAAAAAAACACTCATACAATAGGCAGTCATATCGCTAAGATGCAATTTCTGCTTCTTTTTCAAGTGCTGCGACGACTCAGCATCCAACTAGATACTACTAATATAGGCTACTTTAACCGGTTTCAATTTGTTCATGTATTTTTTTTTTTAATTGAGTTCGAAGGAAATTCTTTAAGAAAACTCATTTTATAACGATATAATTTCCAGTTTGAACACACGATAGGTCACGTATAACATGATCATGATTGAAATTGAGTGGCAGTTTGGGTTTGTAATAAATTTAAATTGAGCCCATTTGCGGCTGCTAATTGAGAGTGAAATGAGTTTGAGGCGATAAATTCAGATTAATAGGATTTATTTTTTCCACAACACCTGTTTTACACAAAAGAGGTATTAAGGTAAAGTTTTGAGATTGCTTATAAATCCGTCATTTATATTTTTAACATTTGAAACATTTGTAAAGCCTTCTCTAGAAATCAAGGAAGTGTTAACAGTAACCAGTGATACCAGGGCTAATGCCAAAATAATAAATGTCTTTCAAATAATTTAATAATTAATGAGTATATAAAGACAAATATAGTAAGTTATATTCTATTCTCAAAAAAAAAATGATATATAAAGGAAGAGATTCAAACATGATTATAATTTAACTGACCTAACAGTTCAGTTCGAAGTAGCTCTGCCTTCTGTGCTTGGTAATGGGTTTGATTCCCTGCCAGGACAAATATTTGTGTAATGAATATAGAGGTTTGTTGTGTGTTTAAGTTTAATATTGTTTGTATGTGTTTTAAAAAAAATAAGAAGTGATATATACATGTATGTACATAGCCGTTATCTAGTTCTCTCATTACAAGTTTTGAGCAGTGGGCAAGCTTTCGCCCTTCGAACTCATCGCATGGATGTCGTAAAAAAACTACTAAGGGAACACACCATATGTAGGGCAACAGCTTCCTTCTGTGTATACCTTTTCTGCGATCACCAATCTGTCTGTCTAGCATGTTGATTATGGCAATACCCTTCAGCTTCGGAGGAGTTTCTTTCCAGCAGTAGATAGTAATGGGCTGTTGATATATGATGATTAAGTATTTGTTCACAAACATAAACAATATGTACAAAGGAAGCAGTCGGATTACCTAAGGATAGTAACAAGTGGTTTATAGATAACTCAACTGTTCTAGACCCCAAAAAAAGTCAAGGTTTTGAAAACCCGGAGTGCAACGGCTCCCTACGACTGAAGGTCTCGACTCCGAAGGCTGAGATAGGTAAGCTCCTAGGCGAAATAAGCCGCACTATAGCCAATTAGGTATATTAATATCACTACCGATAATGGGTTCTTCTGGTAGGTTCCTGGTCTTCCATTGATAGAGAACGGCCTCCCCCATTTCTTCCAATCACTCTAATTCTGAGCAGTTTTCTGCCTGATGAAGGACATCTAGTTCGTCATTAGTCGTTCGTAAAAGTTTTAAAACTATTTCATACTCTGATACGTAACTAATTAATGGATCATCAACAAAATAACCTGCCTGAGTTTATTGCATTCTTGTGTGCTAGTTACGATTCAGAACAGGCGGTTGAAGATTAAAAATGATCGTAAAAACCTTACTGAATAAACAATATTTGTTTTCGATTTCTTATATGATGGAAATTTATAGCAAGTATTTGAAATTTTACCTGCTTTTATCTCACAAAATAACGAATAACAATTTCAAAGCGTTTTATCAGTGAGCTATCAAAATATTGTAGCCAATAAAGAGTTTCAGCGTAATTGAAAAGCTTGACACAGCTTGATAGATTTTCGGTTCGCGTCACCAAAATTGGCTATTTTCACGCTAAATTAATATTTACATGAGTATTTATTAATGTTTATGCTGTTCATTATAATATCAACATTCACGGCATATTTGATGCAGGTATTTGTTGTAACCTATTGAACTAAGTAAATTGGTTTTGCATATTGAAAACAAGGTTTAATACATTTTCGTCTAGTATTCAATTTATTTGCAGCAATACTTTAAAAAAATATTGTTATCAATGCCACAAAAACAAATCAATACAAAAATAATGTCTGTCGACCCTGAAAAATTACATGCGACTATCTACAAAATATGTGTATTTTTTATATTATTTACTATTTATATTTTTTTATATAGCAATAGGCTTCATATATAATGTTATTTTAGATGAATATTTTTTATTTTGGTAATATCCATTTGATATTTCAGTTTATTTAACCACTTGTAAGTCCGTACCTAATAAGTTTATATGTCATTTTGTTAAAAATTTAATCTTTTAGGACCTATATGAAATCTAATGAAATTTAATATATTAAATGAAACCTATGTCAGTAAGTTGCAAGTTTTATTTAGCACCCAGAAACACCTTTATTTTCTTTTTTTTACTTACAAAATATATTTTTGACCAAAACCTAGACTGAAATGATATAGCCTATACAAAATGACTCGTGGTCCTGTGAAAAAGCAAATTGGGATGGTCAAAAGGCAAGCCTAATGTTGTAAAACATATTCTAAGATATCACATTATTAACAAACAGCTGTTCTTTGCCGTATAATAAATTTCGATTCACAGCAGCACCAACAAGTACCTCATTTATTACTGCCACGTTAGTCCACATGCTGCATAAAAGGAATGCAAAATTCGTTTTCCTGCAAAAAATACACAAAACGTAGTGCAGTGAAATGCACATGACGCAAAAATGGTGCTAGGGAAATGAAATTTCTAAATCGTACCATAATATCATTCCGGCGAAATAATAAAGGATTTATACAGATTTCCCTTTATGCGCGGGTAAATGTTTGCGTTTTAAAATTGAGTTTGTTTGGAAGTTTTACTGCTTACAATAATAACCTGCTCAGCTTTTACTGTGTAAGAAAGTAGGACAAATGTGATTTAAAAGATTGATATTTATATCAATCTTCACGACAAGCCTCATAACTCAGTTGGTAGTAACTCTGCCTTCGGCGCTGTAGGCTGTGGGTTCGATTCCCATCCAGGACAAACATTTGTGTGATGAATATAGATGTTTGTTCTGTGTTTGGGTGTTGTATCATATAGTACGTATGTATTTTCAAAAAGTATTTAAGTATTTTATCCGTAATCTAGTTCCCATATTACAAGCTATGCTTAGTTTGGGGCTAGATGGCGCTGTGTAAAATGAATGTCTTGTAATATTTATTTATTTATTTATTATTTATTTATATGCAATGAGGTACCTACGGATTCCGCACAGAACCCTTGTTGTTCACCTAACAAAGTCTGACAAGCCCTCGGCACATTTTGTACGCCATAAATTTGGCAGAATATACGGAATGGAACACGGCAAAGCGTTTGGTGCCGGACTTCGGCAGGAGTTGTAGTAGTGAACCTTTATAGGTCCAACCACCAGTGTTGTGATCATTCATCCGTAGACTAGCAAAAGCCAGCGATCCCGTTGCCCGGGTAGACCAGTAAGGAATCCGTTTCCGAAACAATGATGTTCTCATAATTTATCCGAATATTATTCTTTATTGACGCGTCGCTTACACTTTACAAAATACTTACAAGCCTCCATAGCTCAGTTGGTAATAACTCTGCCTTCCGCGCTGTAGACTGTGGGTTCGATTCCCACCCAGGGCAAACATGCGTGTGATGAATATAGATGTTTGTTCTGTATTTGGGTGTTTTATCATACAGTACGTATGTATTTACAAAAAAGCATTTAAATAATATTTCCGTAATCTAGTTCCCATATTACAAGCTATGCTTAGTTTGGGGCTGGATGGCGCTGTGTAAAATTAATGTCCTGTAGTATTTATTTATTTGATTATTACTTTTAACTCCACATAAATATTAAGATCATTATAAATTTATACTTTATAGCACACACATATGTCTAGAAATAACGATACAAGTCAACATAAAATTAAAAAATACGGCTAAGGTGACCTTAACCCTAATAAGAGTTTTCTTCCAGCTAACCTAGGTGGAGACAGAAACAAGATTAAAAATATTATGAGAAAAGTGTACAACTTTATTAAACCACTATACGAATACTAAGGCAAACTACAATACACATGATGTAGACATAGTTGTAAATGTGTTAAAATTTGATTTTTTGTTATGAAAACGTAAAATACAGACTCACAATGGTCAGCTAACAAAAAAAGAGTACAATCATCGCTTACAAATGAAAATCCTGCCCTGAGGGCGCGAAACTCATATTGCGTAAAGGCCCGATCGCATTCTCGACTTTCCGTAGTCGCTGATAAAGAATTTTTATGTTTTTATGAATAATCCACCGTTGACTACAATCTGGAGTTAAGTGATAGTGTGACCGACGATGTAGCACCTACTTTTCATTTCATTTCATTTATTTGCAACTATAGGATCACATAGGAACACTTAGTTATAGTCAAGATTCCATAATTTTTATAAAACTAAAAGCATAATACATATATCCTTATCCATGAACAAACAAATAACAACAAATGAAACAAATACACCTCTACCTAATATAAATAACATAAAGAACATAGTACAAAATAGGCTGTAGAGGGGCCACGTCAACATTAAAGTAAAATAAGATAAAATAAAACTGAAAAATTACTTAATTAAATAAAATTAAACTAGAAAGAATCAATTATACCATTTTTTTTTATCGCATAGAGCTTCATATATTGTGTAGTAACTTTTGTGAATTAGTATTTTTTTAACAGTTATCTTAAAACGTGTACAGTTTAAGTTTTTAATCTCATGAGATAGTAAATTATATAACCTAATTCCATTGGCAGCAAATTACTATACCATATCATTTAGCTATATATTGTTAGTAATAGTTAGCACTATTACTATATTATTGTTACACCCCTTGACTCGCTAAGGTGACATCTATTCACTCTTGCCTTTAAAAAACCCATGTTATCTGGGTAGTATACTAACGAGGTATAGATGTGTATAATATATGTATAGTGCTCTATGAGTCGTGTAAATCCTGAGCACATACATCAAAATCAAAATCACATTCATCTATACAATATTGATAGACGGGACTTTTCAGCGCTACTTTTATTTTTATGAGTCTTCTCTCAAAGAGAGAGAAAAATAATCTTGAGACTTCGCTTCTAAACGAGTTGGTATTTGCCAATTCATCTCAAAAGTGCCAAAAAAATAAACCTATATATTTTTTGCAGTTAACACAGCATTACAGTTTTTTGCTGTGTAGCTACGATACTGAAAAATCGTTAACACTTTATTACATACATCAACGGTATTAAAATGATGCGTTCAACGCAGATTGTACGCATACTTTCTTTTCAGTTCATCGCATTGTAATAAAAAACAACCGATTGATCATATCAACGATCGCAATTCCCAAATAGTTCCGTCAATTTGTAAAACAAAATTACGGTTATAAGTAACGACAGATCTGTTTATTCGTGACTCACGCAAAGAAGCGTTTCACGTGAGTTTTACTGAATACTTATTACAACTAGACGATTGATTCAAATTGTAACTTCAACAAAATTGTATGATTGGTAAATTGAAAAATACAGCTAGAATCCCAAACATCGCATACCAGACTGATTCGTTCTTTGTTGCTTCTTCACGCAATAGCTGCTGAACATATTCAACTGGGCCCTGATTCTACTAAACCAATCACTTTACTATGAAAACTGTATCGTTGCAGAATGGCCACTATCACCAATAACCCCTGGTCTAGAGCAGCATTATGTGCAAAGTTTACAAATGTTGCTAGCAATCATTTCCAAACTTTGATGCTGTTTTTTTAATGATACAAATAGAAATTACAAAAGTCGTAAACCAAAACATTGTTTGCCAAGTCAGCTAGAATAACCCCAGTTCAGAATATTAATACATATCATGTTACAGGATGTAGAGCATCTTTGAAACTGGGTACCACGGTTTAGTTTATCCAGCTTCCACGTGAGAAAAGCCACGAGTAAAAGCTTGTTTACCATAATCAGGTAAACTGTAGCCTCTAAATACATCCCTGAAAATATAGTTCTAAGATCTTACATCTCCGTTGCTATAAATGCTGCGTCTGCTATTATAAAGTTTAAGCATGAAATGCATAATATTTAGTAAATCAGGAAATTTGAAATATTTTATAATAATATAGATATATATGAATATAGATGTTTGTTCTGTGTTTGGGTGTAGTATTGTATGATAAGTATGTATTTACAAAAAATAAAAATAATAAAGTATCTATGTATTCTATCCGTAATCTAGTTCCCATATTACAAGCTATGCTTAGTTTGGGACTAGATGGCGCTGTGTGAAATTAGTGTCCTGTAAATTAGTGTCCTGTAATATATATATAATAAATAAAAACTGAATCAATACTTACAGAGATGATATTTTATTATTGAAATAATGTTTTGAATAAACTGCAATAAATAGTCATTACTCGGTAACTTTGTCATTCGAAAAACTAAAGATAACGTTTTAAAATTTTACCTTTTTTTTTCACTTTATTTTGTTACATGACACCTACTTAAATTTTCGTTTATAAAACAAACGAAATACTAATAATAATGTCAAATCATATTATATATAAAATATCTACGATACAAAATAATACATTAAAGACCTCTGACCATCCCTGTGCCCAATTTATTATTTGATGTTTATTCTGTTTGATAGTAGAATAAGTTGGAGATCTAATACATTGTCAGCTTGTAATCATAAAACGATTAATAGGACCACCGATCCTGGCATAGGATATTTTACAACATTTATAAATGATGGGTTAACTCTTAACTTGTTAACTCTTGGTGATGGAGAAAGCATTCCTCAGAGAACTAGCTCCCCTGGGCACCAACGAAACCCAGCTAACTGAATGCCGAACCGCGGCAGTAGACCACATACACAGGTCATACCTCCATTGTAATACTGATAAACGTAGATAACTAGTTGTTTACCGAAAACAAGAAATATTCCTTCACTACAAAAGTATGTTACGCTTATTTGAGTTATTTTATCTAGGACAAGTTTGTGCTAAGCGTTGATTGTCAGTTAGTTACATTCAGGCGCATGACGATTACTTATTATTAAAAGTTATTTGGGAAACAACACAGTGATTAACCAATGTAAAGGTCCATTTCTATCAGCCATCTCGAGGTTTTACACAGGACGATCCTGTCGCTCATTTGTACTCTCCTTTTTCATTATCAGCAAGAATATGTTCAGATGGAGACGCATTTGATAAATATGTTTCGTTTAAATTTAGACATGTGGAATCTGCATAGAGGCAATTTCACATTTATTATCAAGCGATATGCTAACTAAATTAAATTAATTTATACCAGATAGCAGTGATCCATCTAATTTGCAAATGCCGGTATTTTATGACATTGTTTCTAATTTCAATCATACTCCTGATTAGATACTATTTCTGATTTCAGATTATGATATAGCCAAAGGCGGAAGCGCACTTACCTGGAATCCTTAACAGACTGAGGAACTGGCTATAGTACCTCTAAATGCCGGGACACACAAATCACAAACACACCGAGCGCAAATTCAAAGTACCCGCCCTGAGGATCAAACCCGGGAGTTGTTGGCCTGATATCTAGAGCGAACCACTAGTTGTGTTCCAGCATTAAAGGGTAGGATAGCCAGATCCTCAGTCAGATGAGGATTCTGGGTGAAGTGCGCTTCCACCTTTGGTCTTATAACAACTTGAAACCAGGTAAGGCGAAGCGTTCCCCGTATAATAAAAAAAAACATCATCTATCCTAATTCCTTTCATCTCTTCCCCAACCTGTTTTGCTTGTATATCTAAGTTATTAACCATGGATAATAGTAGCTTCCTATGTTTTCTCAATATCATAAAATCAACAAGTTTAAGCCGTAAGTTGGGTTTAAAGGCACGTTTGATATCCTCAATGACCTGCTAGTCAGACTTTAATTATATTTTTCCTGAAGACCGCCTATAAGATAAGGCTTGTAAAGGGTTTTCACAATGATAACTCGTTGTTCAATTGTGAAGCGCTCCATTTTGAATAATTGGAACAATTGTCGATGACAGCTGTCAAATTTCAGAGCTGCAACCAAAAAAAAAAAAAAGGTGTCAAATTTGAATCGTGCACTCTTATTGTGTCCCTTCACTATGTAGCTAAGTAGATTTTCAGGGTACTTTTTTTTAAATAAGATTGATACGAGATTTTTTTATGTATGTCATTGAATGATGTAGGTCATATTATTTTATAATAAATCGAAATGCTTCATGTTTAGTTAACTGTTTTTATTTAAGTATAGTTAAGTACTTCAATATTATACTGTACAAGCTTACAGTACAATGGGTGGTTTTATCGTTTGTGATAAATCATCCAGACAACCTTAAGACGGATAATTTTTCTACTATTTCTCCCCATATTTGGGTTTGATTGATTTTAATCTATGGTTTTCTTAAATTCTATATGAAAAATTATATAATTAATATTTTAATTTATTTGGTACTTTTTTCTTGACTACGGCGCAAAATAGGAGGGTTATAATTTTGACTGGGACGTATGTATGTAAGTATGTTCATCAGTTCCTTCATAACTTCTAAACTACCTACTTATTATAGTTTGACAAACAAATGACATGCCTGATAGCGTCTTGATCGTCCGCTGGTTATAAGTGACATCACAATATCAAATTGAATATGGCGCCTTCTAGGGGACATAAAGTCATATCATAATAAAGCATTCTCATATATTGTTAGCTGTTTAACGGCTTTGCTTGCATGCAAGGGGCATTGGGGGTTGGGTATCAAATGCCCCTTGCAAACCTAACAGAAGTGCCCTTTTTTTAATACGTATATAATTATACCAAAATATAATAATATGTTATGTTAGCTGTTGCTCGTGGCTTTGCTTGCATGTACCCGATAGTTAAGAATATTTTTTAAAATATGTTGGAATAAATATTTAGAAATAACCTTTTAATTTGAGAATATTTTCTTGTTTCAATATTTTAAATAAATAAAAAGACTCACGACTTTTACCCTTCGAGGATTCACCTCTGATCACTAGGTACTCAAAGCATGAATTTTATCACCTACTAGGGGGTAGACAGAGGAACGTCCAAACTTAAATACGGCACAAGTCCACGTTCAAACTTTTAAGACCATGATTTTTATGAGTCGCGATTTAATCTTTGAACTTTTTATTTATGTAACAGTAAGTAAATCAACAATGGCTTTTCGTTGTAATTTTAATAAACCAGTTTAAAACCAATAACAAAAAAATATTGGCTCTCATTTGAATTAAGGATACTCACATTCACACTCACATTAATATCTTGTATGTCACACACACACACACACCATCACACTCAACCACACACCATTACGATTATGACGATACATTACGATCCGTTTACGACTTCGTCTGTAGAATTTACTATTAGAATTTATTATTATTTTTTAATAATAATAAATACAATTTTTGTGGGTTTATTTGTTTAAATTATTTTTTCGATTCACTTGTTTATTTAAAATGTTAAAGTACCAATTTTTCTTTTAATTATTTGTATACCAAATGCTATTATGCCCTGTATAGTGTACCTATGACTTGTAAACAATATTGTATCTGACTCCCACGACACAGGCCAGTCCTAGTGCGGGGTCAATTATAGTAATCTTACTGAAATGTTACACTTTTTTGGGAATAAATATATTTGTATTTGTATGTTGTTAGGATTCAACTTCTACCAACATATTTGAGTTACGTAATGGAAAACGGCCAACCTTAAAATAAAAAGCATAAGTAAAAGGTATTCCATCAGAACTCTAAAAGGAAAACTCAATTTTTTGCAGCAGAGCCGGAACGCAAATTCGTTTTAATCTCGCTAAAGCTAATCATGTTTTTGGCGGTTGTTCAAATAGTTTCTGCCATTCCCTGTAGATACAGTTTTCGAGGTTTCCTTATTTGCTATGAGATAATTTTATTTGTTACTGCAACCATTAAATCATATTTTGGAAACTACATATGAAACAGCCAGAATTATTTGTTTTTGTATATTTAAATGTTAGAACACACAACATTTACAAATATTAGAAAAATCCAGTAATTCACAACCTACGACAGGACTCAAAAAAGCCTCTTTTCCCTGCCCGTCATCCACAAAGTGGGATCGGTACGACATGACGTATCCTTTCTACACTCTTCTCTATTTTAGACGTCATCTACTCACACACTCCATTCTTGCCCATTCATCCTTTTCCGATTCCCTTACATATCCTTATCCATCTCTTCTTCATATTTTCCTCTACATCTATATCCATTTCCATTCATAATATTCAACACTCTCCTTGTTACATGGTTTTCATCTCTATTTATTAATTACCGTACCAAGCTAACATTTACCTTGAGAGGTAAATGTGTAAAAATCCTTTCACTATCGTAATGACATTTAAAATCTTGATCCAAAATGATTCGTCTTTCTCTTGATTTTGGAATATCTGGAAAGATGGTGGTTTCATTAGCAAAATAATTAGTCATTGATCTGTGATTAGCAAGAAATGATTGAAAAACCATACATTTTTGGTTATTTAGAAAATTGATAAAACGCGATATTGTATATGCATATAACCCTTCTTTGGTTAAAACAATAATGTTATCAATGTTACAAAGTACAATGTATGTGTAATGTAGGAACCAGTATTGTCACTTGTCGCTTAGACCTATTACTTACAGGCTGCTGCAACCTGCAATCGACTATGGACTTTCCTTAAGTTCACTAGTAATAACTTCTAAATGTATAAAAAAAATACAAATTTGCAGTCATGTATGATCAGCAATAGCTGTTGACGGACACAAAAGCTGACAAACCCTTGTTCATGCTTTAAAATAAACAATCGTTTCGAAAGTAAAAGCGCGAATTTCGTGATAATGAAAAAAGTTGGCCAATAAACTTTTTACAGCTTATTCCATTAAAAGCAGTAATCCGGTGTTTTTACTATCCCCGCTGGAATAAAGGACATTGCCGAAGTAGGTACTTAATGAAACTCGGGCATTACGGTGTGCGTAGACTTTACTTAGGTCTCACAGGAAATCTGTCTCATACTAAAATGCTCTATTGCTTAGCAAATTAAACAAAGGGAAATGTTTTTTTGTTTTAACAGGAAGTTAAGTAATCTTACTAGGACATCAAAACTGATTCACATGATGGGACCGAAAATATACAATTATCTCCCCGCGACCGTAACCAAAGTATCCTCATGACAATAATTTAAGTATAGGCTCAAGGCTGGCTTATACATAAAATCTTTTTATAGGGTAGATCAATTGTACAAGTAGTTAGGTAACGGAAATAATCAATACGGACATATTTTAATGTAAAATTTATCTATAATTTAATTTCATTTTATTATGTATACTTAGTTATATTCCATTTCATTTTATTTTATTATGTAACTTACGTTTTATGAACTGTTACTAATATTTTGTATTCAATAAAAAGTACAATTAAACTAACTATGTACTAAGGAATCAGTCAGATTATCTAAGGACCGTTACAAACGGCCTATAGGTAACTCAACTGTTCTAGACCAGTACCAGACGGAAGCGTGCCAAAGACACTGCCTGCATTGCCACGCTGAATAGCTATGCTAAATTGCTGGAATAAATAAGAGCTAGCCCTTGGGTCACGTGTCGCCTCAATCAAAAGCCCCGCAAGATTTTTGAAAACCCGGTGGGCACCGGCTCTTCAGGACACCTTGGGAAATGGGTAGGCCTTTGGTGTGGGACGCTCCCACACCAAAGACCTACCCATTTCCCAAGGTACAAGAGTCATACCGTCATCACGTAAAAGACCACAGTTCAACCTTGTGCACGAAAGTCCTTGAAAACCAAGTTGAACCGCACCGTACCGTTTCTACCACAAAAGATTCTAGAAATATAGGTAGGTAAAAGTTAAAAATTACTTTAATACCTCTTCCCACCTCTGTATACCTGTATAGTTACCACCTCCGTGGTCTAGTGCTCCACCTACGGGTGTCAGATCTAGTGGTTCTGGGTTCGATTTTCAGGGGATTACAATATTGCTCTTGGTTTGGTTGGTGGTAGGACTTGGTTTAATATCGCACGCGTTGCTAGTTACCACGATCTACTCATAGTCTTTCGCCACAACAACAATTCTAAATTGTTGTGTTCCTTCATTAAGAGGTAAGATAGCCAGTTCCTCAGACTATTGAGTATTCCAGGTGTAGTTTTTACTTTGGGCCTAATCATAACATGAAACCTGGGACGCTACCGCCGACGGCGAAGCCGATCTCCATTGATGGCTTTAAATTAGCTTCATGAGAACTAGAAACGATTTTTACCGTCAAATGTACTGAACGGATAGGTTTCATAACATGTGTACACTTTTGAGATGGGAAACGCCATTTCGGATATGACACATACCTAAATCGGTGAAAATCGTTTCTAGTTCTCATGGAGCTAATTTAAAGCCATCAATGGAGATCGGCTTCGCCGTCGGCGGTAGCGTCCCAGGTGAGATGAAGGCCATGCTTAATATTATGATAGCAGGTATATAACGGGTATATATAAACGCAGACAGGATTTCTAATAAAACATATCTTTAAGACAATTTTATTTTATTAAACAGAATCAATTAATTCGTATTATTTTGAGAGCTTCAGAAGGCCCAGAAGTATTGTTCTCCCATACAAACGTAGTTTCACAATAATTTTAAACTTGCATGTCCGATAAAAAAAAGTATAACATATATTATTTGCTATGCGATGTTATCAACTGTCAAAATACATTGAGCTGGTTGGTGGGGAAGGTTTAGACAACATATTAAAGAATACCTTTTCTTCTGTGTTGAATATTGAATTATATAACAGAGCATGGTCGTAGGCGATAGCAGAGCTTGATAGACGCGACAATCCTCTTATTTAGGCCAGCGAATAAGAATAGCTTTTCAGTGTGGCAATGCATCCAGTGTAAATTGTGTGCGTTACCGTCTGGTCTAGAACAGTTAAGTAATCTATAGGTCCTCAGGTAACCCGAGAGCTTCCCTTGTGCATAGTTAGTTTAATTGTTCATAATTATTTCAATTTGTTCTGAATTATTAATCTTGCCTATTATTTCGATTTTTATGTATTTTTTTTTGTACTGGAGACAGAATATCAGCGGTACACCGCTACCTTCATAAGAGCCTTCATCAAAATCTTCGGTAAAAATCAGCCGCTTCTAAACACGTTTATATCTGCACCCCACGCAGGCTGAATTCAAGCCACGTGCCACAGTGTCTATTGTACTAGCACCATGTAGATATTGTATATCTTACAATGTTCTTTTACCGAGAGGTGTTTATTTGGAGGTGAGATTTCTTGTAAGTCATGATTTGTGTACGAACATGACTAAGCCTTCGAATATTTGTTTGTGTCTAAATAAATAATTTGAATTTGAATTTGAATTTGAATTTAAATATGATGTAAAAAAAAAATTAAAACTGAGCCGAAACGTATTTTCAAGAAGAGCAAGTTGTAATTCTCTCCCAGATTAAAACCTCCACCCTGGGAGGTTTCAAAGCTGCATGTACCGTATGCTTAACCGCTTCTGTAGTCTAGTGGTTCAACCCACCGATTTCAGATCCAGAGGTCCCGGGTTCGATCCCCATGGGGAGTACAATATATTGTGCTTGGTTTGGTTGGTGGTAGGATTTTGTTTAAGTCCGCCTGGCTAGCTACCACCATCTCACCTAATTCTGTCGCCATAATAACAATTCTTATAAAAAAATGTTGTGTTCCGGTATTCAGAGGTAAGATAGCCAGTTCCTCAGTTAATTGAGGATTCCGAGTGAAGTGCACCTCCATCTTCGGCCTTATCTCAACTTGTTACCAGGTGAGATGAAGGCCAAGCGCTTCCTCGTCGTACAATAAATAAAAATGTACGATTTAAAAGAATTTTGGGAGTTATTATTAAGTATTATTATTGGTACGGTCTGGAACAGTTGAGTTACCTATAGACCGTTTGTAACGGTTCTTAGGTTATCGAACTGCATCTATCGTACAAAGTTAGATTTATTGTACATATTTTTGTTCATGTTTGTAAATGAATATATAGAAAATAAATATAAACTAAGAAGATATCTGTGTACCCAAATATTTAATTGATAATCAAAAACTTAACAAGCCCGAGGTTCTTGCCTTTTCCCTTGTGTGCTGATTGATTCCGAACAGGCGGTAGGGCAAATCTACTTACCGTCTAATGGACCTTATTGTTTCAAAATAAATTTTAAAAATCTTAATTAACGCATTTGGCGTTGACTTTTATTTTAAAGTAGTAATCGAGGATCGAGAATGTAATCAAAATACAAACAAACCGTTAAGACAGACGTTAACCTGTGAGATTTGTGAGAATATTAGTATAAAGACTTTTTGTTAAGAAAAACCTTTATAATAATATTTGGGTTTATTTATAAGTATGTATATTTCCTGTTTCTCCCGTTTTCCCTTTGTCATCCAATTACGTAGGTAGAAAATACATTTTAACAAATATTACCTATACAACCAAACAAAAAAGTATATGTACCTCATTATATTATTCAAAGCATAACATTTTTCTTAAGGATATCTTCTTATCTTTAATCTATAATATCCTATGTCTCACTTATGATAAAAATATTTTGCAAAACAAAGGAATTTCACTAAAATGCCGCTTGGTCGTGAAAAGGTAGCAAACAAATAAATAATAATAATTCTTATGAATCTATAATATTATAATGAATAATATGTAATATATCGTATCAATTTTATGGCCGGAAATATTAAACCGGTAATAATATGGTGTGCTGAAAAGGACCGAAAGTGGATCCTATTGGTCCTTTTCACCCCTTCAACACCAACCTGCGGAAAACCTGTGTAAACCGGAATCGTAGATTTTTTTTAAAATTGTTCGACGGGTAAGTACTTTGCCTTCATCTCACCTGGTTACACAAATTGAAAGAGTTACGTGTTACGAAGGTGGAGGCGCACTTCACCCGGAATCCTCAACAAACTGAGGAACTGGCTATCTTCCCTCTATATGCCGGAACACAATAATTTTAGAATTGTTATTATGGCGACATAATTAGATAAGATGGTGGTAGCTAGCTGGGCGGACTCAAAGTCCTACCACCAACCAAACCAAGCACAATATATTTTACTCCTATATACACTACTCCCCTGGGGATCGAACCCGAGACCTGGATCTGAAATCGGTGGGTTGTACCACTAGACCACAGAGGCGGTTAATGTAAATGTCGGTGCTAAGAGTGCCAAATTGAAATGGGAATGGCCGGGCCACGTCAGTCTAATGCCAGCTGATAGATGGGCAAAAGCCGTCTCGCAATGAGTGCCTGCAGATGGACAACGAAGTCGAGGAAGCCCTAGAAAACGATGACCATGTTGTTATAGCCCAGATTGGTGGGAAATAGTCAAAGTGAGTTAAAAAAAATAAAAGAGTACGGGCGTTCATTTTTAGGCTGTTTTATATACGAGTTCCTAAGATTCAAATACCCAGTTGTGTATTGATTTTTTTTCATATTTTATAATTAGATATGTTGACTTCAAAATCAATTATGTCGATTTGATCTATTTAAAAAATAATAATTCGCGACTATTACTGTTTGCAAGGAGCATAGTTAGTGAAAATCCATTGTCTTTCCAAACTTTCTCTAAAACAGGCGTGAAGATTTGTGGTGTTATAATTTGCGAATACTGCTATTTTTATATCTGCGTATTAAAAAAAATGTAATAACAAAACAACATTTGTATGGATAATTAATCATTAATCATTATATGAACGCTTTTTGAGAAAGGACCGCCCAAACTGCATTAATCACTGTAATATTAAGTTCATAAAGAATATTGTACCTACTGTTTTCTTGAGGTTTCAAGGGCATATCAGCCAATTTACTGTACCTATTCGTAGGGCATCCAGTAAAAGTCTGGCTTATCACAGTAGCTAGTCACGTTAAGAATACTACTCAGCCATAAAGTTTTGGAGATCCATTGAATACAAAGTTGTTGAATTTGATTATACTCACATAATATTTTGCGGAGTGTGAAAGTCACCGATTTCAAATTCTTATTATTTATTTTGTAGAAAGGAAAGGGGATTGCATGTGATCAGTTAACATGGTGATCGGCCTGCAAATTTTTGTCACTTCACTATTGATAGGAGTAATCCGGATTTTACCATTGGGACCCAGCTGTTCAAATCCACCATTATTATAAGAACAGCCAAGGTGTGGAACACTTTGCCGTCATAAATCTTCTTTGTTACTTATAGCTTGGGTATTTTTAAAACTATATCATATTTGTGATACCTTCTCTTGTGAATCCGTACATCGTATCAGGTGAAATCAAATTAAAATAAAATAATTTGTTATTTAGGGAATATCAAAACACAAAATATAAAATTAGGAAAGGTGGGTAATCCCAAAAAAGTCCCGACTCAGCATTAATGCAGGCTGTGAGGCCTGCGATGGTAATGCGTTGGGGCCTTTAAGAACCCGTTTGGACGTGTTTGGACAAAATAATTTTACACAAGATAAAAAAATGAGGTAAATGATCGCTTGTTAATCCTTAAAAAGAGAACTGTAGGTATGGCTTCAGTCGCGGAATTTGTGAGTGAAGTCCCGGCCCTGCATTAGTATTTGTAGGGGTTTCGGCACACGCACTTGTGGAGAAAACCCGTCAAGAGGAAAACGGCTAAGTCCAAGTGTTTTATGCTCCATTGTTAGGTGGTACTAAGTCAAAGTCAAAAGTCAAATATTTTTATTCATTAAAATTTTTAGGATAATTTTGAAACGTCAAATCTACCGCCTGTTCGGAATCGCGACCAGCACACAAGGAGAAAGGCAAGAACCTCGGGCTGATTAATTTTTTGATGATCCATTTAACATTTAGGTACAGTGTTTATAATAATTTAATAACATTACAAGTGTTACCTACATCATAAAACTAAAAACTTAATATTATCTTAAAACATTGATTACTACATAACTATCTAATGGGCAGTTTCTTGACATTGAGAAATCACCATTTAACTGTCAACTGGTATAGCAACATCGGGCCACGCGTTCTTATCGTCGATATAGTCACTTATTTTGTAGTAGGCTCTTTTAATTAAATTATTCTTTATATACAATTTGAATTTACGAGCAGAGAGTTTGGTGGCGCTTTGAGGAAGCTTATTATAAAATCGTACACAGTTTGCTAAGAATGAATTATTTACTTTTCCTAAGCGATACCTAGGTATGTCAAGTTTATTTTTATTTCTAGTATTAATACTGTGTACATCACTTCTATTACCAAACTCATCAATGTTCCTGTGAGCGTGCATTAGTCTCTATTCTAGTGTGAGATAGTCTAGGATATGAATAACACACCATTCAAATAAGGCCAAGTAGTGCAACAGATACGCACATGGTTTCGACGATCACATAAAAAACGCGATTTTTGGTTTGTTTGTTTGCTCGATGGCGGCGTTCAGCTACAATTGTAATTAACCGTTTACCTGCACGACAAGGGATCTGTCTGGTCATTTCATTCATCGAATCAAATCCTCTTAAGCCTGGATTAAGCAATTCATGGCATAATCCACAATTTAACCCTTGTCTCCTAAAAGTACCTGTTTTTATGATTTCTAAACAACCTTCTCGTTTATTTTAGCACGAAATTGAAATGTTGGTTTTCATATTTTACGTGGTTATTTAGGATAATTGCATTACGTAGAATATAATACAAAAAATCAGCCCACATAGCAGTAGACGTATGTGAGCTAATTTTTTGTCTTGTTTATGCCTTTCTCAAACAACGCCACAAATACCTCAGCCACCTCCATCCATTTACTCCCCGCAACAGCCAAAATGTCGTCGGTCCATCGAGTAGGGGATTTTCCAACACTCCGTTTCGCGTTTGATCGTAATTGCCATGCGAGAAGCTTTGCTCCCCAGCTGTTATCGGTTTTGCGAGCTATGTGGCAACTGCCACTACGTGGGCAGTGTATCAGAAATAGAAAAAAACTACATTAGGTATCGTTCTTGAGGATACCTTCTTCTTCTTTAATTCAAGTGTTTGACTCTTGTCGGCGCAACTGATTAATCTTTATCCATGTTGATATTTCCAGGGCAGCCTCCTTATACGATACGACAGCGACCTTCTCTTTCACTTGCTTTATATAATTTATTCTCGGTCTCCCCCTTCCTCTTCTTCTTCTTGAGGATTCATGCAACGTATTTTACTTGTTATATAATTATTGTATACGTTTGTTTGTCAATGAACTCCGCCTATGTGGCCTTACTGTTTTTTTTTTGTGCATGTTTGAGTGGACGTGTCTTGATTTGAATTCATATTTGGATCCGGCAAGTGGTGCTGCGATCGCCGTAGAATGATGAAAACAAAGTCCCACTAGTATTAATATACATCAGCTGAAAACAAAATAACTCTTGTTGAGTGCTACAACCATTCCTTGCTTGAGTGTGATAGAGTTAAAAATAGGATGAGTTTTTATTTGTATACCTATACAACTTGGAGACGGGGTAAGCAAGCAGCTCACCTGATGCTTGGATACATCTCTTGCCTACGACAAAGCCTTACTGCGTAGGTCACATCTAAAGAGATCATGACCTACGTGGTATAAACCAGACCCTTCAAACCGGAAAACAGCAATGCTGTTTGGTGGCCAATATAGGTTTGGTGCTAGGTACAAACTTCCCCGAACGAGCCCTTCAGAACTGAACGAGTTTCCTTTATAAAGATCCAAAAATGATATTTTGTGTTGTCTACATTATAATAGCAAAGTACACAGATGCAATACCCTATGTTGCCATCTGGCAACTCTTTCACCAATTGGCGTTCAAACAAAAGCTCTCTAACTTCCATCTAATTAATAAATGAATCCAATTTGCTCGGGTTCAATAAGCAAGGAATTTGCCGAGAAACTCTAATTTGGTCTGCTTCTAGACCTGATTAGCTTTTAGTAGATACGTATTGATTAGTAGCTGTTTCACCCATTGGGATTGAACAAAGCATGTAAGCCTAGAGTTTCTGCTAATTTTGGGAAGACTATCACTTTATAAATGAAAGTTTTTTTTTTCTCAAAAGGCGCCTGCAAAAATGAAAAAAGGACCCCACAGAATCTAGTCATTTGCTGGTAGCACACTGATGTTCTACCAATGGGCTCCGAACCACCACCAAGTGCTAACCAAACCAAGAAGTAATTCTCTCATTGATAATATATAACTATTTTTTAAAACGCTTTAAGCAATTTACATAGAAAAAAACCTATCTACCTATTCAAATCACAAATCTAGCTTCAAATTGCCAAAAAAACAGGCCAGACACCGTTTTAAAATATGTCCTCTGTTTGTAAAGTCTTCTGCACACTCTTATAAGCTGGGGTGGGTAAATGTGAGAATTTTGCATAATACGACGCGAACATTATACTGGTTTGGCCTTTAGTTTTGGAATTTTGCCATCTAGTCAAGGGTAGTTGGGAATCGCATAGCTTACCGTTTTCGAATTTCAAAGATGACATAATTGATTCCAGAAAAATTCATTTAGAACAAGCATGTTGGGGCTTATTTAGATTGCTGTTTTTTATCAAATCTTTTTGGTAACATGCGTCAAATCTGAGGATCAAAATCTTAATACGGATCTAATAGCATATAATAATTGAAATTTTCGTTCAGCTGACTGACTGACTAATAAATGCACAAACCTAAACAGAGGTCCTAGCGGTCTTGTCTAATATTATGTAATAAATGCCTAAGTCAAGATTTTACAAACTTGTTATAGGATGATGTGAACAAAGTTCCAGATGTTTTACTGGTACCTGTCCCTATTCAAGAAACTTGATATTAATCCTTAATTTTTAACTTATCAGGCTCCAGAATGAAATTGTATCTGACTGTGATAATTCACAAAATTACACTAGGTTGTAATTTGGTGAATAATCATTTCATAATTTTGGTACTGAGCCCATTAAAGCTTGGCATGACCGATACTGACATGACGATTTTTCTTGTTTAATAAGCTTACAAGTATTACAATCATTCATACATGATTTTGCTTTGGGGTAGGTGTCTACCTCCTACGACTAAATGATCACAACGCTGGTGGCGGAACCTGTATAAGCCCAGCTAGCTAGCGACCACCCTCGTATTGAATCCCGTGCAGTCCAGTTCAATGCCTTCTGGGAAAACTCGCTTGCTTATAGACCTCATCCTTCCTCTGATCTAGAACTAATCAAGCCTAGAGGTCAAGAACTAACCTAATATTCATAAAAAATCCGGAAAAGAGCGTCAACAATCAACAAAAATCCAGATCTGTTGAAGCAACATTGCCTGGTTCCGGTTAAAGGGTTAATACCCGTATTTACAGTTTCAGTCATTGTTATTCATATAAGTGCCGAGCGCAATTCCTGTAATTTTCCCACTCAAAGTAGGTAATATAATTTAAATCTGACAAGCTCTGTTCGGGTTTTCCCCCGGGATAATGTACAGGTCACGCAGTACGTGACACATTATTGTGGCTCTGTTTTTATCTGGAACATGTTTCGTGAGGTTTGCCACACGTTACGGAATATTTTTGATATGCCTGGTCACAGGTATGGTAATAAAATAAATTAAAAGTCAAAAGTTTATTGTCAAGTCAAAATGATGAGACTCTCTTTTAAAATTGATTTAAAAAAAGAGGAGGTTCTCAATGTTTACCACTTTTTAAGAGTAGTAATTATATATTTGTCAATTATTTGCCCAAATTTTAAACTGTAACTTTACAACAAGGTAACAAATTTATATTTTATATTGAAAAATAGCCATACCAATTCGTGACATCATAAAGCATACCTTAGTTTATTGCTTGTTCTGAGGGTCAGTAGTCCCGACCCGGACTAAATAACGAAACCATTGACACTGGGCGCCGTTTCCATCAATTCATAAAATACTTTGATGTATTTAGATTTAAATGTGAAACCAACTCGTTTTAAGCTGTAATTAGATAAGCTTATTTCTCTGACACATGCTTTGGGTATGCATTGCATTATTTTGAACCTATAATTAAACCCGATAGATATAGGCCTGATTTAGTATTAAAATAGGTGTACTTGCCCATATACTATGAAAATATTATGTCATATCAAATAATTCAAAACGGTCTTTATCGAAACGTGTTTCAATTTGAATAATTCGAATATTAAATTAATTATCCACCACATTGCGACGGTTTCGTTGCTCCCCGAATAATTACATTACTAAAATCATGAATTTCATTATTAAATTCAGCCTTACGCTGTACGTAATAAGGCTGTGCTCGGCCGCTGTATTCATTTATTATCCCATTGTAAGTTTGGTTTAATGTGCTTCTGATATACCAGTGACTTTGCAAGTCTTACACAATATACTTTCTCGCAGTGACATGGTGTTTTTGTGGTGTATGGTAATTTATTATGTACCATAAAATATTCATTCCCTGGCCTAGAAACACATAACAAAAGTCCAGTGAATAGCTACAATGAAGGTAAATGATACGAGAGTTGATCAGCTCGTGTCAAAAAAATATTAAAATAGATGTCTATTTAATATGTTTTGTCTCACTTTTTCGTATTTTTGTTGAAAATACGTTAACCTTTAACGATATGCAAAGAAACATAAAATGTTTTGTTTTTAACTTGATTATTGAGGCATTGACAATTTAAATTGCATACAGTGAAATTCAAAATTGTTTGTATTTAACACGATACGATACGATAAATAACATTAAAATTATAGTGCATTCATTTCACACAACGCCATCTAAGCCCCAAACTAAGTATAGCTTGTAATATGGGAACTAGCTTACGGATGGTTTTTTTTTTTTTGTAAATATATACTTATAATAAAATGTATAATGATATTATGCCCAATTTAAACTAAACATAAAAACACATAACTAATCAAAACCTTATCATATTGACACTAGGTGATACGCTTACCTGTCTGACAAATATAATATAAAGGAACATTAAATAGCTTGTATTTAACAGAGACAGAGATCACTGGGATATTCACAATTTAGCTGAACATATACACATTCTGTATTTACTGCTCAAACAGCCTTGTTTTAATTTAAAACTTCGTGACAGGATAAAGCTTTGTACACAACATAAACACCCCGACCGATCCGTGGAAAGTGGGTGTGTTAAGTTAAATATATTGAGTCACAACACGCACAGTACCAGAACGAAAATGTTCCGACAATGTGCGCACGCCTTTAAAAACTTCGTGATTGAATTAATCTTTGTGCTGAATAATTAAATTGGCTCCCTAAGTCACAGTGCAACCAAAATGGCTGGCTTACATTCGCTCAAAAACAACTAAATCATCAAGGTCAAGAAAATTTTGTATAACTGTCATTTTTCGAAACATTCATATATTTTACAGCGCATTCTCAAAAAATAATTATACAGTTTCATAGATATTACAAATAAATTTTACAATTTTAATTTTGAGCCATAGAGTCTTGCAAGTTATGATTCTTTTAAAACAAGCGTGTCCATCTTAGACCTGTGTATAAAATAACAACTCTGTTAAAAAATAATAAGTTTCAAATCGTAATGAGTAACATTATTATTTTTAAAATTATTCATGTGCTATATACAAAATCTGGCAGAAACCAAACAATTGAATGCCTCTATGGTGATAATAGTGGGCTGATGTAATATCCAGAGGTCCCGGGATCGATCCCCAGAGGGTACTAACTTGTACCTACTTTTAAAATACATAAAAAAAGGTTTGGTTTGGTTTAGAAAATACAATTTAGAATTGTTGTTATGGTGGCAAACTTTATACAAAATCCTATTACCAACCAAAATCACAACTGAAATACTTCTCTCTGCTAATGAGTAAAACAGCGGACTCATTATTTGGCTATGACGGAATTAAACTAATACTACCCTCGACGGCTGAAAGTGTCTATCTGTGTTTAAACTTTACTTGCTTTCAGTTCCGTTCACAGAATCACCCGTTACCAAAATCGTAAGATGCGAAATCGGAAATTACATATAAATAAATATTACAGGACATTCATTTTACACAGCGCCATCTAGACCCAAACTAAGCATAGCTTGTAATATGGGAACTAGATTACGGATAAAATACTTAAATACTTTTTGTAAATACATACGTACTATATGATACAACACCCAAACACAGAACAAACATCTATATTCATCACACAAATGTTTGTCCTGGGTGGGAATCGAACCCACAGCCTACAGCGCCGAAGGCAGAGTTACTACCAACTGAGCTTTTAGGCTTGTTAAATTATATGAGTTATATGAGGGGCGGTTTGCTTCTATTTAACGCTACATAGTGCGTTTAACCAAAAAAAACGATTAAGCTAAAGTAAAGTTAATAAATAGTTTATCCTCCCAAGATTTATTGACATATGTTTAATGAGGTTTTTAACATTTATTGGGTTTTGAGTATATAACATTTTGGTAAACTTGCGATATTTGCAAGTAAGTATTCCGATATTGCACGAGAGGATGTGGCCACCTCATCTTTATATATCTATTATATCCACTTGTTTCTTTTCAAAGCCAAAAAATATCGAGTTTCTCGTAAGTGGTTTCCCTAACGAAGCTATTCACCAAGTCTCTTTACTCGTTATATTTACGAGTATACAAATATCGTTAGTAACCGCTGATTTGAACACGTAGGTACCTACGAATTTCGAATATTTTTTTATTTTTTTCAGATTACAAGATTTTATTGCGAATAAAAATTACATAGTTATATTGAAAAAAAATCATACGAAAATCTTGAAAAACATCCCAAGCATTATGCAAACTAAAATTAGATAAGGTTGTCTGTGTCTTGCTTTTATATAATATATCATCTATCACTAGTGACCCGCCCTGATACGCAAAGGTTCAATTTTCTATGATTTCTGCTCAATCGGCTGATTGAGAATGCTCGTTGTTTGATTACTTTTGTTATCATAATTCATGGCAGAGTTAACTTTATTTGAATATCAGTTATTTATATATGACTATACATATAAGGAGCATCCATTTACCTGCGCTTGAAAAATGTATTGACTCTCTGAGATTTATATCTCAGACAAATAGGTATCACGTCATTCAGTGGAGGATTCTCTGGCTCTGTCTAACCTACGTATATCCTGTTTATATGTCAAGACTAAGATGATATTGTTTAAAAATTAAACACCCTGATTTCATGTTATTTTTTTATTTCAAAATTAAGACAAAGCATTTTCTGCTTGCATCTCGTACTACATATAATCCCATTTCGCTGCGAGTGATATTTTTGGTTAAACGTAATAATAAATTGGTGCTATTTTCTTATGTAAATTATTATTTGATGTCTGATGATTACTACCATCATCATCCATAATCAATATCATAATAACAATCAGTATAAAATAATGTTAAAAGAATTATTTAAATAAAATGTCGCTCTTCTTTTCTCGGAACTTCTGATTCCTACAAAACTTGAGTGGATCTCATTAACTGCTGAACTTCTTAACATTTCCTTGATAGATCTTTCATTGCAAAGTAGTTTGAAAGTAGGTACCATTCTTTTGCTGTGCGATTAAGTAAATGATCGAGAAGTCTTTTATTCTTAAAAGAGTTGGAAAGTAGTTTCATTCTTAAATTTTTATGTTCAGATTTTCCATATTGGTAACTAAATGAATGAATCGTTACGAGCAAAATAACGGCTAAGTAACGGAACCAATATGGAAATCGAAACATTGAATTTAAATTAAATTGTTATTACTAGCTACGTCTGTTTGTAGTGGCGAATTGCACTATTTTGAATCTTCGATGTGTTTTGAAACAATTTACCAATTACAATTTACCAAAAACTCCAGTTTTTGATAAATTGTAATTTCACGCGTACTTACAGCTAAGGAACAACCATTCTAACTTACTGCTACGGCGCAGTCACCAAAAGTGGATCTTGGCCTCCAAAGCCAAAGAACGCCGGATTTCCCGGATCATTATTGTTTGAGCCCAGTCGATGGCAGCATGAAGTTCCTGCAGGTCCTGCATCCACCCCGCCACTCCAGTGGTATCTCGGACAACCAATGGACCTACGTATGCTTGCCTGACTGCACTATCCTCACCCATTCAGACCACATAACGCGTCTAGTGGAACTAGCCATCACAGTCTAGTGGAATTGGTTTCTCCTAATATATTTAGCTAAGCTATAACTATAATAACTTAAAATGATTAATGTTTTAAGCCGATTGCGGTAGCGCACAGGGGTAGCTTACGGTTAATTGACATGTTTTTTTTTTGGAACGGTGGCGTGCATTCCAAGCGCTGGGATATTTTTTTTAAAGATCCCAATAGCTCCCCACTTGACTTTTTTTTTAAATCAACGAGTACCTTGATAGGTATATCTAAGTACGTTTATCTAAGTTTGCAGATGCGTAGATGAATAGCTAAGGTAAATAATATAATTATGTGGGTGAAAATATATGTGGTGGTGTAAATAAGGATGGCTAATTGATTAATTTATAAAAAATAACATTATCAGGCCAAAAATAATTACAAAACCACATTACAGGCTTCTTACAACTGAAATAGAAAAATATGATACGTTTGTTTTTCTATGCAAAACTCTAAGGTTTTTGCCATCCAATATTTTTGTTTTATGATACTTGTTACCATTTAAAAATGTATTTTTCAATCGCACTCTTTTTTGTTGGTGATAAGGCTTGTGAAAACAAAAAAAACATATTTTACGCCTTTTCGTTGTCCCGAAGCGTGACTGCCCATACGAAACACCCGAGAACCAAGTACCTTCGGTTTTTGGCTCGCCACCAAAGTGCACTGAGCGTATAATTAAATGGGACATTTCGACCACCGCTCACAAACTCGCACACGATATTTTAAGCGATATTGAGAAGAAATTTGTGAAAGTAGTATGAATGCAAAGGAAAAATTAAAACTGAAAATTTGCAGTTTAACTGGAAAATAATGGAACTCCTTGCCCTTGTCTGTTTTTCCGCACCAGTAATATCTTGGATTCTTCAAGTCCGGAGCGAATAGGTTCATGTTAGATAAGCGTGCTCCATGTAAGGCTACATACTTTCTTGTTTTTTAAGTGAGCTGGTGGTCAAACAATATTTTTTTATATTTTTTTCAACTTTTATAGCAATTTTATCAGTGACATGAAAAGCATCATCATCATTATTAGGTATTGCGTTATTACCTAAGCTTAGTATATGTATTGAAGATCATACTCACACTTATAAACATACCAGAAAAATCTAGTGCCTATTTATTATATTAACCAACGGAGGCCTAGACAACATATTACTGTCCTTGATCATTTTGAGCCGCAAGTTCCAAGGATTAGACTTGCTCCTCATAAACATTTTTATATTTTAAATATATACTGTGAAAGTTTTATTAGCGGCCAAAATTTGTGGCACTTAAACATATAAAGTAAGTTTCGTGCACCGAGGGCTTAGTCATTTTAAGAGAGGAAGAAATATAGCAAGGAGAAAAACTCTTGTCATTTATCTGAGTTACTTTGGGTCGTAGCGCATGTAATGGAGAACATACATCTTTGTCACATAAGTACTTGTTGATTCATGGCTTGATTGCAAGAAACAACTATTACCTGTGAAGTACGGAAGTCCTTTCTCAATCGCTGAAATGAATAGCATATTTTATTTAACATCGATCCAGTACAGTAGAGGGCTTTTACACTCGATCTGAGATTCTAATTAAAATGTATACGTCATATCACAGGCACCTTAAAAAGTTTGCCTCCGGTCCATGACTTAATCTCAAAATGATATCAGTACCACACAATCTCACAATGACTGAAACCAATAAGACTAAATTTCAAAATGAATATCGACATCGGTCTTTTACAGCCCCATGATTCATGAAATGAATATAAATTTTTGACAAATTACCACTAAAAGCTATCTTATCAAACTGGAAATGCTGACTTTTGCTACTGGTTACAGTTAATGGTCATAAAACTGGTAGGACCCGCTAAGGTCAAAGGTACGCCTGACTAAACAGCCGAAGCCCAGCGCCTAGGTTTGTCTTGTTCCGTCAGCGCGTAGCGAGTGTCTTTTGGGCTTTTCACTCCATGAAAAACTCATTCTTGCCTTACTTTTGGTCTAGAACTATATAAGCCTAGAAGTCAAGAGATAACCCATCATTAATTAACAAGCCTCATAGCTCAGTTGGTAGTAACTCTGCCTTCTGTGCTGTAGGTTGTGGGTTCGATTCCCACCCAGGACAAACATTTGTGTGATGAATATAAATGTTTGTTCTGTGTTTGGGTGATGTATTGTATGATAAGTGTGTATTTACAAAAAAAAGTATTTAAGTATTCTATCCGTAATCTAGTTCCCATATTACAAGATATGCTTAGTTTGGGGCTAATTGCTTACATCAGTGTCTTCAGTATAAAGGTTTTGAAAAGCTCTAAACGTTTTTTCAGTGGGAACTTTTAGATGAATAGTTTGCTGAGGAAACTCCATTCAAACATTGTGTTTATTTTATCGATAAATACGCATATTAATTTACCGCATGAATATTTTTTTAATGTAGGCAATAATTAAAAGAAGGTCTACAGGAAGTATCTAACACCTATACTACGATTACCGATCCGGATGCCAAAAACGTGTTTTTTTTTTACGACGGGGAACGACGTTCAAGTTATGAGAAGGCCAAAGATGGAAGCGCTCTTCAACAAATTCTTCACAAATTACTACCAACTGCTGACTCTTGTTAAGATCTAATAGATCTAATGAAATAACCCTTGGGGGATATTTTTTTTTGTACGGCTGAAGAAGTCTCAGCGCTTATTTATCATGTTTCTAATAAAAATATCACAAACTTGCATACACAGGTTTTACACCTATTTCAATCTCATAGGGGACAATTTTCAAAAAGGTTTGCTCACTTTCACTATAAAAGTAACTTAAAACCATTCAATTAGAATGAATGATTGAATGACTCGCCAAATTTCATGTTTCTTCATTGACAGAGATATATAACTGTTAGTTTTCAGTCAGTCAGTCATCAAATAAGTCAGTAAATCAGTACAAAAATGTATTAAGTTGATGATGTGACTAAGGTTGTATGGATCTCATTCGACAGTCTTTTGTATCTTCTACGATACTGTACAGCACGTCCAAATAATGTTTATTAGTTTCTGGCCTTTATACCTTTTTCTTGTCTCACTTCCTTATTATATTGCGCGTTCAAAAGTTCACTCGCAAAATAAAATGTAAAAGTCTTTGAGAGCAGTAGCTTTAAGGCGTTTGTGAAATGAAACCTTTGCGATATAATATTTTATGACAAATAAATTAGCTGTGCTCACAATGTTTTGCGTGAAAAGTAAAAGCGTCAATAACTAAGAAGCATCATAAGCCCGTAGGAGGTTTTCTCGTAAATAATATGAACAATGATTATTATTGTTTTATTGTACTACGGTTTTATCAATTGAATCCTACATCTAACTTGTAAAGTAGATATTTAAACAAATGTTACATTGTAGCACACTCGTAGCGCATACTACGATGCGCTACGGCGTAGCATTCTTTAACACATGAGTAGTTTTTGGGCAAAAAAATATTATGACTTACACAAGTCAGTGAATAAGTTATTTGAAATAGAAATAGAAACAGCCAAGTGCGACCACGCACACCTAGGGTTCCCACCCACATTTCAAGACAAAAAAAAACAAACTTCTGTGAGGAATCCTCTTAAATTTTAATTATTAATTTTACTACTTACTGCTTTACAACATTTGCACGCGTTCTGCATAGGCCGTGCGCTGTGCTTAAAATGTTACGTTTTACACTTAAATTGTAGGTGATTCTCAAAAGATCCATGCTCAGAGGAATTATCTCAAGTGAATCCTCGAGAAAGAAAATACATGAGTCTTAGTCTCTTTATTTTCATTTATCTGTTTGTCCTGCCCTCATACCTACGCTGAGTATCTTAGTGTAGGCATGTGGTAATACGTAAGCCATTATTCTCCGAACGTAATGAATTATCTAGCAGAAAAATAATGATATCATGTAATCCACTGAAGACATATGTCTCTATGAGATAATGAAAATAGGGCATACGAAAAGTAGCCCAGTATTTTGTGTTTAACCGAAGATGCTTGGTTTCATAGGATTATTGATTTATATTCATATGTTTTCTACGAAACATTTGTTTTAAATTTTGTTAAAACCAATATTTTGTTCCATACCAATATTATAATTTTCGAAATCGCACAACACGGTTATGAAAAATACAATTAGTGTTTTACTTGGGTGTTACCCAACGCGGGCCGAGCTGCGGTTTAAAGCTAAGAATGGAATAAGGTATGGTATTTGTATTTTTTTTTAATTCTGTTTGTATGTTTCGATAATTGTGTTTGCAATAAAGTCTAGTTAATATTTTATGAATGTACTAGCTGAACATAACCGTGTTTCGCTACGGAAAAATAAAAAGAACGGAATGGCTGTGACATCTGGCTATAATACAGGGAATCTGAAATCTCTGTCCAGATCCTATTAATATAGGTAATTATACTATTAGCTAAACAAATATATTATGTATGTAGAATAAAGGGAACCTGGTGATTATTTGGTTGGTAATGTGTCTAAAACAGACTCCACTCAGAATGCTGTATTCCTTAGCATATCCTCTCCTGAAATCCACCATGCAATTACCTGCTGCATTCAAAAGAGGAAGTAGGAAACAGACATCCCAGCTGGCCACCAGTCCTGGACATGATCTGCAGTGGCTAGCTTGGTAATCACTGAACCGCCTACGGACTCAAGTTAGCCGCTGCAGTACAAATATTGCCAGGTCTGGAGCTCCCATACAGGAAAGTATGGCCCACCTCCTTTCCTGCCCGTTATGGTCTGTGGAGCAGTGGAAGTTGCTTAGTACTGGTCGAGGAAGGTTTTAATGTTTTGAAACGTTTGAATCGAGAAAGAGAAGAATACATGAAAATTTTAATATAAGTGTGAAGCTTATCTCAAGGACTAAATATTCATTTCAAAGTTAGAGACATATAAATTAAAATATGATACCTACATCAAATGTTATAGAAATAAAAATAAAATAGCTCCATGTTCATTAGTATTTACTTGAATAAATGATAAAGATTTAAGATGCATAGAGTTTTGCCCCATTTCACCCTTTTATATTTATACTTTCTGATACATATTTTTAAATAGGCATTTAAATTAGAATAAAAACACATACTAAATTTAACTGGATTGTATCAAGTGAAAAGATCTGCGCACTAAAAGATTTGCCCCATCTCAGAGGAAAATTTTTAAAGATTTTTTTGCACAATTTTTACTCAATCGTTTGAAACTCAAGATTTTGAACTTTCAAGAAAATTTCAATACTTTTCCCCAGTTCACCCTTTTAGAGGAATAATAATAGAAACATGATTAGTATCTCAATAGTCATTGAAACACAAATATGTGTAAGTACATAAAACATTTTAACTAAATCTAATAAAGATTTAGATGCATGTTTTGTCCCATTTCACCCTTTAATCGTAACACTTTCTGACACATCTTTTATTAATAAACTTCTATTTATAATAAACACAAATAAACAAAATTTCATCTCGATCGGATCAAATAAAAAAAAATATTAATTTGAAAAATATTACCCCGTTTCACCCTTTGGAGGAGGAATTAACAGAGTTTTTTTTAGCATTTCATAGTAATTTATAAAATACACGTTCGAATTTTAAACTCAAGCGAACCATGAAAAAGATTTTGCCTACAAACTGTTGTGCCCCATTTTAACCCTTTATTAGTAAGCTTTTTCTGTTTTTTTCTCATACACATTTTTATGATATAATTAACACATTAACAAAATTTCAACTCGATGATGGATCAAATTAAACAGACATCTCCATTCAAAAATGTTTACCCCTTCACCCTTTCAGAGCAAAAATCTCCAAGTTTATTTTTTCATAATTAGCATTTCAAAAGTATTATAAATACACGTACAAAATTTCAACTCGATCGGATCAAATATAAAGATATTTCCATACAAAAAGTTTTGCCCATCTTCACCCTTTTAGAGGAATAATCTCCAAGTTTTTTTTTTCATAATAAGCATTTCAAAGTAATTACAAATACACGTACTAAATTTCAACTCAATCGGATCATAAATAAAGATTTTGCATTCAAACTATTTCACCCCATTTCACCCCCTTAGGGGAGGAATTTCCTAAAATCTGTGCTTAGTGAGCACCTACATGTCACAATAAACACCCTGGCAAAAATGCGGGTGGCGTGTGGCGGTGGCTCTCCGCCTGGGTCGTAAGGTGTGTGAACGTCATGTATACATCTGCAATTCCACAGTGGAGGCCAATGTCTATCACGCTCTGAGTTGTCGGCAGTGTACTAGGACTTTTGCCGTGCACGACATAGTTCATAGAGCCCTTATATCGGCGAATGTCTCCTACGTGCTTGAGCCTCCAGGTCTCAGCAGATCTGATGGGAAGAGGCCAGATGGGCTGACTCTGGTGCCGTGGAAAAATGGGAAGCGCCTGATCTGGGTCACCTTAGTCACCTGAGTTGCACCATGCTCTCGGCATCTGCCGCTGCCGAAGACGCTTCCTTGGAGCAGCTTTACCATTTTGTACCTGTAAAGGTGGGAGACCTTGGGCAGTTGAAGTGTGGATGCGAAGTGTTTTGTGGGAGAAATATGCTTTCAACTTAATAAAGTGACAGGAAACTCCCGCTCCGGGTCGTTCTTGGTGCAAAGGATTGCCATCGCTTTTCAGCGAGGCAATGCTGCAAGCATTATAGGCACTTTTGCACCGGGGATGGTCAGAGGTGGGTTATTTAATGACATTGTAAGTGTTTGCTTTGAAGGTACTATAAACTTTTGTACAAATAATTATTGCGTAAAATTTATATCGACTTATTGATATTTTCTAATTGCCGTTACATTAAATATTAGATATATCTAATTACCGTGCTCTTAACAAACTTAAGTCTCATTAACTAGAAAACCACTTGTAATAGTCAAATGACAAAATTCATTGTTTAATTCGTATCTTTGACGTGTTTCATATTTTAATGTGTTTAAAACAAATAAGCCAAAAATAAAAAAGGGTTCGGTAAGTAGGCGAAGAACGCCTATAGTCAAGAATAACCGTTATATCCGTTTCACCAGCAGATCTTTTCGACAACAGGCCTTTACAGCTACACGACGATAAACCTATAACTCCTTTAACTACAGGCCTTTCCATCTACAGAGAGCTCGCCGACAATCCTATGATAAGCGATATTTTAAAAAAATACACATTCTACAACTTATTGTGTCGTTACTGAGAGATTAGAGCTGGCTACTTATCTCTAATTTCTTATTTTATCACATTTTATTTATATATATATCACGGTATAGTAATTGCGTCCATGCTGAGACAACGACTTATGGCGTCCACCATTTCTACTGGCATTATCACTAAAGTTCATGTGAATGTTGACTTCTGTATCACATGCCATATTGTTGTGCATCTTGTATTTACAAAAAGTTTAAGATTGTAGATATTCGTACTCCTTTTATTTTGGTATACTTGTTACGTCATGTACATTTTCATGTCCTAGCGTATATTTTTTATATATTTTAATCAATACTGATGCGTTTGTTGCGTCTACAGTACATAATATTAATTGCGCGTCCTCTAATATACTGGTTTACGGCGTCCACCATTTCCACTGGCATTATCACCAAACTTGTGAATGTTGACTTCTGTATGATACAGAAGTCATCGCAAGTCATTTGAGGGTAGACTATAATTCGTCCACTCAATTTGCTCAACAACACTGCTCAGCTTATTTATATTACCTACCATCATTTTGATACAATACTCATAACTAACTCATAGTTTCTTATATTTACAACCAAACAAACGATTTATTTGCTGCTACTACCTATTCTTTTTCTGTGCTACTACGTCTACTGAAGCAAACTACCCACATCCACATTATTTAAACCCGAATCCAAAAATATACGACTAGGTAGGGAGATGGGTTCCTATACCTACTACCTACCTCCTACCTACCTTTTGTTACTAGCAGTGGTATGTCTAGTATTACATGGTTTGTGATGGTTGACTATGGTGATAGTAGTCATAAAAATAAGTGTTTCTGCAGAATCAAACATAAAGTTCTATTTGATTTTGAAGAAAATACCTACCTTAATTTTATCTTTACCCACAGTGTTATAAAATAAGAAATTAGAGGTAAGTAGCCAGCTCTGATCTCTTAATAACGACACAGTTAGCTGTAGAATGTGTATTTTTTTAACCTTCGGCCAGTCGCGCATCTTCTGTATACGCGTTCGTCGCGTGGGGTCTCTGAAAACCCCAAAAATAAAAAGCCTAAAAAACTACTTTCTACATATTATTACCTAATTATCAAAGCAATGTATTGTTACTTAACTTAATAACAATAAAAATACAACAAGTTACTATGATATATTCTTTATTTATTTATTGGAAAACCAACAGCTCTTAGAGTTAAAATAACAAAAGCTATTGAATCAAAAAGCTAATAACAGGTTTTCACGTCTAGACAATAAGTATGAAAACAATGATGTGAACAAATGATCGAAAAAAATAGTACCTATCTGTAAGTTTAAGGTTTCATAAAGTTGATACAATGTAATTATGAAGATGTACATAAGTTAACTCACTAATTAACCTAATTTACACCGAAAAATTCCGTATTCAGCCGCTGCCTTGCTGAACTGACGCTCGTACAGAATAGGTCAAAATCTATTCGCCTACATAGCTCATTGAAGTTATCACATGCTCGCCACAGATACGTATTTTGCCGGTAGTTGGTACCAGCACGAGGTTCTTTCATTACTGCTAATAAGTACTTACAATTTTATAGAAGAAACATTTTTTTTCTCTTTGAGATCATATCATGAATAAAAATGCAAACATGAGCAAACATGAGCGACGGAGTTACTTACTCCGTCGCTCATGTTTGCTACCGATAAGTTTGTCCACCACGTTGACTCCCCCATTATTTTATGTAAATCTTCACGATTTCTGAAATCTTTCTATTAGAAATAACATCAATTTTTACTTACACGGTAGGTCGCGTGGGGTCTTTGAAAGCCCGCACGTACAAAGCACGTCTCTATCTTACTTGCGTTTGCACGCAAACTGAATTTAACGGCGATTCGCGGCAACTATCATCCGAATTCAGAGAGTACATAAAATGTAGAATTGCTGGGATAGTATTAATTGCTTGAATTATATATAGCTATGACACCAAGGCTTTTATAGATCCCACGCGACTAACCGAGGGTTAAATATCGCTTATCATAGGATTCTCGGCGAACTCTCCGTAGATGGAAAGGCCTGTAGTTAAAGGAGTTATAGGCTTATCATCGTGTAGCTCTAAAGGCCTGCTGTCGAAAAGCTGGTGAAACGGATATAAATGAATCGTCCTGTCGGCGAACAGTCCAATGGCGAATCGGTCTTAGGAAAACGGTTGCGGAATCAAATTATTGTGATGTGAAAAATATCAAGAAGTAAAAGAAAAAGCCTGATTTAGTTTAATTACAACTCCCAAGAGCATAATAACATACAAAATAGACGGCGGACAGAAGCCGTTACACTTATTCTTATTCCCAATGAATAGTCACACAAACAATAAATAATAGTAAGTCAAATCAAGTTCTGAATACGAAAGTATTTCTCTATTAAGCTTTAGCAATCAAATTTTCAACGCAGTAATTAATGTATTCTGATTAGCTTAAATATTTGCTTTATGACACGACCCAAATTATTTTAATAAATTCAAGCGGAACGAAATATGTTGGTACGTTCTAGAAGTTTATGTAAAATGAAATGTTCATTTTGTGTTTGAAGTTTACACCATTGTGGAAAGATGTTTCGAAATGCAGAGCCGTTTATTTAAAGTTATAAACATCGAGTCAAAATTATTAATCGTTTATTAAGAAAAAAATTGAGATATTTCAAAACGACAAATTTGCCACCGGTGGAAAACTCTGCAAGAAGATTTGGTGATACTAAATTAGAGCAGATTATATTCTATTCTTGTTTAATATTACTATGTTTTTAATGTACTTACAGTAATATTAGGTATCTTGGATATAAAGATTACTATCTAAATCAGTATAATGGGCATTTCGTTTACATTGCAAAATTACGTAGCAACATTGGGCCACACGTATCGTTCATAAAATCACATAAGTCAAAGTGTGATCCCACTTTTAATCATTTGCTCAGACAATTTTTATGATAAATTTTCAACAAATAGAAAGTTTGGTGGCGCTTTGAGGAGACTTTTTAATGAATCGTGCACAATTTCCTAAGAATAAGTAATTTTGCTAAATTTATCTTATGTGTTTATACAGAAAGTGAGAGAACTATACCTAAAATACCCTTTTTAGATTGTATGGATAAGTTATTACCCGCATTGATGACGTAGCATTTTGCTATGTCAAAGATAATAAAACACATTTACTGTCCACTCCAAGAATACGAGCATATTTCAAATGCAATTTTTAAAGTTTACATTCTTATCTTGAATAACATTGACAATAGGGAGTTTAAGAAATGTCTGGTACAACATTGCAAGTTCCTCACAAACTAGGAACTGTGATAATGCCGTCCCGAGGGTCGGACGTCGACAGTTCGTTACGGACCTGCTCCAGGCAGCCGGGGGATGATTGTTGTACTGCAAAACTCATCACATGGCTGAGACATGCGGTGCATGATTGATTTTAGAATATATTTGATTTGTACTACAGGGAAGTGCTTGGCCTTCGTCTCATCTGATTTTTTCAAGATAATCTTTCTCAATAATCTGAGGAACAGGCTATCTTACCGCTAAATGCCGGAAAACATCAATTTTAGAATTGTTGTTATGGCGACAGAATTAGGTAAGACTAGCCAGGCGGACTTAAACAAAGTCCTACCACCAACTAAACCATGGACAACGATAATGATTTCTTCACTGTCAGTGCCATCCACCTCGGTTCTCACAGTCAGTGGATATTTAATCAGCGGCTTTATTTGGCATCATATAATCTAAAGTAAACAATCACTTTTGAGAATAACAAAATTCACAAAATTGAGCTACTTATGTAGTTTAACATTAAAGGGTGTCTTGAATGAGTATGTGCATAGTTTATTATGTTGTATTGTATGTATGATAATTTATATATAGGTGGTATATGTAATATGTGTATATATTAGGGCATTAAATCACCATTGTAATGATTTATATACATAAAAATATGTATGTACAATTAATCTGACTATGTATAGAGGAAGCAGTTGAATTACCTAAGGACCGTTACAAACGACCTATAGGTAACTCAACTGTTTCAGACCAGTACCAGACGGAAGCGTTTCCAAGACACTGGTTGTATTGCCACGCTGAATAATTATGCTAATTCGCTGGCCCAAATAGGAGCCATCCCTTGGGTCTCGTGTCACCTCTATCTGCCCCGCAAATAAGCCCCGCAAGATTTTTGAAAACACGAAGGGCACCGGCTCCCCACGGACCCAAGGTCTCGACCCCAAAAGGCTCAAATAGGATGTCTGTCGAGACCACTTAGACATTAGGTATTATGTACCTATTTTCAATACTAGCTTGTAATCGCGACTTCGTCCGCGAATTGGTTTTTTGAAATAGGTACAAGTATTATATTATAAATATATATATTTGTTGGATATCTGGATAAATTTGACCGATTAGCTCCTACATGGTGCTCACACCGAGGGTTCTGACCCACATTCCCAGACAAAAAATGCCCTTGAAGTCTTAGTGCCGGTCCGACTCACGTTTGGTCAGATTTTATAATTCATTTATTTATTTACCACAAAGTAAGCACTATACTCACACCAACTTTGTTATTATACAGGTCGTAAATAATATTTTATAAAAACGTTTCAAGTATGGGAGCTTCCTCCAAAAACGGGAGGGTTTTGCCTTAAACTCACTTGGCAGGCGGGTTGGCGATCACAGTAAATGTGTTATAGTTACATAAGCGGCTGTATTAGCATGCAGCGGGAAGCTGCCGATTCCTCTGGTGAGATCCATTAAATCGGCTTTTACGACGTCCGCGGGCTGAGTTGGAGGGGGTCGATTCTCAAGACTGCTACAGCCGGGTAAATTAAAAAAAAAACATTTGTAGTTAAATGACTCGATAAACCGATTTTAGAAAGTATAAGCACGACTATTATACCATGCATTATTCAGGAGATCCGCTGTCATCATCGTAAGACCCTGGTTTACATGGTTCGTCGAAGAGTATCACACATACAATCATATTAAATGCGCAACGCTCTTGATATGTATTACTGTTATTTATTGAAAAACCACTTTATATAGATTCTGTATCACTAGACCTTGGTAGTTTTGACATTCATCAATTGCATTAAAAGCACTCAAAATACACCAGTTTATTATAGAAACCACGTGTACATCGCGCGTTTTTTTCTGATAAATAACAATGATTTTGATTTTTTTTCTAATAAAAGCACCCCCTGCCCTTCAATTATTAAAAAAAACAAAGAACCATTCATCACGTTCATATCTATTTTATATGAGGATTCTATAATGATAATTCTAAACATACCCTCCAAATATCATGTCACTACGATTAGCAGTTTAGGCTGTGCGTTGTTATCAGTGAGTCAGTTAGCATTTTATATTTGTATAAGATAAACTGATATTTTTTTTATAATTCATGTAATAAATTATCGTGTTTATTTTGTCTTGCCTAGTATTTAATGGTATCGGTTAACTTGCAATACCCAAAAAATTTAACACTACTATATATCTTCAGATGTTGACAAATAAATTTTTTGCATCGTATACAATACTACGTAGGAGGCGTACTTTCTTATCCTTTCATAAGGAGTAGTTCGTTGTCACAAACCACATCCCATAACCATGTAGTGAAACTGTAGGAAATATTTTATTCGTGTTAGAATAGCCAGTTAACCTTTGACTGTAAAGTTGACTGACAAATATATATATATATATAGTTAGTAGAGCTTAAAAACTGAAAGTGGGGTAGACTCACACTTGACAAGTTTTTCTTATCAACAAAAAACAATGAAATAAATACTTTTTGTATACCTTAATTATATAGACAACTTTTCTGGTGGTCAGCAATAATTAAACATTAGTATTTTCTTAAAATATGAGCTTGATACCTATTTCAAATGGAAATATGAAACCCAGTTAAGATAGAGCAGATAGGCACACAGAACTTAGGCTTTGTGATAGGTCGCATTGGCACCTTTTTGGTACGAAATTCTAAAAAGGATAAAAAGAGATTAAATAGAATGAGGTACTTTGCCTTTTTAATGTTGCAAGTATTCGAAATCTGGTGTTCTATGGCAATTTTCTTCTACTTTGACTAACGTTACGCTTGGTAAAATTTACGTCTGGACCTAAATAACATTCCAGTTTTATTTATAAGCTTAGCTGAGAATCCCCGAGGAAAACGTGTATAAAGTACTATTTTGTGAAGTGCACACAACGGTGACCAGAGATGTAACGGCCTGTGGACCCAACATTGTGTTCTTTTACATTTAAATTGTCAAACATTTCGGGTTTATTACCACGGTAATATGTAATTTTACCTCGATATTTCGAAGCGGTTTCACGCTCCATGGTCACGAGTAGACTGGTTCGGCGATTGTTTGCAGCTCCTAAGGACAGACATATCTGTCTACCCTCTTTCGGATCCGACGACTACCCTCACTTCGAATTCTTGAACCACTACCATTGTCACTCACTTGTTTGTTACGGCACACAAAACTCACTGTGTCCACACGCGAACTCGTAGTCGACCACTTTTTACGATTGTAGGCCCTTAATACTGGGTTCCAAGTACTGGACAGTCTAAAGCCATCTTCACGATTGAAATTTTTATATTTCGTGATTTCGATTGCTTCTCGCACCAACCGTGGTATGTAGTGGCGTTCCGTCGACAGTACTTGGGGGTTATGTAGTTCTATCCAGTGATTAATCTCCGTTTGCGTAAGATGTTGTGCTATGGCCGATTTCTGTGCGTCGTTGTTTTTCACAGCACGGATGTGTTCTTTCATGCGGTCGACAATGGTACGTTTGGTCTGACCAATGTATGAACTTCCACAACTGCAATTAACTTTGTAGACACCAGGCGTTTGAAAAGGTAGTGGGTCCTTGGGCGAACGAAGTAGCTTTCCTATTTTGTTAAAAGGAGTAAAGACAGTCTTTATCGAGAATTTCCCTAACAATCTGCCTATTTTATCTGTTACTCCTTTCACATAAGGTAAAAACGCTGACTGTCGTTGCACTTCTTCTTTCCTTTTCTTCGGTGTGCGTTTTGATTGGCATGCTTTCACGCGGTACCCGTTTCGCCGTAGAACAGTTTTGACGTGATCTAGCTCATGTGGCAGATGGCTTGCATCGCATATGTCATAAGCTCTGTTCGTCAACGCTTTTACTACCGAGTCCAGGTGACGTGGATGATGATGTGAAGTAGCATGCAAATATTTGTCCGTGTGAGTTACTTTTCTATATACCGAGTGACCTATAGTTCCATCATCTCCAACTATTACCAGCACATCTAGAAAAGCAAGTCTCCGTTGTTCTTCAATCTCACAAGTGAACTTCATTTTGGAATGGATGTTGTTCAGATATACCAAGCACTCTTGTATCTGTTGCTCCTTCCCCCTTAATATACAAAAAACGTCATCTACGTACCTCTTCCATAATTTGACAGTTGATGGGGCTGACTGAATTGCAGTGTTTTCAAAATGCTCCATCCAGATATTTGCTACGATTGGAGCAACAGGACTGCCCATAGCGACACCATCAATCTGTAGGTAATCAATCTGCAACGACAGTCAGCGTTTTTACCTTATGTGAAAGGAGTAACAGATAAAATAGGCAGATTGTTAGGGAAATTCTCGATAAAGACTGTCTTTACTCCTTTTAACAAAATAGGAAAGCTACTTCGTTCGCCCAAGGACCCACTACCTTTTCAAACGCCTGGTGTCTACAAAGTTAATTGCAGTTGTGGAAGTTCATACATTGGTCAGACCAAACGTACCATTGTCGACCGCATGAAAGAACACATCCGTGCTGTGAAAAACAACGACGCACAGAAATCGGCCATAGCACAACATCTTACGCAAACGGAGATTAATCACTGGATAGAACTACATAACCCCCAAGTACTGTCGACGGAACGCCACTACATACCACGGTTGGTGCGAGAAGCAATCGAAATCACGAAATATAAAAATTTCAATCGTGAAGATGGCTTTAGACTGTCCAGTACTTGGAACCCAGTATTAAGGGCCTACAATCGTAAAAAGTGGTCGACTACGAGTTCGCGTGTGGACACAGTGAGTTTTGTGTGCCGTAACAAACAAGTGAGTGACAATGGTAGTGGTTCAAGAATTCGAAGTGAGGGTAGTCGTCGGATCCGAAAGAGGGTAGACAGATATGTCTGTCCTTAGGAGCTGCAAACAATCGCCGAACCAGTCTACTCGTGACCATGGAGCGTGAAACCGCTTCGAAATATCGAGGTAAAATTACATATTACCGTGGTAATAAACCCGAAATGTTTGACAATTTAAATGTAGTGAATAACCACGAAAACCTAAAACCTTATATTGTGTTCTTTTTGTAAACTGAATAACAAAAGGCTATGTTTGAGAAAACTCGAAACAAAAACAATCTAAACAAAGCGCTATACAGTACAGTCGATTTTTAAGCTGGACCGGAATTTGAATATCATTGTAACCTACATTAAAATTGAGACCATAATGTTTTTTATTATGATACTGACATTTTACACAACACTACCTAGAACCAAGTAGAACCAAGCTAAGCAAAACTTGTAATTTAGAAACTAAATACGGAGAACGTGATATTTTTAATGTGAAGAAATACTTATAAGAAACACCTAACAAGCAATATCTATATTCATCACACACATTTCAAAATGTTAATCCCGGATGTGAATTGAACCTAAATCCTTAGTAGCGTTGAATCGCCTACCAATGCCAGATCAAGAGGTCCCGGGTCTCCAGGGGAGTTAAGCTTCCCCGACGTACAATAACAAAAAAAAATGCACAATCATAGCAAATTATGATTGCTAGCTAAGAAATTTATCAATCACACAATCTTAGTTGCTAGAATCAGATACCAGATAAATAGACCGGCCTTATACGGACACGTGTACAGAGGGTTCCAACATACTTTTAAGACAAATAACCATGTTTTTTGTACCGGGCCCCCATTATTTAAAGTTATCTAATTTTTATTTTCTTTGATAAAGCGGCAAAAAAATACTCACAATGTGAAAATTTCAACTGCCTACTATCTACCAACCTACTATCTACTAAACAAGCCTAACAACTCAGTTGGTAAAAGTTCTACCTTCTGCGCGGTAGGTTGTGGATTCGATACCCATCATCATCATCATCATCAACATATAGCTGGACGTAGACATCCCCCAAGGTGCGCCACTGAGCCCGATCTTTAGCCTTCCTCATCTACTCTCTGCTCGCCACTGTACGGAGGTCATCGCTCCATCTAGCCGGAGAACGTCCTACACTACGCTTGCCTAGACGTGGTCTCCACTGAAGTACTCGTTGAACCCACCGGTTATCGGTCCTTCGACAAATATGGCCAGCCCACTGCCACTTCAGCCTGCTAACTCTTTGAGCTATGTCGACCACCTTGGTTCTCTGTCGGATAACCTCATTCCTGATTTATCGTTCAGAGAAACACCAAGCATAGCTCTTTCCATAGCACGCTGAGTGATTTTCAATTTGTGAACTAGCCCTATTGTCCACGTTTCGGCAGCGTACGACACCCACATCTATTCGGGCTATTCGGGTTCGATACCCACACAGGACAAATAGTTGTGTGATAAACATTGGTGTTTGTTCTATGTTTGGGTGTTGTATTGTATGATGAGTATGTATTTACATAAAAAAAGTATTTAAGTATGATCCGTAATCTAGTTCCCATATAACAAGCTTAGTTTGGGATTAGATGGCACTTTGTAAAATTATTGTCCTGTAATATTTTTACCTATTATGGTTCATGAGATACATCCCGCTAACAGGCAGAGGTTTTCAGCGTTCTGTATCCATAGGGATACAGAACCCTGAAAACCGAGATGCTTGGAGCTCAGTAAACATTCCGCATTTATTGGGATCACAATATCTTTATTGCCAACAAGCGTTTCCGTAGAAATAAGAATGTTAACAACAGTGTAATCCATTGAATTATATAGTATGTAGGAAATACTTGGCAATATTCTACTTGTGGAATCTTTAGAAAAAGGCACAATATTTTTTCTTTGGTTTTATCAAATATTTGTTATCTTATCAATTAATATAAAAGAACGTGTACCAAGTTGAAAAGTCTATACCTAGCTAGAACAACGGCCAAATCATGCTAGCGGTTACGTCTGAGAAATCACAGGCCTGGTCGTAAGACCTGAACGATCTACCTGTCTAGCGACTTTCTTGTTATCTGAATCCCAAAGTCCTGCACCTAACGGTTTGTTGCGATCCGACGATGCGCGAAAGAGCTTTCTAGAAAAAACCCGTTATATAAAAGACCTCATTATTGCTCTGACCAAGAGCTAGACATGCCTTACTGTTCTTATAATAAATAAATATAAATATTACAGGACATTCATTTTACACAGCGCCATCTAGCCCCAAACTAAGCATAGCTTGTAATATGGGAACTAGATTACGGATAAAATACTTAAATACTTTTTGTAAATACATACATACTATATGATACAACACCCAAACACAGAACAAACATCTATATTCATCACACAAATGTTTGTCCTGGGTGGGAATCGAACCCACAGCCTACAGCGCCGAAGGCAGAGTTACTACCAACTGAGCTATGACGCTTGTCTTGTATAATCAAAGTGGATTTGAACCCCTTGGTGCATATGGATGATAGACTGACCACCTGGTCACTACTAGACTGTTCCTACAGAGCGACATACCTGTGGATGGTTTTATAATGCTGAAATGTATCTTTTATATGATTTTTAGCCAAGCAGCGTCACCAAATGTTATTTATTAAAATTCACGAAGATCCATTTAGCGGTTTTATCGTGTAATAAATAAGCAAACAAATAAACCTTAAAATTTGTAATATAAGTATCTAAGTAGATGGATACAAGTTTCATGTTTCAAGTAAGTTTGTTTAAGTACTTTGTTGAAGTCCGTCTGGCTTGCTACCACCATCTTAACTAATTATGTCACCGAAACAGCAATTCATAAATTGTTGTGCTCCGGCATTTAGAGGTAAGATAGCCAGTTACTCACTTTGTTGAGGATTGCGGGTGAATTACGATTCCACCTTCGGCTTAATCATAACATGAAAATCAGGTGAGATGAAGGCTAAGCACCTCCCCTACGTAAATAATAATAAAGACGGACGAGGGACGGACGGACAGACGGCTTCGTAATATGGTCCCGTTGGTACAATATGAGCACGGAACCCTATAATCGTAATGTACATATGACGTAGCTCAATAGCATTACCTACTGTCCGCGACAGAGCGTGATGTTTGACCAGCCTAATTCACATCAGTTGGGCAGCAAATAACATTTAGTACATTCAGCTGACAAGCTAACGAGTGCTCAAACCAAATGTTGCGTTATTTATGACATCGATTCTGAGTTAGCTATGAGTACCTACATATCAATATTGAGATATGTTCTTGTAATGGAGCCTATTTCCATGGCTGTCCAATTTCACTTGATTGATATAACAGATATAATAAATATGACGTCAAATAATAACCGAAATGAAAAGGTTTATTTTACCTCTTACTGAAAGTGGCGTGCGTAACTTATTCTTATTTCTTTGTCAAAACACTTGCCTAGCGGTCAAAATCAGAAAAGGTGTTTATTAGTGACAGCTCACTTGAAAAACAAGTTAAACAGGTGATGGAGCACGTTGGTCTAAAAAGAACCTACTTAATCTAGGCTTGAAGAACCCAAGATTGATCTGTAATTGACAGGATTTATTTTATTACAAATCGTCAACCAACTTATATCTCTCTCGTCTCTCAATTCGTCGGTTTTTTTTTGCATGTATGTTCTCCGATTACACAAAGACGCTTAGACCGATTTGAAAAAATATTTTTTTGTTTGAAAGGGTTATACTTCACAGATGGTCCCATTGACATCAGGTCAGGATTAGGTGGTGGGATCCTGGAAAAATCGAGGACTCTTCAAATGTTATAGGCACACTCAAAGCGATTTGATTCAAAAGTAAATAAAAAAATGGACCCCATAATAGGATCACGCGTCTGTCTGTCTGTCCTCAAAATCTGACATCAAAATAATTGGAAAAAATACGTCATCCAGGTAAACGAAACTGTATCATATTCTTCATTGAAGTCGGTTTTCTTTTTAGTTTTTAAAACGTAATTATCTTACAAAGTAAACGTTACGTTCGGTACCTGGATCTAGGATGTATTAAGTATTAACTATTAACTTCTATATATTAACTACACTAATATGTATTAAATTTATAATTTTCAAAATGTCAGATATGTAATTTGGTATTCAAGTGGTGATATAGTAATCACAAAATTTACCAGACGCGAATATAATAGTTCCGGTTTATATTTGCATAATATAAAGTATACATGTATATTCGCTTGCAAAAACATGTGTGCACATATTATTGCAGGCACATATTATTAATATGCAGAAGTTAGTTTTTCCGGCACAATTTCTGTTTCGAAAAAATATGTTAAATAAATATAATAAAAAAAGTCTCACGACTTTTTCCCCTTCGAGGATATACTTCTTATCAATACTCAGAGCGTGGATTTTATGAGGACCAACTACTTGGGGGTAGTCAGAGGCACGTCCAAACTTACGTTCGGCATATGCTCACGGTTTGCAAGTAGCTAGTATTCAATACGTGACAGGTTGCAAGCACATCGCCACTTACAGGAATTCTCACCAGTAAAACATGCCATACACGTGTCAGCAAGAATAAGCGCAAAAACTCTTCAAAATGGCTCTAAAACCCAGTCAAAATACAACGGGGATATTTTGTTTGAATAAATAGGTCGCCTGCAGCAGTGGCAAGCATTTGTTTTCACTTAGAAACCACTCGTTTACCGAGCACAAGGATCCTCCACTTACATGGCTGAGATATGACCTTTAAGGGTAGCGCTGCGGTGTTTTAACTAGACTTTATAGTCGAGCTTCAGCATATAAAAAACATCTTGTTTAATTTTGTAACATTTGTAGCTAGATAGATACACAATTAAACTTTACTGAGCACCACAAGCTTATGAGTCAATATTGGCATACTAAAATTAAGGATAGTACAATCGCTTGTACTATGGGTATGTTTTTTATTTGGAGATTTATTCAAGCCCACTTGAACTTGCCCCACCACACTTGAAAACCAAACTAATAACATATCAACGGATGTGAATACAAACAATTCTGAAATTATAAAGTGTATTCATATAATTACATAACAAAAGATCTCGGAAACCGATGTCCCGGTGGGTCTTATTCTATGAAGCTTTCTTACCTATATCATAGTAAGGTCTCCTGAGGGACTATGTTTACAAATATAGAAAAGGGTTTTTTCATAATAAACAAAATTATATGGAATGAAGTAAACATCTTTGAATACATTGTGAGAGATGCAAAGTTCATCATTAGACATTATATTCCCTGTTTGTTAGTGTGTTGAGAGCTTCGTTAATTTTAATGATGTTTTTTTAGGGTTCTGTACCCAAAGGATGCCATATTACTAAGCCTCCGTGGTATGTCCGTTCGTCTGTCTGTCTATCTTTCAGCGGGCTGTATCTATGAACTTTACTAGGCAGATAGTTGAAATGTATCCAAAGTGTATTTCTATGCTCACTAAGTATTACAAAACAATTACTAATAAAACAATCAGTGTTTCCCCATGCAAAAATAAAACGTGATTTTTCTAGCGTTTTTTATTTTATCTCTATCATAAAAGCAGTAATGTCTAAATAGTTCAAACTTGCGATACCTAATAGTCCTTATTATCCTTATGTATAAAGAATACTAAAATTCGGCAAAACGATAGTTGGACCCTCACTGGTCCAAATCGAAATGCAAAAAAAACAATTTAGTCTTGAAATGTGGGTCGGAACCCCCGGTGTGCGTATCCAGATCAAACTCGGTCGGCTTATTATTTGCACTGATGAATCGCATGCCTATTCATTCATAGTTATTTCGAGTGTCCGAGTAGCTATGTAAAACATAAATACTTCCTTTTCCATTTTCTCAAAAGTGATGAATGGGAAAAACATTGGCTTGGATTTCATATCACCTTGTGTCAAATTATAATAAGGCCTCCGGTGGAAGCGCACTTCAAATAAGCCAAACCACCAACCAAAAAAATGGTTTTCATTTTATAATCTTACCGATAGGAATAATCCTGTTAAAGATACCAGACCACGTTTTTTCAGATACTGATGGTCTCAGCTATTTCAAGTCCATTATAGATTATGTAAGTCCCAGACCAAGTATTAATAACTTAGCTAGGTACGAGTAAGTTATTAATACTTGGTCTTTTAGGATAATCATAAAATATCATCTTTCGTTTTCAATATAGGAAGCTTGTTCTTTACGAACATGTTATAATGCGAAGGTACTTACCGAATATCGGTAGGTTTACAGCCACAGTAGGTACAGTGCGATAAGGCTGTAATGGCGAGATGAGTAGAATCTACAGCCTCGAGCGAAGCATTGAATGTAATGGAAAGGAATTTAAGCCTTTTAGCCTTACGATGAATCCCTTGAAATTCGACGGAAATATAGTGTATTATTATTTCCTCTTTCGTTTTTATGAAGTTCAGATATTTAGCCAATTTCGTAATGGAATATTACAAAGGTGGTATTTAACTGGCTGAGTACAGATAGCGGCTTATTTCTATTTGACTTTTTTGAGTTTTTGACAATTTCCTTTCACTAGGTTACAACATGGTTCCGCCTATGCATTGCCCAGGATTAAATCTGACTGGCAGATGATAATATTCTGGACATATTTATTAATCAGATGATTTATTGAGCTCCTAATTTTTGTAAATTCACGTGTGTAAATGTGTGTTTCACTTACCATGCCGTGGCGATTGCGACCCCTGAATCCCTGTCTCGTGAATCGACCCCCTATGAATATGGTAAAATCAGACTAAGAGATCTCACCATAGGAACTACGACACTAATGGGCTGTTGATGTAATGTGTGACGTGTATAAATAATGACCCAGTAAGAAATTGGTATCTACCAATAATTAATGCACACTTAGACATTTTTCAAAAAATAAAACCAAGCAAGTCAAAACACGCAAATTGAGGGTTCAAACCCACATTTAACGGCAAAAACTCACGCTTGTAGTGGCCCTTTTATATTCTTATTTCATTTTATTTTTAGATAATTAAGCTATAGCGGCAATAATTATATACACACTCTGAGAAAATGACGACTTTCTACCAATTACGGTTCATGAGATACAGAGACATAACAATGAGGTTTTGTTGGTACCCTTTAGGTAGGGAACCCTATAAAACTACTGACGAGAAAAAAAAAACAATAATATGGTAGCCAAAATGAGGTTCCGTTGGCACCCTTTGGGTACGGAACCCTAAAAAGCAACTGACGAGTAAAAATACAATGATATATTGGCCACGCTTAGGCCTCCATATGATGATCGCGTCACGTAGTCACAATGTAACATATTTTTGTGATAGTATAATTTTTCGTTGTGACGTGACGTGTATCTATCGGCACGCTCTTGGAAATTGGTGATATGTGTTGTGCATTGCTTCTTACAAAACTAATCCCAGCCAGCAGTGTCTTGAAAAATGGACTTGGGAACGCTGACAAGAGGTTTTTGAAGTGAAACTTTTTATTTAAAGGTTTTGAATTTATTATTAAAATCAACAAAACATTTTTATGTTTATATTTTCTCGAAAATGTCTATCGTCAGATCTTGACCTGATCTATACACAACACATCATTGATAACCACGTACAAATCGGATAAGTCGTTCCGGAAATACGCGTGCACAAACAAAAAAAATGGACAAAAATGATATGCTCTTATTTTTATGCTAAGCTGCGTTTACTAAGCAGGTATATATATATATTTTTATTAAACATACATACAAAGCTCTACTAAGATTTTATTATAAGCATATAGAAGAATATATAGATAGATAGAAAAAAAATAGATAGATAACATAAATAAATAAATAAAATTCATTTTACACAGCGCCATCTAGCCCCAAACTAAGCATAGCTTGTAATATGGGAACTAAATTACGGATAGAACTACTGAAATACTTTTTGTAAATACATACGTACTATATAATACAACACCCAAACACAGAACAAACATATATATTCATCACACAAATGTTTGTCCTGGGTGGGAATCGAACCCACAGCCTACAGCGCAGAAGGCAGACCAACTGAGTAATAGTAAATAAATGAATGTCTATGTCTATGTCTATGAGGCTTGTTCAGGTACGGGTTAGGAATTTTACACGTTGCACGTTGTTCTGTTGTTAACCACACCAGCCCCCTCAGAACGGGCCCGGGATAAAAAATTTGTCCCCTGTTTTTATCCACCTTCGAGAGATAAAATTATCTTCTCTACCATGTAGAGCACGGCAACAGAGGAGAAGATAAATTTATCCCCTTTTGACATTTGTGGTGGAAATATGTCCCTGTATCAAAGCATGGACTATGCTTACCGTGGATAAAAATAGTCCCCATTTGACATAAGATAGAGAGAAGCTATCCACGATCCTATGAGGTGGGGATTAATTATTATTTCACGAAAAATATACATCTCGAGCATACTTTAATTACCTTTTGACGCGATAAATGCAAATAATGGAGCGGAGAAATACAGCACCGAAGATATATTATTAGAGATGCCAGCAATTTGTTCGAGCTTTCGGACAACGAATTCCTGCAAATTTTTCGTGTAAATAAGGATATGGCCCTGTATTTAACAAGCCTCACAGCTCAGTTGTTAGTAGCTCTGCCTGCTGCACTGTAGGTTTTGGGTGCGATTCCCACCCAGGACAAACATTTGTGTGATGAATATTGATGTTTGTCTGTGTTTGGGCGTATATTATATGATAAGTGGGTAGGTATGTATTAAAAAAATTATTAAAAATGTTAGTATTATATCCGTAATCTAGTTCCCATATTACAAGCTTTGCTTAGTTTGGGACTAGATGGTGCTGTGTAAAATTAATGTCCTGTAATATTTATTTATTTATGTGAGTAAGGAGCTTAATAGCACGTTGTAACCGATTAATACTTGGGATGGTTTGCCGGTGCATGTGAAGGTTAGTACCTACCTACCTAGTATTATAACAATTTGTTAAATCCTAATCTAATTCGTTCCAGCTCTTAGTATAATACTAAGTTAATATCTGTGCCATCGTTAGAATGTATGTAACTGATTTAGTTGTTTATTATCATCAAAATATTGCTTCATTAAAAACTGCTTCATTTAATTATACTAGACTCATGCCAAAGAGGATTATTTTTCCGGGAACGGAGAGTGCAAAGCAGAAGGTATCTCATGGATTCCAACAAATGCATGATCTTCCTGATATAGGTAGTCGGCGCTATTGATTGCACCCATGTTGATATATTTCCTCCGCCTTCCGTATTAATTCAAATTACCACATTACTTACTTCTAACCACTTTACACATTACTTACTTGTAACACATAATAATACATACATACTATTACTGAATTGAATTCCTGATCAGTAACATCAACATCGCCAAAACCAAAACAAAGAAGTTGAAGTCAATAATACAATGACCTCCAGCAGCACTACTAAAATAAAATGACGCTTTCATGCTAAGAAACTCACATCAATAGCATCATTTTAAATTAGACGTATGATAAAATTATTTTTTTTTTTTTTTTTTTTATATATTTAGTGCATATTAATTTAGTATATGCTCTAAAACTATATTACAATCTAGCCTATGTAGGCTAATGAGTAATTTTATGCTAACTTAGTTTTATAAAATTAATTATTTTAAAGAATGTGTCCAATGTCACGTTTCTTACAGTTTCTATTTAAGGGGAGACACTGCGTTATTGTGTTCTTTGAAGTAGCACTTTCACTTACACTGACACTACTTTATACTATTTAACACTACACTAACTCAAAAGGTTTAGTTCTTTTCAGTCTTCTCACTGTTTTTGTGTTGTCTAGCAGCTGGATTGCCTCAAGGTTCACATGTTTATGAAGTCTTTGTTCATGAGCTTCTGCATGTTTTTTTATAACTTTATCAACGAACTCTATGTTAAGGTCCCTGTGGAGGTCGTCGTTCCTGATGTACCAAGGTGCATTCACTATATCCCTGAGTACCTTATTTTGGAAGCGTTGGATTATTTTGATGTTACTTTTTTTGGTACAGCCCCACAGCTGAATACCATAAGTCCATACTGGCTTCAGGACTGCTTTATACAACAGAATTTTGTTGTGTGTTGACAATGTTGACTGCCTTCCTAGGAGCCAGTACATTCTATTGTATCTAATATCTAACTCTTCCTTTTTCTTCTTGACGTGAGCTTTCCAGCGTAGCTTTGCGTCAAGAGTCATGCCTAGGTACTTCGCAGTGTTTTCATACGGTATAGACTCATTGTTGATATATATAGGGAAATACTGATCTTTTTTATTTGTGAAGTTAATGTGCACCGATTTTGAATCATTAAGTTTGATTCGCCATTTTTTCGTCCAGTCCCAAATTTTGTTGACTGCATCTTGAGCCTTTTCTGCAGCGTCTGCATGTGTTTTTCCAACAGCCATTATAGCTGTATCGTCAGCAAACGTCGCAAGGGTATTATTTTCTAGATGAGGGATGTCGCTGGTGTATAATAGGTACAGGACCGGACCCAAAACACTTCCTTGCGGCACTCCGGCTTTAATTTTCTTGATTTCTGAGTAGGCATCTTCTTGCCTTACTCTAAAGACTCTATCCGTCAAATATGATTGCAGAATATCGGCGAATGGTTTGGGTAGAAGTTTTCTTAGTTTTTGTATAATACCTTCGTGCCATACCTTATCAAATGCTTGGGCTACGTCTAAGAAAATTGTAGAACAAACATTTTTGTTTTCAATGGCGTTCTCAATTACATTAGTAATTCTGTGGACTTGGTCTATAGTCGAGTGCTTTTCCCTGAAGCCAAATTGGTGGTCTGGAATAATCGCTCTTGTTTCTATGATCGGTTTAAGTCTTTTAAGCAGTAGCTTTTCGAAAAGTTTGGATACGATAGGTAAGAGTGAGATTGGCCTATATGATTTGACATCATTTGATGGTTTCCCTGGTTTCGCTATCATAATCACTTCAGCTACTTTCCATAAGTCGGGCACATATTTTAGCCTTAAAGCCGCGTTAATAAGGTTAGTCAGTTTGACCAGGGCTTTTCTAGGGAGGTTATGTAATATTTCACCCGGAATTAGATCAAATCCAGGGGACTTTCTTGGATTGATGTTTCTCTTGATTTCTTGAAAAACTTCTCTTGGCGAAACGTGTTTGATACATATTTCACCTAGTTCTTCTTCTATTTTACTGATGTCTTCTGTTTGGGTTTGACCTTCATTTGGTTGAAATATCGTTTCCAAGTGATCTGCAAACACTTTTGCCTTTTCTTCATTACTTACGGCCCATTTCATGTTTCCATTGATCATTTTTCCCAATGGTGGGATCTGTGCCATTGGTCGTTTCATATTTTTGGTAGCTTTCCAAAGTGAGTAATTTGTACTTTTTTCAGCAGTCAACTTTCCAATGTAGGTATTGGTTAAGGTATCATTAAAGTGTTGTATTATCTTTTTTAGTTTTTTTGTCAAATTATTCAGCTTAGTTTTGTCTTGTGGGCATCTGGATTGATGCCATTGCTGCCTCTGTTTCCTTTTCTCATGTAAGAGTTCCAAAATCTCTTTTGGATAATGGTTTCTGGCAATCCGGCTTCTCAAATAAGGTGTATTTTTCCAGGCAGTCTGCTGTATTAGAGTTACAAAATGCTCAACTTCGGCATTCAACTGTTCCGGAGTCTTAAGTGGTACTCTTAGATTTAAGTTATCGTCTAGTTCTAATTTAAAACTCTCCCAATCAGTGTGTTTATTTACTAGGGTCAGAGTGTTTTCCTTAAATAATACTTTGTTTCTTATTTCTAGGTAGATTGCAGAGTGGTCCGAGCTCATATAATAACTCTGCTTTGTACTAAGATAATTGGCTGATAGATTTCTATGTATAAAAAAGTCAATCAGGTCCGGTTTTTTTTGTGGGTCGGTGGGCCAGTACGTTGGTGACCTTGTCGATGATACCTCGCATTTGAGTTCTTTTATGGCATTCATCAGTTCTTTTCCCTTGGTATTCGTTAAGCGGGAGCCCCAATGCGTGTTTTTAGCATTAAAGTCACCTCCTAATATGAACCTTTCCCCAAGTGATTGTAACAAGCTTAGGTAGGATTCTTTTTTTATATTGTACCTCGGTGGGCAGTATATACCAGCCACAGTCACAGGATACCTCTCTGTATAGATGCAGACAGCTACAGATTGTATATCTGGCTGTTCATGTTTCTTTACTTCATGATGCTTTATGTGTTCTCTAACAATTACAGCACTTCCGCCTTTGGCTTTGTTATCTGGATGAATTGCGTAGTATACTTTGTAGCCTTTGAACTTTGCATAGGATTGTTTTGTAAAGTGTGTTTCTGATATGAGGCACACATCTACATTTTCCGTATCAAGAACTACTTGTAGCTCATTTTGATGATTTTGAAGCCCGTTACAGTTCCAGGCCATGATTTTTATTGAGTTAATCATTTTTTAGTCCTTGCAATAGCTAATTTGGCGCTATTTTCTATTTTCTTAAGACGCTCATCAAATAATGTCATAAGCTTGAGTATTTCATCTAACTTATTGTTGTCAGAGCTTTTGGCATGTTTACTGTACTGAACAGTTGGGCTAGTTCCGGATGCAGCTATTTGAGCATAAGAAACGTTTTTTGTCTTACTTTGTGGGTTAGGCGTAGCTCTCGGCCCACGAGTCTGTTGTTGAGTAGATGTCGTCTTAACCGTTGTTGCCTGCTGCTGGCGCACGATTGTTGGTTTTTTGTTGGTGTTATTACGCATCTTTTGCATTTCTTTAGCTATCATGCATCCCCTGTAATTAGCCGGATGTGGCTCTCCGCAGTGTACGCATTTTGGTTTCTGTTCTGCGGGTTTGGTGCAGTCTTTGGTAAGGTGTTTGCCTGTGCATTTTACACATCTAGGTTCTTTGGCGCAATACTTATGTGTATGTCCGTAGACTTGACACCTCTTGCACTGCGGGATAAGTTTTGTGGATCGCAGGGGTTGAATGTCAACAACGCATCCCAGTATGTGCTTAATTGCATAAACTTTGCTGATTTCTTCAGTGTTGCTGAAGGTTAGGATAAACAAGTTGAGAGGCTCCTTTGTCTTCCAACTCAGCTTGTTCACTGCTTCTTTAACCTGGAATCCTTGTTTTATAAGGTCTTCAACTATTCTCTCTGGTTGGCAGGAAGATGGCAACTTCTTAGCTACAACTCTAATCGGTCTATCTTGCTTGTTTTCATATGAATGCCAAAGGCAGTTGTTTTCCGACAGCGACTTGGTAATAGATCTATACGCTTCATCGTTGTAGGCGTTTATTTTAATGCTATCACCGTTAAGGGTTTTAGTGGCGAAGGAGCCTGCAGGCTGGCTCATCGTCAAGGAGTCATAAAAATGTTGATAATTGTTCACGCCATCCACGATGATGGGGGGTGGCCGAGGAACCTTTTTTGTTTTTTCGGTGGTAGAAGCTGCTTTCTCTTCTTGGGGCGAGAGTGTAGGTGACGTGTTCAATTTTCTTTTTTTCCTTGACTTCGTTCTGATCCACTCTGTTTCTCTGGCTAATTCTTCTTCATCTGTAGCGTATTCAGTACGTTCCGTTGGAGTTTCCGTGTAAGATGTTGATGGAATTGGTTGGGGTTCTACTGCGCATTTTAATTGCTGCTGCAGGATATTAATTTGACTCTTCAAGTCCGCTACAAGGCTCTGAAGTTTTATTCTTTCTTGCTTTTCTTCTAGCCATTGCTGGTATTCTGATTCGTAGCGCTCAGATATTTTTTTATGTTCTTGGAACAGAAAATGTTCGGTTTCTGTTACAAGTTTGACATGAGTTTTTTTTGTAGACATTGTTGCGGCAAGTATGTTATCGCCTTAACAAGTTAGTCTGATATCGACATAGATGCCTACACGCGATGAGTAATGTAGGTCATCACCGCGGTCAGCCATTTGTCGACGGCAGGTTTGTTGTGATGCCGTCAGCACTTTGCAAAACTGTCGGAGCGCGATTACGCGGCCGCGAGTAGTCTCAGCGAAAATCGAATGATCACTGATAAAATTAATTGATGACAAAGCAAATGAACGTACGATTATTCAAAATTGAGTGAATGTTATTATATTTTTATTTAATTTTCTTTGTATGGCAACAACGACGGAGAGAAAGGGTTTCTCCACCGTGGATATAATATCCCCAGTCTAGCCCGTGCTCTGTGTCGAACTAGTCGTCACACCTAAACTTATTATTATTATTATTACCATACATACCTTAAGCGTAGTAAGGTATGTATGGTAATAATATTTTTTACTAAAACAAGGTGCAAATCAATTCATTTCCATTATTTTAAAAATAATATGAAATCGTCGTAACCCTGTATTTTAAGAGTCATCATCATTTCACGGGAACAAAGTCCCGGGCGTTTCATTTGTAAATTACAATCTTCTCCGTTTCAAGTAATTGTGTTTGTACTCGTAATTAGGTCGCGAAGACGACAAATATCCTCGTTAAATTCGTGCTTTTGTTTTATAACCATACGCTCGTCTACATGGCTCCTAAACCTAGTCTCCATTCGATCGTTTGCTCAGTTTTATGAGGAGAGAGTCGATATCCGACCACTTATTACGTCGATGACTATCCCGCAACAGCCTTCTATGTGGCCCTTGTTGACTTTCAATGGCTGCCAATATCAAGGGATGGGCTCGAGTAAATTCTTTTAAAATAAATATTTGGTATACTCTTTGAGAACTAAAAATGTTATTTGACTTGATAACATTCCACTGTGTATTATTATGTTCATTATTTTTCCAAGATTTCTTCAATTAGAGAAAAAATACATACGCACAGAAAATCATTGAATTGGCTACCAGCATCGGCATGCATGACCGTTGCCTTATGACCCAAATGTCTTCAAGATAACATTAAATATACACCTTCTGTGGTACCTTGCTTTATTGTAGACCAAGAACACACCAACCTTTTCTAATAATAAAAAACGTTTCATCTTAAAACAAAATATTTTTGCGCAATCGGGTACGCCCATTTAGAATATACCAAAGCATTCCACCTAGCTACGGAAAGAATAATAAAAATTTAAAACAAATATTACAGGACATTAATTTCACATAGCGCCATCTAGTCGCAAACTAAGCAAATGTGAATATACATTACGTAAGTATTACTAAAAGGACCATGATTTTTCCGTCATTCGCCGCCTCAACTGAACGGCGAACTAACTTTTAACCGCCTTTGTTGTCTAGTGGTTCAAATCAACGATCTCAGATCCAGAGGTCCCGGGTTTGTTCCCCATGGGGAGTACAAATTATTGTGTTATTGTGCTTGGTTTGGTTGGTTGTAGGACTTTGTTTGGAGTCCGCCTAGCTAGCTACCACCATCTTACCTAATTCTGTCGCCATAATAACAATTATAAAATTGTTGTATTCCGGCATTCAGAGGTAAGATAGCCAGTTCCTCAGTTTGTTGAGGATTCCGGTTGAAGTGCGCCTCCACCTTCGGCCTTATCTTAACTTGTTACTCAGTGATATGAAGGCCAAGCGCTTCCCCGTCGTACATTAAAAAAAAAAGTTGTTGTACGGAATGGAACTCTATAAAGTCTTTTGTTACAATTAACTGGTTGGTCAGATACTTATTATGATTTTATATTTATTCTAGAATAAATACAAGTATGGTTTTATATTTATTCTAGAATAAATACAAGTATGGTTTTATATTTATTCTAGTATAAATAATAAGTATCTACGTTTTGCCTGGCAACAAAATACTTTGTAATACTTATGAAAGTTGTTTTATAAGCTTTTGTTCATGACGGGCTATCAGCCAAAAATGTGTGAACTCGCGTCGTGATGAGAACCCATTTTGTGGGTTTACGTAATGATTGAGCCACTTTCTAAAGTAAAAATTTACCGACCCCGTTTAATCAACAAGCGTAGGCTGTGTGAAATATTAAATTATTTTATAAAAACAAGAAATTACTAACACCAGCTTGATATCCATTAGCGCTTCTAAAAAGCTTTTCTAATGGGCACTAATGAAACTTGTCTCTCTGTATTTGTATTTTCCTACGACCTTAATATCTTTAATAGGCCTTGCGCTTACATCATCAAAGACCTCAATTTTCAAGGTCTTGTCCTTGAATCTTACGCTGGTAAAATTGGCTCACACATTTCATATATAAAAGTTATAAACTCAAATAAAACTTAATGTTTGTAATATTTGAAGCATCAATATTTCACCAGCTCATTGCCGCCCTCTGGATGAATAGCTTCAAATCAATTGCAATTTATGCAAGATAAATAGAGGCCAGATATGCTAATGTGAACATCAATCATTATTACACCTAGCGCCTCAGTGGATCTTGAGTTTGGTGTGGGGTTCAATTTACAAGATTTTCTCCGTATTTTTAAACGAGATTGTTAGTTTTTACAAGAAATAAGTTAGCTTTTTACCTCAAAACTTGCACTAGCACATTAAAAAAAAACAAAGATGAGATCTACAATGCAGTGAGCATGGACAGTTTCAATGATTATTATGTCAATGTAGGAGATAATTTAGCATGCCATACTTTTAACAAAAACCTGAAGATGACCTTGCAACTAATGTATCTATACAGTTTTCCTCTCCAAACTCGTTTTTTCATGGCACCAACTGATGTCGTTGAGATTTCATCTTATATAAAAATCTTAAAAATAATTGTGCACCTGGTAAAAACGGACTGACGAATACGTTATTAAAAACGAATTGTGGTTTATACACCAAAACACTAGTTCTTGTTATGAACTTAAGCCTATCCACTGGAGTTTCTCCTGACTGCTAGAAAATAGCTTCAGTTATCCATAATGGCGGCGATAAAGTTTCTCCGTCAAATTATCCTATGTACCACGGGGAGGTGCTTGGCTTTACAAGCTATGATAAGACCTTAGGTGGAAGCGCACTTCACCTGGAATCTTTAACTGCTCGAGGAACTGGCTATCTTACCTCCAAATGCCAGAACACAAAAAAATAAGAATTGTTGTTATGGCATGGCGACAGAATTAGGTAAGATAGTGGTAGCTAGCGAGGTGGACTTAAACCAAATCCTACCACCAACAAAACCAATCACAATATTGTTCTCCCCCTGGGGATCGAGCCCGGGACCTCTGGATCTGACACAGGTGGCCGAACCACTAGAGCACGAAGGCGTTTAAATTGATATTGTGCATGTTTTTCCCATGTCCTCTTTCACACAATCCATCCATTTTAGTGAGGTATTAAATGAATATAATTCTACTTAGACCAAACACGCTACGTTACGAGGCACCTAAAAATGTATGAAGGTGTGTTTGTAAAATGTTCGGCTAAAGTTGAGCACATGAATTTTATGTTTATCTTCCGCTCGTTTGATGTTAGCCCGGGTAATATTGTTACTATGGATGAATACAATTTTTTTTTAATGGAATAACTATTCCGTGTGAAACGTGAATTTTAACAAAAAGACTGTACGCACTGCGACCGTGATCTCATTCGAGCTTTACACTCACCCTGATGATGGCCCTGATCAACTGTCGTACACGTGAGTATTTTTTTTAATTTAGTTTAAAATTTAACATTTACACAAGCGAAATTATATATTCATTTCATACATAGCAGGAAGATAGGAAAAGAAAATAGGTAAAAAGAAAAGAAAGAAAAGACGTCGTAGTCGAGGCTTAAGAATCGATCTTTCCAAATTAGCCCAGACAGAAGGCAGCTTACTTCTGGGTGTTATCTGACCCTTTAACTTCAATCACCAGTCCTGCCAAGCGTGGTGATTATGGCAAAGCTAAAAATAGCCTCCATTTTCGGATGGGGCTCTATCCAGTCGTGAAAATGAATGAGTTTTGTTTAATAAACAGCTACGTCACAATATTTAAGTATTCAAAATAGCTTATAATAATTATAATAATGATCAAAGACAATATGTAATTACCCACAACATACGTTCGCGTTATCGCGTTACTTCGATGATTGACCCTTGGATCTGCGCATCAACGGTTCTTTTCTCCTTTTGAACTGCAAGTTTTGAAATATTTCAAAACTTGCCGTTGCACCAACACCAACATAATATGTAGATGGGTATTCAGAAAATCTGATATTTTAAACTAACTACTACATGAACGATTCCAAGAACTTCATCATAATATTTTATTAAATTTCGTTTTAGAGTATTGTTCCATCTATGATTTTAACAAGAATAGTGTAAAATAAAAATGTTAACCACTAACTAGTTTAACCCAGTCATCAATTTGAACTCTCTCGAGGCTTATTACTATTTTAAACCTTATTAATAAAACTAGATAACATGTGTATAAAGTAAAGTAACAGACTCACAACTTTTCTCCCTTCAAGAATTCACCTCTTTACTGCATTGTTTAAATTGCAAAAATATATAAAACTACTTCACAGAGGCAAGTATTGCTACACAAATTAAAGGAATTTCTCTGAGAATATGTAAGTCTAAGTCAGTTTTATAAAGACATATTTCCAAGAATCCACCGTACAAATTCAAGTGCTAGCACATAATGCCATGTTGCAACTGGGTCAGAGCATTTATTTCAAGACTGGCTCTTGTTTCGGCAGCGCAACGACGACTCTTGAAATGAAAGCTTATTTTGTGTGTACTGACAAAAATGGGTATAAAACAGAAACACGATTTGTACATATGTGCAAGGCACGTTCAAACATTAAAAGGCAACCTCAGGTGCACAAGATGGAAGTATCGTGAAACGGATTAACGGGATTTAATTACAAAATTCTATTTTTTTGACGTTTTATTCTAAAACATCTACCATTTCAGAGACATTTGAATTTATGTGCAAAACGCATATTTTATAGTTTTTTACTATGGAGAAAGTTTACACCAATCGTGGTTCTAAAAACCCAAATAAAAGACAAAACACCTTAATTACATAAACCCTAAACAAGTGATCTGTAGCTATTCAAGGTACAAATAATTATCGGTGTTTTAAGCCCTATTTGACATAGTACACACTTGTAATATCTTAATAGAAACAATCTTATTTATGTAACAATAATATAAATAAGTAGGTACTATATAAATACACAAACATTCGATTTTGGTATTATCTTTTCTTCTCAAGGAATATAGCCTTCTTGTGTGCATTGCAACCAAGAGACATCTCTGTAAAATGTAAGCAAGCGTGTTAGGATTGATATATTCTAGGAATGCCTTTGATCCTATCTTCATTCACACCTGTGTCACATTCAATCTACCATTTCGTGAGATGGAGGCTATAGGAAGTGACTCGTTGATGCTAACAATGACAAAAATAAATATAACATTTCCTGTTTCCTGTTTTCTAAATCTGCATTTGAAAAGAAAAAATTGTGATGTTTTGGGTCAACGACATAGTATTTTGATTTCGTTATCATTAACATAATAATGACGGATTCATCAATTCATCAAATTCAATGAATAGGTGATGGTGCAACTCTACTTCTAAACATTAAAAACAAATTGAAACGCTGACAGAATAATTGACAAAAAATATATGTCAGGCTAGTCACGCACACACGCCTGGTCAATAATGCACTTTTTGTATTTTCAAAATTTAAGCTTTTTTTAGTACATTATTACATTATTAAAACTGCAAATATACACTGCATTGTTGCCCTAGCTCTAAAACAAGCAACAACTGTTTAACGTTACCAATTTCAAGTTGCCGGACAAGCATTTACTTTAAACTGCCTCTTTTTGTCAACCGACAGAAACCTTACAACAGAACAAACAAGAGATTTAGAACCAGCGCAAATTGTATGGCGTTAGTTGTTACGGCGTTTGAGTTTGACAAAGGAGTGTTTGCACATGCGCTTGTACGAGCTGTGATATTCTTTGAGACAGTGTAAAACATTTGTATAGTCTCTAGGGCAACTAAGGATATGACTGTAGAAAAACGGAATCTAAAAAAGCTACGTTCTGCAGTCATATTGTTTCAGAGTTCGCTCTAAGGTATTAGGTATCATAGAGAGAAAAAAAGCGGGTAGGCCGAGTGATCACAACAGCTGTTCAATATTTATTGTTTTAATAATAGTTTCCGTTTGTTAAATAGTGAAAACTATAAAGAACTATGTGCATAAGACTGTATTGTCACTGTGTAAGTGTTATCAGCGTTCAAAAAGACTGCTAGAAGTAAAAAAGATCGGCAAAAGGAATAACACAACACATCAGAAAGAAATAGCCAGAAGATACACTGGTAATAGTGAAACCATCAAGTGAGCCCTAAATAAATAATATAGTGGTCATTAACATTTCCGAAAAGTGGAAAACTAACATTTTTTATGAGATTTTCAAATCGACTAATTGCATGCAGAGCCATCTTTCGACATTATCTGGCATCAGCTGTCATATACATTATATTATATATTAGCGCCATCTATCTGGAGGGTGAAATACTAAAACTGCAGTGAACTAAAACACCAATAACTCGAAAAGGAAATAGCTATGAATAAATGTGGAGCTTGCGGCAAGTTCCTGTCAGGTGGCGCAGTTTGCACAAAATGCAAGATTCCTTACCACAAGCAATGTGTAAACATAACATCGATTCAATCCCCAAAGCACTGGTTATGTCCAGGCTGTGTCGTCAGCATGCCGCGAAGGGACAACACGAATACTCCTGTAAAAGAAGTAGGAGAGCAAGAATCGGAACAGTCCCCCCAACAACATAGCAGCTGCGGCGACGATCAGCAATCACTACTAGAGGAAATACGAGCTCTACGAAATGAGATGAATTGCTTCCGTAAGGACTTTGGTAGTTTCAAGGATGAAGTACGGGTTGAATTAAAGGACCTGAAAAAAACCTACCAAGCTTGCACCAATAAAATCGACAGCCTCGCAGTACGCCTTGATAGTCAGGAGTCGAGACTGAAAGCGCTTGAAAGTGCCACTAATAAGCAATCGTTAGATCTTCAAAATCAAATACAAGTTCTGAAGCAAGAGCTGAGTTATAGAGAACAGCTAAGCTTGCAAAATGATATTGAGATCAGCGGAGTTACTGAGCATAGCGGCGAGAATGTCATGCATATCACGGGGCAGATTATGAATAAAATCGGTCTAACAATAGATGATCGCGATATCGTCGACGTACGCCGAGTGGGCCCGGTGCGTGTGGATCCGGACGGCAAACAGCGGCCGCGCCCTATCGTGCTGCGTGTAACTCGGCGCGTGGTGCGCGAGCAAGTGATCCGCGCCGCACGAGCGCGCCGAAACATCTCGACGGGTGACGTCGGGGTAGCTGGAGCCCCGCGACCTATCTACATTAATGAGAGGCTGACCAAAGAAACCAGACTACTCTTCGGTCGGGTTCGCACGCTTTGCAAGCAGTATAACTGGAAGTTCGCCTGGACTATGGAGGGAAGAATCCTGATCAGGGAAGGAGATAACATGCGTGTATTTCGTATCCGCTATGAAGATGACCTTGATAGGGTTTTTAAGTTGGGTACTACCCCTAACGTTTCTGCATAGCTCAGCCTCAGTCCATAAGTTAGCTAACTATCGTTTCTTAGTACTGTATTACAGTTACTGGACCGAGAATAATAATATCATGATTGCAATGTTACATGTCTTTATCTATATTGTAGGTCTTGTTAATCATTCTAGTATGGAACATTACCAATTTTGCGTGAATTTATTAAATTTAAAAGTATATATTTCTATGTTGTACCTAGGCTATAAGGAAATGTGTTTTGACATTCATCCATTAGCCTACCTTAATTATTTAATCATTTATGAGCAATATCATACCACGTTTACCAGATTTAAACATACACACATTTTAATAAAATACATAATTTCACACACCTACTCTTCATCACACACCCCTTTGTACACTAAACCTACTTACACTTATATACACATATTTCACGGATTTATCCCTCTACGTGCCTGTATAGACAATACCACGTATAACCACTATGAATAGTACACCCCTAAGAAAACGGTTAGTGCTCGGGCTTATAAATGTACGTTCCCTAAACACAGCCAGAGACGACTTAGAAGCATCCGTGGTGACTCATAAGCCCGACATTCTAGCACTTAATGAAACATGGATTAAGGATAATATCATAGCCCCAGTTCTACCGGGATATACTCTTAAACTTAGGACGCGAAAAAAAACTGGTGGTGGGGTTGGTTTTTACGTTAGAAATGGTCTGCGTGTTAGAGTTCGTGCCCATCCCGATTCAGAACTGGAACAACTTTGGCTCGAGCTAACATTACCAGGAGCTCGTATGGCTATAGGCACGGCTTATAGGCCAGAAGATGTAAAAGTAACTCCAGCGTTGGACTCGTTATGTGAATCTATATCTACGTTCTTACACTGTGACTACATTTGCTTGCTAACTGACTTTAATGTTAATTTGTTTGAGACGAACTCCCTTAGAGCCCGCGAGCTGTCCATGTTTTGTTCACAGCAAAATCTAGTTCAGCTAGTCAGCGAGGCTACAAGAGTAACAGCTTCAACCGAAACTCTTATTGATCTTATTATCACGAATATACCGGAAAGATGTCGGAAAGTCACTGTAATACCCAACAAGAATATAAGTGATCATTCCATGATTCTAGCTGATTTTAATATAAAAAGGGAAAAACCACAGCCACGCTTTATAGAGATTCGATCAATTAATAAAATAAGCCCCAAGCATTTTGACGCGGATTTAAAGTCTTTAAAGTGGCAATATTTAAATACAAAAAACGTCGATGTTATGGTGCAGGAATTTAATAAAAGAGTAAACGGTTTATTTGATGCACATGCCCCTCTCATCAGAAAAAAAGTTGTAGACTCACCTAAACCATGGTTAACAGATATAGTAAGGTTTATGATGCTACTCAGAGACAAAGCTCTTGTTAAAGCAAATGCAAAAAAAACCGAATCATCAATGAATTACTATAAAAGTCTGAAAAACCTAGTAACAGGAGCATTAGCTCGAGAAAAGTCTGCTTTTTTTACGCACTATATAAATAAAAATATCAAACAGCCTAAGAAGTTGTGGAATTATTTTAAAAGAATTAAAACATTCAACAATGTATTACCCTCTATTCCAGACCATTTAATGGATGCTAATTTAATTAATAACCATTTTTTAAACATACCGGGAAATAACCGAGTCGATAGTGCATTAATTGCTTCCTTCAATGACACACCCAAAACTACTAATGTTTTCTCCCTACAAACGGTCTCAGAGGAAATTGTCAGTAAGATTATTTTACATATAGACACAAACGCTTCTGGACATGACAACCTAACTGTAGAAATGGTCAAACTTACTTTGCCAGAAACCTTAACGCTTATAACTAATATGGTAAATAGTTCTATCTTAGCGAATGAGTTCCCAAAAGCTTGGAAACAAGCCCTAGTTAGGCCTATACCAAAATCAAGTTCCGTTGAAGAGTTAAAAGATTTACGACCAATTAGTATTCTCCCCGTTCTTTCCAAAATTTTAGAAAGAGTTGTCCTACATCAAATGGAAAAATATCTAGAACATACGAATGTAATACCCAAATATCAGTCGGGTTTCCGGAAGAGCCATAGTACAGAGACAGCACTTTTACGGGTCACTGATGATATAATTACTGCTTCGGACTCTGGACTCTGTACAGTGCTTGTTCTATTGGACTTCTCTCGTGCATTTGATTGTATTAATCATGAATTGCTTGTTGCCAAACTATCATACTACGGCTTCTCCGAAGACTCTTGCAATTGGTTTAAATCCTACCTATCCTGTAGAACACAGTACGTACAGGTTGAAAATCACGCTGGCCAGAAATTTGTCTCTTGTTCAGCAAATGTACCCAGAGGCACCCCACAGGGTTCAATTTTAAGTCCAATTCTTTTTTCTATTTTCACAGCAGATATGCCTAATTTCATAGACGTCTGTAAGTACCACTTGTATGCAGATGATACCCAGGTTTATCATAGTTTTAACTCAAATAACACAGTAGAAGAACTATTTCTTGTAAATAAAGATCTGGACGAAATTTTTAAATGGGCCTCTAGAAACTCCCTCGTTCTGAACCCCACTAAGTCAAAAATGATATTTCTTGGGACAAAAATGCAAATCCAGAAAGCTCTGGATAGGAACCCAGAACTTACTATAAATAGCGTGACCATACCTATTGTACAAGATGCCAGAAATTTGGGTTTAATTATTGACAGTGAAATGAGGTATGTCAAGCACGTCAACGAGAAGGTTAGGAATGCCTTTTATAAACTTAAAACTCTATACAACGTTAGAAATTTCTTATCAGAGGAAGTAAGACTGCTGCTGTGTGACCTTTTAGTACTCTCACCATTTAATTATTGCAGTGCGGCGTATGGTCCCAGGCTATGGGTCAAAACAGAAAGTGCAATCCAACGAGTACAAAATGCATGCATTCGATTTTGTTTTAACGTTCCCCGTAGAGATCACATTAGTCCATACCTAGCAAAAAAAGGCATTCTCAACATGAAGACTAGAAGAGAGTTGCATTTGGCCTGTACTTGCCAAAAGGTTATCTGGAATAAAAGACCAGAATATTTATTCGAACGATTCACCTTTTTCAGTGACGTGCATAACATTAACACCCGGTCTAAAGTAAAAAATTCCTTAATAATCCCCAAACATACATCCACAGGATTCAAAGGTTGTTTTAAATATCGGGCTTCGAAAATTTGGAATGATCTTCCTCCACCTTTAAGAAAAAAAATTAGTCCCTTATCATTTAAAAGTAAATTAAAACATATTTTGCTATTACGTCAAAAACATAATTTACAAACAATATTTAAACCTTGTGGAAAGAAATCCAAGAAACACATGTAAAATAGTATGCTTAGGTACGTGCAGGTATTTAGGTATTTACATTCACACTGGGCCTCCTGTTGCCTAGACTCTTACGAGACTGGTGTTCTCAGGAGACACACACACACACACACACACACTCCATCCATTACACACGTTCACATTACCAACACTTCCTCACATTCACACTGGGTCTCCCGTTGCCCAAACTCCTAAGAGATTGGTGTTCTCGGGAAACTCACACACACTTATCACACACACGCACACACCCTCACATCACACACATATACATAGCACACAAATGATACTGTTAGTGGTAGTCCAGCTCATAGTAGTTAAGTAAGGCGCACTCATTATTATTATTTTTTTTCGCTTATTTATGTTTTTTTTTTTTTTCCCTTTTCAAGTTTAAATATTTTTTTTGTTGTATAGCTTCATTTTTATTTAATTTCTAATACTAACTACCCGCTTATCACTGTAAACCCCTCGGTGACCAACTATCCGAGCGGGGTAACTGTAAAACCAGCGTTGTACTGCACTTTTGTGCATACAGCATTTGCTGAATTTACCCCTTTTGCTCAAAGCACTGAAAATTCTAAAAGTGATACCTATTCGATTTTTAGTTTTAAGTATATACTATGAATTTTGATGTAAGTTTTTTTGAGCAATAAATGTTTATTATTATTATTATTATTATTATTATTATTATTATTATTATTATTATTATAATCATGTCGTCCTGTCTGCGGCCACTCTGTCTGAAGGTTTCTATTGAATTTATCTGACTGGACTTAAAACAGCTACAGAACGTAGAGGACGTTAATCTCACACAGCGCCATCTAGCCCCAAACTAAGCATAGTTTGTAATATGGGAACTAGATTACGGATAGAATACTTAAATACTTTTTTTTTGTTAATACATAGATACGTACTATATGACACAACACCCAAACACATAACAAATATCTATATTCATCACACAAATGTTTGTCCTGGGTGGGAATCGAACCCAGAACCAACAGCCTAGAAGACAAAATCTTAATAAACCGGCCAAGTGCGAGTAGCATAATCAGACCGAGGATTCCGACTTTACATTTATCTCTGGATCATTCATGTAGGTTTGACTCATGCTTGGTCGGTTTTAGTGTATAATAACAAATATATAGCTACAGACTATAATATTAATAAGTTTGAACTTTGTAGGTTTTACCATTTTTACGAAAGTGCGTAAATAAAATAAGATAAAAAAGTAACAACTATGTGGCCTCCTAACTTTGTTATTTTTTCATTTTTCATAGTAAAACTAATTCTCTGAAATGTATCAGCTGCCTATAAGGTATATTAAGTGTATAAGTGTAGCACAGACAGACAAACAACGTAGGCATAGTAGGTTACCCATCGGCACCCCTTGAAAAAAAAAAGTGCTCGTGGGCATCTTCGAGAAAAATACCTATATACGTACAGAAAACCACTCGATAACCCACAAAACCCCCATTGAAGGTAACAAAATAAATATGATAGGGTCGAGACAAGTAGGTTATTATTTAGTCACTAGTACCAACTGTGCTGTAATGCCTGTTGAGACATTTGAATACCCACGCTATGCTAACCAGCTTTTGTAGGTAACATATTTCTTCAAGGATTAAATTTAGCGCTAAATAATTCCTTGTATTTGTAACATTATACTTGAACAATGATATTTTAATAAGTGCAAGCATTTCATATTATCAGGAAACACGCAATTTACGCAAAATTTTCAACACCACCCTATTCTAGTTTGATTCTCTCTCTACCAGAAGTCTATACGAGTAGCAGTTTTTTATATACTTCGTATGTATATAATGTGGAATTCCGTTATCTCTGCCTACCCCTCTGGGAACAGGCGTGAGTCTATGTATGTATGAATGTAACAAAGTTTAACTTGATAATTTAACATAACTAAAAAACCATTGCAGGCACGACGCACAAATGTTAATACACAATATAGATATACTACAGTGACAGTTATACTTGTTTTTCTTTATCTTGCGACGGCAAGCGCTGTGTTCCGCTTGTGTTCCGGCATTTAGAGGTAAAATAGCCAGTTCCTCACATTGTTGAGGATTCTGGGTGAAGTGCGCCTCCACCTTCGGCCTTATCTCAACTTGTAACCAGGTGAGATAACGGCCAAGCGATTTCCCGTCGTACAATAAAATATATATAAATATTAATAACTTTTTTTTTGTAAATACATACGTACTAAATGATAAAACACCAAAAAACAGAACAAATATCTATATTAATCACACAAATGTTTGTCCAGGGTGGGAATCGAACCCACAGCCAAAAGCTCACAAGGCAGAGTGACTACCAACTGAGCTATGAGGCTATTCAGTATTTCATGGTGCTCGTAAAATGGATGCTAGGGATACTAACCCGTCCTGTTAAGTACTCAGTCACCATATATCAGCAGATCCACATGGTACGAACGGTAGGCTCAATTTGTCCGCGGTCAGCACAGGTGCAGCAGTCAGCCTAATTAAGCAAACTGGATTAACTTCATACCGTGTACTAATGAACCTAGTGCCCGGCTTTTTCGAACCTATCGACTGGTAATGAACGCATCGCTAGCAATTTCGACTGTGAAAGCGGCTTAAATGTTTCGTGCTGAAAGTTTTTAGCGTGGCATAAATGGGTGACCGATAAAAACAACACCCCAATAGCCCCCTGGGTCCCAACCACAACGTCTTATAGCGTTTTCATTTGATCTCACATTACTTTTGTCTCATTTTTTCTACAGTGGATAGATAGTGACAAAAGAAAAGTAACATCAAAACAAGAATGGTATAAGAGGTCGCGGTACCCCCCCTAATCATTGTGGCTGAACGGGTGATGGTCAGATTGACAACAACTGGACCAGAACGCAATTGCTGCTCTGCAACTAAATGCGTTACGATTTTTTGTTGCGTTAGATAATACATATTTTGTTTTGTTATTTTTACATCCGACTTCCTCTGAAAAGAGGGTAATGTTTTTCTAGAGTTTGTATGTGTGTTTGTATGTCTATTAATTTGTAATGCAGCTAGACAGCTTGAGGGATTCTGACATGAGAGTTGTCGTTAGGTTTCTCTTAATTGTGGGAATGCTGTTGGCTATATAATTTTAAATAGGGGGTATGGAGAAATATTAAAAGGGGTAGGTAGGCTACATTTAAATGGTTTATTTTAACAATGTGGATATACAATAATGGTGCATTTTGACATACTTCAAGGCCGCGTTCTCGTATAACCGTGAAGTTTGAGTTTTCGTTTTTCAACTTTATTATTGCCTATTTATTATTAATGAACTAGTAACATTGTATTCAGGATCCAAGTCATCGGAATAAACTATTTATTTAAGAATTGAAGTTCTTACTGAGGATCAAGCAGTTGGAATCTCGCCACAATGATTTTAAATTGTTTGTGTTGCGAGTCCCAACTGAACATCTACCGACAGTTCAATAAGTTCAGTGTTCAATAAGTTCAAGGTCAAAGTTCAATAAAGAAGAACTTTGGCCGAAAGGTGTTGTACTTGGAAGGTATCGCGGACGATAATTAAACACAACACTAGGCAAGTCACGTACAGACTTTACGTGCCAATAAATATTTTAGTTAATTATGTAATTTTTTTAAGGTAGGATATATGACAGATCTGTAATTTTTCTATTGTTGCCTGAATTAAATTATTATCATTATGAATTATAGAGGTATAATATTACATGCTCACACATTCTCTGTCGGTAAAGGACACATCGTGAGGAAACCAGCTTTAGGACAAAAAATACAATTGGCATGTGTCACTGGCTACTACTCCGCGTAGCGGCGATGAACTTGCAAGCTTTCAGTTATTGAATACAAGCTACTTGCAAACTGTGGGTATATGCCTAAAGTAAGTTTGTACGTGCCTCTGACTATCCTTTAGTAGGTGAGCCTCATAAGATCCACGCTTTGAGTAGTGAGCAGAGGTGTATCCTCGAAGGGAAAAAAGTCGTAAGGCTGTTTCTTTAATTAACATGTTTCTCATGATTACTTTTTTCCTTTATCCACTTAAAATAAATTCAGTGACAAGATCGCCTTTTTTTCAGTTTCAGTTTCCAGATTTACGGATGATCTAATGAGTCGTCCTTACAGAAATTTGGGCATAATGTTGTCTTTTTTTTATGCATGACGGGGAAGCGCTTGGCCTTCATCGCACCCAGTTACAATAAAGCCGAAGGTGGAAGCGTACTTCACGCGGAATTCTCTACAACTAAGGAACTGGCTATTTTATCTCTAAATGCTGGAACACCACAATTTTATAATTTTGTTGTGTAAGATGGTGGTAGATAGCCAGGCGGACTTAAACAAAGTCCTACCACCAACCAAATCAAGCACAATATTGTACTCTCTCTGGGGATGGAACCCGGGACCTCTGGATCCAAAATCGGTGGGTTGAACTACTATACGATACAAAAAGGCCGTTAAACAAGGTGTTGATGTTTCTTACGTAAAGCGAAAAGCCTTGTTTTTCTTTGCCTGAAAGATTTAAAATTATATATTTGTAAATGTGCCTATTCACATCAGTTACAACAATATGATGGCTCGTACTACTAACAGTTTAGAGGTATGCGCACCTTTTTGTAACATTCTATGATCAAATCTTGAGTGCCTAAACCGGGTGGTAAGTTGGGTAACTTATCCCGGGTTTTATCGTCCAATAGATAATTCTGTACCTACTGATCGCCGTAGTCTTTATCGTTATTGAAACCGTGTAACAATATTTTTACGGGGTTTGGCTGTAAATATAAATATTTTTATCGACACCTGGGGATAGGAGATCGTTGGATAGGTTTTTGCTTGTTTACTGAAATCTTTATGACAAGATGAGTAAAAAGAGTATCTACCATAAACCTGTGAACCAATTACGGGAAATGTTTGTTATGAGTTGAGGCAATAAAACATTTCAACGTGCCGACACTCATCAAAGCCGATGTAATATCAAATATTGTTTTTAGGGTTCCATACCTAAAGGGTGCCAACCCTATCATTAAGCCTCCACTTTCCGTACGTCCGTACGTCCGTATATCTGTCAGCAGGCTGTGTCTCATGAACCGTAATAGGTGGATAGTGATATTTTCACAGAGTGTGCATTTATATGGTTCCTATAACAATAAATAATTTTAATGTCACATATATTCTTCCTGCTTGAACTTCTCTATAGTAGAGATGCATGGAAGTAAAATTTCCATGAAAAAAATCCGATCTTCTCCACTAGCTGGGAAAGACTAGAAGGGATATATGGAACAGGCCCAATAACATGGTTTCCTGCATTAGCCTCCATGAAAGTTTGAAATATGCCAAACCTCTCCTGAAGCTTAATCTTAGAAAAAATATTATTTTGACTTAGAGATAATGTCAAAATAATATTTTTTCTACTTATGACTATGATAAACGTGCAAATTTGCTTCTCGAGCAGCCTTTAAGACTGCTCATTGGCTCATTGAACACATTCAGAACTCAGTAATTTTCTCAGTCGTCGCCACTAATGGCGCTGAGTATCTCAGCCCGCCACTGGTTCTGGAGAGCAACGTGAAGCTAAAATGCAATTCTGAACGGCAAAGACTCTTTGAAACGCAATGTAGCAACGAAAGCTTCCCGTCGGGACATTGTTTTGTGTGTTGTATAGACACAAATTAAGAGCTCCTCTTTAACTAAGTATTTAAGCAGCGTTGGACTTGAAATCTTGCCTGAATGCAATAAATCATGTAACAACCAATTATGGAAGGCTACATTTCAAAACCGCCTCTGTGGTCTAGTGATTCAACCCACCAATTTCAGATCCAGAGGTCCCAGGTTCGATCCCCAGGGGGAGTACATAATTGTGCTCGGTTTGGTTGGTGGTAGGACTTTGTTTAAGTCCGCCTGGCTAGCTACCACCATCTTACCTAATTCTGTCGCCATAATAACAATTCAACAAATTGTTGTGTTCCGGCATTTAGAGGTAAGATAGCCAGTTCCTCAATTAGTTGAGGATTCCGAGTGAAGTTCCTTCGGCCTTATCTCAGCATGTAACCAGGTGAGATGAAGGCCAAGAGCTTACCCCGTCGTACAATACAAAAAAAACTGTTTTTTTTATTAAACTAGATATTTACACAAAGCCACTTAGCTTGTAACTTGAGTACAAGATTATTAGATTACAAAAATGCTTCTTTTTTGTTGAGAAGGTATCTCCATAGTGTTCCTCAGCTTTAAGAACACGTCTTATTGTTCTTGGTAGAGTGATGCTTCAAAACACATTGTGGATAAAAATAGTCATTCAAGTCTACCCTGAACATCCTTAAGGTTCCTCTGGTTTTATGTACGCGCGGTATCAATTTTGGAAAATAGTAGCATCTCAATCGTAAATTGAGAAAAGTGTTATTCGCCATGCAATAGTGTAATATTGGTGGTAGTTAGTACTACCACCAATATTACACTATTGCATGATAAACCTGGACTAGCCCTTTCATAAAGCTCTCTACCACTCTTAACCTACTCGTACATTATACTAATAATATGTACTCAAAGCATAACTTAATTTGTATTTTCGGGAGACCTTAGTTAATAACTCTATGTTATGTAACGTCTATGGTTTCCTCGCATAGTAAAATATTCAATTATTTCGAGTAACCATTTTCTTTGTTCGAAGTGCATCCGAATACCCTTTTCAAGCTCGGAACTGCAGTTACGGCTCGCCAAAATTACCTTGAAATAAAATTACAAGCTTCATTGGTACAGTCAGTAGATGCTAAAATTAAATAAACATTTTTTGGATAAAAATGGAACCAACTTCACCACGAAAAACTTAAAAATAACTATAAGGGTAAGTTCATATAATTTGTAGTTAGTGCCGAGTTGCCTTTAAATTATATGAACTTAAACCCTTAGAGTTATTTTTTAAGTTTTTATTGGTGAAGTCGGTTCAATTTTTATTTCAAAAAAAGTATTTTTTAGCTTTTTTTCGTTGCAAAACCTACTAAACCACGATGTCTCCGACGCCCTATTTTAAAAGTCGTGTGAGGGTGCACTAATACGAGATTCTGGGAAATATCTTCGCAATGATGGGAACAAAGATAAATACAGATGACCTAATTAAATGTTCAAAATCGGTTCCTACTTTAGTGCAGTGTAGGGGTACATCTTACTTAATTTTGTCGCTATAACAATAATTCCAAAAAATGTTGTGTTCCGGCATTTGGAGGTAAGTTAGTCAGTTCGTCAGTTCGTTGAGTATTCCGGGTGAAGTGCGACTCCGCTTTCGGCCATATCTCAATTTGTAAAAGTCAAGGTGAAATAAAAGCCAAGCGCTTCCCCGTCGTACAATTAAAAAAACTTGATGTCAGATCCTGGATTGGTACCTATACAAGTTTGTCCTTTAAAACTTGGATATGCCTGTCTGTTTCTTTCATCGTTACTAAACAGCTAAACCGATGGTTTTATTCAAATTTATGAATCGAAATGTACGCCTCCTGATTGACAATCAACGCAAAACTGAAGCCAGAGGGCTTACAGACTTGACATTTACATTGTAGCTTCCTTTTGTATTATAGAGGTTGTACTAAGAAGGAGTAATTTCCACGGGAAAATGCAAACAAAGTGCCGGGCGTTGCTTTATGAGACATAAATTGCTAGATATTAAGTTCTTTTTATTGTTTGACTATCGGTTTTCTTCGAATGATGTTGCATAAGTTTTGTTTCAGTGTTTACAGAGTTGTGTGAGGACTTTCGTAGCTTAATTGGTTAGATTGTTTTGAGCTGTATTTAAAGATTCGAGCAGCGTGGGTTGTGAATTTTTGTGTCACTATAATATTTGTAAAAGTTTTACGTAGCTGACGGTACTTTAGGTATGCGGTCTTAAATTTCACATCAGCTATTCAGAGTAAAGCATTTTAGCTTAAGCCTCTGTTATGTTAATAGAGGTGATTAAGCGAACAAAGGTGGCCCAAGTTTTTCATTAGCAAACACCCGCGAGCCATCGGGCTGACAATAGGCCCACTATTATTTTGTTTCTCGTTATTTATTTGTTGTTTGCATTTTTCCGTCGCTGCACGGTTTCAATGTGTTTAATACTAATTTGAAGGTGTTAATTGGTCGTTTCGTTATTATAAATGTTGTGTTACGCGTGAATATTGGTCAGCGTTTCATTTAATTTACTACAAAATAAACATGTACTGCTGTATTTTAAAATTACCTTACGACTTTTTTTGAATTTGAAACAAAGTCTATTCAGTGTAAGTATCATCTTTCATTATTCAATGCTGGTCTGGGAACTGAAAAACACAGAACAAATCTTAACAAAGTGAAAGGCGAGAGGACCTACTCCGTAAGCAAACCTGGATAGGAATGAAAGAATGAATGAATGAAAATACTTATTGCACAACTTACAAATAGAAGTTCCCGTCAGACATAATTATCATCTATTTCACCAAATTTTCCAACTTCTGTAACCCCATGTAGCTGGTTGCACATGTAGCGACTCGTCTTTCTTGCTGACTCATCCAGTAAGGTGGAGTGAGGAAATAAGGCGTTCGGCAAACCTGCGTTTCTTTATTCGCATCCCAAGCGTGGCAGACCCTGCCTGCTCTTAAGACTAGCCGAAAGCTGTCCACTTTTGAACGTGGTATTTTTATTAAATGTTCAAGAGAATTGACTCCAAATTTCTTGTGTTCTGGCATTTAGAAGAGAGATACCAGTTCCTCAGTCTGTTGAGGATTCCAGGCCGAGTGCGCTTAATACAAACCAGATGAGAAAACAGCATTCAATTAGTACAAAATAAAACATGTATTCTGATATCCGTTAACATTTATATTATATCTTAGAAAAGCAATTACAGCTCACCCTAATAAATGTTATGTAAATGTACAAGACTTCCGTTTCCTTACACATAGACTCTTAAGTGGTCCATTATGCGTGGGGAATTTCCGGGTAGTATACCCAGCCGTACCCGACAAAAAGCGCAGTATATTCCTCGGGATCTTTACGGAGTGACTTCGGGTTCTTGAGGGTTTCACAGCACAATAGGGCAGTGTGCGAATGCGTGGGAGCTCTTGGCTCCCACGTTCCTGGAAATGTGGGCAGCTGATTTATTTTCGGTTAGACAGCTTCTACATAGAGGGCTATCTATTACTCCTATGGTGAACGGGCTAACCCTCAATAAGAGGAAAAGTACTTAAACAGAACTGCACCAATCATGAAACTTAATTTACCGTCAAAACAATCCCAGTGACGTCAGGGCACTGAGCGCGACCGGTTCGCCGCAAACGAGATAAGTTCAGCTTTTGAAACACTTCATTTTACGACATGCCCAAATGACAACTTGTATAGTTCAAACCGAAGTTCCAACCACAGAGATCAGGTAAGCTTGTGGTTAAAGTAGAAACGTATTTTCAAGACGGAGTTTGATCAAATCCCATGTATTTTGTCCTACTTTTTTGCTATATGGATTTACAAAAGAGAATCAATTAGACTTACAAATATTTGATTCCAAATGCCTGTATCCGATTCGGGTTAGATATTAGAAAGTCTGTTTGTGAACTTTCACGGTTATGGGGCTAAAATGAATATGATGACGTTTGGGCAAGGATATAATATAGATTGTAGTCTGGTACAGGCTAACATTGATATATTTTTTATTTAACACATAGTCTGCCGAAGTCCGTTGCCAAACGGTTTGCTGTGTTCTGCTGGTGCGCAGAAGCGAGTGCTTTCTGGAAAGGCTCCATCGTAGACCTCATCCTCATTCCATGGCCTAGAGCTAGATTAAGCATAAGGTCAAGAGCTTTTTTGATCATTTAAAACATTGAAAAAACCTAATAATAATGAAGTTTGTTGACGACACCCAATTTATTAATAAAATATTTTGTATTTATTATTTTATTATTTATGTTTTGTTTTGTATTAAATAATTTGTATTATATTCATGATCCCATATCAAACATTCATTGTTAAAAGTTTCGTTTGTGTCTACACTCTGTGGTTTTTGTCCTTATTAAAGAGCATCGGATAGAGTAAGTCAGCTTTATTATTGCTTTAAGAGTTATAAGGATTCAGTCGGACATTTATTAAGGTAAGATGAGGGTGTAGAGCCGAGAAGATTATTTGAAGTGTGTGCAATATCTTCATATTTATGATAAGTTACAAGTCTCAACTTTGCATGGCGTTTAAGAAGAGCTTGCATAAAAAAAAATGATGTTGGCCTTGTTTTTGAACTGAATTTCTAAAATTTGCAAAAACGGTTTTTGTTTATGGTCATATTTTGACCTCTGCATAGCTTTTAGTTGTAATCAAAATTTTAAAAGGCTCCTTTTTTCAAATTCCTATAACAACTAAACTCGAAAAATGTACCATTTTAAATTGTAGAAATTAAATCTCTCGATTTGCAAAAACGGTTTTTTACGGTCCTATTTCGACCTGCATCGTTTATAGTTGTAGTAAAAATTTGAAAAGAATTAGTCTCTTAAAAGTTCCTATTTATATCAAAACAGGAACAGTTAAAATTAAATTAAGAGGAAATCATATTTATTTCATTCCAATGCCTTATTGCTTGAAAAAAATATATTTACATCTGCTTCAAAATCACTACTATTAAAACACCTTAGACCCGAGTGCAAAATAAAATTTAATCAAAAGTTTAACATAAAAAATTTCGTTCCATCTCTGTGAGGTAAATTGTGTAAGCTTGGATGTTCTTCATTCCGCTATAATGCATGATGTAATAGACTTAGACAAGCAGTTTTGTACAATCATCTGCTATTTCTTTGATGCCATTGCAGTCTCCTTCGTCGTCCCACTCGTCGCAACTCTAGAAAAATATGATTAAGACGTTGAGTACAGTTTTATAAACATTTACAAATGTTATTATGACACAAAAATTCACCACCCACGGCGGGACTCGAACCCGCCGCTTATTTTCCTATTTTTTTTTTTTTGTACGACGGGGAAGCGCTTGGCCTTCATCTCACCTGGTAACAAGCTAAGATAAGGCCGACGGTGGAGGCGCACTTCACCCGGAATCCTTAACAAACTGAGGAACTGGCTATCTTACCTCTGAATGCCGGAACACAACAATTTTAGAATTGTTATTATGGCGACAGAATTAGGTAAGATGGTGGTAGCTAGCCAGGCGGACTTCAACAAAGTCCTACCACCAACCAAACCAAGCACAATATATTTACTCACCATGGGGATCGAACCCGGGACCTCTGGATCTGAAATCGGTGGGTTGAACCACTAGACCACAGAGGCGGTTAAGCCAGAAATTCTAAACAACTGAGCCGCGAGAGTACCGACGCAGATTCCGTTTTTTTTTTGTGTCTCTCAGCTAAAGCGCTGATAACGCGAATGGACGCGGGTTCGAGTCCCGTCGTGGGTTGTGAATTTTGTGTCATATTAACATTTTTAAATTTTGTGACAATTACTTGAAATACAAAAAATAATAATTTTATAAACGTTTAACCTTTAGTTGTATCATATACGCTACAAAAAGGAAATATTAATATTCTATCCGTAATCTAGTTCCCATATTACAAGCTATGCTTAGTTGTGGGGCTAGATGACACTGTGTGAAATTAACGTCCTGTAAAATTTATTATTATTATATGGGCACCAAAAACACTCATTAGGTCAAGACTATTGGCCCTCTAAATATTACTCTTAATGTTTTGTATAATTTTTTGAATGATCATGACCAGACTATCCTTGGCCACTCGTGTCAATTCTTACAGATTCGTGTCAGTTCATTTCTTACCCGTTGATTGTCCTTGACCAATCCATTTTTTTCAGAATTAAGGGTATATTTTTCGATTTGAAGTATTATAAGAATATTTTAGGAATGTAAATGGTCTAATTATACCAGTATTTTGTCTCAGAGCATGGCTCTTATGAGGATCAGCTACAAGGGGTAGTCAAAAGCAAGTCCAAACTTACGTTCGGCACATGCCCACGGTTTACAAGTGACAGTTTGCAAGCCATACATAATATATAATAGATATCCATAAGTCGAATAGAAATACGAAATCTTATAAAAGAGAAAGAAGAGCCGTGAAATTGACGATTGATAGATAAAACAAAAAAAACATATTTCCGATTCAAAATCTCATAACTTAATTGTACTATCCTCGAATCTCGTAGTAGCTGTTTATGACACTGAAAGATTGCTATTGCTTGACTTTTTCCAAAGAGACCAAATAGACCAGGGGCCTAACCACAACGCCTTATAGGGTTCTCGTTTTGATCTTACATTGCTTTTGTCTCGTTTTTTCTACACTGGATAGATAGTGACAAAAGTAAAGTAATAGAAAAACAAGAATGCTCTAAAAGGTCGTGGTACTCCAGGTGTTCGAGCACAAGCGCTTGCGAGCGTTCGTGGCATGCGAGGCATTCGTCGCCCGTTGCAAAATGTCCGGAACAACGACTAGCGGTTAAAAACTATTTCTACAAAAATAATGAAACTAACCTTCACAACGTGAACCTCTGTACACATTTTAATCTTGTGAAGTTCACAAAAGTCATCCTTTCCGTACTTAGAAACATCGCCATTAACGCAGTTCTTGATTATCGAATCGGCTAGATCGGGATCGCTCTCAAATGATTTTTCAATACTAGCGGCAAAAGCCTTCTTGTCGATGGTACCGTCGGCCGATGCAATACCTTTTTTATTTGCGATGCATATTTCCATTTCACACTGAAAATAAAATCACCATAACAGTTCCCATTTACACTGGCGTCCTGGCAATAACAAAACACAATCTATGTAGAAAACTTTTTTGGAGCTTGTGGGTTCTTCCTGCAAAAAGCCCAACGCCAACGCTGTCTATTATACTATTTAATATCATTTAATGCGGCAATATAATATAATGCGGCAATATAATGATTGATACGTATTTACTTACAGATGGGGGTTTTCTCGGAACTTGGAAACATTCTTTTATATCATCAGATAGTGGAGGAGGCTTAGAGAATTCCTTTTTGCAGCACGCCATGCCACCCTGAAAGGAGAACAATTACTAGTTTTTACTCACATTCATTGCACTAGTCGCGCTGGCCTCTTAACTGTAAACGAAGAAGGATTGGGCTGCGAAACAGGCATACCTTGGAGTGACCCCAATACCGGTTGAAGAATGAGGTGAGGAAGGATCTCCGTGCGTGAGTAATATAATACAATAGAACGCGACCGGTCGCGTTCTATTGTATTATTTGAACTTCAAGCTCTAGTTTGTTTTTTTTAGAATGGCATGGCTCTTGATCTCGAAATTTATATAGGCAAGGATGAGATCTAAGATATAGTGAGAAGATGCCTGTTAACTTCCTTCATGAAATCATTAGGGTCGTAACACAGCAGAAAGAAAGACGCTGTGAGCTTAACTTTCCAACTTTGTGCAGTGCGCATAATAAAATGTTATTGAATGCGCTTAGTTCTTACATGTGGAATATCAACCAGTTGGGGATGAAAATTTATATTAAAGAACAGCGACGGCACTATTTGTTTTTACGAGTATTAGTAAAAAAAGAAGGAGACGGAACAAGCAAGTAGCCCACCTGATGTTAAGTGCACTCTTTTCTATAAAAATGCCTTACTGCGTAGGTCAAATCCACAATGAACATAGCCTACACGGCACTGCATTGCGCCCGTCAACTTGAGGCATATAGGTGTTAAGCCTCACATGCCCGTAATTTCACCGGCAACCATAACCTTCGAACCGGAACACAGCAATGATACTTGGCGGCTGGTAGTACTTCCCCGGACGAGCACTTTCACAAGGGGCTCGACCTTAATTTAAGAGTAGTACTCTTAAATTAAGGTCGTGAAACTCCTGAGCACATTCACTGACGTACAATCTGTAGTTCAGGCAATTCAAGGTTGCCTGGGTTTAAAGGAAGAAATCGCTTTTAGCGAGAAGGCCGCCGATTGTACTTAGACATTATTGTCACCAAATGTTTGTGTTGTTCTATAGTCATATTTCTGTGTACAATAAAGTGTTCATTCATTCATTCATTCTGTAAAATATCGACAAAATCGCAACCTTGCGACGATGGCTCAGGCTATCGAGTCTTGCTTCTGGCAAGGCGCTTCACTCAGTCAAATGTGGCAAGTTGGCAGAACCATCCCAAAGGAGGCTGCTATACTCCACACATGAGCAAACTTGAGCTTTATTCAAAGACAAAAGTTGTAATATATCGTTGAACTTTATTTTGGATGCCCAGCAATTTGGCCGCAATTTGCACTTCAATTTGCGGACGTTCAACACCTAATGAGTTAGTATGAGTTCGAAGCCCTGAACTCGATTGAGCGTCATCCTGGCTTATAGGTGATGATTTGCTTGTTGATGCCAATTTGTAGAGCATAGAACATAGACGGCGGGTTGCCAGGCTAGGTTGGTTATTTAAATCCCACTTTGGCGAGTGTGCACACGATATCTTTGACCTAATCCCTCCATAGGTACCCGTTCCACCATCGGACTACAGACGTACATCAGGCCTTGTAAATGTCAAATTATGCCGAACTCATCCTTCCGCCTTTGCCTTTTTCATTAATACTGTATAGGTATGAAACTCCTAACCTTCGTCTGTTTTCTGCACCAGTACAATCTTGGTGTCTTCAAGTCCAGAGTAGATAGGTTTTTTTAGATATGCGTACTCTATCTTCACATGTTTTCCAAGAAAGATGATTGTCAAATGCATGGCCCGTAAAAAAAAAAACTTGTTATAAGTAAGTTTAAGCAAGTAAGTACTCACATGCATTAGTCGTTTACACTTGTGCATTCCATCTGGTCCTGGTTGTCCCTGAAAAAAACAACATTTGTGTTCATAATCTTTGCTGCGTCAATCAATACGCATTCATGATAATCCTCTTCATCTCTTCCCATTACTTGGGGTTGGGTCTAATCCCAAAAAGATATCCTGGGTCTCGGTTCAGGGCTCACGTGCTACCTTTGCTTATTTTATCCTTACTTATTTTTATTTGAGCAAAATATTATAGATTTATTTCGCAAATAAAATTTTATTGATTTTTTACCTCTCACTGATTTAACACAGAGCTCTATTACTACTCCATAGAAAACCAGAGGTAAAATTACCTGTACCTATAGTAAACCGTAAAAATCAATATTGATCAGTTTGTCTTTAGAAAATGTAAATTAAAAAAAATAAAAAAAAATAATGACAAATATGAAGCAAAGTTCTATGTTTTACTTTTGTTGTATGATCATATAAAATTAGGTATCGCAAGCACTCACCAGAACTAAGGTAAAACCGATTGCGAGCAGAATAAAACGAAACATGTTAACTCGAATTCTGTACTTCGTATGAATAAATCTCTGAAAATGTTTATTTATATCTAAACCTACATGAGAACCCAACTATTGTCATGAATAAAAATTAAATAGGTGTCGGTACTTCCGCGAAAGAGTAATCGTACCCAAATGACATGAGCATCACAGTCCGACAAGCGAATGTAAACCTTAAGTTCTTGGTATTCAAATACAATTGTATCAAATAGTAAACAAGTCGACCAGCATCTATACATTGCAAGTTAGATAAGCTTTTTTGAACTTAAAATCTAGTGGAACTCCAGTGCACTAAGGCTTATTTTGTTCTGACAGGCAATCGTATAGTGACAAAGATTTGCGATAACACAGGTGCTGCAAATTGAGATCAGTTTTACACCATTATGTGTAGGTAATCGTTTGACATTTTATTCAGAACTGTGCGTAATTGTTATTCTACTAAACACTATGGTGACATTGGTAGTAAAACTTGCTTCTAAGTGGTCAGTTAAAGGTGATTCAACAACATAAATGAACAGTAATCTATGAGTGTGAGGCCTCAAAGGTTACATTTGCTTTTATTATTGCCTGTACCTATATAGATTTATACCGACTAAAATAAAATAAAACTTCAAATAGGTATAACGTCAAAAAACACAATTTCATAATAAAACGCCTGCTTATCATTAGCTGGCAACCACTAGTAATGTAAATTACTATTTTTTTTAGTAATTTACATTTCACTATGAAAACTTCAACTATCGAATATTTTAACAAAGAGCATAGATATTAAATGTACTTTTAGTACCTTAAAACATCATTGAGTGTATATTTAGTTGCTTGTCGTATGAACTTGATGAATTAATTAATTTAGAACTGATGCTGAGTCCACGTAGTTCCAGTTGCGCCAAAAAAAAAATGTTATGTTTTTTATTTTTTTACTTAATCACTGTAAGTTCTGGGGATTTTCCCAAATTCATATCACATTTTTCATGTCAACCCTTTACTACCAATTTGTAATTGAATTGAATGTATGGAATGAACACCCAGCTAAGACCTTTCGTGCATAGTAACCTCTTTGTATAGAGAGCTCATTAAAACATTTTCTCTTTTGTAACAGTAGAGTTCATGTAAACTGGCTGAACTCGTGCGTATGACATGCACATAATGAAATAACACGTATTCCGTACAAACTTGCATTTTTTATTTTTTTACTTAATCACTGTGAGTTCTGGGGATTTTCCCAAATTCATATCACATTTTTTCAGTCAACCCTTTACTACTCATTTATAATTGAATTCAATTGAAAGCGTGATGACATGATGCGGATGAAATATTCCAAAAAAATACATTAAACATGATTATGGTCACAGACAAACATTAATTATCAGCCAAACAGGCAAACATTCATTCTCAGCGCGGGTTTTCTGCGGGATTATAGATGAATTTCTTCAGAAATCAAGTTTGATTTCGCCAAAACTTCACCAAATCTTCACATAGTAAATTCAATTACATGACTTGTCTCTAAAATTTTCCCATTACAGTATGGGAAATCTATTTAAAAGTGACACAGGCCTGAATTAGGGCTTGAGTTTGCCTGCGTATGACGATAACCGGATGAAGACATAAAATCTGATTCTAGGAAATGAGTATGTGGCGTCATAACGGAAATTGCGTCATCTGACGGAATGATTACGAAGGTGAGCCGTGCTGAAATCGATTTTATAGAATGCTTATTAAAGGCGCTCGATTTCATCAATCCTAACGCATTTCGTAAATACATTCTCGTAATATCTAATCATCATATTATCTTTGATCGTCTTACAAACATCGCTTTTGAACTATTTATCTTATCCATCCTACCTAAGTCTGTCGCCTTTACAACTATTCTAAGTTGTTGTGTTGCGGCATTTCGAGGAAAGAAAGCCAGTTCCTCTGTATGTTGAGGATTCCTGGTAAAGTTCACTTCCACATGTCCTATTAATACATATCCTATTAATATGGCGTAATTCTTATGTAAGCTGGTGGTAGCTAACCAGGCAGACTAAAAACAAGACTACCATTGGTTGGTAGTCTTGTTTTTAGTCTAGCACAAATTTGGAGTCTGGAGTTTTTAAAATGCTATAAAAACTCCAGACTCTTTCCAGCTTTTGCTTCTTAAAATAGACAAGGTAAAAGCACCATCATCATCATCATCCCGCCTGGCTCATGTCACTACTAGGCATAGGCCTCTCTTCGCTTGCCAGACCACGTGACCTACCAAACTTTGAGCCATTCACTTCTTATAAAAAACCACAGGTGTTGCTAGGACTGAGAGAGCAACATGTAATAAACCATTTTATTTCAAATATGTTAATAATAACGATATTATTAAAGCATTTAAACTTATAAATGACAAAAAAGACCTCTGACCTCTGGGGCATCTCTGTAAGCATTGTTAAACCTATAATAGGCGTTATAGCGCCTGAATTAGCTTTTATTTTCAACGAATGCATCGACTGCGGCGTATTCCCTAATTTAATGAAATATAGTAAAATAACTCCTCTTTTTAAATCTGTTAACAGTTCTGATCCAACAAACTTTAGGCCGATATCAGTACTACCGACATTTAGTAAAATCTTTGAGAAGATTATTCTTACACAGTTACATAGTCATTTTTATGCTAACGCCCTATTTCATGACAAACAATTTGGATTTACAAGAGGTCGCTCAACTGCTGATGCCGGTATTAGTTTAGTATCGCATATTTTCGAGGCCTGGGAGAAATCACACGATGCGTTGGGAGTCTTTTGTGATTTGTCTAAGGCTTTTGACTGCGTGCACCATGAAACACTGATTATGAAATTAGACCACTATGGTATCAAGGCTGTTGCACTAGACTTACTCACGTCTTACCTAAGTGATCGCATACAGCATGTCGACGTGAACGGCCAGCGTTCTTCAGGATCTTTGGTTACCATGGGTGTGCCGCAGGGTTCTATATTGGGGCCTTTCTTGTTTTTAGTATATATTAATGATCTGCCCCAAATAATTAAAGATGACCATGAGATTGTTCTGTTTGCAGATGATACGTTACTTCTATTAAGATTGAAGCGACAAATGACTAACTTTGACAACGTAAACAATGCAATCTCAAAAATTGTTAACTGGTTTAATGTAAATAACTTAGTACTCAATCAGAAAAAGACCAAATGTATTCGATTTATTTTACCAAATGTACTAACTGAAGTTAAAGCTAATGTAAAAGTTAAAGAGGAAAACATAGAATTAGTCAAAACCACTGTATTTTTGGGATTAACTTTAGATAATAAACTTCAATGGGGCCCACACATAGATAAACTGGCGAAGAGACTTAGTTCTGCAGCATATGCTGTAAAGAAGATACGTCTTCTCACAGACGTTGCTACAGCAAGACTAGTTTACTTCAGTTACTTTCACAGTATTATGTCATATGGCATAATACTGTGGGGAAGTGCTGCAGATATAGACACCATATTCGTTTTGCAGAAGAGGGCTGTTCGCGCTGTTTACAAAATGGGTCCCAGAGATTCATTAAGAGACAAGTTTAAAGAAATAAATATATTGACTATGCCCTGCCAATATATTTATGAAAATATTATGTACGCGCGTAAAAACATAAGCTTATTTGACAAAAACTGTGATAAACATAATTATAATACTATAAATAAGAATAAACTCGCTGTTCCCACAACTAGGCTCCATAAGGTTAATAAATCGTTCATAGGGCAAACTGTACGCTTTTATAATAAATTGCCAAGTGATGTGCTAAGCTTGTCAAATAATAAATTCAAAAATTTTGTAAAACAAAAGCTATCCAGGAAAGCTTATTATAAAATTTCAGATTACCTAGAAGATAAGAAAGCCTGGCATTAAAAAAATGAATTTGCTCCAGTGAATAAATTGTAATTAGTATTAGATAATTTTAAGCTATTGTAATGGATCATGAAAAAAAAAAACTAGCCCGAGGTTCTTGCCTTTCTCCTTGTGTGCTGGTCGCGATTCCGAACAGGCGGTAGATTTGACGTTTCAAAGTGATCCTAAAAAATCTTACTGAATAAAAATATTTGACTTTGACTTTGACTTTGAACAGAAACAGATAAATATATACAGTTGGAGGAGGCCTATACCCATAAATAGGTAACTATAGGTAACTTAAAATGGAATTCCTTGTCCTGTTTTTCCGCACGAGTACAAGTAGGCGTGAGTCTATGTATATATATTCGCATACTTATATGAACTTCCTTTAAAGCGCAATAATATTTAGATAATATTTTGTCGTAGCTTAAGTAAATTTTAGTACCCAATGACAATATTTACCAAAAATTAACTGTACCTTCTGCACTTTATTTGTGAACGTGATATTTAATACGTCATTGTTATTAAAAAACAATCCAAGAAATCTTAAACTATGTAAAGATGGTTCACAAGTATTATTTTTTATTGTTAATTCAAGCTGGGTGGAGTAGTTATTGAACTTGAGAATTGTCTACACAGATATTGAGTTAGTGAGATAAATAGTGAAATAGAGAAGGTACTTACTTAAATTTATCCAGATGCCTAACGTAAGGGTATCGCCCTTTTCAAGTTGTAAACTCGCAAGAAAATAAAAACACAATCGTTGGTTGATCAAGTTTTTAAATTTGAAATAGTACCAGATGCCCCAGTTGGGGTATAACTATACTTGAACTAGTAGTTTATTTCATATTTTTAATACTTTTAGGATTCCACACCAAAAGCTTGCCAATAGTTTTGGTATTCGTGGTAGTACTTCGTTTTTAGTAATTCTATTAATGTCGCTATAAAAACAATTCTTAAAGTTGTTGTGTTCCAGCATTAAGAGGTAAGTCAGCCAGTTCCTAAGATTGTTGAGAAATCCAGGCAAAGTGTACTTTGTCGTTCGGCCATATTCCATGAAAAACCAGGCGTGATGAAGGCCAAGCGCTTACCCGTTGGTTTATAAAAAAATGAGACTCTTTTACTTACTCGTATCTATCTGTCAGCGAGGTATCTCATAAACTGTAATAAGGAAAGTTGAAAATTACACAGAGTGTGTATTTCTATTTCCACTAAACCTACAAATTAATCATCATCATCATAATTATAATCATGACCTATTGCAGTCCACTGCTGGATACAGATATCTCCCAAGTTTCACCACTGAGCCCGATCTTCGGCTTACCCTATCCAGTAGTGTTGGACGACTACCAGCCCAATAGAGCGATGTCAATTTTGTTTTGTACGATTGGGAAGCGCTGGATTTTTTTTTCTAACTGGTTTACAAGTTATGATGAAACGGCTAAAGTGGAAGCGCACTTCACCCAGAATCCTCGACGCTCTGAGGAACTGGCTATTTTACCTCTCAATACTGGAACACAACATTAGAATTGTTGTTAGGGCGACAGAATTAGATAAGATGGTGATAGCTAGCAAGCCGTTAAACAAAGTCCTATTACCACCCAAACCATGCACAATATTGCACTACCCTGGGGATCCGAGCTCGGGATCTGACATTGGTGGGCAAACCACTAGACCACAGATGCGATTAAAAATTAAGAGGTATTGAAACCTCATTCATACAAGAAACGTTATTTTTTGCATTAAATAGTGAGTTTTAACCGATCAGCGGCACGACGATTTACTACAATCAAGATAAATTACTTGTATGTTTAATTAAGCCAAGTACTATAAAATCAAAATAGCACAATTAAATATGTAAACCGAGTAGCGAGCTCGCCCGTGACCCGCTTGGGAGTAACATCACGCGCCCCTCATCAGTTGCATCCAGCTGAACTGCAATGGGGTTAAACTTTACAAACTTTATTATTATATTGGGATTCGGCAAATCGCAGTAGGTTGCTCTTAGATATAAAGTTTGGCAGTATGTTGTGTTGAGATGTCAGGTTATGTTTATAGCGGAATTGCAATCAGATGATGCAATGGTACCAAAAACATGCGGAATACTCGAGTATGAATCAGGAACCTCCTAATCCACTAAGTTCAACTCGTTGAACTAATTGGTCATTTTTTTCCAATTATCTAAACTTCGTAACTACCTACTAAGTTAAAATAATTACTACCAACTTTGGGAATGTTGAAATAAAATGATTGCTAAATTATCAATTATCATATCATCAAGCGGTCATGTCTCTGAAATCATTCGCCCTAGACTTCTAGTTCTTAGTTTAAATGAAAGTTCTATTGAAAAGAACTACATTTCCGGTGATAGATGTAGTTTTCCACTTGAATGGGATAGTCGCAGTCGCGGGATCTCATCACTCCGCGAGATCATAGTAAACATCATGATATCCTTCTATATAGGTCCACTTTCACACACTTTAACAGAAAGGACGGCAACAACCTGGAAATAATCTTGGTAACATGCAATGTGGAAGGAAAATTGCGTGGACGGATTTCTATGCGTTGGAACGACCACATCCACTCAATGTTAGAATCTAGCGTTAGGAAAGCATTTGCGTCGCTTCAAACAGATCCCAGGACGCATCTTACTTTTGTAGGTCCTACATAAAAGTCTCGACCTTCAACAGAGAGGATATCTATGCAAGGAGGAGAAAGTCCATAACTGAACACAGGCCCAATCAACGCTCCACATTGTCATAGACAAATATGCTAAAATGCTAAGCCACCAACCATGCAATCAAATATAAGTATGAATAGAAAATGTATGAGGTTTTGGATGGAATAGTATGAGATTTTAGCTCCACATAATACTAAATAAACCGGCTAAGTGCGGCCATGAACAATGAGGGTTTCGACTCACAATATAAGACATAAAAATACGTTTCTTGATTAAGTCTTTAAAATTATCACTTGATTTTTTATATAATTATTATTTGTTGTTAAAGCGGCACTCATAATACACACTGTAAAAAAATAACTGTCTGAGATAAAGTCCGTTGACAGACAACCTGACACACGGACAGACAGCGGAGGCTCGATTATAGGATCCCTTGATCCCTAAAAACCCTTAGGTGAGGACCCGTAAAAGAAAAGAACGATCTAGGTAACTACTTCATAAGTCAATGTTGCTCATTATGCTTACCGAGAAAAGCTTCTAAAACAATCTTCCTTTTAGTATTTTGGGAATTAGTAATCACCCACCTCTGAGTAAGATTAAGGGCAAATAATATCCCCTAAGAGGGTCTGGATGTTTCTTTGTCTTAAGAGAACATAATTGTGGGGAAAAATAAGGAAACATGTGCCATTTATTTGGTAGATTACTTTGAGGGAACTTTTTCTTACGTTTTATGTTGTTCTACTTTTTTTCTAAGGTGTCAGACATTAACCCCACAATTGGCAATAGCCGGACAAGTTTTATATTCACACTACACGAGAAACAAAATTTCATTTTTATTAAATTTCAGTTAGTGAATAAAGTAATATACTGAACTGTTATTTAATATTGTTGTTAGATACAAACTAAGGTTGGTTGTACTTGAGGACTAACTCGAGGTTGTACTATGGGAACTAAATTATGCTTCGAAAACGAACATACTATTTTTGTAAACATATAGTTATCATACCTGTTTGTCCTGGGTTGGAAGGGAACCCACGACCTATAGCGCAGAAAGCAGACCAACTGAGCATTGAGACTTATCATCATTTGATTGCTCCGTATACGTCCAAAGCCGCTGTGTAATGTAGCGTAGCAATACAATAAAACTTTTAACCGCCTCTGCGGTCTAGTAATTCAACCCACCGATTTCAGTTCCTGAGGTCCCAGATTCAATCCCCAGGGGAGCAATATTGTGTTTGGTTTAGTTGGTGTTAGGATTTTGTGTAAGTCCGCCTGGCTAGCTACCACCATCTTACCTTGTTCTGTCGCCACCATAACAATTCTTAAAAAAAAAAAAGTTTTGTTCCGGCACTAAGATAGCCAATTCCTCAGTTTGGTGAGGATTTCGAGTGAAGTGCGCCTCCACCTACGACCTTAGCTCAACTTGTAACCAGGTGAAATGAAGGCCAAGTTCTCCCGTTTTCCTAAAAAGTCTCATAGCTCAGTTGGTAGTAACTCTGCCTTCTGCGCTGTAGGTTGTGAATACAGATGTTTGTTCTGTGTTTGGGTGTTGTATTGTGTGCTAAGTATGTATTAACAAAAAAAAAAGTATTATGCGTAATCTAGTTCACATATTACAAGCTGTGCTTAGTTTGGGGCTAGATGGTGCTGTGTGAAATTAATATCCTGTAATATTTATGTATTTATAAAAAATACTCTGATGCTAGGTGGCAGAACGCCTGTGGGTAATGTATGAAAATTGTTGGTGTCTGACCGCCGTCAAGAACTCCCGAGGTGTAAACATTGTACATAATAAAAAAGTATCGAATAAGGAATAATTTGTAAGGCTTACATGTTCGCTTCTGTTTTATTGGTTTTGAATCGACTGTTGAGTAAACAGGTAGTGGATGGTTAAAGTAAAATATACAAGAAGTCTTTTTTTATACAATTAGGAGATGGAACAAGCAAGTAGCCCACCCGATATTAAGTGCATCTTTTGCCTATAACAATGCTTTACTGCATGGCACTGCATTGCACCCGTCAACTTGGGGAATAAAGCTGTTAAGCTTCGCGTGCCCGCAATTTCACCATCAACCATACCCGGAACACAGACATGCTGCATGGCGGCTGAAATAGGTATTGTGGTAGTATATATCCGGACGAGCCCTATCACAAGGGCTCGTCCGAATGGCAAATTCCCATAACCACCTCAATCCCATTCAAGAAAAGATGTATTAGCATTTCAAAACCAGTCTTATCCAAGCCTTGAGTGTACCGTCGAATAAGAAAGGCGTGCGGAAGAGGGTGCTAATATTGACATTATTGAGTGCGATGAGCAAATACGAACCGAAGGGATTACTGAACGAAGGTTATTTCAAATGTAGATGAGGTACTTCCTTATTATTGCTATAGTATATATAGTATTGGAGTTTAGAGTGCGTGTAGTATTTAACGAGTTTACAATAAAATAAAAAATCAGTGACCGACAGAAGTGAAAACTTGTTTTTTTTCGAATTTTGCCGAAGATAACAGCTGAGATTGTTGGTACTTGAATCTCAATGTTGTCGCGTTGGTCACGATATTAATTAATAAAGGTTGTTTTTGCAACACAACTGACACAATGACTTCTTAGAACTGACGTTGATAGATATCTGTCACGGCTGTCAACCGTCTATCTATAGGTAGAGGCAGTCTTCGAACGGTCCCTACCCGTACCTCATAGGATCGTTAAAATAACGTGATTATGTGATTATACTCGTATTAGTCAAATGTGTCAAAAGTGGTGTCCGTAAGGTGTCGAGACTTCAATGTTTTTTTCCATCACCTAAAATATACCTAACGCGCCTGAAGAAGTTTTCACTTCAATACATAAATATTTCAAATTGCAAAGCTTGTAATATGGGAAATAGATTACGGATAAAATACTTTGATAATGATTTTTGACAATACATACAGACCATACAATGCAACAACAAAATATAATACAAGATTAAACGAAAGAACGAAAGAAATCTACCTTTGATAGCAAGTCAGACAGTGTAGTTGCATAGAATAGGCACTTGTGTTTGGCTTACGTATACGCTATCGCTCGCAATTAACCTGTCGACACCTTTCTAGGCTCTAAATTCGTAGGTGAATGTTTAGATTACCCAATTGCCCAACTATTCCGGTAATAGGCACACTTGAAGCGATTTGGGTATTTTTAGGGTGCATTACCTCAAAAGTAAGTAAAAAATGGACCCCTTATAGGATCATCCGTAAGTCTGTCTGTCTGTTTGCCTGTACGACATCTGTCATAGCCCATGTACTTCGTAACTACTGGACCAATTGAGGTGAAATTCAGTATACATATGAAAGTCAGTGATAAAAAAATTTACAGCAAATAGTTATTAACCTATAGATTACAGGAAAACCTATAAAAGTCTTGGTGTTACAAGTTCCGCAGAAAATTTTCTCAATATTTGTGCGTATAAACTTCATGTACGAAAGCCTTTAAACGCGAGTTCAATAAATGGATGAAAATTCTTTATATTTGAAGGCATAAATGTACTTTAAAATTCGTCCCGTTAAAATTTCATCAAAATCGATTCCGTTATTTGGTTTTCAAATCAAAATAATTGGAAAAAATACGCCATGCGGCTAAACGAAATTATATCATATTCTTAATTGAAGTCGGTTTTCTTTTTAGTTTTTAAAATTGCTATTGACAGACTGATCACAATAACACAGATAAAACAGTACTATGTAGCTATTACCAAGTGCTAGAGGCTTTGAAGTTTGAACAATAGTTCTCTAATACTAAAAAAAAGTAAGTGCGCTAAGACTATTTGCTAGCTATTATGATATTTTGCCTAAAGTTTTGTAGGCACAGAACCAAAACAAAACATAAATATAAAACCCCACAAGGTTTGAATCATACTATGTTATTCGCGTTGACAGCTCACGAAAATTAAATTACCATACGCTGACATACCAAAAATGTTGGAACTGGGGATATGATAAGACTAAATATATATATTTTATCTTCAAGGTAACTTTACCTAGATATAATATCTAGCCCTAGCAACCCCACACAATCACGGGTGTCGTACAAGTACGCTTAAGTATAAAGGTCTAAAGTTGTGAAGTTGTTTTATTACTTGTCTGTCCCCAGTTATTTATTAAGCGTCGTGGTATGGAACAAGCGTAAGCAGCCCACCTTTTTTTATTGTACTACGGACGTGCTGGGCCCTCGTCTCACCCGATCTTTTAAGTTATGATAAGGCCGAAGGTGGAAGCGCACTTCACCCGGAATCCTCAACATACTGAGTAACTGGCTATCTTACCTCTAAGCCCCGGAACAAAAAAATGTAAGACTTGTTATTATATGGCGACGAAATTAGGTGAGATGGTGGTAGGTAGGCAAGGTGGACTTAAACAAAGTCCTACCACCAACCAAACCAAGCAGTATATTGTACTCCCACTGGGGATGAACCCGGGATCTGAATCTGATGCCGGTAGGCGAACCACTAGACCACAGAGGATCACCTTATGTTAAATGGACTCTTGCTTATAACAATGCCTTACTGCAGTAGGTCATATCTACAAAGAACATGACCTACGCTGCATTGCATTGCGCCCGTCAACTTGAAACACAAAGTTGTTAAGCCCTGTGTGTCCTTAAATTCACCGGCAGCCTTGCCCTTCAAATCCGCCTCAGTGGCTCAACCCACTGATTTCAGATACAGAGGTCCCGGGTTAAACCCCCAGGGGGAGTGTAATATTGTGCTTGGTTTGGGTGGTCGTAGGAATTTTTTTATATACGCCTGGCTAGCTATCACCATCTTATCTAATTCTGTCGCCTTAACAACAATTCTAATGTTGTGTTCCGGCATTTAGAGGTAAAATAGCCAGTTCCTCAGAGCGTCAAGGATTCTGGGTGAAGTGCGCTTCCACTTTTGCCGTTATCATAACTTGTAAACCAGTTGAAACAAAAGTCTAGCGCTTCCCAGTCGTACAAAACAAAATTGTCATCGCTCTATTGTGCCGGTAGTCTTGTGATTCAACCCACCGATTTCAGTTCCTGAGGTCCCGGATTCGATCCCCAGTGGGAGCAATATTGTGCTTGGTTTAGTTGGTGTTAGGACTTTGTTTAAGTCCGCCTGGCTAGCTACCACCATCTTACCTAATTCTGTCGCCATAATAACAATTCTAAAATTTAAATTTTTGTATTACAAGTGATTGCACTTGGTCACAACATTTACAAATGTTATTATGACATAAAAATTCACAACCCACGACGAGGCTCGAACCCGCATCTTTTCCTAAAGCCGGAAACGCTCTAACCCACTGAGCTACGGGGGTACCGATGCAAGTAATCTCTGAGCTAAAGCGCTCATAACGTCATCTAGCAGAGTCCCATCGTGGGTTGTGAATTTTTGTGTCATAATAACATTTGTAAATTCTAAAATTGTTGTGTTCTGGCATTAAGAGGTAAGATAGCCAGTTCCTAAGTTTTTGAGGATTCCGGGTGAAGTGCGCCTCCACCTTCGGCCTTATTTCAACTTGTAACCAGGTGAGATGAAGACCAAGTGCTAACCCGTCGTATGATAAAATAAAAAAATATCAAAAGACAGCAATGCTGCTTGGCGGGCGAAGTAGGTATTTCAGTTAGTTTATGTATCAGCAAATCTAATATTGATATAATAGAGTCCTATGTATTTACTAATAATAAATATAATCTTTTTCTATTGGTGATCAAATCAACCGTTTGACCACAAGCTGTATTTCGTTTGTTTTCTACAGTAAAGACCTAAGATAAAGAAAGTTTGTCTAAATGGATCCTATTCACCGTGGACATGAAGACTCCAAGAATGTCATTACTTTTTAATCTTGGGCAAATTATAAATACTGGACATACAGGATATATATTAAGATTTTAATATCACCAAAACCGTAGATCGTTAAAATTTAAAACGTATGATGTTGTACCCAAAAAACCCGAAAATCCGGGGTAAATGAAACGCATTAAGGGCCCAAATCTAGAAATATATCAAAGGGAAGAATCCAATATTGCCAACATACATGATGAATGAAATACATTAGCGACAAGGCCCTGAGATAACTTACTTTTTGATGAAATTCCTGTCTAGATTTGAATTTATAAGCTTTATAATAAGATACACAATCTTGGCTTTTTTGATCAAAATGTTCTTATATAGGCATAATAAATAAGATTTAACTCAATATAAGGCTCAACAGAATTTACACTTTTTCAGATTTGAAATTGTGTTGAATCCCATAGAGTGTAGGTATACCATACATACGTAACATCGGGGATTATTTCTCAGTGTTAGAGGTTTCTATTTTACAGTGGGTTTAATAAAATCTGATAATTATCAAGTTTTATTACCTAGGTACATGATCATACATACATTTTTTGTGGTTGGACAGGTGAGCAGAGGAAGGCAGTAGAAGTGATGGTTTTTGTGAAAAAAGACATGGATATTAGAGGTGTAGATGGACCATCTATGGTGATATTATATTTTTAAAGATACATTCATCTTTGGGTAAGGTTAGGTAACAAGCCTCACAGCTCAGTTGGTAGTAGCTCTGCCTTCTGCGCTGTAGGTTGTGGGTTCGATTCCCACAAACATTGATGTGATGAATATTAACAAGCCTCATAGCTCAGTTGGTAGTAACTCTGCCTTCTGCGCTGTAGGTTGTGGGTTCGATTCCCACCCAGGACAAACATTTGTGTGATGAATATAGATGTTTGTTCTGTGTTTGGCTGTTGTATCATATAGTACGTATGTATTTACAAAAAAAAGTATTTAAGTATTCTATCCGTAATCTAGTTCCCATATTACAAGCTTTGCTTAGTTTGGGGCTAGATGGCGTTGTTTGAAATTAATGTCCTGTAATAGTTATTTATTTATTTATTATTAATGTTTGTTCTGTGTTTAAGTGTTGTATTGTATGAGAAGTATGTATTTACCAAAAAAATACTTGTTTTAGATCCATAATCTAGGACGTATTACATGTTTTGTTTGCGACTAGATGGCGCTGCGTAAAATTAATGTCCTATAATATTGAATCTTTGGCCTCATTTCAAATGTAACTGACTTTATCGTGTGAAGAATCAGTTACTTTATAAAGCCATTCCAAAACCCAACCGACGAAAAATCCTCACACTGCAAAAAATATCGTCTAAAAACACTCGCTAAATGCTTGTTTAATTAAAAGTTACTCGAACACTTAACGCATTACGCGATCCAGCGAACCTTGTTCAAAGGAACGAAATTAAAAACAATGTAGAAGGAACTTTATTTATTAAGTAATGGATTTTTGCCAAAAACAGTTCACACTAAGTTTTTGGCAAATATTGCTCAAAAGTTTTCTCATGTGTGTGTTAGAGTTCTGTGTAGAGATCATAATGCTTTACAAATTTCCTTTGTTGAGAATTATATAGGGATGATACAAAGTCTACTTTTCTTTGACGTTAACGCCAAATGTGATACAATCAATACAATCTTAGAGTCTTCAAGTCCAGAGTGAACAGGTTCCTGTTAGACAAGCGTTCTCCATCATAGGCCACATCTTTACTTGTTTTTCAAGAGAGTAGGTGGTCAAACGCTTGGCTATCATCAATAAAAAAAAGTGAATGGAATTGGTCTAATAAAATGGTTCTTTGGATTTCTTAGGAGTTCTTAGGACTTACATTAAGATTAAAGTCTTTGATAAGTGTGATCAGTGATGACCTACGGAACCGAAACGTGGTCGTTGACCATAGACCTCGAGATGAATTTAAAAGTAAACCAGCCGTCGTCCAATGCCTTCCACTTATTGTGTTCAGATGACATCAAACCAAATACCCAATCTGGTTGGCATAATGGTCGCAGCATAGGAATCGACCCCTCCACCTCATCACGAGGATGTCTTAATGCCCGACTAATGGCTCTTAACAGCAATGGGCGTACTACTGTGATCTGACATCATGATACAATCGTAACCAATTGACCTGCCAAGCGTGGTGTTTATAAAAAACCTCCATCTATGGAGGAAGCTCTGTCCAGCAATGGATATTTATGGGCTGGTTGAAGATTCTGGTTACACGAAAAGACTGACTTGCCTTTACGTGCTTGCTTCTGTAATTACTAAATATATATTAGAGTTGCAACTACAACCTGTTCAAATAAGCATGCGAGCAAAACTGACCACATGTTGGTAGTTATTCGTTTTGACATACTTGCAACTACAAGTTGTTCAAATAAGCATGCGAGCAAAACTGACCACATGTTGGTAGTTATTCGTTTTGACATACTTGCAACTACAAGTTGTTCAAATAAGCATGCGAGCAAAACTGACCACATGTTGGTAGTTATTCGTTTTGACATACTTACAACTACAACTTGTTTAAATAAGCATGCGAGCAAAACTGACCACATGTTGGTAGTTATTCGTTTTGACATACTTACAACTACAACTTGTTTAAATAAGCAAGCGAGCAAAACTGACCACATGTTGGTAGTTATTCGTTTTGACATACTTGCAACTACAAGTTGTTCAAATAAGCATGCGAGCAAAACTGACCACATGTTGGTAGTTATTCGTTTTGACATACATGCAACTACAAATTGTTCAAATAAGCATGCGAGTAAAACTGACCACTTGTTGGTAGTTATTCGTTGTGACATACTTGCAACAAGTTGTTCAAATAAGCATGCGAGCAAAACTGACCACATGTTGGTAGTTATTCGTTTTGACATACTTGCAACTACAACTTGTTTAAATAAGCATGCGAGCAAAACTGACCACAAATGTTGGTAGTTATTCGTTTTGACATACTTGCAATTACAAGTTGTTCAAATAAGCATGCGAGCAAAACTGACCACATATGTTGGTAGTTATTCGTTTGGACGTACTGAAAGCTGCAAACATCCAACGTAACAACTCTCGCGGCTTGACAAAGAAAATGCATCAATTAGTGAAATCATCAGCATTTCAACGAAAACCGTATTCCATTTATTTGCAAATTCGTTATACGCCATTTGCATATAGATGACACACCCCGTGGAGTAGGTAGTGACCAAGCGTTCAAATGTACCAAATTTTTAGGGAACCTTATTAGACTAAGCCTCCATCGTCCGTCTGTCCGTCTATCTATTGGTGGGCTGCATCTATTAAACCGTAATAGGTAGACAATATATCTTTCTCTTTATCTTTTCACAGAGCGTGTATTTCAATGGGTAATATTTAAACGAGTGACTATCAATAAAAAAAATACGTTACAATACAATTAATTTGGGTTACAGTATTACTAAGAGAGCGACTGACTGCGAGTAACAAAAAATCAACAGAACAGCAATTTACAAACATTCACTGGAGTTACTTAAAATACAAAATTATCTACTATTACCTACTCCTGGGTGCAAAAAAAAACCTCACAACCTACTGATGTACTCTGCAATAAGATTCGAATAGTTTCCAACCCTTTTCTAATGATGACCCAAATTTTCTAGTAAATCAAAACAAAATGGCGTCATTTCTAGTCACTCACTTAGTAATAAAGAAGCACTCCTAAAATGTTTATATCTAAAATAGATTATTCACAACCCACTTTCTGTAAGCTCTGAATTTGATTAATAATTAATATTCGTCGTCAGTTTTTCGCTTACTCAAATTAATAGCGCTCACTTTATTAAAACAATATCGTACATCGGTCGCTTAATATTATTTTATTCGATCGTTTTATAATTCCCCTATTTTGATTTCTACAATAACAACACATATAAAAAGCCTCATAGCTCAGTTTATAGTAACTCTGCCTTCTACGCTTTAGGTTGGGGGTTTGATTCCCACCCAGGACAAACATTTGTATGATGAATAATAGATGCTTGTTCTGTGTTTGGGTTTTGTATTGTATGATAAGTATGTATATACAAAAAAAAAACATAAATAAGTTTTCTATCCGTAATCTAGTTCCCATATTACAAGCTATGCTTAGTTTATAAATAAATGAATCGTCCTGTCGGCGAGCAGTCCAATGACGTATCGGTCATCGGATAACGGTTGCCCAATCCTAAATTTCATCAAAATCGGTTCAGTAGTTTGGTTTTCAAATCAAGATAATTGAAAAAATACGTCATCCAGGTAAACGAAATTGTATCATATTCTTCATTGAAATCGGTTTTCTTTTTAGTTTTTACCTATATATTTTAAAGCCTTTGTGTGTAAGTCATACCTGAAAGGGGATGCACGAGTACTTAAAATATAATTCAAAACCTAGTACCGATGTCTCCTCCAGCAAGGGGAGACACCGGTACTAAAAAATACCGATGGCTCCCCCAGGGAGTTGACCAGGGGGGCCACGGGTCCGAAGCCGTTTGGACGTGCTTAGTAGAACGTCCAGGGTTGTGGATCTGGATGAGTATCACCTACGTGGATCTTGTGGTATATTCCACTGAACGCAGCATTTATGCAAAACCTATTTTACTCGCTCGCACATCTCCCTCTCTTTGTAATGAATAAATCTAAGATGTAACGTGTATTCACGAATAAAAATAGTATTAATTAATTAGTATTATCTAAGATACAACAGATCTTATGAGTATTACTAATACTTATAATAGCCACGCTCCGAATAGTCCAAGATGAATCGTCGAAGGGGAAGAAGCCGTGAGTTTATTACATACTTTTTTTTCAAATAAACATACATTTTTTATTCGTTATATGTACCAATTCAGTGTTGTATGAAATAAAAATATATATTATTATTATTATTATTATTATTATACACACATAGTGAAACAATAAAATGTAACAAACAAGATTTTTATAATATTAAAAAGAAAATTTTAATCTACGTTTTCTTTTGCGTACAATGATAGTGTAATTGTGTTAACCCCGTTTCTCCTACTTTTTAACCGAGGAGGTTAAAAATTATTTCTCGTTAAGACCACATTGACATACTCATATTTTTTTAAAGTAGTTTAGTCAATGTAACAGCTTCAATATTCTTTTATAGAAAATGTTGATAGTAATTAGGTAAACCTATGTATGAACCTTTCTTATGTCTGTGCTATGAATTCAAAGCAACTACGTAATAAGATCCAATGTCAGACGGTCGGTCAGCATCTTAGCAGACACATGACAGCCAATTATCTAGTCCGCTGGCTATCCTAATTACAGAGCCTCGGGAGAAGGCATTTCTATTAACGAAAGCGACGTCTTTATGCTCATCATAAAGTTATGCAGAGTGATGTGAACGGTTATGAACTAAAAAACTGTAAGCTTCTGTTTTATGCTTCAAGACGTTTTAAATGTTTTTAAATGCTTATATTGTGTTAATTATTTACAATTTTTTTCTATACTGAGGTACCTACTACAAATAATATTAAATCCTAGTTATTACGTTCTCTATAAGCGATTTTTTGGAATTTTTATGAGAATAAATGTCTCAAACCGTAGCCGTCATTATTTTCATTTCATAACATGATCAGGTTGATATATTTATTTAGAAAACCATAAAAACAGTTGAAACATTTTTATATTTTTTTTTTATGAAGGGGAAGCTCAGCCTTCATCTCACCTGGTTTCAAGTAGTTACGATATTATGATAGCAGTCTGAGGAACTGGTATACAACATGGTGATAGATAGTCAGGTTGACCTAAACAAAGTCCTACTACCATCCAAATCAAGCACAATATTGTACTCCCCTGGGGATCGAACCCGGGACCTCTAGATCTGACAACGGTGGCTCAGTGGCGTTAGGAGGGTTATGTTTTTTGAGAGTATGTACTCGTATGTCAATTTCTTTAGCACGCTCTGTTGCCTAATCGGCTAGATGGATTTTGGTATTTGACGTTCATACAAACCTAGAGACAATATGGGAGTGTCATTTCCTATGTAATTTTAGAATTAGCATTCCAGAAATTTTACCGGGGAGAATAAAGAAATATGTTTTGTAACAACATAATGGATATTAAATAAAAAGAAACCGAATGCTGATTCTAGATAATTTCTATGAATCAAATAACATAATTTTTATTCAATAGAAAGGGAAAATGAAATAAAAGATGTTCCCTAACACTCCTTTTAGTGGCTATAAGGAAACTCCAGTCAAAAAGTTTGGATCAGTCGTAGCAGTTTGTGAAACTATTTCGTTGAAGAGTTTATAGCTTTTTACGGAAAAACCCGCTTTGTCAAACCATCTAACTTCTGCAAGTATAAAATCACATATTTTTCGTTAACTACTCTTAGTAAAATAAATATATATTACTGACCACTTTAGCAACTAATTTAGAATAGCGTGATATAGTTTTATGGGCCCAAACATAAGCATCAGGTGACGTTATCCAGTCAGTTTTACAGCAGGTAATTCCATAATTGCAGCCCATAAAGATAGGTACGTCCACTTGCTTGACATAGTGTACTTCGCTCCAAAAGATGCCAAAAAACTTGAGTTGCCTTTATCCACCGTTTCCTCGCAATCACAATATGTAGTTACATTATTACATAATGAGTTACATAATGAGGGATATAATAAACCGCACTGCGGAAAAATATACACACATCTAAGTACCTACAACTAATAATCTACATATACATAAAATAAATGATTGCATTACTAATTAACTAATGAATTAACAAAACTTATAGTTACATTATTAATTTCACTTCAAAAATACTGATTGCGCTACAAAAATACTATTTGCACATCAAATACATTAGAATTTTTTATATATTCATTTAAAATAAGAGAAATATTATATTTTATGGTGTGGAGTAAATAACTAGGTACCCTATTTAATAATATGTATGTTAGTTTAAAAGTTTAGTAATTGACTGTAGATTATAATATACAACATATAATTATACGTAATCTCCGAAACAAAGTTATTATACTATCAATATCAATTATTATTAAATATAATGGACTTACCTATATAATTATTTCTCATTGTTTTTTATTACCGTCTACATTACCACTGTGACTGTTTACTTTCATATCATAACTTCATATAATTACTATTAATGGAAAATTACAATTAAGCCCGAAGTTAACATGTATTAATATATATTGTTAGCTGTTAGTTTTCATAAAATCCTTAACTTGCGTTAAGAACTTACCACTCTCAATACAACCATATTGCATACAAAATAAAAATAAATACATATAGTGTTCAGTAAAAAATATAACTGAACACTATGTTTTATAATGTTAGTCTTTTTTTTTAAATACTTGTGATATGCCGATAAAGAGGTTTGATAGTAGAGGTGATTATGCGACAAAGAGGTGCTTGGCCTTCATCTCACCTGATTTTCGTGTTATGAGAAGGCCTAAGGTGGAATCGCACTTCACCCGGAATCGTCAACTAACTAAGGAACTGGCTATCTTACACTAGCTTACCTCTTAATGCAGAAATAAAACAATTAGAGGTGCCCATGAATTTTATATTAAGCTACAAATAAGTATTTTATGCTAGACTATACATTATTTATTAACATGAGAACATTATTTTACCATGTTTGGAGCAATAATTATATTTGAATTTGAATTTTGAATTTGAATGAAATAGAAGGTCCAGGCTGGTATCTACCCGGGGTTTGCGGATCAACTGCTATTGTTGGAAACTTCTATAGTAGTCACGAATAATATCGATCACACGATGAAGACGTTTTGAACAACTTGCATAAAGGATATTGACGCTCTATATATCGGACAGTAATTTGCTCTTGTGAATTTCTTCTTTATACCTGAAAAGGCTTAGCTTCAGCGATCATATCTTCCACAATACTGAAGCATTTACTTTGAGGTGAATATGTATATAATAGTTCAAGATTGATTCTTGTTTGGCGAAAACACGATTTCATAAGAAAATACTGTTTACCCAAATTTCTACCCTTCAATAAATACATCGAATTAGGACGTAAAACTTAGTACAGTAAATAAAGTCAATATAAATTTAGATTTTCAAAATTAATAGTTTTACCGTAAAACGTAGTAATTCACGCGTAGCTCTGTCATCTGGTGGTCATAAGCGCCTTGGCTGAGCGCACAGCAATGTCACCTTTATTATTACTATATTGATTGTTTATCTGAGATAGTATCCCATAATAGCACTTAATAGCTCAGGAAGTTCCTTTAAGTCTTTAACATAATGATTCAATTAAATTTAATTCATTTTTTTTTCAGTGTTTATAATAATATAATCACAATTTTTACAATGTCAATATTTTTTGATAATACAGATAATACATAAATAATAATAACAATACCAGTTCAATAATTTTCTTAGAGTCATAAATTTTAAACACAATCAAGTCTCAAGTGTATAAAAATAATGTCATACTAAAAAAAAACTACTACTAAAATACAATATGAGTCAAGTTATGTGTCAAGCTATGTGTCAAGCTCCCATACCTCTTTGTTTTTAAGATAGTCTCTAGTGTTATAAGCCTTTCCTGTTCGTACACTTTATATGTTTTTTTTTTAATTTATTTTCAGTCAGATTAAGAATGGCATCTGGTATTTTGTTATAAAATCGAATGCCCCGTCCCATAATGGAATAAAACCTCATAGAAGCATTTCAATTAAACTCACTGAACAAAATATTATTACCTATCCTTAAATCATTAACAGTCGACACCCGACATTAGTAACGTTGAGAATGTGAATATTTTCGTGCACCCGATAATCAAAGATTCATGGCCTCTCAATCACGGACTCTCTTGACACAGCGTAATAAAAATAGCTTGTACACTCTGAAGTATACTAACAACTCTGACACTATGAATGATAATGAATAACTCGTAGAAAGTTGAAAAACTATAATTTGTCTGCAAAATTTTTAGTTTCATGGTTTTACGTGAACACGACGCGACGCTTCTTTGTCGTAAAGCCGGCAATTCCATTGGCCGGGGTAGACCGCTAATAGAAGGTAGATCACATTTACTGAAGTTATATGTGAGTTGACTGTTCTATCTCGCCATGTCTGAATGGAGCTCTATGACACATCACGTTTCAAGTGATAGATGGAGATATCTGGACATAACGATCAGTCATGGTTCTAGATCTACGATTCGCGTATGTAATTCATAACTGTATTCAGTAACTTACAGAGGCTGGGCCAGTTCAGTTACTTATTATGTTTCAAGATATGGTACACAAAAGTATGTTTATTACAATTGATCATGTGAATTTTAAAAGTAGGTTTAATTACAAATTATTCCAAAACAGCTTACGTAATTTTATAACGCTTTTATAGAATATATCTTATGTCAGTGTGTACTTGGCAAAGGCCTTTCATACGATCTCCTTCTCCAGCAAACCTGCAGTCATCTTCAATTCTTCAGCACCCAATCTAACACCGTTTTTTTTTCCGACCACTCAAACCACTCCGTAACTGCCTTAGCTGAATTTGTAACATTGAGTTACGTAGTGCTATCTAGCCCCGAACTCAGCATAGCTTGAAAATTTCTGGGTATATCTTAAGGAATTCGAATCATTATCATCAACTTGTTGCTGGCTGCTGGAAGGAGGTCTCTCATGTTTCACCAATGAGCCCCACCACTTCTTCAGTTCTCCCCATCCAGTAAGTGCCAGCCAACATGCAATGAAAGCAACCTTGTTGCTATGTCGTTGGATTCGGCTTATGAATTAACATCTCAAACTCAGCCTGCCGATGTCGTAAAAGTCGTCTAAGGGATCTTACCATCAGAGGAGCAGAAGTTTCATTCCGGGTTCAAGCTAATATTTTTACAGAGACCCATAACCCGCCTGCCAAGTGTGTTTTTTTTTGCAAAACGCTCCAGCTCTGAAGGAGGTTCTGCCTAACGGAACCTCCTCCAGTTGGGCTAGATCAGTTGGTAGTAACTCTGCCTTCTGCTCTGTAGGTAGTGGGTTCGACTTCCATCCAGGATAAGCATTTATGTAATGTTTGTTCTGTGTTTGGATGTTGCATTGTATGTATTTACAAGAAAAAAGTAAGTATTTAAGTATTCTATCCGTAATCTAGTTCCCATATTACAAGCTATGCTTAGTTTGGGGTTGTGTGATATTGATGTTTTGTAAAATTATTTATTATTTCATAATATAGATTCCAATAGATGAAAGTTAAAAGTGAGGTAGGCACCAATACCGCACATAATTTACTATGCCGTCCCCAGTGTAACAAATGTGATACACTGGAGCGATAATATCGCCATCATACGAACAACGGTCAACTTCGGAATTGCCTGAATTATAAATGGCGATCAGATTGCATTTCCTTCGTCAACATTCTAATAACAAGGTGTCTCTAAGTCAGAATACGGACGTTAAAAGGCAACAGAGCAATAAATAACTACCAGAAGATCAGTTAAAAAGTTTATTTATTATGGACTACGGAGAAGCGCTTGGCCCTCATTTCACCTGTTTTCAAGTTATGGAACTCACTCGGAATCCTGAACACATTGAGGAACTGGCGACTTTACCTCTAAATGCCGGAACACAACAAATTCGAATTGTTGATTTGGCAACATACTGATGTTAAGTAATTGTGTGACTAATCATAAAAAGTATGTAAGTATTATATCCGTAAGTAAGTAGAGGAGCTACTCTACACATTTTAAGTCATTATATCCTTGGATTGTGTGTTGACTGTCAGTCAGTCAGTCAATCAGACCCGGCAGTTGTATGTATGTATTTAGATTAGTCGGAGACTTTGCCCAACAGACAGATGAAAATACATTGAACAAAACACGTATTAAATAAATTTCATTATATGAACGTTTTTGTGCTAAATTCATAAGAACAATAGGACTTATAAATAAGCTGCATTTCTGCTTGCTGGTTGTATCGTGTATCGAAACAGAGAAGTGAGTTATGAATAATTCAAAATCGAGATTTGTAATTTATATTGTACAGGCCGACCGAGACGTTTCCTCCTTGCTATACTCGATGAATAGGTAGGAAACAATGATCTGTTATGAGATCAATGAATAAATGATTTCATGCTAGTATTTCAAACCTTAGCCTGATGCGTTGTTGATTTGATGTTGTAAAAATATCAAACCGAATTCATATTTCTTTGCGAGTGATCCCAAATGCTAGAGTAAAAGTAATGAAATTAATGAATCAGGCGATTAGGGCCGCGGTCCCTTTTGGCGTTTGGGATAGCCCCAAACCGCCTGTCTTCTCTTTTTTTTCTCGTATGGTCTGTCTTTTGTCAGACTTTACGAGCCACTGCCTCAGGCGTCTGGGATGGCTCTTCAACTAAAATTCTTTAAAGACTTCAAATTAATTTTAACATTTTAAATTTTAGCACTGCCCTCGAAAGTGATCCTCCAGATTGCAATGTACGTGAGGCAAAATCTTGCAGCATTCCCAACACGCGGAGACAGGCACGTGCGTACGTATAACACGCATGGAGCTGGCAAGCTCGCTGCAGTGGCACACAGGCTTACCAAGTCAGAGAAGCTAGTGGACGTACTGGGGTCCACCGTCTACAATCGTCTACCAGAGCATGTAAAAAACGCACAGTCTCCGGAGTTTTAAATTTAAGCTCAAGTCATGGCTCGTGGAGAAGGCATTTTATGACATTCATGAATTAATTACCTGTGAGTAATTGGATTGTTTAATTGTTGTAATGTTATAATTTGAATTTTGTAATGTCTATATATTAATATTGTAATGTCTTAATATTAATGTTGTAATGTTTTTATTTTATTTTACAATGTTTTAATTTTAATTATTTGTTATATATGCAGTATAGTTTAATATTGTTTATTTAAAATATGTATGACCTGTAAATCTATTTTTACCAATAAATTGATTAAATCTGTTTATAACCGACTCCTTAACGGTTTTTTTTAATGTATGACGGGGAGTTGCTTAGCCTTCATCTCACCTGATTTTCAAGTTATGATAAGGCCGATGGTGGAAGCGCAGTTCACCCGGAATCCTCAACAAACTGTGGAACTGGCTATCTTACCTCTAAATGCCGGAATACATTTTTTTTTAAAGAATTGTTGTTATGGACTCAGATTTAAGTAAGGTGGTCGTAGCTAGCCACGCGAACTTAAACAAATCCCTTCCACCAACCAAACCAAGCACAATATTATAGTCCCTCGGGATCGAACCTGGGACCTCTGGATATGACACCGGTAGGCGAACCACAGAGGCGGTTAAACGTGTCCTCCAAAGCACGTAATTTTACTCATCGGACAATTAGGTGATTCAAGTCTGTAATATCCTTACCGAATTGGGAATAAACGTCACAAAGATGTTTCCTAGTCGGGAATTTGAACCCAGGACCTGCAGATCAAGAGCCACACCACTGTACCTACCACTGTACTACGAATTTGCATAATTATGTTTTATAAAATTTATGTTGGGATTAGATTTCGAATACAAACTGCATTACTTACAGAGAGGAAAACTCGATACAATACTGTTTTATACAGATTAGGTAACATTGAATACTATAACAGAAATGTATACCTATTTTACATCTAGACAGGTTGGTACACGTATTGGTTACTATTACGGCCACAGAAAGCATGTGATTTCTACTATACAATGTTTTATTTTTAATACAACTTTCTCTGTTGCCTATCACAAAGCCTAACTGTGCAGTCACATCTACAAAGAACCTTAAACCTAAGTAGTATCTGGGGCGTAATGCAGTTTACGCCCATCAACTTGTGGCATCAAGTTTTAAATATCATAAGTGTCGTTGCCCGTAATTTCATCGGCATTCATACCCATCGGAACACAGCAATGCTGCTTGGTGACCGAAATATGTTTGGACGTAGTAATTTTTCAGTCGAGCGAATTTACAAGGCGCTCTACTTCTTATTTTTATGTAGTACAATAATATTGGCTATAATTAAGTTTGAATAGCAAAAAATGCTTCATCTTATTTGCTAATTCTATTCTCGTTCCGTTTGAAATTTGCCTATATTTTGAAAGGTGATTGACTAATTGACTAAAGTTCATCATAGTAAATAAGCCGAAAATACATTAAAATTGAACTCCTTTCATCTAGAAAGCCTTACAGTCACCCTTCCCTCAAACAGAGAGCTAATGCAATTTACAAATCATAAATCCTATTCCTCTTTCAAAGTGGCGTAGAATAAAATTGTTCTCGCCAAGATTTGATTTACTTCGCGAGTTCCATTGAAGTAGGTAGCTTATCTCGGTTAGGTTTGCTTGACTAGAACAAAGACCAATAAAGTTTTCAGAAAATATGTTTTTTTTATGCACATTTAACTGAAAAGATATGTGAATGCTAGATAATAGATATGACACACTATGAATCTCAGTCCAATCTATTGAAATACATAAACAGGTGTTGTACCTTTGGTGTGGGTGGGATCGCTTTAGCAGCTAGCGGTTCCGGCTGAACCCAACTCTGCGGTAATTGGACTCGTAAAGGTATACCTGGCTAGCGATCCTGCTGAAGACCAGCGCCTAGCAGTGCTGTGTTACGTTGCGCGGGAGATCCAGTGTCCTCTGGGTAAGCTTGCTCCATCATAGAACTCAATATTGCCTGTGAAGTTTTAAGGTCTACCTATCAGACTGAGAAAAATGACGCCGTGTAGCAGCTACGGCATATAGCCTTTGTCTACATAAAAGCTGCTCTGGGGTACGCTAATGTAGTGACTGTTTATGAGTACGAGGTCACTTAGCCTGATAGGAATTAATCTAATAATGTTTTTTATAGTACTGTCTTTAAATTGGAATATACTCATCTGGGTGTTTTGTTTTTCTTAATAATTTTGAGACGGGATAATAATGTAATGTATGTAAGCTTTTCAACTGATTAGTTTGCTCTATTCATGAAAAACTAACTTTTGCCCTTGGCTTCCATGGTACCCGGAACACAAGTAGGTAGCGTTTGTGGTTTTTCAGGAAACAATTTATCTATTTGCCAAATTTCATCACTCTCCAATCAGCCGTTTAGTCATGAAAAGGTTATCAACGATCAAATTTTCCAATTTATAATATGGGTATATATGAAAGTTTTTCGAAGCTTTTCGAAAATGCAAGTCCTAGTATTTGTTTAATAAAAGCATTTTAAATTAGCATTATGAAAATATCAATACCCTGAAATTACTAATAATATCGAATACGCAAAAATAATACTCACAAGAAACTGTAGGTTTACTAATGTCCTCATTAACCAATTGGTGTTCGGTAAAAGGAAATGTTGGTTGTGTGGACATCCTACAATCGAAAAGGTTTGTGACTATTCCCAATGGACATTGAGCCTTTCTGATGGATCTACGCATTGTTGTGGTAATATGCGACCAAATACGTACGATAAACGGGAAAAAAAATGTTTTATCCAACCACTCCATACGTACCATTCCTTTCATCACGTTAATAGCAGAGTTATAACGTTTGACCAAATAACATAGTCGCTGTGGTCTAAATTGTCTGAGACATCATCATTCTGAGGACTTGTCTGATTAGTGATGACCACGGCAAACCTTTAGGCATTCTTACTCTTTACGAGACAGGTCATCCGTGAACCAAAAAATGCCGTAACTTGTTCATTTTTGGTTCACTGAGGTCCTATATGGTCTGATTCGTGAAGAAATAGAATAAAAAGCTAATATAGATAGACAATTTGTTCTGCGTTATTCCTTGGTATCGAGCGGACGTGTTTGTGTTGCTTTCGAGCTTATATAATTTTTTTGTTTGATACTGTGAAATTGCGGTTTCGGAAATATTAAATATCGGCTCCTCTCGTTTACTCTTGGGCATGTGTCCATATGACCCAGCGGCCATATTGGTGCGTGTCGGACGTCTCGTTTTCAAGTGTCTGCTTGCTGCTGCGCCACCTACTGCGTACATCGGATCCTCTTGCTCCTATAACTGAGGACTGTGGCTGTGGGTGACTGACGCCATTTTGGATGGTCTCGAGCCTCCCTGTCACTTGGTCGTCGGCGTGCCTCGGCTTGGATTCGTGATTCGAGCTGTGGGCCTTGCATACACTGGTCCGGATCGGCGTCTGAAGAATTATTGGTGTGCACAAAGACTCGCCTGCGCCGGGGTTTGAACTCGATGCTTGACCCTCGCCGCGCCCCGACACGGAGCTTCGCCGACTGAGCCACGGAAGCATTAGGCGCGCGCTTGAAATTGGTGTACGGTTTTATCGGTGTTTGATTTTACGTTTACTTGGCTAAGTCTTGCTTATATTTGTTTCTCGGTGTTTATCAGTATCTACCTCGTGCGTTTGGTGAGATTTATATTTAAAATGCTTTGCCACGGTTGCAAGTCAGTAACTACTGGAAAAAACTTCTTGAAATGCAACATCTGCGCTTCTACTTATTGCTACATATGCTTAAATATCAATACTGAACTAAATAAGCAATTGAGTGCTGAACAGTTGGCTTCGCTTAGCTGTCCCTCGTGTCAAAATGTTACTAAACGAAGATTCAATGACAACACTCCTGTCAAGTCCCATAACCTCTCGCTAGCTGATTCCTTGAATGTGTCATTCAGTCAAGTATCCACTGAATCGCCATCTCAGTTTGCTGTGAGTGCTTCGTCCGCCGTCATTCGACCTGATGAGCCCGTTACTATGGAGAGTATAAGCCAACTGTTTGATCTGAAACTCTCATCAGATTCAGCTTTTATGTCAAACCTTCGTACCGCACTCAGGAAAGACCTCGAGGATATGGTCTCAGTGGAGGTTGCTCATGCTATTGAGAAGGTGAAGACTGATTTCTCGTTTACAACAGATCATATATGTCTAGAGCAAAAAGACATAAAAGCGGAACTTGCTGAAAAAGATAGAGAAATTAGGAAACTGGAGTCTGACTTTTATAAATCTCAGGAAGCTCTCAACATCCTTCAGAACCGCCTCACCATAATTGAGAAGATATCTCGGAGCTCCAATTTAGAAATTCATGAAGTGCCTGAAAGCAAAACTGAAGACTTAGTCGCCTTACTAAAAAAACTCTGTGGGAGTCTACAGGTTCCTATCTCCGACAGTGACATTAAGGTTTGTCGCCGTGTTTCGAAAATGAATACAGCCTCTAAGAGACCGCGTAACATTCTTGTAACGCTCTCTTCTCAGCGTCTGCGGGATACTCTTCTTTCTGCTGCATTCCGTTATAATAAAGCCCATCCCACTGACAAACTTGATGTCTCCCTCTTGGGTATTAGTGGCGCTAACACGAGAATATATCTGTCTGAGCACCTTTCTGCTGAAGTCAAAGAACTTCATAGCTTAGCTAGAAAATTGTGTAAAGACCTTCGTTTTCAGTTTGTTTGGGTGCGCTATGGTCAAGTGTTTGTACGTAAGAACGATAAGAGTCTTGCTATTCTAATTAAAAATCACGAAAGTATTAATAAATTATACTGCGAGTAATTGCTATATAGGTTGGGTCATTCATCAGATTATTGGGGTTTTGATATATATTTTTAGGTATTTGATAATGGTTTCTGTTTATTACCAAAATGTCAACAGAATACGAAGTAAATTAACAACTTTTTACTTAAATCTCTTAAATTCTAACTTTGATATAGTATGTTTGACGGAATCAAATTTAAACCTTAGTGTGTTTGATGCTGAGGTCGTTGATGACCGTTACAATATCTTTCGGAGGGACCGATCTGTTTCCTGTTCTCAAAAGGGTGAGGGTGGTGGTGTTTTAATAGCTCTTTTAAAGAAATTTGAGGTTATCCGCCAGACATCTTGGGACAGCGGTATAGAGGATATCTGGGTATCTGTCGTGCCTGAATTTCGCGATTCTCCTCGTCTAAACATTTGTGTTTGCTATCTACCCCCTGACATAACTTTAGTTAAGAGAGAAGAATTTTACGCGCATTGTCAGAAAATAGTACTAAACGATTACCCAGATGATAACTTCCTGTTAGTTGGTGACTTTAATACACCTGATTACTTTTCCGTCACTAATGAATCTCGGACTTCTTCAGAAGCCGTCACTCTTAGTAAAACTTATCGTGCTTTAAATGAACTTATAACGACATGTGACCTGAAACAGTCTAATAAAATTCTAAATGTAAAATGTCGTTTACTAGATTTAGTATTATCCAGCCTTGATAACATTTCTGTCATTGAAGCTTTTCCCTTAAGTCGACTGGACAAGATGCACCCTGCTTTATTAATTAACATACCACTTAAGAATGTTTCAAAATCCCTGAAACGATGTAAATCTAAACGTCTTAACTTTTATAAATGTAATATTGAATGTGTAAGATCTGATCTTAGCTCTGTAAACTGGCAAGATGTCCTAATCTCTTCGGATGTTGACCTTTGTACTAGTCGATTTTATGAAATTCTGTTTGAAATAATTGAAAAACATACTCCCTACATTTCTCCGAAGAAATCTTCTTATCCAATTTGGTATAGTAGAGCGCTCATTAAATGTAATGGCGAAAAAAATAAATTTCATAAACTGTTTAAAAGATTTGGTAATCCCCGTGATTATGACACCTTTTCATTATTGCGTGCCAGATGTAAGATTCTTATTAACGAATGTTATAATCGATATGTTTCTTCTACAGAGGAGTCTATGGAAAAAGATATCAAGTTTTTTTGGAGTTTTGTAAACAATAGAAAGGGAAGGGTATCAATACCTAATACTATGACATTTGGAAATAATTCCTCGTCAAATGGTCTAGATATTAGCAACCTGTTTTCTGATTATTTTAGTTCGGTTTTCGAAAAAGATAACACATCAGCTGACACAGCTTGTAACGATTCCCCCTCTGCTTTACTCGACTGTGGCATTTCATACTCATTACACGAAGTAACTTTAAATCAAAAAGATATTTTAAGAAAAATAAAACAATTGGACAATAATAAAGGGCCTGGTCCCGATTTGATTCCACCGTCGTTTGTGATATCTTGCAGTAAAGAGTTGTCTTTACCTTTGTGCATAATATTTAATAAATCTCTTTGTAATGGTGTTTTTCCCAAGCGTTGGAAAACAGCTCATGTTATTCCTATTTTCAAACATGGGGATAAGTCTAAATGTGAAAATTATCGACCAATAAGTATCCTGTCATGTTTTGCCAAATTGTTTGAATCTCTTGTATACAGTTATCTTTATAACCATGTCAAGCCATTAATCTCTGATAAGCAGCATGGTTTTGTAAAAAATAGGTCCACTGTAAGTAATCTGCTAGAGTACAAAAATTATCTCTGTCAGGCTTTTGCTGAGCGAAGTCAAGTCGACGCAATTTACACCGATTTCTCTAAAGCTTTCGATAAAGTTAACCACCGTTTATTATGTCATAAGCTTTTCCAATATGGATTCCATGGAACTTTATATCGTTGGATATGCTCTTATCTACAGAATCGGAGTCAATTAGTCGCTTTAAAGGGATTTCTGTCATCGCCAGTGATAGTAACATCGGGTGTTCCTCAAGGATCTCATCTTGGGCCTTTATTCTTTGTTTTGTTTGTGAATGATCTTGTAAATCGTTTGTCCTGTAAGTGCCTCCTGTACGCTGATGATTTGAAAATTTTTAAGACCATCTCTGGGACACGGGACTGTTATTCATTGCAAAACGACTTAGATACCGTTTTTCAATGGTGCAATACTAATCTAATGACTATAAACGTTGACAAATGCTTTGCAATTTCGTTTACAAACAAACGCAATAAAATTCTAAATGACTACAAAATTGAAGGTCGAACTTTAAGCCGCTCTTATATTGTGAAGGACTTAGGAATATTGTTTGACGATAAACTCACCTTTCATGCGCATTATCAACATATTATAACAAGAGCCAATCAACTTCTAGGTTTCATTCTGAGATCGACAAAAGTTTTTAAGAAGAATCGCAGTGTAATATATCTTTTCAACTCTCTAGTAAGAAGTATATTAGAATATGGTAGCCCGATATGGTCCCCTAATTACAAAGTGCATATCTATAATATTGAAAGGATTCAGAGAAAGTGTTTAAGGTTATTATGTTATCGCTTGCAACCTGGCCGTCTGAGCTTGAGTTACGAAGAAAGATTAAGTAAATTTCAGTTGGAATCCCTAGAAACTAGGCGTAAATACTTTGATCTCATATATCTCTATAAAATAATTCACTCTCTCATTGACTCCCCTCATTTATTATCGATGATATCGTTTAACATTAGATTCAGAGCACGAAATTCCAATAAAATCAATATATTTATACTTCAAGTTTATAAAAATAATATCTCTTTTTATAATCCTTTAACTAGAATGTTACGCCAGTACAATGATTTACTGAAAGAATTTAGTCAAATTGACATCTTTGTTCGCAACTTAAGCCAATTCAGTAAACAATTAAAATCTATTTTATATACCAATTCCTAATTTGTCAACCCGTAGAACTCTGTTATGTTAATTGTTGTCATGTTTTTGTTCACATTTTTTTTTTTTAGTCTCCGTTCGTTACCAAATGTATTAACTTAGTTGTAAGCACATGTTTTTTACCTTACAATCTAGATTTGTACCTTAGTTTTATTTTTTTAGTTGTATTTTCAATTGGTTGTAAAGTGTATTGTGTTTAATAAATAAATAAATAAATAAAAAATAAAATCAATTGAAGGTAGTCGTCTACTTACTAAAAAACAACTAACATTTTTCAGTTTCAATATCAAATAGTATTTATGTTTCATTCTTCATCGAAGTATGCATGGATAATATTAATTTAGGTTTAGGCTTTGCAAAAATTCAATTCACTTTAGACCCTTATAAATGGGTAAAGAATTCTTTGGATAAGCTAAAGCTGGTTATATCGGCATTGAATTTAATATTTAACAAATAATAAAAGCTTACATGTTTTCTTGTATAGCGCCTGATAAATGCTATTATATATTTTATATTAATCATAATAATGATCATTTCTTTGTTAAAATTTAAATGCATTAAATTTAAATTTGTATTTTGTGACATGCCCGTTATCCTTCCAATTTCTGCTAGATTTATAAGTATGTACCTATTTTGTATGAAACTGTGTGTGATATCAAATGATCCTGAGTTGATTGAAAATAAACGATTTGTATTTGTATTTGTATTTGTCCCAAAGCAGGGCATTGGCTTCCCTTTCGTTTTTGCATAAATCATCTTTTGCTGGCTTATTTGGCACAATTATTTTGAACGAGTTTAACTATTCTTGCCATATCCGACAAGGCCGTCCACGAGGCCGTTTTCTATTGCAATGTTTCTGTTGTGGTTTTTGTCTACTGTTTGTTCTACATACGGCACACAATATCCAGGTCTGGGACGCTACCGCCGACGGCGAAGCCGATCTCCATTGGCTTAAAATTAGCTTCATGAGAACTAGAAACGATTTTTACCATCAAATGTACTGAACGGATAGGTTTCAAAACATGTGTACACTTTTGAGATGGGAAACGCCATTTTGAATATGACATTGATATTTTGAATATGAGTAGGTAAAAATCTTTTCTAGTTCTCATGAAGCTAATTTTAAGCCAATGGAGATCGGCTTCGCCGTCGGCGGTAGCGTCCCAGGTCTACTTGCTTAAGTTTGGCGGCTTTAACAAAAGTAAATTGCATAAAAAACGAGAATATACATTTCCTCTTATTATTTTTTACATTTGTTTTATTATTCACTGACCATCGCAAACAATCGTTCGGATAATCGCTATTCAGAGATTCTAGAGAAGATCGCATTTTAACGATAAGGCCCCGGGTTTGATCTCCAGGAAGAGCATTATATTGTGCTCACCAAACGAGTTTGGTGGTGGGACTTTGTTTAAGTCCACCTGGCTAGTTACCACTATCTTACCTAATTCCCTCGCCATATTTAAATTAAAGGTTGTGTTCCGGCATTTCGAGGTAAGATATCCAGTTCCTCAGACCGTTGAAGAGCTCGGCCTTATTGTAACTTGTAAACCAGATGAGAACCGCCAAGCTCTTGCCTTCAAAAAAAAGTCGTTTTGTTTGCCTGAAAATATTACGTCTGCTACTTCTTACATTATGTGAGTAGAATAATAAACTAAACATGTAGTTACTTAAATGGATGTAAATAGAGCGAAGAGTTGAGAAACCAAACTAGAGATACTGAAAGCCGTTATGTTTTTTTTTACTAAAGACCGTAACTATCTGTAGTAAGTAAATATACGAGTAGATGACAAGGGGTATAATATGCGCATGTTTTCACTGGTTACCCGTGGCTATGATTTTTTAAATAAGTTTGTTGTTGTACGAGTAATTTCTTTTAACAAGCCTCATAGCTCAGTTCTTAGTAGCTCTGCCTTCTGCGCTGTAGGTTATGGGTTCGATTCCCACCCAGGACAAACATTTGTGTGATGAATATAGATGTTTGTTCTGTGTTTTGGTATTTTATCAATATTGAAAGTATGTATTTATGAAAAAAAAGTATATAAGTATCCGTAATCTTGTTCCTATTTACAAGCTGTGCTTAGTTTGGGGCTAGATGGCGCTGTGCGAAATTAACGTCCTGTGAAATGTATTTATTTATTTCTTCGACGTTCATTTTGCATGATTGTAAAAAACACACAAACTAAATTAAGTCGATTAGTGTGGTCTTCTAGCCTGGCTCCTTTAATTTTCACAACAGTCGACAGTCGATAGTACGTTAATGGCACAAATACTAGTTTGAACATACGAAGGAATAAAACTTCGTATGATAGGATTAGTATTGTTAGCATTATTTGACGACGCAATACGCTCGCTGCTTTGTAATATCAAAGTAACAAAACTGAATAAAGGGTGATACAAATGTTCTGCGTTTCCCTTTCAGCCTTTGAATGGCAATGCAGCCATCTTGGGCACGCTTCCGTCTCGTACTGTTCTGAAACAGTTGAGTTAGATAGAACGTTTATAACGGTCTGTAGTTAATCCGTCTGTTTCCCTTGTACATAGCTAGTTTAATTGTATATATTATTTTTAATAAAAGTGTTGTAGGAAATGGGTATGTAGGAAAACCATTTTGAACAGCCAATTAATGTCTTCTCCTGTTTATAGCTTTTTTAGTTTTTATCCTCCTCTAAAACAGGAGGATTTTGTCATAACCACTACGCTTAGTAGACGGATTGGTGATGGCAATAAGGGTATTAGATATTTTGCGCAAAAGTTAACTGCTACCCTTCTTTGAGTAAGATCCTCACCAACAATCGTCCCACTGTCTATATCCATTCAACCATCTCAATCCTTCACAGCCACTCTCTGTCGAAGGATTCGAGGTCAAAAAACAATTCCTTGGCCGATCCCAACGCCGCCTTCAGCCATCAGGCAGCTGTGAATTGATGGTGTTTGCTCACTTTTAGGAATTCATACGACTTTCAAATTTAATAAATGATTAAACGTGTTTTAAAAGATAAGAGAAAGCGAAGGAAGAATTATTATTCATGGGTAATATTAAGTAAGGTAATTATAAATTCGTAGAATCACCACCAGAGGTGTCTGATGGTTTAAGGTTCACGTGCTCTCCGGAACACAGCATCATTTGATATCAGGAGAGCCTGCATCCACAAATTAAACTGAAAACAAAGCTCATAGTAAGTGGAATAAATTCTCATGGGAATCGATCAAGTAAATACATTCAAAGTTACACGTTTACCGCAGACAAACGTAAGCAACGGAGTACAAAAATGTAGACCACAGTATATAATATGTAGTTCAGTTAATAACAAAGAAAAAGTTAGAATTACGTACACAAAAGTCTAAACAATCTAAATAGTCTTTGTAACAGCTGTAGACGTTAAAATGCGAGCTTTTAAATGGACGCAAGTAATTGTTTCTCAAACTTAAAATAGGTACAATCAACACTCACAGCTCTCAATTTTATTGCTTGTCAACTAAGCGATATAAATTGTTGCTTCGCGAACGCTACAAATAAAGGTTGACTTTTACCAATTAATTTTATAGCTAACTATACAAAACAAAATTGCATGTTCAAATATTCTAACTCAAACTTAACTAAAAAAGTGGTAGCTTCCAAACACATCGTGGATTCTTAAATAAGAAATTTGCCAGCACAAGCTACATCAGGCTTTTTCCAATAAATTCCATGTTGGTTTCCTTACTGAATCATAACGAGCAAAATTCGCTCAGGAACCGATATGTAAACTCTTAACATAATTTTCATAAGTACTGTTTTTTGTTACTGAGATGTAGATCGCAGTTTGTGATGGTTTTTTTTCTGTATGCAATATGTTATTTGTAGCTATAATTTACCAAAAACTATCTCATGTGTATTGAACCCCGAGGAGTTTCACCTTAAGACCCTTTGTTCCTAGTCTAAGTCTCGGTCCAAGGTCCGTAATTGCGTTTGGTGTTGGCACCCAAATCCTATAGACCGTACCGTATACTGGTGTGATTTATGGTCGTTTATGATTTATTAATTAGTCCCTCATGATCTTGGCGAAGATTTCATTAATTTTGATCACTATAAGCGGGTTGCTAGGTCTATCGGCTTGGGTTTCCGAAATCGTTCAGCGGGAATTATGCAAGAATAACGATTCTCTTTGATCTATGTAGATCATCACTTACCAAAATTAATAAAATTGAGTTCCGTGTTCCGGCATTCAGAGGTAAAATAGCCCGTTCCTCAGTTTGTTGAGGATTTCGGGTGAAATTCGCACCACCTTCGGCCTTATCGTAACTTGTAATCAGGTGATATGAAGACCAAGCGCTGCCACGTCGTACAATAAAAAAAATAGACTTTATTGCACACACACATATAAATAATGATACAAGTTAACTTAGAAAGTATGGCAAAGGCGAGCTTAGTCCTTTTAAGCGTATTCTTTCAGCAAACCTAGGTAGAAACAGAAACAATATTTTAAATATTATGAAAAAAGTGTAGGTACAACATTAATAAATAACATATTTACGAAGAATAAGGCAAACTACGATTGATAATGAATAAAAATATACTGTTAATGTAATATAAGTACATTAAAGCCTAATTGAACATACATACCATTTAATATAATACATAGGTATAATATATATATTATACCTATGTATTATATTAAATGGTATGGCACCTATAGGTGCCTAACACAAATACCTATATACATACAATATATCTACACTCTCTCCTTGAAGATAGCTAGCGAGAGACTAGCGCGGATATTTATATGACGGATATAGACATTATCGTTGTTAAAGTAGTCTCGACATAAAGAGCATCAATCATCTCAAATATCTATGAGCCTCTAAAGTATTAATGATTAAATTTAACTGAACATTTTACACAGCGCCGTCTAGAAAAAAACTAAACAAAGCCTGTTATTTCATGGAAAATATGTTACGGGTGTACCAAATAATTATTTATTTAATTTTAATACTAATGACACAATTTTATTCCCAAACCCTGAATCATCCATTTTCATCACACAAATGTTTCTACCGGGTATCGAACCCACAAACATAGCGTAGATGACTCAAGCTATTGTTTACCAACTGGAGCTGTGAGGCCAGCGGCATATATGTGTCACGCATTATCACTTTAATTACACTGTTTGCAAGCTATAAAGTTCCCATCATGATATTCCTACAAAATGCATACTCCAAAAGCAACAAGACTTTATATCCTCATAAGACAAACTCATTAAAATCACACAATCTCAAGCTCCGTACCATCCATAAAATTCAAGGGTCTACTAAAATCATGTGACTTGATGAAATCCCTTCTACACAGTGTTCCCGCGATACTTCAAGACTGCGTAAATATTCATAATCCTTGGAAATACCGCGTTCCTTGAGAATGTACTACATGATGTATAACTTGCGAATTAAGTCGAGTCAAGATCTGACGCGAATATGCTGTTTCTTGCGTGTTCTTGCTTGTCTTTGAATGTAAATTCCTTAAGGATCTGTATTTCTGAATATATCTACTATTTAATTCGGTGGAGCGCAGGGCCAAGAGGCTCATATGTGAAAACTAGCCTAAGCCATCGTCGCGAGGTGGATTGTTTGTCGTTTCTTACATCTTTAGTAAGAGTGCGCAGAACCTTGCCAACCTTATTTCACCTTCACCGTTCTTTAAAAGGAATTTCAGACAGTGTTAGCTGTACGATGACTTAGTGTAGATCCTGATGATGCAGAAAACAAGCCATTCTCTTGTAGGTTATAGATATAACTTAAGTATACCTATGTGTGTAGTTATAAAGCTTGTTATATAATAATGTAGAGAAATAAATAAATTAATTGAATTGAATTGTACTGTACTTTACTACTACAGTATAGTATAGCTAATGCTTTACGTCTGAAATAAAATATAATGTAATGTGTATGATAAATTGAATATGTAATAGATGAGGATGTAATAGTTCTCACTATACCATCCCCATTTATACATTAAATAATGCAACAATAATGTAGGACTACTGCGCACTCAAAAAACTTTGAATCAGCTTCTACCATCTAGGTATAGGCTAGTAAAATGAAAAGTTCTACCATAGCAATGTTTAAAAACGTAATAAATATATGATAAAACCAAATTTATATTTATGTTTATTTTACGACGGGGAAGCGCTTGGCCCTTATCTCACCTGTGTTATGTTATGATGAGGCCGAGGGTGGGAATGCACAGTGGGAATGCACTTCATCTGAATCCTCAACAGACTGTGACATTTTTCCATGTACTCCTATGACGTGGTATGTTTACTTCACTCACATTATAAGCTTTAATACTTAGTCTACAAACTCAGATCAGTAATTTTGTATGGTTCCGAAGTTAAAATAGATTTATTGCGTTAAAAGTTTCGAAACCACTCCCAATATAAAAGAGACATTTTTGATGAATAAAAACATCGGTCAACTTCCCAGAGAAGTTGCAATTCTCATAGCTTTGCAACACAATATTTCAACTGTAACTTTATTCTGCGGTGAGCATTCCAAAATGAATAAGTTTTACAAGAGCAGTCTGAAAGCAATAAAGTTTTCTGTGAATTTTCCCTTTAATTTAATGCAAATTCTAATAGCGTCTAATAGAGAAACGTGACCACCTGCAGACGAACCGTTGAAAGGGTTGAAATGACGAAATTACCAAGATCTAAACTTCTTATATTAAATTATAATTAAAACTTTATTGGAGCACTAGGTATTAAAAATCCTTTTACAAGCCATTTTGGGTACGATTATAATAAAATGCTGATTTTAATCCTACTAACCGAAACTTGAAATGTTGTAAAATTATGTGTCAAGTCTCCGAAATTATAGGCCATTAGCCCTACTACGAAATTCGAATGTCGTATGTCGATCCGAAAGAACTTTTGTAATTTTTTGTATAGAAATACTTACAATCCGTCATCAGATACATCATCCTTCGGTTTTCGTAGTAGGCCTCCAGGCCAAACAGTTTTTTTTTAATAATTGTTTCACGTTCATAGACAATATGTTTGTGTATTATTTATGTTTTTTTTAAATTATCATTGGGGTACCTATTTAAAAATGTCAATTTAACAGATGGAAAAAAGGCAACGTTGAAGGCGACATAAAAAAATGTAGGAATAACATGGAGGAGAGTGGTACAGGACCACAACCAGTGGAAAGTTCTTGGGGAGGCCTATGCTGGAAAGCAAGACAATCTAGAATGAAACCGGTGTAAATATTTAGCATTAGTTAACTTATATATTTTCATTGTAGATTGTAAATTAAGGCTAATATTATTTAAAATTGTCAAGTCTCTAGGACGGTGGTCCTAGAGACTTTGACTTGACAATCAGTCAGTAACAGCACCCTTATTCTGTATGAACAATCGTGTCTTAACGCGCCTGCGTGATATGTCAATACGATAATTCCATGCAGATCGTAACGCGGGCGCGTTAAGACACTATAATACATATACAGAATATACATATATATATACAGAATAAGGGCTCTGCAAGGTAAACATTGTAATTCACGTTATGGAGCACACGAACTCATCGTTATTGCATACAGACAGACTGCCGCTGTTTTTTATTATGACAAGTGAGACGAATGATCTGATTGCATATATTAATCCATCAACTATTCATCGGGCAATTTTCTGCTCTACTCGGTGTGTTTTCAATTAAAAAATAATTTTCAAAGTTAACGAACCGAGCGGAGCTTTCGAACTTATGCTAATTGCGATAGTGACATGGCGCTTTACTCTTGATACCAATAGCATTCGATAAGGGTAAGACTGAAGGGTATGTGTAAAGTAATGATTACATATGATTTTCTATTTTCATCTTCATGTCTTTGTTTGTTTGTATAGAATTGGTATTATTGCCTCCGTATTGTTCCAAATATTTTGTTGTGCGTATCTGTCAATTTTTTATCCTCCCGGTATTCTAACAAAGGTTGCCTAGAAGATATTGTTTTGGTATTAAGACCGCCGTTTGTTCTTTTTTTATACTTACTGTATTAACTAGTTCATAATGATTAACTTTTGGATGTTATATATAATTTTTTATTAAAAATAAATAACCTGAAAACAGAAAGATATTTAGTAACAAATCTGATGAAATCGTTTAAATACTTCAAACCCCAGCGCTCGGATCGACAACACGTCGGCAGAGGGCTCGTCAGCTTAGCAGCAAGACTATATTTCCTGAGGATGCCTCGTGTAGAGGCGGAACACGTGTCAATTTGAAAATTTACAAACGAATTTAGCAGATTTGTTACTAAATGTATCTTATTTATTGTACCGCAAAATAACGCCTGAATCAACTAGATAAGTTTGTATTACGTTGTTTCATGCATTGATGTCATGATAACGATTTAAAATGTTTAATTCTGGCGAACAAGGAAATTCCATAATTTTTTTATATTATTTTAAGATATGTCAGCTTTTGACTTCAGGCGCCCGACTTACACAAGGATGAAGAGCCGAGCGGACCTTTCCAGGTCTTACCATTTTACCATCAGGTCTCACCATCAGTATTGGGATCAGCCAGAATGAACCGTCATTTACACACATTTACAATCAGCGATTCCGTATTCCAGGATCATTCATCTATATCCACGGCTGGATAGAGCCTACTCCAAAGCTGAAGGGTTTTACCATAAAACACCGTGATTGGTAGGCGGATTAGTGATCGCAGTAAAGGTGTAGATAATACAGAGAAGAAAGCTGCTGCCCTTCTGTTTAGATCCCTTAGTAATAAAAGGCATTCAACGCTTAGCGCTAGTTTTACTTGACGCTAGTTATACGAGTAGTGACATGACATTTATACCCTAGATATTTTATCCCAGAATATTCAAGTAAGGATTTTGAAAAATGCCTGCGGAATAACAAAAAAATGCCTGAGCATGAGCCATGTTACATTCAGCATCGCATAACACCAATGCTGTGAATTGTGAATTATGTCGTCAGCACAAACAATACATAAAAAAATACTATAACGCTGCCGTGTACAAAATCTACGCGAATATTTTGTCACACAACAAAGGCACTGGATAAAATAAACACCACGCAAACAGCTGTTTTATAAATAAAACCAGATAAGACAGAAAAATCCCATCTTCCGTTTGGAAACGTTTGAATAATTCGTACGTTGTGCTTATTGGAGTTTTTATGAGTGCGCTTAAGTAGTGATATGTTTATCTTAAATAGGGCAAAACAAGGATAATCAATAAACAAACAGTTAAGCAGACTCACGTCGTTTTCCCTTTCTTATGAGGATCACATATCACATATCATGGGTAGTGAGAAGCACGTCTAAACTTACGTTTAGCAAATGCCCAATATAAATGCTCAAAACGTGACAGGTCCATCGCCGCTAAGCGGTAATAGCCATAGTCAGATGCCATTTGGATTGTTGGTCCTTGGGTAATGCATTTCCTCACGACGATGTAACTTTCACTGTCAGATCATGTGCATGTGTCAAATGAGCACATACGCTTCCGAAACCTGAAAAGTCCTTTGGTACCACTGGATTCGAACCCATAACCCCACCACCCAGTCACCCAGCTCATTTACCATCAGATAATCATGTATTTGTATTTAAATAGACGTGAAGTATGGAAACATATGATTTACGCGGATTTATGATAAAATCTTCGAGAAGCGAGTAGTAGAGTGGGTGACTGGCGATCAACGCGCAGCCGAAGCCAGGGTGCTATCTAACCGAGGGACAAGGATAACTTGAACTCGTTGAACCTACCACTACCTCTAAGGAAAGTCTGTTTAATCTATTAGGGTAAGTGTGATCTACCTCTTAGTGTCTTCCTAGGTAACATAATCTCTGTTTTGTTAGCGGTTCCAGCTGAATAGGAACACTGGTGGGTGAACCTGCTAAGTCCACCTGGCTAGCGACCACATTCCAAAATCCAGTGCCAAACGGTTAGCTGTGTTCTGACAGTGTGATGGAGAGCCAGTACCTGCTGGAAATCCTCAAGCCATTAGATGTCATCCTTGCCTAGGGGTCAAGAGCTAAACCATCATCCATAAAAAAAGAAGCCTACTTAATAAAAAACATATGGAGGCCCAAGTGCAGAAACGCTATTTTTTAGGGTAAGAACGATAATAATAATGTTTTGATAAGTAAGCAGACTTAGGTTGCGTTTAGGTATTAACATACAACGAATCGTAAAAACAGTAACATATCAAATTTATAATGCTTTATTATCATGCCTAGCCATCAAACCATCGTTGGGTAGGTATTCTATTATATATATTATAAATAATTTACGCTGTAATTACTTTTCCTCGACCAACTTGTAATTGTCTCGTTAGCTACTGCTGATTAGTTTCTATATAAATTAATGTTTACTTTAGTACACCGCTTTGTCTGCTCTTTACTATCCTTTCCATCCTAAGGTTGCCTGGAAGAGATCGCTTTTAGCGATAAAGCCGCCCATTATAATATATATTATAATAAAGATGTTTAAATAAAATAAAAATAGACAATAGGTACCGACTATTGTCTATTTTTTTCCTATTGCCTATTTCTTGGTGTAGCCGTGTGCATTTTCGAATATTTATTTTTTCCAATACCAATAGCATCAGCTAGCGTGAACACCCCCGTAGCTAAACACCCTTTGTTACAATAGTCTACCACACAACACCCCACATTACTCGAGTCAACACATCTCCGTTGATACGTAAGTGAATATGCCTTTGAAACCTTCTCCAAAGACGAAGCCGTTCAAATGTTAAATTTACATTGAACTGGCAAACATTACTGAAATTGCTTACTGATCGAAATTACAAAAGTTTTTTAACCGAAAAAAAGATTTTTTACTGTACTGCTTAAAAGATAAAAAAAGATAAAGATAAAAGATAAAAATTTATTTATTCATAGAAAGATACAGCTGGTACATGTTTTATATATTCCATTGTAAAATTGTCAGGAAGTTCTTGTCCCCTACACTAGGACTAAAGCCTGTATTGTAGGGTTACAAGCACTGCCATGGATCCTTCTACATTTTAACTTATATTATCTATATAAACCAGTGATAGTGGCAGAGTAGTACCCTAGGTATTTCTGTTCCTCATACTAGGACAAAGCCTGTATTATGAGGTCACAGATATGTTTGTTGCTCTTGCTTCTATTACCTATATCTAATAATCTAAAATTATACATTTTTTCTTAAACTACTGTACATAAAAAATAAATAAAATATGAGAATGTAGATTTTGCCGATGTAAAGTGAGTGTTTGTGTGTTTTGTATTTTGCGGTGAGTAGTGTTGGAGTGCTAAATGCGTGAGTTTGGGCATGAGTGTGAGCATGTGTTGTATATTGAATGAAAGTTGAATGTGTGTAGTTTGAGTGCGTGTATCTGTGTGTATGTGTGTATTATTCAATAATTTGTAAAAGTTTTTCAGTGTCATTATAATTTAAGTTTAACAGATAAGCAGTAATATTTTTTTTTAGTTGATTATAATTAAGTGTCGCTAATGTTTCATCTTTGCTGATTCTATTATATAACCATGGTCCTATTGTATCCAAAGACTGTCGTCCGAAATTTGTCTTTGTATGGGTGCTAGTACTGGTGAAAATTCTATCTTTCCTGCGTTGAGTTTTTAGCTTATCTAGAATTATTTTATCTACGAGGGAGTGTTGTTTTACCACTACTGCCCTAATAAACAGCTGTCGAACGTTAAGGACAGAGCACTCTTGATATAGCAGTTCTGTAGGGTACCGCCTCGGTTTAAAAGTCATCGTTTTTAAAAGAGCTCTTTGAGCAGTTTCCAGCGTAATCAAATGCGTTTTGGCGGAAAAGCCCCATGCTTTATCACAGTAAGTCAAGATAGACTCTGCCAGACTTAGGTAAACATTCCTTATAGAATTAAAATCAAGAACGTGTCGCAGTTGCTTAAAAACAAATATGAGTTTTCTTGTGCGTCCTGACAGATGTTTAATCTGATTTTTCCACGTCAAATTATTGTCTAGGATAACACCAAGGTACCTTATCTGTTTAGTTAATTCCAGATTAACGCACGAACAGACTTCAATACGTGCACATGCACTTGAGTGAATTTTTATATTGAGTTGTTTATCCGGTTGGGTGGCAGCGTTTATTGTAAAGGTCATATATTTTGTCTTATTAACATTTATAGCAAGCAAATTATTTCTGAGCCAGTTAGATACTATAATTAGACCATCATTGGTCACCGTCTCAATTTCTTTCCATGATTTAGCATGAAACAATAGTACTGTGTCATCTGCATATGTAACAATTTTCCCATTATGCAATTTAGTGTCACATAGGTTATTAATATAGATTAAAAATAATGTAGGGCCTAGTATACTACCTTGAGGTACTCCATAGTTCGTATTAGCTTCATCACTAAAGTGGTCACCTATCTTGACTTTCTGTATCCTATTTGAAAGGTAGCTTTTGAACCATTTTAATGGTGTACCTCGAACGCCAATGGAATCTAGCTTGGATAGGAGGATAGGTATTGATACTGTGTCAAAAGCTTTTGACAAATCTAGAAAGACTCCAACCATTTTAAAACCTGAATCAAGAGATTTGGTTATATAATCTGTAACATTTAACACAGCATCCTCAGTACATAAACCAGATCGAAACCCGTACTGGTTCTTAGATAATAGATTTTTATTATCCAAATAGGATTTTATTCTTATACTCATCAGTTTCTCTAAGACTTTTGACATCACAGGCAACAAAGATATGGGTCTATAATTTGTTACCTCTTCTGGGTTACCACCTTTATAGATAGGGGAAATGACAGATTTCTTTAGAGCTCTTGGGAAAATTCCGGTATCGAAACTTGTTTGACAAATCTTTGTGATTGGGTCTAGAAGGGATGGTAATGCCATTTTTAATAGTTTTGTTGTAATTTTGTCATCGCCAGGTGATGAACTATTTTTAAGAGATTGCACTATTGTATAGATTTCAGTTTGATCAGTTGGTAGCAAACCGAAAGATGTTAGCTCATTGTCGTGCTTTAGTTTATCAGCTAAACTACTTTCAGATTCCTTTAAACTATTAAGAGTATCTTGTGCAAGATTGGACCCAACATCTTTAAAAAAAATATTCACACAATTCATAGATTCCCGGGGCGTTGAACATTGTTGTGTTAAGGACATCGCAGGGTTTGCTTTTGTAGGAAAATTACAAATTCTTTTAATTATATTCCATGTTTTTTTGTTATCACGACTGTATTTCTTTAGTTCTCGTCGCTCGTAAGATCGTTTAAGGTTTTTGAGGATTCGAACACACGTATTCCTATAATTAATATAAGTTTGACGCATTTCCACACTATCAGGATTTTTCTTGTGCCTTAAATGCAATTTGTCCCTTCTTCTTAAACATCTTATAATACCTGGAGTTATCCAGGGTTTGATATTAATTTTATTCCTGGGTACAGCTTTGGTAGTAGTGTGTTTATTCATAGTGTCTTTGATGATGTGGATAAATGTGTCTGTAGCCTTGTCTAAGTCTGAGTAGTCTAGTAAACTGTTCCAGTCTACTCTTGCGAGTTCATCACAAATGGTGCTATAGTTTATTTCGGTGAAAGTTCTGACAGGTTTGTTGACATGCTTATTTAAAGTTGGTAACTGTACAACGACAGGCGAATGATCCGTTTCTGTTGCAGGTAGCACTAGCGTCATTGCTTGTTGTTTCGTTTTTATCATGCAATGATCAAGACAGGAGTTTTCTCTAGTTTTGAATTGATGTCCTGGAAGGAGACCGTGGCTTGAAAGCAGTGTGAGATAATCATCAGCGTGCTTATCTTCATTATCTTCACAGATATTGATATTAAAATCGCCCGTCATTATGATGTTAGGATATGATTTCAGACTGTCTAAAACATTATCAATAGAACTAATGAAATTGCTTATTTTTCTGAAAGACGGAGAGCGATAAATAGAGATGACACTTAGCTTCTTTCCTATTTTAGTAACAAGGCAGGTGCCGTCTTCAAAAGTTGGTTCGTAAACTTTTATATTTTTAAGAGAATTTTTAACGTACACTACAATCCCATCATTTTGATTTATAAAGTTTTTGGTGTGGAACACATTATAGTCATCTAAGATAGTTGGGTTGAAGTATTCATTAATTCGGCATTCAGTTAAGATTAATAGATCTACTTCCACATTCATGCGAGCCAATAATGCTAAGAAACTATTAAAATTTTTGTTAATACTGCGTATATTCATTGTGATAATTGTTATATTCGTCTTATCTTTGCGTAAATGGTTTTTACAGTCTTCAGGTGCGCTGAGCAGAAAGGATTTAGATACATTGACCCTGTCAATATCTAAAAATAATTCTTTTAAGTCAGTCATCTTGAAACAATACTTTTATAACATCGCAGTAATAACTGCGCAAACTTATTGTTTTTGCCGTGCGACCCTATTGACTGTAAAAAGCTTAACACATTTTTTGGCTTACAACGCTGAAATGCAAAGGTAATGTGTGTGTAATGAATGTATTTATGTGTATACGTGTAGTGTATTAGTGTGACTGTTGTGTGGCTTATTTTTGGCAAACCAATAAAATAAAATATACAGAAATTAAAAAAGACAGAAATAGTTACATGATATGTTGTAGCAAAATGCATTGGAAGCAAAACGATGAAAAAGTAATTTCTTAATACAAGTTTAACAGCCGCTTGCACTAGTCAATCCGATACCTCCAGAGATTTCAGTTGTTCTTCAGATTTTATTTCGAGGCCAGGGTGATCTTCATTTTTTTTAATCAAAATTTTCCCCCGAATTGACCAACAAAACTTCCAATCAGATTTTTTTATGAATTCGCGTGCTAAATAATGGAGATGTCTTGCCTTTTTGGTGAGTAACTCATTAATATAAATGATTCTTTTTTCTCCAGTCAATCCTAAGGAGCTAGTGTTGAGCTTATCTTCCTTTTGACTCTTGTTATACTCCTTGAAGGCACGCATAAGTGAATTTTTTTTCTGCACATTAACAAATTCAATAATGATCGGCCTGGGGCGATTAAATCTGGTTTGTATACGGAAAGCATCCCGAACATCCCTGGGGTCAAAGTCCAGATTAAATTTTTTGTGTAGCTGCTCAATCGCTGTTGTGATATCTTGAGCGTTCTCTGTTGGAAGGTTGTTTATTTCGACACTGCACTCCTTAATTTTCCTTTCAACATTTTCTAACTGTTCTTCAAGCTTGCTAATGTAATCATCAGTAGATTTCTCTTTATTTTCTAATTTTTCTACCCGTGATTCAAGTTCTTTCTGCTCCTTTGTTAGAGTATCCAATGATTGTTTTATGTCAGCATTGACCAAAAGCAACTCTTGGTTCTGAGCTTTAAGTGAACCAATTTCTTCTCTTAAATGTAAGAATTGCCCATCCTGACTTATTTTCAGTTCTTCGAACATCTTTTGGACATTGCCGAACATATCACACATCGATTGATCGATGTCATCTGTATTTCGCTGCGGTCGTTCACGCAGATTTGGCCCAGTGGTCAGGGTCACCGCTTCGCACGCCGAAGGGAGCGAGTTCGCAACCGGCTGGATGCAAAAGCAAAATGTCACTCACTTGCCAGCGAGGGAGTGATCGGCCTGAAGACAGGAGGGCGCAGTCCCAATCGTGCAGTCCACCAACGAAGACCCGGGCAGCAGTACCACAAATTTATAAATTTAATGCGGACCAAAAACAACACACGTCCGACCGTGACCAGGGCCGCGAAGCAAGAGAGGAAAAAAAAGTAACTGTATTTTTTTGATACTCTAAAAAGTTAAGCTCACTTTAACTTGAACACAATAATTTTGAGAATTGTTGATATGGCGACAGAATAAGGTAATATTGTGGTAGCTAGCCAGTCGGACTTAAACAAAGTCCTCCCACCAACCAAACCAAGCACGATATTGCACTCCCTCTGGGGATCGAACCCGGAACCTCTGGATCTGAAATCGGTGGGTTGAGCCACTAGACCACAGAGGCGGATAAACGTTACGGCGGTAACGTAAATAAAAGCCACGTTTAAAAATGTATAATAATACTCACGGAAGTTTTGAAATTTGTAAGCTAAGCTTTATTTGTTACTCTCTAACTGTAATCAAAATTCGTATTAAAATCAATATCAACCAGTAATAAACCACCATTCAAGCTACCCTTTGAATTATGACTTGCCTCAGAGTCTAAGGCTCGGATAGCAGTCAAATTCATTCATTTTGAACGGCAAATTTGCTCCGAAAATTATTTAGCTATTACCAAAACGGGTCGGAATCACTAATGAGTTGAGCGAGGTAAAACATATTACTAAAGCCATTATGTCAACGTAACCAAAGGTTATATAACGACTGGAGAGCTAAAAGTTAATACTGCTTTCACATGTAACGAACTGAGAGATTCAGTCTGTCTTTATAACCCTAATAATGAGATAATAGTTATTCATGGATAGTTTTGGTAAAGTTTGAATAATTTAATGAAAACGAATAGATAGATACATATAATTGAATATATATATTTTTTATTGTACGACGGGGAAGCGCTTGGCCTTCATCTAACCTGGCAACAAATTGAGATAAGGCCGAAGGTGGTAGCGCACTTCACTGGAATCCTCAACAAACTACGGAACTGGCTACTTACCTCTAAATGCCGGAACACAACAATTTTATAATTGTTGTTATGGCGTCAGAACTAGGTAAAATGGTGGTAGCTAGCCAGGCGGATTCAAACAAAGTCCTACCACCGACAAAACCATGCAAAATATATTGTACTACCTTGGGGATCGAACCCGGGACCTTTGGATCTGAAATCGGTGGGTTGTTAAAATAATTCTGTTTGTAATGTGCTATTTAAGGTTAATAAGAAATAAATGAATACTAACGTTATTGAAGTGAAACTTTTTATTTTTAGAATTTCTGATCTGCAAACTTTTTGTGTGACAAAAAGTGGACGAGCTGTGTCGAGCTAAATGAGAATAATGAAATGACTTGCCTGCACATCGGAATACGGCTAACCGTTTGAGCCATACTTCACCGGGAATGTCAGCTCAGGGACGCTACCGCCGACGGCGAAGCCGATCTCCATTGATGGCTTTAAATTGGCTTCATGAGAACTAGAAACGATTTTTACCGTCAAATGTACTGAACGGATGGGTTTCATAACATGTGTACACTTTTGAGATGGGAAACGCCATTTCGGATATGACACATACCCGGTAGGTAAAAAATTGGCTTCATGAGAACTAGAAATGATTTTTACCGTCAAATGTACTGAACGGATAGGTTTCATAACATGTGTACACTTTTGAGATGGGAAACGCCATTTCGGATATGACACATACCCGGTAGGTAAAAATCGTTTCTAGTTCTCATGAAGCTAATTTAAGGCCATCAATGTAGATCGGCTTCGCCGTAGCGTCCCAGGAACGGCAGCTATATTTTGCACACAAATTCGCCCGCACCTAGACGTATATTATTTGCATGTACACAGTCACATTTCCTCAAATCACCTCTATGGTCTAGTGGTTCGAACCCCTACGGAGTAAAATATTGTGCTTGGTTTAGTTGGTGGTAGGACATTGTTAAGGTTCTCCTGGCCACTATTTTACATAAGTCTGCTGTCATAACAACAGTCCTGAATTGTTGCGAATCATCGGTCTTATTTTACCATAAAACCAGGTGAAATGCAGGCCAAGGTCTTCCCCGCAGTACAATAAAAAAAAAATTCGTTGAAACGTTAAGCGTTAAAAAGGTTAAACGTAAGCGTGAAAACTTAACAAACATTATAAAAAAGAGCCATTATTACTCACGTATAAATTGGTATGTCCATAAATACGCATTTTTTATTGCTCAGGCCTTACCCGAACTTACACAAGCTAGCACATCATTTAGAGACCTAATAGTATCATATGATATTTGGTATTGTTATACAATTTGACAAGCCTCATTGCTCAGTTGGTTGTAGCTCTGCCTTCTTCTGTATAGGTTGTGGGTTAGATTTTAACAGGACAAAAAATTGTGTGATGAACATAAATGTTTATTCTGTGTTTGGGTGTTGTGTTGTATGATAAGTCAATATTTCCAAAAAAAAGTATTTAGGTATTCTATCCGTAATCTTGTTCCCATATTATTATAAGCTATACTTAGTTTGAGGCTAGATGGCGCTTTGTGAAATGAATATCGTGTAATATTCATATTTTATTTATTATTTGAAACATCTTTTATAAACTTTGCAAAGGAATCATAGATAGTAATTCTCAGAATTTTCAACAAACGGAAAACGTATTTATCTCACTAAGCGGAACTTGAAAAGTAGGTACGTAGTTATATTTCTATGACTAACTATTCTAGTTCCAGTAAACTAGAAATGCAATATTTGCAAATTGTGAAAACAAATGCTCTAAAGCAACAATTAAATAATTATCTCAGCAAGACGTGTTGTAACATAAGAATAAGTAAAATCTATGAATAGTCGTTTTTCATATAAGGAGAACATTGATGTTAAACTTCGGCACCTTATTATATGTAAGAAAATTCTCACTATCGCGAATTCAAGATTCACCTACCGTTCGTAGATCAACTAACAGGGGTATTCAAAGGCACGTCCAGACTTACGATGGGCGGAACAGGCTCCCAAGCATAAATTAGGTTATATGCCCACCGCTGCCGCATAGCGGAAAATATCTAGTCAGTGATATGTGTCATCTGTTGTAAGCTTTTGTTAATATATCTTTTATTTGAATTATGATTATTTTTATTTATTCAATTTTCCCAATAACTAATTCACCTTCATATAACTTACTATATTTTTCATTGTATTTGTTATGTTTATACATTACATGCACTTTCTTGGCATTTTCGGTATTGAACTTTTTTTTTTTTTTTACTTTTCTGTGCAGTAATATTGTTTAAAATACTTTTCGTTTTTATTTTGTTTGCTTTGGTAAGTATTTTTAGTTTTTTGTATTTATTTATGAAAAAATTATGTAGGTACTTTCATATTTTAATTTTTAGTAGTATCTTGGTATCGTATCCCTGTTTTTATTATGTCACCACAGCCCTGTGCTGAAAATCAGCGCTGTGGACTCGTTCGCAGCATACGCTGAGCTCGGGGCTTTTCACGCAGGATGGCTCACTGCAGTGTTCTATTTTCTTGTCGTCAGCTCCCAGTCACGTCACTTATGCAAATTATATATATATTTTTTTAAATACCTTTCTGTTGATGTATAATGTCATAACTGTCATGTCTGTTGTTTATTTTTTACTGTATGTGTGTTTTTGTGTTTGTGTGAATAAACGTTATATCTATCTATCTATCTCTCTGTTTTTTTTTGTCCTTGGGCAAGTTTCCTCACTAAAAAAATAAAAAACCATGACATCCACTAGCTCAGGACCACATTTGAACCCACAAATCATCTGAGCAGAAGACAGGCTTACCCACTTATGGCCTTGCAGCTTTTACAACATGATTGTACCTAAATAATTTAAAAAAAAAATTTACTTGCAGGCACACATATCACGGTAACTTAGACAGATAAAAAGAAAATAACACAGCTTTAAAGGTACATGAAAGAAAAGAAAGCTGGAACATGGCATTAATATGACACAAGCATTATTAATAATAAACGACAATTTATTTGTAGCCTACAGAGAGTATAGTGAAACTTTTCCTAAATTCAAAAAAGTGGTTTTCGCCTTTTAATTCCTCTTATTGGTTTGACTAGTAATATTTCAGATCTTGGAGTACTTGTGTGTCCATTTAAATGGTGGAACCTACGATATGTGGTACAACCACCTCTTTCGTCTAGTGGTTCAACCCACCGATTTCAGATCCAGAGGTCCCGGGTTCGTTCCCCAAGGGGAGTACAATATATTGTGCTTGGTTTGGTTGGTAGTAGGACTTTGTTTGGGTCCGCCTGGATAGCTACCACCATCTTACCTAATTCTGTCGCCATAACAACATTTCTAAAATTGTTGTGTACTGGCATTTAGAGGTAAGATAGCCAACTGGCTATCTTACCTCTAAATCGCCGAATCGTCTAAATCTAAATCGCTTAGGAACTCCTCAGTTGGTTGAGGATTCCAGGTGAGGTGCGCCTCCACCTTCGGCCTTTTTTCAACTTGTAACCAGATGAGATGAAGTCCCGACTTACAATAAAAAAAACACATAATTGCAAATAATCATATAATAGTAAAAATCTAGTTATAGAAAACGCAAGCACTTTGTTCTCATCTAGAATAGCGTTTTGCCAAAGAAAAGTGCAAATCCCGACATACGGGTCCGTTAAAGCGTGTAAATGCAAACGTTTGGAGTGCGCCGGCAGTTATGCAAATGCAGTCCAAGCCAGGGGATACAGTAGTCTTATGCTAATCAAATCACAGTGGCTTGCTGAGACAAAGTAGAATTTCAGTTTGTTGGCACAGAAAGGTTATCAGGTTACGGAGTTCACATATTCTGTTGCTTTTTCCCTTTCGCCAATTAAAAAAAAAGTATTTAAGTATTATATCTATCTAGTTTCCATATTACAAGCTATGCTTAGTTTGGGTCACCAGGCTGCTGAAGGATATCACGTTCCTGAAGGCGAGCTTGGCGGGTGTTTTATTAAAATTAGAAGCCTCGCAGACCACCATCGGAGATCTACGTGCGGAGGTAACATCACTGCGTGTTGCATCATCCATAACTAGGTCACCAGGCGTGATTTCAATGTGACTTTGCGTCGTGGAGCGCATAATTCATCGGTGTCATCTTTTGAATCAGCAGTTTTGAATATGTCACTGACCGTTGCTGCTGACGCCAGTAATGGTGCACTGCGCTGCACTCGTCCGCCCCCCACTTCACCACCAGGAGGGAAGTCACGTGCGATCAGGCCTACAACTACACGCGGTTACGCCGCTGTCGCTGCCATCCGACACCCCCCCGCTGAAGTCATGCAGCGTAAAATGGTTACAGAAAAGGAACAGAGATGTGGACCTTTTCCCAGCGCTGCACCTGTTGTGGCTCCACAAAAGGATTCAAGCTGGTCAAAAATGGACCAGGCAACCCACTTTGAAGTACCCACTGAATATCTATCGATTTTCAATAAAGAAGAACTTTGGCCGAAAGGTGTTGTGTTTAGAAAGTATCGTGAACGATTATTAAACACAACACAAGTAAGTCACGTACGGAATTTACGTGCCACTAAATAGTTATGGGTAGTATAGTTCATATGTATGTTATTTTTTTAAGGTATATATTACTATGGGCCGTAGACTGTTAGAATAAGATCTATATTTTTTCTTTTGTTGCCTGAAATAATATTATTATTATTATAGCATTGATAAAGGTTACAGTATATATTTATAATGTTAACACCAAATTAATACAAGCAAGTTAGAACAATCTCTAGTTGAATGAATATTTTTGTGAACGAAGATAAGATAAATGTTGTCTCTTCTAAAAGCTGAAGTCACTATCTCACAATGGTACCTACATCATATAAAGTAAAGTGTTTTAGTATAAGGTAAATATCTCTACGTGCTATTTTATTAATAAGTGATAACTTGACACAATGTTGAAAGTTGCAAAAAAGAAAGTTATAAACAAACGATAAACGTTTGCGTGCATTACATCTCTCTGTTAGCTCACTTTTTCTCAATCTCTTTTTAGTCGCCTGAAAGTTAGAATCTCAATCTTCTTTAAGAATCTACCCTACGCGATATACCACACATTTTTTCTCCTAACGCGCCCCCATATTACAAAATCTATTAAACAGTAAAATAGTAAAATGAGCGGTTGATAAACTTTCAAATGACACCACACAGGACATAGATCACTTTTTCTCATTTACCACCCCTATTTCTCAAAATCTACCATATTTTCATTAAAATCCTTATATATTTTGATAGATACATGTGTTATCTCTGCATATAAAAAAAATCGAATTGATTGGATCAACCAGACAATCAATTTAAAAAAAAGTACAATAAAATACACACACTCTCGAAAACGCTACCCCTTCGTCCGTGGTAGTCGAGTAAAAACAGAGAGTTTCATAAAAGAAAAAAACTACAATTGAATTAAAATGTATTACTATGCAAACGTTCACATCCTGGATTTGATCATCACGTAATACGAGAATGCCGTTTTTATGATCTGAAAAAAAAAAACAATTAGGAGCTTACTAATTTTATAACTTCAAACCTCTACAATTTTGATCTTTGGAGACTCACTCCATCGTAGACCTCACTTGCCCAGTCAAGCATCGAGGTCAGAACCTGACCCATTGATTATAAAAAAGTGCGAAACTCACATTCATAGCTGGTTTGATTCCAGTTTTCACGTTGAAGGCTGCCCTGAACTTGAGTACAGGCTGAACTTGATACAGAATCATCAGCACCATATTCTGGTTTCGGATACCCATCTCATTCCAGGAGAGTTTGTAGACGAGCTCGGGAATTTCATCAGCCTATCAGAAATGATTCAAATTTCAGTATATTACAGGAAAAATCAAGCTGAACGTGTTATATGGGTTGTACCGTTATAAATATACAGTGATTTGGGCAAGATTACGGAATTAATATTTTTTTCTAAATCAAAAAATATTACTATTGTTTGTCCCGGATGGAATGAAACCCACAACTAAAAGCGCAGAAAACAGAGCTACAATCAATTGACCTGTCAAGTAGGTAGATTCTTAAAAGCTATCAAATTAACAAACAAAATATTTGTGTCAAATTATTTCAAACAGAGGTTACACCTCCATAAAAATAAAATTAGATTGGAAAAAACTGATACAAAAATATTTTGAAATGGTGTATACGAACAGACTAATCAAAAACAAAAACCGAATTATGAAACCATGCAGTTCACACGCAATACAAGTATAATATTTATTTTAAAGCTTTGCAATACGTAGGCCCGTACACACGTACTAACAAGCGTATTACCATACAAATCTATATTTATCTGTCTGCCTTATTTTATTGTTGCTTATTCATTTCAGTAAGTCTCAAATCACAACGGTGCCAAAGAAAGTTCACTTCAAAAATGTTAATAATAATAAAACTAAATACAATAATTAGGTCGATTTCGTTGAAGTAAACCTTTATAGCATATTTGTCTCTTTCATAAGAAAAAAAAACTCTCAAACTCGCAAACACTCGATCATTCGAGAGTTTGCTTTAATAAAACACTTCAAGTGTCAAACTTGCCTCTGTACATATTTTTTTCTGTTTTCGATATGACTTTTGTGTTCAATAAATAATAGAAAATGATGTACATTATGTTAGTAACGTACAGATGTGACACGGTGTGCCTGCACGTTAAAGAGTAAATCATAGATGAATAAAAAACTGGCAAAGTGTGGACACGCACTCCCAAGGGTTCCGACCCATATTTTATTTATCACAATCACGGTTCTTGTTTGGGGTCAATCTGCGAAAATGTCAACTGTCTTGCTATTCAGACAGGCCTAACAGCTCAGTTGGTAGTAGCTCTTTCTTATGCGCTGTAAGTTGTGTGTTCGATTCCCACCCAGGACAAACATTTGTGTGAAAATATTGATGTTTCCTCTATGTTCACCCAGTGTTGTATAATATATGAAAAGTATGTATTTACAAAAAAAATGTGAGTATTATTTGCGTAATCTAGTTCCCATATTACAAGCTTTGCTTAGTTTGGGCATAGATAGCGCTGTGTGAAATTAATGTCTTGTAATATTATTTCTTGTTATTTATTTATTTATTACGAGATATATCCCGCTGACAGACAGACAGACGGACGGATAGCGGAGCCTTAGTTATTCCCGATGGCACCTTTTGGTTACGGAACCCTAAAGTACTCACGTGTGGTGAAGTTGTTTTTTTTTGGCCGATACCTGATACCTTTACAAGTCAAGATAAGGCCGAAGGTCAAGCCGCACTTCATCCGGAATCCTCAACAAACTGAGGTTGGCTATCTTACCTCTTTTATTTAAATTGTTATTATAGCGACATAATTAGGTAAAATAATGGTAGCTAGCCAGGCGGACTCAAATAAAGTCTTACCACCAACTAAACACAATATCTGTACTCCTCTTGGGGATCGAACCCGGGACCTCTGAATCTGACGTCGGTGGACAAACCACTAGACCACGGAGCTGATTATAAGTACAAAGTAACAAACCTGTATTCTTATATTCTCCATCACCAAAGACATAATGATTAGCTCTCCCATATAGATCGGAATCATTAGCCCATATGACAACAAAGTCCCAGTATCCTGCAAGTTTTTTTAACAATGGTTCAGAACTGTGGAGTAAATTAAACTTTAAACTCGACTACTGAAAACTCACGCTCTAAAAAGTATGAAATACTTGAAATATTTACAACTAACTATTCAATATTTATTGTCTAAAAAATAAATAAGCTACATATTATACAATTTTAACTGAATGTGGCCCCTAGAGGACGCCATATTCAGTTTAAAGTTGCGTTACGTCATAGCCAAAGCCAGAAGCCGCAATAATAACTCATTTTTCAATTTCAGTAGCTAAGAAAAAAGTAAGTAAGCTAGCTAGCTAATGAGGGAACAGATGAACACAGTTACATATATACCTACCTACAACATAACGGTCGTAATCATAACCCTCCTTTTTGCTTCGCCGTAAAAATTAAAGGTAAAAAGATAGATTTTTTATCAAGCAACTTAAGAACTTTAAGAAAATCATATGAATGTCAACTCCTGGACATAGCTTTCCTCAAAATTTGAGGGCTAAGCTATAATAAACGCACTTGGGAAGCACATTGCGGATCGCAGTAAAAATGTAAGATAACAATATATTATTTTTTATTAAGATATTAAGACCGACATTTGACCACAATCTCGCCTGATGGGAAGCGACGATGTAGGAAGCCGGTCAAGAAGATACCTATTCACTCTGACCCTGAAGTGGCCCATATTGTAATTTTCAGGTAAAACAGACGCAAGCAACGTATTCGACTCCTTAGCATAAAAAAGAACACCCTTTCCACGGTTTTGTACATAGTAGTATATAGTTAGTTTAATTGTACTTTTTATTGAATAAATGAATGAAACATACAATTAATTAAATATGTACAAAGGAATCAGTCAGATTACCTAAGGACCGTTACAAACGGCCTATAGGTAACTCAACTGTTCCAGACCAGTACCATACGGTAGCGTGCCCAAGACACTGGCTGCATTGCCACGCTGAATATGCTATGCTAATTCGCTGGCCTAAATAAGAGCCAGCCCTTGGGTCACGTGTCGCCTCAATCAAAAGCCCCGCAAGATTTTTGAAAACCTGGAGGGCACCGGCTCCCGACGGACGCAAGGTCTCCACCCCAAAAGGCTCAAATAGGTAAGCTCTGTCGAGACCACTATATTTGCGCCTTTTGTGATCCTCGGCCAAATCAGCCGCCGCACTAGCCCTAACTGATGTCCCAGGCAGATGAGATGGCGCTAGGGTGTCGACGCAGGTAGCATCCCACACCAAATATAATATGTATAAGTTACTTCCAATATAATATTACACTTCATTATATTAAAAATCCTCGAACAAAGGTTCAAAATTCCCCCGTACAGTGGCGAGCAGAGAGTGGATAAAAAAGGCCAAAGATCGGCAGTGATGTACCTTGTGAGAGATCTACGTCCAACTGTGGACTTCGATAGGTTTATAATTATGATGATGCTGATGATGATGAACATCTAAACTATTTAACTATTACTAACTATTATTATAATAGATTTATATGATTAACTATTACTTTAATATTCACGACTGGTAAATTATGTCATGACTTTTCGTATTTAAAAGCCTCATAGATATATCACACGTCAATTCTAAAATAATAACATATCTACCAGATGTGTATACAAAGCCATTTTGAAAATTATGCAGTATATTTGTGCACACGACTGTACATTTCTCATATTCTTCAACGGGAAAATTGTGCCACGAATTTTCAGCTTAGATTATGTAAAACCACTCACAGTTCCAGCATTCATGATTTGATATATCAAGATACCGCCTCCTAGTAGGTTGTGAAGGTATATCCCAACAATATTCACTCCGAAAGCATCTTCTATGACTTTGAGGATTCTGTGAATAAGGCAATGGTCTAAGTTTGGGCGAGATCTCCGAACTGGCTACGAGTTATTGTTGGCTCGAAGCGTGGAAGTGGAACTTGGAAACAGCTATTGTCTTAATTCGCCTGCTGGATTAGGTTCTAAATATGCAGTCACTTTTAAAATACAGAGTGGATTGTATCACAATAAGTAAATGTCTCAAGTAAACGTAAAATGGGTAATTAGATATCTTACCAATGAATTCACATACACCTACATATTTGAATGTTTATTAGTGAATAAATAGACAAAATGGGTACACAAAAATAGCAATTAGGGTAGGTATCTAGTTCCTTAATAGTCTACCCCGGGCAACGGGATCACTAGCCAGTTACCACGGAATGACCACAACATTGGTGGTAGGACCTGTAAAGGACCTGTAAAAGGCTAGAGTCCAGCGCCTATAAGTATCGTTAGTGCAGGAAAAACTCGTTACATTTTTAACCAACATCAAAAAAAGAAGGAGGTTCTTAATTCGTCATTTATCTTTTTTTTTATATTTTTTTATGTATGTTCCCCGATTACTCGAAGACGCCTGGACCGGTTTGGAAAATTGTTTTATTGTTTGAAAGGGTATAATTCACAGGTTGTCCCATCGTCATCAGGTCAGCATCTGATGTTGGGATCCTGGGAAAATTGAGGGAATTCTTCAATTGTTATGGGCACACTTGAAGCAATTTGGGTACCTACTTTTAGGGTGTAACCTCAAAAGAGCAAACCTACAGATATAAATACAAGCCTTTTAACTTAGTTGGTAGTAATTCTGCCTTCCGCGCTGTAGGCTATGGGTTCGATTCCCGATGAATATAGATTTTTGTTCTGTGTTTGGGTGTTGTATCATATAGTACGTATGTATTTACAAAAAGAAAAATTATTGTCCTGTAAAATTATGATTATTATTATTAAATATACAGAAGCAAACTTACTTTTTGATAAAAGTGTAGTAGCGGGTTACTTCAACAAGTTTGCATTTGGTCGCTTTGTCCGTCATGTCCCTTTTGAAATCATTCTTCAAAACATGCTTTAATATCTTGATGTGTCCAGTGAAATGATACAAAAAGGCAAGGTTTACTATATCAAAAATAAATATCAAAGATACTGCATTTATAACACTATATACCGTCAACACTTGCATGATAGACCAGTAGAAAAAATTAAACTCATAATCGAATGGTAGCCAGAAATGAACCAGGATCTCTAGACGGGTAGTGATATTGTAAATGGACTCGTTATTTTGGTAGTTGTGTATCATTGGGAGCAACAAAAATGCGCTTGTGCAGACAAAGACAAGAGTTGCCAGGATACAGGCAGACCAGCGTGTGAATTTCTCTGCCTTAATAAGTATCTGCAAATATAAAAAAAAAACATTAAACATTATTTTTTGAATACAAATACAATATTAATTATATTTTAAAGGGAATTTAAGTAACCGGGTTTCCTAAATCGTTACGAACGGTCTAATGAAAACGAATAATCGCTTAAGATATTAGCTGCATTGCAAAGCTTAATACGGATGGTAATTCGATGGCCTAAGACATTAAAATCCGGAGAGTACCTTCTCTGGCTAGCGATCCCTTCGAAGTTCGGCGCCAAACGGTTTTCTGTCTTCTGTCGCCCAGTGCCTTCTGGGAAAGCTCGATCCATAGTTGACCTAGCCTAGAGACCTTAGCAATGATGAGGTCCACGATACTAACCTAACATAACGATATTAGACCTTTTTGTGAACTTCAGCAAAATCAGCCGCCGCACAAACCCTAACTGATGCCTCGGGGAGATGAAATGGCGCAAGGCAAATGGCCATCTCCCAATGGACAAGTCGTACCCTACATATATAGAGAAAATAAATAAATACGTACTGTTCATATACATGAAACATATATACCTACAGAAACATTTACTTTGATAACAATGTCAACTATTTGATAATATAACAATGTCACAGGATAAACGCAAAACGATAATGACGTCATTATCGTCTAATGTTTTATTAACATTATCTGATCTAAACAATAGTCATTGAAGCTTTGCAACTCCATGTCATAACAGTTGGGTAGTAGTTAGGTAGGTACCTACCTATACTGGGTGAGTTTTTTTCCAGGGCCACTGAGGCCAAGTCTGAAACCGTGAGAGTTATCGAAAAGTCATGTTAGGAGTTATGCGCACGATATTTCGGGAAAAGTGAGTTTTTGAAAAAAAATAAAATATTTTAGAGTTCTTTGTTTGATAATAAAATAAATTATGTGAGATGACTTTGTTCAAAAAGTTGTTGGAACACTTTCAAAATAGAAAATGTATAAATTCAACTTTATGCATTTAGTAAAACGTTTAGTAAAATGTTCAAACTAAGTGTAAGTTAAGCTATTAAAACCTCTTTTGCTGTATTGTTTGTTAGTGATGAGCTTAAATTTATTCGTCATTCGCATTTTCGATACCAAGCCTTTTGAAGATTTTTCAAGAGTTTCGATTTTCAAAAGCGCTACATGAACAGCAAAAGGGGTTATAATATGCGTAGCTTCGCTTACGCATTTCAGACTAAACATACAACCTTTACTGAATGCATAAAGTTTAATTTATAAATTTTGAAAGTGTTTCAACAACTTTTGGTGCATATAGTCATCATACTCTTTTTTTTAATATCAAACAAAGAACTCGTAAATGCAAAAAAAAATTTTTTTTTCAAAAACTAACTTTTCCCGAAATACTATAAAAATGTTTTTCTTGAATGCAGAACTTATTTTTTTTAATCGAGCACGTAACATGACTTTTCGATAACTCTCACGGTTTCAGACTTGGCCTCAGTGACCCTGGAAAAAAACTCAACCTTTATAATATATAATTTTTTGGTTGATTCGATTCCTTGGATCTAGGTACGATTTAGACAGTTATTGGTAAATTGTAGCTTCATAACTACCTAAAGCTAAATCTAGTTATCGACAACAATATTGTATTTGAAATGTAATGTAAAAATGTAATTTTCTTAATTGGTATCCCTAGCTGAATGTATCTTTACGAGTAAAGTTCGCTCGGTTATACAACCAATTTGAAAAATCTAAGCATATAATCTTAAAAAAATATTTTTTTAAGATTGCCTGTACCTATGTAGTGGTGCAATTCACTTTAATTAAATCCACGATTTGTTTGAAGCTAGAATTTACCGAAAACCATAGGTATTGTGCGCACATAGTCAATTATGGATAGTGAATGGATTTGAAAACAAATAATTAGCCTGAGGTACGTATACCTTGCCTTACCTTTTTCTGTATGACGTTTCATAATAATCCTAAAAATCATACTGAATAAACGATAGTAGTTGATTTCGATTTTTCAAAAAACTTTTAAATTATTTACTTCTTGTCAGACTAATGTTTTGCCGCATCTATGTAATTAAACAATTTAGTTACCGACCTCTTTGACGTGCGGCTTCTTGTTAATTCTGTAATAGCTGGATACATGAATAAGGGCCATAAAATCCATCATGGCTCTTTTGTAGTTAGATGTTTTTGATACATTGTGTTTTACCTGTAATTTAACAATTCGATATGGAGGAGTAACACTATTTCTGTGGACCTAAACTAACAAACGCACCATGATGGACGCGGCTAACGTGCCCAGGAATGTCGTAAAAGTCGACTAAGGTATGTAACCAGAAGAAGGGTAGTAAATACGCTTATTTCCGTGTATTGTATTACATCTTTACTGCAATTACCAAACCCGTCTGCCAAACTTGGCGATTATTGCAAGACCATCCAATGAACGAACAAACCCACAACCTAAAACACAAACTAAGTCAGGCCAAGCCAAGACTTGCACTTGGTGAATATACTTTTGATGTGACTTACCAACAAAATGAAAGTGACAGGTATCACAGTGTATACCATAGCCAATGTATTGAATTCGAGCTTGTTCTTATTCATTATGAGATAAACTGTTTGCGATACAAAGGCTGAAGGCACCATTATAGCGACAAAAACTCTGTTTAGACGTAACATGAAATTTTTTGGAGTTTTGTAAAATGACCAAAATTCTGTGTTTAAAGCCATCATGGTCAGTAACAATGCCATGATATTGTAAAACTTCTGTTTGCTCGGAGGGTTACTGAAACAAGTAAATAAGCTGTTAGATTCACGATTATTTATTTAAGTTATTTTTTTTTATTGGCTTGACTTGTCTAGCTAAGAAGTCTACGATGCAACAAGCTCTTCCAAAATGCTCTAGCACTTTTTTATGCGACATGGAGACGGAAGAAGCAAGTGACCAACAACTTGAGGCATAATAGATTTAAGCCCCGTGTGCCCGTAATTTAATCGGCAACCAAAACACGTATGGTATGGAGTAGTACTTCCCCGGACGACCCTTTTACAAGAACCTCTACTATTCTCCAGCACACTGACAAATATGGCAAACTGTTCAGCACCGGGCTTCAGGAGGTGGAAGTCCTAACACCAGTTTCGTGATAATTTAACCATTAGCAAAAGCCAGCAATACCGTTGCCCAAAGTAGAATCCAAGGTAAATCTGTGATCTATCAACCATCGTGGTCTACCCCGGGCTTCTAACCTACCCTAAAACTTAACTTTCCTTATTTTTTTGCGATGAGTTTATTATTTATTTATGTCAAATTTTAGTAAAAAATTATTCGGAATACAGATTCAAGATATGAAAATACACAGGTATTTTATCAAAAATAATTCATAATCCAAAAAAGATGCCACTGTCTACAGTGTACTACTCTAGTAGTAGGTACATAAAATAAGAACTAGTTATAGAAAAAAAAACTAAATCAATAGTAACAAAACAAACATTTTAATACATTATCGAAATTTCAATTAACAACAGAATTCAGGAGGGCGCTTTTGAGACTGTTTAATGATATTCTCTTTGCCTTTCTCTCATTAGTCATTTCCTGAAACTAGGCCGAGAACAAGTCAGTAAATGTTGGTTTTATAAATATAGGGAGTCAATATACTTAATTAATCATTTGAAATGAAATGAAATGAATTTATTGTTTGTAGATCTAGGTAAGTAATGCTAGGTCAGTCTTAAAGATATCTTGGCCAGAGGGCCAAGATTTCTTTAAGACCAAGGCAAGACAAGGCAAGTACAGACTAGAGAGTCTGCCGTGTCAGGCTTACAAACATATTATTCAACTTAAATTAAAAAATACAGATAGTAAAATCAAAATTGTAATGCCCAGTTATTTTAAAAATAATACTTAATAATTAAAATGTCGGAGATCAAAATCAGACACCACCTTTTCATTCAAAATGTCAAATTATTAAATTTAAGCCTTACTAAATTAAAAAATACAAATAATACAGTCAAATATAAAAAAAAATCATTGAGGAGCATACATTGAATAGTATGCCTTTACTTCTAAAAATTTGGAAAGCGAATTTTTAAATGCATTTCAATTATCAACATTATGTATCGAATATGATTGTATATGATTGGTGCAATACAGAACACACTATTCTATAATAAAACTGTGTGTGAGGCATGGTGTAGTGTGCCCTCCCTCCGACTGCCAACTGGTAACGGGTTAAAACGTTGACAATTTGAACGTACAAATGTAGCAACTTCATAAATATATAATGAAGAGAGGGTTAAGATTATCCACTGTCTGAAAACACCATATGTCATCCTGACTCAGACCAAACATCGCTCTGATGCATCTCTTCTGTGCTTTGGAAACTTTGGTTCTATGAGTAGAGTTGCCCCAGAATATTACTCCATATCTTAGTAAAGATGCAGTCTGCTTATAATAACCTGCGAGTAAGGTCGCAGTGTTGGCAATTTGACTTAGTTTGTAGAGCACATACGAGTGCTGGTAAAGCCGCTGGAATAATATGTCCGTGTGCTGCTTCTAATTTAATTTGCTGTCTATTTGAAAGCCCAGAAATCTTGTGTATTAAATAAAAAAATATTTTAAGATTTGAGTGCATTATATTAAAATTTGGCAATGTATTTAATCTTTGTTCAAAGTCCATTAAATATGTTTTTGACATGTTAATATTCAAGTTATTATATTCCAAGCATTTGATCATTCATGTCAAAGTATTATAAATGTCAAATTCTATGTTAGTTAATGGATTTTTAGTTAATAATATTGTACTTTTAATCAGCAAATAATGTCATATAGTAGTATTCGGAAGGTCATTAATATATGTAATAAATAATTAAGGTCCTAGGACGCTACCTTGGGGAACTCCAGACCATACTGTCCTAGTAGTAGATGTGTACCCGGTCTTGCATTGTGTTTGCGGGACAACCTGGCAATTTGCGTACTCTGTTGTCTTTTATGTAGATATGATCTAATCAGGTTATTAGCATTGCTTCTAACACCATATCTATCTATTATCTATTTTTATAAATTAATATAGATGTTTGTTCTGTGTTTGGGTGTGTATTGTATGATAAGTATGTATTTACAAATAAAAAAAAAATGTATTTAAGTATTATATCCGTAATCTAGTTCCCATATTACAAGCTATGCTTAGTTTGGGGCTAGATGGCGCTGTGTGAAATTAATGTACTGTAATACTTATTTTTTATGTTTATTATTTTATATCAAGATTATTTATATTTTGTAGGTACATAGCTCCGTCTAAATATCTTTTTGTAAATAGGGAACTGTTTTCTTGTCTTTGATGTTTTTACTAGATATTATATATTTAAAAGTATGATAGATAATTAGATGTATATTTTATTTGTTCCTTTACAATAGCATTCATCTTGTAAAAATGATATGCATATAATGAGAGTTAGTATGAAATGAAGTTAAGTGTGCAAGTTTAGCTACAATTGATGCTCTCTTGATACTAAATAATAAATAAGAGTAGTAGAGCCCACTGTGAAAAGGCTCGTTATTGTGAAATTACTGTTGTTGTGTTGAATGCAGTGCCTTGAAGGCTATTTTTTTTTTGAGGATGTGACCTACTCAGTGAGGTATTGTTATTGATAAAAGATGCACTTAACATCAGGTGGGCTACTCGCTTGTTCCGTCTCCTAGTTGCATAAAAAAAAAGGTGAGATGAAGGCCAAGCGCTTCCCCGTTGTACAATAAAAAAAAAAGATTAATTCTATGAATACTTACAGATAGTACTCGTCTGCAGTTCCACTCGTATTGCAATCAGGAAAAATATTATTTTGCTTCATAGCCACATTTCTTGTGAATAAAGAGTGCCTTTTCACTTTCATTATTATGATAAATTACTTATTATGTTACAAAACATGAACTGTTTTACAATACATTAGAAATAATGTATATAAATAATATATAGTGCATTGAATGTTTTATGTTTTATGGAAATGTATGTCATGATCTGTATATCACTTTATGAAAACATAAGCTTGAGTCGAACTATTCTATAGAAGTTTATCCGAACAAATGTATCAAGATGCGCTTTTTTCATTTTGAATCTTATTTTTTTTACACCACTATAGGTATTTCGTTAGAAATCCGTAAAGTTTAAAGTTTTAAGTGGACTGTCGTAGCTTCCCCTACATACGTTAAATTTGGCAAGCATCCCACTGAAAGTTTAACTAATATAAGATAAATCTGTACCTACCTGGTCCTCGGTAGTTCGAGTAAAACTGAATCCCCACCTTTTTTTTAGTTTACGACGAGTCAGCACTTGACATGGAAGCTTGTCTGGGCAAGGATGAGGTCAATGATAAAGCGATCTTTCCCATCGAGGCTTATTAACCTATTTTTAACAAAAAAAAAATTTTAAATAAATTTTCTACTTAAACTATGTACAAAGGAATCAGTCGGATTACATAAGGATCGTTACAAACGGCACAAAGCTAACTCAACTGTTCCAGACCAGTACCAGACGGAAGCGTGCCCAAGGCAGTAGCTACATTGCCACGCTGAATAGCTATGCTAATTCGCTGGCCAAAATAATCCAGTACTTGGGTCACATGTCGCCTCAATCATGGATATCAAAAGCCCCGCAAGATTTTTAAGAAACCCGGAGGGCACCGGCTCCTATTTTTAAAGGTGTTGGGGTCATATCAATTGGAAAACTGACACTGGCAGCGGATTCCACATTTTTGAAATTCGAATTATAATTATTTTACGTAGTAAATGCCAAACCAATTAATTATCAATCAATGTAGATGACCTAACCTTATTGTTATTATTATCTCCTAGTAAAGTTGGGAAATCCAGCACTGTATGTATGTAAGTATGCATGTATGCGGCAATATTTGTGTCGGCATAACTCTCAAACGGTTTATCCGATTTTCATGTAATTTAATCTCGAATACGTTAATAAAATTTGATTGTCGCGGGGGAATTATATAAGTGGGGTAGTTTTTGAGATATTGGGGTGAAATTAAATACGATTTTTCGCCCATATCTTTTGAATGGCTGATCCTATCAGTTCAAAATTTTGAAAATGCAGAGATTATAATAATACTCATCATTTGTTAGGAGGATTTTTTTGACACTAGGGTAGTTATTGAGAAATAAGGGTGTTAAGTGAGATACGAAGATTTTTGGCTTGTGGTGTTATTTGAAAGAGTATCGGTTGCACATTGATAAAATATATATTTTACTTTTATTAGGGGTGGTTTTCGTAACGAAGGGGCGCGTTAAGGGGTTTAATCGCTTGGTATGTCTTGTAGGATAGACTGTTTTTACATAAAGGGTTGCAAAAGGGGTATATAAGATTGAAGTCTTGAAAATGTGTTAGAACGTGAAACATCATATGAAATAGGGGACTGCAGATTTCAAAATGAGTTTATTTTTGCCCTTATTAGGGGTGGTATTCAAGATAAAGGGGGCAAAGTATGATAATCAGGTTTTGTAAGATAAGAGAGGGTATTCGAAATTTCATTAAAACTGGTCTATTTATCTATTGTTATTCACTCAATGGGCGTCGATAAAATCCAAGAATTACCTTTAGGGTGTCACGCAAGTGTTTTGACTTCGCATATAATAAGTTAGCAACAAGAGATCGAACACCTAAGGAAAGTCTAGGGTGTGTATTGAAAGCATACTTTATCGTTTGTTAATTACGTTCTATTTGAGAAATAATCTCCGTCACAAACCAGACAGCACGAGATCTCAGTTCGGGATAAAACTACTAGTGTATTACAAGCCAGAGATATAACCGGAAGGTTTTCGAGTTTTCTCAATATTTGCCTACATACTGGATTCCATACTAACCCCGACACAGTAAGTAAAGCCCGAATAATCCTCTTTCACAAGTGCGCGTATGTTCGCAAACAACTCGTATTTGCTGGTATGCGATTACATACTTGACTTGATCAAAGCTGTACAAGAAGATTCGTCTCCATTCTTCCGTCGGTTATGCCGTAACTGAGTAAAAAGGCGGCAAGAGAAAACGTTAACCCACACATTTTAATACAATTTAGTAATTGTTATTATAAAATTAATATTGAATATTGTAAATTTTATTACTAAAAAACAGAACAATTGTTATGGTCCAAGCTTAAAGACAAATGTGTTTTATTCTGTCGCTATAACAACAATTCTAACATTGTGTTCCAGTATTTAGAGATAAGATAGCCAGTTCCTCAGTTTGTTGATGATTCCGGGTGAAATGCGCCTCCACCTCCGGCCTTATCGTAACTTGTAACCAGGTGAGTTGAAAGACAAAAGCTTCCCCGTCGTACAATAAAAAAAAAACCCTACCTCCTGTGACTAATTCACTAAATAATAGAATTGCATTCGTCAGTAGCCGTCTAGAAAGCACGAGCTGGTGATAACTGACGTGAACTCGCCTGGATTACGATCTAGTAATATGAAACTGCTAGCGTGCGGTTCAAAACCTATCTCCCGTCAGCGCTCTGTACATTATTAGTGTTGTTATTTATTTACTTGTAACGCTATGTTACACAAAAATAAACCTTTCTTCGAAAATGATCTTGGATTATCCACGCCTAGCTATTAGTATTACACAGAATAAATAAAGAACAATTGGGTTTTTCCACATTTTTTTCCGCTATGAAACCGACCGAATTTACCAACCGAAAAGAGAGTCGTTACTTCATACGTTATCGTCGAGCACAGAGTAGCATCTTTATTAGTAACACAGTTCATCAGATTTGATGAATTTGTTACGCAACATTTCAGATCTCGCAATCCTCGGAGTGGCTTCAATTTCAATTGAATAAGAAATGACGAAGACTTTCGGTGGCAATTTGGAGAGGATGTGCTTTATTCAAATTAACTTGGCTGATTGTGAGCATCAGACCAAGTAACAAATTGAAGAGATATGTCTTACATCAAAAATTGAATTTGGTTAATAGATACGAAGGGGAATAATTTAGGGGTGTATGATAAATGTAATATATTTCATCCTCTAGGATCTGATTGAACTATGGTTCCACCTTATTATTATTACCTTATTATTCGGCCTTATCATTACTTGAAAATCAGGTGAGATGAAAGTCAAGCGTCCCGGCGTAAAATAAAAAAAAATGGTAAAAGTGCTCTTTTTTTAATGATCACTGTCTCAATTTATATTCGGTAGGTATTAACCTATTCAAACCTAAAAAAATGAGTTTTTTTAATTATTAAAATTAAACGTCCGATGATAAGAATCTTGTGATGGAGTTTGTAAGTAGATTGTTTGTTTTTTTTGTGATATAGAAGTTGATTTATTTTTTACTTCTGATACAGTGAGACTGTTTTTATCAGACTGCCTCAAAAGCAGGGATGTGTTTTTCGAGAGTTATGTATGTATGTATGGAATTCCTAATAAAAACCTTCTATAAAGCCTTGATGAAATTGATTTAGCGTGTTAAATGTTACGGTTGCTCAAAACAAATTAAAATATCGATTGATTTGATTTATTTTATGTCTCAGACTTATTCTCTGATGATTAATCATTTAAAATGTTTGTTTGCTGAATATGCAAAATAAGGTCCTTTAAATACATGCAAATGATTATGTATCTCAGTCAAAATTATATTGAGTAAATGTTTTTAATATTTTGCATACAATCTACTCAGTCAAAATGATAATTAATAATAATAATATCGGATTTTTTATGTTCAATTCTAACTCGCTCATTCACGAAATAAGGCCGCAGTAGGTTTTATACGTTTAAAAATAAATAAAACATTAAATATTCCGTCTTTAGTACATCTTTAAGACTGACTAAAGTTCAGCTAACCATGTTAAAGGTAAAAAGGTTCTCATATTTGCAATTCTCATCTTACGCAAAAAAATATAGAAATAACTTGCGCGCAAAATGTTGACTAACATTTTGTTTTCTGATATATGTTGTTTTCGCACTACACATTTCGCAATGAGCAAAAAAATATCCATTAGCTAGTTACGTGTAAGGTTTGTGAATTTATCTGTTTGTTTTAAAAATGTAGCTCGTAATTTACAGACAGCAAACATCAAAATTTCAGTTACCGACTTTTACGAAAACTTTTGTTCAGGTGTGTGGCGCCCGGTTTTAATCAAACTAATGTGTAAAATTTGGAAATAGAAACAATGAGACAAGTGTAGGTTTTCGACATGGTTAATTAAAATTATGATACAGAACTTAAGGAGTTTCTCAATCATTAGCTAATTACAATACGGGCATGGGAAAAACCCGTTATGTGGTTTCAGTAACAATTAGGAAAATGCTTGATTTTCCCATAAAAATCCGCCTTAATAATTTACCTACTTAACCAGGTGGAAAATAATATGTTTCCCTCAACAAGAGAATACGTGGTTATTCAAAGACTTTCGTTTTTTTTTCATTCCCGTTAAAACTATGGTTAAAAAGCTTTTAGCTCAATGCGTTGAGTAGTTTTGGCGTGAAAGAGAGACATCCATTCATCCTCCGAACATTCAAATATCCCTACACTTATTTAAATATCCATGACAAGCCTCATAGCTCGGTTAGCATAACTCTGCCTTCTGCGCTGTAGGCTGTGGATTCGATTCTCACCCAGGACAAACCTTGGTGTGACGAATGTAGATGTTTGTTCTGTGTTTGGGTGTTGTATCACTTAGTACGTATGTATTAACAAAAAAAAAGTATTTAAGTATTCTATCCGTAATCTAGTTCCCATATTACAAGCTATGCTTAGTTTGGGGCTAGATGGCGCTGTGTGAAATTAAAGGGTCAGTAATTTATTTATTATTTATTAATACAAACTTTCGCATTCTTATTATTTCAAGGAAGTAGGATGTTGAATTTTGTAAACAGCGGATTGTCTCATGAAATCGGTGTAAATAAGACTGTCGTGTACCTACTCTTAAAGTAAGACAATGAGTTCGGAGCTTATTGACTTTCGAACTATGCCGACTTTTGCAATATTCAATACAGGTAATAAGAGTGCCAACTTCAGGAAATTCCTACGCAATTAATTGCTTTATTGCGTGCAAGTTTCACGTCAAATAGTTTTTATACGACAAAGGAGGATTAATTTAATCGCGTATGTAAGTGTATTTTGATAATTTTGTATATGCACACGAGTTGTTTCGGGAATCCAGGATCGTAGTAAGTAATTATTTTTGTTAACTAAAGAAAGTGGTCTGAAATTGGTCCCAATATAATTTAATGTAATTTGAATATATTATTTTCAATAACTGTTGTGGATTAACGAACTCATTTTTAACCATAGGTACAGGGTTTCCACAAACCTTATTATTGGTTTCATTTAATACCAGAAATAACGATGTTTTGTCGTAACGCATCTTTTGACTCTGAAAATGGTGATACAAAATGTACCTTTATACCTTTTAAATTCACAAGAAATAATAATAAATATTAAACGTTTTATGTAGTAAAAAGGAGGATCTTTTACGATACTAGCGAAAAGGCACACATTAATTCCATGAAGATTCATTTTTTATGAGGAAGAGCTAACTGTTTGCATAAACTTAGCTTGGTCATGCTTGGATAATATATCAACACAGTACGTAACAAAAAACAAACACAACTAGCTCGACATCTTCCTTGGATGATGATTGCAATTTTATTTATAAAAAAAGGGAAATCAAATTTTCTACATCAGTGGGGATGAGGATAGTAACTTCTCTGTTCTTCCTCTGTTTTTCTATTCATAGTTATCTTTACGGGACGCGAAGTCCATTCAGAAGACAGGCTTTATTCAAGCCTGAAGCTTCAACGATATCCAGCTTATCTAGAATCGCCTCTATCGTGACGAGCTGAGTATTAAAACAGCGCTCAGCTCACCCACTGTCTCACTGTGTAGAAACGGATTCCCCAAACGTTTGAAACGTTAACTTGTTCATATACAGAGGGCTGATAAAACTTCGTTTGCGCGATCCAGAACTCCCCTGCGAAAATGTTAAAAGTAACCATGATACATATTTCTTTTACATATTTTTGTGCAAAAATATTTTTTCTCAATTTGATTGAATGTATTTTATTCAGTTTTTGGATAAAATTAAACTGGTTCTTATGATATCACAAGGGTTGAAAATATTCCTGGTGGTAAATATTGTGAAAACGCATAACAACGCCATCTATTGAAAATTTTCGCAATATAATAAGATTTTCATTGTAAGAGACTCAAAATAATTAAATTTTAGATCCTGAGTGAAGTATAAAACATATGCATAAGTACTAATTGTGATGTCAGATAATCATTAACATTACATGTTTTTCATTGCAAGGAAACTCAAAACAGCTAAACCATACTCGTAAGTGTAGTGTAAATAAAATATTGAATGGTGTGTGCTACTTGTAAAAACAGAGCATCATCATCATCGGCGATACGAGATCTATCGCAGATGATTTAAATGGCTTCAAATTATAAGAAAGAGAGAACTCATACCAACATCAAATCGTGGTAAATATAATAATCATAATAATAAATAAATTTTACAGGACATTAATTTTACAGCGCCATCTAGCCCCAAACGAATCTTAGCTTGTAGTATGGGAAATCCCGTTGATATTGTCATTAAAACAACACTGCCTTGTCATTTTCGCTCACAAAACGACCAGTTCACAAGAACCTTAATATTTTCTGGCTCTTCCAAACTAATAGTGAAGATAAGAGCTAAACGAGGAAATAATCAGCAGTGACGGCGCTTACATTGCAATTTATTGCGTCGATTGTGGATCTGTGCTACTCTTTATGTGAATCCGGGAAATAAAGAAATCATTTTCAGGGAAAATGGCCAAAGCTACTGATGTATTAGAAGCGGTCAAAATAGCAAGGAGGTGTTTCTGTGATTCGTTTTTACAACTTACTTTACACAGTACTTATGGGTACTTATAAGATTTACTTCTATTTCAACAGCCCATATTTCATATTTATTATCATTCACTGCTCGTTACCCGTGTTAAATAGTACATCATAGTAAACTTATATTCCTTCTCCTGGGTAATTCCCTTAGTCGGTTTTTACGACTTCCGCTTTTTACGACTACTGAGTTAAACGGCACTCATTAATAAGGCACGACAGCCACAGTACTCAAGATCGTTACAGCAGCCTCATAAAGTCATAGACCCATGTCCATATTAAAGAATCCTAAAGAGTGCAATGGAAAAATTTGCCATAATCTTATTATGGCTCTTGGAAAAATATTGACGACCAAGTCGAAGCATACTTGTGCCGGTTTTTTTTATTATTGTACTACGGAGATTTACTTGGCCTTAATCTCACATTATTTTCAAGTTGTTGTAAGGAAGAGGCCCCGGGTTCTATCCCCATAGGGGTACAATATTGTGCTGGTTCTGTTGGTGGTTGGACTTTGTTTAAGGCCCTCTGGCTAACTGGTAGTTAGCCAGAGGGCCTTAAACAAAGTCCATCTTACCTAAGTATGCCACTATAACATAAATTCTTAATTGATGTGTAGACATTTAGAAGTAAGATAGCTAAGTCTTCATACTGTTGAGAATTCCAGGTAAAGTGCGACTCCATCTTCGGCCTTATCTGAACTTGTAACCAGGGTACCTACTTTTTACTAATAAAATCGAACGTCATTCCGAAAGAACTTCTGTCATTTTTGTATTAAAAAAACCGTTAACGGATCCGTCATGTTTCGTTTCCTCGTCGTACATAAATAAAAAATAAAAACATAGCAAAAATTGTATTATTGTTATTTCGTTTGAGTATGCAAATATTTTATCGTTGGTATTATATTGTATGTATGATATTATGCAGATATAATATATATAATTTTTACTTGTAAGTTCGTACCTATAGCAAGTTGATGTTAATATATTTAAATTTTATTTTAGTTAATCATGCTTTGTGTACTTAGCTGTAAGTTTCCTGTAATTTCCCTATTCAGTTGAAAACATTAAACCGTTTATCTAGAACAAATATGTACATAGGCAATATTTAGTATATATCATGGTATAAGGTACCTATATAAAACTTATACCGTGCTGAGACTTACCGTCTATAATCGTCTACCGGAGCATGTAACAAGCGCTTCTAGTCTTTTAAGTTTTAAATTAAAGCTCAAGTCATGGCTCGTGGAGAAGGCATTCTATGACTTTAACGAATTAATTACCTAATTTATTAATTTTATTGTTTTATTTTTATAATGTTTTTTTTTATTTTTATCTGCAATATTTTTTAATATTGTTAAAATAAGATATTTTTTATACTATTATGACCTGTAAATCTATATTTACCAATAAATTGACTATTATACCTATATAGTTGAGCAGTTTAGTTGAGCTGAGGGGAAGAAGCGAGTTTTTTGTTTATTTTCATCTCAACTACAACTTATCAAGCTCTACCATACAACACAAATATTATCCAGAAAAACATATAAATAGCATTATTTCGCACTTATTAAATATATGTGTCTATCATAATATGTTTTTAGTGTCCTCTCGGCTGTTTATACTAGCCAAAAATGTAAATAGAATAAAAACTTCTAGTAAGTTTGTTTTGGCTACCGTTGGGAATCCGCTTATTAGAGACGGTAAGAATATTCAGGGATAAGTCAGTATTTGTTAGATAAACAGTTTCGTGTGGGGAGTGTTTTTGTTTTATGTATTTAGGTAACGTATTACACCTTTTTTGTAGTGTGTCAAAATGAGTTAATAAATAGATAACTCATTATTATTCACCACACACAAGACACGACAAAATACTGATAAGACGAACTCAATAAAAGTGACACTGTTTAAACAATGGGCGGCGCTCAAAGCAATCTCTTCCAGGCAATCGTCGCATGGATTGACGATGGAGATTTTCAAGGATGTAAGTGTGTAACGAAGTGTGTGTGATGTGTGTGTGTAATGAAGGCGGTGTACAAACTATTAATGAAATGAAAATGATTTATGATAGATCTTATTTAAACAATGATATTGCCTTTGTATGGTCTACACACTAAGTAGGTACAGACAAAAGACGCCAGAATTTTTGGTTGGTTGTAGGACTTTGTTTAATTCCGCCTAAGCTACCACCATCATTACTAATTCTGTCGCTATAACCACAATTCTAAATTGTTGTGTTTCGGCATATAGAGGAAAGATAGCCAGTTCCTCTGTTTAAAATTAACTTAGTGTAAGTACATCTGATAGCCACGTGAGTAGTTACTATAACATTGAATGTAGGAACGTAATAATTAAACATTTTCTCTTTATGTAGAAGACGGTAAATTAAGTGTACTAAATCAATCACCTATTGCGAGGTGTTTGCCCTATACCTATTAGACTGAGAGTAATTTCTCGTTGGCTTTAGCGGGCATGAATATTATATGAAACACAACCCGAATTGGTAGCGAAAGCTCCGCAATATCTTTATATGTATAAATTGATATTAGCGATAAGGTCACCCTTTGTATTAATACACAATGTTTATTAATATTTGTATTATTCACTGTAACAGTAAAGTGTTATTGTACTCTATTCTACTTACAGATAATGCCAAAGCCTCAAGATTTTTAACTTGTAATGCATATATAGCATAGCCAGAAGTATCTCATAAGTAAGTGTCATGGCGTAGCAATGCTACGGCACCTAAGCTCGGTGCTACGCGGACGACATCATGGTTTCATGTCATGTCGCGGTTCATTATCTTAGGCATTTGATAATCACCACCAAAAGTATCTCTCAAATGTGTTGTCATGGCGTAGCACTACTACGGTGACTCATTCTAATATCGTGCTTGAGTATAAATTATGACTTAAGAGTATATTTGAGTGACGTTTCATATTCTAGAATTGCGCCTGAGCGTAGATTTATTGATCATGCGGAATATTAACAAAAGCTAGCTTTACACGTTATAATATTAAAAAAATAATGTATAGATGAATTTATTATTGAGTAGAATTAATTTATGAATTTACACTATGTTGTACAAAATTACATTGAGACCCAAATATTTGATAAATTATTATCTAAGTAGATGAGCAATGGGCGGCCAATAAATAAATTAATTTGTCCACATATCACATCCACAGCCCATGAATGTCTACTGCTCGAACACATCAAGGTGTTGTAAACACTTTTTTATCATTTCTTTAACAACACCACACAATCTGTACTCAAGAGTGGTCTTAACCTCGCTTGAGCACAAATTAATTTTCCCTTAAAATATGTCAAATCAAATCTCTTCAAAAAGGATCGAGTTCATCTTAGTGACGTTTCAAATAAGCGTAGAATCATTGTTCTTAGTTCACGTGAGTTTGACACTCACGTGAATTAATTTAGGCTCAGGCGCAATACTAGAATAAGAATTGTCACTCAAATCTACTCTTAAGTCATGATATATACTAAATAATATAAAATATATATAGAGCATAATATAAAAATATGGACCTTAAACTCGCAGAACCGATAACTGTTAGGTAAAACTAGATTTGCTAGCCAGGCGTACTCAAACAAAGTCCTATCATCAAGGTAGGACTTAACTAAGTCTATCGCCATAATATCTATTCATTGTTTTTTGTTCTGGCATTTAGAGGTAAGATAGCAAGTTCCTCAGTCCGTTGAGGATTCCGGGTAACCTTCAACATCAAAACTTGACAGCTCAGTTGCAAGAGGTATAAATGTTTATTTATTTTTAGTTTTTTTAGTAACATTATTTACATTGCAAGCCATTACAGTGCCGCACCAAAGCGACAAAGCAAATTTAAATATAATAAAAAGAGATACACTAATAAAAATTACTCCATCAACCCACGTAATATAGATGTTTGTTCTGCGTATGGGTGTTGTATTGTATTGTATTATATGCATTTGCAAAACAATTGTATAAGTAATCTATCCATAATTTTATATTATATTATAAGTTAAGCCTGATCTGGGACTAGTGGTGCGGTTTAATAATAAAAGTCCCGTATTTATATAACTAAAAAATAAGGTTCTCAGTAATATAATAAGTATAATTTTAACACCTTTCCGAAGAAATTACATGTAGCCTCTTTTACTTTTTTTTAAATGTTCAGTACTGGCCTTCAAAATATGCATGGCGAGAATGTGGTCTACTCTCTACTAGAGTCAGCCTACCCAGAAGTTATTTATTTTGAAGACAAAGGTCGTTAGAGCGGAAATACAGAAGTTTTTGCCGAGTGCATAATAAAAACATTTTGAGCGTTCTTAGTCCGTTTATACGCTAACCGCCTCTGTGGTCTAGTGGTTCAACCCACCGATTTCAGATCCAGAGGTCCCGGGTTCGATCCCCATAGGGAGTACAATATATTGTGCTTGGTTTGGTTGGTGGTAGGACTTTGTTGAAGTCCGCCTGGCTAGCTACCACCATCTTACCTAATTCTGTCGCCATAATAACAATTCTAAAAATTGTTGTGTTCCGGCATTCAGAGGTAAGATAGCCAGTTCCTCAGTTTGCTGAGGATTCCGGGTGAAGTGCGCCTCCACCTTCGGCCTTATCTTAACTTGTTACCAGGTGAGATGAAGGCCAAGCGCTTCCCCGTCGTACAATAAAAAAAAAAAAAAAAAAAAAAAAAACGCAACATCATGGAGGTGAAGATAAACCAGCTAATAAACTAGTACGAGTAGGTATAAACCTAACAGATGTTTTAGTTCAGTACGACATAGGTAATTTTATTTCTCTGAAAGGGTTAGTGATGGTGTAATTAATTCGAACGTGGAAAACGAGTCTCGAGGACAACTGAAAATTCTACATATTTATTTATGATTGTATGACTTGGCTGAGTTGGTGTAGTAGTGTAGTTTTAGTACATAAGTACTTATTATCTTACGAAATGCCTAGGAACCTAAAGATGCCAAAATGTGGATTAGATACTGCATGTACCATCTAACGCAAATTTAGTGCAAAAATTGTATGTTACTTTTGTTTTATTTAAAGTTAACAGAATTAAAATCGCTTCCGTCTGGTACTGGGCTGGAACAGTTGAATTACCTATAGGCCATTTATAATGGGCCTTAGGTAATCTGAATGATTCCTTTGTACATAGTTAGTTTAATTGTACATTTTATTGAATAAAGTGTTTAAAAAAACAAAAAAAAACAGTAATTGCTCCTTTGTAAATTGTTAGTTATAATGTATATTTTTTTTTAATGTATATATCTATTACGTAATCCTAAATTATCCAAAATAAAATTGTTACATTTGTTAAAACTTAACGTTTAGCTCTAAATGACATGCTTAGTTTACTAAACATAGTTGTCATAAGACCAAATCAATGAAATCTGAAATCTGAAAATTTCAACAACAAACAACTTTCAATCGCCTAACGTACAACGTACGTCATAAGAGATGAAAAAACTGGGTATTCAAATTTAACATAATGTCATCCGTTAAAAACGGTAGAATATATGTGACTCAATTGTCCAGAATTGATGAATGAAAGAAAATTTTACATACGTACACAAAATAAATCAAATGCTAAAAATATTCAGGCCAGTATTAGCTAGAAATGTGCCAAAGACACTGGCTGCTGAATAGCTGAGCTTTCTCGCTGGCTTAAATAATCGCCACTATTTCTTGGGTCACGCTTAGCCTTAATTTATATAATCAAGCTAAACTTTTACCTCGGCATCTATATTCTTCCCATATAAGGTTTTAATGTATCCTAAATATTTATACGTATGGATTTACAAAAAGTATTTAAGTTTTCTATCCCTAATTTAGTTCTAGACCAAGCGCTTCCCCGCCGCTCAATAATTATAATAGAAAAAAACTTAGTAGACAATAAAATCAAACCGAAATTATAAAATATTGTGATAAAACACTTACCTACTTATGACAGCATAATATGGAAGGTTACAGAAGCACAGCTTTCAAGAAGGTGAGGTCGGCGCATTCACCAAAATGCAACTATATCATTTAAAAAAAAAACATCGAGTATTCATCGTGTATTTTACCTTCAATTAAAATTTTATTTTTAAATGTTTATCAATATGATAATTATGTTCTAAGCGCAAAAATTAATGAGACAATAAAATATCGATAAACAAGCGACTTTTTGGCGGTAAGGCGGGAAAATTGTCCAAGGCCGATATCTTATAGGGGTGCACTCTGCCGCGCCATAACACAAGCTGGCGTCTTTATCTCCTCAAACCGTTGTCAACGTTCCAACGAGGTTTCGGCACAATGCTATTTTCAGAGTAGTTGCGGAACTACTGCAATATTCAGTTGTAAAAGGTGTTGGGACGAAGTTGTGGTATTTATACAACTATATAAACATAAAACATTATATATATACATATAAACAAGGTGCTACTGCAAGGCTGGTGGATCGTAAGATTAACTATGTTGAAAGAGCCAGTGTTAATTTAATTGTACATCATAATTTAGATTTTTTTGTGAATAAATATTTTGATTCTCACAAAAATATTCGAGGACTATTGTCCATTTTTTTCATACAGCGCCATCTAGCCCCAAGCTAAGTAATGTTTGTAATAATGGAAACTAGACAACGGATAGAATACCATTTTTTTGGGTTTTAATTATATATTAATCACGTGATCTTTGTGGAACGATCAACACCGTTTCGTTCCAATCTAGTTCTTTTGAGTATAACTGTTTTTATCCTTCCGTTTAACAATAGCTACCTACGCCATAAAGGAAATGGCTGCTAACTGGCATACTGGCGCTATAGGGTCATCATAAATTGATGGTTATAGCAAAGATTGCTATGATTTTAACCGCCTCAGTGTTCTAGTGGTTCAACCCACCGATTTCAGATCCAGGGGTCTCGGGTTCGATCCCCAGGTACAATATTGTGCTTGGTAGGACTTTGTTTAAGTCTGACTGGCTAGCTACCACTATCTTACCTAAGTCTGTCGCCATAACAACAATTATAAAATTGTTGTGTTCTGGTATTTACCTAGAGGTAAGATAGTCAGTTCCTCAGTTGGTTGAGGATTCCGGGTTAAGTGCGCCTCCATCTTCAACCTTATCTTAACTTGTAACCAGGTGAGATGGAGGCCAAGCGCTTCCTCGTCGTACAATAAACAAAATTAAAAAAAAGTCGATGCCGACTCACACACCCGTTCTGACCCCCATTTCAAAGAAAAATTTCGCATAGAATTAAATAAAAATATGCACATGCTTATAAAAATATTTGCTGTTGTAACAGCAATAGAATTACACACTCCCTGAACATTCCAAATATCTACCTATTACGGTTCATGAGATGCCCGCTGACAGCCATTGGAGATCTAGTAATAGGGTCCCTTCCGTTAGCACCCTTTGTACGAAACCTTAAAAACGAGAACAAAGTATTAATAAATAAATAATAAATATTACAGGACATTATCTTTTACACAGCGCCATCTAGCCTCAAACAAAGCATAGCTTGTAATATGGGTCCCTTCCGTTAGCACCCTTTGTACGAAACCTTAAAAACGAGAACAAAGTATTAATAAATAAATAATAAATATTACAGGACATTATCTTTTACACAGCGCCATCTAGCCTCAAACAAAGCATAGCTTGTAATATGGGAACTAGATTACGGGTAGAAAAAACTTAAATACTTTTGTAAATACATATGTACTATATGATACAACCCCCAAAACTTGTTTAAAGATTCAGTAAAGGAAGTGCTAAAGTTCTATCGGCAGTATCAAAATGTACAAGAACTATATCGGAAAACTCAACTCAAATTGAGTCAGAGCATGTGAAAATATAACTAGGTTATACTGACTTGGGCCAAGTTAACGTACGCGGTGAAGTTTCTAACTACTTTTGGAAATTCAAATCTTGGTGTCCTTTTCATGTTAAAATCAGTTCGCTTAAACTTATCCACGTATCTATTTACATAGTAATGTAAGACTTTATGACTCAATTATAAAAAAAACATATATACAATTTTTACAGTATCTTTATTACACACCGTTTTATCAAACCTAAAACTCAGAAAAGTTTGCAATATGGGAACTAGCAATACTTTTACTTGTCACTTTTTTTTAAAACATACCTATATCATTTCAAAAACAATACTTTTGTTTTTTTTATTGTACGGCGGGCAAGCGCTTGGCCTTCATCTCACCTGGTTACAAGTTGAGATAAGGCCGATGATGGTAGCACACTTCACCCGGAATCCTCAACAAACTGAGGAACTGGCTATCTTACCTCTAAACATCAGAACACAACAATTTTAGAATTGTTGTTATGGCGACAGAATTAGGTAAGATGGTAGCTAGCCAAATACAATACATCACCCAAACACGAAACAAACATCTAGGTATATCACACATATGTTTTTCTGGATCGGAATCGAACCGACAACCTACAGCGCAGAAGGTAGAGCCAAATGATATATACCAACTGAGCTGTGAGGCCCGATATTGTTTTTAACTTAGCAATGATTGATGTTATTAATATGTTTCTACGAAATTCTTACTGATGAACGTCTAACTATTGAATGGATCATCATAAATCTAATGGACACGAGTTTCTTACCTTTCTCCTTGTGAGGTCGCGATTCCGACCAGGCGATTGCTTTGAAGATTCAAAATGATTCAAAAATGACTGAATAAACGATAATTGAATTGAATTGAAATCCCGAGCCTTCGTATCCGTCATCCCGTTAAAAATTTGCCAAAACACTTCCTTAGTTCACCAGACCAGTCGCAGACCCAAGTGCCGCTGGATTGACGAAGAGAGAATAACTACCACCATACCTATACTATACTATCACCATACAAGTAGTAGAAGCCCCTTGTTCCGGTTTGAAGGGCGAGAAGGCCTTTATGCTTCAAGTTGAAGCGCAATGCAGAGCGGCGTATGCCATGTTCTTTATGGATGTGACCTACGCAGTATGGCTTTGTGATAGGCTAGAGATGCACTTAACATCAGGTGGGCTGCTTGCTTGTGCCGTTTCCAAGTAGTATAAAAAAAAATTGAAGGCGATCTGTGTGAACCTAACGCTACCAGCTGGCGTGAGACTGCGCAAAACCGAGAAGCTTAGATAAATCTTGTTTCGGGGGCCAAGATCCACTTTGAGTCGCTGAGCCAGAGGAGTAAGTAAGTAAATAAGTACCTATAGCCAGTCAATCGGCTATACGACTATTGTATATATTTAGAAAATTTATTTATCAAAAACAAACAGAATTCCTTCGCAACCTATAATTACGGGCAATGTAAATGGGCTACTGTCAACCGTAAACTCGACACGGCACCTAATTTTGAACTTACAAACTTGTCGTCTTTATTTGTTTTAAAATGTATTCTCAAATAATATGTATGTTAGATTTTATTGGGAGGTACCACGTACCATGAAAAATAACTGTGTGACCAATTTGGTTCGGACCCACCTTACAATCTGGAGGCGGAGATCATTAATGACACATGCACCATGTCCCTAGGACCAAAAATCCGAATGGCGTGTGTCACTTGCTGGTATTCCGCTAAGTGGCAATAGACAGGCAACCTGCCATGTATTGAATACTAGCTACTTGCAAATCTCGTTTTTTTTTATTTTACGACGGTTAAGCACTTGGCCTTCATCTCACCTGGTTACAAGTTGAGATAAGGCCGAGGTGGAGGCGCACATCACCCGGAATCCTCAACAAACTGAGGAACTGGCTATCTTACGTCTAAATGCCCGAACACAATTTTTTTTTAGAATTGTTATTATGGAAGTATAGCTAGACAGGCGCCCTTAAGCCAAGTCCTACCATCAACCACAGAATTAGGTTAGATAGTGGTAGCTAGCCAGGCGGACTTAAACCAAGTCCTACCATCAACCAAATCTCGTGCTTAGATTGCATCCTAGTAAGTCATCCTCATAGCATCCACGCTCTGAGAAGTGATCAGAGGTGAAAACTCGAAGGGGAAACAGTCGTGACTCTGTATCTTTTTTACTTTTTACCATAATGATAGAGAATTTAACACAGGTTGTTGTTCCTGTAAATGCCCGATTTTACAGTTTGTTTTGTGTCATGAAATTTAATAGCTCAATTAGTTAGTATTTTTTCAAGCTTACTTACAGTTTCATGAATAAAACAAGCAAGACCTTTTAACAATAATGGCAATAATGCTAGTCGTAAAAACATCAAACAAGCAATTTTATTTATATATTAAGGAGATAAGAAAAACTGTGGCGTTTTGGGTTAGTAATAAAATAGGACCTTAATTTGAGCGAAATGAAATTCCTTTCACATTTTTCGCGGCATGATATAAATTCTAAATTCTTTATAGTCCAATAATAATAATGGAAACGAACTGCTTTTCCGCACAGCAAAAAAGCGATTAAAGTAACTAGAGCATAGTTTTATAATAAGCTAACGCTCGGGACCTCGTTCCCATAATCCCGTGGGAGATTTCCAAAATATTTTCTTACAACACCATCCACAAAATTAATGAAGGCAACTAAAAAAATCTTTTAGAAAATTGTATTTCACGGTTTTTTTTTGCGCGGGACTTAAATGTTTTATTTCTCGAAAATGGAATGGGCCACGTCCTTAGGCCACGACCGCCACGGCACGATTTTGCTTGAATCAGTAATACCAAATTAGATTTGAACAATATATTCAAAGGTAATCCTATCATACTAAGTTACCTTGGAAACACGTTGACATAATTGCCATGTGCTATAATTATCTAGTAGGTATGGTAAATACATCTACGACAGAAAATATCCAATTACTATTAAAAAGTAGAAACAATGACTATGAGAAAAGCGAAAATACATTTTTGTGTAATTCAAATGGTTTTAAACATTTAAGTTTAAAGGTGTGTTACTTATAGATTAGTTGATTTGATTTTGATGGATAAAAGAACTCTCAAAAACCACAGACAGGTCTTTTAAGTGATCAGTGTAGCGAGGACTGTAGAGATGGAAATATAATCAGCGCCTCATGTGCAAATAATAGATACTGAAATCAGTGAAGTAAACTGTCCTACGTTACTGCGGCGACGTCAGGTTCTTTGGTTATGTGCAGTATATATACTGAAGTTATTTGATGTATATCCTGAAATTTGACACAGTCGATTTTAAGCAGCGCCTCTTGCGTAAAGAATAGGAACTAAATACGGCGATACAAGATATGCCTAGCAAACTACTGCGAAGCCGACGACGTCAGGTTCTTTGGGGAGGAGTACTATAATAATAATAATTAATCGGCTGTTTCCAGTACAAAGTTTCAGCTAAATATCAAAACGGTCACGTGAGCCAGCGTCAAAAAAATCAATTTCGATATAATTTCCAAGAAAATAAGCTACGGTAAAAAACCATTTACCTGCTCCATAAAATAAAGTTCATAGCTAATAGATAACTGAAAAGTTAAATAATATAATTACGAAATTTACAACGCGTTGAAGTGTGGATATTTGAACAACAAAATCCGGACAAAGCTGTTGAAAATTCCAAAACAGGGCGCTTTGCTTGAATGTGAAACTTTTGCGGGCTTTTTACCGCATGATTGCTTCGACGGTCAACTGCTCAAATAGAATAAAGAGTTGCTCTGTATGACTAAACTGTGTTACTAGGTAGATTTAATTGTTTTTTTGGGATTGGTATTATCTACCTTCTTGTGGTCTACGTTATCGCTGACTTTTGCTAGAGGTTACAGCTGAATGAACACAATTTCAAGATAAGGCGCTTTGCTTGAATGTGAAACTATTGTGTGCTTTTTACCTCATGATTGCTTCGATGGTCAACCGATGAAATATAATAAATAAATAAATGTATTACTGGCCATTATTTAATTTCACACAGAGCCATCTAGTCCCAAACTATGCAAAGCTTGTAGTATTGGAACTAGATTACGGTATAACAACATAAATAAGTTTAAGTAATAAAACATACTTATCATACAATACAACACCCAAACACAGAAGAAACATCATTATTTATAACACAAATGTTTACCCTGGGTGGGAATCAAACCCACAATTGACACCTACAGTGCAGAAGGCAGAGCTACTACCGACGGGTTAATAAAGAGTTGCTCTGTATGTAAAATAGCTTACATAGCTACCTATTAATTGTTATTTTGGGATTGGTATATACCTACTAATGGTCTACCCCAAGCAACGTTATCGCTGACTTTTTCTAGTGGTAACGGCAAACAAAACAACTATGGTCATTTGGATACGCCCACCTGGCTAGCGGTCTACCCTCATGCTCTTACAAGTCTAGCACCAAACAGTTCGCTATGTTCCGTTGATGTGCGGCAGAAGCATGTCGTTTGGGTCGAAAGGTTTCATGTGAAAAAAATACTGCTACAAACAAAATAGTACCGTGAAAAATCAAAGCAAGGTCACAATAACCGAATATCGCTGGCATGTTTGAAAATATTTGAAAATACTACCTGCCAATCTATTCGCGATGGTTTCACAAATGGAAACTGCAAATTGAATTGTTCATTTCATATTTTTTTTCTCTTTCACAATTCATGTTGCAATGGATACTTTTAAGCCCTTCGTAAGCTGAGTTCTATTTTTAATATTTTAGACTTATCGTACCAAAAGCTTTGAAAAGTTTATGTGGCAAAAACGACGCGAAATAAAATAATAACATGTCTGACCAATCTCACCAATCCATCTGCCAAACGTAGTTATTATGGCAAGACCCTCCTGTCTTGGAGAAGGCTCGGTCCAGCAGTGGACACCATTGGGCTGTTGATGATGATGATGATGATGATGATTTATTAATAGTCTGACAACCCAACCCTGACGCCACTTTTCATCCTCAGGCAGCCATAGAGGGATGGTGTTGACCCATTTCACAAGATGTACGTGACTGATATAGCCTGCGCAATCCCACCTTAATTAAGACTGGCAGTATAAATTCAACATCTGCGGCATAATTTGTTGATTAGGTATTATATAGTAGCATAACTTATTGTGCTGGCCTGGGACGCCACCGCCGACGGCGAAGCCGATCTCCATTGGCTTAAAATTAGCTTCATGAGAACTAGAAACTATTTTTACTACCGGGCATGTGTCATATCCAAAATGGCGTTTCCCATCTCAAAAGTGTACACATGTTATGAAACCTATCCGTTCAGTACATTTGACGGTAAAAATCGTTTCTAGTTCTCATGAAGCTAATTTTAAGCCAATGGAGATCGGCTTCGCCGTCGGCGGTAGCGTCCCAGGGCCGGACTAGCTATAGGATAACCAATTGGTTGCCCTTGATCGGCACATTACTTTTAAATTATTTTTTTAAATAAAAAATACCCAAATCGCTTCAAGTGTGCCTTTAATATTTGAAAAGTTCCCTCGATTTCTCCTGATGTCGATGAGACCACCTGGAAAGCATACCCATTCAAACAAAAAAAAAATCAAATCGGTCTAGGCGTATTCGAGCAATTGATAAGGGAACAAACAGAAAAAAAAAATCGAATTGAGAACCTCCTGCTTTTTTGAAGTCAGTTAAAAAGACAGAAGTATGAAAAAAAACTTTTTTTTTTCTTGCAAAGAAGTAATAGGAATAGGGAGGTATGTCTTAATAGACATATTTAATCTCCCTCTTTCCTTTATTGCTCTTACAAGGAGAAGGGGAAGAACCTTTGGCCTGTTAATTTTTTGGTAATCCGATCAATATATTGTTCCTAAATTTCTTCTCCCATTTCCTCCCACAGCTGGATACTCCTAGTTGATAATTATCGTTTACAGTATTATCACGTCTAATGGAACGTTGATTAGTGCTGAAGTATTATTCGCATGCACAAGTAGGCAGATTTTAGTATGCTGGTAGGACTTTCAAATGTATAGATGGAAATTCACATAGCCTATATCTCATTGTCCTACACGTAGGCCATTTTCAGCTTTGCATTTTGCATTTGTAATGATGCTATTCGCTCCTAGCCGAATCATTCGCATTTGCACCTACGGGCTCAGAATTCTGCCAACACATTTGCTCAATTGCACCAAATTAAAACATTTTCGAGGTTCGTGCCGTCCTTGTGTTCTAGTTTGCAATATCGAACAGGCTGTATAGGTTTGACGCTTCAACATGGACTAGCGCAGAATAGAAAAAGTAATGGAAAATAGTCCATGGCGGCAATGGATCAGAGTGGAACATAGAAACGTCCACTGATGGATTTGTTTAGTGGATTAGAGAGCGAAAAATCCTAAAATAAAAACATTTTGATTTTTGAGTTAGCAGCCCTGCATTTTTACAGATTGAATGAAATACGTATTCGATGCTTTTACGACTGGTTGTGCTTTGTCTTCATCTCACCTGACTTTCAGGTTATGATAAGGCCGAAGGTGAAAGCGCACTTCACCCGAAAACCTCAACAAACTGAGGAACTGGCTACCTTACCTCTACAAATGCCGGAACACAACAATTTAAAATTGTTGCAATGGTGACAGAATTCGGTAAGATGGTGGTGATTAAACCAAACTAAGCACAAAGTTGTACTCCCCCTGGTGATCAAAGGCGGGACTTCTGGATCTGATACCGGATAGCAAACCACTAGACCACAAAGGCGGTTTGTATGCACAATTATTGCGATATAGTTGAATGAAATGTACCTGGTCTGCGTTAGTTGAGTTTTAAAGACTGGCACATATCTATGTCACGGTCCAACTGCTTCCATAGTATTTTTTTTTTCCAATGTTATTTATCAAATTGAAACTCATAGATTATTCTGACGATCGTATTAACCACGTCTACGAAAAAAACAGCTATTTTTATCAGATAACCTGTTGGGGGGTTATCTGATAAAAATAGCTAATCTATAGCTAAATATCTAGCTAAATAAATAGGTTATCTGATAAAGGGGGTAGCAAAATAAAACGCTATTATTAATATATTTTATAGTGTAGATTACTTACCATGCTACAAGCATAGTTAATAGTCAAAGTTTCGTGAAGACTTAGCATGAAGCTGGGAACAATCAATGTTAGTTTCACCCGAAACTTCACCATTCGTCTTAGATATTAAGCACCGAGCCAGCAAAACGCAACAGCGCGGTACCTGAAATATGCTTCGTATATTTCCTTCTTACCGCACTATGTACTCTGTGACTTTACTCCAGTTTGTGTTTCAGCTACTATTTGACAAATACCTTAAATATTCAACTTCTCCACCTGGCTGGTATTATTTGTGCAAATTTAGGTTTTGTTTTATGATATCAAATTCTAAAGTTCTGCTATACTTGAAATACAGAAATAAAAAGATATTATAGCAGAAACACCAACTTTCACTAGTGATTTTAACGTTATTTCACTGAATAAATACTGATACGGCGGGTTCACATAGTGTAGTAAATAACTACTAGATGGCGTTAAACAGCATTTAGCTGAAATTCATTATGTCACAAAAATAAGGTAAGGTATGCAAGGAGCGTAGTAAGTGGAAATCCACCGTCTCTACCTACCCTTTTTGGGAGACAGGCGTGACTAGTATGTATATGTAGTACTTTTTGTACGTAGTTCTGTATAATGGATCAACTAATGGCCACGTCAATTAAATTCTAATTTCCAATGGGAACGGGGCTATAGCTTTTATCTTGCCAAATTACGAACATAAGTTAACAAGAATTACTGATTTTGATTATTCCAAAATGGGAACATAAAAGGTTAATTAAAGTCATTGTAAAGCTCGTCATACCAGCTATTACGAGTTGAATGTTTTGATAGGTTCATTTTAAACGAAACTTGGTAGGAAAATTTTTCGGAAGTTTGCTTTAAATTGAATGTTCAATTCGCTTAATGCTGAGTGGATTAAGCTTAGTATTTAACCGAGCCATACATCATCAACATATCCAATACTGGATTCAGGTCTCTTCCAAGGTGCGCCACTAAGCCCGATCTTCAGCCCTTCTCATACATACAGTCTCTGCTAGTCTATTCGTCATCGCACCATCTACTTATTATATAATTAATAAATAAATGAATAGAATGTTTGATAAATATGATGCAGGATATTAAAGGGAAGAGAAGATTGTTGAGATTCATTGTGTGAAATATCACTATAGCTAGTGACTATAATGGCGCTAGAGCCTTTAAGGTCAAACTCTAAGCAATTTTCTGTTTTGTCGGAGCGCGGATTGCCAATGCCTATTGGCAGCTTCTGGGCAAGCTCGCTCCATCGTAGACCTCCCAGGCCAGGCATGCGTAGAGGTCAAAAGCATACCCATTAAATAAAAGGTCATATCAGAAAAGAGAGTAAGTCCTCAGATGACGTCAGATAGAGGAGAATGCATAATGCAGAATACAGAGGCCATATCACGTTAAGACGTCATTTAGTATGGGATATAGGGATAGGGGATTAATTAATTATGTAACGGTATATACGGTATCTTGTTTGGCTGATTATGTACGTATGTTTAATGCTTTCAAGTATAACTGAAAAGGAGAAGGATACAAATATGTAAAATAATCAAGCAAAATAACTAGTAGTTCGCCACGAACTGAGATCTCGTGTTGTCTGGTTTGTGACGGAGATTATTTCTCAAATAGAACGTAATTAACAAGCGATCCTTTGATCGTTAGTTCGATGTGCTTTCATACCTTACTTACTTTTTACTCAAGCATTTTTTTCCGAACACTCTTTATTTACCCGACTGTTTGAGGCTCCTTCGTGTTGCTAACTTATTGTCCTTATTAACATGAAATAAAGGTTGATGAGGTTTTGAAAAGTTCTCTCAAAACTGTTGCCTAAGTAGTCGTGGTTTAAAAACCTACTCCACCAGCCCACGGATGGATGTCGTAATCACAACCAATAAGGCAGCAGCTTTTTTCTTTGTGTAATCAAAACTTTAACTGTGAGCACCGTCTGCTAAAGCGTGGTGTTTATGGCCGTACCTTACAGTTATTATAGACGAAGTTCTTTCCATATTGTAGTGGACAATAATGTACTGTTGATATGGAATTTGCGCAGTCAAAACCCTTGGATGACCACCTAAAAATAATTCTTGGATTTTATCTCAACCTCTATTTCATATGAAAACCTTTCAAACTACGAACACAAATTTATTTTTATAATTTCAGAAAGAGATCAACGCTTTCTGCGGCTTTGTAGAGGGTAGGAGCCGAAAGTCCTAGGCAGAGAAGACGTCAGGGTTTGTTTTCAAGACCTGCGGCTCCCTCTAAGGACGGAAAAGGTGGCTTCAATCATTGTATTTAGTTTTTTTTTTAGGCCTCAAAATTCATCAATCTAGAATTAACGCAAATCCCATTGTACCGTCACCTAACTTGACTAAAAGTAGTAGAAGCCCCTTGTGAAAGGGCTCGTCCGGAGAATTACTACCACCATACTTATTTCAGCCGCCAAGCAGCATTGCTGTGTTTCGGTTTGAAGGGTATGGTAGCCGGTGAAATTTCGGCTACGTGAGGCTTAACACCTTTATGCCTCCAGTTGACGGACGCAATGCAGTGCCGTGTAGGCTGTTTTCTGTGGGTGTGACCTATGCAGTAAGGCTTTGTTATAGGCAAGAGTACACTTAACAGCAGGTGCGCTACTTGCTTGTCCCGTCTCCTAGTAGTATAAAAAAAAAACCTGCTCTGGTCAGACAAAATTCCAATGTTATCACTAATCCTCAACCTTTTTGGAAAGTCATTAGTCAGTGTAAAATTACCTCCCCAGTTTTAAACGTATTCCTCGAGGTGCCCGTCTCTCTGTCGCCACTGCTCTTGGACGAGCCATCAAAAATGCAGTATCTAAAAATAATAAAAACAAGAGGCTTGGAAACATTCATAATATTTTCGTATAGTGTATACTATACGTAAATAAAGATTTAGATCCAAAAACATCATTAACTATTAGAATAAAGCCAAATTGTGTAAGGTATACTGCTCGCGATGAATGCACACCTTTATGGTGTAATAATCAGGACCCGATTAGAAATTCTAAATTTAAACCATCCTCCGAGTCTGCTCTCTTCAAACTTGTAGAGAGTAAGATTAGCGATGGTGATCCATCGCTAATCTTACCGTCATCTAATCGTCATCTAATCGTTATCTTAACATCATTAAGGGTGCCTCCCGTATACTTTTTTCTAGTGACACGATAGCCCTTAATTCTGTTGAAACCCTCATTTCTCTTGAAAGTAAACATCCGGCCCCGGGGCAGATTTTCACCTCCCCGATGCACCTCAAGATAGTGATTGCACTGTTGAGGCGACCAGTCAGGATGTACTCAGTGCCGTTATGTCCTTTCAGAGTGGCTCAGCCACTGGCCCGAATGCTGTGTCACCACAGCATCTACAGGACTTGCTATCAGGTGGGTCTGGCCATGCGGGTGATGTCCGTCTTGAAGAACTGACGGCATTGATCAACCTCATGCTCGCGGGTCGAGTCAGCAAGATTACATAAATCTTATATTGTGCTATTATTTGTGCTTTAAAAAAAAAGGATGGCGGTATGATACCCATAGCCGTAGGCACCACCTATTGCCGCCTTGCAGCCAAAGTCTGCTGTCGCAAAAAAGCCGCGTACCTAGGCGACTATTTCCGATCTTTGGTCCTCCGTTTTTTCCACCTTCGAGAGCATTTTGTCTCCCGATAGTGGATAAATATTGGGGACAACATCCCCGTGCTGTGGGGGCAGAAGCGCGGGGAACCGCAACAGCTTCCTAAAAGCATTATTGAATTGAATGTTATGGTTCACCATCTAAATTAATTTACAAGAACAAAACTATTTCGTCTGCAGTTGCATGTCAGCAAGATGACCCTCTTGGCCCGGCCATTTTTAGCCTTGCCATTCGTCCAATTATTCAACGCCTTAAATCTAAATTTAATGTTTGGTATCTAGATAACGGAACCCTAGGTGGCGATGTGGACTCAGTATTTGGCGTCCTAAAAATTATTATAGATGAATTTAGGCAGATTGGCTTACAACAAAATTTTTCAAAATATGAAATATACATTTCAGACACATGTTTGGACAGAAATACAATTATTCAAAAGTTTGAGACTTTGGCTTCCAATGTTACCATTGTAGATCACTGTTCACTCTTTTCCGGGTTTCGTCGACGACAAAATTTAAAATTATATGAAGGTTTCGGATAGACTTTCAAAAATTAACTCACATATGGCTTTCAGCATTATAAAATTTTGTCTTTTTGTCCCAAAATTTACTTATGATTTACGATGTTGTCAACTGTGGAAACACAGTGAGCTATTGGAAGACTTAGACAACATACTAAAGAACACCCTTTCTACGGTTTTGAATATTGAGTTGGATGACAGAGCATGGTCGCCGGCCTCATTGCCTGTTCGATTGGGCGGCTTAGGTATACGCAAAATTTCTAGTGTTGCTTTACCAGCGTTCTTATCTTACGTCTATAGTACACATTCTTTGGTTGAGAAAATTCTAACACCAGCAATTTTGGCTGTAACTGGCAATATACTCCAAATTTCTTATCTTAACGAGGCTCGAAATGCTTGGCATAGTGCTTGTCCTAATACCGATCCCCAAAACACCTTTCGACTCAACGGCAGTGGACGAGCCTCTGTGCGAGTTGACACGGAATTATCTATTACATACGGGCTCAACCTCCACAGATCGTGCTCGTCTCTTAGCTGTTTCAAAATGGGAATCAGGTCCTTGGCTGCAAGCACATAAATCTTACAATACCGGTACACTTATGGATCCTGTAACTTTCCGTATTGCCACTTGTCTTCAGTTGGGTGCAAGATGCTGCGCCTCTCACCAGTGCCGGTGCGGTGCGGCCGTAGATCAATTCGGTTTTCACGGACTTTCGTGCACAAGGTCTGCCGGCACGATTTCGCGCCACGCAAGTCTTAATTACATTATCCGTCGAGCTTTTACCAGTGTCAATGTGCCAGCCGTTCTTGAACCGAATGGTCTGTTACGTGATGATGGTAAGCGGCCCGACGGTATGACTCTTGTCCCTTGGGAAATGGGTAGGCCTTTGGTGTGGGACGCTACCTGCGTCAACACCCTAGCGCCATCTCATCTGCCTGGGACATCAGTTAGGGCTGGTGCGGCGGCTAATTCTGCCGAGGATCACAAAAGGCGTAAATATAGTGGTCTCGACCGAGCTTACCTATTTAAGCCTTTTGGGGTGGAGACCTTGGGTCCGTGGGGAGCTGGTGCCCTCTGTGTTATCAAAAAACTTGTAGGGCTTTGGATTGAGGTGACACGTGACCCAAGGGCTGGCTCTTATGTAGGTCAGCGAATAAGCATAGCTAATTCAGCGTGGCAATGCAGCTACGGTCTTTGGTACGCTTCCGTCTGGTTTTATTTATTTATTTTATTGACATTCTTAAATATAACATTACAGAATGTACATCCAATGCGTTATATTTGAAAAACTTAAATCATTACCTTCAGACATTTACATACAAAAATAATCATTTAAACATAAAAAAAATAAAAAATAATTATTAGGTCCTTACAAATGAAATTGGCGTTTTGTCGTACTGGCCACTTTGATCTTAAATATCTCCTCTTTGGTTAGGAATTCCAAATTCAAATTTAAACAGCTATTTACTCATGCATTTGTGTTTCGAAAACCGTAATTCATTTGTTTTTTTCTCTTTTGCTTTTTTTTTCTGCGTCACGCATTTCACAAAATGGAAAACTTAAAATATCGCATTATTTACGAGTACGAGTTCCACCGTGGCACCAGTGCTGCAGAAACGGCTCGAAGGATTAATGATGTGTATGGTGGTGGTGTCGCAAAAGAAAACACGGTGCGTTTTTGGTTTCAACGCTTTCGTTCTGGAAATTTCGACCTGCAGAACAAGCCCCGTGGACGGCCGGAGACCAAGGTCGATAATGATGAATTGAAGGCTATTGTGGAAGCAGATCCATCGCAAACCACATCACAGTTAGCTGCAGGCTGCGGTGTTAGTGACAAAACCGTTTTAATCCACTTGAAGCAAATTGGGAAGGTGAAAAAGCTTGAAAGGTGGGTACCTCATGAATTGAGTGAAGCAAACCGACAAACGCGCGTCGACTGCTGCGTTACATTACTCAACCGGCACAATAATGAAGGAATTTTAAATCGGATCATTACATGTGATGAAAAGTGGATCCTGTACGATAATCGTAAGCGCTCATCGCAATGGCTGAACCCTGGTGAACCAGCAAAATCTTGCTCCAAGCGAAAATTGACTCAAAAAAAGTTACTTGTAAGCGTTTGGTGGACTAGTGCCGGTGTCGTACACTATAGCTTTCTTAAATCTGGTCAGACGATTACGGCTGATGTCTATTGTCAGCTGCAAACCATGATGGAAAAGCTCGCTGTTAAACAACCGAGACTTTTCAATCGCTCTACGTCACTGCTGCTTCAAGACAACGCTAGACCACACACGGCCCAACAGACGATTACCAAATTAGAGGAGCTTCAATTGGAATGTCTAAGACATCCACCATACTCTCCGGACCTTGCTCCAACAGATTGCCATTTTTTTCGAAATTTGGATAACTTCTTGCAAGGAAAAAAATTCAATTCCGATGAGGCAGTCCAAACCGCTTTCAAATATTTCATTGATTCCCGTCCGAATGGTTTTTTTAGTAAAGGGATCAATGAACTACCTATAAGATGGCAAAAGTGTATAGATAGCAATGGTACATACTTTGATTAATAAAATATATTTTAATATGAAAAAATTGCCTTTATGTTCCTCCCATACAAAACGCCAATTTCATATGTAAGGACCTAATACAACAATAAAAATACAAACAAGTGCTAATACATATAAAGTAACATAAAGGTAATTTTCTTTCGCAGTAAGCTAGAACCTCTCTCTCTATCATTTTCCAGCCGTCCGCAAACAGATCCACCTGAGGTTGGTGTACTGGTCTGGAACAGTTGAGCTACCTATAGGCCGTTTGTAACGGTCCTTGGGTAATTTGACTGATTCCTTTGTACATAGTTAGTTAGTTTAATTATACATTTTATTGAATAAAGATATTTGTAAAAAAATATAACATATAATAACGTTATATTTATACAGTTTAAATTTCATTAAAATCGGATTATCTGGTAACTAAATTGTTGTGTTCCGGCATTTAGAGGTAAGATGTAAGATGGTAAGATGATAAGATTAGAGGTAAGATGTCAGTTCCTCAGACTATTGAGGATTCCGGTTTACGTGCGCTTCCAGCTTCGGACTTATTGTAACTTGGAACCAGGTGAGATGAAGGCCAAATGCTTCCCCGTCGTATAGTAAAAAAAAGTTAGATATTACAACATTTTGGAGACAGACCACTATATTAACAAAATAAAAGAAATAATATTAAAGGATTACAAGATACGTGATTTTTTACGTGTCCGCACTTTGCCGGTTTTATTCATATTTTTAGCAATCCACTTTGTGATTCAAGTGTTTCACCATCTTAAAACCTCTTCGGTATTTCTCGGTTTCTTCGTAATGTATTGCTATTTTTTGTCAATCTTCTTTATTACACATTCTGCTTGTGTAATGTCAGTGTATACCATTAAGAAATAGCTTTGTAGATAAATGGAAGCATTGAGATACCTCTCAATGCTTCCTTGCCTAAGAGATTTTTTATCGAGATAATTATTTGGTATAGTTTACCTTAATTCGTTTTTAGATTAGCCTTATTTTTTAAGGGTTGGTTTTTTTATATTATATCATCAAAACACATTGTGGATTCATCACTACATACAGACTATTTTTGACTGTTATGAACAATATTTTTTGTATTCAGTGTTAGGATTGTCCGTATTGGTTCTCTAACCGAGAGAGCCTTGATCATAAAGCTTTAGCTTTACAAAAAACAACCTAAATATTGCGGTAGATAAAAAGACGTTATTTTGATTAATGTATATGGGTTAATTGGTGGTTCAATTTGCGAGATCTTCTTTCAGTACAAACGATATACAGAAGACAAGTGCCGACTATACCAATTGTACGATAAAATCAAGGACTAGTATTTCTAGTGGCAGGAATAAGAGTGGGATGAATTGTGCGAGAGACGATATGCATGTGAGAGGAGTGGATGCTGAAAAATTACCGAAAATGTGTGGTATTTTGTTTCGACTACCTGAAGAAGGCAACGTGTGTTGTTCACAGCACCCAACGACCTAAATAACTTTTCGGACACATTTATTTTGTTGTTATTTTATAAATAGCACGTCTTATAAATTTAATATACATGCATTAGTACTAAGGCTTAGCTGTTGAAATAAACGGTTTTATTTATTTACAGATTTAATTGTTCACACAAAACACACACCAAGTTGAATTCATACATTCTCAATTTTGAAAGTGTTCTACATTTGGGCACATAGTCATCATACATATATTTTTTTATTATCAAACACGGAAAACATTTTTTTTTTCAAAAATTAACATTTCCAGAAAAACTATAAAAGTATATTATTTTTTGAAAGCAGAACTTTTTTTTTCAAATCGAACACGTAACTTCTTATATGACTTATCGATAACTCACGGTTTCAAACTTGGCCTCAGTTTGGAAGAAAGCTGGAAAAAAACTAATGAATCAAGCCTTTGTAACGACGTCGCAATCACAAGTATAAAATAGACCAACAAAGTAGGTCTTCAATTCCGGAAATATCCCAATCCAATTTCTAGATCTAATGGCAGGGTCTTTATATCGCGGCGATGGATATTGCATTGTCTTTTGGACACAGTCGGTGAATCCAGTAAGGCATGGACTAAAAAGTAAATTTATCAAAAAATTACTAAAAACTCCTCACGCTTAAGATATAAAATTATTTATTGTTCTACAATGTAAAACAAACACAAACAAGGAGATGTAGCAATGGGTTTTTCGCTTGAAAATATATCTGCCAGACAACCTTTGCATTGAATTAACTGTTAGAAGGATGGGGTAACAATGACGTTAATAATAATATTCTAAAATAAATATAGTAATTTAACATATTTTTTTAGTATCACCCATTTTTTAAATTACTCATATCCATCCTTTTACAAATCACACTAAGTAGTTACCTATATACAGTCGACAAAGAGAAGAGATAAAGGCAAAGGGCTTTCCTTGGACAAATACTAATAAAATTGAGCTTTGGTAGAGAGTAAAGAGGCCGCATAAGACATGGAACAGAGGCCTTAATACGAATGTCTTATGTCAACGGATCGAAAAAAACTTCTGTCATACTTCATGTTTCGTTTTTCGTAGTAGAACTCCTGTATTGCAAGTTACTGTGTGTCTCCAGTCTCCACCAGATGACGTTGTGTGCGTAAACAAAACATTTTATTGGCTCCAAGGTTCAACGGGTTGAAACTATCGCAGCTTATTGGAGACGAGCCATTTACCGGGAGCGATCCTAAAGTCGGCCTAATTGTGTGGAAATGAACATTTGAATAGGTAAAGTGGTAGGCTTAGTAAGTTATGAAGGTTTGACTTTAAAATTAGCTTTTATTAGCAAATTTTAGTCAAGAAGTGTGTGGCCAAGTAGAGGCAAGAATAGAGGCGGTTGTGGTTTCAAATCCAGTTGTGCACCAGTGACTTTTCGGTTTTCTAATGCATATTTGATACGTCATGCACATGCTCTGACGGTGAAGATCATTTCATAATGAAACCGGAATGTTCCTAGGATCATAAATCCAAATGGCATTTGTAATTTTAGCTATTGTGCGGCGATTGGCTTGCAACATAGCTTGTAACCAAATTAAAAAAAAATGGTGGTTGGACTGGTTGCCCGCCTAGCTAGCTATCACCATCTTACTTAAGTCTGTTGACATAACAACGATATTAAAGTATTGAGTTCCGGCATTTAGAGGTAAGATAGCCAGTTCCTCGGTCAGTTTAGGATTTCGGGTGAAGTGATTTCGGGATCTACTTTCGCTCTAGCATACTTGACACCTAGTGAGATAAAGACCAAGCGCTTCTCCGTCATACAAAAAAAAAAATACTGATTGAATGCAAACTGGGGGCATGCATGTGCCTTCTTACTCCCATTCAGGTAGTCTGACCAGCTAAAAGTTTTTTTTTCATTGTACGACAAGCACTTCCCCGACGTACAACGAAAAAAAAAAACTTCATCTCACCAGATTATTCAAGAATGATAAGGCCGAAGGTGGAAGCGCAGTTTACCCGGAAACTTCAACCACCTGAGGCTAGTTTACCTCTAAATGCCGAAACACAGCTAATTGTTGTTTTGGCGACAGACTTAAGTATGATGGTGGTAGCTAGCCAGGCGGACTGAGCAAAGTCCTACCACCAACCAAATCAAGCACTAGGTATATTGTACTTCCCATGGGGATCGAACCCGGGACCTCTGGATTTGACACAGGTGGTCAAACCACTAGACCATGGAAGCGGTTAAATAGGATATTATGACCTTTTACGCGTCGTGGTGTAAATGGCAAAGAATCGGAGTCGCTAAAGACAGGTTGTCAATGCCTGTAAAACGAGTCCTGTGTGATCACGATCTTCATTTATAAACCAACTACAATTAACCAATAACGATCAATAACGATACAAGTAACGGTCCTTAGGTAATCTGACTGATTCCTTTGTACTTAGTTAGTTTAATTTATTGAATAAATGTATACTTGTAATTAACCAATAATACCAACTACAAAGATCGAATCTATGTCTGGTCGACAACTAGTCAGCAAGTTTTTTTAAAAGAAACCCGTTTCCGCAGTTGAATAATGTATTCACCGCGGCAGTAAATAATAAAATGTTTATGACTCTCTCGATCTTTTTCTCTTTGTCATAAAATGTATCTAAATTCATAGGACCTTCAATACTTTCCTCGTGGGAAATCTGGAAAAAACGTTTATATCGGCAGGTCGGAACCTACTTTTTTACATAATATGAATGGGAATGAGATAAAATTTGAATTCACAGGACTTGTTGAAATTTTATAAAATTGTAAGGGAATAGACCCACACACACACACCAGCAGATCTTAGGTTCTTGTTCACACAACTTTACAGTTCACATAGTATTTTATTATAAATGGAAGAAATGGGAGTTATCTGATTTAACGAGGCGGGATACATACACGTGAATAATTATATTAATCTATTCCAAAACCACTATGATACTGGAAATTTCGCGCACAATAACAGCACAGCCGGCGTAACCGCAACCAAAACAAATTGTGAAATAATTATATAATTATTATTGTCAGATGCGATTGGCTACACAGTATAGCATATTAGTGTACTGTTAGTGGTTAAAGTAATCTATGTTAGGGGAACTCCAGGACTTGATAAGCACGACACAGTTTTTGTTAGATTTTAGATTCTAAACTTATCGTCGATACGAAAAAGTTATACCCCGTCGTACAATAAAAAAATAAATCTTCTAAATATATATATCTCAAAGGTGACTGACTGTCTGACATTGCGATCTATCGGGCTGAGACTTTGCATGCATAAAGCTACTATAACGTAGGCATTCCCTGAGAAAAGATTTTGAGATTTTGCATTTGTTTTATTTCGGTTTAGTAGTTTTGGTTATAGACTTTGCTTTGTATTTGGCATTTGTTTTGTTTTTGTTTGGTTTAAGTATAAGTTTTGTCGGTTAGACTTTTTTAAAATGACTTAAGAAAATCTGAACGTTAATGGAGAAGTTTAAGAATGTACTGTCGTTTTTAAGTTTTGTAGGCCCTAATTTTTAAAAGCCCTAAACAAAAGTAAAGCCGCAAAAACTTTACCTAATTAATAATAATACTTCTTAACGCGAGCGAAGCCGCGAGCAAAAGCTAGTATATCATATAATTTATCGGTTGGTCTACTTAAAAACAATTTCATGCTTAGAATGCTTAGAACAATGTAGAAATTGTCATAAGATTCGAAGATCGTGAAAACTCCTCATGTTATTAAATCGTCCTCCTCAAATCGTAGTCTTCGTTACTGAGGATCGTATTTTCCATGTGGAATTAGCTTAGCTCAGACAATGTTCCACCGGCTACGTCTGTTCTGTCAATCAGTAGGAGTATGTCGTCACTCTATTTTCTGGCTGTGTGACTGAAGAACTCGAAGAACTTATATGAAGGACAGTCTAATCTTCATCTTGAACTCATGTAAGTTAGAAGCGTTAGTGCGGAAAGCAGTCCAAGGTATATGTTATGGTAAAATATCATCTAACCTGCACGCACTCATCGTATGACAGTGGACTGATAAAATCATTACAGGGTGGTCTTTACAATAATACTTCTTCTATCTCATTCCGTGTCCTCAAAAGTAATTAATTTTTCCATCAACTTTCCAAATAACTACCGCAAAGATTAAAAATTAAAGCAATCACGATCTCGGAACAACTCTCCGTTCTAAAAACTCCGTAAAATAAATTTAAATACGTCAGCAGTATAAAATTCATTTCAAAATTTTGCTGAAAATTTCCTTCGCTCTGAAATAGCCTCCCATCCCATCGCGGCTACGAACCTTAAGTAAAATTTAATTTCATTGTCTTTGTCTAATTAAAGTGTAACGATCAAAATGTGCCATTGTTATCATGTGAGATAAGAATAATACAAAAAATAGACGGTTTTTGTCTTCGAGAATTTACTTAATCTGTTTACTAAAGCCATGAGAATATTCTCCCGGAATCATCTGTGATCGTACATTTTTTATTTTTTTTATAAGATGGTTAGGCCAAGCACATTATTGCTCCCCCTAGGGAATCGAATCCAGGACTTCTAGATCTGACACCGCTGGGCAAATCACAAGACCACAGAGTGGTTTAAAATTTAGGTTTTCATATAAATAGCCGCCTTTTTAGTCTAGTGGTTCAACCCACCGATTTCAGACTTAGAGGTCCCGGGTTCGATCCCCAGGGGATAACAATATTGTGCTTAGTTTGGTTGATGGTAGGATCTTGTTCAGTCCGGCTGACTACCACCATCTTACCTTATTCTGTCGCCATAACAGCAATTCATAATAAACATTTTGTGTTCCGGCATTTAGAGGTAAGATAGCCAGCCATGTAATGATAAAACGAGGCTGGTTTAGTCTACCTCATTGTGGGCCTGGAGTAGGCAACGGAATCGCTGGATATTGGAAGCGGTTACTGCTGAATGATCAAAACACTTGTGGCACCTATCAACCTGGCTAGCAACCAACCTTGTACAGATGTCTGGTGCCAAACAGTTTGCTGTGTTCCATCGGTGCGTGGGAGAGCCAGCGTCTTCTGGTCAAGCTTGCTCCATTGTGACCTCATCCTCGCTCTGGTCTAGGGCTAGATCAGCCAAAAGGTCAAGAGCTGACCTCAGCACTCATCCAATTTGAATCTGTGGAGTGACGGAATCACAGATAGAGCATGTTTTAGCCCAGGGCATCGTCTACTTGATACCTATTAGTATAAAAACTGCACATGTGGTTTCCCCATGTATATACTTTATCCATGCTAAATTGGATTTCGATCCATCCAGCCGTTTTTTTGCCGAGGACAGGTTACAAAAAATAATAAGCAAACATAATCACTTTCTAATATATCGGACTATGCAAGGAGTGCATAGAGACGGTTAATAAAAAAATGAAAATAGATCAAACACAATAGCAAGAATTAGTAATATGAGCTTATACCTACGAATTTGTTAATATTAGGTATCACTACCTATTGGTTGTATTATTCCATAGATTAAACAATTCAATAGTCGCATAGCAATCAGTCAATGTAACAGATGTAACATCAATTTTAGCAAAATTGCAATGAACCTGTAAGAATGCTACTATGCCAGACATATCAACCTAAGAGCGTTCGGAGCCTAACCATAACGTCTTAAAGCATTATCGTTTTGATATTATATGAATGTTTTACGTGGTCGTGGTACTTCTGATCCTAAAATACAGACACTGACAACTCATCGTTTGTCAGAACATGTTCACTCCTCTTCTCACTTCTATCAGCCGTCAAATCTCTTTGTCCATTTTCCTATTATTTCGTCATCGAATCTATTAAATGATTCAACTTTTACTTTTGGGTAGGTGAGATCTAGTGTTTTACCCCGGGCAACGGAATAGTTTCCTTTTCTCGTGGTTTGGACCGGTGAAGATTCTTGCACCTGTGACCTGGCTTGCAACCACCCTCCTGCCGGAGCCCGGTTCAAAAAGATTTGCCGTGAATCGTCGGTACGCGCGAGAGCCAGTGCCTTCTGGGAAAGCTTGCTCATTTGTAGACCTTGCTCTATCCTAGTCCTTGATAAGCCTTGAGAAAAGACCCATCATTAATTGAAATCAAAAACTTTTTATGCCAATTTTAAGTTTGTGATAAAATAACCAGACAGTAGCTAACACAAATAACTGATACCACTACGTAGTATTTCTCTCCTAACATCAAATTAGATGATGATCTACCCTAAGACCCTGAACCATTAATGTGAAATACAACTCATTAAGAGACAGAAGGGGCTAAGGAGCCTAAGCCTATTGAAAATAAATAGCAACACGGAATGAGTCTTCCTCAGACGAATTCTTTTCTCGGCGAGTTTTTGCTCTCAGAATCTCGTGAATGTTTGTCATTTTGCGTTTTTAACAAGAATTTACTATTCTAAAAACATCAAATATGATCCGTTTGAAACTATATTTATGACATTTATTCAATAAAAAGTACAATTAAACTAACTATGTACAAAGGATCAGTCAGATTAACTAAGGACCGTTACAATCGGCCTATAGGTAACTCAACTGTTCCAGACCAGTACCAGACGGAAGCGTGCCCAAGACACTGGCTGCATTGCCACGCTGAATAGCTATGCTTATTCGCTGGCCTAAATAAGAGCCAGCCCTTGGGTCACGTGTCGCCTCAATCAAAAGCCCCGCAATATTTTTGAAAACCCGGAGGGTTTGAAACTTGATTTGTGTAGGGATTGTTAAAAGTTCGCCTAGCTACCACTGTCTTACCTAAGTCTGTCGCTATAACAACAATTCTAATAGTTGTGTTCTGTTATTCAGAGATAAATAGCCAGTGCCTGAATATTTAATATTTAACCGACTCTGTGGTCTAGTGGTTCAACCCACCGATTAAAGATCCATAAGTCCCGGGTTCGATCCCCAGGGGCGTTACAATATTGTGTCAGTTTAGTTGGTGGTAGGACTTTGTTTCAGTCTACCTAGTTAGCTACCACCATCTCTCGTAATTCTGTCGCCATGATAACAATTATAAAATTGTTGTGTTCCGGTATTTAGAGGTAAGATAGCCAGTTCCTCAGTTTGTTGAGGATTCCGGGTGAAGTGCGCCTCCTCTTTCGGCCTTATCTTAACTTGTAACTATAGGTGAGATTAAGGCCAAGCGCTTCCCCGCCGTAGAATAAATAAAAACCCGGATATTTATGAGAACCCTTAGTAATCCAGAGTGCTTATTAGGTACAAATGACGTGGCTGGATATTTTGCCAGCTAAATTAAATATCACGAGCCCTTTTATACTCGGATGCCATACAAGGCTCTAAGTGTCTGATTAATAAGAAAGGTTTTTTATGAATCATTTTCGACACTACGATGTCCAAACCACAGATAAGAAACCTTTAATTTCAGATAAGACATGAACCCAACTTATTATGTGTATTATTATCATGATTTATTTACTTATTGCAACAAATGTAAAAACAAATCATCTCTGCAATAGAGTACGTCTCATAACATATTCTTTAGTTTTATTATCTCAAATATTTGCATGGAAATAAGCGGAGGCAGTGTTGCAGCGGATCGGATGAAATATTTTATTTCCTTGTTGCAACGGATGAGTAAAAATAAATACACCCCAGTCATAACCGGATTTAGAATTCATTGCAAAAGTATATATAGTGTTGAATAATACTAATATTATTGAGGCGGAAGTTTATTTGGATGGATATTTGTTTTTTTTTTCATTTCAAAACGAAAGAACGGATAAAACTGAAACGTCGCACATTACACTGCTCAGACTAGGAATAATATAAAGATAATTTTGATGAGGAAATAGTATGTACTACTTATGTGCTTTTTTTTCAACCAATTCAAAATTATAAAAAAAATCTTCTGTTATATTCAAATATACCATTAACTAGGTACCGAGTAAATCAAACATGCTATATAAAATGTGGAGAGTTTCTCGTAAGCATGTAGGTATCTAATACCATGGGGACATTGAATGTGGTAGGTACTTTTAAAGCATTCCCCGGCCTGCCAGATAAATAAACCTATCACTCATTTCCCACGAGGCTACCCCAGGCTATTTACATAAAATCCCTGATGTTACTATTATTGTCCATAGCATCCTTTTTTTACGACTGATTGTAGATTGATAAAAAGCAAATTGTCTGAAACCTTAAAATGATGAGAGATGGTTTTGCGTGGAAAATCAGTGTTTTAGCCGCCGCCACAAGCATGTACTATATACAGTACCTAGGACAACGGCCGTGCCTTCCGAAGTGAAGAATCATCTTATTTATCGAATAATTGATTTATTTTGTTTTTTTTTATGTGTACTACGCCAGCTTAAAACCCAGCACCGCCGTGAGAGCTATACCGTGGTAGGGCACCACTAGGCTATCGAGGTGTATCTATCTGAACGGGAATGGCAGATAAGGCTGTTGCGTCGTAGATCCGTATAATGTTACTAGTAATAATAAGGCTTTTAAAAATAATAATAACAATTTATTTATTTCAATCACAATTTTAAGCTTAGGCATCTCAATAATATTATTTTACATAAATCAATTTAATATTAGGTGTAGGTACAAATAATGTGTGAGTGGTTATAAAAAGATAAAAAAAATACAAAATTTAAACAATAAATTCAAGTACCTACGTAGTCTCATAGATTATGTACTATATTATTTAAGGAGGTTTCATGTTAGTTATCAAGTAATTATAATGGTTTATGACATACCTAATTACAATGAATTTATATAGTAAACAATGCATAAATTTTAATATATAGGCTTTGCTAGCTCTTGCGGTAGGATACCCTGAGTATGCAAAAGCTAGTTACATTTTAAAAGGTGACTGATCCATTTTTTTGTTGTAGTTATCTAAGTTGAGTAGTGAGGTTGTGATGTAGTGCAATGTAATATAGTGTAGCGTAATCTAGTATAGTATTGTGTTGTGTAGTGTAATGTTTATTGAGAAGAGTAGTGGAATTACGTGTATTCTAAATGAGTATAGTGGAATATAGTAAAATATAGTGTGCGATTGTAGTAGAATAAGTATAGGTAGTTCAAGCATGAGTGGATCATGAAATTATGCTTAGGAGCTTTCCTGTAGTATCGTAGTCTAAATGTAAGAGGTAACTGTTTAACTGTTTTTGTAAACATTACTCTGTGATATCATCATCATTGGCCTACACACGTCCACTGCTGAACATAGGCCTCCCCCAATCAACGCCTTATAAAGCAATCCTGAGCCACTTTCATCGATCCACTCTGTGATAAATGAGGGGTAAAATCATCGGCCATGCCATTTTAAAAATGTCGCAAACTACATTTAAATCGGAGTGCGGTACTACAAGACCTGAATAAATAAATATATAATAATATGCTAACGAAATCAACACATAAAATAACTAGCTTTTGCTGGCGGCTTCGCTCGCGTTAAGAAGTATTATTATTAATTAGGTATAGATTTTGCGGCTTTACTTTTCTTTAGCGTGTGTAAAAAATTAGGGCCTACAATAAATTTTAAGTTAAAAACGACAGTACATTCTTCAACTTCTCCATTAACGTTCATATTTTCTTTAGCCATTTTAAAAAAGTCTAACCGACAAAACCTATACTTAAACCAAACGAAAACAAAACAAATGCCAAATACAAAGCAGAGTCTATAACTAAAACTACTAAACCGAAACAAAACAAATGCAAAATCTCAAAATCCTTTCTTAGGGGATGCCTACGTCATAGTAGCTTCATGCATGCAAAGTCTAAGCCCGATCGGTTTAAAATTGACAAAGTTTCATACAAACTTTCATCCCTTATTTTATCCCCTTGGGGGTAGAATTAATCAAAATCCTTTCTTAGCGGATGCCTACATATAACATCTACCTGCATGCCAAATTTCAGCCCGATCCGTCCAGTAGTTTGGGCTGTGCGTTGATAGATCACTATGTCAGTCAGTCACCTTTGAGTTATACACAGTCAGGTCATAAGTATTGTCACACAGTAAAAACTTTTCTTTTAGAATGCTGGCCACAAAAAAAAATATTGTATTCGAATTTCGAATTGTTCATGAAAATAAAAATGTATACTATTTAGAATTTTACTCATTTTTAAATATGGAATGGACGCTTAAAGAAGACCGTGTTGCAGTTATTGCGTGGCATCGTTGCGGTTACGCGCCAATTCAATTTTTTGACATACTGAAAAATTTGAATATAACCAAAAGATTCGTTTATCGTACCATCAAACGATACAATGAAGACTCTAGTGTAGATGACAGGTCAAGAAGTGGTCGCCCTCGGTCTGTTAGGACTCCATCAGTGATAAAAGCTGTGAAGGCGCGAATTCAAAGAAATCCCAAACGTAAGCAGAAACTGTAGGCCCTTCAGATGGGATTCAGCAGAACCACGGTGAAAAGGGTGTTAAATGAAGACTTAGGGCTTCGGGCATATCGAAAAAAAAAGGACATTGTTTAAATGCTCGTCTAATGGACCTGAGACTGAAGAGATGCCGCGCTTTGTTGAAGCGGTACGCGGGAAAAAAATATCGGGAAATTCTTTTTTCGGATGAAAAACATTTTACCGTAGAAGAGAGCTACAACAAACAAAATGATAAGGTGTACGCACACAGTAGTGAAGAAGCGAGCAACCGTATTCCGCGTGTCCAACGAGGTCATTTTCCATCCTCGCTCATGGTATGGTTGGAAGTTTCTTATTGGGGCTTAACAGAGGTACATTTTTGTGAGAAAGGTGTAAAAACGAATGCAGTTGTGTATCAAAATACAGTCCTGACGAACCTCGTGGAACCTGTTTCTCATACCATGTTCAATAACAGGCACTGGGTATTCCAACAAGATTCGGCGCCAGCTCATAGAGCTGGCAAGACTGGCTGGCGGCGCGTGAAATCGACTTCATCCGGCACGAAGACTGGCCCTCCTCCAGTCCAGATTTGAGTCCGTTAGATTACAAGATATGGCAACACTTGGAGGAAAAGGCGTTCGTGCTGCGATAAACGACTGACCGCGCAGATTGAAGGCCTGTATTCAAAATCATGGATGTCATTTTGAATAAACTTTATTTTCATAAGAATCTATGTTTTGTTAAGTTCATTTTGGTATATAAATGGTTACATAATGAATAAACTTGTTTCAATTATTTTGTATTAAACTTGTGACAGAATTTATGACCTGACTGTGTATATATTTAGAGATTTATAATAATATGCATAGAATAACAAATGGACATAAAACAAATGAGTGAAGTAAACTACAAGCGCCCAGTACCTAATGATTTGGTATTTAGTTTTTAGTCCCTGTGTTTCTCTCAGTGTAAATTACCCTGTAGCATACAATATCTTTATAACTGCATTTGCGGCTGTTGATTTACATTTACCTGCTCGATGTTCAATTATAAAACATATAGTAGACTAGCTTTTGCATGTGGCTAGCCCACGTGGTACCAGGATAAAATTTAGCCTACGTGTTTTTCCTGGTCTAGGCCGATATCTGTGCAACATTTCAAGTTCAATAATGTTCAGTAGTTTTGGTGCAAATGAGGCATAGGCTTCTTTTTATCCCAAAAATCTGTTCCTGTAGGTTGAATTGCCTTTCTTCTTGCATGCTGGTCGCGATTCCGTACCTAGATTTGACGTTTTAAAGTGATCCTAAAAATCTTGCTGAATAAAAATATTTGACTTTGACTTTGACTTTGAATAGGATTTCAAATGTTGCCATATAAGAGTTTTGCAAACATTCTACAAAACAGAAACTAGTTTACGGATTTTTTTTGTTTACCATTAACACCAAAAAATACAGACAAATGTACAGATAAAAACGACTAAGGTTTAACCTTGTGCTATCGTGAGTCACATAGGTAGGTACTAATATAATTCCGTTCAGTAGTTCCAGTTTTTACATTATCAGATGAACAAATTAGTTTCTCGGATAATGTAAAACACTAACTTACAAAAAAAACATGTTCGACGTGTTTAATTGTAGTAATCTGAGAACACTGAATTCAAGTTAATTTATTTACCTAAATATGAAGAGGCTCTTGCCATCACAACCAGTTCAACAGCTCAGTTGGTAATAGTTCTGCATTCTGCGTTGTATGTGCTCGTCGATTCCTAACCGGGACATATAATACTTTTTTTTTTATTGTACGACGGGTAAGCTTGGCCTTCATCTCACCTGGTTACAAGTTGAGATAAGGCCAAAGATGGAGGCGTACTTCATCCGGAATTCTCAACAAACTGAGGAACTGGCTATTTTACTTCTAAACACCGGAACACAACAATTTTTGAATTGTTATTATGGCGACCGAATTAGGTAAGATGGTGCTAGCCAGGCGGACTTAAATAAATTCCTACCACCAACCAAACCCAGCACAATATATTGTACTCCCCATGGGGATCGAACCCGGGACCTCTGGATCTGAAATCGGTGGGTTGACACCACTAGACCACAGAGATGGTTAATTACAAATGTGTGATGTATGTTAATGTTTGTTCTGCGTTTGTATAAAAATACTATGATTTTAGTATTTATGAACTCCTAATTAGGGTCGGCCACGCGCGACTGATGTTTTTGGTTTTCGAGCGTACGCTAAAGGCTTTCCATCAGATCGTGGGCCGCAAGCATGCTATAAGCATCTATCATATCTATCTATCTCTTCCTTCGTCACCATAAGTATTTTCTGTTTTCTGTACCGTTTTGGTTTTATTATGGTACTTCTATAATATTTATTAAAATATAATCCTTACATGTTTTATTTCTGTAATGTATAGTAATTATAATTTCTTATCTTGACGAGGCTCGAAATGCTTGGCATAGTGCTTGCCCTAATACCGATCCCCCAAAACACTTTTCGGCACAACGGCAGTGGGACGGGCCTCTGTGCGAGTTGACACGGAATTATCTATTACATACGTGCTCAACTTCCACAGATCGTGCTCGTCTCTTAGCTGTTTCAAAATGGGAATCAGGTCTTTGGCTGCAAGCACATCCATCCTACAATACCGGTACACTTATGGATCCTGTAACTTTCCGTATTGCCACTTGTCTTCGGTTGGGTGCAAGATGCTGCGCCTCTCACCAGTGCCGGTGCGGTGCGGCCGTAGATCAATTTGGTTTTCACGGACTTTCGTGCGCAAGGTCTGCCGGCAGGATTTCGCGCCACGCTAGTCTTAATGACATTATCCGTCGAGCGTTTACCAGTGTCAATGTGCCAGCCGTTCTTGAACCGAATGGTCTGTTACGTGATGATGGTAAGCGGCCCGACGGTATGACTCTTGTCCCTTGGGAAATGGGTAGGCCTTTGGTGTGGGACGCTACCTGCGTCGACACCCTAGCGCCATCTCATCTGCCTGGGACATCAGTTAGGGCTGGTGCGGCGGCTGATTCGGCCGAGGATCACAAAAGGCGCAAATATAGTGGTCTCGACAGAGCTTACCTATTTGAGCCTTTTGGGGTGGAGACCTTGGGTCCGTGGGGAGCCGGTGCCCTCCGGGTTTTCAAAAATATTGCGGGGCTTTTGATTGAGGCGACACGTGACCCAAGGGCTGGCTCTTATTTAGGCCAGCGAATTAGCATAGCTATTCAGCGTGGCAATGCAGCCAGTGTCTTGGGCACGCTTCCGTCTGGTACTGGTCTGGAACAGTTGAGTTACCTATTGGCCGTTTGTAACGGTCCTTAGGTAATCTGACTGATTCCTTTGTACTAGGTTAGTTTAATTTATTGAATACATGCTAAACATGTATAGTATGTTGGTATATAGTGTATATGTAGGTATTTATATTATGCTTACATAATATAAATACCTACATATACACTTTTCAAAAAAACTAAGCTACAAATTTGTATATTTGTAGCTTAGTTTTTTTAGCAAATTTTATTATAATTATGTAGAAAATTTAGCTACACCCCTTTTAAATATGTGTACCTCTTTAGGCATAAAATCTTCCCCATCCAATGATTTTCTGAAATAAATTGCTTCTAAGCGATAAGCGCCATTGTATTTATTTTCGATTGATTCATTCATTCATGCTTGCCACATTTTTGAGGTAAGATAGTACGTTGTGTTCAATAGTAATAAATATTAACTATAATAACAATGGGCGCCGAAAATACTTGTTTTCTATAAAAAATAGATCTTTTTTGCCTAAGCTAAAGAGTAACGAAGCGTGATTTTACGTCACTGACATGAAACATTATCAAATGCAATGTAACTAGCTCGAGGTAGCTGTGGCAGCATGGCAAATAATATGGCCTCGAATAACCAACTACGGATGTCGTTAGATTTGACTCAGTTTGTTGAGGATTTCGGATGAAGTGCGTTTCCACCTTAAGCCTTATCCTAACTTGAAAAATCAGGCGAGATGAACGCCAAGCACTTTATCGTCGTAAAATTAAAAAAAAGATTTTACCAAGTAATGACTGGGCAGCAGCTTCCATCGATTAGTTTTTTCCCATCGTGGCATGTTAACTTATTAACCACGGGAAACACCGCGGCTAGTAGTCCCATACAGCATAACACAGCATCACTGCATTTTTCGTGTTCATTAGATTACGTTTTACCTACTAAATTACATTTTTGAAATACTGAAGATACAAAAATTAACTTTATATCTCCAATGGCTATTTTGCAACCGATTAAGACGTAGACGTAATGACAAAGAAAGCTGATTTGGATGCAGGATTTCACGGTGGATTATTTGATGTTTAGGCTAAAATCTTGCTTTTACAAATTTTATAATGGTGCACGAATTCACAACCCAGGACTCTCACTTGCATTTTTTACTGTGCCGAAAACGCTCTAACCATAATTGGTTGCTCGATAGCAACGAGGAGTTAAGTATGGCACAAAAATTCAGAAACTGTGTCAGCTCCCTCTGTCCTCAGATTTGTGTCATTATAACATTTGTAAATATGTGATCTAGTGCAATCACCTGAAATACAAAAATCATATCTTACTTTCATTTTATCAAAATCAATTCAATTAGCATAACTATTCAGCGTGGAAATGCAGCCAGTGTCTTGGGCACGCTTCCATCTGGTACTGGTCTGGAACAGTTGAGTCATCTACAGGCCGTTTGTAACGGTCCTTAGGTAGTCTGACTGATTTCTTTGTACATAGTTAGTTTAATTGGACAATTCATTAATAGAATTAAAATTTTGGACACTTGCAAGAAATTACAGAATCTTACCAGAAAATGTCTTTTATATCTCTATTTGTAGGGGCACATCAACAATATTTTTTTTGTAGTCGTAATGCTTAATATATTCCCTTATTATAATAGTCTCACTGAATAATTTGCAAGCCTGGCTAGCTACCACCATCTTACCTAATTCTGTCGCCATAATAACAATTCTAAAATTGCACAACAATTTTAGAATTCCGGAATTCAGAGGTAAGATAGCCAGTTTCTCAGTTTGTTGAGGATTCCGGATGAAGTGCGCCTCCACCTTCGGCTTTATCTCAACTTGTTATCAGATTAGATGAAGGCCAAGCGCTTCCCCGTCGTACAATAAAAAAAGCATAAATTATGAAGATACAATAGAACAAAAGCAATGTCACACGTTAATTTTGACGCAGGTATTTTAATTGTTTATTCATATTGACGACTTTTGGTGTGAAATACAGTATTTTATTATGCACATAATAAACCACCGATCAAGGTCAACAGCAGCGTTCAAATTAAATGGATATGACATAATAGTGAGCATGCCCCGAACGCAGTTTTATACTCTTTTTTTTATAACCACCTCTGTGGTCTAGTGGTTCACGTACCCCTTCCAAATCCGGAGATCCCGGGTTCGGAGTAAACATTTGTGATTGGCTTGGTTTTTGGTAGTACTTTATTTAAGTCTGTATAAATGCCTAAAATGCCTAAATAATAAATGCCATCATTTTACGTAATTCCATCGCTAGAACATAGTACAAGAGAAAACTCTTACTTAGACTTCCATAATGAGTCCTATTATTTATTCAGAGGTACAGCTCAACGTCTTAGGCAAATACGACCTAAATAAGCCAAAGTCAATGAACATAATACATTACTATATAATAATATATTAATTTTTAATATAGTGTCCCATACTAAAAACTATATATATAAATATATATCACCTTCTGCTTCAACTAAAGGTTATGAGCAAAATGTGTTGGTTGTTCCTAATATGGCACTGAATGCAGTGTAGGGCTTGTATGGAAACTAGATAATGGATATAATACAAAGATATATTTTGTTAAAGATAAAGATAAAGATAAAGATATTTTTATTTGCTCGAACATAATGTAACATAGATCTTTATTACAGTTGTTATCAATAAGTATCAATTATGCTCTGCCTTAAAGAGCATGCAAATTTTATATAAAATTAAATTAAACATAATTGCATCAACAAGAGAATTAAAAATAAGCCAGTTTAAATGTTAATCAAAAATGTCATCAAATACAGCAATCAAAATAAAATCATATGAAATTAAGTGTCAAATGTCAAATTTATAATAATCACAGTTTGTCATCAAAAAAATCATTAATACTATAGTAACATTTGTGTAATAGAAACTTTTTAAGATTTGACCTAAATTGGGAGTCATTGAGCTCTTTTATTGGGAGTGGGATTTTATTGTATACAGTAGATGCCATACAGACTATACTTTTCTGCAGTAGTGTTGTATTGCTCTTATGAGTGTGAATTTTATGTGCATCCCGTCTATTTCTTTTGCCAAGATCTGTCATACGTGAAAAATATACAGGATTATATCTTACAAATAGTGAAACTTCAAGTACATAAAGTGATGGAAGTGTAAGTATCTTGTGCTTTCTGAAAAGTGGCTGGCAGCTATCAGTCACTTGTTTCTTAAACATGGCTCTAATGCATCTCTTTTGCCTTTTAAATATGATATCTTTATCGGTTGAGTTACCCCAGAAAATTATACCGTATCTAAGTAGGGACTCTACAATGCCATAATAAGCAGTGATAAGTGACTCAGTATTGACCGTCCACGATAGCTTGTAAAGCACATACGCAGAACTGCTTACTCGTTTACTAAGTTCCTCAATATGTTTTTTCCAATTTAGTTTTTTGTCAATTTGTAAACCAAGAAATTTTGTGTAGTCAACATTGTTTACATTATTACCTTGAAATGATAGATTAACGTCAGTAGGATTGGGAGCTCTTTGACTAAAATGCATAATATTCGTTTTTTTTATGTTTATTTTTAAATTATTGTTGTCAAGCCATGTAATTATTGAGTCCAAAGAATTTGAAATGTCAGATTTATATGTTTTAGTGTTATTGCAATTTATAGTCACAGTGCTATCATCAGCAAATAAAATCATTGGTTGAGCAATTGCTTTAGGGAGGTCATTAATGTATAGGATGAAAAGTAAAGGCCCAAGGACGCTACCCTGAGGGACACCATATGTTATGCTTCGCTCTGTTGACTTATAAATAATTTCAGATTTAGATTTATGGTCAAAATTAGTTATTTCTGTGAATTGTCGTCGATCTGTAAGATATGAACAAATCAATTCCAAGATATTGCCTCTTATTCCGTATGCATCTAGTTTTTTTAGTAGGGTAGAATGGTCTACATAGTCAAATGCCTGTGTCATGTCACAAAATACAGAGCAGACAGGAGTTCTGGTGTCTACTTGACAGATGACTAGCTTTAAAAAGTCATAGATTGCCATATTTATGTTTTTGTGCTGACGGAACCCTTGTTATATGAGATGTACATCATATACACCCTAATTTTGAATTTTAATGTGGGATTCGAAGCTATAAATGTATAAATGTATAATATGGAGTAAACTTACCCAGAAGGTACCTATTAATTATCTTATTGAATACATTAGGTACCTATGCCGTATTGGCAACAGAACGAAGCCTTAATACTGATGCGATACGATGATGATGATGTACCTATGCCTATAATATAGATATATATTTATAAATATATTATGTGTTTTGTGTATAAACTATTAAGAGTTCTATAATAAATTCCTGCAGGTATCAGTTAGGTACATATTGAAATGCTTAATAATGAACTTCAAAAAAAGGAGAAAGTTCTCAATTCGTTGTTTTTTTTTATGCATGTTACCCGTTTACTCGAAAACGCCTGGACCGATTTTTATTTTTATTTTGTTTGAAAGGGTTCACAGGTGGTCCCATTGTCATTAAGTCAAGATCTGACGATGGGATCCTGGAGTAATCGAGGGAATTGTTCAAATATTATAGGCACACTTGAAACGATTTGGGAATTTTTGGAGTTAGTTTACTGCCCAGGTAGTCCCATCGTTATCAGGTCAGGGTCTGATGATGGGATCCTGGAAAAATCGAGGGAACACTTCAAATGTTATTGGCTTACTCAAAACGATTTGGGTATTTTAAACGGACCCTTTATAGGACCACGCGTGTGTCTTTCTGACTGTCCGTCCATCTGTCACAGCCAATGTACTTCGAAATTACTGGACCGATGAGTTGAAACTAAGTACACATATGAAAGTCGGTGACCCAAACACGGACGTGTAACGTAAATTAAAAATACAGAAAATAGCTATGAGCATATAGATTACAGGAAAGCCTATAAAAAGTCTTTGTAAGTGATGGCATTTAAAGTAACATAGAACATTTTTTCAATACTTTTTTTTTTGCCTTACATGAAGTTTATATACGTAAGCCTCTAAACGCGAGTTTAATAAATAGATGAAAATACTGTTCGGTTTTTATAAAGAAATAAATATGATAATTTAGAAATACAGTGATCTTTATTTTTGGTGCAAGGAAGGGGTGTGGTGTAATGTAATGTAATGACTAAATAGGTTAGGCAACGACAAGATGTCTTTCTGATTGTAGAGTAGAACCACAGAACATAAAGAGTGCGCTAATATTTTATAGCCACAGACACATTCTTGTAAATACTTTATATTTGAAAGAATTTATGTATTTATAAATTGGTTCAATATAATTTTTATCAAAATCAGATCAGTAGCTTGGTTTTCAAATGAAATTAATGTAAAAATATGTCATCCAGTTAAACGAAATTATATCGTATTCTTCATTGAAGCTGGTTTTCTTTTTAGTTTTTAAAACGTAATTGTTTGCTTGCATTTTTTATGTTTAGTAAATTTAACCAACTCTTCAGACATTAAATCTTCTACACCCAAACGATGTCTGGAAGAAATCACTTCTGAGCTAGATAACCCATTATGATATGATACATTATATATGATTTTTTATCTATCACGTGTGCAATAAGGTATTTTCATTCACTCATTCAATTATTCGAGAAAATCTTAAGCGCGCATCCTTCATTCATTCTGAGCTCCATGATAATCAGATACCGGCCTGTCGGGATGTTTCGTAATAAAAACAAACAGGCTACAGTGTGTGACCTTGTAGTGCCCTAATGTTTTAAAATAAGCTTTCAAGGGCCTGTTAGAAGGTATCTCATGACATGCAGGTAGTTGTTATTACCATCGCTACCTTTATATCAGGTACCTTATATCTTACAACTAGCTCCACAAGGTGTTATGAAAACATGGGATTAGAGGTTAGTACTAAATGACTAGAACAGAGTTTGTCCATTAGGTGAGCTGCAAATCCAGTGGACATATTTTTTTAGCAACAACATTGAAAACCTTAGTATCGTAGGTATTTATACCTTTAATAGACAAAACATTTTCATAAAATGTAAAACCTTACAAAAAGTTCTTATACTTAAATCCCACTTTTTTTTAATTTCATTTATACAAAGGCCTACCACTAATCTAACCAAGCACAACAATGTTCTCCCCTGGGAATCAAACCTCTGGATGTAATACCGGTGGGATGGCTACTTGACCACAGAGGTGGTTAAAACTAGTATTTACAGCAAGCATTTGTACTTACCGAATTGAAATCGATAAATTCATTACCATGGAGGGACTCCATAACTAGGTAAGTGCTGAGTAAGTTTCGTTTTTTTATGTAAAAATTATGGGTTTACTTCTGACCTTATAGGTTTGTCTACCTAGACAGAGGATTTAATCCTCTGAATGCGACTGACTTAGGTCTAGCTACCACCATCGTACCTAAGTCAGTCGCCATAATAACAATTCGAAATTGATGTATTCCGGCATTTAGAGGGAAGATAGCCAGTTCCTAAATATGTTGAGGATTCCGGGGAAAGTGCGTTTCCACCTTCAGCCTTATAGTCTATATATAAACTAGGTGAAATTAAGTAAAAACGTTAAAGTCTACGATGGTGTGAGCCTAGAAGGCACTGGCTCTCTCACAATTATGGGAAAACGTTTGTTTTTAACCACTGCTTTTCAATATTGTTCTGGTGTGATCAGAATTTATCATATTCATGTTACGATACAGAAAATTAAAAAGATTTCTCGCAAACTAAAGGGTAAAGATTTCAGATAAGAAAGTTGATAATTTTTGATAAGTTCAGCCTTTTTGCTTCCGCGTGTACAACAATGATGAATGAACGAGATTTTTTAAATGTTGATGAATTAAAAGTAATTAATAGAAAAAGTTTTTATTGTTACAAAATCTTAAATCATTCGCTATTTCAATTATTTTAAATATTGTACACTCATAATACCAATGTTTCTCATTAGAACCTTTCATTCTTTGTGATCAAACATTATGGTTAGATGTTCTGTATTGTTATGGTAACATCATTGTTAACAATTCGAAAAACAGGTGAAATAGGTCCTGTTTTATCAAAACACAAATACCCAAGGTAATCTCTACTCCTTTGGAAATTTGTCTATATGTCTATTGTGTATAATAATTATTATAATTCTGAGAAACATATGACAATATGAAATAATTATAACATATTTTATATTCTGTGTTTGGGTGCTTTGTATGATAAGTATGTACATAAAAAAAAAGTATTTAAGTATTCCATAATCTAGTTTCCATATTACAAGCTATGTTTAGTTTGGGGCTAGATGGCGCTGTGTGAAATAAATGTCCTGCAATTATTTTTTTTTCGTTTTATCGTACCAAGTCTCCTTAAAAGGTCAATAGACCGCTCATACCCTTTTCTTTGAAGCCCTTAAGTTTGCTTATACCGAACCAAAGACGGTCCAATAAAAGTGAAAATTTAGTGTGTGGGAGGACAAGGATGTATTGCCATCCATTCCGACAAAAATGAGAAAAATCTTGACAGGCGTTCCACTTGCAACATTCTTTTTGATTAGGGTCGTAGATGGTCTGATAACAAAGAAAACATTGTTGATTAAAACAACTCTTTGACTTTTTTTGTCTGAATAGCCGCCTCTGTGGTCTAGGCGAACCACTAGACCACACCAGTGTCAGATCCAAAGATACCGGGTTCGATCCCCAGGGGTGTACAATATTGTGTTTAGTTTGGTTGGTGATAGGACTTTGTTCAAGTCCGCCTGGCCAGCTACCACTATCTTACACCAGTATATTGCCATAACCACAATTTTTTTATTGTTGTATTTAGATATTGCATTTAATATAGGTACGGTAGTTTCTCAGACTTTTAAGGATTCCGGGTAAAGTGCGTTACCACCATTGACCTTATAATAACTTGAAACCAGGTGAGATGAAGCCGCTTTCCCATCGTGTGATAAAATAAAAAAGAAAAAAGATAATTTGAAAATATGTATATATAAGTATATATTTTTATTTACCGATAATTATTGTATAGCAGTTTACAGCAGGCTTGTTACATAACTCTGTTTCATTGATATCAATAAAAATGGCGGCTTCTCATCTTAACATTTTTTCGGATTCATTAAAAAGTGAAAGAAAAGCCGCTTTGAAATTCAAATAAAATAGAGTAAGATTAATTCATCAGTTTATTCCTCATTTCTTAATTATCTTCTCGTTACTCAATATATAATCATATATTTTTAACTATTATGTGACAAAAGCTGATGCCTTAAAAGTTTATGTTGAAGAATATTAGGGATGGAATTCAATGGGTGCAAAGATATTTTTTTCTCTGACTGTACGGGTTTTCTGAAACTGTACCCTTGCCAACAATTTTACATCAATCTTAGATCATGGAAAAATCGTTGTCTGCTTCAGTAATCACTTTACAATTACAAAATGTTACAAAGTTTGAAAAAAAAACATCCATCAAGTCAACACTTAACAAGCTAACATAAATTTTGTGCTTTTAACCGTAATAGTATGCAGTAAGGTTAAATTTCCTACATCTATACTTAGGGACAATCCTTGCTACTCATATGTGCAGTCGCCTGCACTAATATGTTTACACTTCACAAATTTCAGCCAGATTACACTTGAATATCAAACTTATATATATATCTACCAGATGTGACCATATTGATCATTTTAAAGTGTATGCATATTAGATATACACTGGAATACCAAACTTTTAACACTATCAGATGTGAATACAAAAGCATTTTGGAAGTTGTGAAGTATACACTTCACAACATGTATACACATATTAGATATATCACACTTGAATACCGAATTAATAACACTACCAGAAGTGGATACAAAACCATTTCGAAAATGATGAAACTGAGAATCAGAATCATAATCAAAAATCCTATTCACAGATACACATAAAAGTAAAAATAGCATATTAGTGCAGGCGACTGTACTGACTTCCCAACGGTCCTGTTTGTAATGGGTGCACGAATGATGTAAAACGAATCATTTGTTTTACGGCCAGTGCTTGCTGCTAAAACTAATGTGCTCTGTCTTATGTTTGACTATGTAATACTGATAGTTACAGTTAAATACCTGCTCAATTAACTAGAAGAGGTGTGTGGCTTAATGGCTATGTGCCAGGAGGTTATAGTAGGACATCACTAGGATTCTAGTGGTGTCCTAATGGGCTTTTCAGTTTTCCAGAAATATGTGTGCTCTGACGTTGAAGTTCACGATGTAAGAAAACCGGCATGTCCCTAATCATGTCACTCCACTAAGCATTTAATACAAGTCGCGATTGGCTTGCGACTGTATTGAATGTTAGCTCCATCCTTACAAACCATTGGCTTGTGCCAAATGTGAGTTTAGACTTGTCTCTACTATCCCTTAGCAGATGATCTATAAACGATCAATGTGATCATAATGTAAACCTCAAATCAAAAAAATTACCAGATTTATTTATTGTTTTCAGTATGAGTATATTAATCTGTTCCGGAGAAGGTACCTACCTAGTTTCAAAAAATCGGGCTGTTTCATGAACCGTAATAGTTTAGGTGCCAGTTGTACCATCAATGGCAAATACTACCTTATGGTACTAGTGGTCCGACGGCAATATAATAATTAGTTAAACAGATATAATAATTAAAAAGTTGTGATTTTTTTTGTGTTTTCCTATTGCCGTTATTAATAAAATATCATAGTTACAGTAAAAATTCAAAGAACAAAGACAATAATTATATTTTTTGTCTTGAAATTGGTTCGTTACCCTCAGTGTTAGCACTTGGCTGGTTTATTTTAAATTTGCGTAGCGTTTGCGTCTACTTTCGTACTTATAAATCACATACAATTCCATACCTTCAACCCTAAATGACTGGCATTTAACTTCAGCACGTTCTACATCTTCATCCGCGCCCTTTCCTTTCCCTTATCCCATTGAGCCATTCGCAACACTTCCCTCACTGAATACAAAAACAAGTTGTGAGTCAAGGATGTGAGTGTAGCCAGATTTGTCATTGTTGATATCAACTAACTTAAGCGGCTTTTTGTTTCTGGCACCGGCTCCCCACGGTTAAAGTTCTCAGCCGCAAAGGCTTAAATTTAATGCTCTGACGAGACCAGTATATTTGATATTTTGAGATCCTAGGCCGGTTAAGCCGCCGCTCTGATGTCCAGGCATGTTCAAATTGTACCTATTTTGTTTCTGCCCTTAAATAATCAGATTGAAATAAAATCAAATCAGTAGGTAATCCTATGATTTTTAAAGGAACTTGGCGGAATTGTTACTTAATATTTTTTTTATATCATATGAAATGAAATCTTAACAATAGAATAAAAATTCCGCTAAATTAGATTGAACGAAATAATCAATTTACAGAACCGAATACTCCCTGTATTCGGTCTATTCTCAAGTTCATGTAAACAAACTCATAATCTTGCTGTTATCTTTATATTAACAAAATTTATTTTAACCGCCTCTGTGGTCTATTGATTCAACCCACTGATTTAAAATCCAGAGGTCCCGGGTTCGATCCCCATGGGGAGTACAATATATTGTTCTTGGTTTGGTTGGTGGTAGGACTTTATTTAAGTCTCGCCTGGCTAGCTACCACCATCTTACCTAATTCTGTCACCATAATAACAATTCTAAAATTGTTGTGTTCCGGCTTTTAGAGGTAAGATAGCCTTAGCCTCAGTTTGTTGAGGATTCCGGGTGAAGTGCGCCTCCACCTTCGGCCTTATCTCAACTTGTAACAATAAAACGTCGTACTCGTACTAAAAGTCGTACAATTAATAACGCCTGGGGCCTTCATTCCTTTTATCCTGTGGGAATTTCCTATAATCTATTCTTAATGCACCCATTTAATTACAAAAGGAAGCAACCCTAAAAAATTAAGTTTTCTTCGCTTGGGTTGTGCGTTGATTGTTTGATAACAAGTCGACAATCGTTCTCAGTCTATATACAAAATCATCGTGTAGCTGACTGGATGACGAAAAGAAGTCTCACTTTTTCCGTTTCTCTCGTTTTCGATTGATGTTTTAAACTTTGCTTAGTTTGGGTCTAGATAGCGCAGTGTGAAATTAATGTCATCATATAAAAAAAGGAATAGGTTTTCTCAAAAAAAGGGTTTGTTTGCTCTTGAAACATCATTTAGAAAGATGTTGTCATTTAGTACTAATCCACGTTTGTCGTTAGTGTTTCAAGGCAATCAACACGATTATCTTATAGGGTTATGGAGTAAGACTACATAACATACAGTTTTCAAGGTAGGTAGGTTTTAATACTCTGTGATATTTTAATACTTTTAAATTATATTCCTACGAGGTTTTAGAACAATATAGAAAAAAAATATAATATTTTAGCATCTCGCAATGGCAAGAAAATAAAAATAGTAGGTAACGTGTAACAACATACAAAACAAGCAAGACAAAAAATCTGTAGGTGTAGGTACTAAATGTGAGTACAGATTTTTACACGAATCTTAAACTTACTCGTATAACAAATTAGTCGGTGTCATTAATTAACTTTCGCAAGTGAAACGCCAAAAATTTACATCCATCATTTAACGGACTATAGTACCAACTTTATTCTAGTTTCGAACTAAGATTATAGTAATAATAAAGGTGACATTGCTGTGCGCTCAACCACGGCACTTATGACAGAAATATGCTATATTTTGACGTTTTGTCTTTTTACGGTAAAACAAATATAAATTTTGTAAATCGAAAACACAGACCGTCTGCTGTATAATGTGTTTATTTATTATACAAAGTGTCAAGCCCTAATTTTTGAACATTTTTGGTACAAATTAGAGTCAACATTGATTTATTTTTTCTATCAAGAAAATTTTATGTAGTCTTGTTTTCGAAACACAAGCGTTCTAGCATCTATTCTGAACTATAACATATATTAATTTTAAAGTGAATGCTACAGTATTGTGGAAGATATGATCGCTGAAGCTAAGCCATTTCACATATCGTAGACATTTGCATTTGATTATTTGATTGGTTGTAAACATATAAAATGTCTTAAACAGTTTTTTGTAGTAAACATGTAATGATCCTGCTAAACTGGCCCAACAGCTAAATTGGATGCTGGATGCAGCTCTGCCTTCTGCACTGTTGGTTATGGGTTCGATTACCACCTAGGACAAATGTCTAAGTGCTATATGTTGATGTTTGTTTTGTAATAAAGTGTTTTATTGTATAAAAAAATGTATTTAGACAGAAAAACGTATATGATACGCCTCTGAACCCTATGTATGGCGGCCCTTCTCTGCCCGCCACTGTTATTTATTGATTTCTTTGTTGTTAATTTAATTCCTATTGTAACATTAACCTATAAAATCCATTGAGTAAACTTAAGGCATTTCATAATGTTTATTAATGATTATCCTCAAGGAAAATAGGTACGAAACGATAATATTTATTAAAAATCACAAAGACAATAGTTTTTTTACAAATGTCCTCAGAAGAACGAATTTAATGAACAAATATAGGTAGTATGAGTAACGTCATCCCGTGATAATTTCTTAAAAACCCTTTCTTGGTGTGGACAATACTTTACAAAATAAAGCTTCCTTGAAAATTTCAAGTCTCTAGGATCACTGTCCGTTTTTTGTCAGTATTAATTATCTTTTGATAGAATTTCTTTTTCAATTATTCATTCGAGTTTGATATTTAGATACAGTTTGGAAAAATACATACGGAGAAAGAGAGATAGTAAATTTATGTCAGACTCACTTTCCACAATCTGTTTCCTGACTGGTTTTCTTACATAAATGCAATTCTAGAACTGCCACAAACCCGACTAATTAGAGCATTATGCAACTAGAAAGTAAAATAACTGCACTCAAGTCACTGTTTGGCCACTGCGTTGTAATTTTGCATTGCAGGCTTGCAGATTGCATATTTGGGATGTAATGGTTCATATTCAAAGCTATAAACTCACGGTTTTATTCACTTAATGCTCCTATAGGAAGTAGCCTATATCTATATCTTTTCTACTCTTATTAGTAACAGACTTGTGTACTTATCTAACGTAAATTTATTTATTCAGTAAGTATTTATTATTTGTTAATATTTATCTAGGTCTTGGTTCAGAACAATATATGTGTAAAATGTTATCTCAATCAGTTCGCAGAATATCAGAGAGGTGTTTTTGTTGAGGTACATTTGTAGGGTAGGTGCGAATTAGACGGCTTTTGGTGAATTGTTGCTTTAAACACACACATTTCACCCCCTTCCCTCCGGACCTCGATTAAGAGTACACGTCTTTACTCCACGTTAATTTATTTTATAAATTCAGTTAATTATTTTAAAAAATATTCACACACAAAAATAGGGCAGCAGAAATCTAAAGGAGCTCTCAGAAACCGCAACACGCGTGATACCAACAAGGTGAGCTTCATTCATTCACTCACTCACGCCCCTTTCACCCACTACAACCGGTTACTTTACTACACGTCGCTTGACTCCGCCTCTGCCTGCTACCGCTTACGTCACGTCGGCCGGTCGAGTTACTCCTTGGGCTTGCTGCTCGCCTGGTACTCGATTTACATTAGCACACTTCTTCTGCCTGTATTTTGCGCTTCTACAAACTAAGTAAACAGCCGTAAAATATAGCCGCTATGCCGCTAAAAAGGACACCACCTGCCTCCCCAGCACTTGCGCCTATTGACACCACACTTGCTATATCCGAGTTACCTACGCTTGAGCGATCGACGACCCCAACAGAGCCTGCTGACAAACAAATCTCGGCCGCACAACGCATGTTTAGTTGTTCTTCAGAACCTAATCTAACAGAAAGTGCATCAAAACGTCGGAAACGTAATACGCCTACGACTACTGATGGTGGTAATAATCAGCTTGCGGAATTTATGAAGGAGATGAGACAAATGTTTGCAAACTTTAAGAGCGAACAAGTTAAAAGGGACGAGAGACTGGCGTCTGCTGTTGAGGATATGCGGGCCACGGTAGATTTCTTAGCTCAGAACCTTGAAACTCTTCAAAATAGAATTGAGCAATTAGAAGTCGGCCGAAAAGATGATACTCTCTACATTAAATCGTTAGAACAGAAATTGGACGCCCTTGAGCGTAACTCAAGATCTACGTGCCTAGAGATTAGAAACATTCCCTTTAACTCATCAGAGACAAAATCTACCCTCCTTGAAACTTTTATTAACACCACCAAAGTTTTGAAAGTCCCAATTCAACATGACCAAGTCAAGGATATTTTTAGAATAAAAACAAAGGACTCGGCCAAGAAAGCAATTATTGTTGATGTTGCCAGCGTCATGACTAAAGAAAAAGTGGTGGCAATGTTTCGCAAATTTAACAAGGACTCCAAATTGACCACAGAACACATTCGAATCAAAGGACCAGCGGTCCCAATTTATATTGCGGAAAACCTCACTCCTAAAATGAAGAGATTGTTCTACTTGGCTAGAGAAGCTGCGAAGGCCGGTGATTTCCAGTTTTGCTGGATCTCGCACGGCAAGATTTTTGCACGACACAGAGAAAAGGCCCCCCTCGTGCGCATTATGCACGAAAGCGACCTGGAACAACTCAAAAAGTCCGACTGACTAGGCTCTCCAGCTTCATCTCTCACTCAATGCCAAACCCTAGTTATATTAGTAGTTCTATTCTTTATACTTGTTTTCAACGCTATTAATCTTACCACTACCTACACTATTCACTCTCAACATGTACACACTAAGCATACTCTACACCCAATTCTCACTAACGTACACATACACTTTCTCTACGTCTACGATGAACTTAGTAAACCACTTGGCAAAGCACAATTACAAAGTCCTTGCATTTCCCCATCTTGCACCAGAATCAGTTGTCCCACGTTGAACTTACTACTAAATTATGGATAGTTTAAATCAAGTAAATAAAGATTTAGAGCAAATCAGCATATCAGAGTCTTATGTATGTTCTCCAGAAAATGTAGGCAATTACATTGAGCAAAGTGATCTCAAAATTTTTCATGTAAACATTCGTAGTGTTAATTGTAACTTTGGCGAACTCTGTCTCTTATTGTCGAGAATAAAATACCAAATTGACGTCATAATTTTATCTGAATGTTGGCTGAGTAAATGTCCTTTTATACCTACTTTACCTGGTTATGACGATTTCAAATCAGATTTCAGTAACCAAAATGAAGGAGTGATTGCATACATCAGAAATGGTTTGAAATTTAAAGTTGATATTCCACATTTTCAAGAAGCAAACTGCTTAAACATCACAATTGATAACGACGTAGCCATTCTAGCCTTCTACCGCTCTCCTTCGTATACAAAACTAGAACCTTTTCTAAATTGCTTAGACTTAACTCTTAATCACCACAAATCTTTCAAGACTGTTATAATAATTGGTGACATTAACATTAATATCATTCCAAGTAACGACGACAATGACTCCGAAGCAGATGAATACCTAAATTTAGTTGCATCCCATGCCATGCTTCCCACTCATTTGTTACCAACGAGAAATAGTACATGTTTGGATCACGTTATCCTTCGGTCTCCATACATTGCAACTACTCTTGTTCTCGATTCCAAATTCACAGACCACTTTCCCGTTATTTTCAGTACTAAAAGGAAAGTTAACGTCACAACTACTAAACGTATTTCTCACCGTTTGAACTTTCCTGGCATAGTTCAAGACCTAGAAAATGCTGACTTCTCTAACATTTTAGAATCCCCTGATCCTGAACTAAGTACCGATACACTTATCAACCTAGTCTCCTCTATTGTTAAGAAACACACCCAAAATTCATCTGTTCCGAGCCGCAAACGCATTTTAAAACCTTGGGTTACTCCAGGTATTTTAAGGTGCATCCGAAATAGAGACAAACTATATCGTAAACACAAAAAAAATCCGGAAGACACAAGCCAGCGAATTATATATTTGCGCTATCGAAAATTCTGTACCAAACTCCTTAAAAAACTTAAACATGAATATAACCTAAATGAATTTGAGAAAGTTAAGAAAAACCCAAAAGCTACGTGGAATTTCATTAAGCAGATTGCCAATCTAAACAGAAAAGACTCGAGCTCATCTCATCTGTTGAAAGTGTGCAACTCCCCATCGTCATCGGTAGACAAAGTTAACTCCTTCTTTGCAAATATTGGTAAAACTCTCGCGTTACAAATTCAATCTGAACCAAATATCATTTCCTTACACTCCCTTTCCATTCCCTACTTGCCAACGCTAGTTCCAGTCCCCTCCGCATGCAGCTCTATGGCATTTCACAGCATAGATTGCTCAGAAATTGGCATTATCATCGCTAATCTCAAAGATAATTGTGCTGTGGGCTGCGATGGCATATCAACCAGAGTGGTTAAATCTGCTAAGCACGTATTAATTCCAGTGCTACACCACATATTTAATTTGTGCATCTCATCTGGTATTTTCCCTCGGGCGTTCAAAACAGCTATAGTACATCCAATTTTTAAGGGCGGGGATAAGGATTGTGTTTCAAATTTTAGGCCTATTTCTGTCTTAACGGTATTTTCAAAAGTTTTTGAAAAAATACTTAACAGCAGACTAATTAGCTTCCTTAATGAAAAATCTGTTCTTTCGAATAACCAATTTGGATTTAGAAGTGGTAGATCTACAGAGGACGCTGTCTTAGAACTTAGTGACACTATTATAAAGTCCATCGAGAAGAAAACCAAAGTTCTTGGTATTTTCCTTGATCTCTCCAAGGCCTTTGACACAGTCTCAATCCCTTTTCTTCTTCGCAAATTGGAGCGTGTTGGCGTCAGAGGCATTGCCCTAGATATGTTTAGAAGCTATCTTTCTAATCGTATGCAATATGTGGTGATAGACGGCTTCCAGAGTCGTGAAGAATCACTATGCTTTGGAGTTCCTCAAGGTAGTGTTCTCGGACCTACCCTATTTCTAATTTACATAAATGAGCTGTGTAACCTTTCTCTTCCTCATTGCAAGATTATAACATATGCAGATGATACTGCCCTTCTCGTCCACGGTCGCACTTGGCCTGAAGCCCGAAACTACGCTGAAGACGCTCTCAGTCATGTAATGCATTGGCTATCTTCCAATCTTCTAACACTCAATATTTCTAAAAGCAAATTTATCGCATTTTCCGCAAACAAACTATCTCAACCTCCCCCCACATTTTATGTCTCTGCCCATGTTTGTAAATATACCTCTACTGCCCCTTGTAGCTGCTTGATGCTTGAACGTTGTTCATGTTTCAAGTATCTCGGAGTAATGTTGGATAGTACACTTTCATGGAAACAACAAATAGACGCCACCGCTTCAAGAATACGCAAACTTATATTTGTATTTAAAAAAATACGGGACGTAGTACTCAATTTTAATCTCTTAAAAACTTTTTATTACACCCTAGGTCAATCCATATTAACATACTGCATTCCATCTTGGGGCGGCTGTGTAAAAACTGTTCTGATTAGGCTGGAACGTGCTCAAAGAGCGGTCCTAAAAGTCTTAGCTAATAAACCAATTTTATTTCCTACATCCGAAATTTATAAACTCTACAAAGTTCCCACTGTCCGACAAATATTTATTCTTCAAACAATTACACGGAAACACTTAGCAGTTAACTATGATCCAACCTTAAAAGACAAAAAGCGCAGATCTGACCGTGTTTGCACTACCGAAATGCGTCGCACGGCGCTAGCTAGTCGCCATTTTCACTTTTTAAGTCCCTTTCTATACAACAGGGCTAATAAAATACTAAATTTATATCCTCTTACCCGATATAAATGTAAAGAAAAATGTCTCAGCTGGCTCGTTACCTTGTCTTATGAAGAAACCGAAAGCTTTCTAACTCCCTACTAATCTTACTTTATTGAAGCTAAGCCAATAAGTTCGTCATAACACACACACATACACATACACATCATCACACACAATCTTCCGTTGCCCAGATTCTTTTGAAACTGGTGTTCTCGGACTCACCACTACAGCACACACTCTACACACACATACATACTCCACACTAAATTCTCAACATTTTACACACTTCCATAGACTAGGTTTTTATTTTAACTTTAATTATTAACTTGCATATTGTTTTATTATACCTACCAACTTGTACATTTTTGGATACAGTTTCTACGGAGGAGGGCGTTAATGGTTTCGCGACACAGTTTTTGTAAAACTCTTGCGAGCATTATCGTTACATCAGTTTTTGTACATTGTATTAAATCCAAATAAATAATTTTGAATTTTTGAATTGAATTTGAATTTCAACCCAATGTAAATTGCCACTACATACATTCATGTAAATTATGTAAACAATGTTAAGTGTTTTGATTTTTTACATTGGTTGATTTCAGCAAAATTCGCTTTGTTAGAGAACAAATATGAAAAAATATTTGAAATACCGTAATTTTAAGCCTTCAAATCAATGTACCTAATGCGTGGAGTGGCTAAGTTGCGTTATGACAAGATTTCATATTATATGACCTCTAAGGCTAGGACGGTGTTAAACTTCTTAGCAGATTGCTATTACGTCGTTTTAAATCTTAATATTTCTATAAAGACTAAATTTTTTGAATTGCCGTGACTTGCATGCTGCTTGCGGAGTGTCTTTTTTAAGTTTTTTTAATAATAAAATATTAGAGAAGAAAGAAAAAACTTTACATTAAGTTTTTCTTATTTATTAGGTTTACCAACGGTTGCTACAAATAACATGCTTAAACTTAGTTATTATGTAGCCTGTATGCAGTGATTATGTCACATATTTGATTCCACAATGTATTTTGAAGCTACATTTTGCCAATAACCATAAAACGTGTACCTATAGCTGATGAACGGTCACAGTTTTGAAAAAAACATTGCGTCATATGACCAGCGTATATTGACAAACATTCATTCAATATAAAAGACTTATGATAGATAAAGATATATGATATAGATGAGATTGAAAATGGAAACGCGGCAGTCAAAATCATCATCAACCTATTGAAGTAGCAGGAACCCAGTCTCATCCACTCTCTGCCACTGTACAGAGGTCGTCGCTCCATCTAGCCGGAAGGCTAGACTACGCTTGCCTAGACGTCTCCACTGAAGAGGTCGTTGGCCCACTGGTTACCGATACCTTGAATTAACTAGAACATATCATCCTAACCTAATCTATTATTTTTGGGGGGAAATCTGCACATTGACATCCGTACCGAGGAATGCGATATATGGGTAGTGTAATGATTACGGACTCGGAGACTCACTAAAACCACCCGGGTGGCCAGCCTCGATGCATGTCAAGCTCCGACAACTCTTAACAGAACATTCGGAGTTACCAGCACTCGTGGTGCTATGGCTGCATATGCCACAATGTGCCAGCCGCCCTCCTGAGTCCGCTACTGACCAGCCGAAGCCCTCGCTCCAACTTCCCACGCAGACTTTCAACCACCTCTATGGTCCAGTGGTCGAAACCACCGGTGTCAGATCCAGAGGTCTCGGGTTCGATGCCCATGGGAAGTACAATATTGTGGTTGGTTGGATTGGTGGTAGGATATGGTTTAAGTCCGCCTGGCTAGCTAACACCATCTTACCTAATTATGTCGCCATAAAAACAATTTTAAAATTGTTGTGTTCCAGAATTGAAAAGGGTAAAACAGGCAGTTTCTCAGTTGGTTGAGGATTCCGGGTGAAGTGCGCTTGCGCCTTTGGTAAGGCCAAAGGTGCATAGCTTGTAACCACGTGAGATAAAGGTCAAGAACTTCTCCGTCGTAATAAAAAGAAAAAAGATTTTCATGATGACAATGACCGAATTAGATGGAAGCCGGATGCCAATAGAGATAAAGATAAAGATAAAGATCATTTATTTGCTAAGCCATGTGTACATTAAGATGGTATCTATTTTAATAGTGAGTGTGTTACAACATGCTTTACCGATATTGTCGGTGTACAAATTGAGAGAGATTGGCAATAAAATGGAGAGAGAATAGCAATCATAAAATAACATTGTTTGACAGATCGTCAGGTTACTTCAGCCTTATCATTCCTTAAGGCCCCTTGTTCAGAAGGGGCCTTTCGGGTCTGAACTATTCTAACCTATTATTCAAGTTTTAGTTGAAAGCAAGGTATCGTGCTGTTACTAATGAACGCGCCCAATCTGCAATGCCTCTGCAGGTCAGTCCGACCGCAAACCAGCGCTCTATCATTCCGACTTTAGTGAATTCTGTGGGATAGTCGTGTTTCTACTTTAGATATTATTTTATGAGCAGCTTTAATGATCATTATTTTACACATCCTGCCTCATTCTTTGAATACTTTGAATCAATTTTTTAGGAGAATATTAAATAAATCTAAATAAATCTTATTTTATAGACATGAAATTTGGAGGGTATGTCTGTCTTGATGCAAAAATGAGTGCTAAGAAAGGGATTTTGAAAATTCGTACCCTAAGGGGTTCAAAAAGGGGTTGAAAGTTTTCATTAAAAGTATGCCCTAACTCTTCAACCGTGTATGATAATAGGTCAAAATTATCATTATAGATTCCTCATATGAAAAAGATAGGAACGTGAGTCATGTTTTTTTGTTTTTTTAATAATTGAAGGGCAGGGGTCCTTTTATTAGAAAAAAAAACAAAAAACATTGTTATTGAACAGAAAAAAACGTGGTTTATTATAACCACCAGTTTATTATAGAAACGTGGTTTCTATAATAAACTGGTGTATTTTGAGTGCTCTTGATGCAATGGATGAATGTCAAAACTACCTAGGTCTGATGATGGAGTGGAATCAGTATAAAGGGGTTTTATCACAAAATAACAGTAATACATAATAAGAGCGTTGCGCATTTTAAATGATTGTATGTGTGAAACTCTTCTACGAACATGTAAACCAGGGTCTTACGATGATGCCAACGGAACTCCTGAATAATGCATGGTATAATAGTCGTGCTTTTATTTTTTGAAATCAGTATAACGAGGCATTTAACGGCAATTTTTTTTTTATTTAACCGGCTGTAGCAGTCGCGGCTTAAGAATCAACCCCCTCCAACTCGACCCACGGATGTCGTAAGCCGATTAAGGGATCTCACCAGATGAAGCGGCAGCTTCCTGCTGTATGTTACATAACACCTTTACTGTGATCACCAGCCCGCCTGCCAAGTGTGGTAATTATGGCAAAACCCTTTCGTTTTTGGAGGAGGCTCTGTCCAATATCCAATTTACCATTACATAAATGTGCTGTTGACGTGACTGTATTTATGACCCTTGACTAATGTAACTTGACTAATTGATACACAGTAATCTTCTAATGCATAAAATAACATGTCCTGACTGACTGACTGATTCAACTAGATACAACGCACCTAAGCTGCTGGGCGTACATACTTGAAATTTCAAGGGCATGTTTGTCTTGGTGTGTAAACGCCTGCTAAGAAAGGAATTTTGAAAATTCGCACCCTTGGGGTTCTAAATGGGGTTCGAAGTTCGGAGTAAAATGTTGCATATCCCTGAAACCACAAATTATAGGCACTTGAAAATGAGTATGTTGAAGGAATAGGTTATGGCATATTTTCGGTTTTTAATAATTTTCAGAAATAAAGGGTGGTGTGTCCAACATTCTCAGACCTGGCTACATAAACAAAAAAAATATAGAGTTCCCATACATGAAACGTTTTTAGAAATTGTTATTTTCGACTTGTATAATAACAAAGTTGGTGTGAGTATAGAGCTCACACATAATAAAATCTGGCCAAACATGAGTCGGACCGGCACTATGACTTCAAAAAGCCTGCATTTTTAGTCTGAGAATATGAGTCAGAACCCTCAGTGTGCGTGCCTGCACACCATGTAGGAGCTAATCGGTCAAATTTATCCAGACATCCAACAAATATATACATTTATAATAAAATACTTGCACCTATTTCAAAAAACAAAAACGCGGACAAAGCTAGTAATAAATAAATATTCGATACATTTTTTTCACATAGCCCCAAACTAAGAATAGCATGTTATATAGGAACTAAATTACGAAAAGAATACTTAAATACTTTTGTTAATACAATATTTACTTTAAGAATTTTTGTCCTGGGTGGGAATCGAACTCGCAGCCTACAGCGCAGAAAGCAGCGTTACTACCAACTGAGCTATGAGGCTTCCAGAAAGCTAATAATATTGCTGACATATTATGTCGCCATGTAAATGATTGACTGACTAAGTTGTGGTACCTTTACTCTTTATTTTTTTATAATGGGAATGCGTTAATTTAAAATCACAATAGAACTAAAAACAATGTTAACCTACTTGTATACTTAAAAAAAATACACTGAAACGTTAAGTTTACCTACGTGTTAGCCTAAAAACAAAACCTACCTACTGGTATACCTAAAAAAATTATAACACTAAAACTAGAGCTCACCAACATGAAAAGTAACTGCTAAATACCCGTGGAAAATAAACTCTTCATTCTATGGCATGAGGTCATCAAGATAATAGGTAGATGTTTTATCCTGCCCTATTACGTAGGAAAGAACGCCATTTAAAAAGTTAACAAGTCACGCAAATCTATTAATAATAATAGAACGACTCACTTGAATGACTTCCATTTGCAACAGAACTCGTTTCGTTACACCAAAGGAGGAAGGTCTTTTGAAATACTACGAGTAGTTGGGACTCTGTTAGTCGTACTAGGTAATATACATCCAGACAAAAATTATCGTAGGTGATTTAAATCAAATCAAATTATTTATTTGCTCGAAACAAGTGTCGCTAATTTCCACCACGGCGGCATGCATATTTTATTTTAACATAAATACCATGTAATTTTTTAATGAATCATTAAAAAAATGCATAATAACATCGTGGATTTGATAAGTAGGTCAATTATGTTATAAAACTTTATGTATTTATTATTTTATATAATAAATACATAAAGTTATATTATATAACCTTATTTATTTTATATTTATGCGAAAAATCTGGATATTTTCTTTCAAAATATTAAGGGTTTTAAGAGTTTAAATTTTCACCGTTGCTGTGGTCTATTGGCTCGAAACCGGTATAAAACCCAGAGGTCATGGGTTCGACAATCACGGTACCATAAAGTTGTGCTTGGTTTGGTTGGTGGTAGGCCTTATTTCGAATCCACTTGGCTAACGCCACCATCTTGTCGAAGTTTGTCTACATAACAATATTTCTTGATTGTTGTGTTATAGCATTAACAGGTGACGTAGCCGTTCTGCAGTCTGTTGACGATTCCGGGAGAAATGCGGTTCCACCTACCGCGCTATCACAACTTTACACCAGGAGTGATGAAGGTCAAGCGCTTTCCTGTTGTACAATAAAAAATAACAATAAAATATTGTACTATTCAAGTAAAGCTAGAAAACAATGTACTAGAAATAACAATTTACAGAAGAGTTAGACAAGGAGAAAAAAAATAAACTTTCTATTGCATAACATTTTTGAACTTCGTACTTGAAGTATGGCAATATTCCTTTCTTTATTTATATGAATTAGTTTAAACCATAATCAGTGATAATCTGAAAACGGGCTGACATTCATCGGATGACTAAAACCGTCTGTGAAATAAAGTAATACGTAATTTTAACATTGACTTTGACTTTGATTTGAATTTAAGTTAGACTAAAGCAATAATTGAATTATAAACAAGATTTTATAAATCAATTATAAATATGAATATTACAGGACATTCATTTTACACAGCGCCATCTAGCCCCAAACTAAGCATAGCTTGTAATATGGGAACTAGATTACGGATAAAATACTAAAATACTTTTTGTAAATACATACGTACTATATGATACAACACCCAAACACAGAACAAACATCTATATTCATCACACAAATGTTTGTCCTGGGTGGGAATCGAACCCACAGCCTACAGCGCCGAAAGCAGAGTTACTACCAACTGAGCTATGAGGCTAATTATTGCTTTAGTCTAATCATTTAGAAGATATGATGATAGATTTTAATATTTATGTGCATAAATTTACTGCGCCAGCGCATTCAAATCAAGTTTTGTCAAATTCCGTGCTCTCAGTGAATCCGTGGCTTCGCTACAATCCGCACGTGCATCGAGTGACGCATATGCGCAGCGATGCGGACGGACGGCTATTCAAATTAAAAATATAAGTGCTCACCAAAAATCTCATATACTAATCATAAAAACAATAGAAATAAACGCGAACAACAATTGAGAACATAACAGTTTTTGCGAGTCGATTCAGAAACCTAGGAAAACCTGCATACTGAATAAAATGTTGAATGATAACAATCTAAATTATCAATAAGATATACTAAAAATATAAAGGTTGAACAGGTCGCTCAAAAATCGAGATATTAGTGTACGGTCACAGAAAAATAGGATTGTTGTGCCCATAAATATGTCAAATATACCACTAGTTCGCCAAGCGATAGCAGGCGCGGCGCTAGCCAATGCATCTCCTTCGAGCCACACGAACCCAGTCGTAGTAGAACAAAGGCAGGAGAGCCAATGGACCCCAGCAGCCTTGGAGCGGGCAGGATCAACGCTGAAAGCGTTGAACCGTATGGCAAAGCGACCGCCGGTGCATTTGATGTTCGAAGATGTCAGTTATACTGTCAGCAGCCATAAGGGTAACTACCTCAGTGATTTTTTTTTTATTGTACGACTAAAAAGCGCTTGGCCTTCATCTCACATGGTAACAAGTTGAGATAAGGCCGAAGGTGGAGGCACACTTCACCCGGAATCCTCAACAAACTGAGGAACTGGCTATCTTACCTCTGAACAAGAAGACAGAAACGCTCTAACCAAATGAGCCACGAGGATCCGGACGCAAATTCCGATTTTTTTATTATATTAATACTCAGTTTGAGCGCTGAAGGGTTGAGTCCCGTCGCGTCGAGTGCACTTCAACACATTTGTAAAAGTGACCAAATGCTATCACTTGATATACAAAAAATGACTCTGTATGTATGTACTGATTACGTACTGGAACTAAAAAAAAAAAATCATAGCCATAAAAAGAGCAAGTACTTTTTAAATATCAGCTGTAATAATAATAATCAGCTGAAGAGCAAATTCGAACTTATGGTGGAGTGCGTCAGTAGAGGTAGTTTGTTGCATGCAAAAACACCGTGTTTTTTCAATTTTTTTGCTGACAAAATACATTTCAAAGCTTACCAAAACCTTTTTAATAAGTTGATCATTTAAATTATAGCCTCAGTATGAAACACGATATCGATAAATCACGTATTTAACATTTAAACTACACAACATCCGTTTTGTGAAGCTTTTCCGGAATGTCCGAAAATAAACAGATTTTTTGATTTATAGAAAAATAAACACGACACAGATAATCACTATCTTAATATCTGCAAAACTTATCTAATATTTTTTAACGACACGGAGACGGAACAAACTAGCACCTGATATTAAGTAGCTATAGCAGCATAATACGCTTGCCTAACAAAGCCTTACTGCATATTATATCCACAAACATGACATACGCTGCATTACATTGCATGTTTTATTTTAATTGAACTTACTGGACGAAATATTCCTTTTTTCAACTTTCACAAAGTATTTACAAAATTGAAATAATCGGACAAAAAAATAATTAGTTCAACTAGTTGAAATTTGAGTTGAACTAAGTGGAATAAGCGGCACCCGTCAACTTGAAGCATAGAGTTGTTAAATCCCGTGTGCCCGAAAACACACCCTTCAAACCGAAACACTAAAATGCTGTTTGGCGGGCGAAATACATATGGTGTTAGTACTTCCCCGGACGAGCCCTTTGACAAGGAACTCCTCATAATTGATCATTTAAATTGGAAGTGCTATTGTGAAAACCACATATATACTAAAGATTTAAAATCAGCGGTACTTTGTGGCCTTACTCATTAAGATAACTTATTACTCATTAGTCATTAGGATATTTTAATCAAAACAACTATCTCCAAAAATTAAGGCGTTTGTCAATACGCTGATCCATAAACTATGTGTTCAAATATACACATTATCACACTGCTAGTCTTCCTCCGCTGTCAGATCCAGAGTTTGATCCCCATGGAAGTACAATATAGTGTTTTCCCTTTATAATGGTTATCTAATCGTTGTGTTCCGGCATTTAGATGAAAAATAGCTAGTTAATAAGACTGTTGAGGGTTCCGGCTTGAAACCAGGTGGGATGAAGGCCGATTCCCAGTTATACGATAAAAAAAAATGATCTACTCTAGTTAATGTGATATTCTGCTTGCATGTTTTTCTAACGTCGTCTATCTTATTATTACTAATATTTTATTGGTCCATGTTTACCTACGGTAGTCGAGTTTGGTATTGCGATCTAGGCTTTAAAATCAGCCCCTACATATAAGTCTGTGCCGTAGAACCATGCATCTGTGGTCTAGTGGTTTGCCGACCGATATCAGATCCAGAGGTTCTGGGTTTGGTTGGAAGTAGGATTTTTTTTAAATAGATAACATAGCCAGTTTCCTAGACTATTGAGGATTCCGGGTTAAATGTGCCTCCATATTCAGCTTTATCTTAACTTTTAACTGTTAATTATATTGCATTCATTTTATACTTTTTTCCATGTCAGAATATAACTTTGAGACTTGATTTGAGTTTTCAAACATAGTTTCTAAGAAATTAAACGGCCAAGTAGACTCGCACACAGAGGTCCTACCCTTATTGAACACAGCAAAATTTTTTTTTTTATTATTTACATAAATACTTAAAGTTAAGGAAGCTGGTGGTCAAACGCTTGGATATAAGATTTAAATCATCAATTTAAAAAAATATACTACTTTGACCTCTGTAACTATGCGAATATGCAGAATGTTCAAAGGAAGCTTTTATGTTTCTTTCGAAGATAAAAAAACATAATTCAATATTCATTATATCTGCCTACACATGTGTTCACAGCAGTGGTGCTATGATCATCGGTCTCACCCAATCGCCACCACAAAATAGTTGGCCTGCTTCTTTCATCGACTCCGCTACCGCCACAATGTTGTTGGTTCTTGGAGTGGGAGTCTTTTCACACCCCGACTTGCATTTAATCGATCGCCATGCTAGAACCTCAACTCTCCCGCGGTTATCGGTTCAGCGAGCTATGTGGCCTGCCTGCAGCCAGTTCAGCTTCTTATTCTGAGGGCTATGTATGTGACTTTGGTTCTTATACGGATGTCAATATATCAGATTTTATCACGGAGTGAAACTTCAAGCATAGCTCTCTCCATAGCTCGCTGTGTGACTTTGAACTTATTCTTAAGGGCCTATAATCTCTAAGTCATCACTGGCAACACATACTGATTGAAGATTTTCTTATTAAGGCTCCTTTGGTACCTTTGACGAGAAGATATTATTTGGATTTACCTAGTTGGACCATCTGGCCTAGGTAGACGTAATGATCTACAAATTCGATAACATCGTTTCCAATCTGGACAAGCATGGGTATATCGCGTTACCCATGCGTTGGATATGATATTCGTCTTACTAATGTTCATTTTAAGTCGCACCTGTCGGGATGCAATGTAGAAGTCTTTGAGCATCTTGCTAAAATCTTCTGAGCGATTCTAAGTGATTCAACCATGGACTCATCAGCAAATCACAGATGAGTCATGCAATCGCCATTGGTGACGACGCCACTCTTACCAATTTTTTCCATTCTCAGTTCATTACAGCTTTTCACGCTTAGCCGCGCGTTGTTATCCCCCATCAAAACCATGTAGTGTGTTTTCGAGGTATGACCTTCCAAATGTCGTCATCATGACTACCATTTCATCATCACGGTGTTGTTAGGGCCGGACTCCTTCAACCGTCAGCAAATACCTGTCAACATATACTTATTAAGCAAAACAACACCCTCACACTCAACAACCTGTAATACGTCACACAAATGTTTGTCCTGAGTGGGAATCGAACCCGTGCAGGAAGCAGAGCTCTGCCAACTGAACTGTGAGGCTTATATCATCTACACATATTGCGTCCATAGGTTTTATATGAAATTTACAATGTTAAAATGAATTATGAGACCAACTAGGATTTGAGTAGTAGAAACATTAAAAGTAGCATAACCTGTTACCATTATACTACAGGAGCGGTATATAATTATATCATAAATCATAAATGATAAATAATCCTCCTAGCTGGTTTCGGCTACAGATATGGATTATGGATATAAAACTTATGATTAATTAACTATTAGCAACGTATTTTCGGGACATGTAAAATTAATACAATTGTAATGCAACTAACTGGGTACTTGAAATAAAATTATAATACTGTAATAGTTATGTATGTTAATAAAATCAAAACCGACTGCACAATAATAAGGTTAGTTGTTTTACAAAAACATTGCCTTGAATATTAATGATGTATCATATTCTTCATTATATATGCGTCTTATCTATCAATATATCTATACATACTTATATTAACGAGTAAATATTAAGTAAATAAAAAGAGCTTTATTCCTTACACCTAGATTAAAACTTTTTTTTTAAGGGGTAAATAGTAACGGGTCCAAATCCGTACATTCAATATGTATTGAAAATGTAAAGTGGAGGAAACACTCTAGAGTAAAAACAACTGTATTATAAATTTTTGTTATTCTGTCTGTCTGTCTGTTGGTTCATGAACGCACATATCGCTGAATCTACTAGATGGATTTAAATGTAACTTTGTACTATTATTACTAATATTATTGGCAAGGATCTTAAAAATATTATCTCCTGTCTATGTGTAATGAATGAAGGGGTAAAACGGGCTTTGAGCTAAACAGGACAAGAAACAAATAAATTGTACGCAAAAACCATATTCATATACATCTTAATTCTATAGCTAATTAATTCAGGCGTTATTTTGCGGAGATCCATATTTCAAAATTAAATCTGAAAGCAGAAAAAATATCTAGCAAATCTCTTTGCAAAAATCAAATCGACATGTTTCGCCTCTGCACGAGGCATTCTTAGGAAATACAGTCTTGCTGCTAAGCTGACGAGCCCTCTGTGGACGTGTTACGCGCTACAAGCGCTGCGCTGCAATTACCATACTTGTGTCAGCAAGATATCTAACTAATAGGTACCTATTTACTGTACTAAACAATGTTACTTAAACTATATAATTTATGATAAAAAAGCAACTTCATTTGGAGTCAGAATTGGTTATACGAATGATACAATATTCAATACTCCCTCTGTGTCAGTATCAGAACTGAACCACTGAGCCATATGTGAACCGCTTTTGTGTTCTGTGGTCCCACCGGTGTCAGATTGAGTGGTCCAGGGTTCGATCCCCAGGGGATTATTGCGTTTGCTTTGGATGGTGTTAGACTTTATAAAACAAAGTTTAAACCGACCTGGCTAGCTACCACCTCTTACCTAATTGTTGTGTTCCGGCATTTAGTGGTAAGATATCCAATTCCTCAGAGGCTTCCGGATGAAGTGCGTCTCCATCCTTCACCTTTGACCTATCATAACTTGAAACCACCAAAATGAAGGCCAAGCGTTTCTCCATCGTACAATAAAACTAAAACATTTCACTGATTCGGATGTCTAAGCTGACCCAGATGCAAAAGATCCAATATCAACGAAGATACGCTTTTAACAACTCTAATTTGTTTAATGTTTATTTAGGTTGGTGCATTGGTCATTAAAGAATAATTTATTGCTCTGTACTTATTACGTACAGATGAAAATTATAAACATACACATTTAAACCATCAGATCATAAAAAATCTTTTACCCAAAAGGTATTTGTACTTTTTTTGTCATTATGTCCACAGAGTGGTTTTTCTGATATCCGTCCGATATATGGCCGGAAAATTTTCGGGTAGCAACCCCAACCAGTACCAACTGCGACCAGTATCCTCATCCATACTTATCCGTACCGTTATGTCCTTATCCCATACAACTGAGAATTCCGAAAGATGTCAGGCAGGTGGCAGGCTAAAATTTCAGGCAAAACTCTAATATCATGGCCTTGAAGAACACATGATGTGCCAACCCCATCCAGTGTGGGATAGTGTGGACAGGAAGATAAAAATGTTAGTTTAGTCCGATTTACCCGCCTGTGGTCTAATGGTTCAACCCAGGTAAAATAGACAGTTTCTCAGTTGTTTGAGGATTCCGGGTGAAGTACGCTTGCACCTTTGGCCTTATCTTAACTTGTAACCAGGTGAGATAAAGGTCAAGAACTTCCCCGTCGTTATAAAAATATATATATTTTTATGATGCAAATGACCGAATTAGATGGAAGCCGAATGCCAATAGAAATAATAAAATAACATTGTCTGACAGATCGTCAGGTTACAAAAGTAGATTCGTACCGATAATCTCACAAGGGTTTTCTGGTAGTTATACAGTACCTACAGGTAAACTGCTAATGCTGGGTCAAGTGGAACTTTTTTTTTATAGTGTTGTCCCTTCAATGTTTCTCCAAAACAAAATGTAATTGTAATAATTTTACTAGTTTTGTACATGTTTATTTTTTCGTGTAGTTATGCTAATTCGGATACCGATATCCAGTAATCAATGACCATTTGGCATAAGTACCTAGATTCTTAGTACTAGTTGATCAATGTGGGATCTTCTTCATCATATTTCTGTCCGTAATCCCACTCTTGGCGGGGTCGGATAATGTCATCTACCACTCTCCTCTACCGTACTTCATCTCATCACAATATTGTTTAAAAAATAGTACTTACGATAATGCCCCATAATGTTATAAGCCCATTTGAAGTCCACAGCAGGTGGACAGAGCCTCTTCCAAAGCGGAAGGATTTTAGATAATACATACACAGAAATTAGCTGCCCTTCTTCTGACGAATCTCATAATGAGATCCGTTAGTTGGCTCTTACGACATCTGCCGACCACCCCGTGGTCCCTTAACCTTACTTTTGACAAATGCAGGAGACTGTTAAAACTTCAGAATTACAGTACGTATGTACGTACTATGTATATTACATAAACTTATATCCATAAAACCAATATACCTAAAGAAACAATAGGTAGCCTAACATAACCTACTCGAAATAATAGCTAATGAACTAAGTTTCTCAATTGAACCTTAGCGTCTTCACTCACCCCTGGCCGTATTGTTTGACTTTCACTTTAGTGGTATCGGCCGCAGGGAATATACAGTGAGGAGAAACTATACAACTTTCATAGATACGTAAACAATATAACGTGTGCCTGTAGTCTACTTGATAATAATACTAACATAACTATTAGAGCGTAGTATTTTCAAGCAAGGGCTGCGCGTTTGTCGGTATTCATTAGATTGTATTTCTGAGAGTTCCCAGGAGCCTCATGACATTACTCTGCCATCACCGTCATAATATCAGACGCACATTATCTACATTTTGTTGATATTCATTTAATTAAGACAAAGCATTTCCAATAATAATTTTAAGTGCGCAATGCAAGAATTTGGAATCAGCTGTCAACATCCGTTTTTCCTGTTACGTACGATCCCTTCACCTTCAATAAGACAAACCTATTAACAGGCATTTTCTCTCGAAACTTCTCACTCCATCATAGATTTCACCTTCGCCTAGGCAAGAATGGGTCAAGAGCTGATTCAAGAAATGCTACATACGCTGAATAAAATGCATTGCAACACTCGGATTGTTGGTTGACACCTATCAACTAAGTACTAAGAAAAATGAAATTTTTTTAGATACCTCCTGTTTCGTCCCGGTTATTTTAATTCAGGTCTTGTTTTAACCCGGCTTACCTATTCAATGTGCACTCTCGTAGGTTATTACTATTAATATCTACAGAAAATCTTCCGCGCTGCCCCCACGTGGGGGTCGTCCGTGGGGGCAGACGGTAACAATTCATCAATACAGACCTCTGAGCAATCGTGTCATAACGCGCCCGCGTTACGATTTGTCATAGTAATGGGCCCAGATGTCCGGAAATGTACAGCAATGTTTGTATGCAGTTATTTGTTAGATAATAAGCAATGTCTTGAAATTATTGACAATACGAGTATATGCTGCAAACATAGGAATAAGCTGCCAGCGTTTTTTCCACTAACGCATGACCCTAACGCGATTAAATCTCCATAATTGACAAAAATATATCTACTAAAAAATATGTACACATAGTTAAAAAAAAAACTGAAAATCTTTGTTATTGTATTTAAAACGTAAACAAAACTGACTTCCAGATAAATAAATATTATATGACATTAATTTCACACAGCGCCATCTAGTCCCAAACCAAGCAAACCTTGTAATATGGGTACCTACTAGATTAAGGATATAATACTTAGTTATATTTGTATTTTTTTTTGTAAATATATACTTATCAATTTCAATTATATTCATCACACAAATGTTTGTCTTGGGTGGAAATCAAACCCACAACCTACAGCGCAGAAGGCAGCTTACTGCTTACCAACTGAGGCTTGTTAATAATAGGATTACTGACTAGTCAAGCCTTGCCAGGAACAGGATTTAGTTTTTTTATTATTTGAGGTTGTATTGTTTATATAATTAGCAACCTCAACGATCTAAGGATTATTATTCTGTAAAGTTTTACCATATGCGTTTTTGATAAAAGCTCGCCCGTGGCCTAGATTTTAGGACGGTGAGATGCCCTATCCTGGCCTACCAAACAAATCATACTTAATCATACGTAGTCTGGAAAAGTAAAAATCTCTTTGAGTAAAATTGCGTAGATATGTATTTTAAACTATATTATAAATAGTGGAATCCGAATTGTACATATTTAAACATAATTAATTCTAGTGATTCAGATAGGCAAAACGGTAAATATTAACAAACGTGTGCTTTGAAAACAATTTAACCAGAATAATGCTCTCTCAAAGCTTTACCCAGCTTGTGTGCTTTGGAGTATCTACAATTAAACATCTTCATTGTATCTATTTTATCTTTGGCAATTGTTTTTAAAGATACCCATTTCACTATCCCTTTTGGGGTCACGGACCCAAGGTCTCCACCTTGGGTCCGTGGGAAGCCGGTTGAGTTACCTATAGGCCGTTTGTAATGGTCCTCAGATAATCTGACTGATTCCTTTGTACATAGTTAGTTTAATTGTACATTTTATTGAAAATATCATTTCAAAATGAGAACAAAAAATGATTTAGTAACAAACCCGCTAATTCCTAATTAAGAATTTAGAAGCTTTGTTTAGTTTGGGAATAGATGTGTGCTGTGGGAAATAATGTCCAGTAATTTGAGTTGGCAGGCCTCACAGCTCAGTTGATAGCTCTGCCTTCTATGCTGTAGGATTCTTCGATTCCCATCCGGAACAAACATTTGTGTGATGAAGATAAATTTGTATTCTGTATTTGGCTATTATATTGTTACGAGCTGGGATTCGTAAAATTAAAAACAACCGGTTATTACCTACTCAAAATAAGACACGTTTATTCAGCACCAAACTCTCAAACACAGTACAACACTACTTAGTTATACCTACTTCCGTATCACTAAACACTGTTATCGCACTCAAATATCACTTGATGTTATCACTCTGTGTCGTAATTTAGTTCTGTCCTGCTTCCGAATCGCGCGGCTTTATTTATATCCAATTCAATTCAAATCGAATGATCTAACATGCGCGAGACTGATCGCGGTACTAACTGTTGCGTAGTCTGGGACTCTATTGTTCTAGACGGTCATAAGCAATCCTTTCTAATTCTATCCGTTATCAAGTTCCCATTTCACAAGCTCTGCTGAGTTTGGAGCTAGATGGCGCTGTGTAATAATTAAGTCCAAAATGTTTTATTTTATTATACCTACCTATGAAATTTCAGGAGCCCATAACGCCTCACAAAATAACAAGGTTTTAGCGGAAAAATCATATTAGCTTCCAGACTGCACCCTTTCCTTCGTTTTTTAATATGTTAACAAAGTTTATATAAACAATTTTTAATTTTCAATTTAGATACACAAATGAGTTCAAAAATTAATAATGTTGATTGATTCAGGTTTGTTAAGTAAAGTTTTAAAGTAAAGCATATGGTAAAGTATGGCAAAAACGCATATGGTAAAGTTTTACCATATATGAAATTTCAGGAGCCCATAACGCCTCACAAAATAACAAGGTTTTAGCGGAAAAATCATATTAGCTTCCAGACTGCACCCTTTCCTTCGTTTTTTAATATGTTAACAAAGTTTATATAAACAATTTTTAATTTTCAATTTAGATACACAAATGAGTTCAAAAATTAATAATGTTGATTGATTCAGGCGTTACATGGAGAAAAATAATAATAATAATAAAACAACGTGTAAATTATATTTTTTCTGTTTAGTTACAATTAGTTTATTTCGTAAAAATAATGCTCATTAACTTTACATCAGATTATTAAGGTCGGCACTGACAACTTAAACAAGGAAAACTATTATTAAATCGTTGTTATTAATAATTAAATCCTTGATCATCATTTATTGGCCTTAATTAATGTATCTATCAATATCACATTAGTACAGATTCATTAACATTTTTAGGAACATAATGATAAATCTCGTAGTTTTTAAATTAGATCTGTATTAGGTAGGTAGGATCGTAATCGTATACATTACATAGCTCGGCGTTACTTATCGGCGAGTCTAAGTGACTGACTGACTGAAATACAACGCACTGGTGACGATGGTAGACCTTATCGATAGAAGCGGTTTGATTTAAGGAAAAGATCTAGTTCACAGTGTTTAGCAGTTATGTAAGTCGTTAAACCTCAATAGGTGCCTATGTAGTACTAAAATACGCTTCAGAACAGTAACTGTTGGCTATTAGCCTTGAGATCGATCATTTGACCAAAATTAATAACGAATGATGTAGGAACTAAAAAGTAACTGGTTGGTTAAATCACTATACAAAATCACGATATCATTGTTAGGCCTATAATTTGCTGTTTGATTCATATAATAAGCTAATACTCAATCTTAAATACTGATATTTTTTATGGTAAACAACAACTCGTTTAACTTCATCAACGAAAAAGTGAATTTTCAAAAAATCTGGTAATCCCGATGTTTTTTTTTTACTGGTGGAGGCGCACTTCAACAGTAATCCTCAACAAACTGAGGAACTGGCTATCTTACCTCTAAATGCCGGAACACAACAATTTTATAATTGTTATCATGGTGACAGAATTAGGTAAGATGGTGGTAGCTAGCCAAGGAGACTTAAGCAAAGTCCAACCACCAACCAAACCGAGCTCAATATTGTACTCCCCTTGGGATCGAACCCGTGACCTCTGGATCTGAAATCGGTAGGTTGAACCACTAGACCACAGAGGCGGGTAAAAAGTTTTGGTTTGTAAAGAACTGTTAATGACATTATATATAAATCGAAAATTTTTGTTCAGCCAAAAAGTGCTCAAAGCGTTTAAAAAAGTGTGGCAGACGGTTATACTTATGCTATCGGCCTCCACGTGAGCCAAACGGTGGCAGATAGACATACAAATGATGATTTGCAAACTTATAACACCCTTTTTTTTTGGTCGCGTGTTAAAAAGATTTAAAGATTTATTTTGGTTACGTTCACAAAGAGCCCAACAAGACCCTTTTAAGTAAAAAGCAAGACCCTTTTAAGTAAAAAGGTCTTGTTGTTCGTCCGTCTATATGTCTCCCCAATTGAAATTTCAAAAAAAGCCGGGTTAAAATGGCTGTATTCACAAGACTTGCACAAAAAATCTAGCTTGTGATGTAATAAATCAGTAATTTTGTACGTTTTACCTCAACGCTTATTTCCACTGGTAAAATCTGGTTACTTAATAACAGGAACAGCTGCAAACAAGTTTTTCTTGTTACTTTCTGGGTCGATGATTTACATGTTGTGCATAAAATAAAAAATAAATAAATATTAAAGGACATTCATTTTACACAGCGCCATTTAGCCCCAAACTAAGCATAGCTTGTAATATATAGAATACTTAAATACTTTTTATAAATACATACGTACTATTATGATACAACATCCAAACACAGAACAAACATCTACATTCATCACACAAATGTTTGTTCTGGGTGGGAATCGAACCCACAGCCTACAGCGCAGAAGGCAGAGTTAATACCAACTGAGCTATCAGGCTTGTTGCCTGACCTGTGCATGCGCAAATATCAATAAAAAAATCTCCCCTACTCCCCATGGGGATCGACACTGGAACCTCTGGATCTGAGATCGGTGGGTTAAACCACAAGACCACAGAGACGGTTAAATGTGTGATGGTAGTACTTGGGGAAGTACTACTAAGTACTAGAGGAGAAGAGTTCCTTGTACAAGGGTTCGTCCTTGGGAACGAACCCTTGTACAAGGAACTCTACTCCATATGAAACCGTGGCAGATGGATCGGTGATCTAAGTGAACGATTAAAGCACACATAAGGAAACTGCTGCTCATTTTAACTAACCGCCTCCGTAGTCTAGTGGTTCGATCAACGGTGACAGATCCAGAGTTCCCGGGTTTGAACCCCGGGGGGAGTACAATATTGTGCTTGTTTTGGTTGATAGTAGGACTTTGTAAAAGTCCACCTGGCTAGCTACCACCACTTTATCTAATCTGTCGCCATCACAAAAAAAATGTAATTGCTGTGTTCCGGCATTTCGAGGTAAGATAGCTAGTTGCTTACCTCCGGTGAAGTTGATGTTTGATTGGCACTATGTAACAACGGTGCTTATTACTTAGACATCAAATGAGCTTAACTTGTACTTAGCAGAATAATTCATTATCTGTGAAAGGTCTTATGAAGGTATGCAACTGAGCGTCAGAAGGAAATAATCTACAGAAAAATACTCTATTATATAGTACTAGCTTTTGCCCGTGATTTTACCTGCGTGCTACCAACCCAGATTAAAAGTAGGCTATATAGTTTTCGAAGGCAGACACTATATCCATGCCAAATTTTCTCAAAATCCTTAGCTGTTTCGTCGTGCAAAGGCGACACACAGATAAACAAACATAGTGTTGATAGTGAGTGAGACACAAAACTCTGTTGATAATATTGGTACAAATGTTCCATTCACTTTCACACCATTTGCTCTTGTCGCCTGTCATCGTAGGGTCGTTGTTAAGTACGACATCTTTTATGGGTAGCTAATTATTCATAGCCCAAACGGTTCAATATTTTTTGGAACGATTACTCACGAGGATTGGTTACCAGTGCAGAAAAGTGTATATCGCTACTTATTTTTCCCCTGGGTGCGATTAACTTACTGCGGTGTCGAACAGCGGAAACTTACAAGGATTCTTTTCAGGGAAGTTTGTATCTTTTGGGAAAGCTCAATCCATTGTAGACCTTATCCTTGCTCTAGGCTAGAACTAGACAAGCATAGAACTCAAGTGCTAACTGTTTTCTTTCTAATCTAATATTGACCAAGTTGAGCAAGCCATTTGACATAAATTGCTGGAATCTTATCATAATGATTATTCAGTCTGCATACGTCCAAGTCCAAGTACAAGGCCACTGATGAACATAGGCCTCCTCCCACTTCCATTCATCGACTCCCCGTGACCGCCACAACATCGCAAGAAGTGGGTATGAATCCTTTTCTGCCATCTAGGTGACAATCAATGTAATTCGTCTGCCACTATAATTCTAAGGGGCGGCAACGCAAGTAACGCTTCTGGTGTTTTAAACGTTCATACGCAATTGAAACCGCTTTCATCAGGTTTATATGCATGTTTGCCACCTTAGTGAAAGAAAAAAAAACTATTTACTTTATTCATTCAATTTCTAGGGAGTTTCAATCGTTTTATAACCATGCACTAAAGCATTCTTCCAAATCTAAGCTAGCATATTTGAAAGCGGCGCAGCGATTTGCAAGATCTACGAGTCACAATTGTAGATAAAGATGCACTCGACTTTGAATTCTACTGGCTCGTAATAAAGTTTGACAGTGCGCAGATACATTTTCGTTAGACTTCGTACATTACCGACTATGTCTCGGTGACACATAGCCCTGGTTTCTCCGTAACATATCTCCGCGGAAGGAGTGATAAAGTTATCAGACTCTTGGAATTGTCGCCATTTTTCATTGCGATTTTCATGAGAGCTCTGATAAAAACACCGTAATAGACTATTGCATGAAGGAATGGCACGTAAACTTAACGCGGTATCATTGTAAAGCTTTAAGCCATACATAGTTTCTGATTCATACATAGTAATGGCAACTTTTCTTCATTTTGTACAGGACGCTGTTTTAGGTAAAAATAAAGAAAGCAATACTTATTGTTTTGTTGCTCTCGCTCATACCAGGAGATTGGCGTCAGTCTCCGCCTAGCTACAAATTACTAGCTATTAATCACCTGCTGGTAGGTTGACACCAAGGGCTCTTTTTTTGGATAAGGAAATGTAAACCTTCGTTATTAGAGAAACAATAAAACATTTGTGAATTGCCAGGAAGTGATTATATTCACAATATATAATTGGATTGCAACAAATATAATTACAAAATGACAACATTTTTGTACAGCTGCTGTGACAATTTGATTGGGGCAATTTTAACCTCCAACCATTGTTGTAGATATCATCAGATTTACCACCGTCCATTATGTTTGAATTATTCCAAAAATGTACTAAAACTACTTTGAACTATTATGATTGCTTGCATTTTGTAATTTTAAACATATCAATAAATTTTTCCTATAGCGAATTATGTACACTAAAATTATTCTAGAAACCTGAAGTAACACAACGATTTTAATTTATTAATTATAACATATCAAAGTGTTTCAAACCGCTACCAACTTTGCAGTAACAAGAAATATATTCTATCCTCTTAATTTTTTTTTTTTTGTACGACGGGGAAGCACTTGGCCTTCATCTCACCTGGTAATAAGATGAGGCGAAAGATATGCGATAAGGCCGAAGGTGGAGGCGCACTTCACCCGGAATCCTCAGTAAACTGAGGAATTGGTTATCTTACCTCTAAATGCCGGAACACAACATTTTTAAAAATGGTTATTATTGCGACAGAATTAGGTAAGATGGTGGTAGCTAGCCAGGCGGACTTCAACAAGATCCTACCATCAACAAAACCAAGCAAAATATTGTACTCCTCCCGGAGATCAAACTCGGGACCTCTGGATCTGAAATCGGTGGATTGAACCACTACACCACAGAGGCGGTTAAAATCATTCATCATTCATCATCGATTAGATCATTCAGCCGTAAACGCTAGCAAAAGCAAATGATTCTGTTTTCCGGAGTAGAATTTTAGGAGGATCTTACAATCATAGGATTGAAACTTGTGTGGCTATGCAACATAATTAAATAAATGAAACGGTTATTACCACAAAATTTTTACTTCGATTTGCGTCGGTTTGCGCCGCGCGACCGACGAACGTGCACGTGGGCGAAGCTCGTGAAGAAGGGGTCTCAAAATGATCTCGAAACGTCAGCAAATCGACGTAAAAATTTTGTGGTAATAACCGTTTCATTTATTTAATTAGGATCTTACAAAATCAACTTTAGTAGGTATTATAAGCTAACAATCAGATAATCACTTGGCAACATTTAAGAGCCTTTTAAGTTCCATAAGTACTGAACTTACCTACCAAAATCCAACTAAGCTCGCACCATCACAGACCTCATGCTTGCATGTGGTCTTTTTCATTTTGAGAACAAGAGGTGGCTTATTATTTTATGAAAAATAGCAAGGTATCATCAAATGCTAAATAATTAACAAAATTGAACATAATGTCTGATGTGGAAGTCAGTATTATGGAAGAGATTTTATTCAATAGGGTTTTTTTAGGACTATGTAAATTTTTTGGATGACTTAACTAATAACTGCATCTTGTGTAATATAAAAAATATTATACAATCAATACTATGTATGTAGTTTTTACTAAAAGAAGAATTCAGATAATTTTATTCCGGGGTAAGGCAACAGTTAGTAAAGCGTAGATAGGTATCTGGATGATACTGTGATACACACTATGAATCATTGCACAAAATACATGCATCAAGTTATGACGCATTTAAAATTCCTCAGTTTTCCGTTTTAGGTAAGTATTTGTTGGCAAACAATACCATTACCGTATGGGGTGTATTTGCGAGCGTGAATACAAAGGTGTTACTAATTTCGTCCTGTCCAAACATAGCGTTGCTTACTATCTTCCTTTGTTACCGCTACCACGCTCTTAGCTTAGGGTCGACAAATAAACATGAAGAACTAACAATGATCCCTCAAACCTCTGAAAGATGGCTTCAGCCTCCAGCGCTGCTTTATACATACCAACAGCTACAAACATTTACCTGTTAGACATTGGGCCTCACCAATCAGCACACGTACTAGGCACGTTATAGCTTATAATTAACGTGTGTTTACAATTGTACACACCTTAATGAAAAAACAAAATAAAAACTTCGTGTTTTTACGAGAACACGGTCTCAAAGAGTATTCCAATACAGTAGAAATGGTTTTTGATTGTTGATTTGAAATGTTTTTTGATTTGATTTAATTTATTACCTTTAATCGGATAAACATGCGGTCGCGGCTTAAGAATCCACCCCTCCAACTTAGCTCATGGATGTCGTAAGAGCCGAAATGGGCAGCAGCTTCCTTCAGTGTTATTAACTACTACTACTACTTTACTGCGATCACCAATCCACCGGCCAAGCGTGGTGATTATGAAAAAATCCTCAAGCTTTGGAGGAGGCTCTGTCCAGCAGTGGACAGGACTGGCTAATGTGGTGATGATAATGATAATTATTTTTCATAATTATCATTATCCTCATCAATTCATCAATTATCATTGTATTAATATATATTACATTTAATTGTTTTTTTTATTGAACGACGCGGAAGTGCTTCGCCTTGATCTCACACTTCATCTCTTCATCGAACTTCACCAGGGGCCCAATTCTTCTAAACCAATTCACAATGGCAATGGTATTTTATCGCAGAATGGCTTCTAGAATACCAAAAGGCACCATTAGTTAGCAATTCTACGACGATACCGTTGTCATAGTGAAGCGATTGGTTACGTAGAGTCGAAGCCCTGGAGCGCTTCTTCAATACTTATAGTATTCTTTCCACCTTTTAATTTTAATTTGACTCCTCTTTCATATTATACAGCCTTCCACAATTAACAGCAACCAAACGACACCGCATATGTCAAAATCCATCAAAATTCAGACATACACTCGAAACACATGAATTGTTACCGTTTACCCCCACGAACGACCCCCACGTGGGGGCAGACGGTAACACTATCTTTTAAGGCAGTGGGCTAAAATGAAAATCACTCTAAGATAAACTTTCCTCTATAGGTATTGAGTATATAAAATATTAAATATTACAGGGCATTAATTTCACACATTGCCATCTTGTCCCAAACTAAGCATAGGTATCTTGTTATATGGAAACTAGATTACGGATAGAATATTTAAATACTTTTTTATTCTTTATGTAAATAAATAAATAAATAACAAATAAATAAATATTACAGGACATTTATTTTCAAATACATACTTATCATACAATACAACACCCAAACACAGAACAGACATCTATATTCATCACACAAATGTTTGTCCTGGGTGGGAATCCAAACCACAGCCTAGGCTTGTTATTACAAGAAATTCTCAACCAAAACATTTCATCCTTATAATTCCATGAAAGAGGTTAGTTAACCTGGTGGAGAGCAAGCCACCAGGTTAAGATCACATCACAAAGGTAAACCATAGCCCTTTATGTACAAAACTTTAAACGAGGAAGTGCTAATTTAGCCCTTTCTTGTTTTGCGGAAATAAATACTCGTAATTTTAACCTTACATGACGCACGCTTTCTTTTACTAAGGAAAAAGGTTGTTGCCATCTTCCATACATGGAACAAACAGCCGTTGAGTCATTGAACTTTGTGATGAGGTATATTCTTGGCTTTGTAATCTTTATTTTAGTTTGTAGCTTTAAAAGCGATATGTCTGTCTGTGTCTCCCATTATTATTGAATATTTGTTCAAATTGGTATACATTTTTATTTATATTGCATGTTAGGATTAGGATAATTATTTATGTTAATTATGCACAAATTTTCAAACACAATTGTTTAATGTATTATGTACTTACTTCCTTTTAAAATGACGGGGTTTTTATGTGAATAATTTTAATGTAGATAGGCACTTGAATTAATATATGTATAAAAATTAGACTCGTGACTTGTTCAGAAGTACTATAATTTTCCATTTGAAAAAGATTACAAACGGTGATCGTTTGATCAATTAATACATTCGTCAATATAAATTTGACCCACCCGAGTTAAATAACCTAAAACAAGTGTGCTGAATAGGTATTTACCATTTTGTACATTAATGTATTTTAAATTAATTGGATTGCAAGCTCTCTTGTAGGAAATCAATAAAAAAGAGTTAGTGACATCACTAGACACTGGAAATTGATGACCTAATTAACATCATAAAGTAGGTAAGGAACTATTGCAAAATAAGCTTGAGCTATCTTTGAACCGAAATCAACTAACCACTTCGTCAGAATCGACTTGGCAAGCTACGGTTTTATGACATACAAGCGCTACGGCAAGTGGTCTGGTTATATCCTTAGCGACTTACGCGGTACACTGCATCCTGCCTGTCAAAGCTACACATAATAATTCCTCAAGTGCACTTTACTATGATACACATAGAAAAGTTCACTAGAGTAAGTGAGTGTCATAATTTAGCCAGAACGCGGAAAAGCTGCTTAGCAGAATTATATTTTCCAGCGCGTATATTATTTATGTTCTTCAGGGACATTTGAAACACTAAAACTACAGGTATCAGAAGTAATAGATCAGGTCAACCTCCTAGACCCGTATTATGTTAACGAGATAAATCCAACTGCGCCCATCTTATCCGAACGTGGAATCGAACAACAAAATAGCAAACATCACAACACGGGTCCCGGACCAATCTATAAGTGGTTAGTTTTTGCCGCATGATCTTTTCCCCGGTCCCTGTGACCCGTATTCAATCTAATGTAACGTCCGACCTTTCTGTCCTTAACCAGAATGGAATACCCGGTTGCCAATAAACTTAGAGTGCAGATAGTTATGCTTGGGCAACAAGCAAACATCAAACATGTTTCTGTGATGTACAGAATTGATTGTATAAAATATTTCTATATTTGAATATTTTTCCTATACCTACTAAAGTATTGGTTAGCCCTTCCCTTCCCTTTCCCTTTTTACTCCTTTCAGAGGAAATCTACAAGAACTAACAAAGTAAATTAATTAACCTCACAGCTCAGTCGGTATTACTCGACTGCTGGGCTGTAGTATGTGGGAACGATTCCCACCCAGAAGACAGACAGGCAAAAAATAAAACCGGTTTTGACCGTAAAGACTAATATTAACTAATTTATTTCATATCAAAGGTAGACTAGTTCGTCAAATTGAGCATACAAATTAGCAGACCAGGCAATTGTTTTGGAAAATTGGCAATTGTGTTTATCAAACAAAAACCTTTTTTTTTTTTTAATCACAGACCGACAAATTTTGTTCTGACCGAAAATCCAATAGTACCCAGGTATAGTTGAAAACTCACTTTAATGCGGTTAGCTTTCAATATTGTGAAACTCATAATATTATCACGTTACATGGTAACTATCGCTTGCTTTATCGAGACTAGTTCCCTGTGACCTAATGACTCAAGTCACTTTGCATCAGAATCGCAATATTCTTATGAAAATGTGCGACACTAAAACTGTAACAGTAGAAACTACACAGAAGAGACAAATCCGAGTAATGGGTTAGGAACACTCAAAAATAAAAACACAATGATATTATAACAGTAAATAATAGAACTTTAAGTATCTACTCTCTGAACAATTATAAAAGCAAACAAACTCTGAATGAATGGCTATTAACACTTAACTACGAATAAACTGAAAAACTCTTGGAAATTATTTCGTAATTAACACACACCATCACACACAAACACACACATTTTGTTTTAAGCTTTGGATATTTTTATATTTTTTTGTTGATTAAGTTTTGTCTTTCGTTATTTATTTGAAAAATTTAAAAATTACGGAAGAGCGGGACTCTCTATCACAGGTATTTTCATACATAAAAGAGTGTCTCAAACCATGAAACATGTAATGTATGTTAGATTAAGTGAAATAAATTATTTGTATTTGTATTTGTAAATCAACGCGCAGCATATAATTTTGATGCCAATGGCTGACCCTGTTTTTTTTTTATTGAACGACGGGTACGCACTTGGCTTTCGTCTCACCCGGTTGCAAGTAACACAGAATCCTCAACAGACCGAGGAACTGGCGGTATCTTACCTCTAAATGCCAGAACACGACAGTAAAGAACTGTTATTATGGCGACAGACTTGAATCTTTAAGATGCTGGTAGCTAGTCAGGCGGACTTAAACTAAGCTAAACTACCACCAACCAATCCAAGTACAATATTGTATCCCCCTGGGGTTCGAACCTTTGGTTATGATACCAGTGATCGTACAACTAGTCCACAGAGGTAGTTAATATCAATATAATTTGATGTAGACGCAAATCTAGTGCACCTAGCTACCACCAGAATCATATCATTCAGATATCCCTACCTATACACATGACTGAATACTAGAATCCTTAATCTAGTTTTCAGTCCTGTGTATAGCTAGGGATAATCGTTTCTCCGAGATCACAGAATCAAAATCACGATTCCATGTTTCGGTCTCCATCGGGGAATCTAGTAGTAGCTAGGTGTACTAGATTAATTTACATGGGAAATTGTGTCGATATTATCAGTGTGTATCTATGTGGTTCTAATAATAATCTAGACTAACCTGAAGCTTATTTTGTAAACGCCTTCGCTTTTTGACGGTAGCGCATGAGTTTCATTCTCTATACTATAATCTAAATATAGATTAGAGTAAAGTATAGAGAATACAGAACTATGAAACTCATGCGCTACCGTTTCTGCCTCCTGGTCGGAGGTGGTGCATCGTAAAGTCGTCTGGTAAATAATATGTAAAATGCACGATACATACTTGTGTTTTCATTGAAGTTAATTCATCTACTGTTTTCGTTTTTTATGGTAGTGTAATAGCAGTATATACCATAAAAAAGTGTACAGTAAGGGTGAAAACCCGTTCTTGCAGTTCGAGTTTAACCTTTATACTGCTACCATCGTTTATGCTATGACAACAAAGTTTGCGTTTACTTTATTTTCTATAGAGATAGTTGCCTCCTAGCCCCTAGCGGGAAGTTTACTATGTTGCCCATGCACACGCTTCACGTGTTAATTTGTGTAAATACAAAATAAAAAGGTCAAGTGCGAGTCAAGCTCGCAAGTGCCAAGTACATTTGTATCAAGTAAAATATGTATGACTTAGACCAGACAGATTCAAGAGGAGAGTCATTTGACATGGGTTTCATTTCTTTTGAGATTGTAATCTACGTGAAACCTAATTAGGGCAAAGATAGGATAAGGTTTTTAGCAAAATTATTATTTATTATTTGTATTCAAGTAGGTTTTTAGTTCACAGTATATAGAATTACACGATTACATACACCCTGGGTCATTTAGGTATTTCTGATCTTATTTAAGTATTTCTGACAGCCTTTTGGGATTGAGACTTTGCGTCAGTAAGAAGCCGTTGCCCTCCAGGTTTTAAAATATATTACGGGGCTTTTGATTTAGACGACGCGTGAACCAGTGTCTTTGGCATACTTCCACCTGGTACTGGTCTGGCAAACTGTTCCAGACCAGTACCTATATATAATAGACTGTAGTGAGTTCCAATAGACTGTTTGAAACGTCCTTATAAAGCCCCAATGTTTTCCTTATAAACAATTAGTTTACATATTTTTTAAATAAATTAATATATTTTGAGGTAAGTGTTTGTTTGTTCAGGGTTTTATTTATTTAATCAAATTGATAAACACCGGAACATTATAATTATCAGGAAATGATGAGCCGGTTGTATAAATATTGTCTTTGATGAACAATTATACCCATGACGACCATTGAATCAATAAACATACCATAAAATGAAGGTTAAGAACCTTCTTCTTCAAGTCGTGTCTGAATACAATATTTTATTCCCCATTCAAAATCGACGATAGAACCGGCAACTCTTTCGAAGAGTATTTTTTAGTATTTTTCTAGTGACCATACAGTTTTGCATTCACTGACAGATGTAGGGGCAATGCGCGCGCCGTCATGTAGTAGTCGTTATGTCAAGACTAATGCTTCTTTTGAACATGGATCTCACAAAAAACTTTAATTTGTATTTTTTTGCGCTGGGCTGGTCAAAACCAGCCCAAAGCCTAATTCAATCGCAATGGCGACAGCTACATTGCTATTGATGACGATGAAATGCGCCACGTCTTAAACGAACCCTTATGCGGAGGCTTGCGCAGTAAGCGAAAAAGCACCACATAGATACGGACCTCGGTTTGACTTGGATTGTTGCTATGGCATGGAAGGAATGTCTAAAATAGCTAAAAATGTCAAAATAACTTTTATCACGCGTTCCACAATACCTTGAAAGTTGGCGATCGAAAATGTTATTGGTAAATAATAGGTGCATAGATAGGTTGGTTAAGACTCAGGTTATTTTTTAAACCGTAGATTATGAAAGTATCATCATCATCATTATCATGAACCTGTCGCAGTCCACTGCTAGACGTAGGTCTCTCCCAATCCTAAGGTGTACCACTGAGCCCGATCTTTGCTCATTCTCGTCCACTCTCTGTTTGCTACTGTACGAAGGTCGTCGCTCCATTTAAAGGTACCCAACACTACGTTTGCCAAGACGTGTTCTCCACTGAAGGACTTGTTGACCCTACTGGTTGTCAATCCTTCGGCGAATATGGTCAGCTCACGGCCACTAACAACTAAAGAAGGTACACTGGTTTCTAATATTAAAATAAAAAATGTCGAAACCAATGACTGGGTTATGGTACTGAAATTGGTAGCTAAATTATTACTTAGGTATTCATTAAAACAGCCGTTTGTCCTAAATTCCCTTCTAAGCATGACAGGGGAGGATGCATTAAATAACCCGTTATCAAATAGATTACATGTAAGCACTTCACGTTATACGTAGAAGATAATTGTGCTGTTGAAACCACTTAAATACATACTAGTAATTACAAATGACGGACGTGATTTAATAGTACCTATGTAATTACAAACTTCTGCAAAAAATAAGATTAGGGAAATCGTCTTTAATATCAGACGCAGGTTCAAATTTAGTATATAAAATCACTATCTGACCAGCAATCAACGTGCAGTCCAAACCAGAGGTTCTTAAAACAAAAAGCTTTTAGGGTAGCTTTCTTTAATAGTGGTTGGGCTCAAGATCTTAGTGTAGGGGTTAAAAGAAAATAAATCTTAAGAATTTCTGACTTATTACTGTACCAGAGGGTACGGAACCCTAAAACGCTAGTATTTATATACGTTTCCACGCACATAGATTAATAGGTAGTAACTTATTTTACTAGTACGTAAGTAGGCTAGTACCTGTGACAAGTTACTTAACTATTAAACGGTTAGGAACTATGTGCCTTGTATAAGACTTGACCAAAATGATTGCAGTCGCGTATCCGTCCGTACGTGACAAGTAATGACATAGTACAGAACAAGCAGAAGTGAAGAACAAGCAATCTTTCAATTATAAAAAAATGCCTACGCCGTCCCGACGTACGGCGCCATCTGCGTCCAGTCCGGTATGAGTGCATCAGGGCGGGGTTGTGTTGGCGCTGACTCACTATTGCAGTGCACCATCCTGCGCAAGCGCACTGCATCCATGGTGCGCTGGTAGCTGCCCTTATTTGGCATTGCTATGGACATCATCTGCCCAGCTATCAAATTCGTTTTCAAGTTTTCTCTTTGTCTTTTCATGTTGTCAACATGAGTTGTGTTGATCGAAATAAAATTGTATTTCTATATAAAACATGAATATGTTTTTTTGTTTTTTCAAAATATTAGCAGTGTATATTAGATTAGTTAGATTCAGTGGCCGAGGTATGAAAACATATTTTTTTATTTGAAATGGATGAGCTCTTGAACTGGGTATAACATTGACAGTAAACACTACACATAGCAGACGAATTGGCAGCTACTACCGGGCGCTGTGTAGGGGCCGGCGGTTACGTGGAGGTCATGATCAGTGGCGATGCCTGTTTTTTATATATGGTTTGACCCTATGTAAGCGTTACGATAGGCAAGAACTCTCGTGCTCCAAAAATGCCTGTAGTACGAGAGTTCTTGCCCGGGCAAGAATTAAAACAATAACAATCGCGCAAGCCTTTATTGAAAATGCTTTGTTTAGCTGTGGGCTTATATATGGACTGAAATTATAGTGATGAACATAGAAACTTGGTGCAAGCGTGGCGTGGGGTCAGTATAAAAATATATTAGTTAAAGCAAAAATACACACTTTGGAAACATTGCTTTACTGATACGTGTCCTGTACAGTGTGATGGTATGAGAATATGTTACCTGATAAATTAAGTGTGAGTTACAAACAGAATATACATAGATATGGGTAGATGTAGGCATGCTTACGTCAGAACATAATAATAAGGCAGTAGGAAAATGTAAACCAAAGTTTCCACTATGTAAAAGGAGTTTCTTTTCAAACAGCCACAATATCGCGTACTTACACAATTTTAATTTGGCCGTTTTTTTATTTAATTTCGTCTTCTATTGGAAAGCTGGGCTGGCTATCTGACAAAATTCGTTGATGTCAGGTGGAGATGCCTCGCTGGAGTGGCAAGGGAACTGAGACATAGAAGAACCTTTTTTTTTGTACTACGGGAATATGCTTCTCCTTCATCTCACCTGATTTTTCAAGTTATGATAAGGCCGAATGTATAACTTCACCTGGAATCCTCAATAAACTCTAAATGCCGGAACACAACAATTCTTATAGTGTTATGTTGTTATGGCGACAGAATTATGTAAGATGGTGGAAGATAGCCAGGCAGACATAAACTAAGTCCTACCATGAACCAAACCACGCACAACACTGTTCTTCCCCTGGGGATCGAACCCGGAACCTCTGGATCACCGGTAGGCGAACCACTAGACCACAGACGCAGATAAAAATATATCATAATAGAATGCCGTTATATAAGTGGAGGTGGCTTCATCAGTTTCCAATAGACACCTAGAGTCAGCTATTGGTGATTATGATGATAATTGTTAAGTATTGTAAAGCATTGCCTGCTTTTAAAGCATTTTCATTAACATCATGTTTGTTATAAACATGATAATAATGACCAACAGAACTTTCACATAGCATCTAGCCCAAACTTAGCCAAGCTCGTTCCTATTTAAAGGACCTAGAATACGAATATAATACTTCCTTTGTACATAGTAAGTTCAATTGTAAATTTTATTGAATTAAGAATACTTTTTTACATTTTTTTTATAATGTATACTTGAATCATTTAGTACCCTTAGATACACACATCTATATTCATCGCACATATATTTGTCACGGGAATCGAATCCACAACCTACAGCACAAAACACAGAGCTGAGCTACGAGCCTTGGCAATACGCTTATTGTACGGTACCAAATACCTTTAATAATGATACCTACGAAAAGCATTTTCGCAGCCCTACCCGCCTTAGCAAAAAAGAGCAGATCGTATTATCTATGGAACCTAAAATATTCATAAACTTTGAATGAAGTCTTTGAAAATGTGGCACCTGCTTCCCTTCAAAGCTTGCACCTACGGAGCCTGTCCCTGTTTATGAAAGATGATAAAGGTTAACTGTCCGACATAATCTTCCTCAGAAAGCGTATGTCAGAGTATATTAGGAACGTTTTGAAAAGTGCTTTTTATAAAAAACTACGTGCCATTCATGAATAACAATATCCGTAGACTCACGCCTGTTTCAATGAAAATGAAAAAAACTTGGAGATTCTCTAAAAGGGTGAATAGGGGCAAAACTTTTTGTATGGAGATATCTTCATATTTGATCTGCTCGAGTTGAAATTTAGTACGAGTGTTGATTATAGCATAAAAATAGGTATTCTGAAAAAAATACTTGAAAATCTAATAGGGTAGAAATAGTAGAAATAGTAGCTAAACAGTTTGTATGCAAAATCTGAATTTATAATCCCATCGAGTTGAAAATTTGTACGTGTATTTATAATAATTTTGTAATGCTAACTATGAAAAAAAATTTGGAGATTTTTTCTCTGAAAGGGTGAAACGGGCAAACATTTTTGAATGGAGATGTCTTTTTAATTTGATCCGATCGAGTTGAAATTTTGTTAATGTGTTTATTATATCTTAAAAATGTGTATGAGAAAAAAACAGAAAAATCTTACTTATAAATTGTAAAATGGGGCAAAACAGTTTGTATGCAAAACCGTAATTAATGATTCGCTTGAGTTTAAAATTCGAACGTGTATTTTATAAATAACTATGAAATGCTAAAAAAACTTTGTAAATTCCTCCTCCGAAGGGTGAAACGGGGTAATACCTTTTATATTAATGTTATTTTTATTCGATCCGATCGAGTTGAAATTTTGTATATTTGTGTTTATCACAAATAGAAGTTTATTTATAAAAGATTAGTTAGAAAGTGATACTATTAAAGGGTGAAATGGGGCAAAACATGCTTCTTAAATCTTTATAATTCGATTTAGTTGAAATGTCTTATGTACTTACTACATATTTGTGTTTCAAAGACTATTGAGATACTTATCATGTATTTATTAGTATTCTTCTATAATGGTGAAAAGTTCAAAATCTTGAGTTTCATTCGATTGAGTTGAAATTATGCATGTAGTAACTTTGAAATGATAAATATGAAAAAAAAAATTGAAATTCTTCCTCTGCCATGGGGCATATCTTTTAGTGCGCAGATATCTTTTCATTGCATACAAATCAGTTGAAATTTAATATGTGTTTTTATTATAATTTAAATGCCTATTTAAAAAAATATATATCAGAAAGTATAAATATCAAAGGATGAAAGGGACAAAACTCTATGCATCTAAAATCTTTATCATTTGATCAGAAGTAAATACTAATGAGCATAGAGCTATTTTATTTTTATTACATTTGATGTATAGGTATCATATTTTGAAATAAATTGAATATTTAGTCCTAGAGACAAGCTTCATACCAAGTTCCTCGCAATAAAGCCTTCATTTTAAATTTACATGTATTCTTCTCTTTCTTGATTCAAACGTTTCAAAACATTAAAACCTTCCTCGACCAGTCCTAAGCAACCTCCACTGCTCCACGGGGCATAAGAGGCAGGAAAGCAGGTGGGCCATACTTTCCTGTTTCCTGCTCCACACTAGCAATGTGCGCCCGAGGATTTTATTAAGCCCCACCTGGCAATATTTGTACTGCTGCGGCCAACTTGAGTCCGTAGGCGATTCAGTGATTACCATGCCAGCCACTGAGGATCATGTCCAGGACAGGTGGTCAGCTGGGATGGCCTAACGACTGTCTGTTTCCTACTTCCTCTTTTGAATGCAGCAGGTAATTGCATGTTGGATTTCAGGATATGCCAGCTAAGGGATACAGCATTCTGAGTGGAGTATGTTTTAGACACATTGTTATGCGAAATTCAATGATACTTATGCCTACTACCAACCAAATAATCACCAGATTCCCTTTATTCTACATACATTCTATATTTTTATACCTTATGGTATAATTAATAGGATCTGGACAGATATTTCAGAATTACCGGGACAGGCCGTGTAGAAACTAGGAACCCTGTCGTTTTTTACCCCTGTATTATAGCCAGGTATTACAGCCATTCCGTTCTTTTTATTTGCCGAAGCACGGGTATTTTCAGCTAGTCTTTTTATAAATATTTAAGGAAAATACCCATAGTATCGCTGTCGTCACTCTTAGCAGATATTTATTGCTTATACATTTTAATATATTTTACTGCAAATGTCTAGTTAGTAGTTATGTATATCATATTTTGCAACGAATAGCATAGCTTCTAATAAAAAGTAATATGGACGCTACCAAGCCATGTACGTTTACTAATATGCACCAATGCGCCAGCACCTAATATGTATACACTTTCATAACCTTAAAAATGGTCTGTATCTCAATATTTTTAATGTTTAATCTCTCTTGTAGGATCTCAATGTGCTTAGTAGTAAGTTAAGCAGTCTTGTAAACTAGTGAATTAAGCAGATAATGAACATTCTTATTCTTATCAATATCTGATAAATATGTTATCAATTTGGTATCAATCAAGTGTCAATCTATCAGGCTTGAATATAAGTAATGCCAGAATTTGCTGGAAGTGTATACCAGTAGTATACCTGACAGCAGGTGATTCGCCCACCGGTACGCCTCAGCGTAAAATGTTGAGTTTCCTTAAATCTTAGGTTAATTTATTGTTTCAAAAAAAAGGTCATGCCCAGGTCAGGTACAAATATATATATAATGGGACAAATACACACTGGCATACAAAAGAAAAACATATAGGTGTGACATAATATATGTTTTTTGTTTTATTAAAATAGACTCACGCGATTTGTTGTATTGTTTCAGGAGATCGCAAGATTCTAAACAACGTGTCTGGTGAATTCCGCTCTGGGGAGCTGACATGCATTCTGGGACCTTCCGGGGCTGGGAAATCCTCCTTATTGAACATTTTAGCTGGTTATACGTAAGTGTTTATAGACGCAAAAGTTAGCCAATAAACTACATGACGAATTTAAAGGTTTAGATTTGCTATTTTTTCAGGCCGTATGCCTGAAAGAATGTTGGTGGTAGGATTTTGTTTAAGTCCGCCTGGCTAGGTACCACCATCTTACCTAATTCTGTCGCCATAATGACAATACCTAAAATTGTTGTGCTCCGGCATTTAGAGGTAAGACAGTTCCTCAGTTAGTTAAGGATTCCGGGTGAAGTGCGCCTCCACCTTCGGCCTTATCTCAACTTGTAACCAGGTGAGATGAAGGCCAAAGCAATTAGTAAAAACCCCATCCCTAAGACCAAAACCTTGGCAGGGAAATCATTCTACTTTATTGTTTGCGCGAGGAAGTTCTTCTAGAACCTCACGGTACGTGAAGATCTTCAATGGCTCGTAATAACGGGTGCTTATGCTACTTACCAGTTTTGCGGGAAAAATACTTTTTGACAATACTTTATCGTTTAGCCACTAAAATAGGATATCCGCGGCAACCTTTGCGGAGAATATGAGCCCTTAGCTATCCTTCCGTGGATAAGTACCTGCCTGAGTAAAAAGCACTACCGCGACCACCAACCTCCTAGCCATGTGTGGTGATTGTGTCGAACCCCTTTGGGTTGGTAGTAGGACTAGGTTTAAGTCCACCTGGTGCTACCACCGTCACACCTAAGTTTGTCGCCCTAAAATCAATGATAAAATGTTGTGTTCCGGCATTTACAAGAAAAATAGGTAGTTCTATCAACTGTTTTGGACTGTGAAGTGCGTACCCACTTATCAAAACTTGAAACCAGGTTACATGAAGGCCAAGCGCTTCTCCGTCGCACGGTAAAAAAATAAACCCTTTTTGCACTATTTGGATGAGACTCGTGTGTGCAGTGTTATTTTGTGCTGTGATAATGACAGAGGGTATCATTACCTGGTTTAACCTCCAGCTTTAGAAATATTGACTTTGTAAGTGGTAGCCTTTAATGACGTGGTAGTATTATTTGTATAGTTTCACTCTAAACTAGCTAACTAAAATAAAAAAAACTGTGCCTAAAAAGGGATTTGAATCTAGAATCTCCAGATCGAGAGTGGCCCAAGCCTGTGTGCCTGCCATGGCCCACGACGGTGTTGTGACTCGTTTAATGAAACACATTCCTTTTCATCACGCCTTTAGGTCTACCTACACATTGACCACATAGCAACTACATAACAGTTTATGCACTTATAATTGCGTTTGATTGGCTCTTACAGAAGAATGCTGACCGTGACACGATTTTCTTGGAGGTATTGTATCAAACAAGTTGCAATCATAAGTTACATATAAAAAACTTAGTAACTTAGTTTGGGGCTAGATGTCGTTGCGTAAATGTCCAGTGATATTGATTAATTTATATTTTTAAGTAAACCTAAAATCAAATCATTTAGTAAACAAGTTTACCATATTTAATGTATAACTACGATTTAAAAGTATTATCGATGGTACCGAGATATCATCATTGTATGTGCATCAATGTGATTGGATTCTTCTTGAAAGAACGTCCGGTATGTTATATTAATGTAAAAAAAATAAACAAATTGTGGTATTTAAATTACTATTTTTTGTTGCTTACTACATACATTAGTACAATTAATATATTACAAAGGTTCTGCGGAGCCGGAAACACAAGATCTTACCTAATTGACACTGCAAGTCAACAAATTTGTAAAATTAGGCCATTAATTAAACTTGTATCTTGTATCAGAGTTCAAACTCGGATTGCGAGATTGCGGTAGCCGGTTGTTCAAACTTAAACTTGTACAGTTTGTTATGACTTGCTTAGTCAGCTTAGAAGTAGCCATTTGAATGTAATGTTGTTTTATGAAGTAAAATTGTTCTCCTTCTTTAGAATAAGAAGAGGCTAGTTCGGGGTTTTAAAGTAAATTGTCCTTAAAGAGTTAATTTGTACGTTTCGTGTCATGGTATGAGCTGTAAAGCGTAAAAATTACTGATAAACCTTTCGAGCCTTAAATGATCTACTAGATTTCTATTACATAATGAGTTTTTCCTACTGCTACTATCTTATTATTCATTTTCCGATTTATTTGATACTAGCGGTGCCCGTGGCCGTGCCCGTGAGAAAATCAGGTTTTACTGTGATAGTTTCAGTTGTAACCAACACAGTTGTTAAAGTTGCAACCATGTACAAAATTCAATTACTCTCCTATACAGAGTCCTTTCATTCAAATATGACAACGTAAAATAAGAAATGCCAATGGACTTTCACCAAACTAAATATAACAAAAATGGATGAGCATAGTTTCGGAGATTCTCCTAATACATCCAAACTTGCAAATCGTTTTTATAATGTTAGTGTTGAAATTGAAACGATTTCTTCATAGACATCCTATCGGAAAATTTACTGCAAAACCTGCAGTACCAAACATTTACTGATGTTTCACAATAACTTAAAAATACAAACAGTAAATGAATAGAGTAGCCGAGTTCCGTCGTGCGCGGGAGAGCCGGTGCCTTCAAGGGAAGCTCAATCCATTGTAGGATTTATCCTTACTTTGTCCAAGAGCTAAAATAGGCTGAAGTCAAGAGCTAACCATCATTTATTAACAATTTCTCTGCATGATTTCTCGGGGACTGCGCGTGAAATCAGAAAATTTATAATAAGAAATGATTACAGATCAAACGGTGTTCACGGGCAAATTACAGTGAACGGGCACAATCGGGACATGCACGTTTTTAAGAAGCTGAGCACTTACATCATGCAGGATGACCTGCTGCAGCCCAGGCTAACAGTGCAGGAGTCAATGATGATAGCAGCCAATCTAAAACTGGGGAAGGAGTTGGGACGAGCTGAGAAGGAACTTATCGTATGTATTCTTATCTGCAGGCATGTACCCATGTAGTTTCCACTACGTATGTTTTACAATTTTTAATCCACATCTTATGTTGAAGATACAATTTGCCAATGGTGTTTTTTTTTTTATAGTATGACGGGTAGGTGTTTGGCCTTCATCTCACCTGATTTTTCAAGTTATGATAAGGCCAACGGTAGAAGCGCACTTCATCCGGAATCCTCAACCAACTGAGGAACTGGCTATCTTACCTCTAAATGCGAGAACACAACAATTTTTAAGAATTGTTATTATGGCTACAGACTTGGGTAAGATGGTGGTAGCTAGCTAGGCGGACTTAAATAAAATCCTACCACCAACCAAACCAAGCACAATATTGTATTCCCCATGGGGATCGAACCCGGGACCTCTGGATCTGACACCAGAGGTCGAACCACTAGACCACAGAGGCGGTTAAGCTAGCAGCCTATCTAAAACTGAGTAGCGAGAAGGAACTTATCGTTTGTTCACCTATCTACAGCAATATATTTATGTAGTGTTATGACACTACATAGATATGTTCATAGTTTTTAATTCACGATATTTTAAAGCTATTATTTGCCAATAATGATAGCAGCCAATTTAAAACTGGGTAAAGAGTTGAAACGAGTTGAGACGGAAATGATCGGTTGTACAAACCATCAACAGGCATATACCTTGTAGTGGTATATTTCACGATGTATTTTGAAGCTCGAATTTTCCAAAAACTATATCAAGCGTATCTTGCTGAGAAGCAACCATAAGATGGGATATTTATAAGATGCAAGTTGAATACCCAGGACTTCGTTCCCGAAATTATGTGCATCCATATAGAACATCCTACCACGACAGGAAGATACTCTAAAACATCTAGTTTTTTTTATGTTTTTTTATTTTTTGGCGCGGAAATTTAAGTGTAGTCAAAGTTACATCAACAATTTGCTAATTTAAGTCCCGTCAAATCGGTCGAGCCGTTTTAGATTGTATATGGAATAGGTAGGTATACACAGATATTAGGTACACATTCGTATAGGTAACAATTTTATTTATGAGAGATTGTAGTTAGCTTCTTTCTAATTTCTAATCACGCATAATTACTACCTAATCAACATCTATATAAACGAAAGAGAAATTATATTCTAGCAACACACACTGAAACTGAGTTAGTATGTTAAAATGAGTTTGGTTTCAAGCCGATCTCATTACTGAGCCGGTATTATTTTGTATTTCCCTGAGGAAATTCGCAATATGAGTGCCGTGTTGACGTTTTGGTGACCTTGGAAATTATTAAAAAAATAAAAGCGTCAGCAGGTTTGAAGTTGAGCAAATGCTTTGCATCTGCAGTGAAAAGTGATTTCAACTTTCCTTGTTTCAATTTCTGAATATTTTAACAACCTTTTAAAAATCATAAAATCTTTATAAAACTCATTTAAAAAGTTTGTTCAAGTAAGTACCTGTGGCACCATAACAAAAATTAACCATTTTATTTTCGGAGCTTCTGACGCTCTTTATCGATCCCTTCAGACTTGAAAATGAAATTGTCTCAACTCAAATCCCAAGTTGGGAACATAATCCGGCCATAGCTATTATGGCTGAGAAGATAAGGTAACTCTTAAGGCAACTGTGCTCATAAAACTAGAATTTAAAATTATTTGTAGACTATTTGGTCTGAGTAGGCTAAAACAGATATGGCTAACATTTTAATGGTCAGCTAACCATTAAAATATTAGTAATAGTTTAGTTCACCCTAAACTGAGATCTCGCGATGTCTGGTTTGTGTAATTATAATTATCTTCGGATATCGTCTCCCAAAAGGAAAGTTACTAACTCTACGATAAAGGTGTGCGTTACATCTTTTTCTAAGCACGCTTCTCAATCTTTATTTATTTGCCTTAGTGTTCGTAGCTCTCTTTCATTGTTCACTCTAATTCTATGCAAAGCCAAAATGAGAGCAAGGTATCATAATAGTAACGACCGTACGTACCTACGTGGCAGAATATAATAAATATATAAGTCGTCACTACTGATATGAAAAGGAGAATATCTCCTTATTTTTTTATTTATTTTTTATTATACGACGGGTCAGCACTTGGCCTACAATTCACCTGGTTACAAGTTGAGATAAGGCCGAAGGTGGAGGCGCACTTCACCCGGAATCCTCAACAAATTGAGGAACAAGCTATCTTACGTCTAAATGCCGGTACACAACAATTTTAGAATTGTTATTATGGCGACAGAATTAGGTAGAAGGTGGTAGCTAGCCAGGCGGACTTAAATAAAGTCCTACCACCAACCAAACCAAGCACTATATATTGTACTCCCCATGGGGATCGAGCCCGGGACTTCTGGATCTGAAATCGGTGGGTTGAACCACTAGACCACAGAGGCGGTTTAGGACACAGAGAGACAGAGATTTCAGTTTAGGGTGAACTACTGGTTAGCTGACCATTAAAATGTTAGCCATATCTGTTTTAGCCTACTCAGACCAAATAGTATACAAATATTTTAAATTCTAGTTTTATGAGTACAGTTGCCTTAAGAGGTACCTTATCTTCTTAGCCATAATAGCTATGGCCTTCATTTTCAAGTCTGAAGGGATCAATAAAGAGCGTCAGAAGCTCCGAAAATAAAATGGTTAATTTTTGTTATGGTGCCACAGATACTTACTTTAACAAACTTTTTAAATGAGTTTTATGTAGATTTTATTATTTTTAAACGGTTGTTTAAATATTCAGAAATTGAAACAAGGAAAATTGAAATCACTTTTCACTGCAGATGCAAAGCATTTGATCAACTTTAAACCTGCTAACGCTTTTGAAATATTTTTTAAATAATTTCCAAGGTCACCGAAACGTCAACACGGCACTCATATTGCGAATTTCCTCAGGGAAGTACAAAATAATACCGGCTCAGTAATGAGATCGGCTTGAAACCAAACTCATTTTAACATACTAACTCAGTTTCAGTGTGTGTTGCTAGAACATAATTTCTCTTTCGTTTATATAGATGTTGATTATGTTGTAATTATGCGTGATTAGAAATTAGTAAGAAACTAACTACAATCTCTCATAAATAAAATTGTTACCTATATGAACGTGTCCCTAATATCTGTTTACATTCCATATACACTCTTAAACGGCTGGACCGATAATGACGGGACTTACATTAGCAAACAGTTGCTGTTTAAAGGAGTAACTTTGAATATATTTGAGATTAAAAAAAAAAAAAAACAACAAAATGTTTTTAGAATATCTTCCTGTCGTGGTAGGATGTCTTACATGGACCAAATGGATACCACCATCTTACCTAATTCTGTCGCCATAATAACAATTCTTAAAAAAATATATGTTTCGGCATTTAGAGGTAAGACATTATTAGAGCCAGTTCCTCAGTTAGTTGAGGATTCCGGGTGTTCGAGATTCCACCTTCGGCCTTATCTCAACTTGTTACCAGGTGAGATTAAGGCCAAGCGCTTTCCCGTCGTGCAATAAAAAAAATAAAAATACATACATAGGGACATATTCAATCTGTCAGCTAAATAAAGGTGCCTAGGTCATCTCCAAAATTTATTTTGATAGCAAACAAAGTGAAATGAGCAAGGCGTTTCTGAATGCAAAATATACCATAACCTTTGCCTTGCTTTGGCGAGCGGTTTTACTGTTAAAAGATACTAACAGACTTACTTTGTTGACGTTGCCAATATTATAATCATTGAATGTTAAACGTTACAAGCGAAATGTACATACGATTGATAGGAAGTGAATTTTATATACAAATTGGTAAAATGGCTCTTGGTAACAGCAGAGGACCAATTTTATTGAGTCCTAGAGGACTAAAAACCTCTAGGACACGGAATAATAATCGGATAAAATGCTTAATTGTCAAGGTTAGATATAAACACCAAGTTATCATTAGCGTGAACATAGCGCTATCATCATTAAAGGCTAGTTGAGAACCTATGATTAACAGTACTTACCACATTACAGATTAGTCGTAAATATCTACCTACATAGATTCAGACTCAAATTCATTTATTAGTACTTATATTAATACACTAGGAAAAAATCATTTCAAGAAAATTGCGCGTACATAAGAATGCTAGTTTTAGCAAAGCTAAAGTTAACCTACATAGATTCAGACTCAAATTCATTTCTTAGTACTTATATTAATACACTAGGAAAAAAATCATTTGAAGAAAATTGCGCGTTCATAAGAATGCTAGTTTTAGCAAAGCTAAAGTTAACCTACATAGATTCAGACTCAAATTCATTTCTTAGTACTTATAATACACTAGGAAAAAATCATTTGAAGAAAATTGCGCGTACATAAGAATGCTAGTTTTGGCAAAGCTAAAGTTAAACTACATAGATTCAGACTCAAATTAATTTCTTAGTACTTACTTAGTACTTAATACACTAGGAAAAAAATCATTTGAAGAAAATTGCGCGTACATAAGAATGCTAGTTTTAGCAAAGCTAAAGTTTATACGGAGGTACGGACGTTCATAAAGCATTTTCTTATCGCGTATTAGGTACTTTAAGCGAGGCATTCTTGTAAATAAATGTATTTTTGGTATCTAACAACAGCTCTACCAATTTGGATTAAAATTTAGAATTTAGACAAGCTTTTGCCATATACCTATATGGCTAATACCTATATATTTTTTGTAGAAACGCAAAGCTAACAAACTAGCTTTTTTTTCCATAACGAATTGCTGCCATGCATGTAATTTAGCGCCATCTGGTAAATATTTTAGGTAGGTACGTGCTTTTGATTGTTGCAATGGATTTTTAGTAAAGGACAGATTTATTTATATTACTATAGTAATGTTAGGTCAGGCATAATGTACATATTCTACCTTACAACGGCGTGCAAGTGTAGTTTTATTTTTTGACTAGCATGGTATTTAACATTTTCTGATATAGTAAAGTTATTTATCAGTTTGTTATAGATGAAGGACCCATGCAGAAGATAATTTTGTGCTTCAATGTAGTATAAGATGGTACAACACAATTTTATATTGATCTCTCATAATGCGAGTTGTACTGTCAGGTCGACAAAGCAACATCGGGTTTCTTTTACAAACTTTGCCTTATTTTTGTTTTTTTTTTCTATTATATGACGAAGAGGTTCTTGACCTTCATCTCACCTGATTTTCAAGTTATGGTAAGGCCGAAGATGGAATCGAAAGAAAAAAATTCCGGATGAAGTATCCGGAATCTTCAACCAACTGGCTGAACTGGCAAATCGAGGAACTGGCTATATCTTCCCTCTTAATGCCGGAACACAACAATTGTTAATAATTATCGTTATGATAACAGACAGTAAGATGGTGGTAGCTAGTATGTAACCGGTTGCCTACCGGTACTTCAAAACTTTGTTAGACTATAATGAAACCATCCGAATACTAAAAACCTTATCCAGTAACATTACCTATAACATTTCCGAATCAAATCAATTTTAGATATCATTTTCTTAGTAAGACTGAGGCACTAATATGGTTAATTAAAAATGAGTATTTTAAGCTAACCTTTAAAATACCCATGATCGTAATAAATGTAATCAATAGGTATGTAATTCGTATCTCCAACAAAAAAAAGCCAGGCACTTTTATTTTAAAGGTCATAGACAAGTCAAACAAAAAACAAGTTTGAACAGCTACTAATAATAACAGGTACAGACTACCTAAGTTGATACCTACCTATTATAGTCTACCAATGAATTCCTCTACACTAAAGAAGCGCTGCCCGGTAAGCCAGGCTTTTAGTTTGGCCATTTTATTAAAAGGTTTTTATACGACGGGGATGCACTAGACCTTCATCTATTTACCTGGTATTAAACTATTTTAGGGCTGAAAGTAAAAGCGCACTTCACCCGGAATCCTCAACAGACTCACAGAATCTACCTCAGCTTTTCGGGTTCGATTCCTGGCTATAGCATAATTAATTTGAGATTTTGAACATGACAAGCTTGTATGAAATAATAAATGACCTCTATAGCATCTCTCTTTATTATCCTATATGGCTAATACCTATATATTTTTTGTAGAAACGCAAAGCTAACAAACTAGCTTTTTTTTCCATAACGAATTGCTGCCATGCATGTAATTTAGCGCCATCTGGTAAATATTTTAGGTAGGTACGTGCTTTTGATTGTTGCAATGGATTTTTAGTAAAGGACAGATTTATTTATATTACTATAGTAATGTTAGGTCAGGCATAATGTACATATTCTACCTTACAACGGCGTGCAAGTGTAGTTTTATTTTTTGACTAGCATGGTATTTAACATTTTCTGATATAGTAAAGTTATTTATCAGTTTGTTATAGATGAAGGACCCATGCAGAAGATAATTTTGTGCTTCAATGTAGTATAAGATGGTACAACACAATTTTATATTGATCTCTCATAATGCGAGTTGTACTGTCAGGTCGACAAAGCAACATCGGGTTTCTTTTACAAACTTTGCCTTATTTTTGTTTTTTTTTTCTATTATATGACGAAGAGGTTCTTGACCTTCATCTCACCTGATTTTCAAGTTATGGTAAGGCCGAAGATGGAATCGAAAGAAAAAAATTCCGGATGAAGTATCCGGAATCTTCAACCAACTGGCTGAACTGGCAAATCGAGGAACTGGCTATATCTTCCCTCTTAATGCCGGAACACAACAATTGTTAATAATTATCGTTATGATAACAGACAGTAAGATGGTGGTAGCTAGTATGTAACCGGTTGCCTACCGGTACCTCAAAACTTTGTTAGACTATAATGAAACCATCCGAATACTAAAAACCTTATCCAGTAACATTACCTATAACATTTCCGAATCAAATCAATTTTAGATATCATTTTCTTAGTAAGACTGATCATATGGTTAATTAAAAATGAGTATTTTAAGCCAACCTTTAAAATACCCATGATCGTAATAAATGTAATCAATAGGTATGTAATTCGTATCTCCAACAAAAAAAAGCCAGGCACTTTTATTTTAAAGGTCATAGACAAGTCAAACAAAAAACAAGTTTGAACAGCTACTAATAATAACAGGTACAGACTACCTAAGTTGATACCTACCTATTATAGTCTACCAATGAATTCCTCTACACTAAAGAAGCGCTGCCCGGTAAGCCAGGCTTTTAGTTTGGCCATTTTATTAAAAGGTTTTATACGACGGGGATGCACTAGACCTTCATCTATTTACCTGGTATTAAACTATTTTAGGGCTGAAAGTAAAAGCGCACTTCACCCGGAATCTTCAACAGACTCACAGAATCTACCTCAGCTTTTCGGGTTCGATTCCTGGCTATAGCATAATTAATTTGAGATTTTGAACATGACAAGCTTGTATGAAATAATAAATGACCTCTATAGCATCTCTCTTTATTATAGTAGCTCAGTCTTCTATGATTTTGGTTGTGTGTTCGATTTCAACACTTTATTTCACCGTTACTTTGCATCAGGAGTATTTATTTACAAAAAAAAGTTTGATTGGTATTTCCAGTAGTTTAGTTACATCATTGCTTTGTTTGAGACTAGATGGCGCTGTGTAAAATAACCAATATAGGGATAATTAATTTAAATAAACACATTGTATTTATATATTCGTGATGTGAGCTGAATTTATTATTTATAAACCTATTACGAGTATGTGGCTGAACCTTAGAAATATATAATGAATAAATGAAGAGTCAGTGTTGTGGATCATTAGCAAGCCCAAAATTCAGCCTGTAAAATAACGTTTAGAATAATTTTGCTGTCTAAACTTTGTAAACGTTCAAGCCAACTTAACCATACTGTGTGTGTATAGAGATTTGCCAGAGGCATGTGGCATTCAAATACTCGGATCGACATCAAACGCAAACGTGATCTTATCAGATCAAAGGTAGAACGCAAGATTAGGTACGAGCTCAATATTATACTAGAGCGAGGATATTGTAACCACGTATAACCCATACAAACGATATTGTACTGAAAACAACAGCATAGTTTAATTCAATAGATAATTCATAAAAAAATGAAAACGGTTTTTTTTATTATTTGAAATGTGTAAGCACTTGATTTTGAGGCTCGCCTCGGAAATACATGAATGATGATGAGGTCTACGGTTGAGAGAGATTTTGTTATTTTATTAGAAGGCACTGGTATATCTGAAACCGACGGATTACAGCAAAAAACTTGGCACCAGTAGTTGTCAGAGTCGTAAGCCAAACATACCTTTACAGGTGCGCCTACCAGCATAATGTTTAGCTCTACTCTTTTCCTCTTTAGTCTAAAAACAAAAGAATCCATTTCCCGTGGTAGATCACTACGAGGGAAATCCTACTCTCAAAGTGTTTAGAAGCACACTATCCTTGCGCAACAGGAGACATACTCATCGCATGCCGAAGAAAATCGAGTTCTAAATCTATGCATAAGTAATACGTTCAATTAAATACACGTCTTTATGGTGTAATTTTATGAGCAAGGGATCAAATACATCAATCTTTCATAGGTGAAGTGTGTAGCCTTGGTACTAAACCTTACGTCTTTATGATCGGACAGTAAAATAGTTATACACTGTTGACCCTTGTAAGATCTTTGGAATTCAGGAAGTAAATAAATACGTGCTTGGTACGAATGACATTATTGATTGAAAACTGTGCTGAAACATAAACCTTTTCCGATAACACCTGTTTACTAGAGTGGTTGGCGGAAAAGGTTTTGCCTCGAGCATTAACACTGTAATACTCCCTTATTTACTTTATAGAGTCATGTCCCCACGGGGTGGCAACGGAACCCTATCACCATCTATTACTACGTTTTCTGTCTAGACAGACGTCAGTAGGCATTATATAATCTCATGCACCGTAATATGTAAGTAGTCAGTTAAATTTCATTGAGTATGTTTCCTTTTACCTGCCGATATTTCATCAAATAAATGTTCATGAGATACAGTCCGCTAACAGACAGACAACAGAACAGACGCACAGACAGCGGAGGCTTAGCAACCTACGGAACCTTAAAAAGTAAAATTTTCTCCAGATACAACCGACATGTAGGTAACTGATAATGCTAATGAAGAAAATTTCGAAGAAATATCTTTGAAATTCAATGCTACTAAAATTTTCTACATTAATGCCCTTACTTTGCTCGTAAAGATTATGTTAGGTTGGAGAAACCATCTTAAGTTCAAAAGATCGTCTTTTTCTAGGTAGAAGAAATCTTGCAGACCCTCGGACTTTGGAACCACAGGAGTACGATGTCAGAGAAGCTGTCTGGAGGGCAGTCGAAGAGATTGTCAGTAGCTCTGGAATTGGTCAACAACCCTCCAATTATCTTTCTAGACGAACCCACGACGTAAGTCTTATACAATGTTTTAGATCCAAATAAAATAATTGGCTACCTTATAAATGTATATAATCAACATAGGATAATTATCACATAAAAACATTTTTTTATTGTACGACGGGTAAGCACTTGTCCTTCATCTCACCTGGTTACAAGTTGAGATAAGGCCGCAAAGATGGAGGCGCACTTACCTCTTAATGCCGGAACGCACCAATTTTTTTAAGAATTATTATTAAGGCGACAGAATTAATTAAGATGGTGGTAGCTAGCCAGGCGGACTTAAATAAAGTCCTACCACCAACAAAACCAAGCATAATATAATGTACTCCCCATGGGGATCGAACCCGGGACCTCTGGATCTGAAATGGGTTGAACCACTAGACCACAGAGGTGGTTAAATACATAATTAAAAACAAAGTCCATAAAATAAAAATAGTACCCAATACATAAAAGCCGTAGAAAGCCGACCTATGTTAGAAATGAGCTTTTTCCCAAACATACATTTACGACACTACATATTTATTTTAATTCCCTGCCTACTTTAGAGTGAGGCAGGATCTCAGTGAACCTTATTTCAAATGGAAGCTCGCAGGCATATATCGCTATATTTATAAAATAACACACCCAACCTAACCTAGCATGAAGTTAGCTATAAGCCTGAATAATCACTGTAGTTCAGTCACGGTGGAATAGGCGCTGAGCCCATAACGATCGGTCAAAGGAAAACGTTGAAATTGGCATATCGTAGATCGAATTATTCGAAAGCATAAGTAATAAAGACGTTTTGGTCTGTGTGATGGATTTGCTTTGAGTTAGGCAAATAAGTCAAACTTTAATATTTCTTTATGAGAATGAGTAGGTACCTAGGTTCCTCTAAGCTAAGCGTTCTCCATCTCATTACTTGGTGATCAAATCTTCGTCATATTCATATCAAAAGGTTTACTGGAATAAAACTCTTTTTAGGGTTAAGCTTGCCTTTGCCACTCTACAAATCGCCTGGGGTCACAATGTTGACAAAACTATTAAGCAGCTGACTTTATAGCACAGCTCAGTTGGTAGTTACTCTGCCAGTGTTTAATAATTCAGATGTTTTTTATGTGTTTGGTGTCATTGTATCATAATCAATATGTATTTAATAAAAAAACAGCTCAGGATAGGACGGTCTGGAAGGAGTGGGAAGAGCCCTTTCCCCATCAGTGGGACACTTAAGGCTAATAATAATACATAAAAAAAATGTGTCTTATGCGATATGAAAATAATTGAGTACCTACTACCATAATCTAATTCCCATTTTACATGTTTTGATTAGTTTTAGGACGAAAAATCGATAAAAAATTGTAATATGCAAATCAAAGCATGTAGGTGTCAGTAAATATTCGGTGTATAGGAAGGTATTTGTTTAAAATACGTGAATTAATAAAAAAATAATATATCATAATCGTAAAATATTGGGAAAACAACTTCTTGCCTGAAACTCAGGGCACCAAACTATCACATAACAATTATCTAGCTATATAATGCGTTTGTGTACCAAATTATACTTAGTAACCTCCTCCGTGGTGTAGTGGTTTGACCACCGGTTTCAGATCCAGAGGTCCCGGGTTCAATCTCCATGGGGAGTTCAATATTGTGCTTGGTTTGGTTGGTGGTAGGAATTTGGTTAAGTCCGCCTGGCTAGCTACCACCGTTTTACCTAAGTCTGTCGCCATAACAACAATTCTTAGAAAATGTTGTGTTCCGGCATTTATAGGTTATATATAGCCAGTTCATCAGTTAGTTGAGGATTCCGGGTGAACTGCGTTTACACCTTCGGCCTTATCTCAACTTGTAACCAGTTTAGATGAAGGCCAATCGGTTCCTCGTCATACAAAAAAGAACTGTAAAAGAAATTGACTCAATCATTATATTCTGGATCCGCAGCGTGAATCATTTAATTTTACGTTAGAAGGACGTACGTATTACTTTAAAAAATATTCCGGTAAAATGTATTTCTCTCAAAAAAACGCGGGGATAAAAAGTAGGATAATTATAATCCTCATCTTCCTTACCACAATTCTAGGAGCAAGTTAAACAATCCTATCAATTACACGGGTATAATCCCGGGATATTCCCCGGTTGGATACAAGCGGTATTTGCTCAGTCGGGTCTGTCCTGTGCCTAATTGGTTTTTTCAGTCTCCGCAGCAATAACTTCGTAAATGAATGTGGGTTTAGCTGGTGTTTCCACCTGGCTTTCATTGGTTGAATTATTAGGCACGATAAATGGAAATTTCTGTTGCCTTTGAGAAAACTTGTACGTTCTTCTTGTGCTCTGCGTGCGTATGATATGGACCACAGAATCTTTGCGTATTTTGACAAATCGTAGCACTGCTACGGCTGTTTAACTCAGTGCTACGCGGGCAATAAAGATAAAAAAAATATGGACCTTAATCTTACAGAACGCCATCTTGTCCCAAACTAAGTATAGCTTGTAATATGGGAACTAGATTACGGATAGAAAACATTAATAGGAACTTTTTAAAATAAATACATACTTATGATAAAATACAATACTCAAACTCAGAACAAACTCTATATTCATTACACAAATGTTTGTCTTGGGTAAGAATGATACGTCGCCCTGTGTGTCATAAGCCTTACAGCTCCGTTTGTAGTAACGCCTTCTGCGCTGTGGGCTATGGGTTCGATTCCCGACCGGGATTAACATTATATAGAGTCTGTGTTTGGATTGTGTATTGTATTATAGGACAGTAGTATTTAAAAAAATATATAAAGGTAGGTACTAGTATTCTATCCGTAATATATTCGTACCCATTTTAAGAGCCTTGCTTAATTTAGGACTTCATCTTTTCTTACTAGATTTGTTCCAAGATTCAGCAATTGTAAAGTGATCCTATCCTTTCCTGTTTGACTAGGGCTCAGGTAAGGCTTGCTAATAGGAGTACTTTGCCCCCCCGTACAAACTTTAAACATACCTACTTTTAACTAACTCTCTGATAGAGTTAGAAATGGTGAATATTCCCCTTTTTTACTGTACGACTAGGAAGGCTGCCTTCATCTCACCTGGTTTTCAAGTTATGTTAAGGCCGAAGCTAGAGGCGCACATCACACGGGATCCTCAAGTGTCTGAGGAACTGGAAATCTTACCTCTAATGTTATGGCGACAGACAGGTGGTGGTAGCTAGCCAGACTTAAAGAATGTCCTACCACAAACCAAACCACGCATAATATTTGTCTCTCCTTGGGGATCGAACCCGAGACACTACCGTCGTGCGAACCACTAGACCACAGAGGCGGTTTGAATTATGTTTTGATTTTTAAACCACATTGTGTGTACGTAGTTACACAGGCATCTACTCGTCCCATTTGATATCAATATATACTAAAACATGTTTTATACTTATACCAATAATACCTCAGTTCAAGCTAATGGACCACAACTTTTACTCTCCGTCCTCTCTACAAACTATTTCGCCAATTCAAGTTCATTCTCACGGAAAGGGTGTCGATGCTGATCCCTTTCCCACCATTTAGTTCCCAAATCTATGAACCTTTCGTGTGAGACTATTACAATGGGATTTAAGCTCCAATTGTATAAAGTAAACAGAATCGGAAATAATTGGCTATCGTATGGCAACACCCGCTTTTACTTTTTATTGGAATCGGTTCAGAGCATCGAGCTGAAAGAACTAACTACATTTGGGTATTTGGGTGGAAAGCAACAATGCGGACATTATCTAGGCCAAAATATCCAGATTTATATTTATGAAGTAGATAGATATAAATATATATATTTATATTTATATTTAATCCATAAACTTAAAAAAAAATTACAAACAATTTTATTATCAGTTTGTGTTTTTAAGCCTTTTTAGGTTAGGTTAGGGATTATTATACCTGAAGAAGCTTCTAACGATGAAGATAATAATGATGATTTAAAATAATGTAGCAAAACCTGATTCTCTGCAATTATTGTGGCTACAAATGTTGAAAAGTACCTACTACCAAAAGTAGAAAGACTTACTTACAAAAAAAAATGTTACGAAATCTGTTATGTTGTCGAAACTCATAACGGGACTAGGTTCGATCATACGTGAGATATCAGAAACACAATGATACCCATGAAACGTGGTCCTTAAATAGGTCTAATATAATGTTTACTTATTAATGTGATAAAATCGTTAACAAGCCTCATAGCTCAGTTGGTAGTAACTCTGCCTTCTGCGCTGTAGGCTATGGGTTCGATTCCCACCTAGGACAAACATTTGTGTGAGGAATATAGATGTTTGTTTTGTGTTTGGGTGTTGTATCGTATGATAAGTATTTATTTAAATAATAAATAGTAGTGGTTATTTAGTAGCGTTACTAGTTAGTTGGGCTAGAAGACGTTCTGTAAAATTAATATTAATTTAAACCAAGGTACGGCAAGGCGGCAGTCCATAAAAATATTCAGTGGAGACACGACCATGTTATTTGCACCTTCTAACCAGGAAATTACACCGCAGCGCTGTGCAACAAAAACTCATCGAAATATTTCAATCCAACAAGTTTAAACGGGTTATTAGATGGTTGTCATGTTCTAGTTTAGTCATAATTAAAGTTTGTTTAAGTCATATTATGCTTCAGTTTGAGTGGTTACAACCTTAGTTACTGCTCAATGTCTCTATTACACTTAAAGCTCAAATAAAAAAAAAACCTGATATATGAACTATCTATACAATAACCCGAATAGCACTTTCAAGTGCACGTGTATTCAATTAATGTTTATCCTTCTTGCCGAAGTCCGACGCCAATCTTTTTGCTGTTCCGTTAGTGCCTGGGATTGCCACTATCTGTATAAGGCTACAGGGAAAGCCCGCTTCTTGGTAGACCTCATGCTCGCAGGTATTGCCCAATCAAGCCTCAAGTTGACCTCAAGAATACATTACATAAAAAAGGTGATATAGTAGGTACCTACAAGGGCGAAGCTCTTATTTATTTCATTTTATTTTATTTTAAGGCTTTTAGGAAAACTTACAGCTAGGTACATTTATAGACTTATAGATAATAATATATACATAGTAAATATTATACGAGAAGGCCAATTAGAAGCCTTATGGTAGGTACATGGACCATACAAGTGAAACTATCTAGAACAAAACTTGTGAGCAAATGCTTTGTTGGACATTAATGATCACTCGACTTTAAGAACCAATCGTTAAGAATAATACTCATTGATTCTACCCTTCGCATGTAGTCAGGTCAACAACTGCTTGAGAAGCCATTAAAATTAAACCTACGAACATTAATTTAAAACGGCGCCTAACTTTACGAGGTTATAGCTCAAATTTATTTGTTTAGGCGCTTTAACCACGCGTAAAATTTCTACGCAAACAGTTTGGAGTATTCTTGTTTACGAAAATGCGGTAGAAAGTCAAGGTAATAAACCATGTAAGGGTTCTTGTGTCCTCCTTTGACTTTTGCAATTGTGGCCATTAGTCGTGTTGTGGTTCCAAGAAATTGAAATTGAATCTCGAGCATAAGATAAAAGACGGAAACACTTTACACTCACTTGTAGTATATATAGAGGTTTATATATAATACATATTTTTACATACTTTGGTGGTATAGGGCTAAATAGTAGACCTTAATAGCTTTGCCGTAGTGGACGTCATAAAAAGGCATCTTAGATCTTACCGGATTGCATATTCGTATAGAATGTATAGCACTATTCTTACTGACTAGTTGAAATTACGAGCAGATTTCACTTAGTTAGAGAACCAATATGTAGGAAATATAACCTCCAAAAATAAAATCAATAGTATTGACATTATAATATTATTTATTATTAGTGTTGTTATTAGTAGCAACATTATGTTGACTTATAATATTTTGTGATTCTTATAATATTTTAGGTACAGAATTTTACTTGAATTGATTCACAATGTGCTTTGAAACATCTTGTGTAACTGGGATAAGCAGTATAATCAATCTACAATTCTATAAAAACCTAGTTCCTACCCAACTGACAATCGTGCATCGAACTTGGTTGATTATTGCTATGTTGAGGAAATCCGTCAGTCTAGGAACTTTTTTATGTGCATCCCCATACAAAATAATTTATGCTATATCACTTCCACAATTCAGACGGATCAAAATGACACATCACAAGCCAAATTTTATCATGCCGTTAAGACTGCAGTGTGGAAGATAGAAATAACATACATTCATACTTTCGAAAAACATAACCCTCCTTCTGGGGCCAGTGGGTAAAAACAAGTAAAAATGTAGCCTAAGATGAAGCACGCTTGTCTACAAGGAACCTATTCACTCTAGACTTGATGACTCCAAGATTTATCTCCAAGTTATCAACAATAAATACGGGACATTTATTTTTTAGATAGATCCATCCATTTGATGTAATTAATTTGATCTGCAGAGGCCTAGACATCGTGTCCATCCGAAAACTGGTCGTGCTACTTCGTCTTTTATCGAGACAAGGACGGACTATCATCTGTACTGTTCACCAACCCTCGGCATCTCTCTTCACGCTGTTCGATAGGATCTACGTTGTTGCGAGAGGGATGTGCTGTTATCAGGTTAGTTTTTACTTATACAAAAGATATCCGCAGCTGCAAAAATATAGAGCACCAACCTGCCTGCCAAGCCAGGTAATTATAGCAAATCATTCTGTTTTTGAGACCATAAAGACTTGAGGTGCAAAATCGATAGATACAGTAAAAAATGGTAAGAAAACACTGTATACCATTTTTTACTTTTTCTTTACACAACGTATTGGGGACAATTTTCCAGGTGCGAGAAGAATCGTGTCAATAGAAATGTTCACAAATCAAATGTCAAGCAATTGTGCTTCTCGGACATTTATTGCTTCAATTTCAGAAGCAATAAATCGAGAAATGCAACGGTTAAATATTGATTTACAGCTGGCAGCGGATCGATCCTGTTTCGGTTATGATGAGGGATTCCGGAAATATTTCGATGTCTGTCAGAGACATGCTTTCATGAAACTTCGGCCTGTGTGCAGTTTTTCGATAGATAGGTGGACCTATGATAGTTTCCACTAAATATATTATGACTTTGGCATCGGTGGCATGTTGAAAGTTGTGGAAAAAAATCGCTGTGACTTGTCGCTGACAGAGCAGAACCTTCTTAGGGAAAACTGTTCATATTTACTTTACATTTTGCCAAAAAAAAGGTACAAAATATGACTTACAAACCAAAACAACCAAAACTATTTACTGATTAGGTATGATTCTGCTCCAGCCCCCTCAGCACGGGGAGGAGATAAAATTTTTGTCCTCTGTTTTTATCCACCTTGTCAGAGCATTTTGTCTCCCGATGGTGGACAAAAACAGAGGACAATTTTTTTATCCCCGGCCCGTGCTGAGGGGGCTGAGGATTTCGCCATGAAATCTATGAATGTTGAAAAAATCTAAAACCCGACTGCAAAATATTTTAATAAGGGTTGGTAGCGACAGTGGCGACATTTAATTGAATTAAGTATAGGTACATAATTAAATTGTGATTGTTATGCTACGAAATACTTTACAAGGGAAATTGACAGTAAATAACCATGTGTATATATTTATATGAAAACAGACAATAATTTTAACAAAGAGACAAGGTACGAGTGACATACTTTAATCTTAATTTGTGACTCTGTGGTAGCATAAAAGTGGTTTAATATATAAATATTCAGAATTGGCATATTACTAGCTTTCGTTTGATATCCATATTCATGGAATAGATTCAATTTTGCGTCCCGTCCTCTTACTTTTTTTCACACCCACATATAAAAATAATATAGCTTATGTTACTCCCACAATTCAGACTGATAATAATTTATCTTTATTACGAGATCCATATATTTTACATTTTACACATATAAAAAAAATACAAATAAAATAAAAAATCAAATGACACATCACATGCCAACTTTCATCAAGCCGTTAAAGCTGCAGAATGAAAGTTAGAAATCCCATACATACATGCATTCATAAATACTCTTGAAAAGCATAATCTTCTGAGGCAGTCGGATAATAATAAAAAGCAATTTCAGTGAAATTGGTTTAGGTCAAGCGAGCTGTAATTGAGTATATCTCTGATTGAGGATCTTAGTTTTATTATATTATAGGACAATATATAGAGAAACTACTACCTAGAGGATATTACTCTGCGATTTAACATTGGCAAATAACAGAGTGAAATGATTCGCATACCGCGATACGTTCCGGCATATAAATTCAAATATCGTGTCGAAGCTGAATGTTGGCCTCAACGCTCTAATGGATGGATAGATTTAGACGGTTTTACGGAACAAAGACCATATAGAAAGACAGATCATAAACTACAAATGAGATCTTTTTTAAATAAGAAAAATAACCATGATGGTAAACGACAACACTTTTTCAATAACATAAATGATAGGTTGGTGAAACCTCTGGGCTTGTCTAGCTCTAGGTGATGAGGTCTTAGCGAGTTTTCTCAGAAGTCACCGACTCTCTCACATACTGACATAACAAGGCATGCCGTTTGGCACCGGACCTTCGGACCTTGGTCGCTAGCCAGGTGGACTTCCCAGTGTTGTTTTCACCAAACTATATATTTTAACCGCCTCTGTGGTGTAGTAGTTCAACCCACCGATTGCAGACCCAGAGGTGTCGGGTTCGATCCCGAAGTGGAGTACAACATTGTGTTCCTTACCTAATTCTCTCGCCATAATAACAATTATAAAATTGTTGTGTTTCGGCATTAAGATAGGGATTCTGGGTGAAGTACACCTCCACCTTCGGCCTTATCTTATCTCCTATAGGTATACAAATATCCCCTTCGTACACTACTCGTAAAATAAAAAAGCCAGCGATTTCGTTGCTCAGGTAGGTCCTACCGACCTGGGCAATGAAATCGCATGGAGGAAGATCAAACCTTCTCAACGAATTTTTAGTAGAAATCAGATTTTATAAAAAGTATAATCAGTTTATACCATACAAGACTAAATACTAAATAACGGTCCTTAGGTCATCTGACTGATTCCTTTGTACATAGTTAGTTTAATTGTACTTCTTACACAAGACTTCATTTTAATATAATTTTAATCTTGTACGCCAATAGCTTCGAAGTTGAAAATGAAAATGTTGTACGGAACATAGGGAAAGGCACGCAAATCATGAAACGTGCCAAAGCCAATTATTCCTGACGTTTCAAAACGAGACCACTTCAATGAATAAACCATTTCATTTGGGTAAAAAGTTTTGATTGATCAGCCGTCTGAGTTTGTAATTAGTTCACTTGGGACAATCAAAGTTCGCTGCTTGGAGCGATAGTACCACATTACAAAATAGTGTGAGGTGGTTGGAGTAACTATGTCGGTTCGTTAACAGTTACTACTAAATGGCATATACAAATACAAATACGTAGCAAAATCTTTACTTATCATAAAACTGTAACGGGTCAAAATCTGTACATTCAACATATTTATAAAATTTCAATTGGAGGATTAAATTCTATTTCATTTTGTCCGTCTGTCTTTATGTCTCTCTGTCAGTATTGTCTGTCTATCTCAGTATATAAGGCGATTATTTATGGGTTTCTTTTAAAGCCCTCAATACGATGATAACCATAAATTCGTCAAACAAATGTAATACTTTGCTTAAATTTCTAATATAGTTTATAGCAACATTCAATCAATTCCGTCGATATATTCAATTTAAATCCTCATCAGAGGATTTTTAAAAATGTTTTTTAGAAATATTCTCATCAGAGGGTGATATGTAAGATGATAATAAGCTTACATGATCCTTGCAAATGATATCAGTAATAAATATACAAAGTTTCATTAGATCCATCCAGTCTTCTAAACACACATCTCGCCTAAACTACTGAAAATATTGTCAATCGACAACACGACTGCCACAGATCTCTCAAGTACAACATAAAATAAAGTTCCGTTAATAATCACCAAAGTTTTCATTAAAACTGAAAACTCGAGACTTTTAAACTGGGAGATTTATAACAATGTACATTCTCGTCCTAAAGCGAAAGTTAGACTAATTATAAGTTAAAGGTAGGCTGCCCGCTGACTTATTACTCCTACACCTGATACAAACCATTAAACAATTTAAATACAGAGATTCATTGCCCTTACTTAAGAACTAGGTTCTTACATTTTGGTGGAACGTTTTAAATTATCACCCTTAAGAATTAAAGTTCAGACATAAAATACATATAAGTATAAGCAATATACTGGTTTTTGCTGTGGTGGTCGTGGCGTAGGACTCAGCCCCTTCAAATAAAGCTGCAGTTGTAGTAAAATGCGACTACAGGAGCCCACCAGATGAAGCTTGCTACCGTGGACACCTAATACTTTTACTGCGATCACCGACCTGTCAGCCAAGTGTGGTGATTATGGCAAATAACTCGAAGAGGCCCTGTTCATATGTGGACCGACATAGGCTGCTGATGATATAACGTATCCCCTACACTACAAAAAAGTTGAAGTGGAAATGGGTTGGTCATCTTATTAGAAAAGGTAAAGAAAAATGGGTCAAAGAGGTTTAAGAATGGTACTCTAATTAAGACAACTTCTAAGTTAAGATAGGTATAAATTATAGTTAGTTAGCTAAAACATTTTTCATATTCGAAGGTCAATCAAAAGTTTCCGAGGATAGGTACAAACATAAATATAAACATACATTATTGATAACGAGGCGATATGTTTAAATAAAAAAATCTAGTAGGTATGTATAAAAGTTTAAGCTTACCTACTTGTTTTTGTATACAAAAGGTCCATTTCAAAATATGCCTTTGCAAGCAAATTCAACGAGCCAGAAGCTCTCACCATAGATTAATTTTGCGAAATCGATCTTAAAATAGGAACATAAAAAACATTTTTCAATTTAAAACAAACAACCTTAGTACGTACGCGGTTCTATTTAGCCGAGAAGTTCTGGGCAGTCCACAGTAGTATCCTAGGTATATGCTTAAATTGTCTAGGTACCGGATACCGGATACCATTCAGAGGTAAGATAACCACCAGTTCCTCAGTTTGTTGAGGATTCCGGGTGAAGTGCGCCTCCACCTTCGGCCTTATCTTAACTTGTTACCAGGTGAGATGAAGGCCAAGCGCTTCCCCGTCGTACAATAAAAAAAAAAAGGTATGGAAAAATATTTGCTTTGGCCAGGTTTAAAAAAACGTGTTCTTTAAAGAAACAACTTCTATTTAAAAAATATATGATTCTTTCTTAAGCTACAAACATAGAAAGTCATTAGAAAAGTATTCCTTTAACAATATTGCGCTTGCCGCAGGGTCACCCCTTCCTTAGCGTATATCAAAATACACCAAAAATAGTAAATAATACAACAGGTGAAAAAAAGGATTTTAATTAAAGGCTGAGTGATATTCAGCGAAGGATTCTTGACAAGAAGGCATTTAAGTTTTCTAATTAAATCCATAATTCTGTACAATTAACCAAAGGGTGGTTCTCTATTTTATTGTCTGATATGTATCCGGAACCGGTAAGCCCCGACTTTCTAACAATTTGACCTTCACCTCTACAGAATGTCTGTGCAATTGTGCTGACTAAATTACATAATTTGCCGTAAAATATCTATGGAACGATAAACAGTAAATCCAACAGAATAAATCAAGTGAATCTTCTAAACGATTGTCCCGTTCCGCTCTTTCTCACCTGGACTTGCTGGAGGGGATTCACCCGCAGTGACCTGCTACCACCGCCGAGAGAACTGAGTCTATTTGCCGAGACCGGATCCACTTTGAGTGGCACTCCGGAAGCGACCTTTGTACTGTTGAACTGGTGACAGAAGGCAAATTACTGCTTTGATCCTGTCGTTAACTGCGAGCCGCTTGCCGGCGAATTCAGGACACTTTTAACGTAATTGTTTTGTGTTTCGCGGCTTTTACTCACCTTAACCACTGAATGAACGCCTAACCTGAGCTTTGAAAATACAATTATCATGTGTAATTTGATTTATTATTCAGGCTTATGTTTACGTGTGGTGTGGTGGGTTTTAATTGGTAACTCCTTCAAAACGTTTCAAACGTTAGAGGGTGGGGGGGTTCGATTGTACAAAGTGAAGCACTTTGAACTTTAATAGCCCCTCGCTGTCAATTGGTCGGAAGCCTATTATTTTTCCTTATTACGTGGGATTACTTATGAAAATTTACTTGTAATAATTGTAGTTATTGCATAGATAAAAAAATGATAAGTTTTTTTTAATAGCGGACGAATTAAAACCATAATTATATATCATCAATCATGTTCAAGCTTAAATAAGGCTTTTGATCTACTGTTTATCGTCGTAGGTATATTTTACTCTATAAAATCTTATTTAAAAAATACGAGATAAATATCTCCGTCTAGTTTTCTTATAGTTGTTCAAAATAATTCAAAATATTGCTCGTATACACGTAGTGTAGGTACCTACTCATATTTGGAAATTGATCTAGATCAAGATTTTGAAACCTTAAATTTAAGTAGGTATCCATAGCGTTATGCTTTATGTATCTACCAAATAAATAAACATGAAAAGGTATCAAGCATTAACTAAGTAAGGTTTCTTCATTTGATTAGAATATAAAAAGATAAAAGTCTTCTCTCATACTTGTCTCTACAAAAACGAGTACCCTGATCCAAAAACATTTTTATTTAGAGTTTAAATACTCTATTTCATGAACTAAAACTTTCGATAGTTACTTATTCCAAGTTTTTCATCTCTAAAATGTTGCTTGAAAATACCTCGATGTGTGTCATGAATCTAGGAAATATTAAGCGCGCCTAGATAGAAACAAAACTATGAAATTATTACGACCGCGAAGCTATTGAAAGGTTATGGGATGTTACTGTATTCTGTATAATGCCCCTGAGGTTCTTCTTGTGTATCGACGTAGGGTACATTCATTCAAGAAGCAACCTTCTATTTTACTAAGTTCAATAGTAACTCGTTGAACTAACTGTTTTTTTTCCATTTATTTCACCTATATGAAAGTTGAAAAAAATTAATGTACGCTGACAATATATAATTTAATAATAATTTATTTCAATTGAACTTATCTAATGGATAAAATATTCCTTTTTTCCAACTTTTACGAAGGTGTAACAATGTTGAAAACAATCGGAAAAAAAATCCAATTAGTTGTACTCGTTAAACTTTGAGTTAAACTTAGTGGAATAGAGGAGAAGCAACTACTAACTACTAACTAACTAGGCTGTTTGTAGCGGTCCTCAGGTAATCTGACTGATTTCTTTGTACATAGTTAGTTTAATTGTACATTTTATTGAATTTACTTATACTTATACAGTAAATACATAATAGTATTAACTTTATTGATAGCAAAATAATAATCATAGAATTGGTGTCAATCTAGCAATGAATAAATACACTGCAGGACATTCGTTCAAAGGAATTTCAGACGTACAGTTAATTATTATCACCACCTGGTCGGTATTCCATTTATTAGAACTAAGCGCTTTCAAAAACATTTTAGTATTCTCACTTGAAAAGCTTGAGTCTATCTTTACGATTTCTTAGATTAAAAAAATACCGCGGTATGATATCTAAGCAAAACAGTCTACAATTGTAATAATTGTTAATAACATAAAAATCTTTCTACACTCGTTGATTTTAACACTTTGATGGCTTCACTAGGACTTTCAAGTTCTTAGCAGAAGAGGACTATGAGGAGGTACAAAATATAACTTTGCCGTTGCAAATTTCAAATTTATCTTTATCGAAGCTTCTTTTAGTTTGTGACTTGCGAACTTTCTCGAGGGAAAATATTTTTATGATATTATTTTTTATCTTGAATTTCTAAAGCGGTGTGGTGCTACGCACTAATGGAATTTGTATCATGACTAAAAAAAAATATTTGGTTTAGTTTTCTTAATGCGTTGCAAAGAGTTTCACGCTTTGGCTGTTTTTTACTGAAGGTGGATACGAATCGCTTGATCCGAAGGAGTGGTATACTAACCAGGTAAGAAGGAATGTTCTGTCTTTGGTCAGCTTGTGTGGTAAAGTGGTCTGCTTGTCTTGTTGTGGAAAGATGGAATCAGATCGTGCAAATCCTGCGCACATTCACCAAAATACAGCCTTTACAAGCAACTTTATGGCGATATTCGAGACTAAGGATCTTTTTTTTCACCAAAAAGTGTTCATCTATCAGTATAAAAGCTTTATGCTCGGTCTAGTCAAGGGCATCACGTTGGTATTTTTCCGAGCCATCCCAAAGTAACAAAAGTACTCCGTACCAGACCGGACTTGACACACATTTCTGTTTTCTTGCCATCAAAGATCTTTACAAAGTAATCAGGGCCCTGAGTAGGTAACACTACACTCTTATGAACTTAATGATTGGACATTTTGTAATGTATTGTATGTTTTGTTATTATTAATAAGTAGCTTTATAAATTAATGTTTATTTTAGTACACCGCTTTGTCTGCTCTTTGCTATCCTTTCCATCCAAAGGTTGCGTGGAAGTGATCGCTTTTAGCGATAAGGCCGCCCATTGTACCTAGTTTAAGTGTTTTTCTTGCTTATCTATTTATTTTTGTTTTTTGGTGTACAATAAGAGTTTATCTATCTATCTATCTATCTAATGTTAAACAGTTAACCGGAACAATCTCACAAATGGAAATCTCCATTTGTTAACACTAAGATGCAGATTTCCCAGCGGCTCCGAGCGCTGTATTCCTATTTATGTATTTGTGTCACTTTGATAAATATGCGTAAAATATCATTGACACCCGTATCACTATTTATATTAGGGCTATTCTCGGAGTTTCTCTGCGGGATAAGATACGAAACAAATATATTCGTCAAAGAACCAAAGACACATACACCAAAAGTGTGAAGTCTGAAGTGGCAGTGGGCCAGCGATATTGCTAAAATCGAATTCTGATAAAGAGACAACGTCTCGGCGTAAGCGTAGACGAAGAAGCTATGAAATGCGCAAAGTGGCTGTCACAAACTGGATGGAGAGTGCCAAAGACCAGGCCCGGTGGCGAAATTTGGGAGAGACCTATATCCAGCAATGCAATGAAATACATTGAATATGATGATGATGACCTTACTGATTTGCTTGTGTCTGATCCAGATGTCCCGGGTTCGATCCCTAGGGGGAGAACCACATTGTGCTTGGTTTGGTTGGTGGTAGAACTTTGTTTAAGTCCGTTTGGCTAGCTACCATCATCTTATCTAATTCTGTCACCATAACAATCATTTTTAAATTGTAGGGATCCGGGATTAAGAGGTAAGATAGCTAGTTCCTTAGTTTATTGAGGATTCTGGGTGAAGTGAGCATCCACCTTATTATAACTTGAAAATCAGGATGAAGATTAGATGAAGGCCAAGCAACTCACACTGTCGTATAATAACAAGCCTCATAGCTCAGTTAGTAGTAGCTCTGCCTTCTGCAATCTGCATCAAACATTTGTGTGATGAATACAGATGTTTGTTCTGTGTTTGGGTGCTGTATCATAGTACGTATGTATTTACAAAAAAAAAAGTATTCAAGTATTCTATCCGTAATCTAATTCCCATATTACAAACTAACTACTTTGGGGCTAGATGGCGCTGTGTGAAATTTACGTCCTGTATAAAAATAAATAAAAACGATCTAGTTACGCAGTTCTGTACTGTAGATTGTGGGTACGATTCCATACCCAGGACAAACATGTTAGTGAATTATTTTATTTTATTAAAAAGCTTTTTGGAAAACTTACAGCTAAGTATATTATTAGACTAATATACAATCATACATTTTCGTTGTACATATTGTTTTGAAGGACAATTAAAAGTTTGAAAATTATTGATTTTATTATAGGACGCACGTCATGTACCGCAAGTTAAACGTATTACAAAGAGAACGCGTTTTTGTAAGGGCGTGTACTTTTTTTACATTTTGTGAAGAGCAGATATATTTAATAATTTGTTTTTATTTCTAATTCGATAACAACGATAACAGTAAATAATATAACACATTTTGACCCGTTACAGTTTTAATTAAACTAATAGATATAGGTAAAATGATGATACCAACCCGCACATGCAACGCCTAACTTCAGCACTTTGTGAACTGCAAAGATACACAGTGCTTATTCATAGTGTTATTCCTTGTGCATTTGCTTGTAGTTTCAGAAATTCATTTCGGTTTCCCCTTTAACGTAATGAGAGTTGGTTGCGAGTAACTTGTCGCCATTTTCTTCAGTTGTAGTAGCTCCTTAGGTATTCATCTACTTTCGTGCTTCAAGTTTTGGTTATCTAGAACAACTTTACTGATTCATGCCTTCCTTTAAGGAGGTCGATTATATGTTTTAGAGGAATGTTAGGCTGTTTTAAATCATTGTGATAAAACCTCTATGAATAAAGATTTAAATGACATTAGCTTTTATCAGTAGTAGTAATATACACATTTTTGTATTTCTATCGTAAAGCATTTATCGGATAACATTTGACTCATGTTTTTTTCAGGGTGCACCACAGCTCTTGGTGCCATATTTAGAAGAAGCAGGCCACATTTGTCCAACCACACACAACCCAGCAGATTTTGTGCTTGAAACACTTCTTGGGGACGTGGAATCAGCAGCTCAGCTTTCGGAGCTCACACAAAACGGAAAGCTGTGTAGAAAACTAGATAGATTGACATCTAAAGGTGCAAGGTGAGATAAATTATAAACAGCGAAGCTAGCGATGTATACTTTTAAGTAACTTAAACTTTTCGTTTTAATTATGGGCGCCGGTAGTAGACTAGGACGTCAGTCCTAGTCTCAAATTAAGGTGTAGACATAGACACAGCCATATACATTCATTTATTTACTATTATAACACACATACACAAACGTAACATTATTATTTTAGGTGTTCATTATTAGACTGACCTGCGTCACGGCAAAAACCTCAGTTAGAAATTATAAGCCCTTAAAATTTTAAATAAATAAAAATAGAACAAAATATTCGAAAATACAAAACAAACTACTTTTAATAATGAAAACACACCTCCATGAGAAAGTACAGTCTAAACGACCGTAAGCCTTATTTTCCCTTCGAAGTATTCTAACCCTCGAACCAACCATTTGAAAGAAGTGGAGCGCATGGGAGGCATAATACCTTCTACTTACTTTCATATGTTCTGTTATTGAGTCCTAGTAAGCAGGTTCCTCAGTAGGTTATATGTTATTAGGCACACCATGTTCGTTAATAACTAGTACCTACTCTAATAAATACTAGTCTCGGGTTTTTATCGCGTTATTCTGATTGTTTCTTCTGAGTGACAACAGCTGTGTTTACAGGTAGAGAAGAGTAGGTACAATGGCATAGGTACTCGCTGCTACTGTCACCGCTGAGAGCTAGTTTTCTCCAACTACCTTTATTTGTTGGTCTGAATCTGAAAAGTCAGCAGTTACCAATGTATTCCATCCGTAATGGTATTCCTTATAACTATGCTTACGTTACGGCTAGATGGCGCTGTTTGAAATGAATGTCCTGTAATGTTTATTTATTGATTAACTACTGTCACTTTTCGGAATTGAAATCCCTGTAGTCTAGTTACAAACAAAGCACACGCTTGCTCAAAATTCAGTTGAGACGATGGTAATACTAGAATAAGAGCTGGCCACTAGCTTAAATTGCTTTTTCACTAAGATTTTCAGAGCTGCACTTTGCTAGTTTAATTCTAATTAGGTTAAAACTCTTGAAACTTGTAAGCACCCGAAAAGCTAGCTGTTTAAAACTCGAAGTTAAATTTGCTGATTTGATAAGTTAGTTTATCCTCCCGTAGATGTTGTATGAGGCAAATAAGTGATAATAAATAAAAAAATGCCTCACTTAGCAGCAACCTGGAAATAAGGTTACACATTGTGATAATTAATAATAAAGGTTTTTGTGGGTTTTCTCCACCCCCAGTTGCACAATTCAGAGTGAAGTAACTAGTCAAATGTAAGCATCTAGTCAAATGGCAAATTATCACAGCAACGTTAGGAAATGAAGACGCTTCGCGCTGTGTGTATAAAATTTATGTTACTTGCCCCTATTTCACAAGGTTTATTCAAGTAAAGTCTTCATTATCTACCTTATAATATAAATATAAATATTACAGTGCATTAATTTTACACAGCGCCATCTAGTCCCAATCAAAGCAAGGCTTGATAATGATGATACAACATCTCTCGACTTCATTCTTTAGACAGACGCTATCTGTCCGCAGATTCAACTACTCTAACTGGTTACTGCGATTTATCTTAATAAAAAGGAGCCGATATGTCTTTCCGGGTCTAAAACAAAAAAATAAATCATTATCAAAATGTTCTTTATTGCATTAACCAACATATTAAGTAATAGTAAGAGTTGGGGTCTCTACTAAGTAACACTACTAACACTTGTATTAGAAGTCCCCGATCTTCCATATCTACAATATACATTATTGGTTTAGTGCTAATAATAGAATTGCTACATTTGTATTCAACCAATATCTGTAGCCTATTTCAGCCAAATCCAGTAATTTCTTTTTGCGTGCAACAACAAAGAACGAATCTGTTTGGAATGGTAATATTTGGACATCCCATTTCAATGGAAATGATTTATGGAATAAAAAGTAACCTTAGTCCTATTCCCGATCAAAATAAACATTACGTGTAAAGTTTCAACTCAATCCGTTCATTAATTTGCATCAAGAAGCAAAATGGATCAAATCAGTTTTGTAATGCGACGATTAAATAATAATAATAAAAATAAATATAACAGGACATTAATTTTACACAGCGCCATCTAGCCCCAAACTAAGCATAGTTTTTAATATGGGAACTAGATTACGGAGAGAATACTTAAATACTTTTTGTAAATACATTCGTACTAAATAATACAACAACCAAACACAGAACAAACAGCTATATTCATCACACAAATGTTTGTCCTGGGTGGGAATCGAACCCACGCAGAAGGCAGAGCTACTACCAACTGAGCTATGAACCTTGTTATTTTGAAGTCTTTTGAAGTCCCATTCCCTTCCCTATCCAAACGTTACTTCGATAAAAGTGTGATAAAATATTACAGAAAACCTCAGCTGCACTCTGACGCGTCAATCCAGCGGATATTTGGTGAGCATGTTGCCAAAGAGCAGACACAGAAGGTGGAATTTCCCACAACTTTCCTGACACAATTCCTGATCCTAAGCAAGCGGATGTTTGTGCAGAATTACAGGAATACCGTAAGTCGCCATGTGTGATCACATCAGACAGTATTGTGGGAATTTTACAAAGAATTATTTGCTATTGACAGGGCAGGACAGGATATTAATTTTACACAGCTCCATCTAGCTCCAAACTAAGCATAGCTTGTAATACGGGAATTAGATTACGGGTAGAATACTTAAATACTTTTTGTAAATACATACATACTATATGATACAACACCCAAACACAGAACAAACATCTATATTCATGATACAAATGTTTGCTCTGGGTGGGAATCGAAGCTACAGCCTAGCGCAGAAGGCATAGTTACTACCAACTGAGCTATGAGGCTTGTATTGAGCCACCATGATACCTAAAGAGATTGAAGTATTAAATCTCTTGGCATAAAATATCTTTGGGTAGAACGCAACTCATCCAACTTATCGAGCATTTACCTACCTGCGTACTCATCACTACTCTATAGAAAGGGCCAAGCTATGTTGGCCAAGTTAATTGGCGTCCGTTTTTCGATTAAGACAGGAAGACAATTTTTTTTTTATTGTACGACGGGGATGTTCTTGGCCTTCATCTCACCTGATTTTCAAGTTATGATAAGGCCGAAGGTGGAAGCGCACTTCACCAAAAAAACGTCATTCTCAAAAAACTGAAGAACTGGCTATCTTACCTCTAAATGCAGGAACACAACAATTTAAGAATTGTTATTATGGCTACAGAATTAGGTATAATGGTGGTAGCTAGCCAGGCGGACTTAAACCTACCAACAACCAAACCAAGCACAATATTGCTCCCCCTTGGGATCGAACCCGGTACCTCTGGATTTGAAATCGGTGGGTTGAACCACTAGACCACAGAGGCGGTCAAATAAGATATTAGAGTGGATTCAAATCCCGGTCGTGCACTCATGAGCTTTTTGTTTTGGTAACACCGTGAGCGCAATACACATAATTTCCCATCGACCGATCGAAATTAGATCTGTGTGGAGGATTTTTTATGATTTATGGATCACTCTCGCTATAGTTGAGACGACTGGTAGGTCGGATTGGTGTTCTAATAGTGAGGTTGTAGGTATACTGGATGCTGTTATATTACATGTCATGTCATAATACATTCTCATTAACATCATTCACAGACAACGCTTTGGATCCAACTGGCGCATCACGTGATCTCCGCAGTTCTACTCGGCAGCATATTCTTCATGATAGGTGACAACGGAGCCGTTCCTATAGTCAATTTCAAGTTCTGCCTCAGCTGTCTCGTGTTCTTTATGTACACGTATATTATGATACCGGTGCTGCTATGTGAGTAAACTACTTGATTTGTTTTAGTTTAGGCTGGAAGTGAAACACCCCTTTGATAAACACGAATACGAGTGCACGTCGCAGGGATGTTCCCTGCGACGTGTTTTATTGTGTGGTACGCAGGCAACAGTCGTAGCCGCAGATATGTTTTGGGGTGTGCATCGTAAATTTGGAGTCTGAATTAAAATCGACTATAGGAATATATGTCCTCTAGAGGACGCCATATTCAATTTCATGTTTAAGTTCAAGTTCAAGTTACTTTATTAATAACATCAGTTACACGTCAAAAAATAACAACAAACAATGATAAATTATTACAATTATGCAATAAAATAACAGACTATCTACTACGTATACTCACTATATAAAGTAAAATTGTCGGAATTTGTGCATTTACAATAAAAACTATTAATCATAATTAGAAATAAATAATATTCAATTGAATGTCATTTAATGTCAAAAATCACAAAAGAACACGGGTACAAGCGTCAAATTGATCAAAAAAACACAAAAAAAAAAGATTACCTAATTCATCTATATATAGTTTCATGTCAATAAATTCATTCATGCTATAAAACGCATGATCGGTGAGCCATTTTGTTAATTGAAACTTAAAGGATTGCGTTGATAGTGCGTCTGTGATATTTGGTGGCAGACGGTTATACACTACTGGTACCATCATGTGAACCAGCTTCTCGGACTTGACTAGCCTCAGATTGTACCTTTGCCCATCTCCAAACTTTGAGTACTGTACTAGGTGATTTTGGGCATAGATTGCGGCCTGGTAAATCACAAGTGAGGGTACTATCATTATTCCCAGTGATATAAAATAGGTTACAGCAGGGGTGTCTTGTGGCACTCGAACGATAGCTCGCACTGCCCTCTTTTGGAGTCTGAAGGCACGCTCACAGTCAGCGCACCCCCATAGCTCTACCCCATACTGGAGGTTAGAGTGGACTGATGAAAAATAAAAATGTCACACCATTCCTCTCTCCAAGGTTGACGAGAGACGCCGGATAGCAAAGCAGGCTCTACCTATCTTCTTACACGCTGTATCTATATGGTTCTCCCATGTCAAAGCTATATCCACAGTAAATCCCAAGAATACATTTGTGTTGGCCTGGTCCACATCCATGCCTTCAACTGCTACACGCAAAGGCCTATAGGCATGCCCTACCAGGTTAAAGTGCATATAGTTCGTTTTCGTGACGTGACGATACCTCAATTTTGTCAAATTGTGACAAGTAGTTTAGAAGTTGTGAGGGAACAGATAACCCTCCTTTTTGCTGCGCCGTAGTCGGGTTTAAATTTACGCCTGTACCTGTTATTTTATTACGTTATTTACCACTTTTTCAGTTCCACCAGAAGTAAGAATGCTGCGTAGAGAATACTTCAACCGCTGGTACAGTCTGAAAGCTTATTATGCCGCTCTGACCTTCTCCACTTTTCCTGCTATGGTAAGTTATAGCTGGCAATCAATCACTAAGGGCTAGTTAGTTTGTGGCTCCCAGTTTTTCCACACTAGGTGGAGTCGGTGCAACATGTCTTCTTCATTTTGTTAGAGTTTTGAGTGAAACTATCCGGAAAAATCCGGCCGCCTGTTTGACGTCAATACTCCTTGGGAATACTCGGCTGTATGGGATGATAGTGGATAAAGCGATGGGGGTATAATGATGAGGATATAAGGAAATGAGGATACTAATTGCAAGAGAATGGTGAGTGTGACACTAGCAGCTATAGCAATCGGGGGTTGCGTACCAGTAATTATTCCGGTAGATATTGGACAGACATCTGGGAAACCATCCACAAAATACAAAAACCTAATAAAGATCTGCCCAAATGATCCTAAAAAGAGCTCCAACGTAAATAAATAGTACATCTACCTATACACATTAAACCCAGATCTACCTATTCTTTTTGCGCAAATACTGAGAAATCAAAGAAACATTTTCTTATCTGGATTAACGTCCTTGCATTGTCCTAGAGGACACTATGCGAACTACCTGTTCAAAGCTGGAGTAACGGACAGCGCTCTGTGTCTCTGTATCCTACACTGCTTGGCTACAGAATCAGCTAGGGAGAAGAAGAGCCTAAGGGAAATGCTTGGCCCCGGTGTAGAGCAAGCATCATCAACAAGTTTCACTAACAACCTAAAGTCCTGCTCCGGTATTTTAAGGAGCTGGGCTGGCTGGGGTTTGGTGAGTTAAAATAATGGGGGATATTGCACAGTACACCCCATAGCAGGACGTCAGTGCAGGCCTTGGTCACCCCTACTCAGAATAAGAATAAGATTAAACCTCTTTGCATAATCCAAACCAAAGACACAAAAACGTAAGAATTTAAGAGCTTCTTTCTTTGAGTTTTTGAGCAAATTGGAATTGGAATTAACCGAGATGTTAGGCCATAATATACCTTATTATTATTTATCTCGTTTAGTGCTGATGGCGCAGTTCCGTTGAAGGTCAAGCGCTTCCCCGTCTCATAATAAAAAAAAAGATAAATTGTCCTTTAGACTAATATGAGTATAAAAGTGAGTAAAGTCGTCGCTAGTGACAAATAATAAACTGCATAAATGAACTTACTTGCTTTACGTCCTCTTTTTCCCATTATAAAAAAAACAAGATTAATGAATAGTAGCACTTAAATCGCAGCAAACCATTATTACTACTTTATCATTCTTGTATCTTGGATTCTACTTTTAACTTTTACAGATCGTGCTGGGATCTACCTTCTTAGTGATAACGTATACAATGTCAGGGCAGCTGTTGGAATGGGACCGGTTTATATTATTTGCGATCAGCGGGTTGCTGACAGCCTCGTGCTCTGAAGGCCTGGGATTGGCAGTTGGCTCCGCATTCAGTATAACCGTAAGCATTTTGATGTATTAATTAATCCATGTAACCTGCATTGACCGGCAGTCCTAAGGACCAAAAATCTGAAAGGTGTGTGTCACTAGCTAGTATTTCACTAAGCGGCAATGGACTTGCAACCTGTCAAGTATAAATGCTAATTGCTTACTAGTTGCAAACCTTAAGTGCTGACCGTAAGCTTGAACGTACATCTTACGTACACGCTCCTCAAAAATATATAGGTACTTACGCTCTGATTAAAAAGAGTCGTGAGTATTTTTTTAAACGTAACTGGATGATTTTCCTGGCTAAGAATAGCATCTGTGTAATGTTTCTGTTTTTTTTTTGTTGCGTGAGAAGAGAACATACGTAATTATATAATTGGACTTATGACATCTATTTCATATGATTTGGGTGAACTCAAGTAACATAAGTAATGTTACTTGAGGCTAAATATACCGAATTGTTTCACTGATAAAAGACCCTGTTAGTGGTTAAGGGTTACCAGCACGTCGATAAATGTTTAAATAGGTACCTATTTATGTTTTCAGAACGGCTCAATCGTCGGCCCTGCGACCGTAGCCCCTCTTCTTACTCTTTGCTGCTATGGAATGGGTTTCGGGCCCTACATTGAAGGCAGCATGAAAGCTCTCATGTCAGTCTGCTATCTCCGCTTCGGTCTTTCCGGTTTCTCCATCGCGCTGTACCAAAACCGAGGCCTGATGGAGTGTCCTACCGACTTCTGCTTATACAACGATCCTAAGATGTTGCTGCGCGATGTTGGCATGGCAAATGATACGTTCATTATTCAGATTGTAGGGCTGGTAGCGTTTACAACCATACATAGGTTGATGGCGTATTTCGCTTTGCGGTACAGGATGACGGCTGAGTTTTCAAGTAAGTTCATGTGTTACATTAGCAAGTTGTTGAAACACCGTTAGTACCTTTGTTGATACATAGGATCTTTACTGTTCGTCACTCACAAGAGACAGCAGAATACAGAAAAAAAATACTTAGTCAAAGCGATACTGGTACAATGCACGGCCTTATCGCTGAAAGAAATCTCTAACAGGCAACCGTTGGATGGTCGAAAGAGATAAGGCTTTCAAGGATAGTGGTGAAAAAACCAATACATTTATAATTATAATTTAGGTATTCTTATCAAGCTGTTTTTTTTATTGTACGACCGGGAAGCGCTTGGCCGTCTCACCTGGTTTCAAGTTAAAATAAGATATTTAAATGAAAAACCACAAATTGAACCACAGGTAATTCGACTGAAAATAAGTTATGTCACTAAGCTGTGCTAGCCAGATCAGTTAGGTATATTGAGTAGGTTTACATAAGATTGATTTTAAAACTATAATTCAGTCTTTGACCCTGGGCTTTTCTGTAGGTTTAATAAGTTATAAATCATTAACACATTTTGTACGTATAGTTGTCTGAACTAAACATTAGTTACCGTATGTTTACGTTGTGTTTGCGTTTTATCTCGATATTTTAAATGCACATGATTGTGTAAAAGAAAATTACCTTCTTCGAATTAAATAAGTTTTATCACAGCAATATTATTTTTAATCATTTTATAGGCTACAGTTTGTGCAAGTAATTTATTTTGTACTATCTATGGCAATTAATGTATAAGAATTAACAATAAAGATCTTTCAGTATTGTTCTCATTCACAGTATTTAAATTAAAAAAAAAACAATAAGATAAGTTGATTGGTGTGAATGTAATAATGAAAGATCGTAACAGGATAGGATGGGACACATTTTTGGTCTCCAAAGGGCCTTTTCTTTCACAGTGAAAAGAAAGTTTTGCTTTGTCTTCCAAAGAAATGACGGACGGCCCTGTATACAAAAATACATTACTTATATTTAGTTATTTAGAAATGTACCTATCTGTAATATTCTGGTGTTTTGATCTGCTTATGTTTATATCTGTAAGATTTTTATTTTACTTTGTACGTCGCTCCGGCTACCCATACGATGATTGTCTCCGACATGTTTCTATTGTCATAAGTTAATGAGAGCCTTTGTGATATGTTGAAGCTGCATGGTAAGGGCTCTCACCCACTTAACGACCACGACTGCGACCACGACCAGGACTACAACCATGGTCATGGATGACTGCTGAACATAGTGCAACTGAGTTACTTTAATTTGAACAGTTACCCTTTTGGATAATTTAAAAATAGAAGATATAATATAATTGTAGTAAGGTATAATCTGTGATATGGATAATAATGGTTTGCGTATAATTTTTTACTGTAAGTTAAGGTTTAAGTATTTCAATAATTATAAATAATTTAAGTCTTGCCAAATTGTGGTTAGTTAGAATGGAATAAGGGTATGAATAAAAATATTTTTGAAATCCGTTTTATGTATTTTTTTAATTAAACAAAGAAGACCTATTGAAAATAAATAAACCGTGGTCCATGCTTATAGTGATAGTGCATATAGTACAGTGCCACGTGTGATGGTTAACACGTGGCATTGCATTTCACCTGTGACCATAAGATAGGGCTAGGGCATATGTTGACATATCAACATAGGGCATACCCTAGCCCTATCTTAGAGATTTTATCTTTATATTTTTAGAGAGAGAGACTCTCTCTATCTCTCCTCCTTCTCCTCTATTTAGAGCATAAATCGGACAGATATTGGAATACCTATTGATCATGTATTTCAAAGCACTTGGTCACAACATTGACAAATGTTTATAAGGACACAAAAAATTACAACCCGCGACTGGATTCGAACCCGCATATTTTCCCAAACCCGGAAACACTCTTTCCAATTGAGCAACGAGGTTCCTAACGCAGATTCTAAAATTTTGTGTCATATCCATACTCGGCTTGTGATTTTTTTGTGTCAATATAACATTTGTAGATTTTGAAATGTTAATGAAGATCTTACAGGACATGGGTATTAAAGCTGTGCATGCAGTGTTAAGTGAGTGGAACATGTTGTGCCGACTCCACCTAGCATGGGATAAGGTACGAGAGTGATTATTATGATCTTATCCGAACCAAGATGAAAGCCAAGCATTTCAAGCCATGGAATAGTAGAAAAAATCACTGGTAAGTATGCACTTATTGTGCATCAGTGATTTTGTAATTTTAGATGATGTATATAATATAATAGAGGGCGCTATGTAAAATTAATTTCCCATTATATTTATTTATATTTGAATAAACTAAGATACTATGAACAATAAACTAACTACGTACAAGGAAAGCAGTCGGGTTACCAACGCACCATTTATAAATTGTTTTTTAAGTTTAAATATTTGAACGGAAATAGCACTTGCATCAGTACTTTTACATACAATATAATACCCATACAAAATAATATCCATACAATATAATAATCATACACAGAAAAAACATATTGATGTTTGTTCTGTGTTTGGATATTATATCAAATCAATGTTTGTGTGTTGGGTGGAAATCGAACCCACAACCTACACGCAGAAGGCAGTGCTACTACCTAATGAACTGTTAGCTGAATGTTAAGTATTTCGATAACTATTGATTCGGGTGCGATGGGGCTGTCGTGCATTTATTGTTTTTTTTTAAGTACGATCGATAATTGATTTGCCTTCATCTCACCTGATTTTCAAGTTAGGATAAGGCCGAAGGTTGAAGCGTACCTACTCCACCCGGAATCCTCAACCAACTGAGGAACTGGCTATATTACCTCTCAATTTCGGAACACAACAATTCTTAAGCATTGACGATATTTGACAACCCATTTCCATCCCACGGAAATTGATTTATGGTATGAAAGAAGCCTATCTCTTATTTATAGTCAAGAGTAACATATTTTGAATCAGAGTTCAAATAGTTTATACTTGAATATGGAACTAACAGGCATCGAATTATCTAAACATCCAAAGTAACTTATATTGCACAACAATACAATCATATTCTTATTTGAATTATTTTGTTTAATTAATCTGCCCTTCTATTTGGATTATGGGCTTACACAGATAACTATCTAAAAAGGTCTATCAGCACTAATCTAGACATAAATACCACTTCCCATACCGACGGCGTCATCGTTGCCGAAACTATATCTACTTTATATATACTTATGATAAAACTATAGGCAAGGATTGTGTGCACTTTTATATCCCCTTCCCATTTCCAAAGGAGTACAAGGAGTTAAAACAAAATGTATGGACATGTAACTTTTTTTCGGAAAGGATTGGGAACACGAAACTTCATGTAAACATTCTCTAGGATAAACAATAACACTAAATCATCTAATTATATAAAATCTACCCCGTTAGAGTACTAGATGGTGCAAAGTTTTATTAATGCATTGAATGTAAATAGACGAATCGACTTGAAAGTTGCTTTAGATACAAAGGAAAGTAAAAAAAAAAGTAGCTTCAAGATGTAAATAATGTAAAGTCAAAGTCAAAGTCAAAATTTCTTTATTCATTAAGATTTTTTAGGATCATTTTGAATCGTCAAATTTACCGCCTGTTCGGAATCGCGACCAGCACACAAGGAGAAAGGCAAGAACCTCGGGCCGGTTAATTTTTTTGATGATCCATTCAACATTTAGATACACAATTTGTAATTATATTCTAAGTAGATACAACAAAAACCTAAATACTTAATCTTAAAACATTTGTTATTACCTATCTACCTATGGGCAATTTGTTAACATTGAGAAATCACCATTTTGCTGTCAACTGGTATAGCAACATCGGGCCACACGTTCTTATCGTCGATATAATCACTAATTTTGTAGTAGGCACTTTTAATTAAATTATTCTTTATATACAATTTGAATTTACGAGTAGAGAGTTTGGTGGCGCTTTGAGGAAGCTTATTATAAAATCTCACACAGTTTCCTAAGAATGAATTATTTACTTTTCCTAAGCGAAACTTAGGTATCTCAAGTTTATTTTTATTTCTAGTATTAACACGGTGTACATCACGCATGTAGTAATGCAGAAGGATGCATTTTTTTATCGTACGACGAGGAAGCGCCTGGCCATCATCTCAAAGTCAAAGTCAAAGTCAAAATTTCTTTATTCATAAAGATTTTTTAGGATCATTTTGAAACGTCAAATCTACCGCCTGTTCGGAATAGCGACCAGCACACAAGGAGAAAGGCAAGAAACAAAAAGGCAAAACAAAAGGCTGGTTACAAGTTAAGATAAGGCCGAAGGTGGAGGCGCACTTCACGGAATCCTCAGAACTGAAGAACTATCTACCTTACCTCTAAATACCGGACACACTAATTTGAGGAAATGTTACTATGGCGACAGAATTAGGTAAGATGGTGGTAGCTAGCCAGGCAGACTTAAAAAAAGTTCTACTACCAACCAAACCAAGCACAATATTTTGTACTCCCCCTAGGGATCGAACCCAGGACATTTGGATATGAAATCGGTGGGTTGAATCACTAGACCACAGATGCGGCCAAAAACTGCTGCCCTTATTCTGGTTAGATCCCTTAGTCACGACATACATCGGCTGAGTTGGAGGGGTTGATTTTTAAGCCGCGACCGTTAAGTTCTGATTGATTTTGAAGAAAATACTTTAATTTCATCTTTAACTTACGGTTTGATAAAATTAAAAATTAAAAACAAGTAGCCAGCTCTGATCTCTTAGTTACGACACCGTAAGCTGTAGAATGTGTTTTTTTAATATCGCATATCATAGGATTGTAGGCGAATTCTCCTTAGATGAAAAAGTCTGTAGTTAAAAGAGTTATAGGTTTATCGTCGTGTAGCTGTAAAGGCCTGAAGTCTAAAAGATCTGCTGATGAAACGGAAATAAATGAATCGTCCTGTCGACGAACAGTCCAATAGCGAATCGGTCATCGGAGAACGGTTACCGAAACGAGACCGCCTTGGCAAATCTTTCCATATATTCAATTCAATACAATAACAAATAAGTACTACAGGGTAACCTTGAAATTAAATACCCAGGTACCGATATGAATTTCTAAAAGATCTGATGCACACATATTTTATTGATTGACTTATTGCAAGCACAAGCATCAGCACTAGTTAAAACGTGTTTAAATAACAGACTTTATACATTATGTATATGTAGCTACTTATATATTTATAAAAAATATAGGTTTCCGTAATCTTCGCTATAAACTCCAAAACCGCTGGACCTTAAATGATGAAATGTTTTGACAATCTTCAGATTAGCCCAGCGGGTGATCCCGTTTTTCTTTTTAGTTTTTCTTTTTAGCAACTTTAGCGTGGGGTCAACTAGTACTATATAAAGTTCTGTGCCCAGATAAAAAACGAGTGAAGACCTAAATATATACCTATAGAATATACAGTGATAGTGTATTGTGAAAGCTTACGAAGGTATGGGTAAGTTCAAGGGTGACATAAATGAAAGAATGAGTAAATTATAGTAATTTTATTCTGTTTAATAGGAACTAGAAATTAGTCAACGCAAAAATACATATTTAATTGACTTTCACAATGTATCTACAGGTATAGGCAAAAAGTAGCGTATCTAACGAATAATCGTCAGTTCTGCAATATTATTAAGATTTGAGAAAGAAAGAAAGAAAGAAAACATGCTAAATTTGCGTTCACTATGAACCAAATTGGGACTGTTCAAGAACATGTATTGAAACGCTTGGCTTTCGTCTCACCTGATGTAAATTGTGTATGGCCAAAGATCACACGTCACTCAAAATCCTCAGCGTGTCGATGCACAACAATTAAGAATAATTGATCTGGTTACAGACCTATGAAATATGTTTGTAGCTAGCCAGACGGATTAAGAATACAAATCCTACCATCAACCAAACCAAGCACAATTTTTTATGGGATCGAACCCGGGACATCTGGTTCTGATACCCGAGGTCTGATGCAAAACACTAGACCACAGAGGCGGTATCACGCCTCAATATTATACTTGTGACAAAATGTTCATTATGAGGGAAAAATGCCGAGATATCGCAAGGCGAGTTATATCAGCCCAAAATAATATAATCGCATCACGACCGCTTTGTGTACCAACGGGGAGAAGTATAATATATTAGGTATGAATGACGCTTTTAGTTTAGTTAAACATAGCTGCCTAGACTAGAGCTTAGTTTTTACTTCATTTATTTCACGTGTGTAGTCTAGATTTGGAACATCTCTGTTGATACCGTTGTCTGGTTTCGCTTCATGGTCGATTGTGATGACTGGTTTCTGTGGCGGCGGCCTTCTAGGGCCTGGAATGTAAAAGGTCTGATAAGAAATGTCTCAAGAAAATCTTTCACTTTGAAAGCTATTCTAACGTAAAGTGACACGGTTCTGACCTCTAAAGAAGATACAATTTCTTAGGCAATTATGCGGTCGTAAATAGTGCAGGATTGTTTAATTTTTTTGTCGTTGCATTAGGGTTAGTGTCAATGCAAAATACACCCCACAGCGGGACGTCAGTGCAGGCCTTGGTCACCCCCACTCAGATAAGAATAAGAATAGGGTTAGTGTCTTCCAACCCTAATGCAACGAAGAACGGAATTTAGACGTATACTAGCTCTTGATCTGATGTTTTGCTTGATGGGATGAGGACTACAAAGCATCAGATAGGTAAATCTAAAAAAATAGGCACTCACCCCCCATTGCGAGTTTGATCAAAGTAGAGCAAGGAGCGTCGACAAGCAATGTGAGAACGTAGGCGACCACAGCCGCCAAAACAAAATCAGCGTAGAATATGTATAACTGAAAATAGAGAGATAACATTACAACCAAATATATCAGCTATGATGCGAGTCAGACTAGAAAACCATTCCTTATTCATTTCACCATCATCATAGCCCGAAAAGTCCGCTGCAGGATATGGGCCTCCAGAAGACACCTTTTTAACCGCCTTTGTAGCCTAGTGGTTCATCCACCGATTTCAGATCCAGAGGACCCGGGTTCGATCCCCAGGGGAGTACATTATAGTGCTAAGTTTGGTTAATGGTAGGACTTTGTTTAAGTTCGCCTGGCTAGCTACCACCATCTTACCTTATTCTGTCGCCATAATAACAATTATAAAAAAAAATTGTGTTCCGGCATTTAGAGGTAAGATAGCCAGTTCCTCAGTTAGTTGAGGATTCCGGGTGAAATGCGCGTCCACCTTTGGCCTTATCTTAACTTGTAAACAGATGAGATGTGGCCGAAGCGCTTCCCCATCGTACAATAAAAAAGAAAGACAAGACTCCATCAATATAATATATAAAGTGCATCGGGATTTGATATACTTACCACTATAGCCAGGCGTTTGTCGGTGGTTCGAATTACTCAAATAGGTACTGCTGCCCATTTCCCTTAAACTTTGCTTCTTTGCACGACATCCATAGGACGATGAAGGGCTTAATTAAATAGGTAGACAACACGGAAATCTCGACAGAACCTGCTCAATTGTTCTAAGTCTCGTAAAATATCGTGCCACTTACTGAACGATTGACTCGGAAATAAACTGGTTCCAGCAAGGATGAGTTTATGACAAAAATCAGAGGGTAGTGGACAATGTACATCCCGTATGACAGACGACCCAGCACTTTAAAGCAACGGAGAGATAGCAACCAGTTTACTGGACCTAAAAAAAAACGGTTTTAGAGTTCCTTAATCAAATGGTCCCAACGGAAATCATAATTTTTCATTGGATATTTCTCTAAACCCACGGGTTTTAATTTGCAGACATCTTACATTTTTTTTTTGTATTTTATGTGATTGCACTTGGTCACATTTACAAATGTTATAGTGACACAAAAATTCACCAACCACGACGGGACTCCAACCCGCATCTTTTCCTAAAGACCCGTCGCGGGTTGTGATTTTTTGTATCATTATAACACTTGTAAATCTAACATTTTGTTAGTAGATACTACAAATGATGAAAGAAGAACTTTGTTGTCCGTCTGTCTATCTGTCCATCAATCTAACCAACTTTTAGAAGGAATAGCCTGTCCTTCAGTCTAACCGACCTTCAGAAGGATATATCTGCTTGAAAATGTCACAAAGAAAAGTGTCTTAGGAGATAGTCAAATCATAAGATAAACAAAAAACGGCCAAGTGCAAGTTGGACACGCATACAGAGGCTTCTAAGTTCCGACCAACATTTGAAGGCAACATACAGTTTGATTGCATTTGGTTCTGGAGCCTTAGTGCGGATCTGTCTCACGCTTGGCTGGTGTTGTTATATCTATAAGCACTATAATCGCATCGAGCTTGAAGTCTGTAGGTATTTATTTTTTAATGTGTTTCAGGTAACATGCCCTTAAACACACAAGCATTTTAAGGTTTGGACAGATGGACAACAAAATCTTAGTAATAAGGTCCCATTGGCAATCTCCGGGTACGGAACCCTAAGACAATATAAAAGTTTAACAGTCAATAGTGACATCTACTGCGTACGCACAGAACTTATAACAGGCACTCAAACAAGTTCTGTTTGCTGTTAGCATCCTTGAATACGTAGGTCTGTACTTTAACGTTAGATGTCACTATATACTATCACCCACACTATATACCACACTATATACCATCGCGATAAATTAAGACATACATACCAACTTCTATTGATTTCCAACTACTGTTATGTAGATATCAGGTTTTCATTTAATAAATCCAATGGTAAATAGAGTTGATTAGGTTGTAAGCCTGTTTTTAATTTTCTCCTAACAAATTATAAAGGAAATAATGGTAGCCTTTAAAATGAGCTTTATGACAATAGTAATAGAGGTTACCTCCATAGCCCGTGTTACAGGCGACAATGATCCACCCTACAGCCAAAGCCCATAACGGTCGCATGAAAGAATTGATTAGGTTATCAACGATTTGGTTGCTCCAATCTGACTGCATTATTGGGTAGTGTATACCGATGATCGAAGACAGAATGGCTACAGCACATGCCCAGAGAGTTGAAGCGCTAGTCTGGAATAAATAATAAGTTTGATTTGACAAGTGATTTTACAATCATTTGAAAACTCTTGAAAAATCATTTGAAAGCCGCATTAGAATCGATTCGAATCGAATGAAAATCGAGACAAACCTTAGTCGTTGGTTAGAGAATGTTATCCGCACTATGAACGAGTTCTATGAGATTTTAAACAAGAAATGGACTTCATCTCTTTTGGTTCAAGCTATGATAAGCTGAAGGTTGAAGTGCACTTCATCCGGAATCCTCAACAGCCTGAGGAACTGGATATCTTACCTCTAAATGCCGGAACACAACAATTTATAATGGCTGTTTTCTTATGGAAGGATTTTGTTCAGTCCACCAAGCTAGCTACCATTATCTCACCTAGGTCTGTACTGACGGTAAGTATACCGTCCCCATACCCCCCTGGGATTTAATCCAGAGCCTCTGCATCTGACACCAAATGACGAACCACTAGAGCACAGAGGCGGTTAAAGTAAATTAAATAAGTCAAAAATGGTCGCTTTTCCGTCGTAGAAAGATTGTTAACGAATCAAGTAATATGTAACTTACCCAAGAAATAATTAGTTTCTTGCCCTTGTTCAAATGCAGTATGTAGCCGTAGACCATGCCTACGAAAAACGGCGAGCAGCGAGTAAACGTGTTAATGTAATAGTACGTCATGTATCGCGCCTGGTCACCTACATCTGTTGCACTGAAAAAAGCAGATATGTGAGTGTCTATGGGAAGCATCGATAAAAAAATCAAAGAATCTCGTGGCATATAAATATAAAGATAAAAGATAAAATTGATTTATTCATAAAGGTACAACTGTTGCATATTTATATATTCTAAAGTAAAATCGTAAGGAAGTTTTTGTCCCCTACACTAGGATTAAAGCCTGTATTGTAGGGTCACAAGGTCCTACATTATTAGTTTTATTATGTACCTATATAAACTAGTGGTAGCAGAGTTGTACCGTAGGTATTTCTGTTCCTCATACTAGGACAAAAAGCCTGTATTATGAGGTCACAGATATTGTCATGCACCTATGTGTTTGACCCTGACGTTCTAAATAAAAGAAGAAAAGATTTCGCTGTAAGTGTACTCGGAACTAGAATAGACTTTGCCAGAAAGCAATATTGAAGACAATCTGCCTTTGTCTACAATGTTAGACGTAAAATTGAAACTTCTATTTACAACAATTGACATTTTTAAACAGAATGGCTTATGACTAAAACTTATGATAAGACTAAACCGCTACTACATATTATTACATAATAATAAGTTTGTTGGTTGCCAAACACACATCCTCACATACGTCCATCACACATACTTACAACACACATACTCTTACATGCAGAACAACTCCGACTATCACGGTGCCTTCCGTTGCCCAGACTCAGTGTTCTCAGGAGAACCTCCCCCCCTACTACACTAAATATATCTAGATACTACTTTATTTACTAAATTCCACTTTACTGTAAGTAATCCATGTTTGTTTTGGATATGGAAGTGCGGGGTCTTCTAACACAAGTATTGTTTACTTATATGAAGAATATTTTATCTTAATATTGTCAAATTGGTTACTGCATTATAAATATTTTATATATTCATTTTCATTTGATGAAATACAACCCATTTCAAAGTCTATTAAATTGCTGTTATGTCAAGGTCGCCATACAGAAAATAATACAACATGACTACCAGCCTGATTATTTTCATACGAAGTCCGAGTGGGACCAATGAATTTTAATGTGTTGTTATAAAAAAAAAAGCTAAACCGGCTCACTCTACAAGTTTAATGACATAAGTGAAACCATAGACCTATGTATGGATGCGACATTCTTATCATGTTCATTGCGCCTGTTTTGCTATACATCATTTAGGCTATGCGTTGTTTATTAACCAGTGAACAGATGTTGTCATTTATACTCACGAAGGAATAAGCGGGCCCGGTAGGAAGTCGAATATAAAGTTGTAAACGGTCGAACCAGCCAGTGAAATAATGAGTCCGGCAGAAAGAGACAGCCACGCAGCTAGCTTGTTCTTTCCCAGCACCCAAAAGAGGAAAATTGGCGAAATTATGTAGAGCTGCACGTCTATTGCTAAATACCAGGTGTGGGCCAGGCACTGGAAAATAATTATGATTCTCGTTTGTATTCTAATTGACATCATTTGAGTAGCCTTTGGCGGAGGAAGGAATAAGTCTACAATAACTGGCATGTTTTTACTCCAATCACAAATCGATCCAAATGAGACCTTACAATAATAACGGCTTTCAAAAGTTTAAGTCATAGCTATGAATCTTTCAGTAAAAAATCCTAGTTAATTTTTACAGTAAATAAGACATGTACCTAGTAGTTCTCATACTTGTGTATGAGATTTGTAGTATGAAAACTACTCGTAGTAGTTCTCATACTTGTAGTATGAGAACTACTTATCGGCTTACTCAGATCGCTACATGGCATTGTGTAAAATTTCAAGTTATAAGAAAAAATGCTGGTAAAGCGGTCGGACCAGGCGATATTCATTGACGTCCTTCATTACGCTAATCTCGTCAAGTCCGAGTTGAACAAGTTCAGCAGGTACCCAGACTTTGGCACATGCAATCACCCCCGTAAGATGTAGCCTCAACGATTATCATCTCTGTATTTTCGTGTAAAAAAATAACCTCTCGCCAGACAAGATCAAGCGGTACTCCTGGACTCAGCACATAATGATGTTCAGCAGCCATTGGCCGCATGGACTTTTTTCGCGCGGTTTACTTTTTTTACGACTTTTAAAATGATAGGTATGTTTATTATATTCTCACTATAAATGAAGGGTTGACAAAGTTCTGCACATACAGCAGGGTGGTCCACCAGTACACACGGCATCTGTGCACGTCCAACTCAACCTTTTGCCAGTTGGGCCCGTCAGATATCCAGTTCAGCAAAGACGCCTGGATCAATACGTATGCTCCCAGTATCGGAAACATTCGGAGCAGGCGGTTGAGGTAGAATAAGTGAACATTTTTAAGGAGTTTAGCTGAAAGAGATGGATAAACATTTGTAAAATCGAATCCTTCTAATTTTCGCGCGCAATTCTGACTTATATTCCACCGTCACATCATTGTCGCTCCTTTAAGAACGATGAAGCTCTAACCAACAGCACTTATAATGCATTATGCGTGCAGAAGGAGGGGTTGAAGACCTAAGTATGTATGCCTGTCTGTCTGCCTGCATCGTAGGTTTGAACATAAAACTAAAGTTTGAGAGCTCCGATTTTAATGCGGTATTTTTTGTAAGAAAACTTATGAATCTGTAGATAGATACAAGTCAAGAAAGACTAAGGGATTTCACCAATAGATACTAGCAGAATAAAGACACCAGCATATACTTCTGCGTGACAGCGACTACGTATTAGTTGCGTAGGCGCTCTTTCCTTACAGCTAGATAACGAAACCAAAGGACGTCGCACACCTAGGCAACAAATATGCCACTATTTTTACAGTGAGTAAGTACACTGTAAAAATATTTGGCATATTTGTAGCCTGTACATTTTATAAACCTCGATTTTGATACCAAGACCGACGACGTAATAAGTAAGTAACTGGATGCAAACTGTAACGGTGCGTTTTAGCGGAGTTTTAGGTAAGACGCATTCGAAATGTGTTTATTTTTTATCTTAGCAATATACATTTTCATCACTCACGTCCAGTCAATTTCCCGCAGGAAGTGTAAACCAGCAACAATCCACTCAACATAAAGAATGTGTCAACTGTAATGGGTCCCGTGGTAGCCCAGATCGCTTCAAAAGATTGGATCCACTGAAAAGTAAAATTGGGCTAGTATTATTATCGAAATACTTGCAACTACTTTATTGTAATTCTTGCTAAAGTGCACATGTCATTCCATATCAAAGGCCTCACAAGAGTGGCCAAATTGAAAAAAAAATGGTACAACTAGCTTTTGTCTGTAACATAACCCGCGTGGTACCTATGCTGTCATGGGTACAATATATTCAAGTAAAATTTCACTGTCCAGTCAAACAAACGGAGTTATTTTAGAATGTATTATATGAAATGGATAGTTTCACCGTGCTTAGCCTGAAATGCAGCCCAGGTCTAGTCTCCAGCTCCAGGTTATATAATCTTCTGACTCAAAGGTGCATTATGTTGCTTAGATATCAATATTTTACAAGTCAAAATACCCTACACGGCGTTTACTATTCTATCTTTCAAAATGCCCAGTCACAGTTACACAGACAGGCCCAGCGTATTGCGTTATTTGTTTTTTTATATTATTTGGTGCCGAAACCAGAATCATTATATATTTTTTTCTTGTTGGCCAACCGCGTTTATAACTTACTTGACTTAGCCACATGAAAAATATAGTAAGACAAAATACAGGTACACAGAATATTAGAAACATTACTACTAGCTAGTGACTCCGATTCGGATCCGGTGGTAGTGGTTTCAAACCCAGTCTCGGATCTTTAGACTTTCCGTTTTTTCGGTAGTTTATGTACGCATTTGACACATGAACATGCTTTGACGGTGAAAGTCATATCGCGATGAAAAGAGACGTGTCCTTAAGGACCAAAAATCCAAATAGCATGTGTTACTGGCTAGTATTCCGCTAAGCAACTTATCTCGTATACTAGCTACTTGCAAACTATATAGATATCCCACTTGTTTTATCTTTGTCATTTTATGTTAGTTTTGACGTGCCTCTGACTACACCCTTGTATGTGATCCTCATAATACCCACGCTCTGAGTCAGAACTGATTTTTCGAAGGGAAAAAATCGTGAGTCTATTTTTTATTTACTACTAGCTATGAGAGTTTGATTGTGTGCACGTGTATGTAATATACTCACATTGATCACGCCTATGGGGTTAGCCATGACCATTGTAACCTGGTTCACGAACGTATGTCCAATGATGACCCACATCATGGCGAGTGACCTGATGCCGTCCAGACATTCTATCGTGCCCGGGACAGATTTGTACGTCACAAGACGACGGGTGTTGGTGTAGGCAGAAAATGATAGGTATATCGTACTTAGACTCTTTGCATCTGAAAACAGAAATTAAACCATTTTAATATCTGACCGCGATTCTAATTTCTTGAGCTATAAGCACCGTGTAGGTGCTTGCAGCAGTTCTCTCTTTTCTCTCTTTTCTCTCATAAAATGTATGATCCGAGTTAGCAATCCATAACAACCTGTTCCATAAAAACCAAAATTCCGAAACCTATTTTGTCGAATATCATTTTACCTAACATCACTTGCACGTATTGCTAATTCTATAATCATCGAAATTCCGAAAGTGTTTTATCATAATCGACATAATCCCGAATATTCAAAAGTAATAAACACTTTATCCATCGTTTGGTTTATCATTACATTTATGTTGTTTAAATATCTCTTTTTTTTTTATTTATTTATTTATTTTAAACAACATAAATGTTCACTCAATTGAGATTCACTCAATGCAAACAGTATGCAAATAAAAAAAAATGCATGCTAATAGCATGCAAGCATGTTTTCTGTGACCGGCTAGTGTATCAACAAGTCCTAAGCTCCATGAGCTCTCAAAATAAACATTCAGATAATGTAGAAGTACCTATACTTATAATTCGTAATACAACCGAATAGGATAAAACATTGTTATTTCGTTGTTTATTTTTTTTTACATTCGGAATACTATGTATTCGGAGATGTGTATATTATGTTTTGCTATATTATAGCTAAAGATCATTCGGAAATAAGAGTATTTAACAAAATTTACTAGAATCTAGCATTATGGCAAGTGATGATTGTGAGATGCCTGTGTGGGAAAGTGATTTTCGGACAAAAGTGATTATGACGGGAATCCCGCTTTAGCTCCATTCATCAGACTCCATCGTATACCTCACCCATGAAAATATGCAAGTATTGAGGTCAAACTGAACTATTTTCTTGATTGCAGAGCTTCACGTACTTTTTGACCTACTGGGGTAAAGATTTGGGGCCTTACTCGTAAACATTGACGAAGGTTGTTCCTCGGCTTTGCATTGTGTTTTACCGTTTTTGGTATTTTTTTCCATAGATTCAAAAGGGATCGTAGTTAAAAAAATCGCCACTACCTACAGGCTACGTGTAACTTAAAACAATAATGTATCAACCATTTCAAATTTAGATTTCCAAAAAGGTTCCCTAACCGAAGGAACTATGCTCATAAAGATTCAAACAGATAGCTAACCAATATGAAAAATGTAGTTGTTAATATTAGTTAAATCTAGGCTGTATACAGTTGTCATCCCATATTTAAATCCACAATGTTAATTGAAGCTTCATTTTACCGAAAACCATTTTGCGCGTACATAACCAAGCATACACTTCTTGACTCAAGCGCCGGCCGACCTCCTATGGAATACAATGGCCGACTCGCGCAAGCGCGTCGTCCCTCACATTCATAGAACAATGAATAAATCAATAACAGATTCTGTTAGGAAATATAATAGAGATTGGGATCTTGAAAATGGAAAATCTTGGAATGTTGGTAGATTGTGTAGTTTTTCTGTTATCACGATTTTTCTTCAGATCCATTTCAATTTTCTTTGGTCATTTTCCCCTCTAACCTTGCCACACATAGGTATAGTGTGGTATGTTAAGTACATCTTTTGTTTATAACAAAGCCTTACTGTGAAGGTCACATCTACTAACTGGCTTCTACCTTATAATCGTAATCTTATGTCTCGTCATAATTTAATACCTATTTCCTCCGTTCCACTATTGGTTATCTATATTTTAAACAAGTTATCAAACATTAACTTTGTATTTATCACTATGTTTTAAATACGAGACAAAAATAATATCTGGTAGTGCTCGCGCGGCTCCACTTGCGAAGTAATTTTGTAATTGATGGATAGACGATTGATAGGAACAATTCCTCGTGTACGCCAGTACCATCTGAGAATGTTTGCCCAGCCAAGCTTAACTAGATTAGTGGAAGGGTTATGCCATTATTAGTTAAAATAATAGAAACCAGACTATACCGAACTGAAAACCTTGAATTGGTGTATAATGCCAGGCAAAAGTAAACTAAATTATATAAGCTAAATGCTTCTCTGGCTTGGTATACAAATACAAATATATTTATTCCCAAAAAAGTGTTACATTTCAGTAAGCTTACTATAATTGACCCCGCACTAGGACTCGCCTGTGTCGCGGGAGTCAAATACAATATTGTTTACAAGTCATAGGTTCACTATACATTATGATTATGATATTTACAGATATGGTCAGTCAATATGTTAATCGCCATTTTTTATTCATAACATATATCACATTATTGTATCTATTGATTTTTATCAATCAGTAATGAGATTATCTGACAGAGAGCCCAGGTGCTAGATATAGCTTTTGAGCTATGTCCAGTCAGGCTAAAGTAGCAGTGTGCTGGCCGACAACGGGTGTGGTAAACGAGCCTTTCAGTTTAAAAAGAAAGAATTCAAGTATTATATCCGTAATCTAGTTCCCATATGACAAGCTACGCTAAGTTAGGGATAGTGCTGTGTGAAATTAAAGTCCTGTAACATTTATTTATCATGTTACATTTATAGACAATTTAGCGTAGCAAGCGTAGTGTAGGACGCCCTCCGACTAGATGGAACAAAGACCTCCATATCGACGATCAGAGAGTGAATGAGAAAGGTCGAAGAACGAGCTCATAGGCGTTCCTTGGGGAGATCCAATTTGCCAATGATTGATATTTATGTAAGAAAAAATGGGAAGCTTTTCCCTAGCTGCCTAACTACTATAAACTGTTTGTACTGAAATCAGGTCAGGTTACGGGCCGTTGTAAAAAGACCGATAGGCCGTAACATCGTTAAATGTATAGCATTTATTTTCTTCTCCCTAGTCTCTTTTTTCCTTTCAAAATGTTATCTTTTACCAAATTTATTCACACTAAGATAAACAGGCAGAATTTACATCTATGGAATTTTTTTTTTATTTGTCTTATCGAATATTGTCAATTTCTGTTGGGCATAAACTGATAACGTTCTAAAATACCTAAGCATAATCAAATCACGCACTTACATCTGTAGATATGGCCTATGAGTCAAAATTGCTTGAAAAACAACATTATCCTTAGGATAACAAATAGTTATTGATTTAATTTGTTACATTCATTGGCAAATAGAGCATTATTGAGGTGAAGAAAAAAAAAACAATTTATACCTTTTTTGAGAACCTTGGTCTGATAGAGATCGTAGGAGGTACTCAGAACAACCAGGGTAAGGAGAAATGAAAACAGGGCACTGAAAATAAAAAATATGTAATTAGAAGTTATAAGTTAAAAAACGTAAACCCCAACTGCATAGTATTAAAATAGGTACATATTAATACCTGTTTCCCGATTGATACCTAGATAGATACAATGTATAGTGGTTTCATTACTATTACATCTTTTTCGCTCTACTTACACTTCATATACCTATTAACCCTTGTCGAGAGTCCCCGAGGCGCTACATATGTACGTTAAACTACCGCCGTACGCGCGTACAACGAACAACGCTTCTGCGTACAAAACTTATTCGTGACGGATAAACGATTTAAAATACGATAAAAAGTGTAATACGCGAATTACAAATAACTCTAGTGAAAAAAGTGGAGTCATTGGAAGTGCGAATTAGTGAGCAATCAGTGATTATAGCAAACTTGAAATCATCTAGTAATAGTACAAGTACCCGCGAGCTCCCAACTAACTCGCTGAGTACCAAGACACCCCAAAACTCGATAACATCAGCTGTGCAACAGCGACCCGTGCGCATCGCGCGAATCAACGCATCGCGTGCTAAAATGGAGCTCACAAAGCCAGCTAAGAAACGCGGCAGTGAACGCGCTACAGATGCGACAACACCGAGTACTGTTTTTCTAGCTCAGTACTGACCACGAGTGAAACGAAATCTTTGGAATCTGAAGAAAAAAATGTCAATTTGACTAATACAGTTAAATCCCTCGGAACAAATAAATCTCATGTTGTAAATAATGTGGAACAATGGCAAGTAGTCGATAGAAAAGGAAGACTAGGAAATTTTCACGACCCGTTACAACCGGGACGGGCTCTGCTAATGACGAGCTCCAAGCCGCGGAGCGAATGAAATATATTCAAGCTTGGAATTTTATTGCCGATACATCCACGGTTCAAATACAACGCTTTCTGAATAATATTATTGGTGCACGAAACGTCTGTTTCCCATTTAGGAAAGTGGCCATGCGTTAAAATAATCATTTCAAATGACCTCGTAACACTGAGTATTTATTGCGTGAAATGAAATCAATTAAAATGAAATTTCCTGATAATATTATTTACAAGTTAAAATTGATGAATTTGATAAGAGACTAGATAGTATATTAAAAGATCAACGTAGTAATTATTACTACAACTTAATTCATACTTCAAGTAATATGACAAAAACAATGTGGGAAATGGTGAATATAGAGGTCGGTAAGAACAGACGTAGTCAGGACTTCATTAAAGCTCTCAGAAGGCGAGATGGCACCACTTTTTCAAGTAAGACTGATGCCGTAGACGCAATTAACGCGCACTTCATTAACGCCGCGAAAACATGCGGCGCCCCCGCAGCAGATGTGGCAGCTACCCAGCGCGCGTTGGAAGCCGCCCGTTCCGCATCAAGTCATTCATTGCATTTCAGGATGTTTTCTCCACTACAGGGAATTTAAAATTATTAAGACGGGTGTAGCACTAAAGTCGACAAAAGATATTTACGAGATATCGATCTCTTTAATAAATTCGGCCACTGCTCCACTATCTCTGGTGTTCTCGACACTGTTCAATAATTGCATTAATGATAGCTCGTACCCGGATATGTTTAAAGATGTCAAAATCTCACCACTATACAAGGGTAAGGGTAGTAATTGATAAATCAATAACTATCGGCCTGAGTCAATAATTCCAGGTATTGCCAAGATCTTTGAGCATGGTCTGAGTACAAGACTCACTGATTACCTGGCAAATCGATAGACAATTTGCGTACCGGAAGGGTAGCTCGACAACGGACGTCAAGTAGTGAGGTGGGTACTTGAAGCTCGAGAGCAAAAACAGCAGGTGGCAGTCGTGTTCTGTGACCTGTCAAAAGTCTTTGATGTGGCAGATCACGGCGTCATCGCTATAAAGCTGGAGCACTATGGAATTCGTTGCCGCCCGCTGAAACTGCTGATTGACTCCGTGACAAGAAGGTCACAAATGGTTGGGGGAGAAGGAGGTCGCGTGAAATCGAAAGCCATGTCGACGTCGATTGGGGTAGCACAGGGTTCATCTCTATCCAATATAATTTTCTCACTCCTATTAAATGACACACCAGAATGCATCTATCTCCGAATCCTTGGCGGCCGTTGTTAGTGCACCTACTGTTGACCTCTTAGAGGTCAAGCTTAATGAAGTTTCTCAAAAGCTACAGAGGTGGTTCCACCAAAATGGATTAGTGTTGAATGTCAGCAAAACACACTTTATGCATTTCTCGCAGGTCATTCGTATAGGAATCTGGCGGTGAGTCCAGGAGTGGAAAAAATAGACCACGTTAAGATAGCATCCTTCCCGGGTTTCACGATGGACAAGAGCCTCACATGGGAGTACCATATAAATCTGCTGTCCGATAAGATCGGCCGGGCGTGCTTTGCTCTGTGGCGCTTGTCTGCAACGCTGGAGAGAGTTATGGTCCGTAGCTGCTACTTTGCATCGGTTCACTCTCTTCTGCTGTATGGAGTGGAGTTATGGGGGTACGCTGCCGACTGGGAGCGCGTTTTCAGGCTGCAGAAGAGGGCTGTCCTTGCAATAGTGAGAGCTCCGTCTGACACCTCAGCTTGTCCTATTTTTAGCGCGTTACGGATTATGACCCTTCCTGGACTCATTATTTATCAATCAGCGATGTACACAAGGCAACACAGTGATAATTTCGCTAGGCTTGGTGAAGGTTACAGGTACCCCACAAGAAATGCACATAAATTGAGCGCGATTCCACATCATCTTACAAGGACATCAAAACTGATTCTCGTGATGGGACCGAAAATATACAATTGTCTCCCCGCGACCGTAATCAAAGTGTCCTCACAACAATCATTTAAGTATAGGCTCAAGAACTGGCTTATAGATGAAACCTTTTATAGGGTAGACGAATTGTACAAGTAGGACATATTTTCATGTAAAATTCATCTGAGTATGATTTAATTATATTTTATATTATAACAGTTTTTAAATACACCCTCCATATTATCATAATAAAACTCACTCCAATCACTCTCAAATAAACAAGCATCTCTCATGTTTGGCTAGGAGTTTGGCGAGGCCTGCATCACCTGCATAATATTTACCTTCGTACTTACATAAAAATATAATCGGCTACCACCCACTGCTTGTCACCAGGCAATCGACAAAACCGTTCCGTGTATTCCAATTGAGAATCCCATTGTGAGCCCAAAATTTCGTTTATACTCGATCTCGTCGTACACGCTTTTGGAATACAAACCGCAAGAAAAAGCGCAGGCGACGAAGATCCTTCTTCTGATCTAAAATGAGGTTTTCCTACAGATTGGTCTTACTTTCTTCGTGTGGGCAGTATAAAAGCGGGTGATTCTCGTCAAGAATCTGAATATCGCACAGAGCGAGAATCGGCCTCCTGGTGTCAGATTTTTCGAGCCGCCACCGCTGCCGCCATAGTTGCCATGATATTATACATACCTAGTTTTTTTTATTGTACGACGGGCAAGTGCTTGACCTTCATCTCACCTGGTAACAAGTTGAGATAAGGCCGAAGGTAGAGGCGCACTTTACCCGGAATCCTCAACAAACTGAGGAACTGGCTATCTTACCTCTGAATGCCGGAACGCAACAATCTTTTTAAGAATTGTTATTATGGCGACATAATTAGATAAGATGGTGGTAGCTAGCCAGGCGGACTTAAACAAAACCCTACCACCATTCAAACCAAGCACAATATATTGTACTCCTCATGGGGATCCAAACCGGGACCTCTGGATCTGAAATCAGTGGGTTAAACCACTAGACCATAGAGGTGGTTAAAATGACGTGATAACATAGAGCCATGTCACTCTTTATTAAATATTCTTAAAACAGACATTCAGGTAATTTAAGCCTGATTCAAGCCTAAACTGAGAAATCATCACAACGATGTGCCCTAGCGGGATTTGAACCCAGGATCTCCAGATCGAGAGTTACACGCCCTGCCACTAGATCAGGGAAGTATTTATTGTTAAATGGTTTTATTCAAATAAAATATGAGGATACAAAGAGCCTTTTTTTCTTTAGATAACTGACTGAAAAACGAGAACGTTATTAACTGGCTATAGTGACGTTAAAAGTAGCTTGGAAACTAGTAAGGCGGAGTTTCAAAGCGATTTGTGAGTAATGTATATAAAAAACCAGACATACCTTGACAATGCGTTTAACCCACCATAACCCTTTAGTTGTTGAATGCGCAAACGTTCCTCCGGGCTTAGCCCTGGCCATTCTGGCAGTTCTGGTAGAGTTGGTAACGAAGGGATGCTGATATTCTGACTGAGAGGTATATCCAACATACAGAATTTGCCCTCTATCGTAGAACCCGCTATTTCGTGATTTATGGCCAGGCATTGGAAGTAATTGCCGTAGTCAGCGAAGTTCCCTTCTAGGATGCCTTTTGGTGGACGGAAGCTCGCGTCAACAACTAGAAGATAAATAGAACACTAATTACTGATATTCTCATTAGTGACTAGCTGACTTTGATATTCAATGACGAAATGAAGAATACAATAGCTGTACCAAAGACAGGAATCGGTTTCGTTGGGTTGATGGATTAATCGAGTTTTAACCGTTTGAGATAGGCGATCATCAGTTGGATCACGGGATCTAAAAATCTAAGTCCCCGTGCTTCACCCAGATGGAGAACCTAGGTGAAGCACGGATCCTGACCCCTTTATGGGTCAGTGGTGGACTTATACGGGCAAAACTGACGATGATTATAACTGCCATCAAGTAGCAATAGAGAGTGTAATCTAGTACCTACCTCTAATAACTAACTTGATTAATTCAGCCCCAATCTAAGCAAATATTTTTTATTTATTTTTTGTGAAAGTATAAAATACTTATGCTACAGTGTAACACCCAAACACACAACAATCATCAATATTATGGATACAAGTAATCCCAGTGGGAATTACTTGTATACTTAAGTCCTTATTGGGGATCTAATCCACGATCACAACGTTGAAGACACACACACCACAAAAGCATACATGAGAACCATAACTATTCTATTCTTATTCATATTTTTATTGTATTTAGTTTTAACTTTGTGGTTTTATTATTACTATAGTTAGTATACATATATAAATAATAAGCAAATAAAGTATGTGCATATTTAGCGAGAGTTGTGTCTCCTGACATAGGCAATTTACTTAGCTTAAAACGAGACATCAGTCACTATATTATTGTGAAATCTGTTTGATCTGCCCATTTTTTCTTTTTTCATAGCTGTGAGGCCAGTTATACTCAAATATGTATTAAAATTAAAACTCACATCTTAACTGTAATATGGTGTTATTATTTGCCATATACGCAAGCTGCTGCGAACATAGCTCCGGGTCCAACGCATCCTCATAAAAGCTTTGATCGAACACTTGTTTATGATCAAGTACATTCATACTTTCCAATAAAGCACTCACGTACCCAAAAAATAGCCCCAAAAATATACATTTTAAAAGCATCATTCACTTCATTAGACGATTCAAATTGTAATAAAACATATTATCTTTAGGTTATACTTAGTTATGTTACTTATCAGGTTATCTCGGTAATCCATATTAAATTCTATACAAAAAAATAATAGCTGATGTTAAAATGTGCCACTTGTCTGATTAAATCTTAAAATTATAAATCAGAAAAAAACTTAACTTTAATCTTATCAAACGATTGTGGGCCTTTATCACACTTTGAACGCCTGCAAATTGTCAGTGTGATTATGACTGTAAGATTATAGTTACAATAATTATAACGCTGTGTGCTAAGTGTGGGTTATAATTGAAGATCACTCGATGAGCGTTTGCTCACCGCGAATGTTGACTAAGTTAAACCAACCAAATTTAAAATGACATTTACCATTATGTGGTCGCTTTGTACTATGGACCAATTTAAAATAGGCCGACAGCTTTTGCCGGAATAAAAAAAACATATTTCCGACGATAGCCGTGATTTATATATCCGGTTGGCTCTAACATGAACTGAGGCTGACGAATTGAATTTTTCAATAAAATTTCTTCACTTTTTGGTTAGTTTTACTTTGAAATATTGTCTAAGATAACATTACTTTTAACGTAGCATTATGTAGAGCCTACAGATGCATTTTGAATTGTTATTATGGCAATAGACTCATGTAAGATGATGGTAGCTAGCAAGGCAGACTTAAACAAATACATACCACCAACCAAGCCAGACACAATATTGGACCCCCTTGAGATCGAACCCGAAACATCTACATCAGACACCGGTGGGCAAACCAGATAGACCTAAATTAGGAATAATAGCGTAAATTTAATGTAGATATAGCAATGAATACCATAAAAGCTTAAAGTGGCCCAAAAATATTCCGTAGAAAGTAGTGTACTAATCTAAAAAAAAACCAAAACAAATCTAAAAATCATTTCTAAATATATTCATAAACATTTCCAATATCAGTTGGCGCATCCTGTATATAATTAGTAGCTTGAGTGCCATCACAAACAGCTATTTGTGCAATATCTGTATCATAATCACCATATTACTGATGTGTTGTATGTTCGCTCGAAAGTATATATCTATGCAACTGTAATTTGAGATCATATTGTTTTGTCAAACTTTAAATAGAATCAAAAGCACTTCTGATCATTTGTACTAATTAATTAGTCCAATCAAAATGTACCGAATCAATGAAAATATGTCCTTTTTTACTGTACAAAGTGGTAAGTAGCGCTTGGCCTTCATCTCATCTGGATTTAAGTTATGATTAAGCTGATGGTGGAAGCGCACTTCACCCACAATCCTGAACAGTCTGAAGCATAGCTATCTTATGTATTATGTAAGATGATGGTAAGTTGCCAAGCGGACTTGAACTTAAAAGTCCAACATCAAGAACAATATTGAACTGCTTTCACCACTTGTCCACAAAGGATTTAAACTATAGCCCTATATTATTCTACTATCCCAAATTTACAAACTTTTATCAAAAATAATAACAAACAGTGAACTAGAAGCTGGTTTCCAGAGCAGTTTTTAACAATGGACCATATTCACACTTTAAAACATGTTATGCTCATGTAAAAGTGTCATGAGTACATTCGGTCTCTTGCTATGGCTATCGTTAATTACGAGAAGGCTTTCGACAGTGTTGAACATTGGGTTTGTGTCCTACGCTCTCCATCGCTGTAATATCGATCTACGCCGTTTTTTGAATCAAAATAATATGTGAAAGAGAAGTATACACTGCGGCTATATTACAAGAACTATTGCAGGATCTAACCAGCCCCGTACCGATCAAGCGGTGGATTTACCAAGGAGATGCTATTTCTCCCAAATTTTTTACGTCTGGCTTAGAATTTATCATAAAAGGTTTGTAATTGGATCATTAGGATCCAGTTCTTACTATTCTCACTTTAGTTTTGCAGAGGATCTCATGGTATTTTCTGAGAACTTCGAAAATTGGTCTAAAGATGAATAAATCCAAGACAAAGGGAACATTTCGAATGTCTTGGATCCCAACGTAACAGTTGGAAATACAAGATCGGATTGAGGTGGTGGACCAGTATGTTTATTATGTCCAGAGTAAAGAGATTGTAAGAATAATTAGGTTCAGGGTTACATTTGGTAAATTGGACGACATTTTCAAGTAATTTCATATCCCACAATGCTTGAAATCTCAACTATGAGATCAGTACCTATGTCTTATGACTTATGGTGTCGATACATGGACGCTAACCCACGCTCAATTGATCCAGGGCTTCGAGCTGAGACTTGGCTGAGCCATCCTAGAGATGACAGCAGTAGGTATCTCAAGATCGGACCTACAAACTTAATAGCTGTCCCGGTGTGAAGTACCGCTGTAACCTTATCAAGAATCTCAAGAATGCCCAGCTTCATAGCAGCGAATTTGGCCTTACACTCGATATGGGAGGCAAAGTTCAATGTCAATGAAAGTACAACGCCTAAAAGGGTCATACTAACATTGAACTGGAGCGAAGTGCCGTTAAAAATAGGTACAACATGAAATTGGCTTTTTTTGCAGAGAACATATAGAGCGCGTCATGCTCAGCGTCAAGTTTTTAGTCCATATTCCTGTCGAGATCCGAAGAAGAACGAAACGTCTGCCGTCCAGCAGCTAGATGAGCCGACGATATTACCAACATTGCAAGCCGCATCTGGTTGCGTCTGGCTCAAGACCGTTTGTAGTGGCACATACATAGAGAGGCCTTTTACACAGTAGTAGTTAAGCCAACGGTATTGCCAATATCGCAAGCCGCACCTAGTTGCGTTTGGCTCAAGACATAGAGAGGCCCCATTACCCAGCAGATAAAATCTGACCTAAATTTAAGTGGTATGCTTAGCCGGAAAACGTGGTTACAATTCAAAAGTCTCCTGGTCCTTGCTATAAATAAAAGTAGCTGTTTTATTGCGTGAATCAAATAATTTTATTATGTTTCATTCAACATTGTTGCTGTGTTAAATTATATAGTACTATTTTTTTAATAATGGTTCTCCAAAAGTATAATAGTAATAAAATTGTCTAGACTTGTTTGGTGCTAGGTTTTTAGCTATCTATTTTCACGTGCTTAATCTGGATTTAGAACATCGCCATTGACACGAGTTTCTGGCGTTGCTTAACGATGATGATGACAGGCTTCTGTGGCGGCGGATTACTGGCTCCTGAAAAGTAGTATTGACTGATTAGAAAATTTGACAAGGAAATTGAACAGTTATCCTTAAGCCTTACATGCCACGGCAAAGTAGATAACCCTTTATGCCTAAATAGCAAAACATATTATACCAAGGAATATAAATCAACATTCATTTCAATAATACTGCAGCTACTGTGGCATATATCTTAGTGTGTAATATCATTTTATTTGTGCCTATATAGCTGCGTCGTTGTGGCAGTTACAGACTAGTCTATCGTCTGCACTAACGTTTACAGATATAATGATGCTAACATATACCTACTTATACATAGATTGACTATTAAATATATAAAAAAATATTTTAAATTTTACAAGATATTCATTTAATACAGTGCCATCTAGCCCCAAACGATCATATCTTGTAAATGGGAACTAGATTACAGATGTTCAAGTGCATATAATACAATATCGTTTTTTCGGATGGCACTCACCCCCCATCGCAAGTTTGATCAGAGTGGAACATGGAGCGTCGACCAGCAACGTAAGAATGTAGGCGACGATGGCTGCCAGAGCAAAGTCAGTGTAGAAGGTATAAAGCTGAAATAAATATTAAGATTAAGATTTAAGGTTTAAGATTATTTATTTGTCATCAAGATTATAACATAATCGCTTATTGAGAAACTATGACTAATTGTAATATAAATGTAGTGAGCGTTACAAAGTAAACAAATGCAGATTACGTCGAGTTTACAAAATGTCATGCAATACTAATAGCACGTACTATTCATTCTAGTTTGTTTTAAAATATTAGCCTAAAATGTGAGTACTTTGGTGAAACAGTTGGCAAGTTGCAAAGAAATTACGCACACAAAAGATACTAAGTCGGATCGGAACCTGTAAGTGAGTAAACACACTGATGGTCAGGCCGGGTTCCATCGATTTTGAGCGTCTGTTTTAACGGACCGTCTTCTTGATAGCCAGTACCTACTTGATTAATAAAATTTAGATTTTTATATTTTGTAAGATTAAAAACGATAAAATTATGATAGAATAATTGTAATGAAGTTATATAATTTACTGATTGTGTCTAGAATTAGGTATTATTAAGTATATAATATATTATTGGTGAAGTTAAGAAATTTCTTATTTGGTTAATAGAGACTAGAATACACCCTGTAGAATTATTACATTTTATTAGTATTAGTATTGATTGATTAATAGACAAATAATTATGATAAAATGTATTGTCGACTACCTAGTATTATAAATTCGAGAGTATACCGGTTTGTTACCTCATCACGTCTAAGATTCTTAACGCATCTTAATTTAAATTGGTATGGACATATATGTATGTATATATGGGCATGTGTATGGAAACGAACATAGGAAACCTTTATATTTATAGTAACTATCAACAAGCCTCGTAGCTCCGTTGGTAGTAACTCTGCCTTCGGCGCTGTAGGCTGTGGGTTCGATTCCTACCCAGGATTTTATCATTTATAAACATTAAAAAGGATTCTATTTGATAAATCATAGCCTGAAAATGTTTACTGCTGGACATGGGCCCGGAATAGTACATCATGTTCAACCACCTCTTTGATATAGAGGTTCGATCCCCGGGGAGTATAATATATATACTGTGCTTGGTTTGGTCGGTACTAGGACTTTTGTTTAAGTCCACTTGGCTAGCTACCACCATCTTGCCTGAGTCTGTCGCCGCCATAAGAATAATTCTAATATACTCGTACAACATAAGTTTTAAACAAATGTGACATACATTTATCCAATAAAATTTACAATTAAACTATGTACAAAAGAATCAGTCAGATTACCTAAGGACCGTTCCAAACGGCCTATAGGTAACTCAACTGTTCCAGACCAGTACCAGACGGAAGCGTGCCCAAGACACTGGCTTCATTGCCACGCTGAATAGCTATTCTAATTCACTGGCCTAAATTAGCCAGCCCTTGGGTACGTGTCGCCTCAATGAAAAGCCCCGTAAAACCCGGAGGGCACCAGCTCCCTACGGACCCAAGGTCTCGACCTCAAAATGATCAAATAGGAAAACTGTGTCGAGACCACTATATTTGGGTTTTTTGTGATCCTCGCCCGTACCAGCCGCTTCACTAACTATGCCCTAGTCAGATCAGGTCTCAACGCAGGTAGCGTCCCACACCAAGCCTACCCATTACCCAAGGGACAAGAGTCATACCTTCGGGCCGCTTACCAATCACGTAACTGACCATTCGGTTCAAGAACGGCTGGAACATTGACACTGGTAGAAGCTCGACGGATAATGTCATTAAAGCTGAATTCTAAATTAATTCAAAATTTTTGAGTTCCTTTATTTAGATATAAGATTGTTTGTTCCTCAGACAGGTGATGTTTGTGGATTCCGGGTGAGTGCGCTTACACCTTGTTGGCCATACCATAACATGAAACCATGTGAGATTGGTTCATCTTCATCATTTGTTGAGCAAACCACTGGACCACAGAGGCGATTGAACTCAACACAATCTTTTAAGTAGTAGGTTAGTGAATGTTTGGAAAATCATATTTACATTCCTCTAGTCTTTTAAATATCGTGTCACTCACCGACCGATTGACTCTGAAGTGAAGTGGTTCCAGCAAGGATGAGTTTACGACAAACATTAAAGGGTAGTGGACAATGTACATCGCGTATGATAGACGACTCAGCACCTTAAAGCAACGGAGAGACAGCACCCAGTTTACTGGACCTGAAAAACAACGTCAAATGCGCTTAGAGTACCGTACCTTTAAATGTTGCCAAAATAATTTTACTAGCTAACATTAGGCACTAGTTCCTACAATAACAATTAAATATGTTTACATTGTACATCCGTCCTACGTAAGAAACATATTTAAAAACCGTTATTAAGTCATCACACAAGAGTCATGTTGCTTTTTTTCAGTACCTTTAAAACGGTATTCTGTAAAAACGACTCGTACATGCCTGGTTTTATTTTATAACTTCAGTACCTAGTCCATAATGGCAGAGTATAAAAACCTGATCGGGATGATCCCTAGTAAATTTCTCGAGAGGGTTTTATTTCTGAGTGAAGTTAGGTTAGATAACAGGTTTGAATCATATTGAATGTATTATTTGAGTTATATTTCCCAAGTTATCTACACATACACACATTTATGTCATAATAGTTGAAACAATCATTGTGAACAAATTGATATACTTAGTTCAATAATCAAAAAAGTAGTGTGCTGACCAAAATTCTGTATTAAAAATATCTAGTGGACCACTAAATAAAAAAAGAAAGTAAATTCGTTTATTTAGCCTACAAATACCTTTATTCAATAAAAAGTACAATTAAACTAACTATGTACAAAGGAATCAGTCAGATCACCTTAGGATCGATACAAACGGCCTATATGTAACTCAACTGTTCCAGACCAGTACCAGACGGTAGCGTGCATGTGGCTGCATTGCCTCGCTGAATAGCTATGCTAATTCGCTGGCCTAAATAAGAGCCAGCACTTGGGTCACGTGTCGCTTCAATCAAAAGCCCCGCAAGATTTTTGAAAACGAGGAGGGCACCGGCTCCCCACGGACCCAAGGTCTCTACCCCAAAAGGCTCAAATAGGTAAGCTCTGTCGAGATCACTAAATTTGCGCCTTTTGTGATCCTCGGCCAAATCAGCCACCGCACCAGCCCTAACTGATGTCCCAGGCAGATGAGATGGCACTAGGGTGTCAACGCAGGTAACGTCTCACACCAAAGGCCTACCCATTTCCCAAGGGACAAGAGTCATACCGTCGGGCCGCTTACCATCATCATGTAACAGACCATTCGGTTCAAGAACGGTTGGAACATTGACACTGGTAAAAGTTTGACGAATAATGTCATTAAGACTTGCGTGGCGCGAAATCCTGACAGCAGACCTTGTGCACGAAAGTCCGTGAAAACCAAATTGATCTACGGCCGCACCATACCGGCACTGGTGAGAGGCGCAGCATCTTGCACCCAACCGAAGACAAGTGGTAATACGGAAAGTTACAGGATCCATAAGTGTACTAGTATTGTAAGATGGATGTGCTTGCAGCCAAAGACCTGATTCCCATTTTGAAACAGCTAAGAGACGAGCACGATCTGTGGAGGTTGAGCACGTATGTAATAGATAATTCCGTGTCAACTCGCACAGAGGTCCTCTCACTGCTGTTGTGCGGAAAGGTGTTTTGGGGATCGGTATTAGGACAACTTGTTATGAGGCTTGTTTATAATACACTTTATTGAAAATTGTAAATGAATTATAAATATTTTTCCGGGAATTATCCAGCTCAACGATGGATTTCACATGAAAGTGGTATGATCATGCATCATGCCGGTGGCGCGTGGCCTTCTTGGTGCATGACATAATAGTTTGAGCGTGGCAGAAAAAAAAGTCATTATCTTATTTTTAAACTTTCGCGATTAGAACACATTATTTTAATTCGAAAACCGGGTATTACTAAATACCCGCTTCTCGAATTAAAATAACATATTAACTTAGTCAGAGTAAGTTTGTCTATCTAGTTTATTGTGGACATTCTCCAGTTCTTAAAAGTAGATTTCGTCGGCATTTCGCCCTGTTGGTAGTTTACCTCCATAGCCCTTGGCGCATGCGAAAATGATCCACCCTACAGCCAAAGCCCAAAGCGGTCGCATGAAAGAGTTGATTAGGTTATCAACGAGTTGGTTGTCCCAATTTGATTGTATTATCGGGTAGTGTATGCCGATAATCGTAGCTATAATGGCTACGGCAAATGCCCATAGAGTTGATGCGTTTGCCTGGAATATTAACAAAACACTTCTGTCTTCAACTTTATGACAATGGGTAAATATGACAAGCCATTTAGCCAAGCGATAAATTATCCAGCTAAACGAACTTTAAAATAATTTAGCTTAATGGCATATATTTGTGCCATGGGGAAAAACATAGCCCATTGATCTGACAAAGCATCGTGACATGAAACAGCGCGCACGAAAGCCAGTCTTCTGAAAATCTCGCGCTATGGTAGACCTTTCCTCAGAAGTGCCCGTTTTTAAATGATGTTTAAATTAAACCATTGATTATCAAGTCAAGACTAACGACCGTTTTAAATCTATTCAAAATTTGCTGCAGTACTAGCGATGGGAACCTTATTTTGAAGCTGATAACGAATCGAGTAATATAATAAAGCTTACCCAAGCTATTATTTTACTGCCCACGGCTTAGAAACAGGCCAGTTTTTTTTTTTTAATAAAACATGTAGCTTACCCAAGATAAAATTATTTTCTTTCCTTTGGTCAAATGCAATATGTAGCCGCAAACCATTCCTACGAAAAACGGTGAAGAGCGGGTCAATGGGTTCACGTAATAATAGGACATGTATCGTGCCTGTTCACCTTCACCCGTTGCGCTGAAAATAAGCAAAAAAGTGTCTATTTATTTTATTACTTTAAAACTATAAATTAAACTAGTTGTCAACAGTGAATAAAATAAAGCCATTTCATGGGTAATATTCTTCTTTGAGAAAAATAATTTAGATCACGCTATCGATCTAGATAGAAAATAAAGATCTAATCATTTATTTAAGTAGCCTGAGCTCAAAATACTTTAATCCCTCTTAGAAAGTAACGTAAAATTTGAATGTAACGTTACAACATTACTTTTTCCAAGCCGCGGTATCCACTCTACGTTACAACACTACGTTTGCCTAGCCGTAGTTTCCGCTCTAGAACCCGCTTACTCCAGAAGTTATCGGTTTTCCGGCATATTTGGCCGGCCCACTGCCACTTCAGTCTGATCCTCTATGTCAGTGACTTTGGTCCTCTGACAAATATATTCGTTTCGGATCTTGTTCCTTAGATATACTCCGAGCATAGCACTCTCCATAGGTCGCTGAGCGATTTTAAACTTGTAGATTCGTCCCACCGTTAGTTACCATTATCCTTTATACTTACGATGGAATAATCGGGCCTGGTTGAAAGTCGAATATAAAGTTGTAAGCGGTAGATCCAGCAAGCGAAATAATGAGAGCGGCAGACAGAGACAGCCAGGCAGCTAGCCTGTTCTTTCCCAGCACCCAAAAGAGGAAGATTGGCGAGATTATGTAGAGCTGCACGTCTATTGCTAAGTACCAGCTGTGGCTCAAGCACTGAAAAAAAATATTTATTAAGGGTTGGGTAGGTGGGTTGAATATGGTTGACGTTAAGTCAACGGTAACGATTGAGTGATCCTATCGACCACCATCCTGCTGAAGTCCGGCGCAAAACAGTTCGCAGTGTACCGTCGGTGCACGAAAGATGTAGATGTAGCAAGCCTTTATTATGTAGCTATTGGGAAAGTCGCTCCCTCGTCGATTTTCCTTGTTAGGTTTTGTACTGTGGATTACTTTATTGCATACCATTCAAACCGGAACACAGCAATGCTGCTTGGCGGCCGAAATAGGTATGGTATTAGTACTTCTCCGGACGTACCCTTTCACATGGAGCTCTACTAAGTACTCATATATGATATTTATGTATTTTGTCATATTTGTTCTGTGCCTTCTAAGCACGTTTTCAAGTCAGCAATTGTTAACCCTATTATCTTGTAGATTCGTGTCATATAAATTAATTTTCTACGGTTGTTGCTACGGCTTTCAAACCAAACAGTCTTGCAGAACAATCACGTCGAAATGTGGGTGGTTACACTCTACGGTAAAAACGTATATAAATTAGTGATATATTTTTTTTAGAAAGGACAGTACGCTGGCCTGGCCTGGCTCGACAGCTTTGCGCGGACCTGGATGGCGCTGAAGGCACGAGCCCAAAAATTTTTTTTGAGGCAACTGCCAGGCTGCTGCCATTTGGTGGGGGAGGATAGGAATGGCCGAAGGCGATACCAAGGGTAACGCTTTGAGGCGGAAAGGTAGTGTATCAGTGTAGTGTTTTCTCTTATTCTTTGAAAAGAGCATGTCTTCGCTTTTCGTAGGATTAACCTCTATTCTCCACTTTCAGAACCACTCTCCTAGAGTGGTGAGGGCGGTGCTCAGACTTATACGGATCCAATCGGTATTCGGAAGTATACATGGCTGTGTCATCCGCAAAGAGGACTGGGGAATATCGCTGGTGTACAGCATGAATAGAAGGGAGCCTAGGAACCTAGCCCTGAGGGACTCCGGCTCGGATTGGTCTGGGGGCAGAGAGCAATCAGTGACTCTTATATATAGTATTCTGATATTTATACCCAAGGCATAGCTACCATTAATAATTTGCTTAGAAAACAAAAAACGTAACTTACTCTAAAATTAGGGTTGACAAAGTTATGCACATAAAGCAGTGTAGTCCACCAGTAAACGCGGCATTTGTGCACGGTGTATGCAACACTCTCCCAGTTGGGCCCGTCCGATATCCAGTTCATCAAAGACGCCTGGATCAACACGTACGCTCCCAGTATCGGAAACATTCGTAGAAGGCGATTGAGGTAGAACAAGTGAATGTTTTTCAGGAGTTTGGCTGATTGAAAAAAGTACGTATATCTAGTTATTTATTCAATCTGACTATAGGTTACGCACGTTGACATTTGGCAAAACACAGCTCTAATGTCGAATGCCAATGTTATTCAAACTGTTATTCCAGTTACCAACATAACAGCACTTTCTTCTTTCCATTTTTTTTTATATTGTTAAGACGGAGGTGTTTCAGATTCGGTATAGTTTTTACGAAAAACATGCATATTTTACATTAAAAATCGTCTAGATTCGATTTATTCGTTTAACTTTGGGGATGTTATCGATGACCTTTGAATATGGTTTCTGTGAAAGTTACCCATTAAACTACTTTCATCATCAACATCAAAAATAAATAACAAAATCAACATCAACAATGATATGAGTTACCGACTAGAGAACAATTGCAAGAAACGATACGATTCGGTTAATTGTATCGATCGTTGCGATTCGCAAATAAGGTAACGATATGAGCGATACTTGCACTACAGGTCAGCGACTTATACAATATTTTATTTATATATTACTACTCACGGCCAGTCATTTTCCCACAGGTAGTGTAAACCAGCAACAGGCCACTCAGCAGAAAGAATGTGTCTACAGTGATCGGCGACGCGGTAAACCATAACGCTCCGACGGACTGCATCCACTGGAAATTAAAACTAGGTAACTAAAAGCTAGATGAGAGCTAACCATCATAACACCGACCGAACGTCATAGTGGGTGGGCAGAACAATGTGAATAAGTCACCCTTGAGTACAGTTGCAGTTGAGTCTTGTTCGTGACAATGGGGTGTGTATATTAAAAAAAGCGAAGCCAGAAGCTTGCAAAGGAGGTCCTGAGATGAGCGAGCCAAAGCAGGTTGAGTGGGTGAAGTGATTTTCTGGGGTGACAAGCAAGCTTTCTGTCTTGAGCTCGTCCCAGAAAACATACAACTTGCATGATGCTTACATGCTGTTTGCAGATTTAATATTATTTTATATTTGCCCTTATTATAGTTGTTTTTTAAGATGAAGAGGCAAAGGCTGATCATCAGGTCATGCAAGATAAGATAGGGTATTCGGAATCTCATTAAAACTGGTCTATTTACTTTTTGTTCTTCACTCAATCGGGTTGTCAAACCAAGGGTGTCGATAAAATCCAAGAATAACTTTTGGGATGTCATGCAAGGGGTTTGACTGCGCATATCCCACATTTCAACAGAACATTATTGTTCCATCACAATGTGAAAAGAACTTCTTCCAAAACTGTAAGGTTTGGTTATAATCACCACGCTAGGCAAACAGATTGGTATTCATAGTAAAAGTTTTTTTTACATGTGGAAAAAATCTGCTGTCTTTTAGATGAAGCTCCTTGGTTGGCTTAACGACATCCGTGGGTTGGAGGGGTAGGTTTTTAAGCCACGACTAGGCGACGGTTTTGAGTCCACGTTTCAAAACAACATAAACCTTTGTATTATCTTAGTAAGGACTTTCAGTTTGCATAGAATGAGGGTTAGCAACGAGAGAGAGCCTCGATCACTCTGGTTTATAAAGAGAGATTGAGGAAAAGTGTGTCTTAGTAAGGTGTAATGATAGTACACTTTTAACGCTTGTTTAGAACGTTCTATTTGATTAACTAGTAGTTCGGGGCGAACTACTAGTTATTGAAATATGGATCTCCGCAAAATAACGCCTGAATCAATTAGCAAAGCTGGTAAGCAGTATGCGCTTGTCGATGTATTCGCCTCTATAATAGGCAAATAGAGGCGGCTCAGATCACTCTCCGTGGCATCGTTTGAAGGAGGCCAAAAGTGTGAGCTCAAAATAATGAAGATTTGTGTACTTACATTAAACATGCTCATGGGGTTTGCCACAACTGCCCCGACTTGTCTTACGAATGTATGGGCGATGATGACCCACATCATGGCGAGTGATCTGATGCCGTCCAGACATTCTATAGTGCCCGGCACAGGTTTGTACGTGACCAAACGACGGGTGTTGGTGTAGGCAGAGAATGCAAGGCAGATTGTACTAAGACTCTTTGCATCTGAAACAAGAATATCGATATATGATGACGACTTGTACTGCTCTTGCTCGTATCTCAGCAAAACCCATATTGGCCTTCACCTGATATCAAGTTATGATAAGGCTGAAGTTAGAAGCTTTCTTCATGCGGATTCCTCGACTGGATCTCTGGCCATCTCACCTCCAAATACCGGGACACAAAAATTTTGAATTGCTGTTATTACGACAGACTTAAGATAGTGTTTAACTAACTTAATAGGATGGTGGTAGCTAGCCAGCCGACTACCACCAACCAAACCATAAATTTGTGATTCCCTGGGGATCGAACCGGATCCCCAGACTGGCGATCCGGTCGATCGGTGGGCGAACCATTAGACCACAGAGGCGGTTAAATAATTTTATAGTTTTTTTCAATTAACAATGATCAGTCAGTATTTGATCTCGAAGCTTGCGTGGACTAGGAAGGTCTATGATGGAGCCAGCTTTCCCAGAAATTACCTTTTGCCCGGACACTCCTTTTCTTAGGGTGTTGGGGAGGTTCGTGAGTAGAACTACGGACGCTGGCTTAGCAGGGAAGCTTTTCTGCATAAATATTGTTTATAACTTTTTTCACAACGGCCTAGAAGAGTCCCATATTGTAATTTTCAGGGTAAACAGACTCAGGCAACGCATTCCACTCTTTAACCGTTCGCAAGATGAAAATAGAACATGCGGTTATAAGGATACCACGCAGGAGAAGCACAAAGAAGAAAAAAATACAGGTCATTAAATTATTTTTGTGTACCTAGATGCAACGCGGGTAGAAAACAGCAATGAATGATACTACATACCTTTTTTGAGAATCTTGGTCTGATAGAGATCGTAGGTGGTACTCAGAATTAACAGGGATATGAGTATCGAAAACAGTACACTGAAACAAATGCATACATACCTATATTATTTAGTACATAAACAATGTTTTTAAATAATAAATATTACAAGACGTTAATTTCTCACAACGCCATCAAGCCCCAAACTAACCAGCTTGTAATATGGGCACTAGACTACGGAAATAAAACTTTAATACTTTTTTGTTAAAACAAACATCTTCATTCATAACACAAAATGTTTGTCCTGGGTAGGTATGGAACCCACAATCTACAGCGCAGAAGGCAGAATTACTACCAACTGAGCTATGAGGCTTGTTAAAATTTATCAGAAGAATAATATGGCAACGTGGTAACTACCGTACATTAAGGAAAAAGACGTCACTGAAGACACTAACGGCCGCGCTCAGTGTTATCCATGTCAGACTTTATGTCAGGTATGACTTAGAACCTAAGAATCCAAAAATCTTGCGTTTTTTCAAATTTAGGTCGCCTTGCCAGAAAGAACGGTAAAAACCTGGACAGGCAAAAGGATATTGCAAAATTCTATGCGTTGGATTGACCAAATCTGCTCAACCATTCGCGCCGCTGTAGACAGATTTGACTAGACGCATCGTGCATTAAGGTCGTAAATAAAGGTCCCGACCTTCGGCAGTGAGGATATCTAAGCAAGCATAAGGTTCTCCTAATACAAGAAGTATATCACGATGTGTGCTTACATATGTCTCTATTCATAATATAATTACTCACATGAAAACGATATCAGCTGCCACCCACTGCTTGTCACCAGGCAATCGGCAAAACCTATCCGTGTATTCCAATTGAGAATCCCATTGTGAGCCCAAAATTTCGTTTATACTTGATCTCGTCGTACACGCTTTAGGAATACACACTGCCAGAAAAAAGCTTATAGACCGAGATCCATTTTCTGACCTAAAATTTTAGTTTTTTGCAATTTTTTAAAATATTATTATTACATAGAAAATAAGTCGCTAAGATTACAATCATGGCTTTCAATGTTAGTTTAAATAAGCTACGTAAATAAATAAATATTACGGACATTAATTTCACACAGCACCATCTATTTACTTATATACTTTTTTTATAAATACATACGCAATACATAATACAACACCCAAACATAGAACAACCATAATATCCATACCTATATACATAACACAATTGTTTGTCCTGGGTGGGAATCGAACCCATAACCTACACCAGAAAACATTTACTGCCAGGCTTGTTAAACTTTGTTAACCACAAGATCATATGGTTACCCTGGGCATCGGAATCACTGGCTCATGATAAGAGATTACTGTTTGCGATTATTCAGTCCTGTAAGACAAGATCCACCTGGCTAGCGACCACCCTTTTGCCGAAATCCTGCGCCTAATGGTTTGTCATGTTCCATCTGTACGTGGAAGAGACAGTGCCTTCTGGGAAAGAACGCTCAAAGGTCCAGACAAAGTTGCTTACAAATTTTGTAAGGTGCTTACATAGTTAGAATTGAAATTTTGTAAAAACCCAAACATTATCAATTTGTGATTTTTTTTCTTAGCGCAACATAGTCCCAAACTAACCAAACTTTCCTACCTTGGCAATAGTGTTACCCCACCATATTCCATAAGCTGTTGATTGCGCAGATTTTCCTCCGGATTCAATCCAGGCCGTTCAGGAAACTCTAATAGAGTTGGTAACGAAGGGATGCTGATATTCTGATTGAGAGGTACATCCAACATACAGAATTTGCCCTCTATCGTAGAACCCGCTATTTCGTGATTTATGGCCAGGCATTGGAAGTAGTTGCCGTAGTCAGCGAAGTTCCCATCTAGGATGCCTCTGGGTGGACGGAAACTCGCGTCGACAACTAAAATTTAAATAGAATACGCCTTTTCAGGTATTGCCAAGCTGCACCAATTATCCAGCTCGCTGAAATAACTGATGAAACTGTTGCCCTGTAGGACGAATAAATATTTTGTTGGAAAAATTACATCGAATTATACAAACATTATGAGTAGATGAATGAATGAATGAAAACACTTTATTACACACCCTAAAAATAACACTAGATTACTTAAAAAATATATATGGGTGGTCTTACACATAAGGTGACCGTGTATTAAGCATATTGAGATTGCAAAATTTCTTCCACGTTGCAGATTAAAACTCTTCTTGAGTTGTTAATGATCTATGATTACGCTAAATTATATTATGAGTTCCATGAAAAGTCTGTATTGGATTCTTTTGATGCTCCGTTGCTTTTTTCACCAAAACTTTCAAATATTTAGTACCTAATAATACTTACATCTTGACTGCAATATGGTATTATTATTAGCCAAGTACGCAAGCTGCTGCGAGCATAACTCCGGGTCCAACGCATCCTCATAAAAGCTTTGATCGAACACTTGTTTATGATCAGGTACAGTCCAACTCTCCAAATAAGCACTTGCGTAGCCAAAAAACAAACCCAGAAATATAAATTTCAACTCCATCATTCACTTCACTAGCACGATCAAAAGTGAAACGTTTGAATTATCAATAATTACAATTAATTCATTTTTCATATCAGGTTATCTCATTAATCCAAATTCAATTTAATAAAACCAATTTAAGTAACATATGGATGCAATCTTGTCTGTATAATCTTTTTAATTATTATTGTTTTGTCAATATAAAACCGTGTTGTGTAACACGTTTTCAAAACCTCGATTGACTACCTTAACAATTATTAGTTGCCACACTGTTATGTTAATGATCGCTGAAACTAAAGGTTTACCTACGTAGATAACGTTACGCTAGAAAGGGGCAGGAGAGCTACTATGAAAAACGAAGAAGAAAGTTCTAGAAGGAATCGAATTTTTACAAATAATAAGATCATAACGTATTGGGCAGGCCACACAGCTCGCAGAACCGATTACTTCTGGGAGCAAAGTTTCTCGACCAAGACACCACTAGTCTGACTTTTTTCATTAAAACATTAAAAAAGTGATATAAAAAAAGATGTATTGCTACTTAAACATAATTTAGTTAATACGGGTACAACAACAATATTTTTTGTGTAAATCGAGAGGATTTACTTACTCAAAGTCACACCCATATTGCGATGATAAGTGCAAATGAATATATCTGATCATAACGTACAATACAACAAGCTGACTACCATCAGCAATGCACGTTACACTAGTCGCGGCAAGCAAAGTGGTCAAGTATTGACAAGTTAAAAAGCTGCATTCGAACGGATATTGGGGCAGGAGAGCTACTATGTAAAACGAAACAAAACGTATTCGATGAAGGATAGTACGTTTTTCAATAAAATGAGCTTCCTCCAAGACGGAGGCTCATATCCAGTAGAGAAGAGAGTTTTTCCATAATCACCACGCAGTATTGGTGTTAAGTACTCAGGCGGATGCTGCTGCCCATCCCTTGGTGTATTTAATTCCCTTAGTCGCCTTTCACGACATCCTCAGGAGCGAAAGGGAGGAGAAGGAGGCCGTTTTGTTAGCCGAAATCACCGCGGCTAGAGAACGGCAAGAAATCATAAGTATTTAAAATTTAATATCAAGAGTATAACGCTTATCGTATGATAAATGAGAAATTCACGAATAAAACTCATTTTTTGTTTTTAAATAAATAAATATTACAGGACATTAATTTTTACACCAAACTAAGCATAGCTTGTAATATGGGAACTAGATTATGGATAATACTTAAATACTTTTGTAAATACATACGTACTACGAGTATATGATACAACACCCAATCACAAACAAACATCTACATTCATCACACATATGTTTGTCCTGGGTGGAGATCGAACCCACAGCCTACAGCGCAGAAGGCAGAGTTACTACCAACTGAGCTATGAGGCTTGTCTTTTTGCTTTGGCATGTTCGCTGGCTAGTTATAGATAGGGCTAGTAGGACATCCTCCAAGTGGATTTGAGATTTCTGATTGTGTCATTTTGGGTACGCTTACGTGCTAATAACACCATTTTAAAAAGAATCGTTGAAAAAGAGAAGAACAAAGAACGAAGAGTAGTAAAGTCCAGTGTGAAAAGGCTCGTCCAAGGAAGTACTACCACCATACTTACTTCAGCCGCCATTCAGCTTTGCTGTGATCCGGTTCGAAGGATATGGTCGCCGGTGAAATTACAGGCACGTGAGGCTTGACACCTTTATGCCTCAATTTGATGGGCGCAATGCAGTGCTGTGTAGGCTATGTTATTTGTGGATGTAACCTACGCAGTAAGGCATTGTTATAGGTAAAAGATGCACTTAACATCAGGTGGGCTACATGCTTGTTCCGTCTCCTAGTTGCATAAAAAAATGAATGTCCATACAACAGCTTTTTCCGACATTGCTTATCTGTGCATCACAGCGTTAATTAGAGAAGTAAGTACCTACCTGAAATAGTTATATTAGTATTACAAAATAAAATCTGAAAACTCTGAAATCTGGATCCCCGCAAAATAACGCCTGAATCAATTAGCTATATTAGTATTATGTAAAATGGGTTATCCTTATTTATTTAAAGTAATGTATTGTTTTGTATTACTTGAACGACAATGTATTCTTACAGTATTGTATGTTTTGTATTCTATTTTAATGTTTGTTTATGGAAATATATACATTCTGAAAAAAATGCATGTATTTCTCAATCATACATGCATTTTATCTCAGGTATTTTGCCCACAATATTTTAAATCTATGTTACCGTCTGAACAGGAGATTTATAAAAATACACCATAAAACATGGTTTTCAATTATTTATTTTCAAGTTCACAATCTTGATTTTGCTTTTCTTTATGGTCCATGATGATGACGGGCTTCTGTTCTTGCGGTCTATTGAAGCCTGGAATGTAGGAGATCGAGTGATTAGAAACTTGTAAAGGACATTATAAGGTACAATACCTAGTACCAACTAATATTGATAAAAAAGGTTAATGAGGTAAGTAATGATTCGGGTAATGAAGTAATGGTTGAGTTATAAGGTCTCGATCCGGAGGTCATGGGTTTAAATCCTCGGTCAGAGTTATATCTCTTTGGCTGATGCCTTCAACCGTAATAGCTCATCCTACGGTTTAAGCTTTCATTGAAGTCTCAGAGCGGGGTCAATTACAAATAATCCTTACGAAATGTTAATATTTTTTTGGGAATTCATATTTGTATTTATTATTTGTAAACTCCAGCAATTTGGGATGGAATTTCATCGTCTCTTCTTAGGTTTCTTTTCATTGCCCTTCATACATCTATAAATATATAGTTATAAGGTACAGTAAGTATGGAGTGGTACCTACCTCCCATCGCGAGTTTGATTAGGGTGGAACATGGTGCGTCGACAAGCAACGTGAGTATGAAGGCAACGACGGCCGCCAGAACAAAGTCTGCGTAGAAGATGTAAAGCTGAAATATAAATGATATCATTAAAAGTACTTGACCGTCACTGGAAGCTAATTATATGAGAAGGTATATCCGTTTCCGTCGAATAGTACATAAAGCCGGTACGTATTTCCGGTCTCAGTGGTGACACCTGGCGGCCGCGCGCCTCTTTTAGTTTCGTAATTCTGTGAGCGCCATTTTTAGTTCATTGGCGTTTCGTTTCCCGTCGAAGCAACTTGTGCGCAGCTGCTCAGGCTCTACGCCGTTGCTAAAATAGAACAAATTTAAGAGAATATTCAACGCTACAAAATTACTAAGTTTTGTAGGCGATTGTTTTTAAAAGTGATTCGGGGTATGATGTAAGTCTCTTGATACTACACACTACCCTCGTTATTACGCAATCCACACTATAAACGGTTTTGCCGTTCGGATTTGGTACGTATTTGAAAAATTTATTTTAACAATTTTTCTGCTAAGAATTATTGTCTTGATTGTAATTCCTGTTGGTACGTGTGAAATATTTAACGGTGAAGCCGTAGAATTTCGTACTACTGGTGATTTTATTTTCAGATGTGATTATTATTTTATTGTACGTCGGAATTTTAAAGGTTGTACCTATTTATGTCTCGGATATTAACTGTTACCTTTTTCAGTATCCTTTTTAGGACAAGTCTGTACGGGCTGCTGGCGCAGCTGGCCCGAGCACGAGTGCTTGTAAACGTGACGAATAAATACGCTGTTATTATATTTTATCTTGAGCGAAAACATAAGTAGATATACTTGATCTAAGTAAAATAGAAAAGTAAGTACTCTGATCTCCTGCACTAGCCGCTGCGGCACTTATGCTGAAATCATGAAATACGCTCTTTTCTCCGCTGAACAAATTAGTAACGCTATAAAAGGCGTAATCAAAGCTTTTTGGCTCTTCTAAACGAGTAGGAAGATAGCCAGAACAACATCTGCTTCTCGCGGGGGCAGGCCTCAGCCTAGTAAGCAGGTCCATCGTTTGGATTTACATACACATTTAGAGAACTCTGGTTCCCAATTATACGTGTGCATATGGTGATCATGCAGGTGAGCACGTAAGTAACACACCCTCGCGGGGTGAATAACAACTATTACGGAGGTCAACCCTCAAGTGCTTACTACGAGAGCCATTACTCTAGTGAGAAAGGTCCATACATTTAGAGAACTCTGGTTCCCAATTATACGTGTGCATATGGTGATCATGCAGGTGAACACGTAAGTAACCCACCCTCGCGGGGTGAATAACAACTATTACGGAGGTCAACCCTCAAGTGCTTACTACGAGAGCCATTACTCTAGTGAGAAAGGTCCATTTTCAACAGAGGCTCGCGGCCCAATCTTAAGGGGATATTGCGGAGGACGCACGAGTGCTCTCTTAAAGCCTACCTTATATGAATTAAAAACGATTCAAGGTCAGATAGTTTACCATTTCAATTTAATAATGTCCATCTTAAGGGATCTACCATAATTGTTTGGTAATTAACACCAGTATTTGGTATTGCATACTGCATTTTCGAAACCCCCATTTACTTATCAAAATGTAAATCGAGTCTTCACTAATGCTCATCTGAGCAGACCCATGTGTGTCGGCGGGTGAATCAGCACGGTACGGCACTGTCGAAACCGCCGTAAGAAAAAGTATAGCGCTTGGCGCACTGACCATACGCTGAGAGAACTAATTGAGAATATGCACAAAACTCTAGCTATATTGGAAGATTAAATCGCAAATCAATCTGCTATGATATGAGGTAAGTGGGGAATTATATGAACAATATTATTGTCTCTGCCCTGTCGGGTTAGTGAAAAACCGTTCACGATTTCACATAAATATACCTATGGGTATTCTGATAAAAATTGCAAATTGCAAATGCAAATCGAAAGGCTACTTGAAGCTTCGTTACGGTACTCAAATGGTTTTCCATTAATGCTACTTGATGACCAACGCTGTAGTCATCATCGGTCAAAACATTATTCTGATACATACTCGGAATTCGTTTTACTTTATACTTCAGGTTTCATAGACATGAAGACAAACAAAAGGGTAAAAATATATGACACCTTACGTCAATGCAATTATGTATATCCACTACATCGCTAGAAAAATTCTTATGTAGCTCATTATACCTAGTGTAAGCTAAAATAAAAAGAAACCCTCAAAAAATTTTGCTATGATTCACAAACGAACAAACAAGGGGTCCTAAAAGTAGCTCCCCAATCACAGAGTTTCGTACTTGTACCTGTATAATGTACATGTGTGTGTATACCGGCTACCCTCATATTTCTGGTACCAACATCGAAATGTTAACATGTATTTTAGTCAATCTTTATGTGCTTGTGCTAAACGATTACGAAGTGACGAAACCTTTAAGTGTTTCATAATTGTTTGTTATTATTGAGTTGCTACAATCTCCTGCGACTGTAGAAATTACTGTTCATCCTATCTTGAACCTTTTAAATATGAAAGTCTCACGGGCACTTTCTTTGTTTGTTTGAATGAGTAATGAGATAAATAACAATTAGAGACGACAATGACTTCGACTGAAGCGTTTGGACAAAACCCTTTTTTCTTTTAATGAATGGGTTGACCCTGTTATTGTGATAACACTGCAACATGAGATTCAATTTCCTGATTGTATATCGGAATGTAGACGTGCTTACCTACTCCGCAAGCACGTCAATCAATCGTTTGGTTCAATCACTCTGTATCGGTGAAATGTAAATCTCGAGATTTGAGTTCTAAGACCGCAACAAAACATTAATTTGCTTAGGTAGAAATACAGCGGATTCTAAATAAAGGTTGGCTGGCACAGATATGTATAATCTCGGAAGATTAATTCTAAGCCTTGCCAGTTTTGACATCCTTCAAGAACGGTATAATCACCGACAATTGTTTTTGTTACCATTATATGTACCAGTAGTGTTATTAAAAATCTACCCTCCAAAATAAATCACAACAAAACTATAGTTGGGTGGTCTCTGAGTATTTGTCTTCCGACTAACGTCTCTGTTACACATCTATCAAGCCCAGCATGACCTAGCAGCGAGAACACAACTAAAATGATCTGGCATTCGGACAAGTCGCTCTGCAAACGGGCAACCTTTTATATTTTATTGCAGTGGAGCATCATCATCATCATCATTCACAGATGAGTATTAGATGGCTCTTGCATATACCATACATACTCCACAGAGGGCCACTGAATAAAAAATTAATACTGGCTATCCCCAAAAACCCGGGTATAACCAAATTTACCACATGCGTTAGATTGGTGGTAATTAGTGCAACAGATTTTTTATCGGATAATTTTCAGAATTTTCATTTAAAATAGAGTATGATACAAAGTCATTGCTCAAAATGGAAGTAGAATATATTCCAGGCAAGTTCTACTTGCCGCTTTGACGCACATCATCATAATGGTATCTACTTACCAGCCTGTGTTAACATAGTGTTTGCGATACTCGATACCCCGAGTAGACATACTGCCTCAAAGACCGCGCATAAAGTTACAACAATGTACCTTCCTTATACGAGTAAGAGACATTACAAATAAAAAGCTAGGTATGTTTCAAGATGCGTTCAGTGTTCCATGAACCGTCTAGTATGGGTATTAGACAGCTTTTCTAATTATTATACTACCTAGTACAAAAGTGTTGATTTATCTGAATAAATCTACAGTAATATACTTCTTAGGGGTACATACCCCGATGGGAGAAGGTAAACTCCGAAACACGCGCTGAAGTCAAAACTTCAGCGTTGGAAAGGCTCTTTAATCAGCTAATCCCACTCTAAACTTATCCCATGGAATGGTTGACTAAATAATTAATTTTATTACTTTTTATTTGTAAACCTTCAGAAATAACTAATTTACCCTAACTTCTACGAGGATACCACCATCTAAAGTCAAGCTAAAAACATGCAACACCGAACAAAATTGTTCTAGCCTATAGAATAAATTTATTATTCAGCCTACGAGGATGTGTGTTAGAATGTATGGTCTAACTAATGTCAATAACGTTGACACAACAAGCAATAGCCCCATAACTGCTTTACTCTTGTTTTAAATGATTGATTTTATCTCACTTGAAATTAATGAACAGTACCTACTTATTATGATACTAAATGTGTCTTCAAATCGATTGCTCAAACTCAAAGGTTTCATAGCTACCTTTTTGGGATGTTTTTACTCTGTTGTAGGTTCCTTATTTCAGTTTCAAATCAGTAATTGAGCAAGCGTCGTGTCGTACTTCGAGCTTACACTCTGCTCAGGCATATGCATCTTTGTCAAACACTACTTACAATAGATCCTGATCTAACCATCACGATCATGATGTTGGTATCATGGACCAACGATTGTATTTGGTTTGGCCAATATTTGTTCATAACGTATATAGTAGTTGTTTAAAATGCTAGTCGGCCTAACCAATCCCTTTTACTGTGGGTATTGTAGAAACTACTTGCTTCTATGCTACTAAAAGATGTAGGTTCGGCGGCTAAATTAAATTAAAAAAATTTATGCCTAACATTTTCCATTAGAGTTGACTTCAATGGTTCAGCTGATTCGTTACAGTTTGACCAAAAACTTGAACCTAATTCATGCACCGTTGAGTGGTGTGCCCTGTTGTCTATAAGCTAGCTGGAAAATCATCTTCTAGCTTAAGCTAGAATTAGAATTTACAAAATTTTCAATAGGATAGTGGCCATTGATATTAAGCACATTCAAAAGTTTTTCAGGTTCAAAATAATGAACAATACCATACAGAATGGTTCGATAATTATGTGCATTAAACCTAACAATGCAACCTAAATGGCAAATTATTATTGATAATATGATATATTGAACTCATTCAATGAAATATTTCGATTTCTTGATTAGTTTTCTAGTGCCTATAATTAATTTCTCGATGGTTTAATCTGATTGATATATAAATACTGATGTCCATTCCAGTATTCGTCATTCATAGCTTTTCTATATTACGTTTACCTAGTTAATAATGACATCACATTGGCGCTAGATTAACATAACAAACAGGTCTCATATAATTAGCTTCCAGTGACGGTCAAGTACTTTTAATAGCAGCGTTTTACCTGAAATAAAACGCATATTAAAATACTTACCTCACTGGAAGCTAGGCTTTTATCGCTGCCTGGTGTAACTAAGCCAATGAACTAAAAATGGCGCTCACAGATTTACGAAACTAAAAGAGGCGTGCGGCCGCCAGGTGTCACCACTGAGACCGGAAATACGTACCGGCTTTATGTACTATTCGACGGAAACGGATATACCTTCTCATATAATTAGCTTCCAGTGAGGTAAGTATTTTAATATGCGTTTTATTTCAGGTAAAACGCTGCTATTAAAAAATTAGCCTTGAAAAATGAAATCAGACTATAAGCGCTACGTTCTGAGCAAAAAACTGTTCTATCATTACTTATATCCAACCTGGATATAGATAGAACGTAGAGAAGTAGTGATAGAACAGCTTTTTTTAAAATGAGTCAGTTCTTGTTACTCTTTTTAAAGATGTTAGTGTCATAACAGAGCAAAATTTATATTGTGTTAGTGTAAATTTATATTTATATTATTATTATTAAATGAAACATCTACCACAACGGATTTCAGTTTTTTTTTTAAAGATACCTAGTAAAGTACGGTTTGTAACCGGTACCTATTTATGAGTACACATTTGTGAGTTGCCAATGTTGTCAATGCATTTTTTTTCTAAACAATGAGTTTAATTATATCAAAACCAAAATAAAAAAAAAGTATTTTGATTTTGTTATTAGAAAAAGTATAGTACTATAAACCTTAATTATCCCCATCTTATTTGGCTTACAATAAATATTTTTTATTGGATATATTATGTTAGCCATTTCGAAATGAATGGCAAACTACGAATTTATGGGGGACTAAAAATAGCAGTACTCCTGGGTCCTTCTTATATCAGCTGTTATTCTGTTTATGCGTTCAAAGTCTAGTAAAATAGGTTTCGTGTCACTCACCGACCGATTTACTGAGAAGTAAAGCGGTTGCAACAAGGAGGAGTTTATGACAAACATCAAAGGGTAGTGGACGATGTACATCGCGTATGACAGACGACTTAGCACCTTGAAGCAACGGAGAGACAGCAACCAGTTTACTGGACCTGAAAAATAAATGTCAAAATATGACTTTTTAGGGTACCCAAAAAGGGTGTTGTGATTAGCAAACCATTATAAAAGAAAACAAAAAACGTACAATTTAGCTGTCTAAGCGAAAAATGCTTATACAGGCTTATACACTTTCGCTGTATTATACGTTGTATACATATTTCTTATGTCTAACTTGGTTAAGTGCGGCGTATATAGACAGGTCTAAAAAATCTGGAATACGCATGTATCTACGATTTGCTTCCATGTTATATCGACCCCGAAGATTAGTTTTTACCCATTTTTTAAAACCATGTATTTGTCTAAACATTGTTAGAACCGATATCTGTTACAGCTTATTTTCTAAACAGTAGGTAGGTATTAATCGCTTCGCAATAAATAATGTTACTGCAGTAAGTAATTGAAACAAATTAACTGAAATAAGAAAGCATTATACGGAAATTTTGTCATTAGTATGCAACATAGTTTGTGCCCAATATAAGTTATCTAGTCTATTGGTTGCACACTAAAGCTTCCTAGGAACGTTTTCCTGTAATAAAACCAGGCCAGAGTATTGACCTTTAAAAAAATAAACCTGTCCGTCTCAAAAATTCACCTATGTAAAAGTCGATATGTGTATGTTCCCAATGGACTCCAAAACGGCAGGACCGATTTTGATATTTTTAAGCACCTTTCAGATTAGCACAGCGTAGTCGAAAGTTTAGCGAAGTTTGGAAGCGATCAGATCAAAGTTTTTTTTTGTATAAATGCGTAGTCAGTTTGTATAATAAAAATTGGTTACCTCCATAGCCAGTGGCGCAGGCAAATATGATCCATCCAAGAGCCAAAGCCCAAAGCGGTCGCATAAAAGAGTTGATTAAGTTATCAACGATTTGGTTGTCCCAATCTGACTGCATTATTGGATAGTGTATACCGATGATCGAAGCTAGAATGGCTACAGAACATGCCCATAGACTTGAAGCGCCGACCTGTGAATAATAATAACTGCTTACCATTATGGGATAAAACAATTCTAGAGTCTTCCTGAGTGAATTACTGTCTTCTTGCCAAGTGGGTTCCATCAGGTCAAATTCAAAATATCGTTTATTCGGTAAGATTTTTTAGAATAATTTTGAATAGTCAAATCTACGGCCTGTTCGGAGTCGCGACTAGCGTACAAATAGAAAGGCCAGAAACTCGGGCAAGTGTTTTTTTTTTATTCGTTAACATTTAAAAGTATACATTATAGACCTAAATGCTTACTTCAGATATCGATTTCTTCCTAACTAGGTACTTAATGGGCAGTTTGTTGATTGAGAAATCAACAAACTTTCCACTAAATTTTTATTTAGTTAGCTACCAACTAGTATACTAGTTGGTAGCTAATTAAATATGATGTTGCTATAGCAACATCGGACTACATCGGGTTACAAGGTTTAACTTCCTTCAGTGGTTAAACGCTTGACATTACTACATACATTACATACCTTGTTAACAAAAAAACTAAAATGGCGTGGGTTGTGATTTCCATTGATATTAATTAGTCGTATTTATCCAAAAAATAATCAATATTTACCGTTAATTGTTCTTATTATAAAATATATTCCTAATTATATGCTTACAAGCTTGCGTATACCTATACCTATTCACATAAAGTAGGTATTTGGTAAACACCTCAATATAAAGTGTAACGTAGAAGGAACAAAGTGCAATTAGCTCCCACACTAGGAAGTCCTTTGTCGCAGGTCTCGTTCATATTGAGTCTATTTTGTTGACTACAAAAAATAATTAGTGTCCACGCTTACCAATAGTGCAACAATGTTATGATTATAAAATTGGACATCACAGGTAAAAAAATAGTTAATAATATTATGTTGATTATGTAACTATTAAAATTATGTAAAAGTATTGGGCCCATATTGTCTCAATAAATAAATAAATTATTGTTATTATTATTATTGGTGGTTACTTAGATATGATATTCCAAAAGTTGACGATTTAACGTATCAATTAACATGGGAACTCACCCGAGACATAATTATTTTCTTTCCTTTGGTCAAATGTAATATATAGCCGCATAACATTCCTACGAAGAACGGCGATGAGCGGGTCAATGGGTTCACGTAATAATACATCATGTATCGCATTGATTCACCTCCTTCACTGAAATAAACGTTTTATTATTTCATTTTTATTGTACGACGTGGAAACCCGGGATACTCTGGATCTGAAGTCAGTGGGTTGAACCACTAGACCACAGAGGCGGTTACAAATAACCAAACCGGCGGATAAATATTTAAAAATAAATATTACTGGAAATTAATTTCACACAGCGCCATCTAACCCCAAACTAAGCATAGATTGTAATATGGGTACTAGATTAGGTACGGATAGAATACGTAAATACATTTTTATTTGTAAATACATACGTACTATAATAATAATGCAACACCCAAACACGGAACAAACATCTTCATTCATCACACAAAATGTTTGTAATGGGTAGAAATTGAACCCACAACCTACAGAGCGTAGAAGGCAGATTTACTATAGACTGAGTTATGAGGCTTGTCATTAAATAATAATTTTCAATCATTACTCATGAGGTCATTAGGGATGTTCCAGGATGCGGATAATTTCCATACAATCCTCAGAAAAAGAGCCACCTCAATGGTAGGCGCTTGACACGGCTTCATGTCATTGGTAATGAAAATGTGTATCAGTCTTTTGTGGCTTCTAATATTTAAATCATTTTTAATTATTAATTTAATCAGTCAATACAATTTTGAACCTTTCCGTAATTCCATATGTATTATGTGTGCCTGTAATTTGTTTGTTATTGTCCCTTCTGATATTACGATTAAATATGTTTCAGTTAATGTTCAGGTGGAGCAAAACACATAGGCTAATAATTATAGGTACAAGTAAGCATAGCTGCGAACAGAATCTAGTGCTTATATACTTTTTATATGTACAAACTCATTTATAACACATATATAACATATTATATCAAACAAGGATCAAACATCCATCTCAAAAATATTTGACCCGGGTGAGAATCGAAATCGCAATCTACATCGCAGAAGGCAGAGCTACTATTATTAGTATATACGAGTACTAATAATATATAATATATAGAAGTAATCCAGGTAAATAATGAATAAATAAAAAAACATATAAGGCTTTATACTTACGAAGGAGTGACCGGGCCTGGTTGGAACTCGAATATAAAGTTGAAAATTGTCGAACCAGCCAGTGAAATAATGAGTCCGGCAGAAAGAGACAGCCACGCAGCTAGCCTGTTCTTTCCCAGCACCCAATAGAGGAAGATTGGTGAGATGATGTAGAGCTGTACGTCTATTGCTAAATACCAGCTGTGGCCCAAGCACTGCAAAAAGCAACGATTTTCCATTATTGTCATCACAGACAGAGCCCTTGATTCACTATTGAAAAGGAGCCCTAGGCTGAAGAGTACTCAAATCATAATAAAAGTAAGCTTTCTTAGAACCTCTGATCGGTAATCTGGGATCATTAAATTTTGAATATTGTAGTTTGTCTCAAGATAAAAGAAACAAACTATGATATTCAAGGTACGTATGGCACATGCCCACACTTAGCCAATAGCTAGTTTTCAATTCATGACAGGTTGCACGCCTATCGCCGCTTAGCGGAATACTACCTACTACTTACACTATTTACATGCATGTAACTGCAGTTACATGCATGTAAGTTTCAAATATGTTTAAAATGGTAGGTTTACTTGCCCGTGGCACAACCAGTTGGAATCAAAACTCGGTTGGACCACGGGTCGGTAGCGAAGTTTTTAACCAACTTTCCAAAAATGGGGAGGTTCTCATTTCATACGAGTTTTTTCAATCTACATTCACCGATTTCTCCGCCAGTTTTCGATAAGCAATTTATTTTCGTTCGGTGTTAGATAGGTCCGAAATTGGTCCATTTTATTTTAATTTGGTTAATTTCTTTCTTTCTTTATTTCTTTTTTTCTTTCTTTCTTTTTTTCTTTCTTTCTTTCTTTCTTGATAGGGACCAAAAGTATCAAATCATAAATATCTCCGCTTATCGAGATCCGATTTCCATAATTATTTTTTATTTGATGTGGTACCCGCACATAAATGGTGGTTTTAAATAAATTTCGTGGTCGTGGGTTCCATGCTGGCTGGACACCAATGTAGTTTTGGTGGTAAATCGTGATTATTACAATATTTAGTGATTTCCATTTTGGGAAAATTTTGAAGCCAGTTATAAATAAAGTGACAAATATATGAAAATATTGACTCTTACAATAAATAATGGGTTGACAAAGTTCTGCACATACAGCAGGGTGGTCCACCAGTACACACGGCATTTGTGCACTTCATCTTCCACCCTTTCCCAGTTAGGCCCGTCAGATATCCAGTTCAGCAAAGACGCCTGGATCAGCACGTACACTGCTAGCAATGGAAATATTCGAAGAAGGCGGTTGAGGTAGAATAAGTGTATGTTCTTGAGGAGTTTCGCTGAAAGGAAAACATTTCTGAGGTAACTTCAATATCCTGCTAAAACAGCAAGACCACCGTCATAAAAATATTTGAAAGTAGCTGCTAATCAAAATCAATATCCAGTTTAGCTAGCAGTAAGAACGCTAATATTTGGAAAAAGCAGCTAGACAAAAATTCTCTAACGGTAACTTATCTAAGGTAATCAGTAGCAGTAATTCGTCAGTTGGATATCCTATTTTCTAGGGATTCCATTGACATAACTCTTATAGGTAGACTACATGCAATAATACAAAGAAATGTACAATTTCATCAGCACACTTGATATGTCGCTGACAACCTACCTGGCCCTGCGCAATATGGCGGCCGCCATAAGAGAAGCTATAGGGTGTAAAGCTTACATTAAAATAGATCTATATGAGTGAGCTGAACCTTGCGTAAGTAACTGCAAAAATCTACTCACAACTAGAAATTTTCCCACAGGTAGTGTAAACTAGCAAGAACCCACTCAGCATAAAGAATGTGTCTACTGTGATCGGCGCCGTTGTAACCCATAATGCTTCAACAGATGGCATCCACTAGAAGTTAAAATGATGTTTATCATCTTCTTAGAACAGTAATTTTGTCCGCTTCGTTGCTAAGATGAAAAGGTCAAAATTGTACATGCAAAATAGACAATCAACATTCAATATTTCAATTCAGGCCATTTAGCCCTGGTGCGTCCTTTGAAGCACTGCCAAGCCAACATTATAACTAAGCTTGAAAATATCTCACGACACGTGTCAGGAATCAAATCTTGGACTTTTGAACCAATCAGGCAAATAAGACCAAACTAAACATCTGCCAAAAGGTCATGGAGCGTAGCATTGGTTTCAAACGAGAGTTTTATTTTTCATTTAATTCATTTTGCAACTAAAGGATAACAAAGGAACACATAGTTATAGTCAAGATTCAACTACTATTATAAAATTAAAAGCTTATTACACATATCATTATCCATAACGAACAAACATATTTCAACAACAACAAAAAACATATGTACCTATTATAAATAGCACTAAGAACAAAGTACAAAATACAAAGTAGGTTTCTTTACAACATGCAGTGCTCCCTGACCAGAATTGGATTGAGGGTGTATAGAATCCTAGCGTAGTATCCGGATCACGGTATTGCTGACTTTTGTTTGCGGCAATGGGTATATGATCCCAATACTCAACTGGTGGTAGGATCTGCAAAGGTCCACCTAACTATTGACCACCCCTTTGCCATAGTTGTCGCCAAAAGGTTTGCTGGGTTACGTATTAGTAATTAGCAAATGGATTATAGCGTCCAAACTCAAATGAAAGGAGGCAGGAAAGAAACGTATCAATTAATGGCTGGCTGATGATGAAAGGTGTATTGTGTACATATGGAAATATTATATAATAAGTTTAGTTCATCGTTAAGTTAAAATGAACCATGTAACTTATGTAACTGTTAACTATCTTAAAATGCGACGTCAGGGTTAGTTGAAAATTGTTTACCCAATAGATGGGATAATCTCAATTCATTAGACTGAAAGTGTAAGCGGACTGCAAGGTATAGTAATGGATGGAGGGAATTTAAGCAGTTATTTCGGAGAGTCGGTAAGAGGAGGTGCATTAACGGGCTATATTACCTCAGATTAGCAACTCGACGTAACTTTATTCTTGTTTCTATGTTTATTTACTGTATAAAGTTTCAAGCCCTAATTGGGCGTATTTATTGAATGGCGAACATTTGTGGTACAAATTAGAGTCAACTTTGGATTTTTTTCTATCGAGAAAATTTTATGTAATCGTGTTTTCGAAACACAAACATCTATCCTGAACTATATCATATATTAATTTCAAAGTAAATGCTACAGTATTGCGGAAGATATGATCGCTGAAGCTAAGCCATTTCACATATCATAGACTCTTAAGAGGGTTCAGGATCGCTCTATGTGGCATCCCTTACTGAATACAGTACCCCTGCCATATCATGAGCTTTGTTGGAGAATGTGTGAATACTTACAACAAACACGTCAATAATGTTAGCCATAAACCTCGCAGTTTGAGTCGCAAACGTATGCCCGATGATGATCCATATCATGGCAAATGACCTGATGCCGTCCAGACATTCTATCGTGCCCGGGACAGGTTTGTACGTCACAAGACGACGGGTGTTGGTGTAGGCAGAGAATGATAGGCATATCGTACTGAGACTCTTCGGATCTGAAACAAGAGTATTCAAATCACGGATCTTCAAACGTTCTAAGCATCTGGTATGGAAACTTGTAACGGAGATCTTTTAACCGCCTCTGTGTGGATCTGAAATTGATTTCAGATCCAAAGGTCCCGGGATCGATACCCAGGGTGAGCAATATTGCTTGGTTTGGTTGGTCCGCCTGTCTAGCTACCAGTACTTTTTTTTTACCATTGAGTACATAATTTTTATCATCATCATCAGCGTGCTGAAATAGTGCTTGAGTTTCAGAGTTAACCCATCGTAAATAAAAAAAACTTCACTGCAGTGCAATAGACACTGCAATGCAGTTGTCGTAAGCTATTGCGTGGCCTTTCAAAATAAACCTACTCTTGATTGACTCACATTGTACAAACAGACGAAACAGCATTAATAGAAAAGGTAGTTTGAATAGGTATTTTATGTTATCGTTATAGAAAAGTGCTGTTTAGCAATTACTGATATAGTTAATCGCTAAAAAATAAGTCTATCACGCATAAATCTGTAGGCATATTTTACGATTGTCTGTAGGTATATCAATATTGATAGCAATTTGTTATTTTAATAAATCACACTAATTGCTTTCGGGTTGTAACGATAAATTGTTTCCCACTAGGCTAAGGCTGTAAGATTAATATTTTTAAATCGCAATATTTAAACGTCGTAACGGGCATCTCCTCCAAACGTGTAAGGGACTTAATTTTTAAACTACAGTGTAAACTTATTTTAACGAAACATAAGGGACCACCCATTTTTAACCGACTTCAAAAAATGGAGGAGGTTCTCAATTCGTCGGAATCTTTTACTTTTTAATGTGTGTTCCCCGATTACTGTTTTTGGAAAATTACTTTATTGTTTGAAAGGGTACACACTTCACAGGTGGTTGTCATCAGTTCAGGATTTGATGATGGAATCCTGAATAAATCGAAGGAACTCTTCAAATATTATATGCACACTGAAAGCGATTTGGGTAATTTTAGGGTATATTACCTCGGAAGTAAGGATAAAACGGACTCCTGTCATCAAATCAGTATCGGATGATGAGATCTAGAGGTACTCTTTAAATATTATTGGCACATATGAAGCGACTTGGGCTTTTTAGGGTGTATTACCTCCATCTGTCATCAAAATAATTGGAAACACCAGATACGTCATCCAGATGAACGAAATTTTATCACATTCTTCATTGATTTTTTTTAGTTTATTTAACGTTACCGTGTACGTGACCTACACAGTAAGGCTTTGTTATAGGCAAGAGATGCACATATCATCAGGTAGACTGCTTGCTTGTTCCTTCGCCAAGTAGTATATAAAAAAAATGTTGAAGGATGCTAAATTTATATGTATCGTACATTACTATTAAAAATTTAATTTAATACCATTTGTCTAAAACACATCGTAGCAAAAAAAGTTATGACGTTTATATGACAAAGGCAAAACATGACAAAAGGAAAATATGACAAAAAGATACTAATTACTAATAGATACTAATTAAATACTAAATCAGAACATGACGAAAGCAGAAACTGACTAGAACAGAACATGATTAAAACCGAACCTGACAACCATAATTTTTTTAATGGTCTCTCCTTAACCGAAAGGGTATGTTCATTACAACATTTTGACAAGACCCATAGCTCAGTTGGTAGTAACTCTGCCTTCTGCGCTGTAGGCTGTGGGTTCGATTCCCACCCAGGACAAACATTTGTGTGATGAATATAGATGTTTGTTCTGTGTTTGGATGTTGTATCATATAGTACGTATGTATTTACAAAAAGTATTTAAGTATTCTATCCGTAATCTAGTTCCCATATTACAAGCTATGCTAAGTTTGGGGCTAGATGGCGCTGTGTAAAATTAATGTCCTGTAATATATTTATTTATGAATGTAGATGTTTGTTCTGTGTTTGGGTATTGTATCATATAGTATGTATGTATTTACAAACAGTATTTAAGTATTCTATCCGTAATCTTAGTTCCCATGTTACAAGCTATGCTTAGTTTGGGGCTAGATGGCGCAGTGTAAAATTGATGTCCTGTTATATTTATTATATATTTAATAATATATTTAATATTTAAATGTCCACCGTTATGTAGGCTACTCTTTATCTGGGCACCACGTGGGCAAAGCCGTTAAGCATGTTTCAGTAGGCTTAGTGAATTCAATTACTTACATACCTTTTTTAAGAACCTTGGTCTGATAGAGATCGTACGCGGTACTCAGAATAACCAGGGATAAGAGAATCGGGAACAGTACACTGAAAATAAATATCTTAGAAGCATTAATCGTCATCACAGTTATCTACACTTATTTTTTTATACTAGTCTAGGAAGTGACTACATAACTTATCCAGTATGCTTTCAATATGCTGCAGTTATGTAGTCACTTCCAATTAAATTTTTATCTGTTATTTGATATCTAATAAAATATAAATTTAGTATATAAGCATTATATTATATTTTATTAGAACTTCAGTACTTATGTATTTTAGTTATTTTCATTATACCTCTATAGTGTTACTTTATATGTAATGAAATATGAATTAAGTATATTAGTAGGTATTTATTAAATTGAAAAGTATATTTTTTTTATGTCTGTTACAGTGCATCCCTTGTTAACTCCATCCGGGTTTTTAAATGTCTGGAAGAAATACATCTTCTCATAGCAAAAAACCCACATCAAAGCATTATTTCTTGTTTCTGTTTTTTTTTTTCATTTTTAGGAGTACAATTAATAATAATAGTATCGAATTGTAACTATTCATCATCAGTCATCGAGATCAATCTTTTTGACCGCCTCTGTGGTCTAGTGGTTTGTCCACCGCTGTCAAATCCAGAGGTCCTGAGTTCAGTCCCCAAGGGGAGTATTGTGCATGGTTTGGTTGGTGGTAGGACTTTGTTTAGGTTCGCCTGGTTAGCTACCACCATCTTACCTAAATCTGTCGCCATAACAACAAATCTAAAATTGTTGTTATATCACTTTAGATGAACCTAATAAAGCCATTTCCTCAGTTTGTTAGAATAACCAGTTCCTCAGTCAAACACTAAGGACCTAGCCTAATCTTAACTTGAAAATCAGGTGAGATGAAAGTCAAGAACCACCCAAAATATAATAATTACTTACATGAAAATATAATCAGCTGTGGCCCATCGCTTGTCTCCGGGTAATCGACAAAACCTTTCCGTGTATTGCAATTGTGAATCCCATTGTGTGCCCAAAATGTTTCTGATACTCGACTGAACTGTACATGTTTTGGGAATACATACTGCGAGGAAAAGCTCGATGGATGGCGATGCGAGTTGTTCCGATCTGAAATTATTATTTTAATTAAAAAAAAAAAAAATTTAGGCAACAATAGAAATATTACAGTAAGATCTGTAATATTTCACTTAGGCTACGGCCAATTGTAAAACATACGAGTACCTTAAAAAAACAAACTTAATTAAATAATACTATAACAATTTATTGGCACGTAAAGTCTGTACGTGACTAACATGTGTAGTAATTATAATAGATATACCTAACATACATATACATATAACATGCCAAGCGTTATGATAGATATAACGCTTGGCAATCACGAATAAAAGTATGTAACGTATTAAATTCACTTGCTGTGATTAATAGTAGGTAATAAAAACACACACTCCATGAAACTAAAAAAAAACACAACAGGAGGACCTATTACAGCGGAGGCTTTTGCAACCTTTGGGTACGGAACCCAAAAAAGTAACAACATAGAGAGGATTTTAGATCTATACAATAGAGAAACATATACCCGATTGGATTTACTATCGGCAATAAGCATAAATGCATGAGTTTTCACGAAAGCGAAGATACCCATTCGCTTTTTATTGCATTTTCCAAACAATTACAACTCACACCTTATTGAATTCCACTTATACGGACTAAACGTTTAAAAATAACCTGTTATAAAGCTGTTTTACAATTGTAAATTGTAATGTATTATTAAAATTAGCCTTAATTTGATTACTGTTGAAACCCTTATACCTTGGCAATGCTTTCACACCACTAAAACCCTTTAACTGTTGGCTTAAACTTTCTTCTGGGTTTAATCCTGACCATTCTGGCAATTCTGGTAGAGAAGGAATGCTGATGTTCTGGTTGAGAGGCACTGATAACATGCAGAATTTACCCTCAATATTAGAATCTGTCAACTCATGGTTGATCGCCAGGCATTGGAAGTAGTTGCCGTAGTCTGCGACGTTTGATTCTAGGAAACCTCTTGGTGGACGGAAACTTGCGTCGAAAACTAAAAAAATCGAATACAGCTGTACTTTAGCTGATCAGGGCTTCGATTCTACTTAACCTATCGCTTCACTATAACAATGGTATTCTCGAAGAATAGCCACTAGAAAAGCAAAAGGCACCAATATAATGACATAGTGAAGCGATTGACATAGTAGATCGGGGCCCAGATATGTCTACTACGAAAAACGAAACATGACGGATCTGATGACGCATTGCACGTTTTTCAATACAAAAATGATCTTTCGCATCTGAAGACGTTCGATTTTCATAGTAATCTCTGGTAAGGCACTGACACTGTCAACCAGCCTACCGATGTTGTTGTATCGGTTGTTGTGGGTCGATGGAGGCGATGAATGGTACTATACCCCACTTTTTCCCCAAACTTTGATATGAGTCAAAAAGGTTTACATATTTTTAACGGTCGAGTTTTGACCACTTAATATTTTGAATCTATGAAAAAGTATAGGCTATAGAAAGAAGTTAAAGCATGTGTACCTAGCGATTGCTGGGATTAGGTTCTAATACATTTTATTATATGGAATATAGGAAATGATATTGTTACTGAATTTGTCGCGTCCATATTTGCTCTCCTCTTGACAAGTAGTTAAGTATACATATAGAATGTACAATGCATGTTTAAATTTAAATTCTAAGTTACTTAAGTTGTAAGGGTTGTGATAGTTCAGTAAATATGAGTTTAGTTACTGAGTAATTGAGAATTAATGAAATTAAATGAGAATTACAAGATATCAAATCTAATAATTAATATTACATTAATATTTTCTTGACAGGTACCAACATATAGTAACTAGAAATAATACTCACATCTTAATTGCAACATGGTATTGTTATTGGTCATATACGCAAGCTGTTGCGAGCATAGCTCCGGGTCCAACGCATCCTCATAAAAGCTTTGATCGAACACTTGTTTATGATCAGGTACAGTCCAACTCTCCAAATAAGCACTTGCGTACCCAAAAAACAATCCCAAAAATATGCATTTTAACTCCATCATTCACTTCATGAGACGTTCAAAAAGTAAATAAAATGGTTATCAATTACATAAACGTTCCACTCTGATTAGGTAGGTACTTAAGGTAGTTCCTTTAAGTTAAGTACGCGCGAGACGGTTTTCGGTAATTTGCAGCAAATCACACCTTAAATTAAAAAAAAAACTCAGTGCAGTTCACGCGCAGTTGATGTTTTTTTCAAGCAAATGCTATAATATATTTACAAATCGTTACGCGTGACCAACACCACTGCCTTTTCCCTCCATTACGCAGGCGCGCAAACACGCATGCAAACATACATAATATCTGTATTTTTTTTCATTCTCTTGCTGGCTAAATTCTATTTATAGTATATGTTTGTCTCTTTTTAGTGTCACCTTTTCGTTTAATTGAGTTTTATATAACAACGGTACCAAAGAAGCCACCACGTACAATATACCTACATGTAACTTTAATAAACTCATGCAAAATATTTTTAAAATTTAATGGTTATATTTCTTACAAGTAGGTTCCATAACTAATTGATTATTTTCAAGCGACGTTTGCTTAAGCTAGGAAACCAATAACTATTCGTAGCTGGTAATACAATAACAATAAGTTGAACACTTGCATTTTATTATCTATAAAATGAAAAACACTTTTAGTCCACCTATTGAAGCGCAAAGGATTATTATGTCCCACACAGACTGGTCGTATGTACCTTCCCAGGCGGAAGCTATTCTTTTCGGGGTTCTGGTTACGCAAAGGGTGCCAGAGGGACCCTATTATTAAGCCTCCATATTCTGCTCGACCGTTCGTCCGTCTGTCTGTCAGCAGGCTGTAGAAAGACACATTAAATTTTCGCAGTATTTCCACCGCCGCTATCTATAACAACAAAACTTAAAAATAAAATTAGATAGATCACAAGAAAATTTTGTCACAATTTTTTTTGTCTTGAAATTTGGGTCAGAACCCACGGTGTACGCCTTCAAAGTTACCTACGTGATATTAAGCTACAATTTTACTTAAAATCATAACATAGTGTGTACATAACTCTGAGGAACAACCTAAAAAGATTATCTCGGTGATCCATCCTTGATCGATTTCAATAATGAGCAATAATTATAGTACATAATCTTGATTGAATCGTTATAAATACCTAGGTATTATTTATCAGAAATGGCTAAGCCGATCTTATCAAACGACTAGTGGAACGCCCGGGACTCTGTTCCCATCATCCCGTGGTAAGCCGTGTCTGTGATCTAGTGCTTCGCCCACTGGTATCAGATCCAGAGGTTCCGCCAAGAGAGTACAATATTGTGCTTGGTTTGGTTGGTGGTTGGACTTTGCTTAAGTCCGCTTGGTTAGCTACCGCACCATCTTACATAGGTCTGCAACTATAGAAATAATTCTAAATGATTTCGTTCCGGCATTAAAATCTTAAATAGTCAGTTCCTCATACTGTTGCGGATTCCAGGTGAAGTGCGCCTCCACCTTCGGCCAAGCGCTTCTGTGTCGTACACTTACAAAAAAAAACTATTATTTCTGAACACACTACTAAAAAAACTACCCTGATAACTTCAAGTCTCTGGGACCTCTGCAGGCAAATTGCCTAAGCCTGTTTCATTATGATTTAAATAAAAAAAAGCGGTTTTTCTATTGAACGATTTTATGTTTTCATTAAAAAAGAAAAGCCGCCATTTTTATTTTAACCGATAGAAAATCAAATGAAACAGATTCAGGGACGCTACCGCCGACGGCGAAGCCGATCTCCATTGGCTTAAAATTTGCTTCATGAGAACTAGAAAAGATTTTTACCTACCGGGTATGTGTCATATCCAAAATGGCGTTTCCCCTCTCAAAAGTGTACACATGTTATGAAACCTATCCGTTCAGTACATTTGACGGTAAAAATCGTTTCTAGTTCTCATGAAGCTAATTTTAAGCCAATGGAGATCGGCTTCGCCGTCGGTGGTAGCGTCCCTGGTAATAGGCCAGCTTGGTTTTGCTATGCGTTGATTGACAGTCAGTCAGTACGCTACACGATAGTTTTATAAATATCGATCGATAAAATTACGAAGATATGACACCTGTTCCACCGTATTGTGTAGTGGTTGTCACCCTCGACTTAATGGTTAAATATATTAAGTTTATCAACGTTAATTTATCGATCGAATAATGTTGCTAGCTTAACTTGTTTCTAAGGTTACGTACCCAAAGTGGGCGTACCCCTTTCAATTAAAAAAAAAAACGAGAAATTGAAAATCGAGTCTCCCCGGTGCCACGGCGGTTGCAACCCCGCCGAAACATTGGGATGAATATAGGTAAAATACGCGATGAATACCCGTTTTTCGAATCAAAATAATGAGGGTATAGATTATGCTACTAATATGTGTATTTTTGTACAGTTTGAAATAAAAAAAAATGGTAGCATGAAAATCAAGGTTACTTACCTAGGTAAGTAATTTATTTTTGGAATACACGATTATAAGCCGTCTATAAGCGGCGGCGTGGAATTCGCGCGGAACCTTCAGCTTCCCGACGCTGACTAAAATAGCTAGGTTTGTCACCAGATTCTTCTGGTGAGATCCCTTAACAACAACAGCTTCTTCAACTTTGGGCAACAGCTTATTTCTTTGTATTATCTACCTACACGTTTACTGCGATCGCCAATTCGTCTGCCAAGCATGGTGATTATGGCAAAGCCCTCCAACTTTTTTGCTAGCAGTTTTGTGTTTTTAAAACCAATTATATCTGTATGAAATAAAATTAAAACCGGTAGTTTTAATTGTTTAAATAATATTTTTTGTCGATTAATTTTAATTAATCGTACTTATTCACTGTGTCACCTTATGTTTGTATTATTCGATGAAGTTTTTGTGTTACATAAAGTATTAATTCAGTCAATAAATGAGATACAAAATCAAACTTCATTTTTGGACATACGGGAATTTCCACGAACCTTATTATTGATGTAAAACACCTAAGCCTGTAAGCCGTACCTATGTCCAAAAATGAATTCGTTGATCCACGATAGTTATTTTAATAAAATCAAACTTGTTTGGGATGTCACTTGCGTCGATACCGTCCCTTAAGGCCCTGTCATTAGACGTTTCCTCTTTTTCCAATGGAAAATTATAGTACTTCTGAACAAATTACGAGTCTATTTTTTATATATGTATTACTTCAGGTACCTATCTACATCAATGGTAAGCTGAAAACATAATAGCTGAAAAAATTCTCGATAAAAATATTTATTGAAAATGGTACGTTTCAAAATTTACAAGAGAAATATATTGTGATACCTATAATGAATATTTAATTACGATTAATTTTAAATGATAGGTTACATGTTGATCTACATTAAAAGTAAGCTAGATTTTTGATACCAATTCAAATTTAATTTTAATCATGAATTATTTGAAAAACTGCAGGCGCACCGCGCGCTCGCTCTCAATCAGTACTTGTGTGACCACTATCGACGTCGGACGTGTGCTTTTCTATAATAAAATCTATATTTAAATTGTCAAACATTTCGGGTTTATTACCACGGTAATATGTAATTTTACCTCGATATTTCGAAGCGGTTTCACGCTCCATGGTCACGAGTAGACTGCTAATACTGATACTCGTGACCATGGAGCGTGAAACCGCTTCGAAATATCGAGGTAAAATTACATATTACCGTGGTAATAAACCCGAAATGTTTGACAATTTAAATGTAGTGAATAACCACGAAAACCTAAAAACTTATATAAAATCTATAATCTATAATAAATATTAGGACGAATGTAAATAAGTTATTTGTTCTGTGCTAGTTAGCGAAGTAACACCAAAGGCACATATACATTTATTGGAATTTAGACGAGAGACTTACACGTGATCAGAATGCTGATCTGTATTTTTCTCAGCGGGTGAGTATTATATCCAACGTGGCAATGCTGGCAGTATTCTGGCCACATTAACATCTGGTGGTGACATCGATCGACTGGGTCATCTATAAAATTGTATTTTTATTGATAACCCAACCCATAGACCATTCCAATTAATATTTTTATATTTAACTACCTACTACTTATTAGTTTAAAAGTCAGTATAGCTATTTTATTTATTTATATAAGTACTTAGTCAGTTTCATATTTTGCATTTTATTCTTTATTCAAATAATTCTAGTATATTTTTAATTGTTTATGAATAAATACGAATGTAAATGTAAATTAATGTATGAAAACTTACCTGTTCTTTGAAAAAGTAGAATGATACACTCTCAATAGAGCATGGGTGATTTTAATTATGATAACAAATATTTGTTATATCACTGTTGGGCAAATGTAAAATAACAATACCATGATTATCTTTTAACAGACTAAAAAATAAAAAACTAGACGTGCCTATAAGAATTGTAGTTAGTAAGACTTGTATTTAGGGCTCTTTACCCAAAAGGAGTGTTAAAAATACTAAAATAACATTTACAAATAGCAGTAGTACTTAGTCCATAATTAAGTACCTACTTCTTTTTAATTGTACGACGGATAAGCACTTGGCCTTCATCTCACCTGGTTTTTGAATTGGTTACAAGTTGAGATAAGGCCGGACGTGGAGGCGCACTTCACCCAGAATCCTCAACAAACTGAGGAACTGGCTATCTTATCTCTAAATGCCGGAACACAACAATTTTAGAATTGTTATTATGGCGATAGAATTAGGTAAGATTTTGGTAGCTAGCCAGGCGGACTTCAACAAAGTCCAACCAAACCAAGCACAATATATTGTACTCCCCATGGGATCGAACCCGGGACCTTACTTATTTACCCGACTTATTTAAAAAGCGGTTGCGAGAGGAAGAGTTAAATTATTTTTTCGTAGCTGGTTACGAAAATAGACCAAAGGGCAGAAGGGGAAAAATTCATACTCAAATCGTTAGTATTTACTATCTGTACTAAAATGAAAAAAAATGCTCTTTTAAAAGTTTCCTTACTTGGATGGGTAGTCTCCGATAAGTTTACAGTATACTTGCCAACGGGAGGTTTGTTTTTACCCGACGGCCTCAGGAGAGTACCATGATAGTTATTGTAATGTCAGTTATCATAATTAGATACTTGGAATAATAATTCTTGGTTGGATTATTAACACTTCACTGGTTGAAACCAATACGAACATTACAGGTGTATAAATTATTTCATTTCATCACAAATCATAAATCTACATGGTTCTGTGGATTTTCGTAAAACTATTGAAATAATCAACAGCGCCATCTAATTGATTTTGATATAAACTTTGGCACACACAACTTATAGCAACATAACATGTTGGTAAAGTGCACACGAACCTTTTTGACATCCTAATTTGCTTACGTAGTACAGCAATAAGACGCTAGATGTCACTAAATGTAGCAGCAAGAAACATCGTCGCTCTGGCAGCTTTGGTGATTCATTAAACATGAATACATAAAGCTATTTATATTTAATAGTTTTAACCGTGTTATATATTTTTTATTAAAATGAAGATATTGACCTCTTAGGTTTGTCTAACTCTAGGCCAGAGCAGGGAATGAGGTCTACAATATAGAGCAAGCTCAGAAACCCAGCGCTGGCACGCCTAGCTTGTGCGCAACATTACGCTGAGTCTAGTCCAGGGACGCTACCGCCGACGGCGAAGCCGATCTCCATTGATGGCTTTAAATTAGCTCCATGAGAACTAGAAACGATTTTTACCGATTTAGGTAAGTGTCATATCCGAAATGGCGTTTCCCATCTCAAAAGTGTACACATGTTATGAAACCTATCCGTTCAGTACATTTGACGGTAAAAATCGTTTCTAGTTCTCATGAAGCTAATTTAAAGCCATCAATGGAGATCGGCTTCGCCGTCGGCGGTAGCGTCCCAGTTTGGCTGTGCTAATACCTTAGTATGAGTTAGATACTCATTTACAATGTCTACACTGGCTGACTGACGAACAACGCACAGCTTTAATCATTGAATGTAGAAGGAAATTTAGCACAGAAGTTTATTTAATAATGAAAATGTGCACAAAGTAATCAATTTTGAAAATTCATCTCCTAGGAGGGGGAAATAGGGATTAAACATTTTTATGCAATTACGTCATCTTTGAAGTTAGAAACATGGAAATAAAACATCACATAGCTATTCTCAAACATTTGGAAAGCCTTATCGGATGAATTCTTCCGATGGAGATTCCGAGAACGCTAATCCCAAAGCCAAAAAAAATCCAAAAAATATCAAAAATAATAAAGAATTAACCTACTCGAGTAAGTATTCGAATTTTCAGATTTTCAGCAAGGATTTAAGTATAGCGTTGAAATCTATCAGATTCAATCTGAAAACTTTGTGTGTTTGAGAATTGCTACATTATTGGTATTAGACCTGCATTAGAAAGTAAAAATGGAGCATAATATTTGTAGGAACCATCGTTTAACTTGAAGACTTCCAAATATATAACTCATTACGTTCTATCTTTGGAAATTAGTGTTTAAGCTTCTGCTTACATACCTTTAGTAAATAACAGAACACTCAAAGCGAGTGGGTTTTTTTTGTACAAATCAAATTTAGCTTTTATTTAAATTACATTCATTGAAAATTCAAATCCACGCGCGCAATTAATGCCAAGACTTTCTCTTCAGATAGATCAAACCAAGCAGACATGGTGGCTAGGTAGGTACGTAAATGCGGTCCCCTGCCCTCTTCCTACCCGCAAACCCTTTCAGAGATAACGTGGGACAGTCACAAAGAGATCCGCCCGCGATAGTGCAAACAATTAACAATAAGACATTATACTCACAAGTAATGCTGCCGATAATTACCGGACCTGATTCGCTCGCTAAATTATGGCTGCTTGTACCTTGTAGGAGCTACCTTAATGGCGCCGTGCTTTGCTATTTTTAATTGAATAGGTGCATTACCACTTATCATAAGTTGCTCTATGGTTAGGTAGGCCAAGTAACAATTGATTATTGTATTGACAAAGAGAATTAAACTAGAGAAATGGAATAAAATTCAATCTAAAGTAAAATCACAGGCAATTTTGGTCTTGATGTAACTTTATATGATTAGGACATACATTTTTTTTTACACAGCGCCATATAGACCCAAACTAAACATAGCTTGTACCTCATATGGGAGCTAGATTGCGGATAGAATACTTAAATACTATTTTAAATACATTCAAACCCAGAACAAACCTCTATATTCATCACACAAATGGTAAATGATAGGTACGTTAGGTACGTATATATATATATATATATATATATTTAATACTACTAAGGTGACTAACAGTCACCTTACACAAAAATCCCATACTGTAGCTAGTAGGGAAAACCTCAGCAGGGAGATCATTCCACAATTTAATAGTTCGCGGGAGGAAGTTCCTCTTGAACCTTACGGTGCACGACGGCATTGTGTTCAAAGTGTGTGGATCTCTGTTGATGGCAAGCGGTGCTATGATAAAAAGAGGCTGCAGGCACCATATCAAACAATTCCTCAGAACAAAACCCATTATACAAGCGGTAGAACACACACAGGGTGTAAAATTCTCTCCTGAGACTTAAAGGTGCAATACCACTTGTGAGTATGGGATCGTCAACAATTCTCACAGCTCGTCTTTGAACCGAGTCAAACGGCTTAAGCTGGTATTCAGATGCTCCTGCCCAAAGGTGACAACAGTACTCCATGTGAGGTAGTGTGGGGTGTGGGTTATATGATACAGCAGTAATAAAATCATCTTTATCATCTCAGGACATATTGAACGGTGTCCCAGATTTCTTCCACATCTACTGCGCTGGATAGGCATCCATTTTTTTTTTCTTACGACGGGTATGTGCCTCGGCTTCATTTTACCTGATTTTTAAATTATGATAAGGCCGAAGGTGGAGGCTTACCTATTGATCTGACACCAGTGGGCGAACCACAAGACCACAGAGGCGGTTCCAGCGCAGGTAGTAGGTATTTAAAAATAAAATAGATCCCTTCTGTCGCGTTGACAACTAAGTTTCACTACCAACCGAGTTTAAAAGTATAATAGTTTCGTCGAGATAAAGATTAAAATAAACACAATAATTTGGAATATATGTTGGGGACGAGTTAAACGAGGAGTTCCAAAACGATATAAACTATAAAAAAAAAAAAAAAATGGAAAACGTATTCTTTCTATAATTTAAACGGACGGAGAATCGTTCCCGACAGCCCGTAAGTGTTTCCTAATAAACTGTTTAGTAACTATTAAAAAAAAATACAAAATGGAATACATATTATTTCTATAATTGAAACGCACAGGGAATCGTTCCCGACAGCCCGTAAGAGTTTCCTAATTAACTATTATTATAAAATTTAAGTCTCATTCGGGCTATATGTTTATTTTTAGGCAGCCAGTGAGGTACACGACGATTTAAATACGTATTTAATAAGTAGGTATTTATTTGCCGTGGTGGTCGCGAAATAAGAATCGACCCCTCCAACTCAGCCCATGGATGTCGTAAAAGCCTATTAAGATATCTCACCAGAAAAAGGGCAACCGCTTCTTTCTGTGTATTAACTACACCTTTATTGCGATCACCAATCAAAAAAAATCCCTCCAGCTTCTGAGGTGGCTCCGTCCAGCAATGGACACCAATGGGCTGTTGATGTGTGTATGTCTGTATGTATTTAAATTGAGAGGATCTTCAGTAGATTGACGATGATGATTCTCTGGTATACATATCTGAAAGCAACGTTCATGCTGCCAGGCACACAGGTAGGTGCCTTGAGCTATATCCCCTGTCTAGACAGAGGTGTGCTATCGAAAAACGATAAATTCAACCAAAATTATGAAAATGAAATCGCGTGAACCCTTAAAATACGGGAGTCATTCAAAGTATCCCCTTGGGTGATATGCGTTTAGATGACTACAGTAGGACGCTACTGGATCCACAGCTCATAAAAGACTAGCTGAGGCGTTTTATAGACCAATCGAATCGCAGAAAAACTTTCCACTTGCCACTATATTATAACTAGACCTAGGCTCGTTTTAATAAACCACTCTCTAATTTAAACTAAGCGCCATCTATCCCCAAACAGCGCAAAGTTTGTGCTTTGGTCTAAACTATCATGCTAAACTATCATGTTTGTCCTGGGTGTCGAAATCGAACCATTAACCTACGGTGCAAAATGCATAGCTACTGCGTCAACTAAGCTATAATTATATTTTAATAGTTTACTCATATAAATGTATTATAATAAGTATAAAAATGTTTTAAAATCAGATATATGGGTCAGGTTCGTAACTATAACCATTAGATTTGCGATAACATATTGTTATATTAATATTACTCTATATCCCACGCATAAGAACTAAACGCTTTCAAGAATCTTTTATTGTGGGCACTGCAAGAACTTGGAATAAGCTCCCAGCGTCTGTTTTTCCACTGTGCTATGACCCGAATGTCTTCAAGAAGAGAGTTAATAGGGTAGGCTCGCTCCATCGTAGATTTCATTATTACCTGTATAAGTTTCGTGGTCAAGAGCCGACCCATCGTAAATAAAAAAAAAACTCATAACTAATTGGACAAGAAGTTTGTCCCTTGTTGTGCTGTGTTCTCTGTACTAGGTCTCTATTAAGCCTGTTTAGCAAAGTCACAGGATCTCGCCTCGGACTCTCTGTCACTCTTTAAGATTACACTGAGAGTCACAATGATATGTAAAATGGCATAGCTTCAGCGATCCTATCTTCCACATTACTGGAGCATTTACTTTGAAATTATATATGTTATAGTTCAGGATATATGCTAGAACGCTTGTGTTTCGAAAACACGATTACATCAAATTTTCTCGATAGAAAAATAAAAACAAAGTTGACTCTAATTTGTATCAAAAATATTCGCCATTGACTAAATACGCCCAATTAAGGCTTGAAACTTTGTACAGTAAATAAACACAGTATACAGCAAACGGTCTGTTTTCGATTTTCAAAATTAATATTGGTTTTACCGTAAAAAAATAAAACGTAGAAATACGCGCATATTTCTGTCATCTGGTGGTCATAAGCGCCGTGGTTGAGCGCACAGCAATGTCACCTTTATTATTACTTTATCTTAGTTCGAAACTAGAATAAAGTTGCGTTGATTTGCGTATCTGAGGTACATATTTATAGCATACGCTATAAATTTACAGCTTGTACTAATTTTAAATATTTAACTGTGTGTAGTTTAAGTGCTTGAAAATGAAATAAATAAATTTATTCTTATTCTATTCTTATAGCCCGTTAAAGGGAATATAAGCAATAATATAGTAGTTAACAATCAGATCAAGTGGGCATTGAAACTATAAGAGCTGTTAGGCTTGTTTAAAATGTCCCAGCTGCATTAATTTAGACTATGCACAATCCCGTATTGCAAAACAGGCAATCAGAATCGTAACGAAATGGAAGTTTGATATGCAAAGTAAGCGTTTATTGGAATTGGCCGTTTCAAATCGATACTAAGCTGAAAGTGGTTCAGAAAGCTGTGATTTGCCAATTTGTTTACGATATCTCTTATTTGACGGTCCGATCGGGCGCGTGATTACGTGTTATCGTTTTGAAATGTTTTGTAAAATAAATCCTCTCCATCCTAAGGTTGCTTGGAAGAGATCGCTTTTAAGCGATAAGAACGCCAATTGTATTGTTTACTTTACATTTTAAAACACGGGATTTACTCACGATTATGTTGATGTAGGCACCAACAGATTCAATTTAACAGGTGAATCATCATCAAGGTAAGTGTGACTCGTCAGTTTGGTTGCGATCGCAGCGAGCGCAAACCTCTCGTTCGGTTTCGCGTCTCGTACAAAGCAGTGTTTTAAAATGTAAAGTGTACGACTCACGCAATTTTTTTTTTTTTAGAATTTTTAACTCACATAATATTTTTTATTATGTGAGGGTAGAACCTCAAGGCTTGTTTTGGTCTAGGCGAGATCAAGGATGAGGCTTGTGATGGAGCAAGCTTTCCAAGAAGGTATTGGCTTCCGCCCACCGCAAAGCACAATGAACCGATCGGTGGATCCAAAAAAAAATGAACGCTAGTCAGGTTGACCTTTTTACTAGTCCAAGTCATAGTGCTGCTATCATTCCATTTCGTTAGCAAAAGTCAGAGATTCATTGCCTGGGGTAGACAACTAACAGCAAGATTGTTTAATCGCCTCTGTAGTCTAGTGGGTCAACCCGCCGATTTCAGATTCATTGGTCCCGGGTTCGAACCCCAGGGGGAGTACAATATTGTGCTTTGTTTATTGGTGTTAGGACTTTTTTAAGTCCGCCCGGCTAGCTACTACCATCTTACCTAATTCTGTCGCCATAACAACAATTCTAAAAATGGTTGTGTTCCAGCATTTAGAGTTATGATAGCGAATTTAAAATATACGATCCGCATAACAAAACTCTTTCTTTTTGTTAAGTCGGTTAAACCGGTAGGGAGTAACAAAGCAATGTTAAACAAGACAGCTGTTACATATATTACTAATAATACGCCTCTATGGTTTTGTGGGTCGACCACCGATATCAGATCCAGAGGTTCCAGGTTCGATCCCCAGGGGAGTACAGAGTTGTGCTCTTGGTTTGGTTGGTGGTAGACTTTGAAAAATAGCTAATAAAACTGAAATGAGCATCAAAATGGCTTCGATAGTCAGTGAAACACAAGTAGTTACTTATACCTATATAATTATTTGTTTTCTTGGCAGGTCAAGTTGTCTGAAATTCTTTAAAATAAAATTATGATTAAGTTAAGCACTGTGTTTTGAGCTTCACGTCACGAAAATCGTCCAATACTCTCCAGACCCTTTTCAACTTGAAGCCGACTTTGAACCTCTCTAATCGCCACAAATCTCCTCCGAAAAGACAACGCGACACGGCGACACGGCTCAACAACGTTTTTAGGGTTCTGTACCAAAAGAGTGCCAACAAGATCCCGTCAATAAATTTTCGTTGTCCTTCCGCCTATTCGTCCACCTAGACAAGCTTTAAAAGGAAGCTTGTATCATTCGAACCGAGTATAAAACCAGTATTTATTAGCAGAATAAACGTGTTATTAATGCATAAAAAAATTGAAAGGAACCCGTACAAGAAACGTGTTCTTCGTATGCTATAACGCCATAATTATTATTAACTGCTTGCTTATGTCCACTGTTGGGCACTGTCTTCCAAAGTGGCAGGGTTTTGCCATAATAACCACGTTTTACAGGCGGATTGGTGATCTTAGGTTAGATAAAACATATAACAGGTAAATAGAAAAATAACTGCTACCCGTAATTCAGTGTTATCCCATTCTCCACTTTATGAACATAATGTGACATAGCTTAAGTAATAAAAAACTTTTTTTTTCTTGTAAATACATACAAGAAAAGAAAACAAATCCCAAACACAGAACATTTTTTTTTATAGTACGACGGGGAAGCGCTTGGCCTTTATCTCACCTAAGAGATAAGGCCGAAGGTGGAGGTGCACTTCATCCGAAATCTTCAAAAAACTGAGGAACTGGCTATCTTTTTACATTAATATTTATCACACAAATGTTTGCTCAGGATGGGAATTTAACCCACAACCTAGCGCAGAAGGCAGTGCTACTACCGAGTGAGCTGTGAGGCTTGTCAATTTTCCTGTCGACGTGTGTATTGGAAGTCGGAACCCTTAGTGTGCGAGTCCGACAGGTACTTAGCCGCTTTTTATTATTTTTAATTCCTCAAAGGCATGTCTCAATTTTATGACAGGTGCACTGTGCCCACGACGTGTGGCTTACGTCTGACATGCTGACCGGGTGATATGGTTAATTGATTAAAGAGGCTTTAATTCGGAAAGATATTCGGTATTGTAACTTAATCTGGGGATTAGTGATGTTTGGATCAAAATTGCTCGGTCGAAGGGCTTTCGTACTGCATGGTTCGAATAATTATCTATACCCGAATAAAAGGTGAATATGAGAGTAGCTGTTGCCTCCTGCCGCCGCGGTCCAGGTTAAATAAATTGCGCCCTTACTATGTTGTAAAAGGTGACTCAGTGATTACGATCAGGGAAATATTTACAAAGCAATATAAGTAGGTAGGTATGAGATATTATAAGTAGCTCTATAGCAATATAGCTCGTTATTATAACTGAGTATCGGGTATGTTTGATCTACCTCCTATTCCTAGCAGTTTTGCTTTTTATAGTACGACGGAGATGTTCTTGACCTTCATCTCACCTGATTTTTCAAGTCATGAGAAGCGCACTTCACCCAGAATCCTCAACCAACTACGTATTCAGCTATCTTTCCTCTAAATGCCGGGCACAACAGTTTTTAAAAGTTCTTGTTATGGCGACAGTCATAGGCAAGATTATGGGAGGCAGATGAACTCCTACCACCAACCAACCCAAGCACAATATTGTAGTCCCCACAGGGATCGAACACGGGACCTCTGGATCTAACACCAGTGGTCGAACCACTAGACCTGTGGTCTAGTCGAACCACTAGATCACGAGGCGGTTAAAGGTAACAGCTGAATGATCGATAGCGACCATCTTCCTGCTTCCTGCAAGTCCGATGCCAAACGGTTCGCGGTCCGCTGGTGCGTGAAAGAGCCAGTGCCTTTTGGGTAAGCTTGCTCCATCATAAACCTCATTCTTGTCCTGGTAAGAGCTAAACAAGCCAAGAAGTTAAGAGTTAACCCATAATTGATATAATATAAAGCATATTTAAGTAACAATTCATACAAACGAGTCTCAGGCAAGCGCTAGCAAATCCGTTCCCCGTAACAACGGCTGTTCTAACACAGTCAACGTTTTCGTGAATAATAAAAAGCACACCGTATAAAAAAAATAGTTTTGATACCATTTGGTAACAGTTTTCAATACAAGAAGCGTTTAGCAGACCCAGACCTGCTCCCGGCATTACGCGTTCATTTGCATGCACCCACTTAATTTGGTCGCCTTCCGGCCCTCAGGCGACAGGCATTCCAGCACGCCATGTTTAATGTTTACGAGAGGATGAATTCAGGGTACAAAAGCATCTGAAGACAGTACGCCTCGTTGACTAGGTAAGACTTATTTCATTTGTATCCATTACTTGATATAGGTAACTATTTGATATCAAAACATGCACAGGCATTTGCAGAGGCAAGGATGAGGTCCAAAATCGAGCAAGCTAACTGAAAAGGCACTGGTTCTTCCGCGCACCAACGGTATATAGCGGATTGCTTGGCGCTGGACTTCGGTAGGAGGCCATTGTGTCCTACCAACAGAGTTGGGATCATTCAGCTATAAACACTGGCAAATACCAGCGATTCCGTAGCACAGGGTATCTACCCCGACTAGACGGTAAGGATTCAGCTATTTTAGAACTAGAACGTTTTGAGAAAAATACATAATGACCTTCAGTTGTTACAAGATGCATGCGTATTCAATTTCCGGCATTATGAGATTCAGTCCTATTGATTAGCTAGACATATTGGGATTAAGTTCTTATGGACCGGAAGCGGTAAATCCCATCAATACCACGGGTTTTACCATAACGGCAGACGGATTGGTGATCGCAGTAACCAGAATCACCACGCTTGGCTCGCTTGATGATAGCAGTAAAGGTGTAAATAACACACAGAAGGAAGCTGCCCTTCTTCTGGTGAAATCCCTTAGTTGGCTTTTACGACATCCATGGGCTGAGTTAGAGGGGTCGATTCTCAAGCCGCAACCGCCACGGAAAAGGCACACCTAAATATCCATAAAATACATTCTCCATACATGTAATAAACGTGAATGCGTCTGTTTGTTTGTTACTTTTTCGAATAATTTTCTTGATGAAATTTTGCGTGGATTATCATAACGCCATAGGAAGGAACATAGAATATTTTTAATTTGGGTACATACCATGCAGGCAAAACCGCGGTCACCCTTGACTATGATGAAACAGAGAGACTTTTAGCAATCCTATCGTGAATCTCAATAACTTTTCTGTTTGTTTCCCATCTATGTTCTTTATTCCTACTATTATCCAAATAACGCATGCACACTCAAATACACGTGTGTGTGAATTTGAGTTGATACACCCTTTCTCTCAAAAACATACACACACACACACACTCACACACACCCTTTCACTGTCATACTCAGTCATTTAGTTTTTTAATTTGGTTTTGCCCTGTAAGTAGTGCAAGTCTTTTGGTAGTTCTTTAAATAGTCTCCCACGGCACAAGCTAGCCCTAGTGAGGGGTCCTCTAGTAATTGTTTAACTAATTTAAACTTGGCAATACTGTAATTTTAATTTCAATTCTTAATTTGAAATGTAAGCCTTTAAAGCCTTTACCAATAATTGCTAATCGATCATTGATTTAGCAGAGAAAGTCAGTCTTCGCTGATGTTATGACGGTCGTATTGATCGACAAAAAAAAGATACCAAATGGTTCTAAGCTGTAAAAACACAGTATTTGTATCGCTTGATGTTATTTATGTGTACAGTAAATTGTTAATTCGTTAATTCATTAATTCATGCCTAGCGGAACACTCATTGTGTGAGAGGCAGAAGTCAAGGAGTAACTGATGAGTCACCTCTTTACCCGGATTCCTCAAAAGGCTTATAACAATGGGTTATATTTTTTGATAGCATGTATGTATAACCATCTCTGTGGTCTAGTGGTTCAACCTACCGATTTCAGATCCAGATGTCCCGGGTTCGATCCCCTGATGGAGTACAAAATTGTGCTTGGTTTGGTTGGTGGTAGGTCTTTGTTTAAGTTTGCCTAGCTACCACCATCTTACCTAATTCTGTCGCCATTGTAACAATTCTATAATGCTGTGTTCCAGCATTTAGAGGTAAGATGAAGTAGAAGCGAGTTCCTCAGTTTGTTGAGGATTCCGGGTGAAGTGCGCCTCCACCTTCGGCCTTAACTTTTAACCAGGTGAGATGAACGCCAAGCACTTCCCAAATGTAATATAAACAAAATTACTAGCACACTCTACAGCCCAAACATGGTTAGTACAAGTTTTGAAATATGTCATAGAATATATCTATCTACAAGACTCTGACAAAGGTGTCCTACGAGTATATACCTTAGATGCATCAGATTTTATCTAGAAAGATACAATGACAAAGTGTCACCGCTGGCTTAACATTATAAAACAAAAAAAAACTATTTTATATGTAGCTCTTGTAAACGACGCTTATTCACCATTTAAATTGGAGCCCGACAGTGATTTTTTTTGTGTAACAACACAACAGATGAGATGAAGCCAAGCTTCATCTCATCTGGCTACACGTTGAGATAAGGCCGAAGGTGGAAGCGCACTGGTCCACTCTTCCCCCTAATTGCTTGCGGCGCAAATTATAAATTCATTAGGAGGCCCAAAGGCTACTAGGTTTAAATGTATCATGTTTTGTGGGCTAAGGAAGTATTTGCAGGCTGTAAATCAAACTTAGTACATCTCCTTAATAGGACTTTCTAATAAGTTATATAATAATATATATGATTTTGTGGGATGTTTAACTGTTTGTGTAATTTAGTGCCCTCTTTCCGAGTCAAATCATTGTCGTTAGGTAATTTCATCACAAACCGATAGGCACTATCGTCCGATATGTAAAATTTTATGAAGGTCAAATTGAAGTCCTTTTTTTTCATTCTATAAATAAATAGTTAAAGGAGTAGTTTATTCTGTTTAATAAAGAATTACTTTTAACAAAGTGCTTAAGTTTTAAGGGTTTTTAAGATTAAAAGTCACATTATTACCTGACCAAATTTCATCCGAACTCGTTAAGCAGTGCGAGGGTAAGTGAGTGACAAACATATTTGAAATTTTGGTCATTCCACATAAAAATTGCATTCTTCCGTTATGAATTACAATTCATCACGGAAGAATGCAGTTATTATGTGTAAATCCAGGAAATAAACTATCTTCAAACTAAATTTCATCCAAATCCAACTAGCCGTTTAGGCGTAAAAGAGTAACAAACATACAAACATACACACAAACTTGCGCTTTCATAATATTATTATGAAAAGCACTATTTTATATAATATTTGATTAACATTAAATTTTACGAAAAAGTTAAGCCATGCCAACCTAGATTAATTTGCATGCAAACTTAGATATCCAATTATAGCTGCATAAGTTATATTAAATTGTATATGCCATTTTGCAATGAACGACAAACTACTCTACAAACATTGCAATGCAAACAATTCATAAAGCTCTCGATTCTATAAATAGACAAAAAACATTCCGACAGTTGCTCGATTTCTTGCTCGTACCGAATGTCATACAACTCCATCCATACAAGTGCCGTGGTGAGAGTACACCCATGAAATCAGTGCCGGTATGGCACGGGGGCGGCGCGCGAGGCCACGCCTTCGGCCCGCCTCCCACGCGGCGATTCTTGTGATTTACTTGACTTGTTCACATCATGTCCTTATATTCATCAGTGTAGTACTTTGTTGTTCTTCAATAAACTAGCTACCTTTCTTCAAGAAATTTTGATAACTAGTGAAACGCCCGGGAATTAATTCTCATCTTCTCGTGAAATTTTCTGAAACTTTTTTTTTCATGCACCTCTTGGGGACAGACTCACTGTTACACCATTTTGTCATATCATTGTGGAACAGAAGCATTTTTTTTTTCATAGTTCACTTTATCCGCCTCTGTGGTCAAGTGGTTCGCGCACCGGTGTCACATCCAGAGGATCAATCCCCAGGGGGGTAAAATAATATGCTTGGTTTGATTAGTGGAAGGAGTTCGTTCACGACCTCCAGCCTAACTACCACCATCTTACCTGTCGGTATTGCTATAACAAAAATACTTAATGGTTTCGTTTCTGTATTTAGAGGAAAGATAGCAAAATTTTCAGTCTGCTGAGGAACTGCGCTGTCGGCGCGTCCAGATTTATTCTCAAGAATTTTGAATTTTAATGAACAAATAAAGCAACGCTTACAATTAAGTCTTCAGGAGCTCTGGTTTGGGCTGTGTGTAGACTGTCACTCGGCTGTTTATACATACAGCCTCCTCCAAAGATGGAGGATTTGACCATGTCACCACGCTTGGCAGTGGGATTGGTAATTACAGAAAAGTTTAGATAATACACATAAAGAAGCTGCTGCTCTCTTTCTGGTGAGATCTCTAAGTCGGCTTTTACGAAATCCATGGGCTGAGTTGAAGGGTCCGATTCTTAAGCCGCATTTGCCACGGTATAATAATTGCAAGTTGGTATAATTGGAGAGGACAATCAGCGATACTCCATAGATATTAACATTGTGAAAAAGAGCCCTGTCTTGACATACCTACCTTCCATATTTATTTGTATACCTACTACTGAATGTAATAAACATATAAAATAGCGGCATTTGCTGCACCGTAGCCTTTTTATTTTATTTTAAATAAGTATGCTTATGACTACAAGGCTCGATGATGAAGATGTTTACGGTGGATCTAGCCTTTCTAGAATCTGACAATTAAAGGCACTGGCATTTCCGTGCACTGACGGAACACAGGGACCTGCTTGGCGCCGGACCGTAGCAGGAGAGTGATTCCAAGCCAGGCAAAACTTTACGCAATAAACCAACCTTTAGTAACAGCAACAATATTAGTAATAGCTACAAAGTAGCAAATCCTGACTTAAGCGGTATTGTACATGACGAGCGCCATCTGTCATCTTAGTAGTCAAAACAAAATAGCCCGAAGAATAGCCCGAGTTAGGTCGGTCGTGTTTCGCTGTATGAAATGAGGTACGTTAGTATTTTATTATCTGTGGTAATAGGATCATTCAGCCAAAACCCATGGCTTCAGACCAACGATTCCATTACCTGGGATAGACTAGGATGTAGATCCCACACACCACGTTTCGCCTCTACCTTTATCATTTATATTGGTAAGGAAAGGAACTCCTTGTCTGCTTTTCCGCACGAGTACTTGAAGAGTCTTGCAGTATTTCCAAGTCCAGAGTGAATAGGGTCCTTTTTGACAAGCGTGCTCCACCTTAGGTTACATTTTTTCTTGTTTATCAGGTAAACTGGTGGTCAACGCTTCGCTATCACCAATAAAAATAGGAAAAACCCACTGCAAATTCAAATTCAAATGTCGGTATTTGTATTCAGTGGTAAGTACTAGGTTTGTATTTTCAGATGAACGTTTCCACTTGATATTAAACGTTTTGTTTATATTTTCATTATTTATTTGGGTTTCTCTCGAAAACTTCTGATGAAGATTCCGGAAACGCGATTCTTAACTCGGCAACTCTAAAAGCTAAAAAAGTAAGTAAGCTGAAATACGTAAGTTGGCTGAAGAGCTTTTGAAGAAGATTTATAGAAATAGCGAGGGTAGCGTTGAAATCTATCGGATTCTAGGTCAAATCCGAAAAAATGATGTTTCCTATCCAAAAACTTGCCGATTTTTTGAGAATTGCTACACTCATGGTCATGGACAGACTAGTGCAGGTTGGTCTTGAGGGAATTCCGATGGGGTGTCCGATTGTATCAACCATCCGTTGAAGTTATATCAAATTAATGAAATTACATACATGATAATGTTAAGATCAAATAGTTAGAGATTACTTGCGTCAAAGTTTAAATACTTTTTTCGGCTTTTGTCTTTACAATTTGCACTATTCACGTTTTCGTAGTCAAGTCTAATAAAAAAACTGCTATTAGATTTATATCGAGCGCTAACGAGTTTAGCTATTTAGATTCTCTGTTTTTTTACGTTAATATGGTACCTATATTATGCAAAAGTAAATTAATCTATGACATAGTAACTGAGAATGTTTTTTTATCAAAAATGTCTTTAGTCGCTTCGACGACAACTTTTTTCAACTGTACACGTTTTCGTACGAAGAGCAGCGCGTCTTTTCGTAGAAAAAAGTAGCTTTTTACTAGAAGGTTATCTATTTCAATTTTCTAAAAATTTAAGTCAAATAGCCCACCAACGGAATCCTAATAAGGCTGGTCCATCCGTCATTCCGTCCAACCATAGTAGGACACTATGGACCTTTAGCTTTTGAACCGTAATAGGAAGCCAGTTGCAATATTCAAAGAAATCATGATGTAGATATTCCGTGAAATCAGCTAACATACGGCGGACTAATTAAAATATAATTTAACAAATCGGCCAAGTGCGAGTCGTATACGTACACCGAGGGCTCTGAAACACTTTGCAAGGTTACGAATTGGTTCATTGTAATCTCAATGACCCTGTAATTTCACCAGTCACCTTTTCAAACTGGCTTACGAAATTCTGCATGATGGTAGAAATAGGTATGCTCTTACTATTAGTTGACAGTTTTTTCAGTAAGGCCACATGGAGCTTAGAACAAAGAACCAGTATGTTTTTATTATTAAAGTCGCTTTTATAAAACTAATGCATGTGGGATTGCGGTTACCGACAGGTGTGCCAGGTCGTCGACTTTACTTATACCATGTGTCATATAAACCCGGGGAAACACGCACTCTCCCTTCTCAGTAATAAAATCGAAAATTCTCTGGCAAGATACGTATCGGCTTCAGTTAAGGCTCTATGCAGTGAGCAGAATAGGGTGTAGTTAGTATGGTTTACTGGGTATCATTACACTGTAAACTTGTTTTAGTAAATTGAATTCGGGAAATAATTAATCAGGGTAAAGAACGTTGTCAATATTTTGATTGAGCACCGGGTTATGGAAGATATTACTTTTATCAATAAGCAAAAAAACGCACTCATAATATACGACGTGTTATGAATGCGGTTTTTCTTGTATTTTATATGTGCTTTACCGTTTATTTTGTGATAAGCTTAATATTTTAATCAGATAAAATAAATCAGTATTTAAATGTTACTAAACTTGTAGCACAACGCCATCTAGCCCTAAACTAACCAACTATGAAATATGAAATAGCTTGTAATTCTTTATTTCACGCATAGTTATGATATAAACATTTCATAGGAAAACATATATACAGAGGCGAGCTTAAACCTTCAAGAGTTTTCTACCAGCAAACATTTGAGAGAGAGAGGTGATACTCTGAAAAGGTAGAAAAGTGTACCTACTTGAATTGAAGTAAAATTTTAATGGATAAACGTAATATAAAAGTTTACCTACACATATAAGGCAAACTTATTATATACCCGCCTTTGTGGTCTAGTGGTTCAACCCACCGATTTCAGATCCAGAGGTCCCGGGTTCGATCCCCGTGGGGAGTACAATAGTGCTTGGTTTGGTTGGTGGTAGGATTTTGTTTAAGTCCGCCTGGCTAGCTACCACCATCTTACCTAATTCTGTCGCCACAAAAAACTGATAGAAAAAAAAATTATAAATGAGTTTTTATAATGAGTTATAAATTTATAAATTTATAAATATTCCCCGCGAACCTGTTGAATACCTACATAAAAATATAATGCAGGAGTATCGCATTAAATTTTTATGTTCTGTGCAGAGTACATTTTTTGACATTTTGTAACATCATCAGACCTATATCACCAATGTAAATTTATCAAGATCAGCCTATTCTGCTAAGATCATATTTTGGTCCAAATTTTTACCTCCACCATCATTCAGTATGTATGCTCGGCTTTTGGTAATTGACCTTATTATGTTTCTCAAGTTTATGTACACTAAAAATGACTTTTAGTAAATCTTAACGTTTTTGGTAACCAAAAAATTCGCTTTACATCCAAGCTACATGTATACTAATTATTATTATATTATCAGTATTATTTATGTAAATAAATTTTCATATCGGTCCCCGAACCGGAGCTTGGCTCGTTAAGATTCAGTCAGTTATGAAACCGATATGTCAACAATCGAAACGTTAATTAATCTAAAAATTGTTGCAATCATAGGTAATGGTCAATTTCACATTATTCGATTGATGATTTAATTTGAGGCAAGTTACCTAAATCCGTAAAACACGTGCCTAAGTCTGAGAAACTATCTTATCTCATCTGTACAACAATGACAGCGAGTGTTTCACACCCAGCGAGTTAGGTATGAGGCCTCTTATCGTTGACACTATTACTCTCTCTGTGCTCATTAAAATATTCCAAAACATAAAAATGAACTGTAAAAATATTTTACATCTAACAAAACTATATCTACACTATTGGCTTATTCTGATAATTGGAGCTAGTTTTACAAAATCTCTACTAAAAGACATGAAGGAAAATACAAACTATGGAAACTTAGGTAAGCTTTTAATTGTTTAATTTTAACAATACAGATTTTACTTTGAAATTCAGGGATAAACAGGTGAAAACGACATTTGAAATCACCTGTATTACAGACCAAATTCTACACATTTTCTGAAATGTCTCTGTAAATTCGCCGTTATCTCTACAATATGTCATATTTATTATTATAATGTGTAGCATTAATAAACTTTCCCAAAAGTTTGTAATGTTTTTCTGTTTTTGACAGCTTACAAATTTTAATATGTTGCCAAATTAAAGAGGTGCTAAAACTAAGAAATGGTTATAAAACAGAGCTTTTTGAAAAAAAACAGGATAAGCTTCTGTCCATAATTTTCTTATGCTAATACGCTTTGTTATAAGAAATTATGTCCAAAAAGAAGCAACCGGATATCTTTTTAAAATAGAAAAGGAAACAATGCCCGATTTTTTACCTATAAAGCGTAAAAAACGCATAAGATTAGGCTGTAAAAGCTGCAGGTAGGCATCAGGTGCGCGCGAGTTGCGAGCTTCTAACAAACTGCGGCTGTCGGGCGGCGCGCGCCTAGCAGGTGCCGCCTTTGGAGGGGGCATCTTATTCCAACATCTTACAACACAACCTACACTATCACACAACACTCTTATATCTATGCGGTTAAGGTTGAGAATTGGATGGAAGATTTGCATAAGTAAAGTTGTAGGGCTTTACTCCTCTCCTTTTTATCGAACAAAAAATGAACTGTAAACGCGATCACGGCCGCAACTAAGGTCAATGTTAGCGCTTCCTTCAGTGCACGCTGAGAGACAATCGCGCGCGCATCCCTAGCGTGAACTACTGAAAGTATTGTACTGGCCGGTATTTCACGAAAAAAAAAACTTTGTCGATTGTATCATGTGTGTGCGGGCTGAACTTTGAGGTTCTGATTTTAAAATTAGTGATGGACATTTTCAATCTTTGATTTTGGTGACTTTTAAATATGGAGACTCTAGTTTTGATTCCACAAGAGTTGAGCCTGGCTCTTAGGCCTGGAGGTGCCAGGGGGAAGGAAGCTTCAGTCAGCGTCTGGTCATCGATAGAAATCCCGAGGGGAGCTGCTTTGTACCCGTTTCAAGGAACTATCAGGATTGATAAGCTTCACGTATATAGCTACGTGCCTGATCATGACGTGAGTGCATTTTCCCAATTTTTTAATAACCGGTCAATAGCAAATCTGTTGTTGATTTACGTTTTAATCCCAAACAAAGTACTACCCAGGTAACACTGTCTGCGTAACGTGTTATAATTAAGGAGTAGTTGTGTTTTAGAATAACCGCCTGTGCCATACCTATCTCTCCTGGTCTACCCACTGGTGAGAAGGATCTGATGTTATTACAGTTTTATTAATTTTTCACTACTAGGGGGGATACTTTTCCTCTCATCTCCACCAGTATTAAAAACATGTTAGTGTTTCTTTAAATGTTTTGCTTTATCGTAAGAATAATTAATTAGATTTGTATAGTATAGTACAAGTGACTTTAAACTCTAATTTTAATTGTCAAAATTAACGAGTTTGGTAAGAAAAAAAAATGTGAGCTACGATTGACGACATTAATACGAATCAAATATAAAAATTTCTGTTTACTACAGTGCTACAAAATAAAAAATCCTTGTCTTTAGTCTAGCGTTCTAGTTCTAACTCTATGTCAACATAATAATATGTACGATATAAATTTTCACGATGTTTCGATGATTTGTGTGGGTATATAATTCATAATCGTAAAAGTTAAAAGTATATAATTTAACAATGGAATCGGAATGATAAGTTTCTGATAAAATTATGAATATGTCATGTTGACATTATGATAGAAATTACAACTTAAATAGTTTTTACTAATTCGTTTATTGTGACAAAGTAAAAGGTATAGGTAACATTTGATTTAAAATGTATTTTAATCACTTGTTGAAAAAAATGTATTAAGTCAAGAAGTAAATCTTAAATCTCCTGTTTGCTATGAACCTAATAGTCGAAGTTTTATAAAAGGTCACTCAATCACTCAATCACTATTGTGATTCGCATACTGTTTAAATAGTTTAGTGATGAGCCATTTATATGACTATGCCCTATTTTTTATACATATTAATAAAAAATAATCCAAAAATCTTGGAAAAAAATGTAATAAAATACAAATTATTGTGAAGTGAACGTGTATCACCCATTGTTTTCTCTGAGAACTAAGATCCATGTTATTTGTATGAGTTATACAGCGGTCAATCATTATCAGATTCACGTACAAAAAATTAATCAGTGTATATAGGTATTATCCAAGTTAATATATTACTGCTTTTAATTAATATGGGAAAACATTTTCATACAATAAATATACCTAATTTAAATTAAAAAAAACGTCATAAGGCAAACTAGGTACAGTTCAATTTTATTGTGAAAATTATTTCAATGAAGTAACCAAACGTAACTCTGAATTAGGATAGTTATTTATTACAATCATAACTACATTTTATTAAATAAAACGGGTCTTAATCGCGCATACTAGGTATTTACAACTGTATTTCAAAATTATGATTGCGTTTTTCGGTATTTCCTAATCAACGTTTTTTCAAATACTATTTGAGACATATCTGGAAACTAGAAAAGGATAAATTCGATAATGAGACCAATATAATTTAACAAAATATATCGATGAAGGTAGAGTACCTACTTTGCTTAAAATATACAATTCTTAGCATACCATTTTCAGGCTTAAAATATTTTTTTGGTGATACATTTATATTATAATAAATAATTAAAAATTAACGATGCTTTTAGCGGACTTCGTTCTCGTCATTCTGAATAATCCTGAAAGCCTTCCCGTACACTCTTTTTCCTTTTCTTTCTTCACGGTTGATTGTTCCTAGTATGAAACGAATGGTTTTACCCACGCTTTACCCACGCTTTACCCACGCTTTACCCACGTTATGACAAGCCACAACATGGTTTCTAAATAAACCTTCTGTATAGTTTTATTTTATTTTGATTTTATCGTATGACGGGAAAGCGCTTGGCCTTCATCTCACCTGGTTACAAGTTGAGATAAGGCCGAAGATGGAGGCGTACTTCACACGGAATCCTCAACAAACTGAGGAACTGGCTATCTTACCTCTAAATGCCGGAACACAACAATTTTAGAATTGCTATTATGGCGACAGAATTAGGTAATATAAAAATGTAATGTAAAATGTAAATGTAAAAAGACTCCCGTTTCCGCACTTAGACTCCTAAGTGGTCCATTGTGCGTGAGGAATGTCCGGCTAGTGTAGCCAGCCTAACTCCGACCAGAAGCGCAGAATACTCCTGGGGTCCTCGCAGGCTTCACAGAGTGACCTCGGGTTGTTGAGGATTTCCTTGCGTTGTGCTGTTACTCCCACACATTCCAGGACTACATGGGCAGCTGATTCCTCTTCGGTTAGACACCCTCTGCATAGGGGGCTGTCCGTTGCTCCAGTGGTGCACAAGTGTTTATTTAGTGGGCAGTGGCCCGTTAGTGTCCCCACTATGATTCTGAGATCTTGTCTCTTAAGGTTTAGGAGTCGTCGTGTCAGTTTTGGTGAATAAGTCGGTAGTGCTGCTCTGGCCTGTCGACATTCAGTAGTAGAGTTGGTCCAGCGTTCGGTGTGTAGGTCCCGGGTGTGAAGCCTTATCCATGTGCGGATCTGTGAGAATGGCAGGGGGAGGGACGGAGACGGGCCTTCTGTGGTGGTTTCCGACCCTCTCCTAGCCAGTTCATCGGCGGCGTCATTGCCCAGTGACCCGCTGTGTCCCTTAATCCATTGAAGGGTCACCTTGTTCTTAGTGGCGGCATTAGGTAATATAGTGGTAGCTAGCCCGGCGGACTTAAACAAAGTCCTACTACTACCAAGCACAATATCGCACTACCGCTGGGGATCGAACCCGGGACCTCTGTATCTTAAATCGGTGTGATGAACCACTAGACCACAAGGGCGGTAAAAAGTATGTACCATTTATAGTACCTAGGGCCGACGGCCAAGCGTGCCTTCCAAAGCATATCATCTTACTTACTGGACAATCAGGTGATTCAAGCATGCAAAGTCCTAACCTAACTGTTCGATACCTAGAGGAGTACATTAGTGTGCATGGTTTGGTTGGTGGTAGGATTTTGATTATTCCGCCTGGCTATCTACTACCATCTTACCTTAGAAAGCCAGTTCCATAGACTGATGAAGATTCCGAACAAAATGCGCTTCCATTTTCGACCGGCATAATAGGCCAATCACTCCACCATCGTAGACGATGAAACCTGTGAGTTATTTATCCTCCTGTGAGTTATTTATCCTCCTGTGAGTTAACATCCTGTGAGTTAAGAGCCATATGCCCTGTAGCTAGACCGATGACGAGTAAAGACAAGTAGTATGAGACCCCAGGAGGTGTTGCCTCTAAACTAAAAATAAAGCAACCCTAATAAAATCATGTCGATAAGACCTTTCTAAGACCCTGGTTGAGCGAAAGAGTACCCTTAAGGCTATGTATTGATAGTCAGTCTAGTTAATCAAGTACATTAAGTATTATGTATCTGGATTACCAGTTAATTTTAATTGAAATATCAGAGTCATTAAATTGAAATTGAAATTGAATAATTATCCGCCGGGTAGGTAAAGTTCTCACATACTGGCGGCCGCGGGGTGTCGTTGGATGGAGGCGGATCAAGATCACCATCAATGGCGTCGGTCCGGGAAGGCCTATTTTCAGTGGACGATGATGACTTGATGTAACAGAACTATATTTATCTCAGCACTATACTTACGCTGTTCCATAAACGTATTTGTTTTTTGTAACATAACCTTAAACAAACAAAGCATAGAAATATTCAATCGATTCAAACCGCAATCATGGTTCTGTTAGAACTAATAGAAAGCATAGATGATGTAAAAGTATCTATGAAAATAGTACAGAATAGTGCTTAAGTTACTATTACAACACTCCAGAGGTAGGAGTAGTAATAGCTGAGGCGCTATCCCTCACGTAGGCAATCGGTTGCCAACTAGATGATGTTTTTACATCAATGAAACAAAAACCTATATCATAACGAAAACCGCGTAATTTAGGCTTACCGCCTTATGCGCTACGTGCCGGGTGGTAAAAGTATCATTTCCCGTTTTGTGAAATTATCTTGTCGTAAAAAGCTTTGAGTTTTGTTTGTTTTCTTTATTATGTTCACGATATTATTGTCACCATGTGCTGCATTGTTTTGGAAATGTTTTTATTTGCATGTAAAAACAAAAAAGTGGCTTAATTTATTTAAAAAAGAAAGACTCGGTACTTTGTTCCCACTATGCCGTACGAATTTAATAAAATTCCGGTCACCCCTTAGAACATTTCTATATTATTTTATAGTGCAGAAGTGTAGGAGACACTACAGAAAGAAGCTTGTCTGAGAATTTAAAGGTTGAGGCTATGGCTTCAGTGTCAATCACTCACGTTTACGATGATTTATATATTCAGATACTATATCTCAAAAAATATTCACACAAAATGTATAATTCAACTTACTATATACAAAGGAAGCTGTCGCGTTAACTAAGGATCTTTACAAAGAGTCTACAGGTAGCGCAGCTGATCAAGACCAGCACTAGACGGAAGGGTGCCCAAGACACTGGCTGCATTGCCATGCTATGATAATTATCTGTCCTAAAAGAGCCAGCCCCAGGGTTATGCCTCAATCATAGGCCCTGCAACATAAACCTGGAGGGCACCCGATTCCATGGATCCAATGACTCAACCTCACAAGGCTCAAATAAGTAAACTCTGTATAATTTTTACTACCTGTATTTTCCTGTAAAAACTGATAGTCTAATTACCTGTCCAATTTCGCTGCTGCGATACAAATAATTTAAGAGCTAAGTATCACATAAAATGTATAAACGACTTGCGGATATCGTAATCTACTTACACTGAGTCTATTTTGAGCAAACTTAATGGACATCTCTTTCTAATTATTTAAAAGATATCGCTCGAGGCGCATATGAGCCGGAAGTAATCGTATCAAGTTAAGTTCAGATGTAAGTATAGACAAACACTTTCACCGTGATTTAACTGGTTTGCAAGTGCAGCTGGAGGCGCGAGTGAGGTGTGTTTATACTCCTCTTAAACATCCTTCTTAATACATAATATTCTGCAATAGCAGAAGAAAAAAAAAACTTGAAACATAATATATCGAAACATTTTGTTTACCTCTTTCACTCACTTCCATCAGTCATACTCTTTATCTGTCCCTTTCATACACAAGTCATCTCCTTATATTATTTATTTGTTATACAGAGAAGCGCTTTGCCTTCATCTCACCTAGTTGGATGGGCACTTCACCTAGAATCTTTAACAGATATAGCTGGCTATCTAACCTCTTAATGCCGGGAAACAATTTAGAATTGATGTTATGTCCACAGACTTTGGTAAGACTTTGGAGTTAGACAAAGTCTTTCCACCAACCAAACCAAGCACAAATTTGTACTCCCCTGAGGATCAAGCCAAAAACCTCTGACAGAGGCGGTATAGGCTCTCACAATAGGGTACAGGTAAGCTGTCCTTTAGATTATAATGACACGGAACAAGGAAAACGAACTATGTTTCGACCAATCCTTGCGAAGGCATTACACAGTGATGTCTAAATTCCCAACACCTCTACTGCGATCACTTATAGGTATGCCTGCCGAGCTTAGTGATTATGCCAAAACCTTTTAGTTATTTAGGGAGGCCCTGTCCAACAGTGGACATTAATGGGTTGTTGAAACTGATGCTGTTATAATATTTTATCAGTATAGATGATTCATTTACCTTCGTTAGACGATCATTTATTTTAATACATAGGTCTGGTGCAAGAGTAATATCCATAGCGGAATCTTGCTGAATTATGAGTGTCTGTGTTAATTTTAGCAATTGACCTGCCTTCTTTTTTTACAATCTGAAAAAACAAAAAAGACATTTATATAGGTCGAGAAAAAATCGAATTGGCGTCAGTTGGTATGACTTTTTACTAAATTTGACAACGGTATCTCTTACATGTTGTTGCTGTATCTGGAAGATTTTAAAGCGATTTCTAAGCGACTTCTTTTATGTCTCGTATTTTACAGCTCTCGCTGCCTTGTGTTTCTCTCACCGGTGTCAGTTTCAGAGGTTCCAGGTTCAATCCTCACGGGTAGAACCTTGGTAGAACCTGTCAGGCTACCACCATCTTACCTAATCTTGTCGCCTTAACAACTACATATTTTTTTTTGAATGTTCTGGCATTTAAAGCTAAGATAGCCAGCTTTAAACTGTTGAGGATTTCGGGTGAAGTGCGTTTCCACCTTCGGTGTTAGCAACAACCTTCTCCATTATTCGCTTTCAGTCCACAGCTTCGACCACACAAACTAGTAGCTTTTTGTGGCTTTCAACGCACGTGCCGCGCCCGCTCACTACCAGAGCACTTTTGTTCGGTACAAGAGGCTAATTACAATTGTTTCGTGTATTTTGACAGTGGCTATTTATTATTCATACTCATTTATTGGAGCGTAAAACTTGGTAATTACAGAAATTAAATGGCGATGATGGACGCGGGCGATTTAGTAGCTACAAAAGGGCTGAAACGAGAGAAAGCCTTTTTTGATTTTGAACTATGGATGCCAGCGTTAGCGTACCTCTGAACTAAGTTTTGATATGAGTTCTCTCATATCAAAACTAAGTTTTGATATGAGTTCTCTCATATCAAAACTTAGTTCGGAATCAAAAATCAAAACTCTTGTCAGATTTGTGTTCTATCACCTGCAATAATATGAATACCTACACTTTATTATTTAATGTAATATCTACACTTTATTATCATGACGTAATTTCTTCTTCACGTCTGGTAAATAGGTATTGTCATTACTCTTATATTAAAGCTTGATAGATATATGATACTTGAATTAATTTCAAAAGTCAAATATTTTTATATAAGGATCCCTTTGAAACGTCAAAATTAATAACATGTCAATCAGATGTAGAAACAATATAATTTTCAAAATGATGAAGTGAATCCTGACAAGATTTCTCTATAATGTATACTTATGTTCCATCTCCTACTCTAGCTAGACTGATTTATATGATGATAATTTGTAAGTTTACCCTGGATGGATAAGATTAACAATAATTATTGTACCTACCCGTTAGGTGGCGCTACAATTATCATAAAATGACAGGAACGCAGTTTACGCGTGTTTTACTAGTACTAAGTACTTACATTCCTAATTTTGGAATTCAAATAGAAGCTCAAACTACGTAAGGACATTTTATTTGCTTTCAAAACGGTTTTTTTTTATTCTACAACGGGTAAGCACTTGGCCTTCGTCTCACCTGGTTACAAGTTGAGATAAGAACGAAGGTGGAGGCGCACTTCACCCGGTATCTTCAACAAACTGAGGAGCATGCTATCTTACCTCTAAATGTCGGAGCACAACAATTTTAGAATTGTTGTTATGGCGACAAAATTAGGTAAGATGGTACTTAATAAAATTTTGCATAATTACATGAAGCGATATAAATAAACAAATGTGAGTGAGCACGATCGTAACTAGTATCACTTTCCTCACTTCCGTCATACTACAATGACACCCATAGCTCCATTCAAGTGCATGTAGGAAAAAAATCGTGTGACGCAATGTATCGCAACAGGTGAAACACCTAATTATCTCATCAGTAATGGGTAAACTTTCGCTTTTGTGTTGGAACAATGCATACTCTCTTCTATTCTTCGGGTTTTTACTCGGGGTTTGTGACCGCGGGTTATGAGTTTGACTTGTTTTTCCGCGTTCAATAAAGTGTTCAAGATCATTTCAGTTAGCCCATGCTAACTGAAATTATCTTAATACCTGTCTTGACACATCTCTATCCTCTCATGGTACTTGAAAGCAATTCTTTCAAGTACCAAGAAAGAAAAAAGAACTGAAGACTAGATAAATCTTTCCGTAATCTCAAATTACAAGATTTGCTTAGTTTGGGGCTAGATGGCTGTGTAAAATTAATATTCCGAGGGCTGGCTCTGATTTGGACCAGCGAATTAGCATAGCTATTCAGTGTGGCAATACAGTATCTTGGGCACACTTTCGTCTAGTACTGGTCTGGAATAGTTGGGTTACCTCTATGTAGCATTAAGGTAGAATAACAGAATTAAGAATTACAGAAAAAACTTTAGTCGAAGGCCAGCTGACACGTTCATAATAACACTGGCCTGTTGACCATTTCAAAAAATTACTCATGTTGTCTTATGTCGAAACATTACAGTGCCATTTTACAACCACACAAAATTAAATGGTTATCGCCTCCACCGTCTGCTGTTATGCTACAAATTGTCTAATTGGACGAAAGAAGACTTCAAGGAATGAAAACTAATTAAATGTACAAAACTATTTTAGTATTGTACAAAAGTATAAACCCATGAAAGAAGACCTATTTTTTTAAAACCAGCAGCTGAATAAGTATTGTCGTTGATAGATTTACGCTCGCCCGGTGTTCATTTAAATGTCTTCATGATGTTTTATGGGTCAGCACTGATGAACGTTTTTTATTCGTGTCGTTCATTGAGGGGCCTTTGATCTAGATCTTTGACCGCTATGGATGGAGTTTTTGATGACATACTTTAGTAAGATTTTGGCACCTAAGAAGTTGAAAAATAAATCAGCCAGTGCGGCACCGAGGGTTCAAGCCCACGTTTCATTTGCAAAAAATGACGTTCCCTATGTGGATTATATTTGGATTATTTGTTGCTATAAGGGCAACAAATATACACTCTGTGGCAACGTCAATTGTCTATCTATCACAGTTCATGAGATACAGCGCACTGACAGACACACGGACGGACGGAAGATCAGTTGAAGTCATATACCTTCACCGACCAATATGCCCATGACTCTGCTTTAGGTGTCCTGACTTCACCACTTCATAAAGGCTGAAGATGTAGTGGAGTATGTGAGGTAGAAGAAGAAGTTCTTACTGAGGATCGAGCAGTTGGAATCTCGCCACGATGATTTCAAATCGTTTGTGTTGCGAGTCCAAACTGAAAATCTATCGATTTTCAATAAAAAATAACTTTGGCCGAAAGGTGTTGTGTTTAGAAGGTATCACGGATGATTACTAAACACACCACTAGTAAGTCACATACAGACGTTTCTTGCCTATAAATAGTTATGGTATAGTTACTTATGTATGTAAGTTTTGTATACATTAGTATGGGCCGTAGACTAAGTTAGAATAAGATTGTAACTTTTCCATTGTAGCCTGAAATACGGTTATATGTATTATAATTGTAATAGTCAAAATAGTAATTTACTTCATTTTTAAACATATAACATGCACTCAGATACGTCAAATCAAAATAGGTAGTCTAGACAGAGTATAAATAAAAACAAAGAATAGGAAGGTTCCGTACAGCACACAGCACTCAACCAATTTACAAGGTAAGTATACAAACCATTATAGTCACTAAATATAAAAATAAAATATTATTACAGGACATTCATTTCACACAGCGCCATCTATAGCTAAGCACAGCTTGTAAAATGGGAATTAGATTACGGATAGAATACTAAAATATTTTTTTGTTGTAAATAAATACGATTGCGACACAATTGTTTAATAACTTACTAATTAATTTATGTTTACTGTCGTTAAAAATTACCGATTTATTGTTCAATGTCAGATGGTATTTTATTATACAATTAGTTGGAGTTTAAGTACGTTAAAGTTAGTAATTTCAATAGAATGGAAACCGAAGTTTAATAATATACATTTTTACGTTAAATTGTATGTTCGTTATTTCTTTGTTTTGGTAAAGTATCTAACTGTCAGAACATCAGCTTGAGTTTTATTTAAATACTTAAATTTAGCCGGTGCGACAATCAATCTTTAAATTATCTACAAATTAAGATACTCAAGATTCTGTGTTGAATTAAAAGCAAAAATGTTATTTCCAGTCCAATGTGCTTATTCTAATGAACGAATACTTGACTATCGATCTAGAGAACAAGTGCTTGACTATCAATCTAAGAAATTTACTCACAATATGCCGAAAGGGTATTTTGCTTGTAGTTATAAGATTGAAAAAGGAAAAGACATTGTGTACAGAATTTCTGTTGCTAATAATTTGCCCTTTAAGATGCATTTAGCATAAAAGCTGTGTGCATAATCTTAAGTTCTTAAAGGCTTAGTGCAGCTCGAGTAAAGCACTTCGGAACAAGTTTAAGATAAGCAAGTCCACTATCATTAAAAATACAATCATACAAGCATCCATAAACTGTGAACTATAAATATCTCATCGCGTTTGCATAATACAATAACACATCAGCACAGGTTTATGAGAAACTTGCAATCATAGACTTCATCTAGGTATGCGCTTTGTGATAAACGACAAGCGGTTTGTGCCTGTCATAATTTTATCTATGTCAAAGTAGGTACAAACAAAGAATTTGGATGCTAAAATTATCTACACTTTAGAATGAGCTTCAATAGTGACACAAAGCGGCAAGTTATATAGTTAGAGCAAAATATTTTAGCTATAATGCGTATATGCGTGTCATATTCAATACGCTACGAAAACAGGTTACCTAAGTTTTCAATGTTTGCTTTTGTTTTGTTTCTTAAAAACTAAACAACTATGTCCACTTGCTGAAATATTATACTATAATACAGTTTTGTGGAACGAACTGTAGATTTAATCATTTTTTATGTTTGAGGGTATGTATCGGGGACAATGTTCATCTTTTAATATTCCCCACTTTTCGGGTAAATGAAAACGTTCATGCCCTTTAGGGTTAAGATTATAGCTTGTTGCTTCGCTTGTCGCTTATCTTGTCGCTTCGCTTATGTTTGGGCAAGGTTTTATGCAAAAGCCAGGAGCGGAGCCATATTCAAGTGTCCTTTCAATATGCATGAGGATGGCTTTATTCATGATGGAGCAATCAATATTTAAAGCACGTGAACATAATTAATTGGCTAGCTTATTACGCTTTATATCTGATATCGCGATTATATAACCGAGGATACCACCATATTTAGCAATGTTTATAATATTATATTTTTATAAATATATAATAGTTTTGCTATTTTCTCACTTATTTGAATCAAGTTACATTTAGAATAAACAATCTGGTTCTAAATGCAAATTCGGTAAGTTAATATCATGCAAGAATTATAACTACGACTATTCCCACATATAAACGTCAGCATCTTTATCGGGTTGGCTTCCGATCTAGCTTTATGAGTATTTGGCGCTTAAGAAAATTAGATAGTTAAACTCTTCCGCTAGTCTTCCGGGAAGAGAATACTTGTTTTGACTTGTTTTTAAATTATTGATGACGGATTCAGACACCTAATTTTATGTATCATGTCGTGTCTATAATTAGTAACGGAGATTTACTACAATATAATAGTAGGTATATATCAAATAAATAAATGTTTGTCACTTTCAGTACCTTGCATACGCCGCTATATTTAGATAAAAGTCTTCCTCAGTATTTTTTTGGCAAAAAGTTTTATGTACATTTGCAATAAATTAATTTAGATGATGCAGTTATTGTAAGGACATAAAACCGTTTACGATAGCGTACTTTCCTTAGCAATTTATTTCCAAGTAATTCCATAATCACGCTCTTACCTGATCCTGTTTTTTCAATGCATATAATTATATTGTAATTTTTTTATTCATTTGCAGGATAATTAATACACTTTAAAATGTAATTGATCTCAGTGTTTTTAAGTTTTGTCTGCTTTGTCTTGAATTTTATTCAAGTGAACCTGAAAATCTTACTCAATGAGCGAAACGAGATTTTGATTTAGATTGATTACTTTTAAACAAAAAAAAATGTGAACTCGAGATATTAAGGATTTCTAGGATACCTAAAATACCCTTTGGTCTAAAATACCTATTATAAAAATAATTGATTCACTGATGATTTCTGAAAATGACCAAAAAGCCAAAGTTCTATATAATAGCTTTATTATTTACAAATGTGAAAAACCATCAATTACTATCATTGACGACAATTTAATATCATCATCATCATCATCAATTGTTAAAACTACGATTTTTAAATTGATCATCTATTCGAACAATAGGTGATTATGTGGTATTGTAGAAAGCAAGCGACTCCGCGGGTTATCATTGTGTTAATCATTTAATCATTTCGATTCTAACCCTGGGTTATCGATAGGTATAATTTCAATTAAATATTAATTTGTTATATGAGCAGCTAACAAGGCTACCTAGGTTCGTCGGTTAAATGAATGAAACTATGAATAGGTTCTATATATATCTGATTGGGTCACCGTTATCAAAGATAGGTGTAAAGATAGGCTTATCTCGTATTTTTACTTTAATCTCAACAGTATCTACCTTAATAGGAACTAACTAACTTGTACTTTCACAGTGATTATTAATGCGATTTTTTGTTGTGATTGGTGGCAGATAGTTTTCATATACCTGCCAAGAGCAAAACAAGGGCTTGTTTCAAGTGTTAGATCTCTGTAGGTTTCGCCTTTAGTTGTGAAAAAGTAGTATAACTTATTTTGAGATACAATAATGTTTTTCCTTATCACATTATGTTTAACCGCCGCTGTGGTCTAGTGGTTCTACCGTTGTCAGATCCAGAGTTTCTGGGATCCCATGGGGAGCACAAAATTGTGCTTGGTTTGGTTGGTGGTAGGACTTTGTTTATGTCCGCCTGGCTAGGTACCACCATCTTAACTAAGTCTGTCGGCATAACAACAATTCTAAATGAATGTGTTCCGGCATTTATAGGTAAGATAGCCAGATCCTCAGACAGTTGAGAGTTCCGCGTGAAGTGCGCTTCCACCTTCGTCCTTATCATAACCTCTAACCGGGTAATATGAAAACCAAGCGCTTCCCATAGGTTCCTACATATAATTTTTATATAAATAAATTGAAATTATGTCATTAACCATTAGGGTGTTGTATCATATAGTACGTATGTATTTACAAAAAATATTTTAGTTTTCTATCCGTAATCTAGTTCCCATATTATAAGATATGCTTAGTTATGGGCTAGAAGGCGCTGTGTGAAATTAATGTCCTGTAATATTTATTATGATTATTTATTATAATGATTTGAAAACTATCGTGAATCCTCCTTAAATAATATAGTATACATAATCTATGAGATTACGTTCTCAACTACTTGAATTTATTGTTTAAATTTTAAATTGATTTATATAAAAATATTATTGGAATACCTATGTTTAAAATTGTGATTGAAAATAGAAATTAAATTGTTATAATTAAAAAAAATGTTGCCGGTAAATATTTTTTGCAAAGACTAGCTGCGATAGAAAATTTTATTTCTATCATCATCAACCAAGTAGATCGCGATTTTGACAGTAACTCATTTTTGTGTTTACAGAAATAAAGATAATGTGAAAAAGTCAAGCCACAGGTAGGAGCTTGTTAACATTTCATCTAAAACAAACAGATGTAAACCAGAACCGGAATAACATACGAGAACGCTTGTTATACAAGTACCAGTTGGTTAGACCAGAGTTATGTGAAGAATACTATCCGTTGAAGTACCAATAAAATATAATTATTTGCTAGAAACCGATTTTCTGCTTGTACTAGCGTATTGGATCGGTGATTTGTGGTCATTGAAAATGGCAGGGCTAGTGGTAGACTATGAAATGATACAAACAGGATATTAGAAGAAGATCATTAGTATCAGAGCGAGATAGAACATTATCGATAGATGGAAACCTACTTGAGGTGTTCCTCAGCTTTAGGTACATGAAATATTAGTATTTTTATTATATGTAATTAGTGAATGTAACTTTAAAAACCCTCTATGGATTAACAAAGTTATTTTTAGAGAGAGTATTGTAAACAATTTCCCTAAAAACTTGAAAATAATTATACGGGTGAGTTCAAATGTGTGTTTCTGACTAATAATCATAACATTAAAAAAAAATCAACATTGGTTAACCAATAAGATTTTTCTCGTAAATAGTCAATTATGAAACCAATATTCAGGATAAGGTTAGTGGCGAATTTAACACTTTTTAATCCACTATGTGTTTTAAATCAGAAGAGACATAGAATAGAATAATCATTTTTTTTTTTAAGTATTGTTAGCTAGGCGGACTTAAACAAAATCCTACCACCAACCAAACCAAGCACAATATTGTACTCCCCCTGGGGATCGAACCCGAGACCTCTGGTTCTAAAATCGATCGGTTGAACCACTAGACCCCAGAGGCGGTTAATATACATAATTAATCTACTTTTAATTATGCATTGTGTTAGTTGATTACCATATTTATATTATTAGGTCCTTACATATGAAATTGGCGTTTTGTATGGGAGGAACATAAAGGCAATTTTTTCATATTAAAATATATTTTATTAATCAAAGTATGTACCATTGCTATCTATACACTTTTGCCATCTTATAGGTAGTTCATTGATCCCTTTACTAAAAAAACCATTCGGACGGGAATCAATGAAATCTTTGAAAGCGGTTTGGACTGCCTCATCGGAATTGAATTTTTTTCCTTGCAAGAAGTTATCCAAATTTCGAAAAAAATGGTAATCTGTTGGAGCAATGTCCGGAGAGTACGGTGGATGTCTTAGACATTCCAATTGAAGCTCCTCTAATTTGGTAGTCGTCTGTTGGGCCGTGTGTGGTCTAGCGTTGTCTTGAAGCAGCAGTGGCGTAGAGCGATTGAAAAGTCTCGGTTGTTTAACAGCGAGCTTTTCCATCATGGTTTGCAGTTGCTGACAATAGACATCAGCCGTAATCGTCTGACCAGATTTAAGAAAACTATAGTGTACGACACCGGCACTAGTCCACCAAACGCTTACAAGTTACTTTTTTTGAGTCAATTTTCGCTTGGGGCAAGATTTTGCTGGTTCACCAGGGTTCAGCCATTGCGATGAGCGTTTACGATTATCGTACAGGATCCACTTTTCATCACATGTAATGATCCGGTTTAAAATTCCTTCATTATTGTGCCGGTTGAGTAATGTAACGCAGCAGTCGACGCGCGTTTGTCGGTTTGCTTCACTCAATTCATGAGGTACCCATCTTTCAAGCTTTTTCACCTTCCCAATTTGCTTCAAGTGGATTAAAACGGTTTTGTCACTAACACCGCAGCCTGCAGCTAACTGTGATGTGTTTGCGATGGATCTGCTTCCACAATAGTCTTCAATTCATCATTATCGACCTTGGTCTCCGGCCGTCCACGGGGCTTGATCTGCAGGTCGAAATTTCCAGAACGAAAGCGTTGAAACCAAAAACGCACCGTGTTTTCTTTTGCGATACCACCACCATACACATCATTAATCCTTCGAGCCGTTTCTGCAGCACTGGTGCCACGGTGGAACTCGTACTCGTAAATAATGCGATATTTTAAGTTTTCCATTTTGTGAAATGAGTGACGCAGAAAAAAAAAGCAAAAGAGAAAAAAACAAATGAATTACGGTTTTCGAAACACAAATGCATGAGTAAATAGCTGTTTAAATTTGAATTTGGAATTCCTAACCAAAGAGGAGATATTTAAGATCAAAGTGGCCAGTACGACAAAACGCCAATTTCATATGTAAGGACCTAATATAATGTCACTCATATCACTTTACGGAAGAAATACTAAATGTCAAATAAAATACCATTGTCTTATAAAACGCATAAACTAGAATATTAAACAGGTTCTTTGAAGTGCAAGCAAGGTGTCCGGATGTGTACAATCATAGGATCGTTAGCGAAATTGTACAATAGCCATAAAAACGTGCATTATGTGAAGGTGCTAATTCGAAAAAAGTATTTTTTTGCCGTAAAAAGGTTGTTCAACAAAAAATATCAATGGCCGTATCAATTTGACATGTGGTATACTAAAATAGTTTTTACTAATGCACGATAATGATCTAACGTGAATGGGTCTTAGCAAAAAATTTTGAAGCCTCATCGAGTCCTGAGTTGCCTTTAGGATCAGAAAGTTGAATTCCTAAATTGTTGAATTTGCAAAAAAAAATATTCCTAATGGTTTTGTGATAAAAAAAATACGATTTTATTTTTGTTAAATAAAAATAAAATCGTTTTGTTTGCTGACCCTTCGTGGTTACACGCGCAGTTGCGCCAAGAATATAGGTTAATCACTATCATTTTACCCCATGTAAGCCCACTGCTAAACGAAGCATTTTCTGAGAAGACTTATAGCTTCTTTGTAGACCTCATTCTTGCCTAGGCAAGCCTCGGGGTCTGAGGATGATTCTACGTCTATATAAAATAACAGAACTCGCCAATTATCATGAGCCGCCTCTTTCTATCAACTCCTCACCCACGGCTACACCGTAGCTCCCGGTGAGGTGGCTGCCAATTTGTCTGCTGTCTGTTTTGTTTGTGGCTTACATTATAACCAGCTTACAAGCTTACCCATTTCAAATGAAAAAAAAAAAGGTTTCATACCTCAGCCACTCAATTTTAGGTAAGTACTGCAAAAAATATATACAGGGAGCTCATTATGAGATTGTTTTTTTTTATATTTTTGTTCTTTTAAAGTGTTTAAAATAATGATTATCATAAACTCGTCAAACAAATGTTCATAATTTACTTTGTTTAGTATTTATAGCAAATTTCAATCAAATCGGCCAATATATTTAAGATATAAAATAAAATGTATTCAAACTTAGATAAAAAAGTTTTACCCCTTATAGTAAATAAGTTTACATAATCCTAGCCAATGATACTAGTAATAATAATTCAAAGATTCATTAAAATAAAAATATATAGTTACGACCTGATGTGCTTTTAAGATACAAACAGATATACAGACATATATGAAAAAAACAATTGTTTTGGGTTTCTTGAGATTACTCCAGTTGAAATTTATACCATAAACTTTATGCACAGAATTTTATTCATTACAGTTTTATTGTAAGAATAGACATATGAATTAAGGCGAAATCATTGTCAAAAAACGATGCGACTACAGTATTTTCAGCAAACGAAAACAAAAAAAAAACCCTCAAACCTCAAACATAAACGTCGCAAATTTTTCTGAGTATCTCGCTTAATCTATATCAGTTAAAAAAAAAAAACTACCACGCTATCTCATCCCGCTACACGAGTAAAGTGCTCGAGTTTCGTTTTTTTTCTCACTTTGACTTGTAAAGTCGGACATCGACACCCCGATATCGCAGTGGGAAAGCTATGAGCTGACCGTGACGGATCTGGTTACTATCTCGGGGATATCACGTCTCAGGTTTATAAGGACTTTAAATCACTATGAGTATATGAGTTATTTATTGGATATACGTATTAGATCCGTTATCTAGTTCCCATATTATAAGCTTTGCTTAGTTTGGGACATTAATGTCCACAGTTAGATTGTTACTATGGCGACAAAGATAAAGAGAAGAAGGTAAGATGATGCTAGCTAGCCAGGCGGACAAGGAAAAGAAAAGTCCTACCAGCAACCAAACTGAGCTCGATATTGTACTCCCCTGGGGATCGAACCCGGGTCCTCTGGAATTGACACCGGTGGGCGAACCACGAGTAAACACGGTAATAACGGTTATAAGTCAAGTCTATGAACAAAAACGAGCTAACAAACACTAGTTTTATAAGATGAATGCCTAAAACAAATAATAATGAACTAGTTCTCACGTGAACTGGTCTAATTTATATTGATGAAAAAAATACAGCTTCTATAAAGGAAATTGGATTAAAAATTTACGCTCTTAAACATTATCTTTCTATCAACGATTATCAATAATCAGGGTATATCCGATAAGTTTTGCTAAGTGGATAATAAATTATCGCGTTTTGTGTTATGTAAATTTTGAGGCTAAATAGAGGACGTCCGCTCAAGCCATCCGTTGGAGCCAGTAGATCTCTATGGGAAGAAATTAATGTGTGAACAAAGAATTTTAATTTCACTTTCTTTTGTGTGAGAAAAGATACCATGCTGTTACGAGCATTATGCGGTTTTATATTATAAACGATCTACAATAACTTTATTATGTTTAATTATACCTTATGTAACTGTACTGTACTGTAAATACGTGTTATTATCTTTATCTATACCTTCTCAGAAACTGCGTTTTTTTTAAATGTGGCAGATTGTACGTCATTACTTTTATACTAATGCAGGCGGGGAAAAAAATATGGAAATCCATTTTAATGCGCTAAACGGTCAAAAATATCTGAAAAAAAATCATTATTATCGTGCATTTTTGTTATTTTGGGTCAAAAAATGTTTATTACTAAGTCCGTAAAATGGTACTGATCACTTGCTTTTTCTGAACATTAATTTGAAAAAAATACCTAAGTTTTTATAACATGTTACAGTTGGTATAAATGTGTTGTATTGAATACAAACAAATTTCTTTTATTCTTATCATAGGTGTAGTACAAAACATTATGTATCCTTCGGAAAAAAGTGCTATTCCCATATTATCGTGTCATCATCATCATCATCCGCAGCGTGATTTCACCCACTGCTGGGTATAGGCCTCCCTATGCATATGCCGCACCCAACGGTCTGGTGCCACTCTCATCCAGGTGAGGTTTGCGATGCTGGTAATATCGTCGGCCCGTCTTGCTGCTGGATATTATATCAAAACAATCTATACCCTCGTTGATAATCGTTAATTTTCTCTACTCGATGAACAATATGCCTACCTACTATTGATTTTACTTTTAAGATGACAAGTGCAAGCCTTGTCTAGGACATTTTTTGTTTGTTGTGAAGTGATGCATATCTACCGCTCATAAGTAGGTATAATGGTGAAACCTCACGCATGATATGTGCTTTGGACAATTCTTCAAACAACATTGTGGATTCAATAACGTGAATTTTGCTGTGTATATACAGGCTACCCGTAAGTACGTACACCAACAATGTTTTTGAAATGAATTGATTACATTTTCCACATTTTTCCTTAACTGAATCTCTACGCGCAATGTTTACTCAGTAATGGAAATAAAAACCTTCATCCCAGGACAAACATTTGTGTGATGCATATAGATGTTTGTTCTGTGTTTTGGTGTTGTATCATATAGTACTTATGTATTTAAGTATTCTATCCGTAATCTAGTTCCTATATTACAAGCTATGCTTAGTTTGGGGCTAGATGGCGCTGTGTAAAATTAATGTCCTGTAAAATTTATTATTATTTATTCTTAAATACTACTATTTGTTTTTGTCTTTTTTTTGTTGTGCGACGGGGTACGGGTACGATTGTACTTGACCTTCATCTCACCTGGTTACAAGTTGAGATAAGGCCGAAGGTGGAGGCGCACTTCACCCGGAATCCTCAACCAACTGAGGAACTGACTATCTCACCTCTAAATGCCGGAACACAACAATTTGTATTATTTTTATAATGGCGACAGAATTAGATCGTGGTAGCTAGCCAGGCGGACTTTAATACATTCCAGCCACCAACCAAAACAAGCATAATATATTATACTCCCTATGGGGATCGAACCCGGGACCTCTGAATCTGAAATCGGTGGGTTGAAGCACTAGACCACAGAGGCGGTTAAATATCTATTTGTTTTTCAATATAAATCTCATTTATTTCTTTTGTAAGTCGTGATGCTTCAATTACTGTAACCATTCCTAAATGTATCGCCGGTAAAAATAACATCAATAACATTCACAATTTTAACTTGAATGCATCTTTCACGCGTCCTTAATTTTATTAGCACTCTCACACATCAAGCTATTATTTGGTAATCAAATTAATCGTAACTCTGTATACAGTTGACGTAAATGTATTCAAAATACAGGTTAATTGTAAAACTGTGTATAGTTACTTCGATTTCTGACGGGTATCGATACATCACTATACTCCCCTCACCAAAATCAATCACGGTAACATTCAATACAATGTTTACACAACCATTACGGAGTGGCGACCGTAATCATTTTACACAGTAAAACATAAGCGGTAATGGTCATTGCGTGAAACGATGTGTGTATTGATAGATAGCTGTTAATTTTAATGCGATTTGTCGTGACTGCCGGATGATGGGTGCTGGGAAGCTGGTGATTTGTGAGTAGGCATTAGGAGCATAGTTCAAATGCTAACACGAGTGGATGTGGGGTCAAATGCATTAGCCACCTAGCGGGCCATATTTGTGTAAACTTTTATTAATCAAGAACAGTTTACTCTCGTGAGCCTGAGAACTTTTTAATCTCTCTTAGTGTTTTCTTTTACAGATAAATATTACACGACATTAATTTCCAACAAAGCCATCTAGCCCCAAACTAAGCCTAGCTTGCTATATGGGAATTGATTACGGATAAAATACTTATCATGAAACAACCAAACACAGTATAATCTATATTCATCATACAACTTTTAGTCCTGGGTGGGAATTGAACCCACAACTTAGAGCGCAGAAGGCAGAGTTACTACCAACTAAGCTATGAGGCTTGTCAAGATAGAATCTGTCAGATAGAATAAATAACTGAAGGATGCTTTTATAAATAGTGTATGATCGTCATTTATTATAGGTGTGCATGACTTATGTTTTTTTGCAGTGCATTGTTAGCTCAATCAACTTCCTAACTCATCCCAAAAAGGATATTTTATTGCAGGACATTGGACTCTCCCAAAGCCTCTCGAAATAAGCATTGAAGTATCAATCCACATAGCAAAGATGTCAACATGGCAACAATATTTATATCATAGATATTTAATATACCGGTGCTTAAACGACATTTTGCTAATAGCATGTAAATTAATTAATTCGAATTGCTGAATATTTATTAATGGGTCTTGTTCATTACTAGTACATTTACTGTACATTACTAGTAGGCGCAAAATTGGCATGATCATATTTAAAATCAACATGTTTTGGGATTAGAAATGTATTTAATTTCTTAAATAACACTTTTTTATTTAATTATTGAACGACAGGGAAGCGTTTGGCCTTCATCTCACCTGCGACCTTATTCTGTTTGACCAATCGTGTCTTAACGCGCCCGCGATACGATATGTCAATACAATGATTCTATGCTGCCTCCTTATTCTGTATGGCCATCGTGTCTTAACGCGCCCGCGTTACGATATGTCAATACCATGTATGATGATGATTCCATGGAGATATCATAGCGTGGGTGCGTAAGGACCCGATTGGTCATACAAAATAAAGGCGCAGATATCGTAACACGGGCGCATTAAGACACGATTGGTTATACAGAATAAGGGCTCTGGTTTACAAGCTATGAACAACCAAAGGTGGAAGTGCGCTTCACCCGGAATCCTCAATAGTCTGAGAAGCTTGACTTTGAATGTTGTTATTGACTGTGGGGGGAAAAAAGACTTACATTTATTTCACTAGTGGTAGGACCTCTAAAGTTACACCTTGCACGACCACGCTCTTACTGAAATCCAAACAAACAAACCCTTGCTTCATCGTAGACCTTATCTTACATTGGCCTGGATCAAAAGTGCTAAATCATTATTAAAAAAAAAACTTTTGTTTGTTTGTGTCTTTCGTATACCTATTTCATTTTGCACTTTGGTTAATATTATTTGTAGCATATACAAACATAAAATAGTAATTCGATTCTGTAGTCTATGGTCTAAGGGCTATGGTCATTACAAAATGGTAGTGACTTACCTACATGGTATCCATAAACGTACTATTATTTATTCTGTGCCACAAGTAGGGACAGAAAATCTATCCATCTTACTTAATTATTTCGCCATAACAACAAATATTCAAATTGTTGTGTCCCGGCATTTAGGTAAGGTAGCCAGTTCCTCAGTTAGTTGAGGATTGAAGTGCGCATCCACCTTCGGCCTCATCTCAGCTTGAAACCAGAAATGAGATGAAGACCAAGCGCTTTCCAGTCGTACAATAAAAAAAAACCTATCTACATGTGCTATACTGTATCAGCAGTTAAAACCATCGCAGATGGCAAAGCAGATGCGTCCTTATTCTGTCAGCTGTTATATGCTGGTACCTGTTAATGCAAATGAGTTTTCATCAGCTGCATTTGCGCATTCTGATATTTATAAAACCAATGTGCTAAAGTCTTCATACATCGTAAAACATCTCTGTGTGTGTGTGTATGTTTGTAGTGGCAGGTCCATTAGTGTAGATTCAGCTAAGATCTGCGCCGAAATTAAATAAATCAGTCGTAAAGCATAAAAATCATCCAGATTGAATCATAAAACAGCCATAACGTAACGAGATGATGAATACATTCCGAAGCTTGTGATGGACTGCGGGCAGTAAAGGGGATAGTGGGCCTTTTAATGAATCAGCCGAGTATCTGGTCAGCTTCCGATTGGTTGAAGATTGAAAATCAATCTTTGCAATCAAAACATTTGAATTCAGAATGTTATATTCAATTTTAGATAAAAGTTTCATGCGTGTACTTACATATTATGTCTCCCCGGCCATCCAAATGGTTTTTGCTAGTGACTACGACTAAATGCTCATATCACTGATGGTAGGACTTGCAAAGCTTCATCTGGCTACAACCAGATGCAGACCGGCAAGGGTTTCAACTTCAAAATTACTAAAAATATTATACATTTTCTTAATAAGTTATGAATACACTTCAGACATATCTCAGTAAATGGTGTAATATTATTAACATAGCAGATAGCACGTCTGGTATTGACCAAGAAAACAAGAAGAGATCTTGAACTCAACTCATCCTTGAGATCACACCGCAATTCTCAAATTTCACCGCAGACCTATACTCACGAAACCTGAACTTCGAGTACGAGATGTGAATTACTGCGTCTTACCACAGACGATAAAAAATGTTTAGGTTACTATATGTCTTTTTTATCAATATGGCTCTTAACCTCTACACTTGCTTGGACAAGGATAAAATTTCAAGATAGACTGAGCTTTCCCAAAAGGACCGACTGTCGGAATACGGCGACCCGTTTGGCGCCAGATTTTATTGTTTTATACAACTACGAATCCAACTCAGCCCGTGAATGTCGTACAGACCAACTAAGGAAGACCAAAAGAGGAGCAGTAGCTTACTTCTGTGTATTATCTTACAATTTTATTGCGACCACCAATCCACCTGCTAACCATGGTGATAATGGCGAAGCCCTCCAATTTTGGAGGAGGCTCTGTCCAGTGAAAATTCAGTCTTCATCTGTTGGTGTAGAAGAAGTAGAATACTAAGTGCATTGCCATTGCCAAGGTCATGTGAAATCGCCGGCGATTGCTGATTCAAAAGAGTGGCGGTATCCTAGGACTTCAAAGCAGAGATGACATGTATCATAATTTATTTCCTTTGACTGTGGTACGAAGATACAGCTGTTTCACTAAACTTGTATACTTTTAATGGCTAGCGGAAAAGGTGTGTACTTCTGTGTTTAATCCCTGTGGGTATAACACACATCAAACAACTCCATCACTACTATATATTCCATCATGCTCATATCATAACTTACAATTAACAGACCCCTCTACCCTCCTTCGCAGCCAAGCCCACTAAACATGCTCTTTCTTTTTCAAAAATCGATTTAATATATTCCATCAATTATCAATCGAGTAATATACATAAGTAAAACATAAAAATAATGTAGTTAAAAATGTTTGCAAGAAACTGATCTAGCTGTGTCTGACCTGCCGTGACTTTATTTTTGTGTTCAGAGTAATTTAGTGGAGAATTTATCAACAGCTTACTAATTACTCAACCTGTTACTATGAGGTATTATAAATTATTTTGTATATAATTTGTATAAATAACTGATAATGTTTGTCTAGACTAGAAGATCAAGTCATTCCCATCTTCTAGTCTACAAAATTTGCTCGGCATAAAAATAAGAGGACATAAGTTATTTGTCTAGTTTTTGGCTATAGAGAGCCCGAAATTGGTGGCGTCTGGTTAAATGAATCTTAGTTATTAAATATTCATATAGATTAACTTCAAAACCAATGCCGTGTCGTAAATAGCATCGGCGTAAAAACCTGTCAAATTAGGATCGATTCGTTAAAAATAAATATTGCTATGCAAATGATCTTCATAGTATCTTTCAACGGTCCCTGCGATAGAAACGATAGTTTTTTTCTACTTTCTCACGATTCAATCGAGTTTTGCAATAATTAGGTACCGATTTGTGATATCTGTTGTGCTTCCTGTGTTGGTAATATTTAATGAATGTGATTTTTATGTTTCCTTTGCTATGGTAATTTCAGTCAATTTTTGTCGTTCACATCTAAATTATTGAGTTCGTGCAAAAATTGTGGAGCTAGTTGTTGAAATTATTATTAAACATTCACGTGATCAATGAACGGGTTCCTTAATATCAATTTGATTTTAAAACTCATATTTTTAACGTTGAGTTTTTATAGAAGAGATCTAAATTAATTGTTATCTAAAATGCTTATACTAGGGCTAATTCTCACTTAATATTTAAATGCCTTATGTTTTTATTAGAAGTTATGAGTTCACTATCTTGATCAATTTTATATAGTGGCGTTAAAACATATTAAAACTGCAAATATCCTCAATGAGCCTATGCTCATTAAGGATATTTGCAGTTTTAAGTTGAATTGTAAGATGAGCATAGGCTCATTGAGGATATTAGCAGTTTTAAGTTAGTTTAGTTTTTTATCTTTATTCTACGTAATATAGAATATGGTAAAATACCATTGTACCAATCGACCTATGTTCAAATAACCAAATATCATTTACCTACCCTTCTAATTTTCTTAAAGGAGATTAAGATCTAGGTTTGATCGAGCATTTTATGTGACCGGTAATATGGGATTACACACACAAACTATGAGGGTGAAAAACAATGGTAGCTCCGGCAAAAAAAAAAAACATATCATCATCTAGTTAGATTGAGATTGAGATTCTTCCAGAGTGCCTAAGTCAAGAAATAGCCACCATCACTTACCGTTCTTTACTTCAGTTTATCGCGTTCTAGGTCAGAGCAAGGATGAGATCCCAATGTAGCGAGCTTTCCAGAAAGCACACACTAGCTCTTCTGCACACCAATGGAACCGTTTTGTGCTGGTTTTCAGCAAGAGTGGTTGCCACCCAGGTGAATCCTTGCATGTCCTACCACCAGTGTTATGATCATCTCCAGCCGTAACGAAACAAAAGCCAGCGATTCCATTGCATGGCACAACCTTTTATTCCTGTTATTGCGTTCCTATCAAAGCTATTTGTTTTATCTCACTAATGTCCTCAGTCCTTACGAATCGGTAGCTTAATCGTCAGTTAATTTGTTAGATCTGAGGGCAAAAGTGCCGCTTCTTGAATTTATAGCTTCATCCCGATCGGTGGGTTGTTTTTTGTTTGGGTCTCACGTTTGTGCTACACCGACTCGAATATTTTGTTTATTGGCACTTGGCGATAATGCACGCGTTAATGAATTGCTTAAGTTATGTGTAAAACTTATTTAGTTTGGTAGATTTTATAAATATTTTTTCTTGGCCTTCATCTCACCTGCTCACATCTTAGCTGGTAATAGTTCAGCCTTCTGCGCTGTAGTTTGTGGGCTCAATTTCACCAAAGACAAACATTTGTGTGATGAATATAGATAGATATAGGGTTTGGGTGTTGTATTGAATGATAAGAATACAATCACAAAAATGATTTAAAATTGTATATAAGTATTCTATCCGAGATCTTGTTCCTTTGTTACAAGTTTTCCTTAGTTTGGTTCTACTGTACGCTGTATGAAATAAATGTCCTGTCATGTATTGTGATTATGTAGGTACTGTTAACACCTATTTTTAAGCCTGACGGTAACATAAAAACCTTAAAAGCATTTACTTATTATAAATGCATGAAAATAATCGAGAAAATAATACAGCTTATCATTTTAAGCCTTAAATAAGATCGGAATGCAAATCAGATAGTTGCCTTACACTTTAAGCTAGAGACGGGAAAGTAAAAGCAAAGCAGGTGGCAGTCTTGAAAATATTAAATGTGAAAAATACAAACTGTCACCTTTTTAGGATTCTCCACCCAAATTCTGCCCATTAGATCCTATAATTAAACCTACGCTGTCTGTCCGTATAGCCCTCTACCTCTAACTATAAGCAGGCTATCGTAATAGGTAGAAAGTTTTTTTTTTATTGTACGACGGGTAAGCACTTGGCCTTCAACTCACCTGGTTACAAGTTGAGATAAGGCCGAAGGTGGAGGCGTACTTCACCCGGAATCCTCAACAAACTGAGGAACTGGCTGTCTTACCTCTAATTGCCGGAACACAACAATTTTTGCATCGTTATTATGGCGACAGAATTAGGTAATATTGTGGTAGCTAGCCAGGCGGACTTAAATAAAGTCCTAACACCAACCAAACCAAGCACAATATATTGTACAATACGTAAACCCGGGAACTTAGGATCTGAAATCGGTGGAAAATTTAAATTGTATTGTGAAAATAGCCGTACACATGATTGCTTCGTTACTCATGCAAAGATAGTATAGTCTGTAATGGTGTCTTTATTATACAGATCATTATTATGTTCTAAAACATATTTTTTATGATTTTAATTCTGATGCCCCAAAAATAGTACAACTCACAGATATGGCAAATAGCAAAAATGTATAAAGCTTTAAATATGAAGACAGCATCTAGCCGGGTTGATGTAAAAAAGTGAACGACAGATTAATCTATAACTGTATGTGTCATCATCATCACTCATAAATATTAAATATATTGGTATTACAACAAACGAGGAATCTGGATTTTTATATACATTCTCTTCGTTATATTATCTCCCACCTCTAGTTAAAGTACACTCACGCAAGTGCGGACGAGACAAGTTCCGTAGATTTGCTTATTAATAAGACCGACAAAGAATCTGTATCGGATAACGGTAAGGCCGAGAATGCTAATACGAGCCACAGTTTACTAATAACCACAGAGCAATATTAATTTATCTCAAGTGAACGAGTTAACATCTGGTGCATTTTTTATGATTTGTTTCGTAATTACTGTTTTTCGAGGTGACTGAAGAGTGTCGTGTCAAACTTGTATTTCACTCTTAAATTTTATCACAAAGTGATTCATGGGTTATGTGAATAATTCTTCTTCTTATCGAATCATACGATCGAAGTCTCAAATCTTCCTCGACCAGTACTGAGCAACCGCCATAGCTCTGTTGATCGTTTCTATCAGGCCTTTCTGGGAACAGTTAGAGGGCCTTTGTATATAATAAGTACCTACTTTTATGATACATTTGTGACAGGTTTTCTAGACTAAAAGTAGATTAACTAACATTCACACCAGAGGTTGAAACTAATTTAGTGAAAATGCAAGAGTTGATTTAATTTTATGGTTCATTGTTTTTTACGCTTCTAGCCGAGCAAACACCGGAATTTGCATGGGGATCATTTTAAGAATAATAGTTTGATGGATTACTTAGTCTCTAGATGTAATTGGTTTTTATTGGAAGAATTATTGTGTTTCGGCGTTAAAAGATTCCAGGTGAAGTGCGCTTCAACCTACGGCCTTATCATAATTTGATTGCAGGTGAGTTTTTTTTTTTATAGTACGACGGAGAGGTGCTTGACCTTCAACTCACCTGATTTTTCAAGTTATGATAACGCTGAAGGTTGAAGCTCACTTCACCCAGAATCCACAACCAACTGAGGAACTGGCTATCTTACCTCGAAATGCCGGAACACAACATTTCTTTAAGAATTGTTCTGTAAGAATTGTCGACAAACATAGGTAAGATGGTGGTAGCTAGTCAAGCGGACTTAAACAAAGTCCTACCAATACCACACCATGCCCAATATTGTACTAACCTTGGGGATCGAACCCGGGACCTCTAAATCTGACACCGGTAAGCGAACCACTAGACCACAGAGGCGGTAAAAAGAATGAAAAGATTAAAGCTAAAAGCTTCTCTGTCGTCCAATAACAAATAAAATATATGGAAACGCTAAGGTGCTATTTGTGAGAATTCAAATAAAACAACATTCAATAAAGATGGCGCTAGAGATTCTAAAGACTATGTAAAAGACATCCAACTAGAATAACGTGCTCAATTAACTGTAGACTTTATTGAGATTCACCCTTTCGTGTTTTGGTGTCGTCGTTTCACAGAAATGTTAGTGTGGTTGTTGTAAATAAAGGTATTACACGGCACTTGCGTGCAGTACCAACCGTGTCGAAGGGTTGAACATTATGTCACGGTCTGGTATACCACGTATTACTCTACACCTGGTGAAAAAGTATTGCACGGGGGTGGGTGTTAGACCGTGCAGTAACACTTCACTATCGTAATTTGAATTAATTGTTTACTATTAAATCATGAATGCTTGATTGTTTTGAAATGAGCAAGCTCTTGACTTTAACGCTTGCTTGGGCATTACTTGGAAAAGGATGAGCTTTCAGAAGGTTTAGAGATAAGATAGCCAGTTCCTCAGTTTGTTGAGGCTTCCGGGTGAAGTGCGCCTCCACCTTCGGCCTTATCTCAACTTGTAACCAGGTGAGATGAAGACCAAGCGCATCAACATTACATCAATAACTTAGATAAAAAAAAATGAAATTGAAAATGCGTTCTTAAATTGTAAGTTGCTTTAAAATGGTTTCTAAAATTACACCACATCAAAACCCATTTTGATGACTACAGAAGCCATGTATGGGCTGAAAACCCAAGCCTCAGAGCAAAGTCTAAGTCATCGTGGTCAAAATCAACTAGTTGAATTTAATTGCTCATTATGAATTGCTCACATCCAGCGGTGGACCGTATTGTGGTAATTATGTTGCTGAGAATACACCTTAGTTAACTAGTAACTTTTTTAAATCTAGGAGTTTAGTTTGAGACGACCATGTCACTGTTTTATGTAATAAAAAATTACCAAAAAAACACACATACAATTAATTTTAAAGAAACGACGTCAGTTGCAATGGTATAAATCAGTGTTGCAGCTGCCAACTATCCTTCAAATGTGTATCAGAGTTCCAAAATATGTTATTATTGTGTAAAAAAATATATCTACCTTAATATTACATGCTGCTATGAACATTATTTAGATGTAAGTATAATAATAATAGGACAAAAATAAGTTACATCTTATCTTGATAACAAAATATCTACCTAATAACGTAATAAAAGTAAATTGGATTAGCAAATAGAAAAGATGTGATAAATATAAAAAATAAACGATTTATTGCCAGACAACTTTTGCGGACATTACCGACCGTGACGGCTCATTATGACCATACAACACGGCTCAGTGTACCACGTGTTTTATTGTATGGGGTGGTCAAATACCGTGTAATTGTTTACCTTCATACTACTACCCCATGATTGGATAATTGGTTATCTATTGTAATACGACTAATGAGCTGTTTATATTTTTTTCAGAATTAATATTATTTATTTCCTCTGTAGGTGTTATCACCCATTTAAGTCTTTGTTATGTTTAGTCTCAAACCACATTTAATAACAGGGTGACAATGTAAGTATCAAAGCAAAAATAATGTTTTAAAGTATTTCTAGTAGTTTATGTGGAAAATATAAGTATTATTTAAAAATTTAACGATGAATGCACGAAATAAAAACAAACGATTTGTTATTCTAATGTCGTAAAGCTCCTTAAGAAGAGGTATTACCCCCTATTTCACACCTTGGTAAAACATACTTAGAAAGTAGTTAATACATGAACAATATTGACTTGGTAATGTTATGTGTCAAAAATTAAATCCACTTACGCACTAAAAAGAAAGTAGACTTTAGTTCCGTAGTTAAAAAAAAATACTTGCTACTATCTTATCTCTAAATCTTTCTGCTTGCTTCTGTTACATTAGTGCCTGTAAAAACCACTCTCGGGACTCCCGAACAGACTAACAATCATCCCGTCACAATTTTAATCAAGGGTTCCGCACATTCTATCGCCTTTTTCACTTTTGCATTCCATCGGGACGTAATAATTGAGCCAAATAACAGCTTGGGCCCGAGGAACCCAGAAAATTGACCGGTTTCATTTTGGAATTATGTGCGGAATGGTTTTAGGTTTTCAAGACAATATACTCCATTTTTATCTGCTCTGAGCGTGTTGTATACAAAATATTAGAATTGTATATTAAGTTTTTTTTTGGATGCCCATACTACTGCACGGAATGACAGAAATTTGAATAAAAACACACTTAGAACCTATTGCCCAATAGGTTCCTATGTTGTGATTTGAGTTTTCCGCAAAGTATGTATATCTTTAAGGTACTTACGAGTTTTTCAATATGGACGATTTAAAATGTTTCATACGTCGGCAACGCGCAATTGGCCGTCCTGTTTGTCAACTAGTTGAATAAAAAGAAACGCTAACCATATATGGAGATATACCAAGCCCGGATATAAGAGGAGGGTTCATTGAGAGGCTCAACCAACATCAACACCAAAAAATACCTGATTACGAAAACTTCAATAAATGAAAAAAACCGGTTGATAACCAACGACCTTGGCTGAGAAAAATTGACAAGCAACACCCTGCGACCACCTGGAGAAGAAAAGCCACGGATTCACGAAAGTTACAGTCTTAAGTAGAAGAGTTTACCCACCTGCAAAGGGTATAGCGCCGAAGAGAGTAAGGAATAAAAAATGGTGTTCTAAGACATTTTTGGCACTTAATAAGGCCTATACGGAAATCTTTTTTTTTAGCTTTGATGAGCCCCAAGAATTTAACGATGATGTGTTACCGAGAACAAACTACTGACTATAATCGTTTATTCATACTTTCGTCGAAACTGATTACAACGTAGGCGCATTACAAATTACAAAGAAACTACCAAACATTATTCTTTAGCTCCACCAACTCCGTAAGACTTGTAATTATTTTGTAATTGGTGGGCAGCGCAGCCTCCAAGCAGATATATCACGGAGATTATATATTTTATATTCAAATTAAAAAGGAACGTCTGTTTGTAAGTAATTAGCTCCCTAAAATTTTATTTCCCATTTTGTTTTTTTATATTTGTGGTGGCACGCGGTCTTTGGAAAAATATTTTTTATAAAAATTTCCCTCCTTAATCTTGGCTGGCATAGTCTGCACCATTAGGCCGGTCATGAAGACTGTTTGCAAAACCTAGACAAATGCTTGTGTGTTCACCATAATAACCACTCTTGCACAATAAGCACAATATAGTACCCGCTTGGGGAACAAACCCAGGACCTCTGGATCGGATACTGGTGGGCAAACCACTAGACCAAAGAGAGACCCGGAACATGCAATTTTAAAAGCTACATAATTACTCAACTAAACCCTAGTTACCTCATGAACAGGTGTAGGTGTAGTTCATTTGACATTTGTCCAAAGAGCAATTTGTACAAAAACATTTTGAGCCAAGCCGCAGGCGGCAACTAACAAGAATAAACTCATAACTCTGACCATGAAGGCATAATAGCGCTTTTATAATATTTCTATTCTTTCGTGTGGCTTAATTTCTACGTATAAGGCTACTGGTTGGGAACAGGTTTTATTTGGACGCATTTATAAAGATGACGAAGACATGCAGCGGTTGAAATTTTACTGTAAAAAAAAACAGGATTCCGAGTGAATTGCATTTCTACATTCGGCCTTTTACACCAACCCATACATCAGGAAAGATAAAGGGAAAGTGCTTCCTCGTCGTACGATAAAAAAGTCCAGGTAGTAGGTACCTACTACCTGAAGTAGGTATGATTATTTATCATACTCGTGTATTCTACGTATAATATCGATATTTGTAATGGGCTGTTGTTAATTTTGAATAATCGTAACAAATCAGAAGACAACAATAAACGTTACCCAGCTCTAGGCAGGGTTGGCACCACATATTTGTCTCTTTCATTCAACTCTATCAGAAACTTCGCAACCATTATACTTTTTATTTATTTTAAGTTCAAAAGGTACATAGTTGTACCTTTGTTTGTTATCAACCAAATTTGTTCAGTCAAACAGTTTCAAAAGACTGGGAGACTGTACGGACTTTAACAAAATTATGAAAAATATGCATTATAGTATAAATGCCATGGGGAACTAACAAAATTTTGTATGTATATATGCCACGAGTAACAAACTAAGCTCTTAGTACGGATAGGTACCACGTGAATGGAACCGCTTACATAAGCTAGTAATGTATAAAACATCAGCTACGTATTAGTGTAAATGCGGTCTTATATTGTAAGTTGTTATTTTTTATGGTTATAATAGGTTCGGTGAATGGGTATCGAAATGGTTTGAAGACCAATAAAGTACTATTGCTTCCTTCTTTAATAATCAACTAGTAGCTTATGCTGAATAAATATTTTTTATGATAAACCGACATATTTGACATCTTTGGGCTAATTATTGAGATACCAAATCATGTTGACAAGTGACTAAAAAGCTTTATAAAGTTGATTTATTAGTGATTAATGCTAGATGCTCACAGGTATTATAGTTATGATAGAAACATAAAAAAAATAATACAAGAATCTAAGTTGTTTCAAGACAGGATATTAATGGCGCAAAAAATCCTAGTCTCTGAAATATTGGCCTCCTCAAGGCAAAAGTGAATAGATGTCTTGTAGACCGGCAGAGTACAACATAATAGGCCACACCACCGCTTCCACCAGGCGAGATTTTGGTTAAATGTAGACTATAATGTTATATCTGTACTTATAAAACAATAACTGATAAGGTTAAAAAAGAGAAATACCTACCAAAAATGAGCACTTCTTTCATGAAGAATAAATTAATATGTGTATGCCAGGCGGAACATGGCCGAGCAAACTAACAAAATATATTAACTTTCTGAACTACCTTTATTTGTCCATTAAGAGTTTTTGTATTTGTATTTGCAAGATTCAGTTATATTTTATGGCAACTAATCCTATTTGTAAACTGTTTATTCACAAACAATTAATAATAAAATGTAGAATTAAACTATGTACAAAGGAAGTAGTCGGATAATCTAAGGAGCGTTGCAAACGGTCTACAGGTAGCTCAACTGTTCCAGACCAGTATCAGACGGAAGCATGCCCAAGACACAATAGCTAAGCTAATTCTGGCCTCAATAAGAGCCAGCCCTTGGTCACGTGTCACCTCAATCAAAAGCCATTATGTGTACTACGGGAATTGCTACATAGCGCCATCTAGCCCAGAGCTATTTTAATATGAATAGCTCACGTGTGACAATAACACCTCAAGTGCCAAGATAGTTCACGGATCGTCGTACCACGTGCCGGTAAAGCACCTGTGACGTGCATTACCTGACTCCACCCTCCGTCACGGTCGGTATTGCACGCAATAGCTGTGTAAATACGCCTTTATCTTGTAAGCATTTGTGTCTTTGTTGGCTATTATCGGATTATCAAATCATTTGTACTGTTATCTTGTCTGTTTGTTTTTTTATCTGTGAACTGAGAATTCCGTTGTTATTGTTAGAAAGGCAGGCGTATTATAAACATACTTTTATGATGCAGTAAGATAGTAGAGTAGAGATTATATAGATAGATTTATAAATTAATTATTAATTAACGTTATTTTAAACTTTGTAACTATTGATAGTTCATCTAAAATAACTAGAACGGTAATTTTTTTAACTAGTTTTAAACCTTAAAAGCCGCCTATTTGGAACTACGACCAGCACACAAAGAGCACCGAAAGAAACTCGGCTAGTTTACAATTATCGAGTCAAGAAGTAATTAGAGATCCCTTTAAATCAATGCGTTAGGTACCTATTATATTTCTGCTTTGTATTATATTGAAATGAGCGAATTTACGATTTTTTTTAAATAAATCGATTTTTACAAAACGATAATTAATCGATATTTTTTGTCTGTGTAAAAACAACAGATGCTCGAAATTAATGTCATCATCATCATCAACCTACAGTATTACTGCTGAACGAAGGTTCTTCGCAAGTTGCGCCACTGAGCCCGATCCGCTCTTTGCTCTAAATTCCGACTCACAAAGTAATTTATATAGATAACCGGTTGAAACTTATCAATCCTACAGAGGCCGTCGAAAGTTTATACGTATCTAATTGTACACAATCACAGCAACTGGTAGGATCGTGTAGCGAAATGAGATGCAATTTGAGTGCATGACTGTAGCGTTTGGGGGCACGCGCCCTACGGTTTGGCGTGGTCTGCGATCCAAGTAACGAGCTTTAACCACTTTTCTTTTATTCTCTCACTCAAATATACAACATAAAATAAAAAATAGCAACTCAAATACCACAAAGGCTGAAACGCGCTTTTCACGTCACGCAGCTTAAAAGAAAAATAATATTTATTTTGTATGGTAAGCACATAAAAAAAATCCAAACCTTAGTACAATTTTTAATGCCGCTTGCATTGGGTTTTTGTTTGAATAATAAAATAATTTACAATGTTTTTATTGTTGGACAGGGAATGACTTGGATTTTATCTCGCCTGTTTTCAAGCTATTTCACCCGGAATCTTCAATAGTCTGAAGAGCTGGCTATCTGAAGTTTGGTTTTCACGGTCAAATGAAGGCAATCAATTCAGACTTTGCTATGGGAGTGACTTGGTCTAAAACTGGATCTATTGATTTATAAAAGTAGGAATTTTCTTTCGTTTTCTGATAGCTCGTATGCTTTGTTCCACACTCGTAGTGTCCGGTTGCAGTAATATTACGTTATTGCTACCTGCGGCCTTCACGATCTGCGCCGATTCCACAAATTGCGCGGAACACTTGTCTTTGCGCACGTGCTGTATTGGCAGTTGGATCTTTGAAACTAGCACCAATCATTGTCAAGATAATTTTCTGACTAACTGACTTATAACAATGAGATATCCCATACAGATTCCCATCTTACTATGGAGTAGACTATGGGTTACGGGTGTTGTGAGAAACTATGAAGGCTTCAGTACCATTCTCGAATGGTAGTGAGCTGTTGGGTTTACGAGATACTCGATAAAGTACCGCGCTGAGGTATACTTGCTACTTAGTGACAAGACTTAACGTAATTGGTTCTGATCTCTGTCCCTTTCGTATTTTTTTGTTATTGATAACATTAATAAAACAATGCATTGCTCAGAGCACCATAGGGATTGCAATGGTGATTTCTTAAACTAGCCGGAAGGTACTTGGTACTTGGAAGGTACGCCTTTCTTATTGTGTGGTGGTCGCAATTTTGACCAGGCGGTAGACTTGATAATTCCAAAATGATCTGCAAAAATCTTACTGAATAAACTAGGTTGTATATTTGAATTTTGTATTTTGGTAGATTTGATAATTTCAAAAGGATCTGCGAAAATCTTACTGAATAAACTAGGTTGTATATTTGAATTTTGTATTTTCTCTTACTAATTTTGTAAACGCGAAAGCTTAGATGTTTGTTGCCCCTTCACGCCAGAACTACTGAACGGATAAAAATGGAAATTGGCATATTATTACTGTTCATGATTAAAAATAGCATATGGGCTACTTTTTATTCGGGTGAAGCCGAAAGCAGAAGCTAGTATGTTATAATTATAGAATAATTACTACTTCGTTTTCATGTAACATAATTCCTTTAGTAAATCTTACGAGGAATCTAAAGCAACATTTGATGAGTTAGTTCAAATGACCAAGCAAAGATGGATTGGCTGCTCTATCATATTCTCATCATAGTTTTTATCTCTACTTGTTTATTAGTTACCATCTAGCTCAAAAAGTATCGGTACAGATTATTAGTATACGGTTTAAAAGCTGGCTATTCATTATTTAAAAGAGCATGAATAAAGTGCCAAAAAAATGCTTTGGAATTTGTAACCTGAATTACTATTTAGGAATTCAACAGTCTAACGAGACTTTTTGTTCGACTTTCATATAATGACCCGCGCACACGAAGACGGGTGCGCAATTTGGTGGCCGTCTGGCAAATAGTCGCTTGAGGCTACAAGCACAGTGCAATCAGTCCTTTAGCTTGCTACTTAATAAGGTGAGGTTTCAATGCAACAAACAAATTTTATTTAAAACGTGAATTTGATGGTTCTAAATATAAAAATAATAATAATAAGCTGTCAGCAGGAGGAACTTACACCAGCTGACTGCTCTTATTTGCCCCTTACCTTTGCCACTGGGTTAACGAGAAAATATACAAAAACGTCACCAGACTTGTTGTTTTGTATGGATCAGAATGTTAGCCAATTGATATGATGGATGAAAAAAGAGCGTATTTGGCTGAGATGCGAATGTTTGTATGGATGTTTGGTGTAGCCAGGGTGGATAAGATAAGGAATACGTATTACAATGGAAGTAGCACCAGTGAATAAAACAATAAGGAGAATTAGGTTAGCGTGGTAAGGATATGTCACGCGGAAAGAAGAAAGTCACATAAATACATAATACATTAAAGTGATATAAGGTATGTTAGGAGAAGACAGACAAAGAAATATATGAATTGTGTGAGTGACGATATGCATGTGAGAGAAGTAGATTCAGAGTTGACGGGTGACAGAGAAGAGTGCCGAAGTTGAGAATGTGCTGTGCTGAACTAAGTGTAAAGTGTGGGTAGGAAGCAGTAGAATTCTGCTGAAACAGAGATCTCTGATTGGTTTATTATCTTACCTAAATTGATGGCTAAAGGAACCTATAACACGGTTTCATTGGAGTTGATTCTTGTTCATTCCCCACTTCTCAGTCAAGTTACAGGAGATGCAAAATGGTGAGACAACGGATAAAATAGAACAACATACTTGCACTGAAAAACATTCTCAAAGGTTAAAATATTACATTTTACTGTAATACAAAAAAATATGTATTACCATATGAATTTAACCAGGTATCGACGTAGGTGAGATTTCCTGTTTAAAGGTTTTCTTCCAGCATATTATTAAAAATAATAAAGAAAATAAGGCAAGCATACACACACATTGTAGTAATGCATAAAATAATACACATACCAAGAAACGCCTCCTTAACTTTATACATTGGAACATGCAACATGTGGTACGTTATGCCTGCGGCTGGACCTTTCGGCTTCTGTACGCAATCCCGAAATAAGTATTAAAAATACTAAAGCAAATTAGTACTATAGGCTCCACAGGAAATTGGACGCACTGAGGCTCCGGGCTATACCAAAGATATTGCGGCTTTTGTCTTGTCTTTTACTTGGATATACTCGTAATACATAACAAGAATAGCATACAGCAGTAGTTTACAATTTACTACAATGTCGAGGAAAGCAAGAAAAACAGAAGAGTCAAGCAGATTGTGATATTTTGTTGGTGCGCGGGAGAAACAATGTCCTCTAGGTAAGCTCGTTTCATCGTAGACCTCATCGTTGCCTGGGTAAGGTCAAGACCTATTTCCCATTATCATGTTTAAAACGAATCCTATTTTTTTCACTGTAATAAAAAAATATAAATCAAAAGTTCTTTATTCAATCTTACATGGCTACAATTACAAGGTATGGGACCTCCTCTGGTAAGTTGCAAAAACTGTAATAGAGGAGTCCCCTCTTTGCGTTGGTCTTATTCTAGGTATCCTTTTAGTAATACTAAACTATAATAAGGTATCAGGTTATAACATAATCTTACTTTATATACTAACTATAATAAGGAAATATACTGAGATTATTATATGGATAAATAAAAATTAATGAATAAAATAATTAAATAGCTAAATTAAAAATACCTATATACATATATATGAATATAATACTTGTGCAAAAATAAATGTATGATATTAAATTGTCGCATTTCATTATAAAAACTTATTAATAGCAGTAATTAACATAGTACATTGGTTCGAATAGAGTAGGTCTTGAGAATTTGGAGTATTATTATTAACCCTGGTCAGCATTTAGTAGATCTTCAGTTTCTTGGTAGGTTAGGAATTTCAGCCAATTTTTTAGTTTATTTTTGCATTAAAAGTGAGACATTTTATATAGATGTATCTTTTTGTTTATTCTGTTGTATAATGTAGCTGATTGGGTGTTGTATTGTTTTGAGGCAAATACTGATTTTGTCATTTCAGATTTTGTTACGGAACGTTGGGTTCTTTTTGTGGTTATATGTAGATCAATTACTATCGTTTTGTGGGTTTTGAGGATACATTGTTGTATATATAATTTTGTTACTGTGAGTACATCTACTACCTTGTATAGGTCATCGTTAGAAAACCGTCTTTTCTTAAAAAAAATATTTTAAGGATTTTTCTTTGAGCACGTTCTATACTAATACAATTGGTTTTATATGTGCCACCCCAAATTGTTATACAGTAAAGCAAGATTGATTGAACTAAGGTAGTGTAAATATATGTGATTAGCTTCTTGTAAGTGATATGACGTAGATTTTAAACAGCCAGATGAGTTTTCGTGATATGTTGGAGACTAACTGCAGTTGGCGATACCAAGAGAGATTTTGGTCCACCATGATGCCTAGATATTTCATAGAGCTTACCTTTCCCAATTTACTACAATTGCAATGATCGCCAGTTGTGGTTCCGCAGTAGTGGATAGTTATATTTAGACAAGTATCAGGTTGGTGGGAATCTCTATTAGAAAAAGCAATTTAATTTGTTTTAAGTATAAGTGAGAGTGTAGGTGAAAGAAGATTGATGTTTAATCATTTAATAACTTCATTGAGTCCGTTTTCAGCTACCCTATAAGTTTCGGTCCATGTTTTAACATGAAACAGTATTGCTGTATCGTCCGTTTATGTACGCAAGAAACAGTGTAGGTCCAAAAACGCTCCCTTGGGGTACACCATAATCAGAAGTGTGTTCATCGGTACTTATTATGTCACTGTTAAGTTTGACCCTCTGAGTACGATCATTGAGATAATTTGTGATCAGTTTTAAGAATTTACCACGAATACCAAGCATTTCAATAATATATATAATATATATAAATAATGTAATACGTTCAATATGTACCTACAGTCTGATTTTTAGTACTTTTGCATTTGATATTAACTTTTTTATTTTGACATGGACTCAAATAAAAAAAATCGTAATCTCCAAGCTTTATGATATCTGAACTGTATTTGTAAAGATGTAATTTCCAATGCGCAAGTCACATTAATCAGAATCATTGTAAAACCAACTAACAATTTCCTCCACGCGTAGATTTACAAAGAAAACTAATAAAAACCACGACGGGAGCGCTCACGACTGGCTCGGCTCGAGGCGTCAAAACGTTCAGCATACATTCACGTTCATTATAAAGCTACTTACATATTAGCTTTAAGATTTAACAGCTGGAATGACCGAAAAAAAAACAATTGGTAAATAATAAATTACATTTATTCAATAAATTAAACTAACTAAGTACAAAGGAATCAGTCAGATTACCTAAGGACCGTTACAAACGGCCTATAGGTAACTCAACTGTTCCAGACCAGTACCAGACGGAAGCGTGCCCAAGACACTGGCTGCATTGCCACGCTGAATAGCTATGCTAATTCGCTGGCCTAAATAAGAGCCAGCCCTTGGGTCACGTGTCGCCTCAATCAAAAGCCCCGCAATATTTTTGAAAACCCGGAGGGCACCGGCTCCCCACGGACCCAAGGTCTCCACCCCAAAAGGCTCAAATAGGTAAGCTCTGTCGAGACCGAGAGAGAGTAAATAATTGATAGTACTAATATACCAATAATAAAACAGCACACCACGCAGAAATTTATGTTCATCACACAACTTTGTTCCGGACGGGACTCGGACCTTCAACCTACAGCGTATAAGACAAAGCTACTCGGTGCCTGTTGTATCGATGCCATATCACTGTAATTATGTATTGTAATTATGGTTAGTTTGCAAATAAATATTTTGTAAACGGAAACATAAATAAAAAAACAAACCAATACTAATGTTTTATGAAAAGGAATATCGACCATCTGTCAATTAAACACCATACGATACAATAAAAAGTTGTTTAACATAAAATACAAATAAACGAAGTGTGTGAGGCCTCTTAGGGCACATAGCGTGTACCGGCTGTTACTACTGACATTCTCTACCAGTCGGCAATAACGAGCTTCATTCATTACTGTTTTTATTTATTGTTTCACGTGTCTTATTTGTTAGGTTATTCATATGAAAAGAAGTCAAGTTATTGAAATTGTGATTATATGTTTTTTAGTTTAATAAATAAACCCACCAGTGTAGCTATTCTCAAACACACAAAAAGTTATCGGATCTGAAACATAATATTTCGTCAAGTTCGTTAAAATCGCTATTCTTAAACCATTTCTGTTATCATCTGTGTGAAGTTCTAAATAAGATTCTGGAGTTTGAAATAGCGTATCCGAAATTTTTCGTTTCTGAATTTGATGCGATGCGGCTTACCGTTTGTTTCAGAATAGATTTAAGGCCCAAATGTAACTTTAGAAACAATTAAATTTCGGCAGTGAAAAAAAGTAGTATAACATTTAGACGTTATATTAGAAAAATCACGTGGTTTTTCTTGAGTAAAGTGCCATCTGATACATAATGACAAAAAAGTTTATAACGGTGCATTTGGTATTAGATCCAGTTAAATGAAGTGTATCGATCGAAAAGATCGATACACTTCATATTATTTATTCATATTTATATTATAATTATTTATTCATGTTATCTTCATATTATCGACGCATGATACAGTAAATGTCTGGAATAGTTGAGTTACCTATAGGCCGTTCGTTACGGTCCTTAGATAATCTAACTGATTCCTTTGTACATAATTGTACAAAGGAATCAGTGTAATTGTACATTTTATGGAATAAAGATGTGAAAATGTTTATAATTTTTATTGTTGCTTATGTCACCCTTCATCTAAATAGGACGTCAACAACCGCTCAGCTGAATAATCTAGCAAGAAAAAGAAAACTTTGCTGAAGTCATTGAAAACTATGTAGAGCGTGAAAACGATGATGATTTATGGTAACTTAACGGGTAATCTCTAGACTTCGAGGTGTTACTTAGGCGAGATTAGGTCAAATTTATGAATAGCATAAAATCTCAGTCACACAAAATTATGTCTCGTTCTATCTTGTGCATTGTCTACATGTGAAACTAAATTGCAATTGAACCGAGCAATACGTTGTCGAATTTCAGAAAAGGCAATAAATATTTATTAAGAATATACACATTATGAGCTGAAATCGTGATAGCTCGCGGTGTTCTCGTGCTACGTAAGAAGCAGTTTCTCTGTAATGTGATATCTGCTGTTATATTGTTATTTACTGCTTTGGAATTGAGCCGTTTGTTACTAAGACGATGGTCTTGTATCATTTTGATAGGAGAAAATTTTTGATTCCGCTTTTTGCTTTGAAAAATCTTGTTTTCATTCAAAATAAGAGCGGGAATAAATTGTAATAAGTACATGATTTTTTTTAAATTTTTGCGATCATAATGCAACATTCTGTTTAGAGAGTGTAAGTAACTGTAGTTGTAGAAACTACCTTACAAATATTATAATAAATCATCAAAAAATTTACTAACCCGAGTTGTAGCCTTTCTTCTTTTCTCCTTGTGTCGCGATTTTGACCAGACGAATGATATGTAGGTATTAATGTATTAAATGTACATTAAAAATCTTTCTGAATAAATGAAAATAGGTTTTGATTTTTCGCTTTTGTTCAAGACCGTTATACTTGCAGATCTAAGATGGTGCAAGATAATTTTAATTCGAGAAACGCGTATTTATCGCGTATTTTACCTCTATATTTATCCCGACGTTTCGGCAGGAAACGAAGCGTACTATAGCTGAACGCGTGAAGGAACACATAGCCGCTGTGAAAAATCGCCAGGTCAACAAGTCAGCTATCGTGGAGCACTTAGTGTCACTGTTGCACTAATCACTAGATAGAGCTGCATAGCCCGAAAGTGATTTCCAATGAACGGCATTACTATAAGAGGATGGTTCGGGAAGCGATTGAGATTAAAAAATATCCTAATTTTAATCGCGAAGACGGTTTCAGACTCTCTGCCTCTTGGAATCCAGTGGTAGCACGGTGCACTAGGTGTGATCCTAAGAAAAATTGTGTTGATACTGTCAGTGTTGTTGGTCGTGCTAGTGTAAATGTGGCCTATTCTAATAATCAAGACCAAGCTGAGGGTAGTTAAAAACGCCTTCACTTCTCGACGGTGGCTCCAAAGTTCCAGTCTGCCCGCGACCACGGCTGGTGCAACCCTGCCGAAACGTCGGGATAAATATAGAGGTAAAATACGCGATAAATACCCGTTTCTCGAATTAAAATTATGTGTTCTAATCGCGAAAGTTTAAAAAAGACTATGGTGCAAGATGACCTGAACTTAGAAGGTACCTAACACAGTGAAACAATAGATAATGGAAGCGGATTTAAAGTTTTCGTAGAGCGCGTAATACATTATTTTACAACATTAATCAATGCAGGTAATACAGTTATTATTTATTAAAAGCAACTTCACTAGGAACACAATATTTCTGACACATCAGGCAGTAGAAGTTACTTTCGTCATATCCACAACTGATAGTTGTAAACCCTATTTTTCTCTATTTAATATTTTGACATATTCTTCATTGTATATTTTTGAAGTAGCTATATTTGTAAAAAGCCATATATATCTATTTGGCAAATTTAAAAGCAAGCGACAGAGTTTTAGGATATGCTGTAATTACAGTAGGACAGCATTATTGAGTAAAAGCATATTTTGCATGGCGCCCTGAATCTATAACGATCTACCCACCAGCATACTGAAGCTGTCCTCCATTATGTTATTTAAAATTCGATTAAAAAGGTTTCTTACGCAAAAAGCCTACTATAGTATAAATGACTATTTGAACGACAAATTATAAACCAGTAACATAATACAGTAGTTTTAGTATTTATTAACATGACTGTGCATTTTAATTTATATTCTATACTATTTCTTATTTAATATATTATACGAGTTTAATATAATTTCAATTTTAATTTTACAATATTTACACTTTGACATTGTAATAATTTTAATATTTGCATGCTGTTGAGTTGATCACGGCTGTACAACCTAATTACAATTTGTCATCTATATATGTTAAACCCATGTCCGCAAATAAATGATTATTATTATTATCATAATGCGTAAGTACCTCCCACCAAAGAACAAACGCAGCTCAATTAAATCATAATTTATTGAAGAGAAACGCAAACGTCTATACGTTAGCACAGACTAAAAGATCTATTAATACAACAGTAATAATATCATGCTAATATATTTGGTGAGATCAATAAGACAATGTGTGTGCTTAAAGTCCAAGAAAAACATCGATTTCAGTTCGTTCGATAATTATAACCGATCGTGCGCGATACTCGAAAGCTTTTTAAGGTATCACGGGATTGACGTCAATTAAATTTGATAGAGACCATTCCAAAGATTGATTAAAAATCGATATGAAGCTGAACTGGATGTTTTTAGAGCCTCCGACATCAACCACATTAATTGATTTAATTTATTTTTCTAAATATAACTAGCTGAAAGTACCCGTGCTTCGCTACGGTGAAATAATAAAATAGGAATGGCTGTAGATACCTGGTATACAGCTTGTACTGAATGACAGGGATCCTAGTTTTTTACACGGCCCGTCCCGGTAATTCTGAAATCTTATGTCCAGATCCTAATAACACTTTTTGATATAAAATAAAGAAGAAAAAAAAACCTGGTGCTCATTTGGTTGTTAGTAGGCATAAGTATCATTGAATTTCAAAAACAAAGTAGAAAATTATCTTCGGAAATCTCAGCGCTTTATAGACTCGCACCTGTCTAGTGCAGCAGGTCCGATTCACGGGCGCGGCATTTCTTTATGAGGTTTGGTCGCCGTTTCGTACGTACATTGCAGGCTAGAATTACCAGATTGCTTAGGAGGGCCGTTGTGGGTCCCAGTAAACTACTGCCACTGTTAATGGTCGTCAAAGAGCCATGTGGCGGCACGTAAAGTATTTTGGATAACCAGGGCTGTTTTAACCACCTCTGTGGTCTCTATAAATTTCAACTCGATTGTATCAAATAAAAAGATATCTTCCCACAGAAAGATTTGCCCCATGTAACCCTATCAGAGGCAAAATCTTAAAATATTTTTTTTCGTAATTAGCATTTTAATGTTATTATATAACACACATATATAATGTCAATTAAATGAAACTAAGGATTTTTAATTACGTAACTTACCACATTTCACCCTTTTAGAGGTATAGTAAAAATACATGACACAAATCTCATTAGTCTTCTAAACACAAATACATGCAATATTTAAACTAAATCCAATTATAAATATTTTGAATACATGTTGAATGGTGAAATGGGGCAAAACATGTAGTTTTGCCCCATTTCACCCTTTTAGAGGAATATTAAAAAAAACTATGATAAGTATCTCAATAGTCTTTGAAACACAAATACATACAACATTGTAACTAAATCGAATCATAAAGATTTGAGATGCATTTTTTGCCATATTTGCCCTTTTAGCGGAAGAATCACAAGGTTTTTTTCCGTAATTAGCATTTTAAACGTGTTACACATACAAATATTTTACTTAATCATATCATAAATAAAGATTTTGCGTACATAAGTGTTACCGTGTGCCTCCACGTGGGGGTCGTTCGTTTGGGCTCACGATTACAATTCACTTTTTTGACTTATTTTACTTATTATTACAGACAAAATTTCAACTAGATCGGATCAAATATAATGTACATCTCCATACATAATGTTTTTCCCTGTTTCACCCTTTAAGAGGAAGAATCTCAAAGTTTTTTTTAATAATTAGCATTTATAAGTTATTTGAAATACACATACAAATTTTCAACTCAATCGGATCATAAATGTTTTGCATACAAACTGTTTTTCCCCATTTCACCCTTTAATATAAAGATTTAAAAAACATATTTACATATTTTTAAGCTGTAATTGACACATTTACAATATTGTAATAATTGTAGATATCTTTATATTTGATCCGATCGAGTTGAAATTTTATACGTGTGTTGATTATAGCTTACAAATGGGTATTTAAAAAAAAAGTCTGAAAATCTTAAAGGGTAGAAGGGGGCAAAACAGTTTGTATGCATAATCTGTATTTATAATCTTATTGAGTTGAAAATTTGTACGTGTATTTCTAATAACTTCTAAATGCTAATTTGAAAAAAAAAATTGTACGACTGGGAAGCGCTTGGCCTTCATCTCACCTGGTTACAAGTTGAGATAAGGCCGAAGGTGGAGGCGCATTTCACCAGAAATCCTCAAATTACTGAGGAACTGGCTATCTTACCTCTAAATGCTGGAACACATTTTTTTTAAGAATTGTTATTATGGCGACAGAATTAGTTAAGATAGCCAGGCGGACTTAAACAAAATCCTACCACCAACCAAACCAAGCTAATATTGCTCCCCCTGGGGATCGAACCCGTTGAGTTGAACCAATAGACCACAGAGGCGGTTAAACCCATATTAAAATTAAAAAAATATCGTGTCGGTTAATGTAAGATACAAAAGTTGGCAATGGATTCCACAGGCCAAACTGACCATCCGGAATTTTAAGTTGCCCCAATAAAAATGACGAGCTTACTTTTTATAATCGATTTATTGAATACACAATGAATCGTTTCACTGTGTTTTTATTAATTACATTGGCTCACTCTAATTGAATAATTGGCATTAATTGATTTATCAAGTATTCAAAATCGGTACCAACTTGATTTGATAATTTGATTTAGCTATTTAAAATTATATATGTGCATTTGTACTCAAACGGGAAAGAATATCATTTTTAGATACATTTTCTTTAAAGCTTCTTTACAGTACACAAAGTTAAAAATAAAACAAATATAAACAAAAACATTATAGGCCAGCTTATTTCTTCTAGAGTTTTCTAATAATAAACCCTTGATCGTATATTAGTGGTTGCAATTACATATTTTGTAAATGATGTGTACATATTATATACATATTTAAAGTTTCTTACAGAACAAAATACAAAAAATAGATATCTTACAAGTTAACATTTAAAGTAAAAACTAAGTATAGATGGGCACATGTAGACCGATGATCAAGATGTGACTGGATATTGACACGATTTCCAATCAGGGTTAATTATAGTCGCAGTCTTTTCAGGCGCAGTTTGATGACATTAAAAAGGTATGCACGTCAAAAACAAGACGTGGAATCCATTTTCGGCACCGAAGCTTAAAAGTCCCGTTTCGAATAGGTGGCTTTAATTTAGCAGTCCCGTATAAGGTAAAAGCCTCCTTATAAGGTTCCAATAAATATTCTAAAGGATCCCGAAAAGCTTAGACATAAGTTACTGGAGCAAAAACTTGATGTCACAAAGAACCTGCTTGCCATTCGGCTTTCGCGTAACGGTAAACCGGTAAATTTATGGTTCTCTAAAATAAAAAGCTAAGACAAAGTGTGTTAGTCTCGGAAATCTGAAATGGTATCCAATTTGAACCTTAAAATCTACAGGACTTTGCGAAAATTCGGGCCATGAATGTTTCTATTATCACAAAAGCTTGATGCATGAGAAACAAATTAATTTGAGATGTAAGTTTGTGTTTAAATTTATTAATCGGGGTAATTAGAGTATTGGTGATGTTTATGGTCACTTTCAGCGTGAGAAATCAAACTTGGGAATGAAGAAAGTCGTATGTGATAAAATTTTAGCGTGTGAAATATAAATTAATACACAATGTTAATAGTAATAGGTTCTAGTTATTCAAGTTTGTGATAAAACTGGTTTATATTTGTAAATTATGGATAATTATATCAAATTTCCTCAAAATAATTATTATGTATAAACATTTTTTTGAATGGTCTGTACTGCCACGTGATGATGGTAAGCGGCAGGACGGTATGACTCCCTTGGGTCTTAAAGCGCGGAACGCTATTCCTATATGGATACTCTTGCGGTATCTCATCTGCCTGGCACATCAGTTAGGGCTGGTGCGGCGGTTGATTCGGCCGAGAACCACAAAAGGCACAAATACAGTGGTCTCGATAGAGCTTACCTATTTGAGCTTGTTGGGGTCAAAACCTTCGGTCCGTGGGGAGCCGATGCCCTACGAGTTTTCAAAATCCTTGCCGGGCTTTTTATTGGGCTTATTTATCGGGCTAGCTCTTATTTAGGCTAGCGAATTAACATAGTTATTCAGCATAGCAAAGCAGCTCGGGTCTTGGAAATGCTTTCGTCTGGTACTGTAAAGCTATTATCAAGTATTCGGAAAGCTTTATCGGATCGATTTCGGAAACTTCCGATGGAGATTCAGAGATTTATTTTATTCAAAACCAAAAATGTTGACATTAGTTTTCAAAACTTTCACAGAAAATATTCAGAAATGGTTTGAGAATAGTGTTGAAATCTATAAGATTCTAAGTCGAATCCGACAAAAGGAATGTTTCCGATCCGTAAACTTTCCGTGTATTTGGGAATCGCTGCGCTGGTCTGGAACAGTTGAGTTACCTTTGGACCATTTGTAACGGTCATTAGGTAATCTAATTGCTTTTCATAAACCGAGTTAATTTTATTGCATATAAAATTGAAACCAAATGGCGACACGTTATAAATTTAAGTCAAATTAATTTCAAATTAAAGTAGCGATTTCAGATAGGAACATCAAAACAAATCAAATTAAACATAATCTAGAAAACAAGCATAATACTTATTCATCTTCATTTTGATATCGTATTTTCGAACGTCTAAAGATTGAAAGCACAATATTAGTACAAATTAACATTTTTATTATGTTCCAAGCTTAACATAATTTTGTGGTTATTAACGATTATGTTAAGCGGAGGAGTAATAAAATTAAGCCATAGAAGAATATGTGTCGAAATAGAACCATGTTTAACCTATACATTTTAAGCACAGGTTTTACTCGGTACTTAGTTCTCTATTCATAAAATCAAATAGGGTCACACAAAAAAATACTTTATTGTATTTGGGAAATAGTACCTGTATATTTTTTTTAGAATCATTTATTTATAGTATAAAATGTTTGATGAATATGTTTGTAAAATGTATGAACTAAGGTGGCAATACCAGAAACTGATACTAATGGCAACCTTCTGAACACTTGATTATTTACAATGACAACAAAACTTTCACAAAGTCGCTTGTTTTACAGTTTCACTGATATAACAAATGCAGGTATCCCTACATTTGCTATCTTCATGATATCACGACCGCTTATAGCACTCTTGTTTTGTGTGTAGTGGTTCGCCTACCGGTGTAAGATTCAGAGATCCCGCGTACTTTACCCAGAGAGAGTACAATATTAAACTTGGTTTGGTTTGACTTTGTTTTAGTCCGTCTGGCTAGATACATCTTTCCTAAATCTGTCGCAAAAACAATTATTCTTAAATTGTTGTGTTCTGGCATTTAGAGGTAAGATAGCCAGTTCCTCAGTTTGTTGAGGATTCCGGATGAAGAGCGCTTCACCTTCGGCTTGAAAATCAGGTGAGATGAAGGCCAAGAACCCCCGAGTCGTAAAACAAAAAAAAATAAAAACGGGACAAAAGGTATGTAATATCAAAACGAGAACGCTATAAGACGCTATGGTTAGGCCCCTGGTATATTTTGTTATTCTATGGGAAAAAACAAACTTGATAAATTCAGATTGAAATTGCTATAGCGCTATCGTTTACGTTACCCATCTAAATTATTTTTGGTTATGTCGGAACATTATTAATTAGCATTTTAATGTGTGTCCAATGATGTGTTATTTACGATTAATATTTATTTACAATGTGTCGTTGAATATATTGTATTTTATAATTGATGAAACTGAACAAGTGAATCACGAAGGCCGTTATGTTTGTAGGGCTTGTTACATTTCCGGTATCCCGTGAGTTCCTTATAATACTTTCACAGACTCAAACTGAAAACAAAAAAGATAGGCTTTGAGTTGTTTTGTTCCCTACAAAATTACTTTATTTAGTTCTGAAAGTTTCTGGAACTTCATCGATTTGTCAAAGCAAAAGACTTCAACGAGCTTTTTGTTTTGAATTCGTCAATAAATATGAAATTATAGCCCTTTTGGTTTATTTTAGGGATCCGTACCTAAAAGGGCAAACGGAACCCTATTAATGCGACTTCGTTATCTATCCGATTATTTTATTTTTTAGATTAAATCTGTGTGTCTGTATATCTGTTCGACATAGTAGCGATTTTCGTTAAATTATCCCAACTCTGGAAGAAGGACCGGAATAGCAACCACCCTTCTGTTGAACTCTGGCCTAAAGAGCTTGCGATGTTATGCCAACAGCTATATGGGACAGCTCGTTTTATAGCAAACCTCATCTTTGGTCTCACCAAGACAAACCTAGATGTCAAAAAAAAAAACATTAATAGAAAAATAAAAAATCCAGCAAAGTCTGGTTAGTACCCACACAAATGCTCCAGAACATTATGCGTCGGATCGGAATCCGACACGCATTCGAAATTTTCAATATCCCTTTTCAATGTTATATACTTATTTTGTGTCACAAACTTGTCTTAAGCAAAGATCGTGTAAATGCATTTATGTAGCTGGAACTGTACACGATGTTATTTAAAACTAGTCCTTCAGTAAACCTTCTTCATTACCAATTTCAATTAAGTAAAGCGCAGTACAAGATAGATTTAATTCCGAACAAGCTAATTGTAGAAGGGATTGGATCTTGCGGCGCATGAGCCTGACTCATATTTATTGTAATTTTCACGTCATTACGAGTAGCTTGCACTCGTCGGCTACTTGAAAGCTTCTGGCAAAGATAACGTACAGATAAGACTAACGTTATTGAACTGGTTGAAAGGATATAGATGGTAAATATGGATAAATGTGACGATGGCGAGCCGTCTTCAGCAGTGCATTAGTTTACAGTTAGTTTTGCTACATATCCTTATAATGTACAACACTTTCTAGTTCTCTATTTATTTTTGCTACCTTTAATCTTATTAAATTGTGAGGCCTAGATACATTGTGTACCTGTCTTACGAGATTACTTATATTTTTGAATATGATATGGAACATAGCAATGAAGCGCAACTTTTGCTCATATCCTCAACGGACATGATCTACGCAGCACTTCCACGGGTGTCACAAAAAACTCTACACTATAACATGTACAGTATTTTAAAACAACCGTCGGTCCTATCTATTCGAAAAGCTTTTAAATACTCTATGACAGATCCGATTAGAGAAATGCACGCAATTTCATCGTGTTTATGATAATGCGGTTACGCATATTGCGTCCAGTACATTTCTCGTAATGTCCTGCGATAGCTAATGTTTCGCTTAATTGAAGTGGCAATGGACTGCGATAATCGAGCAGGAACATTACTTCACTTGTGTTCTATTTTGTAGACAAGATATCGTTACAACTTGCTTATGGAGAGTGGATGTAGTAGACATGTCACACATGTGTCAGATCCCGAGGTCCCGGGTTCGATCCCAAGTATAATATTGTTTGATTGGTTAGGTTGCTGGTAGGACTTTGTTTATATCTGACTGGCTAACTACCACCATCTTACCTAAGTCTGTCGCCTTAAAAACAATTTTCAAATTGTTGTGTTCCGGCATTTTAGAGTTAAGATAGCCAGTAGCTCAGTTTGTTGAGAATTCCGGGTGAATTGCGTTTCCACCTTCGGCCCTATCATAACTTTAAAACTCAGGTGAGATGAAGGCCAAGCATATCACCATGTTAAAATGAAATAATAATAATGAGAATGCCGTGACACCCGAGGCTTAAGAATTGACCCCTCCAAATCAGTCCGCATATTTCACAAAAGCTGACAGAAGAATCCTACCAGAAGAAGGGCAGGTCCTTCTGTGTATGTGGTAAGCACGTGCGATCACCAGTCCGCGTGCCAAGCGTGGTGATTACTTTGGAGAAGGCTCTGTCTAATTTTAATGGCACTGAGGTGATATGTTTTTCAATATGTTATCTCTGCTAAATTGTTTTACTAAAAATATTATTTCTTTGTTTCAGATCCGACACAGATTTGGTCTTTTCGATGAGGTCTGCACCTCTGCGGGTATCCAAGCAAGGCATTGCAATTGGGTTCGGTTTCTACGCGTGTCGGATAATTATGGACCACAAGTGAGATATCCTGACTCTAAAATTTATATATATCGAATGGGCCGTTCTTAAACTGAATGGTCTGTTAAGTGATGATGGTATGACTCTTGTCCCTTGGGAAATAATTAGGCCTTTGGTGTGGGACGCGAAATTATTGGATTAAAAATTATGTATCGTACACCAAAATTCTAGGTGATAATTGACAATAAAAAATCTAAAGTTTAAATATTGGGCGATATATTCGCCTTAAAGCAAGGAAAGACATCATCATCTGCAAACCAACCATTACAATGTGCCTACCATAGGATCACAGTGTAGTTTACTATGCGTGAACTAGAACAGTTTACCTTGTGCTTGTCCTTTAACCAGACTTAGGTAAGACGTTGGTAGCTAGCCAGGCGGACTTAAGCAAAGTCCTACCACCAACCAGACCATGCACAATATAGTACTCCCACTATCGAGCCCGGAACCTCTGGATCTGATACCTGTGGGCAAACCACTAGACCACAGACGGTTGTACATATAGGACCTATTCTATACGCTAGGCGGGCGCTGTGTAAGATTTCATAAATTTTATCTATTGTCCTTGATAGGGACTTGATAGAAATGAAACACAATTATAAATGGAGTATAACTATTTAAATCACATAAACTTATTCTACGTGAGTAGACTGCCACTGGTAGCTATCATCAAAGAGCTATGTTTAACATAAATGGCGGCGTTTCAAAAAGTCCGACACTAGTACAAAAAATAATAAAGATAAATTTACATGGCGTAAACATATATTTAATGTTTTTATTTCGCTTCTCAGGTAAACCTAGTCTGCACAAAGATCAAAGGGGAGCCAGTCTACGAGGCGGTAAAGCCGATATCGGCTCATACTGAGCTGGTAGTCTACTTCCTCCCCGAACGGCCTGAGGAGATGTTCTTTGTCAGGATGAGAAACAACCTGTACCGTCAAACTATGGACTCTATATTAGAAGGTAATTCTAAACGTACTACAGAAGAACAATCAATAAGATGCTTTGAACTTTGAGCTTCATGATTTATAGCAACAGCCCGTAGCTGTGGGTTGTTGGCCTCTTCCGTGTCATACGCAATTCAAACTGCTGTTGCTAGAAAGGCCCTAAATGGCCTGCAGAAGTTGTAAGTTTAAGAAGAGCTGCCTATTTACATAAGTCACCTATGTATATGTATACAACACTACCTCTATCGTCTAAAGGTTTGCCGACCGGTATTTAACCTCTCGCGCTCAATCTTTAGGGGGTACAAACTTGTGCTCAGTGTAGTTGGTGGTAGGACTTGTTTTATGGCCGCCTGGTGAGATGAAGGCCGAGTAAGGCCGCTGCTTCTTCGTTAAATAAAAAAATCAGTGGCCTTGATGGAGTTAGTTCTCTACTTTCTTAGTCGAGCAAAGTTTTCATTGCATCATCATTATATTATAGTACCTAATATATCAAAATCTCTTATTGATGACTTTGCATTTTCGAAGATTAAAGTCATTTATGTCAATTCCAATTAAAATGTCAGTTTCTTTTTTATTCCCACGAAAGTGCAAAAACTTGTAGAGCTTATGCTCGATTGATTCACAGTCGATTAACTAACTTCATATTGGTTTGAGGTAATTTTTTTTCACTTCACATACGAGTGTGAGTGACACATTTGCTTGTGATAAATACATTTGAATAAACAAGTTTATTTATGACAGTGTGAGTTACTTCAATTAGCTTTCTTTCGTATTGAAGCGAATTGCCTGTTATAAAGAAAGTTATTTTTTTCGATAAACAGCTCAATATACTTCGGCTTTAAGCTTATGTAGTAGCTTGCTCAGAGTGCTATGGGAAGAGCTAACCTGGCATTTTACTGAAGGCTATAATGAAGAATGAGGTCATCCAATAAGATCTAAGGTGGTCGACATAGCTCAAGGATGTAGTATGCTAAAGTGGCAGTAGCCGGCCAGATTTGATATTCCAACCAGCAACAGGTGAGGTCAAAGAGTGTTTTAGTGGAGACTGGAGATCACATCTCTAGGCAAGCGACATTCACCGATCTTTGAACCTCTGATGGAGCGATGACCTCCGTATAGTGGCAGTAGCCAGAGAGTGGATGAAGAAAGGCCAAAGAGCAAACAGCAGACTGTAATACGTTGATGATGATGATGATACGCTTAATTAAAAGGTTTTTCAAAATTCAAATTTCTATTGTGAGGTCAGGACTTGTAACTTAAAAACATTTAACATAAAACGAGATTGATGTTTCTAGTGTTACGAGTAGCCATAGGTGACGATTACCGCTTACCACCATGTGAGCCGTATGCCTGATTGCCACCATAATAATATAAAAAAACTGTATCAAAAATATACGTTACCAATGCGATATTTCAAACAGTGTAATTTTCTCTAAGATGATTGCATTGATCAAAAACTGGTTTCTTGTTAGTAACATTATGAATAAGTCAGTCAGAAGCAAGCCAGCAAGGTAACAAACAAACATCACCATATCATTGAAAATAATATACATACATCTGGCGATATTCCCATACCGGCGCGCTGCGCGGGCGCATCAAAGGACCCGCCGAACGCGTTTCGGTTCGGTAGTCGATTGTGATTGCTTTTTTATCTTTTTACCTGTGACACTGTAACGAATGTAATGTTTTGCACTTGTTAACTGAAAAGGTTTTTGATTACGTGAGAAATATGTCACTAATCGGTTGATAACATTCCTAATTGATCGGATATAAGAGACGAAGCGACGTAGACGTTGTTATATTTCATATTTTACAGTTATTTGTATGGAACACGGCTAGTAGCATAATATACAGAGTTTTAAATGGCGATTCAAGTCATCAAAACAAACCATCTTCTTGGATCAGAAAACGTGTGGCGACGTTTTTCTATATCAGAAAACGTGTGGCAACGTTTTCTATAAATCTAAATTCCAAATCTGAGATTCCTAGCTCCAGGTTATTATAGACATTGGATGAACACTTTTATACGTAATCTAGTTTCCATTACAAGCTTTGCTTAGTTCGGGAGTAAATGGCGCTATGTAAATGAATGTCCTGCGATTATTTTTGTATTATTAACCAATCATTTCGCAATAATATTCCAATTAACATATAGAAAGCTTATCGCTTCGCCAGTGTTATAAATTGTGCTAGTTTAGTGTTAAGCGTTGATTGATCTAAATTGAAACTTTTACTTCCAAAATGATTGATGAAAACGTTTCACATTTTCACTGTTTTTTTACCAAATTTTTTGTTGCCTTCAAACACGAATCGAAAATTAACCAACGGGAGCTCAGTCCATTAGGGCAAGACAAACTGTGACGGCCTTGTTACTTGTCACCAACATTCCTATATTACTCCTGACTGATACTTATACTAGGCTATACGCGTTTCTGTCTATCTACATATAGAAAAAAGGGTATTAACATAGGTATGAAGTAAATAAAAAAATGGCTGATTTCTTTTGGTAACATTTTGAAAATAAAAAATACAACAATAGATTCTTTTCTTTTTTTTTTTACCTACTACGGGGGAAGCGCTTCGCCTTCATTTCACCTGGTAACAAGTTGAGATAAGGCCGTAGGTGGAGGCGCACTTCACCCGGAATCCTCAATAAACTAAGAAACTGTCTATCTTACCTCTAAATGCCGGAACACAACATTTTTTTAGAATTGTTTTTATGGCGACAGAATTAGGTAAGATGGTGGTAGCTAGTCAGGCGGATTTAAACAAAGATAAAAATTTGAACCACTAGATTCCAGAGGCGGTTACTAAACAAAGTCAATAGGTAAAGTCATACGTTCAACGTAAGTACATACAGACAGACTATACCCAACTATATATAGATACAGCGGCCAGTTGAGTTACACAAGGCTGATAAAGAAAGCGGCGTCCTTTGCCACGATCGGATCTCTTTAGACTCCATATCGATATTGCAATGAGCTGTCAACGACCTACCGCGTAAATATCACGCAGTAATTGAATATTTTGTCGATGAACTGCCCACGTTGAGCGGTAGCAGAGTCGTTGGATGGAGGTGGCTTTTGCCGCCTCCATCAACGAAAACGAAAGACAATGTCACAATCGCTCATTGTGACATTGTCTGAATGGGGTCTATGTTCAGAAGGCTGAGATGATGATGTTGAATATATGTACTAGTTTTTTTATTTAATTTATTTATTAGGAAGACCAAGAGCTTTATAAAACTTAATAACTGATTAATTAATATTAAATTACTTAATTAATCAATCTAGTACAGTTTATCAGAGAAGTCAATTAGCGGTCCTCACGAATGGTAAAAGAAAGGTTTTGACATATCTCACAATGATCTTTAATCATTGTTCTGAACTAAGATAAACCTGACAGTGATAAAGAAATGTAGGCACATACGTAGACAGATACGTGACAGATGTATTTATTTTATAAATGTATTGTTTCTTTTTATTCTACAATGTGAGAGCGTTAGGCTTATCTTAACTGACGTCATGTGTCATCTCTCATCTCACAGTAGAAGAAGCGTATTCTACCCGAATCCTCTGAAAAGCTGGCTTCTTTAGAGATAAACCTCTCAAAGAGGTAAATTTCTCAATTTCAGTACACAAAAATTAATTATATTATTATGGCGTTATACTATGGCAATCATTGTAGCCAGCCAGGTGGAAAACAACGAGCCCTTAAATATTGTCGACTGTCACATTTGAACCTCCTTGCAGCCCTTCTACCAACCAAGCCAAACACAAAGCTGTACCCCTCTAGGGGTTGAACCTAGGACCTCTAAATCTGATACCGATGGGCAAACCACTAGACTACAGTGATAAATAAAAATGCCCGCACATGAACACAGACGCCTGTTTCATACGTGTCGTTTTTACATAGTTTATACCAATCTGGCGTGTAAGATACTTCGAGCTTTACTTACCATCACAGTCAGGGTCGATGAATCCTTGCAACAAATTGGCGGCAGCTACGATCTCAAGATACGTCTGAATAAATAATTTGTATAAATTTCTTAATAGGCTTGTCCGGTAAATAAAGTGGGAAACATAGACGGCTACCGCTGATCCTATCCCGGTATAAGCCGCGCCATATCCAGTGCTTGCAATCCTACGATCTTGAAATATACCTATTGGACTGATAGTGAAATACTTACTATCTAGCAATCTAGTACAGAAACACGCGAAGACTAATTAAAGCTTAAAATTGTAAAGCCGGGAATAGACAGACTGTGTTTTTGATGCAACACCGATCTGGGGCGCAATTCTACTACATGAATCGCTTCAAAATTAAATGGTAGTATCTTTTTTTTATTTTCTATTGTACGACCGGGAAGCGCTTGACTTTCATCTCACCTTATAAGTTAAGATAAGGCCCGATGGGGGAGGCGCACTTCACTCGGAATCCTCAACAAACTGAGGAACTGGCTATCTTACCTCTAAATGCCGGAACACAACAATTTAAGGTAAGATGGACCATTGGATCTGACGTCGGTGGGCAAACCACTAGACCACGGAGACGGTATCATTGCCAAATGGCCACTAAAATACCAAAAGGCACCTAACAGTGGAAATTCTGCGACAGTATCATTATCATAGTATAGTGATTGGTTTAGTAGAGTCTGGGCTCTAGTTGGTCTAGTTAGTAGGTCTATACTTAGACTGTTGAGGATTCCGGATGAAGTGCACTTCCACCTTTGGCCATATCCTAACTTGAAATCAGGTGAGATGAAAGCCAAACTTCCCCGTCGTACATTAAAAAAAAAAATCGGCACCGATATCGTTATCGCCAACATTTTAAAGGCAGTAACAGATCTCCGCTTAGTAAAGTGGCTCTGAAGTCATTTAATGCTTTGAGTAAGTAATTGGTTTATCTGGGCTGGAGTTAGTAAGCAAACATATTTTTTACAACTGAGTCATGTTAGAGTCTTGCCTAAGCAAGGCTACAATCAATCTACAAATAGAGCGAGCTTTCCCGAAAGATAAATAATTAACTCAATTCTTATATTTTATAACAAAAATATTATTTGGTATGAGTCGTGATTCAGCGGAAAATATATGATAAAAGATGATACAATACAATACAATACGCAACGTTAGTGAACACCAAAAGTAAATAAATTATAAACTCATTCATGTTACAGTAAATAATGCACAATAATAATGTATTATCGCTAAAAGCAAAAAATAAGACATCTGGCCCAGACAGCCTTTGCATGGACAGAACCAGCGAGATGAATATGGACATAAATTATCTTTGTAATGAAATTATAACAATATAATTAGATATTTAAAATTATACTAAAATTAAAATCTCGTGACGTATTCAAAATAGAAGATTTATTACAAACTTTATAGAATTGATTATGTTGAACACTTTAGCAACAAATGAAGTTCACTCAATAGAATTTGGAACAGCAATTAAAACCTTCGCTGACGCACGGCTATAAAAAGAATCCAAAACACCCATAGCCAAATTTACGATTGTCAATAAACCCGAGTTCATTAAAACATTTTGCGTTGATTGGTCCAAGATAAAGCATTTGATCTAAATAAAAAAAATAACTTATTAATCACCGTAACATTTGCCTGAAGCTATTTCGCCAATTCCCACATAAATAAAGCGATATTATCAATCATTGTGTTCTTTCACGATTTTTATTAGTGAATCAGTTTGAATATGGAAGCTTAATTAAGAAATTTAATGTCGCTTAGGTATAATAAAGTTTGATTTACCTAAATCAACAGTGAGTCGAGACTGCCTGTCTATCTTAGATGCATTATCATTTCTACTTAGAATTGTGACAATTTACTTCCCGAGCTGCAAATTCTAAATAAAAACAGTGTACCTCGCTTTTTTTAATTTAAATATTTAATCCTGCTATCCATTTTTTTCATGAAGATGTACAAAGTAAAATAATCGAATTGTTTCTGAATTCAGCATTCTTTTATTTCAGACTCACCACTAGACCTCTCTACATCCCTCTTATCTCGAGTCCTCCTCCCAATCTCTCCTCCATCCGGTAACGAAGATGAACACAAGTCAATATCCGGGGACTCCCTTACATCATCATCAGTGGGGTCCTCCCGAGACGAGCACCATGAACTTTTGGAGATGACGCCCAAGATACAAAGAAGACCAGCAAAGTCTGAAAGAGCGTTACTACCATGTGAAGTCTGCGGGAAGGCGTTTGATCGACCCTCACTCCTGAAGAGGCATATGAGAACACACACTGGTTGGTTATATTATATTTAAACCTACTTAAATATGTTTTTTTTTTTTTCCCATTTGTTTGATATCTGGCCGGAATCCCAACGTGTACTCTGGACTACTCTAGCCTAGTGTGTCTCAGCATTTTCTCTTTTCATTAACTTCCTCATCCCTCCTCATCCATATCCTTAATTTCTTACCCTTCTTATCTACTAAATTTACTCAATCTTTATCCCTTTATCCCACACAACTGATCATTCCCAAGGAGGATTAACGTCAGGCTAGTCTTAAAATTTTAGGCAAAAATCTAACATGACCTTAAAAACACATGCTGTCTGCAAGCGTGATAAAAGAGAATGACAATCTCTTTTTCATAATTATTCGAAAACGCGTAGGTACCAATCTGCCAGTGTAATTATTTTTATAAGCTTCCCATTCTTGAGTGAGTTTAAGTTGTTCTGATAACCAGGCTGCACCGTAACTGCCCAGTAATAATCCTCATTTCCTTCATGTGTTTTGTGTGAATGCAGGTGAGAAACCCCACGTCTGCATGGTCTGCAACAAAGGATTCAGTACATCGAGCAGTCTCAACACGCATAGGAGAATACACTCAGGAGAGAAGCCTCATCAGTGTCAGCACTGCGGAAAGAGATTCACAGCCAGTTCCAACCTGTACTACCATCGGATGACGCATATAAAGGTATACAACCATCCATATATAAGATCTTGCCTATACCAGCTTTCAGTAGTTATTCATTAACTAAGCAAATGTTTATATTTTTTATAAATGATAGGTTAGTTCTTCACCTGTAGGATTGTCTACCTCTAGGCCAGAGCAAGGATGAGATCTTCGATGGCTCGAACTTACCCAGAAGGCTAGCTTCCAATGCTCCGATGGAACACGGCAAACCGTTTGGCGCTGGACTTCGGCTGGAAGCCTTTCTCCCTTTACAGGTCCTAACAATGATCAGTCAGCCGTAACCGCTAGCAAAAGCTAGTGATTTCATTGCCTGGAGTAGGTCACTAGTGGGGGTAAATTATAGGGTGATCGGGTGTTGGCGTCTTACCATCCCGATCAATCCTTATCCACTAATATTGTCCTCAATTACAATAATGTGTCGTTTCATCGATTTTGGGCTTTTTTCACGGGTCAAAGGACATTTTGCCATTATGCTAGATGGCGCTGTGTGAAATTAATGTCCTGATGTTCTGTAATGCAGTTCTGCGTTTTATTGTATTTCTAAGGTCAAAAGGGATAATTTCTTACCAATTCTTATCTATTACTAAATTATCTTGATGCGCTGGCAATGAAATCATAATAAAACTCATATTATTAGTAGCAAAAGACTTTCTTTTTGAGTAAAAAAAAGTGTTCTCGAGAACGGCCAAGTCCAAAGTACCCTAAACCGATGAGCATGACTTATGAAGAATGGGATACGAGTAAATGTGGCAAAAGAGATGTGCAAGGAGCCTAGTAAGAAGAAATCCACTTTCTTGCCTATATACACTTTTCTTAACCGCCTATGTGGTCTGGTGGTTAAACCCACCGATTTCAGATCCAGAGGTCCCGGGTTCGATCCTCATGGGGAGTACAATATATTGTGTTTGGTTTGGTTGGTGGTAGGACTTTGACCCAAAGTCCCAGACCCAAAGTCTGCCTAGCTAGCTACCACCATCTTACCTAATTCTGTAAATAACAACAATTCAAAAATTGTTGTGTTCCGGCATTTAGAGGTAAGATAGCCAGTTTCTCTTTCTTTGTAAGATGAAGGCCAAGCGCATCATCGTCATACAATAAAAAAAAAACCGATATCAGCCTAATCCTCTGGATAAACAGGATCCTTAATGTATGTATGTGTAAAACCATTATTAAAAATCCAAACACATCTACTATGACGTATGAAACGTATTAAAGTAACCTGCCTACAAAGTTCAGCCACCAATCAAAAAATAAATTCATATTCCGAATTCAAATATCACATTACCTTTGTTTTGATTCGTCGTTCACATAAAGGTAGCGATCGTTGGACGCACGCGCAGCCGGGCGGAACGGGCATGTGTCTTGGACCGTGCTCGTGGGAAGATGGGTCGTAGGTTGCCAGTTCGTTTCACCACCAGATATTTTTGGCGTGATATGAACTTTCTTGGGATGATAAAGCTTTTTTTATTTTTTTATTGTACGACGGGCAAGTGCTTGGCCTTCATTCACCTGGTAACAAGTTAAGATAAAGTCAAAGGTGGAGGCGTACTTCACCCGGAATCCTCAACAAACTGAGGAACTGACTATCTTACCTCTAAATGCTGGAACACAACAATTTTAAAATTGTTATTATGGCGACAGAATTAGGTGAGATGATGGTAGCTAGCCAGGCGGACTTAAATAAAATCCTACCACCATCCAAACCAAGCACAATATATTGTACTCCCCATGGGGATCGAACCCGGGACCTCTGGATCTGAAATCGGTGACATGAACCACTAGACCACAGAGCCGGTTTAAGTTACAAACATTTATATCGTTGTATAAAACGAAGGCACCAATAAAATATTTTTTCCGAAAGTTCTGGATTCATGACTGGATGAAAGATATAAATAAATAATAAATATTATTATTACAGGACATTAATTTTACACAGCGCCATCTAGCCCCAAACTAAGCATAGCTTGTAATATGGGAACTAGATTACGGATAAAATAATTAAATACTTTTTGTAAATACATACGTACTATATGATACAACACCCAAACACAGGACAAACATCTATATTCATCACACAAATGTTTGTCCTGGGTGGGAATCGAACCCACAGCCTACAGCGCCGAAGGCAGAGTTACTACCAACTGAGCTATGAGGCTTGTCAATGCATAGCGTAAAAAATATATGAACGTAATAAATAATAATAAACCATGTATTTGCACGATTACGGAAACTTACGTGTTAACAATTAGCTTGCAAAACCGATATAAAAACGAGTTATCCTTGATGGGATAACAATGGGTAGTAGGTACTTGTGTATACTCATAAATAGCATATTAGTTTCTTTTTCAGCCGTAGGGTTCCGTGGCAGAGACAAACCTAAAAGCCATTATTACATTTCCTATAAAATATTATTGGCATTATTGAAATTAGGAACCCTGATATCTGTATTTTATGCATACTGTCACTCCATTGTTAGCTATGCCGTAACAGTTTGGGGCAGTGGCTACTGATGATGACTCAATTGTCAAAAAAGGTCCATTAGAATTGTATATGGCCTAAGCATATCAACCACTGCCGGGATTATCTATAAAAAACGAAAATAATAACGATAATATTGGTGATATACACTGTTAATTTCAAATATTTTTTATCTATTATGTGATAGGTAGGTAGGTAGGTAGGTATGTAGGTATAATCACGTTAGCGCCGAAACTGTAAGACCTACAGAAATTTTCCAGGGTGTCTATTGTGACATGTATGTAGGTGCTCACTAAGAACGGATTTTAGGACATTCCTCTCCCAAGGGGGTGAAATAGTCAGTATGCAAATTTTTTATTTTATGATCCGATTGAGTTGAAATTCAGTACGCATATTTGTTTTTTAGTACGAATATAAAAGTGATTATCCCACCAAAAATACGAAAAACACCAAAAACAAGAGTCATATAAATGATTTGACTTGACTTTGTGAACTGGCTGTGATGAACCGCCTAAGTGAGAGAGGGCAGGAAAAAGTTTTGTGTTTTTTCTTTTGCTGATTAAATTAAACGATACTTACTATGACTTTAATTGAAGAACAATAAAGTAATGCTCGCGCTTGACAATTTAATGATAACTCACCTACTATTATTCAATGTTGCATCCTTCTTTTGTTTTTGTAGCAAATAATGGATTCTTATCTATCATAGACCATTTATGTCACTATCGACATGCAATGCGAGATCCGTGATTGTTCATGTATAATAATACCATAAATACTTTGGTAGATAATTTTAACCTAGACTTTTCAAACCGAAGGCTAGAGCAATGATGAGGTCTACGATAGAGCAAGCTTTCTCATGAATGAACATGACCAACCGCTTGGCGCCGGACTTTGGCAGGAGGGTTGTCACTAGCCAGGTGGACCAAAATATATTATTCATCAAAAATTAAATCCTTTAAATTTAAAAGCATAAACAAATTGTATTAATATAATTATGTTATGTACGTATATACGTTGTAACTGTTTGTATTTGGTAGTTAAAAACACGTTTCTCGTAGCTATAACAACAATTTTGTGAATAAAAATACTATAATTTTATTTATCGCACCGTTTATTTAATAAAAGATAAATTTTATATTTTTTTAAGAAATTGTAAAAAAGTTATCTATAGTTACCTACAATAACAACAAAATCTGTGAAATAATTATAGAGTCGTAAGTGATAATACATTCCATAGCCACGGTAATGCTAGTGATGTTACCGTGCTCGCTTCCCATAACGCCCCTTAAGGTTCTACTTAACTATGACCTCATGTGTCCACGACTTAAGAAAATCACACTAGAGTGAGCACCAAAAGTGGGCACAGGGTTCGCGCAAACTTTTTAGTTTTAATTGTTTTGTGTTCATTATGAATTAAGCAAAGTTTTTAGATTGAAAAATATGTTTCTGATTTCCAAACTTGTGTAAACTATATAAAAATGTATCTGTTTTAAGATGAAGCCTCATTATTTCAGGATTTTAAAAGTGAAGTTTGCCGCTTTGTGTACAATAACATTTTGTATTCTATTTTTCCATAGTGGATCCCTAACTGAATCTTAACGAGGCAATATCGCTTGGTTAACGAGTATTTGCACGTATGTACGTGCAAATAGTTATATTATTTTTAATAGTAGTTAATAACCCTTTTGTTTGTTGTACTACGGAGATATGCTTGACCTTTATCTTACCTGATTTTTCAAGTTAAGATTATCAATACTGATGAACTAGCCTGAGAAAACCACCAAAATATTGTAATCACACTTTCCAATTACATTTTATACAGCAACAATAAACATTAATTGAAAAAACTACCGATAAAACTGCTGGTATAATTCATTTCATAATATATGTTAATCTATCTAAAACCTTCTAAATTTTGCAGATAAGGCGTATTTGTATCACCAAAAAAGCTCTATCACAATTCACCTTTATCATCTTTCGTAGACAAAAAGCCGATCGAAATCTTAGTTGCGTCACAAAAAATCTGGATCATCCAAGGCGTAAGTGACAGCCCTGATTCCTTGCACCTGCGGTCACAGGTAGTTAGGAATGGTCCGATAAATTACGGGTCAGGTCAACGTGGGAATATACCCTGCGCGCCCACTGTGACGAAGAAATCGAACAAATGTGGAGAAATGGAGCAGAAAAGACGATTGTCTTGTGTTTTTACTTCAAATATAAAAAAATATAAGACCTTACAAGACTTTGGGGTCAAAAACTGACCCATCTAAAAGTAAAACAAACTTGCCTAGTGCGAATATTCAACGCGCGAGTTCTGACCCACATTTAAATGCCAAAATCAGGCATGCTCCCTTAAATTTTTAATTAATTTTATTTTCATTAAGTATTTGCTTAAAGCAGTAACAGATATGCACACTCATTGAAATAATAACTGTTGACCTTTCATGTGATACAGCCCGCTGACAGACCAGAGGACGGACAGCGTAGGTTTAGTTATAGGGCCCCGTTGGTGCCATTTTTTCGCGGAACCCTAAAAATTTAAAAATCATTGATGAAAAAGCTTACTTGGCGTTCTCCGTGGCTTTCGTGGCTCGAGTTTTAACCCCTTAAGCCGCGACTCAGCCTCTGAAAGTTTTAAAAGTCGACTAAGGGATCTCACCAATATAAGTTTAGCAGCTTCCTTCTATTCAAAGCACTCTTAATGCGAACACCAATCCACCTGCCAAGAATTGTGATTATATATTTTTTTTAAAGGGGTTTTACTCACTAATACAATAGTGTAGGTTTCCCAAAGGACCATCATCAGGCGTTTGTGGTGATTAATAATTTTCAGCTGTGGACATGGACAATGATAGGTTGTTTTGACCACTTTTGTGGTCTAGTGGTTCTACCCACCGATTTCAGATCCAGAGGTCCTGCGTTCGATCCCCAAGGGGAGTACATTACTGTGCTAGGCTTGGTTGGTGGTAGGACTTTATTTAAGTGCGCCTGGCTAGCTTCCACCGTCTTACCTAAGTCTGTTGCCATAATAACAATTCTAAAACTGTTGTGTTTCGCCATTTAGAGGAAATATAGCCAGTTACTCAGTTTGTTGAGGATTCCGGGTGAAGTGCGCCTCCACCTTCGGCCTTATTTTAGCATGTAACCAGGTGAGATGAAGGCCAAGCGCTTCCGTGTCGTACAATAAAATCAAATTACGTCGTAATTTTCACCATGCCCCGTATTTTTCTACTCTGTGCTGCGAAATTTTAGCAAAAAATGCAAATTAATTAACTTGCAGTAGGTAGGTACCTCAAAGGTATAAATATATTATTTGATTTTTTTTTTATTATAAAAGACGATTAAACCATTCAATTAATGTAATAACATCAAAGGTATATACAGATCTCTTATCTCGAAGTCAAAAATAAGGTGATATGGTCATCTCATACGTTCACACAAAGCGTGTGAAGCCACGGTCTACCGCACGTCTTCGGTAACGTCTTACGATACGGTTCATGCCCAGCCGTGGGAAAACGTTATGAATTTGGTTAAATGAATCATTATCATATTAAATATCTACCTAATGGTAGAGAATCTATCGCAAGTTTTCGTATATGCTAGTATTCTACTTTGTACTTCGGAGGGTATCCGAAGCTTCTGAACGTAATTTCGCCGTCACCGTTCCGTATTTAAAATTTTAGGCGCACAGATAATTATCATCCACATTTAGTTGATTTTCCATTTACTAAGACTAAGCGCTACTAAAAATCATTAACTGTACTGCAAATATTTGGAATCAGATGCTAGCGCTCGTTTTTTCAGTTACGTAAGAATGATCCCGTCTCCATCATAGACCAGGCAAGTCAAGAGGTCAAAAACTGACCCATCATATATTCTGATACAGGCGTCATCTTTGAGATACATTCCTTGGAGGAGGCCCATGTTCAGCCCCTGCCATAGATTCTTTCAGACTGTGATGATTTAGACAAATAAAAAAAAATGAATTTGGTAAATGTTGCCGTAAATGCCTTTTAGGACTGATTTGGAGGGGTCGGTTTTCGATGGGAGGATCATTTATTATCCTTCCTAGTCACTAATAACTATCTGATGTACATAAAAAAGAAACGTGAATCATTTGAAAGGAAAGGGTAATTGTTTAATTTGAGTAAAAATAACGACAGCAAGACAAAAGGATCTTTCAAATGTCAAAGCTGAATCATCGCACGCTACCGACCCTTAAGTGGGTGCAATTTAATCCAAAAAGTAGTTCAATATGCGTACAATAGGACGATTTATTTTCCCAGCCGATCAAATTGTTCTGTAAAAGTAGATTGATAAAGGATAGATAGCTTCTAAGTGGTGCAAGATCAATATCATGCCGCCAAGTCAATAAACCGGTGGGTAAATTAAACAGTACATATTTTATTAGGTTGGATAAATTTTATCCTATTATGTTTTTGGAAAACATGTTTTTTCATTGAGACTAATCAATATTATTACATTTATTACACGTTAACTTTATTCAGATGATATTTACAACAAATCGTATTATTTATAAGGGATTCAGTTAGGTTATACGAGGACCGTTACAAACGGTCTATAGGTAACTCAGCTGTTTGGGACCAATACCAGACGCAATCCTTACGTAATCCGACTGCTTTCTTTGTTTAGTTTTTGTTTTTGTTAGTTTAATCGTGCAAATTAAATATTTTAACAATAATTAGATATATAATAACAATGTTTATTCCTTTATTGTAATCAAGTCAAGCATGTAAAAGAAAACCAAACTCGATATTTTTATTGTAAACTAAAAATCACCTATACAATTTATCAAAATAAATCCATATACATATTTACTATTACGACTATGAGCAAAAAAAAATATGCAGAGCTTCGGACTATTTGAAAATAATCCTCAGACTAAGGACATGATTTGTATATCCTGCAATCTTTCCTACTTGGGAAATTGCCCGCACTCCCTGACACTTTTCCACTCGTTAGCGGTTCGTTATTTGTTTGTTGTCAGTCTGTCTGTTTGCATCGGATTACTGACTGCGTCCGCACAATTGGTGGTCACACAACACATGGGATGTGGTTCAAGTGATAGATGTCTTTCACTATCGTTTTGAGGCTTTTTGTTTAATATAATGTAAATATTACCAAAACAAACCATCGGATTACTTCACTTCGTCATGTACAAAATAAATAAATAAAAAAATAGACTCACGACTTTTTTTCTTGTTGTCTTATGAGGATCACCCACTATATAGGATGTACTACCTAAATACAAACCATGTTAAATTTTTGAGAGTCCAGAAGTCTCCCGACAAGCCTTCTAGACTCTTATTCATTTTTACAGTTTTATCTTCAATTTAATCATAAAATCATCTCCTTCCAAAGGTTGTCTGAAATAAATCACTTCTAGGCTAAAAGACAGCCCATACAGATAAATTTTAAGTTATCCAGTTATTTTTACAAGTTTATCAAAAAGGATTTTCATTTTCGTACGTTGGTATTTATACGGGAATACATCTCTCTTCGTGTTTTTACTTTGTACCGAACACCACACAATAGGTAGCAAGAAGCTGAAGATTGGTTGCTGTCGAGCGAGCTGCGTGTGATTTGCGTTTGTCAGCATTCTGAACACGCGCTGACATATTGTCAGTGCCCTTTACCAATTCTCATCTATACTGCGTTGTTCAAACTAAGTAGGCAGGAACCCGTGGATGGTTTGGACCACGGGATAGAAACGAAGGAACGAACTATCACGTTCGAAAAAGAAGCATCTTCCCTAATTCTGTCACCATAATAACAAATTTTAGAGGTAAAATAGCCAGTTCCTCTGTTTGTTGAGGATTCCGGGTGAAGTGCGCCTCCACGTTCGGCCTTATCTCAACTTGCAACCAGTTGAGATGAAGGCCAAGCGCTTCCTCGCGGTACAATAAAAAAAAAACTTTTCTCTGCGGTCAGAACACGAATAATCATTCAATTAAGTACGTAATTTTGTGTTCACTTTACGCATACCTAAATAATATGGTTGTTGTTTCTATTATGTAAAGATATAATATCTGGTTTTAAAATCATTTTTGCAAAATTAAGCTCACTATTTATCAAAGGTGTTCAAAAACATGCAATTAAAAAATGACGATTACGCAACTGATTTAAGGGAGGCAGGTGGAAGCACACCGGTCGCGCCTTAATGAGATTATAAAGGCATAAGGTATCGGTCGTAAAGGAGCCGTGGCAATTGAATATATTCTACCTTATGACATTTTTGTACTAAATATTATTTATTATTGATTATAAGAGTAGAATAAGCCCTTGGTGAAAGGGCTCGTCCGGAGAATTACTACCACCATACCTATTTCGGCCACCAAGCTGCATTGCTGTGTTCCGGTTTGAAAGACATGGTTGCCGGTGAAATTACTACGCAGTAAGGCATACTGCGTAGTAATTTCACCAAAAGTTTTGGCAAAAGACGCACTTAACACCAGGGTAAGTACTTGCTTGTCCCGTCTCCTAGTTGTATAAAAAAAAAACATGTAATGGGTAACCTCGTGACCTCAAAACTTACGCTGGCCATGGATATGGATATGGTATATGATGGAGCGAAATTATCCAGAGAGTACTGGCTCTCACGCGACCATCGGAACACAGCCAAATGTTTGACATTGGACTTCGGCAGACGGGAATTATGGCAATATTGATTACTTATCTAATTAAAAAAATCCTAAAACTTATACTAACTGGACTTTGGAGTTACAGGAAAGACTACTTTGTACTAACCATAGATAAAAAACTATGATTTGATTATTATGTCTCAAAAATGAAACAAGTAAATAAATGTAGCCGACTACTTTATTAGCATATTGCTCTTTAGCCGTAATTCATCACCGAAATCTACAAAATCGGGTACAGGAAGTCAATCAATATACTTTTTATTGATACAACTTTCGAATAATGTAACGAACCCAACTTAGTGCAACTAGTTTATTATGACTGTATCCGATGGGCTCAATTTATTTACCGGCTTTATAACGTAATTATAATTATAAAGAATGTAGTTGACAATTTTATGGCGAAAGGTGCGCCTGCGTATGCACCTTTCGACAAGCTGAGCTTTAGAGCTATCACATTTTTTTGTGGCTGACTGTTTATTGTCACATAACATGCATCCTTTTTCCTAAGGAGTGGACTCCAAAAAAAAATACCACTGAAAAAAAGTTTATAGACCAATTTATTTTTTTAGCCATTAATGTCACACTGGCAAAGGCTTTCCCACTTTCATCCAGACAGTCCTATCCTGAGCTGTACTTCTCTAACTCTTGAGGAACTGGTCTAACTCGTCCCGAAACGCCTACTCGCTGAGTCAGGGCGCCTATCGGTGACCACATTTACATACAAATAGTTATTTAAAAATAACTGTTTTTTTTTTCATATGAAACATATCGAGTAAGGGTTTAGTTTTATGTTAGATAGTAAACAAATCATTTTAATAACAGTCATTTTATGGTTAACTAAATAACACAAGCAGTCAAATTACCGATTTTGATTATAAAAATCAATAAAAAATTAGCTAAAAAGAAAATTACATAGGTAAGTATTAAGCATTGCGGATGTGTTACATGCATATCATACGATCCAACACTGAAAAACAGATCAAACATTTGTATTCATCATACAAATGTTAATACTGGGTAATCAAACCCACAAGCTACAGTGCAAATGGCAGAGCTACTACGGGTAGACCTATTTACCATGTAAGGTGAAACCTTCGGATTATGTACGAATGAGACAATGTCCGTATAATTTAAGCTGTTTTTTTTTACTATTTGCTTGACCTTCATCTCACCTGGTTACAAGTTGAGAAAAGGCCGAAGGTGGAAGCGCACTTCACCCGGAATCCTCTACAATTTAAAGAACTGACTACCTTACATCTAAATGCCGGAACACAACAATTTTATAATTGTTATTATGGCGACAGACTTAGGTAAGACGATGGTAGCTAGCCAGACAGACCTAAACAAAGTCCTGTCACCAACCAAACCAATATTGCACTCCCCTGGGGATCAAACCCGGAATCTGAAATCATCGGTGGGTTGAACCATAGAGGCGAATAAAATAAATTACTCTAAAGCACACCGTGGGTTCATGACTTGAAATTCACTATTGGTTCTAATTGACTAAATCTTTACTTTGTTTGCTCGGTTAGAGAACCAATATGTAAAATATAAGCAAATTATAAAATACTGTTTATAAAAGATACATGTTGCTACATTTACTATGTATAGTGTCGAATTTCACGATTTTTTATAGACATTGTGTTTTGTAGCTACAATTTGCCAAAATCCATATAACGTCTACCAAGAACTAAGAAAAAACTTCATATAAAGTTTTCATGTCATTAACGATACTTTGATGATCTAATTGAGAAACGAATACATAAATCGTGATCGGATCGTAAAATGAGCTCGTCTTACAAGATTTGTATAATGTTGACTCTTTCAACAGCTTTAAGAGGGATTAGAGTTTATATTAATACGTCATTATTTGAATAAAACATCAATAAAGTTACTCCAGTGGCAGCTTCTCTCAAGATTTTGACTTTAAAACCAGAAGTTTTAATGGTATTGCGTTTGTGAAATACTCAGATAGCCCAAAAGTAATGATGTAGTCAGATCAATAACCCATTAAAGCCTACTGATGGATAGAGTCAAAACAGTTGAGTTTTGTTATTTTCACCACACTTGGCAGAAGAATTGATGGACGCAAGCCACTGCCCTGTTAAGAATGACGTTATAAACATAAGCAAATCTTGAACTCTGTCTGGTCTAGACAGAGTTCAAGATTTGCTTATTTACTGTTTCATAAATGCAATCGTACCATGCTACTTTTTCCAGTTGCAAAAGTATATTAAGAAAATTTCTTTCTTTTGTGTATTATCTAATACCTTTACTGCGGTCACTGATCTGTGGTCATTACGGCAATAACCCTCCATCGAAACCTCTTTCCAGCAGTGGTAAAATAGGCTGTTATAAAAGCACCTACAAAGCTCAGTTCACACTTTCTTACCGTTAGGTTCAGGAAGTAAGAAAGTAATAATTTCAGGCACTAACAATATAGCCCAACAAATCTTGAGTTTCATAGTAAAACTCAATAAATCGAACTATATCGTTGAAACAGTCAGTATGTAAACAGCTGGTTCACCCATACACATGATATCGCGAACAAGTTTGTATTTCTTGTTCCACTATGTTAAGGAACAAAGTCTTGGCTATTTATTGGTTTATGGAGTCATTTGTTTTTTTTTCAAATGAATAATATGGATTTGACTTAATTGAAAATGACTTATGCTTTATTTAAACTTATTTTTTTATTTTAATATTGTTATTTGTAGACTTTTTAGATTGTGGAGTAATATTGAACTTTCAATTGAGCTATGTCGCAAATATTATAACGTTTTCTATCAGCCAATGAACGTATCATGCTTACCTTCATCTACCGATGGTTTTGAAAGGTACTTCTTATTGTTTAGCTGATTTAGAACCTATTTGATCTATATCATCGTAAATTGTACTCTCTGATCTCGATTCACAGTGAGCAAGTAATAGTAACAGCAACAGGACCAATCTATGTTATAATATATACACTATTTTCATTTTATATTATAGTCAATGTTGAAAAAACTTGACAAGAATTCGATGAAAATTTTCTTTCATTTAAAAACAAATATATATCTGGTAAGTAGATAGAAGGATATTAATTATCGACTATCGTACTGACCGTATAAACAAGTTAGTATAGGTATATTATATTTCAACGACATGCCTGCACTTTTATGATAGGGAGAACAATATTGTGCTTGGTTTATTGGTGGTATGACTTTGTTTAAGTCCGCCTGGCTAGCTACCACCGTCTTACCTAATTATGTCGCCATAATTGCAATTTTAAAATTGTTGTGTTCCAGCATTTAGAGGTAAGATAGCCAGTTTCGTTTTCTACATTTTTGAGGATTCCGGGTGTAGTGCGCTTTCACCTTCGGTTTTATCATAGTTTGACATCAGGTGAAGGCCAAGCACTTCCCCGCAGTACAAAAAAAATTACTTAATTTAGTAGTAAAAAGTCAGTAAAATAAACTGCCCTACGTCACGCATAGAAAACTATTATGATCAAGTGAGTGGTAGGCAATAGGTTCTTGAGATTATAAAAAAAAACAGTGAACAATCAGATGATCGCGTGCAGGTCATCTGCACTTCATGCACCTGATTTACAAATAATGGCATATAACTCGCTACCTCATATCAATCAACAATTAATGGAAGGGATATAGACCGAGAGCTGAACGCGCCGCGCTCGATGCCCGCGCGAACTGTTCGGGCGACTGCACCCATTGTTTTGACGAGCTCTTTTTTTTTTTTACTGTACGACGAGGAAGCGCTTGGCCTACATCACACCTGGTAACAAGTTGAGATAAGGCCGAAGATGGAGGCGCACTTCACCCGGAATCCTCAACAAACTGAGGAACTGGCTATCTTACCTCTGAATGCCGGAACACAACTGTTTTTTATTTTTTATTTTTAAGAATTGTTATTGTGGTGACAGATTTAGGTAAGATGGTGGTACACCAACCAAACCAAGCACAATATATTGTTCTCCCCATGGGGATCGAATCCGTGACCTCTGGATCTGAAATCGGTGGGTTGAACCACTAGACCATAGAGGCGGTTAAAAAATCGTAAAAATCGTTGTCGTAGGCTCACTTGCCTACGACCGCTATTTTCTTAGTTCAACATTAGTTCATTCAATAATAATTTTATCAATTATGTACTAGTTTTTAACCTCGTCTTGTATTAAAAGCGTATACTTCTAAGCTTTGTAAATGTGTTATTTTTTTAAGTTAGATACCTTTGAGGATAAATTTACATTAAAGTTTGTATCACCTTACTTTTTATAATTAATAAAGATCTTTTCAAATTGAAACTGAATTGAATCAACAATTAACGTTAGTGTTGGGAATAATCAATGCGTTCTCGATAAGCTCATTTCATCGTAGACCTCGCGCTTGTTTATTTTAAGGTCAAGAGCTTACCTATTTTATGTAAATAATATGTTAAATGTTCTTAGAAGTGTGATAAAACTCAAAGATGTACTATCATATCTTCTCATTTTTACTTTTATTATTTGTTTAGTGATTAAGCAAATTGTCTTGACAGTCTTGTAAATCCCATTAATTTAGTGGAAGTGCTATGATACTTATCACTGTGGTAATATAGAGCTCAAAAGCCGATGATTTATTCATTATGTCTTCAGTACTATTGCAGGTCAGTAGGTGCACCTACCAGCATAGTCCTTATGAAGCAAATGCGTGCAGATAATATTTTCCGCAACCATAATGATTGCTGCAAAAAAAGTGGCAGGTGTGTCAATTATGGCGATTGTGCTTCCTTGATTGGAGCCATTGTTACGGGGTAATGTCACGGTATGCTTGCATTATCTATGGGGATCGTACGATGCATTAGGTAATTGAATATTTTAGTTTGAATTTTTTGAAAAAATTCAAACTAAACTAAGGTCAGTCACTGGAGCTCTTCGTAGCATTGTCCGATGTCTTCCCAGGAAAGTCAAATACAATATATACAATTGTCTTGTCAAACCACATATCGACTACTTAATAGAGATATGGGGGTCTGCAGCAAAAACTAACTTAGATAAAATACAAACAGCTCAAAATAAACTAATAAAAACACTTTTTAACTATAATTTCTTAACCTCCACAGACAAAATATATAAAGATACAAAAATCATGAACATAAAACAAACATATATTTACCTAACTTGTGTACTTGTACGCAAAATACTCAATAAAGATATACATACACAGCTATCATTTACAAAAAAACACCAAATACAAAAAAGAATGTTACGGAACTCAAACAACTTAGTACTGCGTTGTCACAGAACCAATTATGGAAAAAAGAGTATTGTCTTCGAAGGTGCACAATTATACAATAAATTACCCAAAAATATCAAAGAGACTAGTTCTATGTCACTATTTAAAAAAATACTTAAATTTCATATAACAAACTGAAATTTGAAATAAATACAAAATATCTTTATTCTATACAGGACATTAATTTTACATATTGCCACCACCACAGATGGATTACGGATAGAATAGGTACTTAAATACTTTTTGTAAATACATACGTACTATATTATTATGATGCAGCACCCAACACAGAACAAACATCTATACTCATCACACAAGTGATTGTCCTGGGTGGGAGTCGAACCCACAGCCTACGGCGCGGACGGCGGAGTTGCTACCTACTGAGCTATAAGGCGTACTATCTATCTATCTCTAAAATAAACTAATATCTTTATCACAAAAAAAAAAAAAAACTTTAAACAACTTATGTTCAAAAAGATGGCTAGCTAGATACTAAACGAACTCAACTTCCAAACAGCCACATCCATTCTCAACCTAATCCTTGTAAATACAATGGTCTTGTCTTGTATCAAATTAAACAAAACTACCCACATATTTTATTAGATTTAAAATGTTATGCACTGTACGTAAAACTATGATAATTATGTTACTATGTTTAAGTTCTCATGTAAGTGAATTTTCTAATTATTTTTGAGAAAAAAGCGTCTATAAACCTAATATTTTGTCATAAGTCATATTGTGTGTATACAAATGTTGAAGAAAGTCTAATAAAATAAAAAAATAAAAAGTCTAATCTTAACAAACATACGCAGATCAAACTAAACATTTGATATGAATGAAGTGATTCAAAATAAATGTTTTAAAAAGCCGAAAACATGTTTTATCAATGAAGTGATTCAAATTAAATGTTTTAAAAAGCCTAGTCCTAATAAATATACGCAGATCAATTCAAACATTGAATATGAATGAAGTGATTCAAATTTTAGTCTGAACAAACATACGCAGATCAATCCAAACATTTATATGACATAAGTGAATCAATGAATGAAGCGATTCTTAGTAAATGTTTTAAAAAGCTTAGTCTTAACAAACATACGCAGATGAATCCCAACATTTAAATGAGATAAGTGAATCAATGCGGCGACGTTCGCATCTCACCGCGAGCACAACATCATCAATCATGGGTTATCGGTGTTTTGCAGACGGTACTGATTAAATTATTCCTTCGTGGTGACTTAATGAAATGGCCAGCTGGTTTGCCTGTTCTGACAGCTTATATGGTTTATACTGTACTGTGTAACACGAACAGTTCATGAATGACCAGATTTTTTTTTGACATTGTATTTCATTTCTGATACTCAACCTACTTATTATTTTTCCATGTTTAATTTTGTGTGATATTGTCTAGTGTTGTTTCCATTGTTTATAAGTACCTATTTGTAAGCAGTAAATAGTTTTTATTTGATTTTAAATGACTTTTATAATTTATGTTATTTTATATTGTAAGTACAATTTTAATTGTTCACCAAAATTGCACGCCGTATTACGGCAGGATACATTGATACTTATAGTTTATAACACCTTACCACGTGTATTTCAAGCAATAAATGTTTACTTTACTTTACTGTAAAAAATGTATTGCGGTAGACACAAACAAACAATATTTTATATTTATTTTTGGGGGTATTTTGCTATCTGGTTAATTTATATTTGTGCATCGATCAAACACCAATTAACCTAGTCTGTACATAGTTTTGGTAGTTAAATGCATTTTTCTTACGAACTATGCAAAGGTAATTATATATTAGCAACATTTTATTGGTTGCCATGTTTAGGAACATTTGTTTTTGTCTGCTTGGTAGCTGGCTTGGTTTGTTTTTTTTAATTAAAAAACTCGTAAAAAGAGGCCTAAAATACCGATTAGTTCTGCTGTATCATTGTTTTAGCTTCATTTGTTTTAAAAGTGTTTTACACGAACTAGAAGTACCTACATCATAACAAAAAATAAACAAAGTGTTATTATAAATTCGCACTCACACTAAATAAATCTATCACTCCGAGAAGCGCAAAATATTCTTAAAAAGTATTTTTGTAAACCATAATTGATATATAAAAAAGAAGAAAATCTGCTGTAAATTCTCGTTTCTCTTTTAGCGAATTTATACCACAGTTAAAAACTGAATCATAAAACATAACACTATGGAAGGACGGAACCCTAAAAACAAAATAGGCCATAAAATCATACCTTGATACTGTTAAGCCATATTCCTCACAACTATCTGATAAAATATCCGATGAATTTATGGACACCAATTACCGAGCTTCTTGTTTTTGACATTACGAACCGAGGAACACTTTGATTAAGTGAACCTATAGATAATTGGGACGTGGTTATTAATTAGTTTCGTATTGAATATTAATGTTTTATTATTGATCGTTATTGGATGTTGCCTTTTAACTTTATTGGGTATAGAGATAGTTTCAGAGATACGAAATAGCTCCTTTCTTTTAATTGGTACCTGACTTATTTAAAATACTTATAACACTGTAATAACGTGGTAATAACGTTATAAAAATACACTATAAAAGTAGCAAAGCATAGCTGTACCGCTTTTTATTTATGTAAATTCTTGGCCTGGAGGCTGACCTGAGCGAAGGTAAGGTTTAGGATAGAGCTAGCTTTCCCATAAGCTGCTTTTTAAAGGCTCTGGTTCAACCGCGCCTACGCTTACTTTGCTAACATAGGAATGCTTGTAACTGTAAAACACTCCAGTTTCGCACACAAACTCTAATGTGTAATGTCCATTGTGCATGAGACATATCCGGCTAGTACAGCCAGCTTCTTCAACCAGGAGCGCATAAGTTTCCTAGAGTCTTCGTTAGCTTTACGGAGTCGCCTCCTGTTCATAAAGGCTTCTTTGCATTGTGCTGTGATGTATTTCAAAATTATGAGGGCACGTAAGAAAGCTTATCTCATCACACAAACCTTATAAGGTTGATCAATAATCGCTTATCTCCAATTAGGACACATTTGTTAAGATCCAGTTGCTGTAAAATTTATTGTAAGCATTATGTTTATAGTAATTCATCGATATTATATTCTGTTGTTTGTGTTGAACACGTGCTCGTTACTTACCGTTTTTCGTCAACTTGTTCGCAAAGTTGGTTGCCTCGAAAAGTCACTCGGAAAGACCATCCTAAATAATGGTGGAAGAGTAGTTTCGTTTACACCAAATTTATACAAGCTTGGTTGTAGTGTTTTACCTTAAGTTTTATCTGTTTTCTGCACCTATATAAATTTCACACTCTCCTTAGCCGGCAATATCCCTTAATTTGAGTATAAAAGAGGAGCACGGAGAGTTTAAAAGTTTTTTTTTTTTTTTTTATGAAAGGACAATACGCTGGCCTGGTTTTGAACCTGGGCGGCAGCTTTGCGCGGACCTGGCTGGCGCTGAAGGCGCGAGCCCAATAATTGATTAGAGTTTTAGAGTTAATGGCTTTTGTGAGGTCTTATACCATAATCCACCACGTTGGCCTAATGCGGGTTGGAAGATAGATGACCCAGACAGTTGTTTGTTATTTAGCGGAGTATTGCGAGCATGTGAGGCTGGCTTGGCATGTTTTTTTTTTATGAAAGGGTATAAAAACCAGCGCACCAACATTGCTTATCGATGCAATCCCTAATCTCCCACGCACATCCCGATACTAACGAGCAATACCGATACTCCTGCACGCACTCGATTTATTTAGTTAAATTAACTGAGGCACATCACATTTGCATTCAATCTCCATAACCCGGTGCAGGCGTATCGGCGCGCCATACGTCACTGTTCGGCTACCGAGAGATATGGTCGTGATGAACACGAGAAGAGGATCGATAATACAACGGTATGGAAACAGTTTCAAGAGCTCTTAAAAAACACACAAGTTGACAATCACTTTATTCATTCAGATATTGTATTTATACTAGTGATATTTCGAGTACATTTTATCACGCGTGCTTTTTGGTTTGTGAGAATTTCAGTAATCATAAAAATCTAGTAAACATTTATTTGCAGGTGTCATGATACCCAATAAGGTTAATACATTTTGTTGTTGTTAGTATTATTAAATATCGTTTTTTGTAGTTGCATATAGCCTTATGTAGTGGCAAATTTCAGTTTTTTTATCCTTGATGTGTTTAAAAGCAAGAATTTACAAAAACTTAAATCGCGCGTACCTTATACTGCGGTAAGCATTTAATTTTTCATAACGCACTATCATGAATCTTAAACCCGAACTCCAATCAATTTGGTAGTGCTCTTGGCTTATTACCACAAAACATTTTTCTGTATTTTTAATGTTTAGTCTCACTTACTTTTATTTTTAGTATTCATTTAAAGAAAAAATATCACCGATAAGAGTATACTTAATTAAATAGCCGGCCCCACAGCTTAGTTGGTAGTAGCTCTGGCTTCAGCGCTTTAGGTTGTGGGTTCGATTGCCACCCGGGACTTTGGTGTTATGAATGTTTGTTCGGGTTTGACTGATCTACTTCCAATATTACAAGCATTGATTAGTTTGGGGCTAGATGACGCGATGTGAAATTATTACTATGAGATATTTATTATTTTTATTAAAATAACAACATTTTTTGGTTGTAATACCGTCTCGTCTCGTTACCTAAAAAGCCGCCATCATTACCTGTAGATGGTAGCCGCTTTTTTGTCTTGGACGTGATTTATCCCAAGGAAATTCAGACAACTAATGGATCTTTGTTTATTGATTTATATGTTGCAATTTTCGGTAGCTGCAAGGTAACAATAATTCAGTGGATACCTTTTTTGTCCGTTGATTGAGCTTCCGAACCTGGTTGCAAAAAGTTGGGCGTTCTGATTGAGTCCGAAGGCGTTTTGAAACCACTTTTTAAATTGGTCGTAGTGTAAAAATTATAGCTGATAGTGGGTGGGTGCAGCGGAATTAATGGGTGGATAGGTTAGTCGTTTGATTAAGACTTTTTTAGTTTTAAGCTATATACGTTTACAGGAAATTGCTTTGTAGTAATTAATATATAATTTATTATAAGCAGTTAACACGATAACATTAAATTTAAATTAAGAAATCTGAACTTGTAAATTATCTTTTAGTTCGTTCTCGTATTTTTTTTTTAAAATTTATTCCAATATTTTCTAGATATACGTATTTCTTCCGGTCCTTTTAATCTGAGCTAATTTATGAGGTGGCCAAGAAGGTATGGGCCCATTTTCCAATCTGGAGGTTGGGGGTTCAAATACAGTGGTTCGCCAATGGACATTTCGGTTTTATGACATGCACATATTCTGATGGTGAAGGTAACATCTTGAAGAAACCGGCAGGACCAACAATTCGAGTAGCATGTGTCACTAGATAGTATTCCGCTAGGCGGCGATGGTCTTGCAGGTTACGTATTGAATACTAGCTACTTGTAAACCATAACATGTGTGCCGAACGTAGTTCAGGACGTGCCCCTGACTACCCCTTAACAATGATCGAAGGTAAACCCTGAAAGGGGAAACTGTCGCGAGTCTGTTCTTCTTCGTCTTGATTACATCTGCAGTCACAAATTGTCATGTCATCAAGAACAAAAACCTTAATGATCACAGGCACTGGAAGCGAAAACGTCGGTATAGTTTATTCAATTTCGAGGGTCATTAGCAACCATTTTGTTTTCTTTTAAAATTACATGGCACGTATTATTTTTTAGTGAACCTATCCCAGTCATTAATGTCAAGACATTATATATGAATAGGCTACAATCATCTGCTTAGGAAACGAAATTTGTGTCAAAAATATTATATAAAGAGCTGCCTTGGCGTTTGAAATATCGGTTCTTAATTTAAATCTTGCCAGTAAATTTAATATTTATTTTGACCATGAACCCCATTTTTAATGGTCACTTAGTATGCGCTGATAATCACTGAATTGAACCACAAAAGTTTTAATGATATAGGTAAGTGAATTGATTTTATTATTATGTAAAAGATGTATATTCCTCTTCATCACACTTGATACCAAGACTGGCCACGACTAATAATACATAATATGTCCCTAATGGAGCGTAATATTCCACACTTCACGACCAGCTTAGTAATAAAGGTGGCACGTTTTGATAACAAACCATGAAGTAAGCCACAGCAGCCACTAACCGTGGTATATCAATTTTCTTACACTTATGAGACCGTCGGCTTCTATTTTTGAAAGTATGATGGATCTTTGAATGCATTTATGTTAAAGTAGTAGAACGTTTTGGATTTTATTCCCGTCGCGCTGCGGGACTTTCCCCAAAATCCTTTCGTATCGCACCACTTCCATGCAAAAGAAATCTACGCTTAAAATATTCACCAGCTTAGGCTTCGCGTCGATTTTAAATCAGTCAGACAATCATTCCATTCAAAAAAAGTTGAACTCCTCGTAAAAGGATCCCGTCGTCCCGTGAAACTTTTTCCAAAATACTTTCTTATTGCACCGCTAGCCTTCGAAAGAAAGCTACACTAAAAATATTCACTAGCTTAGGCTGCGCATTGATGTTCAGTCAAGCAGACGATCATTTATTTAAAAAAAAGTTAAACTCTTTATGAAAAGTTTCCCATGAGTAAGATATGTTCTATCTTAACCTCTGCAGTATTGACAAGGGAAGGCAAGACATACCTACTTTACAGATTTTTCTTTCAAAGTTTTTTTTACATTAGCTAAATGAATATCCTACAATATGCTCACAAGAGTAGGACCGTTATAATAAAATAAAAGCGTGTTAAAAGATATTGTAGAATATTTTCAGACCAATTACAGTAAACCATTATTGGATCAGTGAATCCAAAAGAAAAATATAAAAATAGTTTTTCTTTTGTACCAAAAAATATATGTGTAGTACGAAAACTGTTGCCCCTCAATTCAGACAAAACAGCTCTCATCTATTAGTAGTAATTCCCGAGTAGTTTTTACATCATGCTTCATTTGCACAATGTAATGCAGTGTCATGTCTATAATCACTCCCCATCTTCATTACGTCTCGCATTGTTTCAAGCAGATTGATTTTTTATCCGCAATCTTCATTGAAGCTATCTTTTCTCACGCGGACCTTACTAAGCGTTTGCTCGTGACTTTGTTCTAATATTTTTACAGTGGAAGTTTCTAGATTGTTTTATATTAAATGTAAATCACTGACATACACAATAAATAAGATGTATTTTTTTTATTTGTACGATGAGAAAGCGCTTGGTCTTCGTCTCACCTGATGTCAAATAATAATATGGCTGATGATACCCGGAATCACCAACGGACTGAGAAACAATAATATAGAAACGTTGTTATGGCGACATACATAGGATGGTGGTATAGCTATACCACCATCCTATGTATGTCACTGGTAGCTACCAATATCCATGACTAGTGACAGGTGGACTTAAAAAACGAATCCTCCTACAAACCAAAATTATTTTAAATATCAAAATGCCATAAATATGCATCTAAACAATTTTCTATTAGTGAAAATAAAAGTAATTTGTCTATTGTTACATAAATGAATCTATTCACTATGTAGAACACTTACGATTCAAAATCTGCATAAAATAGCACGCACACAACATCCCACTATAGTTGGTGGGTGTGGGCAGTAGACACTATAGTGTCCACTGCTGAACAGAGCCTGCTGCAAATCTGGAGGATGTTGCCATAATCTTTTGGAAGACGGATTGGTGATCGCAGTAAAGGTGAATTTGTATGTGTATTTATAATACACAGAAGGAAGCTGCTGCCCTCTTTCTGGTGAGATCCCATAGTCGGCTTTTACGACATTCATGGGCTGAGTTAGACGGGTGGAAGCGTAAGCGCTTGGCCTTCATCTCACCCGGTTACAAGTTAAAATTAGGCCGAAGGTGGAAGCGCTTCACCAAACCTCAACAAACGTAGGAAAAAGTAAGGAAATGTATTAAATGACCTTTCCGTCTTTCCCAGGAGAAGCCACACAAGTGCAGCCTTTGCTCAAAGTCGTTCCCGACACCCGGCGACCTGAAATCCCACATGTACGTCCACAGCGGGTCGTGGCCGTATAAATGCCACATCTGCTCCCGAGGCTTCAGCAAACACACAAATCTAAAGAACCACCTGTTTCTGCATACCGGTAAGTCACACAACATACTCGTAGAGGGTATTCTATGCATTTAGGTACGTGTTTTGTACGCGTACCCAAATGAATATTGCCAATTATGATGTTTTAAGCCCCCGACTCTACAATGCAGCAATCCGGGAAACTCAAATTTACCACCTCCCAAGTAGCAATTTTCATTCCAATTTATTAACCTAACTTAACTCAATTTATTTTTTCTTTAATTTAGTTTCACTATTCTATACCAACATTTTAAAATTAGCTGATCTGTACACACTCTTAAATATTAAGAAAAAGCACTGCTTGCCAAAATACAAGTTTTCACAAACTTAGTTTGGAATATAGGGCACCATATTATTGTATGAACTCAAAGATAAATGAAAAAATGTATTATTTATTAGTAATAAATTTTACGCGCAATATTTTTTTTACCGTACGACTGGGAAACGCTTGATCGCCGAAGGTGGAGGCGCACTTCACCCGGATCCCTCATTATAACTTAGGAACTGGCAATCTTACTTCTAAATTCCGGAAAACATCAATTTTTGAATTGTTGTTATAGTGACAGAATTAGGTAAGATGTAAATCACACAATACTGGATTCTCTTCCATACAACGCATGGTGACGAATTTGAGGAACAAGACATCTTACAACATGGAGACGGAAAACAATGTACAAATCAATTTTTAAAGTCACGAGCCTTATTTTTTGATGAAAGTGCTTAGTTACTCGAATGATGTTCATAACATAAGCCAAGGTTGTCTTTCAATCAATATTTACAATTCATAAAAACTGTCACGGGGAGATCGTGACAATTTTGGTGTCAGTGAATGCCATCGAATCGATGTGAAGTGTTTGTCGGTATTTTACAAAACGGTTTATGTTTCAGTATTTGTGTTCAGGAGCTTTTCGAAATAATTTCGACATATCTTCTTTAATAGGAATTTCATACGTATAGCCAATTGTCATTCCAACCTGGTAATCTTACTAAAAGGGCTAAACGCTTTCAAAAATACTTTTTATTGTTTTTTTTATTGGGAAAGCAGAATCAGCTCAGATGAAGTTCCATTCATGTAATCTGATCTCAAGTCATGGTAACGCAAAGGAACTACACCTGAAATCTGAGTCCTATCACCAAACCCAGACAAAAAATACATTCGATTTCAGACCTCTGGGTCTGATACCGGTGGGTGAAACACCAGACCAGACTGAGGCTGTTGAAAATGAATATTTGTTTCCATAGTTGTAGTAGGTAGTAATATAAAAACAAATATTTGTATTTAGTTGTAGTAGGTTTGGTAGTCTTAAAATAATATTTGTTTTTTTTTTTGTTGCAGCTAAACACCAGAGAAACAGTGCTCGAGATGCTACTTGACTGTACAAGTGCTAAAGCCTAGGCCTAGTCCATTATTAACATAAATGAAAGAGCTACAGATAGCCTATCTTTAAACTAGCCTAGGTTAAGCCTACAAAAAAAGTTCCAATTGGAATGATAATAACTTATTTTCTTTATACATTTCTGTAAATATGGTTATTTCTATAAGGTAAGATTAATAAAAGTGTGATATTAGACCTATTTAGATGTAAGCGTTAATTTATTTTAGTTATTCATTTCGTAATTGGTGTTATCAGTTGAAAGTTATGTTTATATGTAGCTATGATTATTTTTAACATAGCCCAAAATTATCAACAATAATTCTGCAAAATATTTGACAAACTTAAAACCTATTATTTTTGTTTTTTTTACCTTTGTACCTACTGCTTATGCACGGGGTAAGCAGAAGGTAGGTAGACTTTCAAATTAAGACAAATGTAGTAGTTGATAGATGAACTAAAATATGTGAAAATAAGCCAACAATAGGTCACTATCATCAGCTTATTTTCACACTATGTGACATAATATAATATGACTTGATAAGGGTCTTTAGGATCAAAAAGTTGAATTCTCATAAAGTTGAATTTCCCAGAATGTTGATTTATTTTTGATTCGCAAAATGTTGTAGTAATTAAAAGTTGAATTACCATAATGTTGATTTTTTTGGCATCACATAGTTTTATCAATTACTAAAGGGCTATTATAATATGAACGGAGTTTTTATTATTCCATGATTGAATCTATAAATTTTTATTGGTGTTTATTCAAAAACATTTCGTAAATTATCGCTATTATGCCATTTTTTTATTGTACGACGGGGAAGCTCTTTAGCTTCATCATAATAAATAAGGTGGAAGCGTACTTCATTAATACAAAACGGGTCATAATCTCAGAGTCCTGAAACCCGATTTTAAATTGGAGTTTTTGTCGTAACGTAAAGTCGCAGTGCGAGGATACAGTGAGAATACGCTGTCTTTCAGAACTCGGGAGAACGAATGGAGATAGTTGATATGAGTACATAACAATGGCTGAAGTACTTCAGTCTGCCCATGACTACGACAGTCGATATTGTCGGGAACAATAAAAGGTATACGCAATTAGGACCCGTTCTTGTATAATTTACTATCAGCTGCATCTTATGGTATCTTAAAAGATCTACTTATGTAACCCAATAGCTTATAAGCTTTGGGTCAAAGCACTGTATTCTTCGACTGTAAATTATAACTATTTTTAAGATCTACATAGTATTATGTAGAATAGACTGTAAATAACCTGGGTTATAGCGTACTTACATTGTGTATGTATGTTGTGATTTCCTAATCCGTCCAAATCTTTGTATATTCGCTTGAGATAAGTATTTTATAAATAAATTATACATATTTATATCGGTGTACTTATAATAAAGATCTTTTCAAGAATTCAAACTTTATTTACTTGTGAAATTCCAAAAAAATATACCTCTTTTGATATGAGTTTAATGATCCTCTAAAAATATGAAATTATGGGCACGCGAGGCTTGACACTTTTATGCTTTAAGTTGACGGGCGCAATGCAGTGCCGTGTAGGCTATGTTCTTTGTGGATGTGACCTACGCAGTAAGGCATTGCTACAGGCAAGATATGCACTTAACATCAGGTGTGCTACTTGCTTGTTCCGTTTCTTAGTTGTATATAGAATAATAAAAAATAAAATAAATAGTTGTAAAGCTGATTGATAATAGAGTTCTTAAAGAAATGATGAATTCTGAAATTTTCAGGGTAGCTTCCTATTGTAGTGCACCAAGAAATTCCCATGGGACCGAAGTCCCAAGCGTTTCATCAACGCCTGGGATTTTTTTTTATTGTACTACCGGGAATCGCTTGGCCTTCATCTCACCTGGTAACAAGTTGAGAAATATATCTGAAAGTGGAGGCGCACTTTACCCGGAATCCTCAACAAACTGAGGAACTGACTATCTTACCTCTGAATGCCGGAACACAACATTTTTTTAAGAATTGTTATTATGGCGACAGAATTAGGTAAGATGGTGGTAGCTAGCCAGGCGGACTTAAACAAAATCCTACCACCAACAATATTATGACGTATTTTTAAAACAACGATGGAAACAACTTACTTTGCTTCTTTTCGTGTCACTTGTGTAACAACAACCCTTGTGACTTATAAGAACAACTGCCCTAACTATTTGACACGGCTTTTTATCTTCGGCCTCGGAATCACTCCCGGCTGCGGATGCAGGCAGCGGCTACGTGTCATACGTGTGCTACCTGCATTCGCCGCCTGCATACGCAGGCTGTATGATCACTTCTCTAAGCACTACCCGTAACCGAAGGCTTAACGTGGCCCCTAAAGCATGGAATCATCTTACTTATCTTACCAGGCACAAGCATCACAAAGGTTAGCCCCATCTGGGATTTGAATTTAGAACCTTTGGATCGAGAGCTACATGTACCACTAAACCCCCGAGTTTTCATGAGGTTATTTCGTCATTTTGACAGCTTATTTAAGTATTATCAACGCAGCGTCCACGCTGTACAGCAATTCCATACTTAGGTAGTTCGTCGTTTATAATGAATTGGCTTGTCCCATTCACATATACATTTTCAGGTATAATAGGCATAATCTAGGTTTGAAAAGCTTTACTTTTCCTATAAAGATTTTTATTTTACAATACGAACACAATTCTTGTATATATTTTGATTTTTATGTTATGCGAAAAAAGGAAAGCCATGCAGACCTAGATAATCCTTATCCTTGCTAAATGTATATAGAAAAAGACTTGCTATTTCCCTCGGCTGAACGAGATATTCTTCGAGAAGAGAACTTCGGAAGCATGTGAGGGTTTGCTCTGAAAATGTGGGAAAGTATAATCAAATAGATCCAAAAAGACCACTTGTAACATGAAACAAAGCTGCTCATTTAATCTGTGAGACAAAATCTAAACAATGTTTTACTCAATTATGTAGGCGTACATCTATAATAGTAATTTCAGCTAATAGTTCCCAAGTAACTTAAAGTAAAATACCTTAGGGTCATTTTTTTACAGACCACCCGTATTTGATTTTTGATAACAAATAATTATCATATTTACCTATCGGTTGTAATCACTGCTCAGTTTAAACACAAGATTGTTTTTTACACACAAGATACAGTCCGTCTGCCAAGCGTATAATGTAGTTTTTTTTTGGAGGAGGCTTGTGTATAGTACTTACACTTTTTTTTATTTTTTATTTATAACTTGGAAACCACCTGATTTTAAGTGCACTTATAGTCTTTTGCCTACATCAAAGCCTTACTGCGTAGGTCACATCCATAAAAAAAACATGAACTACGCGTCACTGCATTGCGCCCATGTATTTGAGGCATAAAGGTGTTAAGCCTCAAGTACCCGAAATTTCACCGGCCACCATACCCTTTAAACTGGACCACAGATATGCTAATTAACTACTTTCCCTAGTGGTAGTACTTCTCCGAGTGAGCCCTATCACAAAAAGCTCTACTAATCTTGCTACTTGCTGTTTGAAAAGAAAGATGATACATTTTTTATTATTGGTGATGGCCAAGCATTTTACCTCCAGCTTACTTGAAAAACAAGAAAAGATGTGGCCTTTGCACTTTTGAAGTGGATTGAGCACGCTTGTATAAAAGGAACCTATTCACACCAAGATTGTGCTCGTGCTGACAAACAGATATTGATTTAGATTGAGATTTACAGTGAGAACAGCAAGGAGTTCCATTCCTTACCAGAGGTACATTGAAGATGAGTTCAGCACAATGGAACATTTACAAGTTACGGGCTGTAGTCTGCCGTACGTAATACTAGTCCGATGATGGAAAGGGGATGGATGGATTCAGGTCAAAGATATCGTGCAAACACTCTTAAAATGGCATTTATAGAACACAGCCTGGCAATCAGTCGCCTTATACGTCCAATGTTTCCTTGGTTATATGGTGGCAATGTATGGCTGTGGGTACCAAGCTATAAAACTATATAACCATACCCACTGAAAAAGTAAAGTGATCGACAGTCCAATCATATTTTATCTAAAACTATTTTTTTTTATTGTATGATGGGGGAGCGCTTGGCCTTCATCTCACTTGGACTTTCGGCCTCATCTTAACAAGTTAAGATGAGGCCGAAGGTGGAGGCGCACTTCACCCGGAATCCTCAACAAACTGAAGAACTGGCTATCTTAACTCTGAATGCCGGAACACAACAATTTTAGAATTGTTATTATGGCGACAGAATTAGGTAAGATGGTGGTAGCTAGCCAGGCGGACTTCAACAAAGTCCTACAACCAACAAAACCAAGCACAATATATTGTTCTCCCCGTGGAGATCGAACCCGGGACCTCTGGATCTGAAATCGGTGGGTTGAACCAATAGGCCACAGAGGCGGTTAAGGAAGCTTTGCTGGAGGGGTGGTTTTATTCAGTGGATGAGTTTGACGCACGCAAAGTAACGTTTGTTAATGTTAATCGTATTTACTGTAATCGGAATTGAACATTATCTTTAATGACTTTTGTTTTGTTTATTTAATGTTTGACATGCACTTTGTTTGTCATTTTTATCATAATACTTTTTTGTTTTTACGTAAAGTAATATGTGACATTCAAATACAATTTTTATTTGTTTATGAATCCATTAAATTAAATTAATATTTTTAAGTTTGCAATAACGTTTGCTCTCTACGTGTTGAGACTACAAAAAAAATTAATACCTAATAATAATTATAAATAACGCTCAAAGTTTTAAAATAACTGTATTGTGTGCCTTATTTGTAAAGAAGATAACTAAGTGGTAACTTTTTGAGAATATTATATTTGCATAAAACAAAAGTAGGCCCCAAACAAATTCTAAAAAGACAAGAAAATGCTAGGTTAAATAGTTTTGTAAAAGTCTTACTTTCCTTTTAGTCGGCACAGTATGACATTTGCTAAGAATATTTTATAGCCAGGGTAAGCTTAACACGTACCTAAGTTACATATAAAACACCTCAGCCGATCGTTACGCTTAGCTCCAATACCTAGCATTAGATCCAGCTCTTAGGCTTTACTATGACACCTTAGCAAATCTAAGACACATCATACATGGACTTATTAGTCCAAGTAATTCTGGGTTATGTATGTTTGCTTTTAACCTCTTGTGTAATTATTATACACACGAGGTTAAAGGCAGGTTCTTTGTAAAAAAGGTAAAGTATATTATAATTTAAAATGTTGAAGTCTATATAATAAAAAAAAAAAAAAAAAAAAAAAAACCTATAAATCGTTTGTAACAATGTCCATAGGTAACCCAACTGCATCCATTTTAAAAAGTTAGTTTATTTGTACATATTGATTAAATAAACAATACACAGTTCTTAATAGTTCATAGCACAATGACAAAAAATACCATACGTGTATGCGGAGTATTTGTTCTCCATATATATATCGTATACTCCAATAACGTAACGCGTTATTTTGCAACGAGAAAACGGGTGTGCATCGTATATTGTCTGTAAATATTGTTAATAAATATAATGTGTTCATATCGTGAAAGTTTAAAATGTGTACAAACCAATATCGGGGCATAACAATAATAATATTTTTTTATTTTCAACGATATGCTTATGTTTGACTCCAATTTCGTCTAATTAACAATGAGGGAATAAAATTAATTTATTAATGCGTAGCCTACTATAGATAGTGGCTTAGGTTTACTTATATAAGTAAATAAGACGACGTTGAATGCCGGTTTTTCGTTTTTAAATTAATTGGTTTAGTATCGCACTGGAAAAAGGTTTTGCAGATTGGTAGTATCACTTCCTTTTTTTGTTGAGTTATTAGCCTATTATTACAATGATTTTGAAAGCGTGATCATAACTTGCAAAGACGACGATGAAGTGAGTTTACCCAAAAGGTGCCTCCATTAAAATTTAAGAGTCGAAAATAGAACGGAAATGAATACCTACGTGGTAAAAGTAACAGGAAAATTACGAATCGACACATCGATAACTTTGCACAAAACAAACCTGGTCATGGTAAAGCCCCAGTAGGCGTCTAACACGCAACTGCAGAACCGATTTACATAAAACAAGTTCAGCTGGAAGTATTAAGTCTTAATTGCGGCTGCCGTGGAGCATGCGGTGTCCTGTGGGACGCTACATGCTCCCGAGTGTGCGATAAAAGCAATTCTAACATTTTATTCAGGTTTAATTCGTGATGGTTTCTTTTGATTGTAATTTATTTGATTGCATTTTGTTGGTGCTAAGTACTCCCTTGCTCTGTACTTTATGTACTGAAGTTGTTCCTAGATAAATAAATAATATATTATACTAGACATTTTGCGCAAAGCCCTATCTAGCCCGAAGCTAAGCAAATCTTGTGGGAAACTAAATTTTTAATAATATATATACAGCAGTAGTTCGCCCCGAACTAAGATCTCTAGAAGTGATGAGATCTGGTTTGTGTTAGGTATTTAGGTAACGCTATTACTATATCTCAAAAATATAAATAAGTGACCCCTTACCAAAACGAAAATGATCGATATCTGTTTTAAAAATCTCTCCTTTAGCTAACAGATGTGGTATTAGACGACGAAGTTATTTCACCAAAAAGACAGCAGCTTCCTTCTGTGTATAAACAAAACACTAACTATGAACACTAATCTGTCTGCCAAGCATGGTAATTATGGTCAAACTTAACAATTCTTTAATGGTGGACATTTATGGACTGCTGTCATAGGATGTGCGCTGTGGAACCTATGAAATTCCAAAAGTTATCGACACTCTCATGTTATCAACTCTATTAAAATCAAAACGATAAAGAAATATACCAGTTATTATTAATGTATGAATCCAAATACCCTCACGTCACAATTAGCAAAACTTGATGATCATCAAAACCTTTGCAACCTTCTGCCCTAATGTCTAGATCACATAGTTTAGTGAATCTCTGCTAGATGGCGTTGATCAGCGCTGAAGATGAGTTTGGGTATGACACGAAAATCGGAATCTGCGTCAGGACCCTCGTTGCAGTTGACAGTTGATAGACTGACTTTGAACTGTCAAATTTAGTAAGTACATATTATTAATGCTATAAATGCTGCCTATGTTGTCACACATTTGCTCAACTGTCATAAATTGAGACTGTATTCTGTAGTGTGTGTCCTAATAGATCAAATTATCAAAATCAAAACAATCAATTCGACGTGTTTCGCCTCCTCCTGTATACTGTTTGTTTTTTGACTAGGCAAGTACCTATTTACAAAAGTTGATTCAGAAAAATACTGATAGACAAAACGCATAGAGCAGCCCATTAACTTTTGTCGGCGAAATGGGACCAGCATCCATCAGATAACCCAACAAAACCCCGTTTTCGGTATCACAAAGGCGCCACCAACTCTCGATTACGCCTATGACAAAGCATTTTAGCTCCATATTGATCCAAACATTACACTTTGTTTGGGCTTTATTAGATTTTTTGTGCAGGTCGCTTCTGATAGCTATTTGTAAACGACTATTTTATTCTGACCTCAAGTATAATACAAATTTGTATATCAATTCAGGTCTACGTTATGTGGATGGTGGATGGTACATTGTAAACGACTTGTTTAGTAGGAACTTTATTCGTTTTCTAAATCTTTACTATGTAAGGCCAAGTTAGAATGGTGCATTCTTGTACTTCAACAATTGTGCGATCGCGCTTCTTAAAACTGTTGGTATAATTGAGCGTTTTAAGGACTATAATGTATGTATGACTTTGAGCGATTCCTTTTAATTGTACATCATCATCATCATCATCATTCACCTGCCCTTATCCCGCTTGGGATTGGCACAACATGTTCTCTTAATCCAATAACTCCTACCCATGTCTTTTTTCACACATCCATCTCTTCTTCAGCCTTACCCTGTCCAACCATGATCAAATTCGTATTCCTTTTGGTCAAATGACTATCAGCCCTTCTCATTACATGCTCATACTATGCTAATCTAGCACTCTTTATCTTTTCTCTTAGTGGGGCTCCTAGTGGGGCCCACTCCTATTTTGATCTCATTTCTTATCTGATTCATACATTGCGACAGGTCTGGTCTTGTATTTTTTGCCCATAAGTTAAAGATGCATTCGTTCACATGTTGTTCACTAAATATGCCACCATCATCATCATGAATAATATAATTAATGCGGGATGGATGAAGCCATCCCGCATTAATTATATTATTCACGTCTCGGTCAATATCACTAGTTTATTCTTCTATATCTATTAATTCCTCCCAAAGTTTAATACTGTGTGATATGGGCCTAATTCCTCGGTAGCTGTTACATTCTTGTGCAACTCCCTGATTCAAAGATGGGCACCTGTAAACTGCTGCACTATGTAACCGGTTTTTTATATGCATCTATTCTCAGAAACATCAAATGGTATTTCATTTGAGCTGCTCTGTCATTTCTCATACTTTTAACTGCCGTTCAGACTTCATACACCTTTTCATCATACCCCTTCTACTTATCATTTTTACAACATTTTCTTGTATCTTTTTCTTTTGATAATTTTAGCCAACTTACATACATTATACTATACTGAACCTAGCCCAATAAACGCCACAATTTACGACCTACTCCGTCCATTGACTGCCCGCGACCGCCAGAATTGCGTCGGTGCACCGAATTTAAACGACGAATTTGTGTACTCCGTTTTACTTTTAACCGCCTCTGTGGTCTCGTGGTTCAACCCACCGATTTCAGATCCAGAGGTCCCGGGTTCGATCCCCAGGGAAAGCAATATTGTGTTTTCTTTGGATTGTGGTATGATTTTGTTTAAGTCCGCCTGGCTAGCTACCACCATCTTACCTAATTCTGTCACTATAATAACAATTCTAAAAAAATGTTGTGTTCCGGTATTTAGAGGTAAGATAGCCAGTTCCTCAGTTTATTCAGAATTCCGTGTGAAGTGCGCCTCTACCTTTGGCCTTATCTCGATTTGTAACCAGGTGAGATGAAGTCAAGCGCTTCCCTGTCGTACAATAAAAAATAAAAAACTTGTATATTATCTAAATAAAAAAAAAGTTGACTAAATGGCTGACGAATATCAACACCCAGCTTAAGGCAGAGGCTTTAGAAACATGACATTTTTAAGAAGAAAGGATTTAAGAAATTTTCACGAGATAATGGGAAAATAGACCAATGCGTTCACGAAATCCAGTGGGCTGAAGACGAAACTTTTCATAAATCCTTAATTATGACTCGCAGTTTAGACACGAGTACTTAAAAATACTCTTTTTCCCTTAAGTGGAATTATGTAGTAGGGACACAAAACTAAAACCTCAGCGTGATACTCAAATTTACCTGTTACCCAAATCCAGATCGGGCAATACAAGCTTAACATTAGTTAAGGATTGTCTGGTCTATATACTTATCTCCAGTATACAAAAATATATTTCAATAATTAGTCTTGAATAAACTTTCATTTATTTTCAAAATTGTAACAATCAGTATATGTTGAATTATCATGTATAAGGAAAGTGTCAATCCCAGTCATTTGATATCCATTTGTTATAGTAAAACACTTTATTGTATCCTCGCCTCTTATATATTTTTTTTGGGTATAAACTAACTACAAGTGACTACTACTACTGACGACTTACTGAATTAACGCGATAAATGCCCGATTTATGGTATCAAAATATTTTTCACAAATTGTTTGTCTATCTTTATTCCTTCACAGGCTACTGAAGCTTTTCAAAATACGAAAATGTTAAATTTGCAAATTTATTTGACGCTATTTTATAGTACATAGTTTCTAGTGGTATAAAAAATAAAAAACTGTAAATTAAAAAACATTTATTTTACCAACAAGTTTAAAATCTACACTCACTTGGTGACAAATCAACAAACCTAAAGAGTTTTTTCGTGCCTTCACAATAATCCTAGATTTTGTGTATACTGTTAATTCATTTACTCATCAAGCTAGTAATTCACACAAAGAAATAAGAACAAAACACACACAAAAGCAAAAAATGCAACAATCTCTACAAAATTCACGTAGATAAATTTATCCGAAAACATGTGTGAATTGAATAATAGTAATTACAACGGTAGAAGTTATACTGAGATGAATCATCAATATTGAGACATCCACTTTGTAGATACGAAAAATGTTTAACTGCAAAGGATTGTATTTGATAAATGTCAGTGTATCTATAATTTTATCTTGAACATCGGTATCTGAAAAAGAAAAAAAACTTTTAATGTTTGGCAAAACCCAAGAAGTAAAAGTACCTTTTGGGCGGTTATCCAAAGTTTAAACTTTCACAGCACAGTTGTGTTTCAAATCATTAAATGTTACGTATTAATAACCAATTCAAGCACCTAGCTAATTTATTCAGAAGTTATTTTGCGGAAATCCATTGATCAAAAATGAATAATCTGAACAGAAAGATATTTAGTATCAATCCAAAATTCAAATGTTTTTTTTTTAATTGATTAGATTTTTTTAAATTAATTAAAAAATATAGCGGACTTGTTACTAAATATATTTCTATTTATTTTTATTTATTTTAGCGCTTGACCTTCATCTCACCTGGTTACAAATTGAGATTAGGCCGTAGGTGGAGGTGCACTTCACCCGGAATCCTCAACAAACTTATGAACTAGCTATCTTACTTCTAAATGCCGGAACCAACTAAACCAAGCACAATATAATGTACCCACCGTGGGGATCCAACCCGGGAACTCTGGATCTGAAATCGGTGAGTTGAACCACTAGAATTCGAGACTTCATTTCAGTCGAGTGAAGCCGTTTGCATATTTATCATCGAACTTCACTTGGTAAGTTCGTTTGATTCTCGATTTTTCTCGAAAACCTAGTAACACTTTACAGCCTCATTTAATTGCGTTTTTCACACCAAATTAATGGTTAGTGTAACTCTTTCGGTGCGATATAATTATAAAACATGTTTATTAAATAAGTCAGATCAAAGCGAAACTAGAAAAAATATTACCCTCAGATGATATCAAATATTTTCCCATTTTTTTTTGTATTGCCACTATTTCCTTTGTAACCAGCTCTGTAAACAATCCAGGAGTGCAGCAAGTAAGGTTCAGTAGCATCGTTGTCAAATATAAACGTACTGAGGCCTGAAAGTACAAAAATAATGCCGAAGTCCAGTGCCAAACAGTTTTTTTTTGCGTTTGACCACCATCTCACTTGAAAAAATAAATAAATTTGAGCCTTTTGGGGTGGAGACCTTGGGTCCGTGGGGAGCCGGTGCCCTCCGGGTTTTCAAAAATATTGCGGGGCTTTTGATTGAGGCGACACGTGACCCAAGGGCTGGCTCTTATTTAGGCCAGTGAATTAGCATAGCTATTCAGCGTGGCAATGCAGCCAGTGTCTTGGGCACGCTTCCATCTGGTACTGGTCTGGAACCGTTGAGTTACCTATAGGCCGTTTGTAACGGTCCTTAGGTGATCTGACTGATTCCTTTGTACATAGTTAGTTTAATTGTACTTTTTATTGAATAAATGTCTTATAATGTTAAAAAAATAAAATAATTAAAGGACATTAATTTCATACAGCGCCATCTAACCCCAAACTAAGCAAAGCTTGTAATATGGGAACAAGATTACGGATAGAATACTTAAATACGTTTTTTTTTGTAAATACATACTAATAATACAATACGTTCCTTGTTCATTGTACCTTGAACATTGCCCAGGGTCAAATTTTCACTTTCGCAGATGACACTGCCCTCATATTCTATGGGGATAGTTGGGAGGCGGTAAAATTGGAAAGCCAAAAAGGAATCAATGCAGTGGACTCTTGGTTACAAAAAAATATTCTTACACTAAACATAAACAAAACGAAGTTCATACCTTTTAGTATCTCTAAGCGTTCAGCACCATCACACCCCCTCAGTGTAAAAATTCACAATTGCACGCGTAGCGACCTAAATGACATCTGCAACTGTCCAGCACTTCACCAAGTTCAATCTATCAAATATCTTGGCGTCATTATAGACGACAAATTAACATGGACTCACCAAATAGGAGCTCTTACTGGCAGAGTTAGAAAGCTTATGTTTATCTTTAAGCGGATAAGAGCAGTAGCGGATGCAAACCTGATCAAACTAATGTATCTAAGTCTCTGCCAATCTATCTTAAATTATTGTATCGCAGCATGGGGAGGAGCATGTAAAACAAACTTAATAAAACTAGAACAAGCCCAAAGATCAGTACTAAAAGTGGCACATAAAAAAATTCGCCGCTATCCAACTGCAAAATTGTTTATAGAGTGCAACCACCTTACAGTTAGACAACTATTTATATCATCCATAATTTTGAGATACCATAAAATAGCACCATCTAAAATTATAATGTCCTACCGCCACATAAGATGGAGACCTTCCACTAGGCGCACTCAATTTTTCTGTAGATTCTTTCCATGGCTAGGACCCTTCTTATATTCAAAATTGAACAGATTGTTGAATTATTTTCCCAAAACAAGGAACCAATGCAAAAAAACTCTTCATAGTTGGCTTCTTCACAAAGATTATAAAGAGACTGAGGCATTCTTGCTATATAATAGATGAAAATTTAGTAATTAGTATATATACATAATGTATTTTAATTATCAACCTACTTTTGTTATTCACATTTAAACTTATGAAAAAAAAAAAAAAAAAAAAACCTTTGCTATACACTCCATCCTTTACTTTACCACACATACCAATGGCAAGGCAATGGTAATAAGTTATCCTATGAAACCACTAGAAATCCATAACCGAACCTGGTACATAACTATGTAACTCAATGTTGGTCTTCACAACACAGGGAATCCTAGTGTGAAGACCAAAGTTAGCGAAGAACCCCTAATCTAATTCATCCTACCCTAACCCATTACATATCTAATTATTACATACTTATCTAACTTACCCACATAACAAAACCCCTTATTTAGTACCTACAATATGCCTATTGAGGCTACTCAATGTTAATTTTAATTTTTTAGTTTAAATAAGTTAGGTTAAAAAGAACATGTGTTGAATTGTAGATAAGTACTGTATATGTAGACTTAAGTTAAGAGAAATAAATTATCTTATCTTATCTTATCTTATCTATAATACAACACCCAATTACAGAACAAACATCTACATTTATCACACAAATGTTTGTCCTATGTGGGAATCGAACCCACAACCTACAGCGCAATAGGCAGAGTTACTACCAAGGAAAGGAACCTGTTCACTTTGGACTCGAAGACTCCATGATTGTATTGATGCGGATGTATAATAAAGGTGGGGGCAAATCGATTCGTTCGAAAGGAACATCTACAAGGTACGGGTAACCTGCCATACGTCAGCTAGTTCGTTCGGTTCGTTCCGTAGTTCCTCCGATTCGTTCCGTAATTCGGTAGGTTTTTTTCTGTAGTTTGCTATATTTCGTTGAAGTGCGGAAGAGCCAGTGCCCCCTGGGTAGTGAGAGAGACGCTCCATCGTAAACCTCGTCCTGGTCTGTGCAAGTTTTGAAGTCAAGAGCTTTGTTTCATAGTAATAAAAATCTAACTAGTATTTCAAATCGCTTAATTCATATGTATTTGAATTATAGAATATAATTATTTTGCAAGGAAAACAAAGATTTTTGGTATAACTTACGGTTTCGCGTCACTGACATGCCGACATATTATAATATGACGTGGTGAGCCAGACTGGCCAGCGTGGTAAAACAGATTCTAGTTTTCCGTGATTCAAAATATAAAATACAAAAACAAAATACAAAATTATTTATTGGGAACAAAGAAATTCAGCACAAAACATACATTATAGCAAACGATAGTAACAAAGAAATATAATTAATAACAACAACGGGTCTTCATCGCGTACCTTTTATGTATTATGTATAATAATCGCGATAATTTAAAAAACGCTAACAAAGAAATAGTTATATAAAACTATGACGCAGTCACCAACGCCAAGAACAAGAAATTAGAATAGTAAAAAAAAATTCAATTTTTAATCACTTATTTCTCAAAATTCAAGTTACGGTAAAATACGTGTTTTGCAATGTTTTGCCACATAGTGTTTTGCCATTTCAAATCTGCATGCCGTAAGTCTGCAGTTTGAAAAGGTACAGGGTAATATTGGTTATACGCACAAGCCTGAGTTTTGGAAGCGTTAAACCGCATAAAATTTGCGTCACCCCATTCAAAAATAAGATGAGGTTCAAACACCATCCTCTACGGAGGCTTCCAATTTGAGTTATGACAATGATGTTTTTTTTTCTGTGTACCTAAATATTTAATGTGTGATCAAAAATATTACTAGACCGAGTTTCTTGCCTTTCTCCGTGTGTGCTTGTCGCGATTTCGAACAGGCGGTAGATCTGACGTTCTCAAATGATCATATAAAAATCTTAATGAATAAATAATTTTGACTTTGACTTTGACTTTGGTATACGCTAGAAGATCCCCTGTATATGGTCACTAAGTATCACGGTAGGTACTCAAAACTTAAAAATATAAGTATTGTAACACTTACGTAACTGAACTGAAATGTCACCACTACATGATAGTACATTGCAGCTGTTGAGATGACAGCGCTTAGATAACCATAGAGTATCTGAAAATTAAGATTTTTTTATAGGATTTTCATAGAGGGGTAGCAAGAACCACTAAACCTGGGCAACGGTACGGAAAAACGTTCAATCGATAATGTTTTGAACTTTTATAGATATTTTGACTGATATTCACAGATTTTTAGATCAACGGTACAGTCAGCATGAAACGTTATTTGATCAATCGATCCAGTAAAAAAGGATTAAGCGTCTCTAAGAGATCAATTGAGCTTAGTAAAGAAAATTCATAAAGGTACCAGTACCCTTGCTGCCTACTTTTAGAAATCAATCTTGAAAATTAGTAGTAAGTAAAGTAAAGTTAGTAAAAGTATAAGTATATAAATATAAGATGCTCGTAAACATTGTATCGGTCAAACATAAATTAATAAGGTAGTATGTTGGTAACGGTTGGAATAGTGTGAAATTACAATATTGTTAACAAATATTAACCCTATGTTACTGACGTGGGCAAATTTTCACAACTCTGATGATGCGATAGTCCACCAAACACTACTTTGTTTGCTCAGTAGCTTATAATTGTTTAGTATTAAATTAATTAAATTAAGTTTTGTAAATACTCAGAATAAGACTAATGTTTTTATTTATAAATTATTTAATAAATAATAAAACAAGGAGTACCATATATTAATGTTTATTAAGAAGTCTTAGGTGTTTCAAAACTTGCGTTAGTGGTACTATACATTTTAAAACACGAATTTAACTCACTTATACGATTACGTTGAGACCCGAAACCAAACAAGAGGGCTGCGCCGTGATCGCAACCTACCCGGCAAGTCACACTTACCCTGATGATGATTCTCTTGTTGAATCGAAACCGTTGGTGCCTGCATCAACATAAGTATACGTGAGTAAAACCCATGTTTTAAATGTAAAATCTTAGGTTATATATTTATAGTACAGAAGAAATTTAGACTATTTTTAAAGGCCATGTTTATTATTAGAATAAAAACCACCAGCAAGATTCATTGGTTCAATCCAAATTTACATGCCCTTAAACTTCAATATTTAATTTATATTCATGACAAAAAAAATACTTGCATTGATTTCATACAAAACGGCAATTTCATAGGTAAAGATCTAATATTATTTTACAAGCGTGGTAAGGGTTTATTCATTGATGAACATTAAGAAAAAACTTTTGCATTTACAATGTCAGGTAGGATTAGAATAGTAGGAGTAGGGTTGAAAATAAAATTGTATATATCGTAATGCGCTTACCATTATCTTTGCGTATGGTGTAAAACATTGAAGGCTAGTAAAAAGAACAGAATAACATTTGTTGAAATGTTTTAACAGTGTGAGAATACGCATTTTCCTTTCGCTGAGGGCTGTACAGGCATTTATATCTCGTTCCAACGTTGTACGTAGTTCACACATATGGTGCCACATTATTTCAAATATTATAGTATTTGATATATATTTCATTAAAATGTTAAATATAAGTATATTTAAATACACAATGTAATCCACATTTACAACAAAATCTCCATCACTTGTTATAAATAAATGATGTAGAGTGCAGTAAGCCATCCAAATAAATGATGCCGCAGTGTAAATAAAAGAATAATGAACCTTTGTGAATGACTGATAATCTTCGTTAGAACGAAACTCTTTCAAAAACAAGAATATATCATCTTCACGTATAAACATTGAGTGAATAACGCTTGGAATATAATTTAATATCCACACTATTACGACAGTCTTCAGAATTACATTTTGTTCATGAAAAAAGATAGCCAATGTAGATTTGCAAATGAAAAATGATAGAATTGCACTGACAATTTTCAACATAAAGTTCATAGCAGAACACGATGTAAATTCAAAGTATTGACCGGTCAAAAAGCGAAAGAACATTATTGATTTAATATTTACAAAACGGTTTAACCTTTTTAGTAACATTGTGATACGTATAACCTGTTTCTTTAACAAAAAGTTATGATGTCAAAAACTCATTTCCTTGAATGTAAGGTTAAATTAACTAATGCCTGAAGTATTCGATCAATACGTCTACCCAATCTACTTAATGTACCTAGTCTATTTCTATATTATCAAGGACTTATATAATTAATCTAGTTGACGGCTCCCGAAATTATTTATTTTTATTGTAAAGTATTTCTACTGTATTCAGGTATCGGGGATTTGTACCGCTTTTGTGGTAAAGGGGTTTGCTCACTAGTTTCAGATCTAGAGATCCTAAGTTCGATCCCCAGAGGGTGTATATTTGTATTGAGGTTGGTATGTGGTGGGACTTGTTGTCTTCCTGGCAGGCGCCATCCACCTTTTTTTTATAAGATACCCCATTGCATTGAGGGTGCGATGCAGTTATGTGAGATTGCTGGGACTCCGATTACTGACTAAAACCCCCTGGGTGGCCAGGTTCCATGCTTAGGAAGACTTTTGGATGTTTGTTAAAACTTCTTCCAGTGCCCTCCCGCATAGGTGCGGCACCTAAAGCTCCTAAAGCACTTCCCTGGTGCGGCTCCTTCGCCCCATCTGCTCGCGGTTTGCAACGGCACATGCCGCCGTCATCCTTACTGAGATGGCTGAGCCCTTCCCCAGCTGACCACAGATCCTTAAAGGGATACCGCACAACCCCTTATGGCGGCGGTGTAGGGCGGCAGATCCAAAACTACCCCATCGCCGACCTGTCCGAGCAGGTTCAGGATGACGTACCTGCCCAGCTGTCGTTTCCACTCCCCCTTCCGACATCACTTCGCGCTCCCAATTGACCAAGCGTATTGTGCTGTATACGGAATTGCGATTTCTTTACTGCCCAGCCAAAGGCATACCTCCGATAAGGAGGCGAATAAGGGGGAGATTTCCAGGCAGTTACGATCGCCCTGTCAACAGACACAATGTCGTAGTCGCAGCGCCTAGCAAAGGTCAATAACCTATTGGTTGGGATCCGGCACCCTATGAACCGAATTTATACCGTTCTATACCTTTTTTGAGCCGTTCCCTGAGCATGACCGTTGGTGTCCGATCGCGTGATCGGATACCAACGCAGAGAAATGCTCTGCGTCTTTCCGTAACCCACCGGTTTACGGAAAGAAGACACCTTTGACACCAAACGGTGAATTCTGGTCATTTCTCCTGGTGGAAACTGTCTCTTACGACTGAACGACAGTTTTTCCTTCCATCGGGCGGCCGCCGCCGAGAAGGAAAAACATTGTCACCGTTCTCTGCGGCACAGGTCCGCCTTGCCTCATCGCACCGTGCCCTCTGCTTGTTCAGAAGGACACGCGGAAAGGCCATCCTCTGTGTTTTGCCCACGTTACCACGTAACTCCTATCTTGAGCTACTGGTACACCTGAACCCCTAATTCGTAACCCGAGGACGCGCCATGTCGGTGTCTGCCAACTGCGACAATTCAGCGTTCGTGGAGGTTACATCCACCAAACCGAAGTATGTCACTAAACAACAATTCTAAATAGATGTGCACCGACATTTAGAGATAATATAGCTAGTTCCTTTGTCTGCTGCGGATTTAAGATGAAGTGTGATTCCACCTTTGTCTCATTATAAATTGACATCAGCTGAAGTGAATGCTGTGGTTTCCATTGAACTATAAAATAAAAGAAGCCGTAGGCATTTTTGTTAGATTTATTACGTCGTAACCAACTTTTTTAACGTCTAAAATGTATGCAGAGTAAATTAATGTCTAATTTAACTCGTTGACTGCTGACTCACAAACGGATGTTTGTTGATGAGTCAATGAGTTAGGCGTACCACGTGACGTGACTACGCGACTTGCGTACTGCGCGCTCGCATACTTGTTGCGAATGCTTAATAATCTCGATTAAAGTTACGATCGCTGCTTGAATTAATCGATAATTGTTCATAAATCATCGATGTTCGATTTGCACAAAGTATCTGGGTGCGAAGTGCAAAATTTATAGATGGATAATACTATAAGATAGCGTGCCAAGGGCTCATAACTCGAAACTGGCAATCTCAGTTTATGATGGCTGCGCGTGATCGGTAGGTGTTCCTAATTGTGTTACTTATTACGATGCGAGAAAGTATTTGCATTGCTTACAAGTATGGTCGAGACTACATGTTTTTGTTGTGAACATTAACAAGCCTCTCAGCTCATTTGGCAGTAGCTCTGTTTTCGGCACTGTAGGTTGTGGGTTTGATTCCCACCCAAGCCCAACATTTATGTGATGAATATTGATGTTTGCTCTATTTTTGGGTGTTCATTGTATGACTAGTATGTATTTACCAAAAATAAAGGTATTTAAAGATTATATCTAACCGCCTCTGTGGTCTAGTGGTTCAACCCACCGATTTTAGATCCAGAGGTCCCGGGTTCGATCCCCATGGGTAGTGCAATATTCTTGGTTTGGTTTGAGGTAGGACTTTGTTGAAGTCTGCCTGGCTAGCTACCACCATCTTACCTAATTCTGTCGCCATAATAACAATTCTAAAAAAATGTTGTGTTCCGGCATTTAGAGATAAAATAGCCAGTTCCTCAGTTTGTTGAGGATTCCGGGTGAAGTGCGCCTCCATCTTCGGCCTTATCTTAACTTGTTACCAGGTGAGATGAAGGCCACCGTCGTATAATAAAAAAAATAACGTAATCTAGTACCCATATTACAAGCTTTGCTTAGTTTTGGGACTATCCTGCCTGTCATGGCAATTAAAGAGTGCAGAGGGTTCTATCGAGTGCATTGGGGTTGACGGCGACGGATAGTCGTGTAAGCTTCATCGATTTCTATTGAAGACAAAGTCGTCACAAATGATCTTTCATCATTTCTTATCTCGTCGCATACCCTTTCTTATTTTTGTTGATAAAACAGGTAATCTTCCAATATAATATAGGCTTACTTGATAGCTAATTACTGTATAAATATGGATCTATCTTTAGATATTAGCTCTCTACTGAACAAACAGAGTCATACAAAGGTAAGACAGGTATCTTTTGAAAGTTCATCTACAGCGTAAAGTCAAATAAATTAATAAGCGCTTGATCATTGTTTTTGGAATATTAACTCAAGTTAACGATTTTCATATTTTTATCGTGTGTTCAGTGGTTTACAAGGGAAAGCAAAGAGTTTGCCAATGGCAGTGTTTTATAAAATTCCACATAAAAATATGCTAGGGGTTTGTGAACAGATAAGTACGATCAGGATTAGGATCGCTTGACAAAATATCCTCTTGTAACATAGTTAATATTAAGTTATCTGCGTATCCATGACATTATTTCTATGTAGGTTTCACCACGACATGTTAAGTAAAATATAATTTAAAAACTAGTCAATAAACCTATGTGGCATCCCTATCGAATCATTTTAAACTAAACTAGGCTAAAGGCGCGTGCTACAGTTCACAACAAAACCAATTTCAAAGCAATCATAGCTATCTCTATGTTTACCAAAATAGCTCTTATTCCAATGTCATAAAAACCAAGACGCCTCTACAAACCAAGTTCTATTGTCGAGATAGAACTACACGTTCCTGTGTTATTGTTTTGTTTATTGTGAAGATTTGCCGTATTGTTTGCATTTGAGATTGATCTGTTTTAAAGTTATTTATTTTACATGTAGGCAATCTTGATCCCGGTTAGAATATAATTTGGAGTGATCATTTATTTTAGTATATCTATGCATTTGTGTTTAATAATTTATTGTTCTTGATATCTAGTCAATTACAAAGGCCTCATGCCTTCCAAAGGCGGTTTTTAGACAAGAACCCAACAATATAAGACCCTAGATCTTAAACAAGCACAAAATCTTACTTATCAATTAACCTATCGCGCAAACCTACGATCAAATAAAAACAACAAAAATGAATACTTCATGTACAACAAATTAAAAATACCAACATACAACAAAATGGGCTATGGGTAGATTTGACGTTTCAAAATTATCCTCAAAATCATAATGAATAAAAAATTGTTGGCTTTGACTTTGTCTTTGGCTACAAGGTTTGGGATCAAACCAAACTCGCAATCACGTAACCACTTCCGTCTGAATATTCAACCAAGTTTTTTTTGTACGTTGGAGAGGTGCTTGGCCTTAATCTCACCTGATTTTCAAGTTATGGTTAGGCCGAAGTTGGAATCGCACTTCACCCGGAACCCTCAATGAACTGAGGCACTGGCCATCTTGATTTTAATTGCTGGAACAAAACAATTGAAAAATTGTTGTTATGGCGATAGAATTAGGTAACATGGTGGTAGCTAGCCAGGTGGACTTCAACAAAGACCTACCACCAACCAAACCAAGCTTAATATTGTATTCTACCTAGGAATCGAACCTGGGACTTCTGGATCAGACATCGGTGGGCTAACCACTAAACCACAGAGGCGGTCATAGAGAAGATCTCCGAATCGAGAATAGAGAACCTCATATTTTTATTGGTGACAGCCAAGCATTTAACCACCATCTTACTTGAAAATCAAGATGTTACCGAAGATGGAGCTTTCTTAAGAGTTACCTATTTTGTACTTGAAGACTTCAAGTATTGCAACATCTTTAAGGTAGACATTCCATTTTACCTTAACGGGTAACTTGCTGGACAAACATTTTCTAGTCCGGTGATGGAAAGGGGAAAGAGTGATAAGGTCAAAGATATCATGTCGTACGATATCATTGACCTTTCTCTTTCCCCTTTGGCACATACTCCACCGCTAGAAAAAGATGGTTGTGAGTGTAAAGTGAAGTTCAGTGATCAGAGGTCTTTTAATCCAACACCCTAATAGTTGTAACATTAGCAACTGCCCCACATTCAACACATAAAAACCGAAGCGTGCAGTTAAGTAGATAAAACAACAGCAGCCGTCAAATTTCCTTAAACATTAATCACCATGAATATTTGGTGAGGTTGTGTTGTGACCATGTTTTGATATGTTAGACCTTAGATGCTCGGTTTTGTTTGAGATTGTCGTGTTGTGTCACCGCAACGTAATAAAAATTATAAAAACTAGACAGATAAAACTATTTTAGATAATCTTAGGTATTCCTATACCTATCATTAAAACGGTCAGCTCATTAATTAAATTTTAGCCAGCTCATATATTTTGTCAGCCGAAGTTACATAAAACCATTAAAAGCATGAAGGCTTTTGAAACTGCAAACCTCCCTAAAAAAAAAGCTTGTTCTTAAAAAAATTAAAAAAATTGAAATGCTAAAGTAGTATGACAACCTAAAACTTATATAATTCAAACTGACAATAGCGCCAAAAATTCTTCACATTGTGTTTATTGCTTATTTACTTAAATTCAATGTAAATTAATATTATAAATAAATGTTTTGCACACCCAAATATCATATAACAAATAGCTGCGAAGCAAACATGCTTCATCGGTGGCTGCATCATTGCTTAACATCAGGCGAGATAGCAGTCTAACGCAAATTTAGCCCAAAAAAACAGGGTGTATTACAGGGATACATTATAATTATCTCCCACTCTACCCGACACAGTGCACTCTTTTCGTCACACAAAAAGGTTGCGGATCAGAATTTCAATTTAAAAAAATGATGAATCCTCTCACTATTTTGTTCTTCAAACAATGCAAAGTAAATAAATATAAAACTAAATATAGATAAATAGATAGATAAACTATTTGTTATACACAATAAAACAAACATAAGCAAACAAGCAAAAACAACACCTCCCATATTCCTCCCTTAAAAAGTATCACTTCTAGCAACTATTAACAATACAACAAGACCTTTTAAATCGACGTTTTTTAATTAAATTCAATGTATTATAATCTATCGTAAGCTGGCGTCATGTAATTGTGCTTGTTATGTTTATAAAGAAGCATAGACACAATACTCGCGTGCCACAGCGGTCGCGCACTTTCTACTGCTAACGGTCGGCGCGTGCGCACACCACCTGTCTGCAAGTCGCGTCTCGCTAGTCGTGACCCTTGAGCCTAAGTGCCTGTCCAAACAGGAAAAAGCGAGAAAAATAAGTCACTTTTACTCCAGCTATTAGATCAGCTATTATGCATCGATCGAGTTCGCCATACAGCGAACAATTTTAATTTGTGACAATGAATACAGAAACAAAGTTCTTTTGCCGAGTCCACCAATATAAGTGATGAATACATCTGTTTGGAAACAAACCAGGGTGTGTAAAATTATTGGCCACTGAAAGCATCATATTTGGCTTTTGTTGTTAGTTACTGTTTTATTTGATAGTAAAAAGATCTAAGATAGGAAAAATTATAATTGGTAAGTATCCTATGCTAATTATTTTTTTGGGGAATTTTCGGGAAAATATAGTAAGGAAAATATAGAAAATATTGTACCAAACTAAAAATTCAAAAAAATACTTAATACAGGGTGGGCCATGAATTAGTTAACATTTAATTTTGATTTCCCGCACAAACCAAAGCGGTGCGGGGTGAGGGGAGGGGTCTAGTAGCTAGCTCGTTTCTCGGAAATTTAGTCGCAATGGATCGGTTCACGGGGCCGCAGCGCGCCTTTTGCGTAAAGCAATTTTATTGAGGATCCTATTTTTTTGAGGATGTACGCGGCCGTACGGTCACTGTTAACTGTGCTGAGTATGTGCGAATGTTACGAGAGTTTCTGTCACCACAGCTACAGGAATTCGCTGGGTACAATCGGAATACGTGGTTTCAGCAAGATGGAGCCACTTGCCACACCTCTAATGAGTCAGAGAAGAGATGTCAGCAATCTCACAGTCTTTATGTCGAAGAGTGATCGAACATTTTCGTGCTCGGTTGGACGAATGCATACATTGCGATGGTGGACATTTAAATGATATTGTTTTCAAAAAGTAAATTCCTGTGTATTAGCTAACTGTCAAAAAAAAAGTTTTTTTGAAAAGTTTACTAATTCATGGCCCACCCTGTACTACTTCTTTCCCAAAAAGTTTACATAGTGACAAGCTTGCTATTTATCTGGAAAAAATGTTGACATACTCGAAAGCCAATCTACGTGAAGTTTCCGGAAAACCTTTTACGTCAGCGTCCACCCGAGCATAACACTGCGATCACCAAACCACCTTCCTTATGGAGATTATGGAAGGCCCATAATCAGCAATGCATTTTTTCGGGCTGTACTGATGATGATGAGCTTACAAAGACCGCGCACTACACTTGTTCGTTCGAGTCGGTTAGTGACGTCATGCCGAATCGCTAACGGTCGCGACAGGTGGAACCGCACCTGCCAACGGTCTCTTCCGACATTACGTTAGATTCGAAGGATCTTTATGTTTTTTAGGACACCAATGGACCCTTGCATTATAATTAGATGGAATCTCATTGTGCAAGACACCTTTTACAACTAATAGTTCCAGGAGTTTAGTTAAGTGCTCTTTGAAATTATTTTTGCATGTCTTGTTAATATTACTCGGCTATTTTTATAATTAAAATAAAGAATGAAAAATATTACCAGACATTAATTTATACTGCGCCATCTAGTCCCAAACTAAGCATAGCTTGTAATATGGGAACTAGATTACGGATAAAATACTTGTATACTTTTATTTTGTGTATACATACTTATCATACAATACGACACCCAAACACAGAACAAACATTAATATTCATCATGCAAATGTTTGTCCCGGGTAAGGACGTTATTTAATATTTAGGTGACTTGTCCACAAATCCACATTAGATTCGCGTAATGCACATTGAACAAAACTCTGTCGAAATTATGTGAGCACATATTGACTGATCAAAACATATTCCATGTGCTGATGTAGACAACAACGGTTTCAATTCAACAGGTGAATAATTCTCAGGGTGAGTGTGACTCGCCGGGTAGGTTGCAATCATTATTAAACGAACACGAATGTTTAAAAAACGAAAAGCACGACTCACGCAAGTTTTGAAAGTGATATATACTTATTCGGTAACCGCGATTGATATTCCTTGCCATACACAACTCACCCTTATTTTATATGCGGGTATGTGGTACCAATATATACAAATACATCAGAAAGGAAGTGAAGTCGGTTGGACCAACGGCCAGTTCCTTTGTGCACTTAGAATTCACCTGTTTGAAATTTAATTATAGGAAAGTATTACGACGCTAAGTCAGTTTGTCAGAGCTGCTACCCACTTTACTTCGAAAGACCTAAGTAAACATTTTTGAATGAATGATTGGTTAACTTTTGACCTCCAGGCTTGTCTAGGTCTATTCCAGAGCAAGGATCTCATCTATCTACGACGGAGGAGGTTTTCCTGAATGGTGTTGGCTCTGCTTCATTCAGGTGATACTTTTTTTTTGATTAATTATACGAAGGTAGGTGCTTGGCCTTCATCTCATCTGATTTACCAGTTATGATAAGATGGAAGCGCTTCACCTGGAATCCTCAAACTGAGGAACTGGCTATCTTACTCCTAAATACTGGACAACAACAATGTAAAATTTGTTGTTATAGCGACAGAACTAAGTGAGATGGAGGTAGCTAGCCAGGCGGTCTCATAGAAAATCCTACCACTACTCCTCTTGAGGATCGAACCAGGGACCTCCGGGCCTTACACCAGTAGGCAAACCACTAGACCACAGAGGCGGTCAAATACTTGGTACAAACCGACTCATTTTTTCACACCATAGAGCTCCATCATAGGGTACAATAAAAATCAAATTAAGGTTGTGGCACGATCTCTTTGGTACAAAACGCGGTGTAAAGCTTTTTCTTTAGCCACTCGTGCCAGGACTACGAAATATCCGTTCGTCACCGTCCGATGGGTGATCTTCGCTTTGGGTTCCTTATTGAGCAAGTGAAATCGTCTCGGGACCTACTTACAAGTGATATCATTGAGTTCCCAATAAGCCGGTGCCATATTATATAGATAGATTTATCATTATCGTTCACCAAAAAAGATAATTATTTCTTGTTCACCAATATAACAGAACAAACAAACAAGGAGAACAATCAAATTAGTTAACAATGCGCGGTATTATCACTTAAAAAGCGATATCTACCAGACAACCTTGGGATGGAATGTAAGAAATAAGAGAGGGTAAAATGGTGTAAAAAAGTGCCATCCTGGTTTAAATAAATCATGACTTTTGATTGTGGGCACGTGGCTTAAGGGTTGACTCTTATTTAGGCCAGCAAATTAGCATTGCTCTTCATTGTTATGCAGCCATTCATTTTCCTAGGCACGTTTCCGTCTAGTACTGGTCTAGATCAGTTGAGTTACTTATATACCTACTCGCACGTGACGATCCTCTTGTAAATAAATAATAACATAATAACAAATATTACAGGACATTAATTTTGCACAGCGCCATCCAGCTCCAAACTAAGAATAGCTTGTTTTATGGGAACTAGATTAGGGATAGAATACTGAAATACTTTTTGTAAAAACATACCTACGTGCTATATGATACAACATCCAAACACAGAACAAAAATCTATATTCAACACACAATTGCATGTCCTGGGTAACCCGATTGCTTCTTTTGTTAATAAATAATTTAAGAGTAGTAGAAGCCCCTAATGAAAGGGCTCGTCCGGAGAATTACTACCACCACACTTATTTCAGCCGCCAAGCAGCATTGCTGTGTTTCGGTTTGAAGGGTATGGTTGCCGGTGAAATTATGGGTACGTGAGGCTTAACACCTTTATGCCTCAAGTTGACGGGCTATGTTCTTTGTGGATGTGACCTATGCAGTAAGGCTTTGTCATAGGCAAGAGTACACTTAACATCAGGTGCTTGTCCCGTCTCCTAGTAGTATAAAAAAATAGAATATTTAAATTGAACTATAAAGGATAGAGTAAGATTAAATTTTAATATTTGTTTCAGAAAAAATACATCAACAGCTTATACGGGTTCTCTAATGGACAGAGCCTCCTCCAAATCTGGAGGGTTTTGCCATAATCACCACACTTGGCAAGTAGATTGGTGATCGCAGTAAAGGTGTAGGCAACACACAGAAGGAAGCTGCTGCCAATTTTCATGTGAGACCTCTTAGTTGGTTTTTACGTCGTCCATGGTCTGAGTTGAAGATAACGATTTTTTTGTCGCGATCACCACGGCAAAAATTTTTAGCATTGAAATAAATATTTAGTAGCCTCAGATATGTTTAAACAGCATTTAACCAAATTCAAGTAAAATGCCTACATCGGTAAGTGCATGTAATAATAATTTCTATTCGCTATTATTTGAATAGCGATGTTTTGTTTAAGATTCCGTGCAAATAAATAACATATTGTTGGTTTGTTTTGAAAAGTTATAAAAATCAAACTCGTTATTGTATGTGTAAAAAAGTAAAGAACCCGTGATATTTAAAAGAGGTTTATTCCAAAGCATAGACAAAAAACTGTAGAAGCAAGGTGCATTCGACCGCGGTGAATCAGAATCGGCGCACGCGTCACTGGCCCGGGTGCGACACGACGCAAGATCGCCATAAAAACTTATAAAAGAGATTCCAATGTAAGTAGATCAGCTCGGGCTAGGGTACAATAAGACGAATCAAATCCATAATGATCTTTGAAATTGGAACGGTATGAGATGTTTGCGGCTTTCACTCTGGCAAGTTGTACCTATCCAGAAAAGGATTAAATGATTAGTATTATCGTTTTACTCATACAGCCTCCATGGTCTTGTTGTTCTTCTTGTCAGACCCAGAGTTCCCGAGTTCAATTCTAAAGTACAATTTTGTACTTGGTTTGGTTGGTGGTGGACTTTGTTTAAGTCTGCCTGCTACATTAATATGTATAATAAATTACTATTTATTATACATATTAATATTTTAGAATTGTTGTGTTCCGGTATTTACAGGTAAGACAGCTAGTTCCTCAGATTGTTGAGGATTCTGGGTAAAGTGCGCTTCCACTTTCGGCCTTATCATAGCTTGAAAAAAAACAGGTGCATCTCACCTGATTTTTAGGGCACTTTCCATATGTTCTTCTTGTCGATAACATTGATAAGTGTAACCAAAACGCTTTGTGCTCATAAGTGGATATCTAATGAGGTGATCCTGCAAAAACGTTGTTTGAACATGATTCTGATAAAAAATTGAGAAGACAGGCGTTTGGGACCGCTGCCAAAAGGGACCGCGGTCCCAATAATCTGATTATTTTTTAGCACAAAACCTAAACCGAGTCGACAGTTGTTGAACTGGCATGTCATCTTTGATTTGGTATCCGTCAAATATATTATTCTGTATATATTTTTGTACGGTAATAATTCAAGTAATATAACTATTACATACCATAATTCATCCCTCTTAATTTAACATCAGCCTATAATATCTATAAGATAGGTATGTTTATCCCACATTAAGACAAACTAAACTACAACTCATACTTAAAAATCCATCAAGCCCTTTAGATGCATGCATTCAGAACGTTGTTGCGGCTCCCGCGCTTTTGCAGTGCGTCAGGCATGTTCGCAGATGCGCGCACAGACACATTTGACGCCATCTGGCGGAAAAAGACTGCCTCGCTGCTCTGTCGAGTGCGCGCGAGCGGTAACAGCATTCTGAAAGTTATTGCCAATAATTATGAATGTCCGCTGGTGTGGCAGCTCATCCAGAGGACCAAATCTCTTTTAGTTAGTACTAACCTCTTATTCTAAGTTTTACTAACACTCTGGACCTAGACGTCTGAATAAATGAATTTGAATTGAATTTAGACTTTAGAGTAGATGAATAATACAACTCGAATTACAAAACCCTTCTCCTGAGTCAGTCGAGTAACAAGGTTTAATGAATTTCAGCAAAAACCTTTCAATAACATCAAGAGGAACCAATAGAACTATCAATACACCGTATGCTCCGTCAGCCATGTGTTGTCCATGTGGGTATAATGTCCATAATGATACATGTACGTACAAATCCTGTAATTTAACTCGTAGCATCTTTTGTTCGTTTTTTACCTCCACCCTTTCGAATGGTAGCGTCAATTAGACCCTTTGTGCGGATATGATATAGATTAGTATAGTTTTGTTGTTCGGATTAGTGTCAGTAGGTAACAAAAAAGTACCTGCTGTTGTGTGTTTCAATGAATAATTAAAGCATGTAGTTTTCTTTTTGTATTATTTTTTATACCGGATATATATAATATAGTCGTTGTTGTTTGTATGTTGTTCGGTGTGTTTTATTAATTAATGTATTTATGGATTGTATAATTTTTAGCTTAACTGATTAACTAAGTCAATATAACTGGAAATTCATTTCACACAGCGCCATCTAGCCCCAAACTAAGCATAACTTGGGATATGGCATATGGGAACTAAATTACGGATAGAATACTTGAATACTTTTTTGTTTAATCAATACATACAATAAATAGCCGGTGCCCTCCGGGATTTCAAAAATCTTGCGGGGCTTTTGATTGAGGCGACACGTGACCCAAGGGCTGGCTCTTATTTAGGCCAGCGAATTAGCATTGCTATTCAGCGTGGCAATGCAGCCTGTGTCTTGGGCACGCTTCCGTCTGGTACTGGTCTGGAACAGTTGAGTTACCTATAGGCCGTTTGTAACGGTCCTTAGGTAATCTGACTGATTCCTTTGTACATAGTTAGTTTAAATGTACTTTTTATTGAATAAAGAGATTTATTTAGACCAAAAAAAAAACATACCTATTTATATATTTTCATATCTCTATTTATCACACAAATATTTACCCTGGTTGGGAACCGAACCCACAACCTACAGCGCAGAAGGCATTGTTACTACCAATTGAGCTATGAGGCTTGTAATCCTACCTGTTATTAGCGCATAGCCCGCTCATTGTCTTCATGCTGGTACTATTCCAAATAGTAAATAAATACATTTTTGATTCTGATTCTGATGTATAATCAAGTGTTTATTCATTCATACATTCTCTTTAGTTCACAAAAAATATTTTTACATCTGTATCTTTTATAGTTTACGTGATTTTTAAACCATAATCACAAAATGTTGAATCAATATTGTACCTGCTGTAACGACAAACAGCGCAGCGGTTTAATCAACAGGAAATTGTTTTCAGCAAAAAAGTATATCAAACCACATTGTTGCTACCAATATCCACTTACTATGATATTTCATTTTTAAACGAATAAAGCTCACATTTGCCTTCTTATTGTCCATTGATGCTTTAGTTGTAAAAGCCCGAGTCATAATCAACTGCAGCGACCAATGTAAAACGTACATGTTATATTGTCGCTTCGTTAATCCTAGAGTCCAGTCAAAGCTTTGGCTTTCTCGCAATAAATTGTCTATTCGTGTGAATTCACCACGCCTCCTTAGTGATACCGGTCAATAATTATTTTATTAATAAACAACACCTTTTCGCCTATTTTCATCCAATGATTTAGTGTTTGAGTAAATAAATTGTAAACGATCTCTTTTAATTGCTTCTGATTCTTCACTGGTCTTTCCACTTTAATACTTAATGAGAAACTTATTAAATGGTAAATAAACTCAATTAGACGTGTGCGTTACACAAAATGATTATCTTAAAAGTTTAAAAATCCTTAGTTTCAGAGCGAAAACAAAAAGAAAGTGAAACCAAAAGTGCATCTACTGGACATTAGGTCACAATGAAGGTCGAAGGTCCAAATGAAGATACACAGGATGATCTGTTAAATCACTAGATACACAGGACGATCTGTTAAATCACTAGAAGATCACGTTTAACCACCTTTGTAGTCAAGTTATCGTGGCGGACGGCTTAAGAATCGGACCCTCCAATTCAGCCCATATATGTCGTAAAAGCCGACTAAGGGATCTCACCAGAAGAAAGGCAGCAGCTTCCTTCTGAGTATTATCTACACTACACCTTTAATACGATCACTAATCCACCTGCCTAGGCGTGGTAATTATGGAAAAAGCCTCCAGCTCCAGTTCCTTAGACTGTTGAGGATTTCTTGAAATCAGGTGAGATAAGGGCCAAGTGCTTACCCGTCGTACAATAAAAAAAAAAAAGTCTACCACGGGCAACAGAATCACTAAAAGTCAATGATTACGGCTGAATGATTCTTTCACAGGTGGCCAAAGCCTGTTTGCTGTATTCCGTTGGTAAGCCGGAGTGCCAGTAATTTTAATAAGCACTTCCTGAGAACCACCAGATAGAGATAGAGCAGGTAATGCCCGGACAAGGCTCGGTCAACAGCTTTTCAAATAAAAAAAACAAGTAGTGGGCTACACTCCAAGACTTGCCTATACACATCAACGCTTCAATTGCCATCGAGGCTAATCATCGTGATCGATTTCGTATGAAAATAACTTTAATTATTGAGCCGTCGCCTACGCCTATGAAACCGGACTAAATACTCTGGTTATCGGACCGAGCGATAATGATTTATTGGTTTACTTTGAAGAGTGAAGCAAAGGGAAAGTATTTTACTGATAACGTTGATGAAGGTAGCATGAGCTTACAACTGATTGATTTCTTCGTGGTAAAGAGAAGTTCTACAAATTGACATCTGTGGGAGAAAAATCACTCTGTATTGCTGTATTGTATATTATCTCTATTGCGGAACATTAGCCATGACGACTATGATATTCCGATGATATTGTTATGGTTACGGCATATCGATGGTTGGATGAAGGTGGCTCAGATAATCCCCCCATGACGCCATAAATAGCGATCTAAAGCTGTCTCTATTCATCGACACCACTTGACTAGAACAATATTCTCTCTTCATTATGAAAAACTGACAGGTTATCAGTTTTCCATTATCCTTTTACTACGTTATTCTAGATATCCATTAAACATTAGCAAAATACTAATATTTATAACTAGCTAACCTAACCTAACACAGATTTCTAGGAAAATAATTTAGGTTTTATGAAGTGGTAGCGCAGGTCCAAATCACGCCTGGCCAGTTTTTATTATTTATTTACCTCAGGTAAATATAGTTATACACCAAGTTTGATCTAGGTCTAGGTAGGAAATATAAATTTATAAAATAGTTTCTTGTATGGAAACCCCCTTTTATTTTTAATTTCTTGTTTAATAGTTTTCAGAAAATATAGGTATTAAAATGTCAATCTGCTTCTTGGACCTAACAGTTCAAAAAATATAGCTCTATAAAGGGGTTTTCCATAAATATTGGACCTCCTACTCTTTTAATGTAAATTTTAGTTTCTTGATTCAGGCGTATTGCTTTGCTTATTTTATTATTATTCTTCAAACAGAAAAGCGAAGAGCCCTTCTGTTTTCAGGTTAATAATAAAATCGCATCAAATCGACCGCCTCTGTGGTCTAGTGGTTCAAGCCACCGATTTCAGATCTAGAGGTCCCGGGTTCGATCCCCATGGGAAGTACAATATATTGTGCTTGGTTTGGTTGGTGGTAGGACTTTGTTTAAGTCCGCCTGGCTAGCTACCACCATCTTACCTAATTCTGGTGCCATAATAACAATTCTAAAATTGTTGTGTTCCGGCATTCAGAGGTAAAATAGCTAGTTCCTCAGTTTGTTGAGGATTCCGGGTGAAGTGCGCCTCCACCTTCGGCCTTATCTCAACTTGTTACCAGGTGAGATGAAGGCCAAGTGCTTACCCGTGGTACAATAAAAATAAAAATAAAATCGTCAAGAAACGGTTAAAAAATCTAATCGGTACGCGCATTGCCCCCATACTGGGAATTCCCAGGAAAATTCCTCGTTCCACGGCTGCATGTTTGGTATAATACCTCGCTGATAAGCTGCAAGGCTCTTGGCAAAGCTCTACACGAAAAGCGCGCTCTAGGTTCTAGATCTAGCGGATTTGTTGCTTAATTGTATTATTTCATACAAAAGTACTTCAATAAATGCTTAAAATAACATAACACAAAAAAAACTTAAATCGTTAAATGGTAGAAACATTAATACACAGCTATGAGTTATATACCTATTATATATATATAACTTTGATGTACCGACGATACAGATCTCTCAAATTTTACTCATCAAGGGAACAACAGTGAGGAATATAAAAGAAGACGAAAATAATACCGCCAAAATAAATCAATTACATCAGAAATCAATCTTGTTAGCCAAGTCAATTACTGTAACGGTCAGACCACCCAATTTAATAAATTAAGACAACTACCTTCTAACCGACTTCAAGCTTAGTCTGTACGGTAATTAATCACCGATTTGGTATTGCTTTGTACTGCTTTTACTTACCAACTAGACTCAGCGGGTACTTTCAGTGTAACCCAAATAAAAAGCACCCTTTGTCATAGCAAATTTCTAATGAGATAGTATATTTAGTTTTTACTGACCAACTAGACTATTGAGTCTAGTTGGTCAGTAAAAACTAAATACTCTCATTCTAAGCTAAATAAGTAGTATGCCTTGTCAAAGCATATTTATATTGGGAAATTGGAAGTCAGCTTAGCTTTTACTTACCAAATAGACTAAGTATGTACTCCCATTCTTAACCAAAAAAAAGTACCCCTCATCATAGCATTGAAAATTTTCTACTGAAAACTAGGTAGATAGTATAGATTTGTAAATATTAAAGGATCATCGTTAATATGCTTCAAATTTGAAATTATTTAGAAAATAACCAGCCACCAGTCCAGATCAGGCTGCATTTTTTATTCAACATGCAGACGGAACATGCCCGCACCTGTTTACCCACCTGATGCTAAGTGCAATTCTTGCCTGATATGACATGAGAAACATATCAAGTAATAGTTTCAGAGCTTTTAAACCAAGAATATATCGAGATCTATCATGTGTTTATAAAGGTAAAATAAAATACCGTTATATTGACAGATAAACATTTTAAAGTTTGCAGCAAAGCTTGAAAGAAACCGCGTCATGAACCAAATAAAATGCATGGAATTCAAACAATTATATCAAATTAAATGTAAGCATACTTTATTTATGATAGACACGAGCCAAAATCATTTTAATTATTGAAGTAACTGATACTTCAAGATTGGTTCGATATCGGCAACTTTGATACATCAATTATCACGTGAACCGAAACTAATCGAATTAAATCTATGAATTTGTGGTCAAATCATAATTTGATTGATGTGGTTAAAAATAAATTTATAGTTATTATACCCGATCTTATTTTTGGTAAGTACCCACGGTATCGGTCAATCACACGTATATATAAATAAAAAATATTATTTTTACTAGAATTTTGACAGTTTAGAATACGAAGAAGACGAAGAAGTAAAGATCTAGATCTATACCTCTATCGCATTCCGTAAGGTTTTCTCAATGTCCACAATTTTAACGACCGCAAATATTAATTACCAGGATGCCTAAATTATCTGCAGTAGATGTCATAAGGCCAATGATGATGATGACTGGAACCTAAAAATAAAATGCATCTAGTCCATAAGGCTATGAAAATGGGTTAACAATTGTAAATATTCAATAAAGAGAGAAGATTAATTTCGAGAGCACAATTATTCTCGCTTTTTAACTGGCAAGTTATCATCTCACGAGAGCAACAAACGCGTGTAATTGAATACACAATATTTTATACACTACAGCAGTACCAGAATCTAGACGTTTCTCAGTAATAATTTCCACTTATTAAATACTAGAACAGGCCTGTTGACAGCGGCTGTATCGTAAACCACAGCCGACGATATTTTACAAACAATATCAAAATTATTCCTCCATGTGGACGGGCGTGGTAGCCACAATATTGCTAGATCTCACCTGCCATTTGGTCAACATGGCTTGGTCTAAGCCATAAGGGATCTCGCAATAGAAACCTTTGGTGACGTACTCGGATGCAAGCTGTACCAATGCATTTTTATTCTAATATAATCCATATGAAAACTGTGTGCTTGTTTTCTATGATATCAATTTTTTATTGGTTGACGAGAAAGGTTATTTTTTTTCATCTATCTTTTCTCTCTCCACATCACATTTGCTGGAAGAAAACTCTTTTTAGGGTTAAGCTCGCCTTTGACATGTTTTTTAGTTTTTAAGTTTTTCTTTGTTATTATGTTTATGTGTGCAACAAAGTATAAATAAATAAATAAATAAAGTTCACGTAAGAGGTCCCGGGTTTTATCCCAAGGAAGTTCAATATTGTGCTTGTTTTTGTTGGTGGTAGGACTTAGTTTAAGTCTGCCTGGCTAGCTACCACTCTTACCTAAGTCTATCGCCATAACAACAATTCTAAATTGTAGTATTCTGGTATTTATAGGTAAGATAACAAGATCCTCAGACTGTTGAGGATTACGGGTGAAGTGCGCTTTCATCTTTGGCCTTATCATAAATTGGAACCAGGTGAGATGAAGCGCTTCCCGTCGTATAAAAAAAGGTAAAGTCGAAGGACAAACAAAACAGTACAAACTGTATTCACATAGTACTCGTGTTTTTCTGTTTGTCAATTTCATTCTGTTATGTTTGTGTATGTGTGTTATAAACGTAAATAAATAAATGTATGTCTTTGTCTATGGACGAGTCGTTAGAAATTATATAAATTGACCCGATTTCAAAACTTTTAAAATTGAAGTGCAACCGTGTTTGTAACTGCAGATTGGGAAATTTTGTGTAAGTTGCCGCAAAATTTTTGCAAATAAAGCGTCCCTACCAAGCTTAGATTTAATTTCGAAAATCTAACTCTTATCTTTGTTCTTCATAAAACACAGAAGTGCATAGGAACTTAATGTACCTTGGACTCTCCTGGAAATTACCAGTTGCGTAAAATCTTTAGAGCGATCAGCACTTGCAATAAAAGCTTTAGAAGCAAGCCTCAGTAACTACCACTATTGTTTTCAATCATTAGGGGCAGTAATAAGCGCTCGACCGTATCTGTCCTAAAACGGTACCGCTTAGTAAATTTCAAACCGCCATACACTTGCATAGGGTTACCTGTATCTCATAATTTTATATTTTCGTGATGGTAAGTTATACTCGTTATCATTGTTAAAATAGCTAAAAACATTTTCAACATTATTTTCATCAAAATCCATCTCACAACAAAATATACACAAAGTGGTTTTGAGGAAGATCCAAGGCAGGTTGCAACCTATCTTGAGCTGATAGATGATCTTTTCTCCTCGCATGACGCAATTTAGAGTACATCGAAGAGATAATTACAACCAAGCATAACAAAGCGTATGTTGGAGTTGGATTCCAGAAGGAAATGTCTGAGAAACGACCTATGATATGGCGGTTAGTATACTTTTCCATATAATTTTAGGGTATCGCATTACTTGTGGCACACCACAAGCCCGCAGGCAAACAACACCTGAGCTGATCTATAGTTACAACGGTATTGTGGGCCAAATTGTTACTTGCAATAATGTTTTAGTTTCAAATGGCTGCATAGTTCCTACTTGACTATTTGATGTTTGTAATGGCGTTCAACCAAGTTCTCTTTAATATGTTTATAAGATCCCGTGATATATTTCGGTCAAGGACGTAATTAATGGAAACCCTGTTTTGTTTTTATTCCTTCTATCTATATCTATCTTTCTATATCTTCTATCTATACTTAAGATAATAAAATCGTAGAAAAACGGTGTCTGTACGTTTAATATTTACAAAAAAAATTGATGCTACCTACTTAAAACACGCAGCTGAGCATAAAAACACAGTTTTTATAATTTTTGTCTGTTTGTCTGTTCGTTTGTGCACGCGTATTTCCGGAACGTGTAACACGTGTAATGTAAACACACTTTTACCCTCTTCTACGCTTACTCTAAGATATACTACGAGTGATAAGTTATAGGAGTATACCTACACCTTGGAAATTTAAATTTTAACGAAGAATGTATTATTTGTATAGTAGTAAAATAAATTATTTTATTTATTTTATTTTTATTTATTTTATGTGAACGTGTAGGCCGTTGCCATTGCGCTTATACGTATTTATTTACACAGAAGTCTATAAATTTTATGAAACCTGATATTCTGGCATCGTTATAGGAAATTTGAAACATCATCATCATCATCACTCAACAAGTATTACTACAAAACATGGGCAATGCGTAGCAAACGAGTCAGTAATTGTAGTGTTGATATCTCTATGACAACCGTGGGAGGCAGATTTCTTTTTTGTACTATACTCTTGACCTCTAGATTTGCACAGACAAGGATAAGGGCTACGATGGAGTGACCTACCCAGATAACCTACCTACTTGAGCGTATACTGCCACTTATCCCTCAACTCTCAAGTCTCAACGAGTGTGACTGATGGATTTGCCATAGACCCAGGCGAGTTGATGATGGCAGTATATTTGTGTTTAGTACTTAAGAGTATGTTGCCTTGGAATTGTACATGAACATGGAACATAGTGACATTGTGTGCTTAACCGAACATCATCTTCGGGCTCACCAGCTCATGTTCAATTTCAGCAACCACCAGGTTGGCAGTGCGTTCTGCAGAGTACATAAGATTAGGGGTGGGTCTCTTATATTATTGAACAAACAATTAAAGTACAAAGAAAGAAAAGATGTTGTATCTATGTCTGTGGAATGTGTAACGGAAATATCTTGTGTAGAATTGGAGCAATTATTGATTGTATCTGTGTATAGACCACCTGTTGATAAGAATTTTGAAAAATTTATTGAAATATTGGATGAAGTGTTAACTAAATTGGGTAAATCAAAAAAACAACTGATTATATGCGGCGATTTTAATGTAAATTTACTTAAGGTATATCCTTTATCAACTCAACTTCTTAACTTGTTTAGGTCACATAATTTATCAAACTTGTTTCTGGAGCCTACTAGAACCACTGATACTACTGCAACATGTATTGATAATATTTATGTATCTGCTAATATATCCCCGATTAACAAATCTGTCATTAAGAAATTAGAATCTGACCACTGTGGTCAGTTGATAAAATTTGCCATTGTCAAAAAACCGATAACTAAAAGGAAAATAACGTATGTACCGGTAACTTCTACTCGTCTAGAAAAACTTAAATTGAATTTGGCTAACTTTTTACCATTTCTTCCTTGTGATATGGATCCAAATATATTATACAATGACTTTTTTTCGATCCTAAATGGTCAATTTCAATCAATTTTCACGTCCCGATCTAGATTAGTCTCCGACAAATGTGAGTTCAGTGACTGGGCAACGGTTGGTATTCACCGAAGTAGACAAAAACTATACGAGTTATACGCAGAAAGACAGGTTAATACATCGGAGGAGTTTAAGGTTTACGTTAAAAACTATTCAAAGATTTTTAAAAGGGTATGTATACTGGCAAAATCTCTCTCAATTAAGTCCAAAATAAAAAATAGTACTAATAAAATCAAAGCTACTTGGGACGTGATCAACGCTGAAACAGGGAGAGTCGCAGCTAAAAATACAGAGTTTAAATTGAGTGTTAATGGAAAAATAACGAATAATGATCAAGATGTCGCAAATGATTTCGAGAAGTTTTTTACCAATGTTGCTATTACTTTGACGGAACCTTTGAGCTCTTCTACCCCAATCGCAGAATTCTTGTTAAAAACAAATGTACCAAAATGTAACAATGATTTTCAATTCCAGTATGTTAAAAATCATGATATTATTATAGTGCTTAAGCAAATAAATATTAAGAAAACTAAAGACCTATGGGGTATTTCCATTCCGATTGTTAAATCATTGATAGAACTTATTGCACCTAAACTTGTAATTATTTTTAACAGATGCATAGATTGCGGTGTGTTTCCTGATCTAATGAAATTAAGTAAAGTAATTCCACTATTTAAATCGGGTAGTACCTCAGACCCCTCAAATTTTAGACCGATTTCAGTACTACCTACGTTAAGTAAAATTTTTGAAAAACTTATCCTAAATCAACTTCTTAAACATTTTCATGAAAATAATATCTTGCATAACAAACAGTTCGGTTTTAGAAGAGGGCGCTCGACCACAGATGCGGGCATAGCATTAATTCAAAACATATTTGATGCTTGGGAGAAGTCACATGATGCGTATGGTATATTTTGTGACTTGTCCAAGGCATTTGATTGCGTACAACATGATACATTGATCATGAAACTACATCACTACGGTATACGGAACAGCGCCCTGGATCTTATCTCTTCTTACCTGGGGGGTAGGGTCCAGAGTGTCGATGTTAATGGAAAGCGATCCCCTGGATCTCCTATAACAATGGGGGTGCCTCAAGGATCTATATTGGGACCTTTTCTATTCCTAATATATATTAATGACTTACCTTATCTCGTGAGGGATAACCATGGAATAGTATTGTTCGCAGATGATACTTCTTTGGTGTTTAAGGTCGAAAGGCAGCGGTTTAATGTTGACAATGTGAACAATGCTCTATCCAGAATAATTTATTGGTTTAACACAAACAATTTATTACTTAATGCATCCAAAACCAAATTAATTCGGTTTACACTTCCAAATGTAAAACAGGTTAAAACTATTGTAAAAATTAATAATGAAGAAATTGAATTGGTCAATAAGGCTGTCTTTCTGGGTATAACTCTAGACGCTAAGCTTCAATGGGGCCCTCATGTGGGAGCATTGTCCAACAGACTTAGCTCTGCAGCTTACGCCGTTAAGAAGATTCGCGAATACACGGACATTGAGACTGCTCGCCTAGTCTATTTCAGCTACTTCCATAGTGTCATGTCGTATGGCATCCTTCTGTGGGGGTGTGCTGCCGATATTGATACCATCTTCATATTGCAAAAGAGAGCTGTTCGGGCTATCTACAAAATGGGTCCCAGGGAATCACTTAAAGAGAAATTTAAAGAGATAAATATACTAACGGTCTATTCACAGTATATATACGAAAATCTGCTTTATGTTCATAAAAATCCTGAAAATTTTCGTAAAAACAGCGATATTCATAAATATAACTTAAGAAATAAAAATGATCTAACTGTGCCCAGTAGTAGGCTCCGGAAAATAAGCAGGTCGTTCTGTAGCACATGTGTGCTCTATTATAATAAGCTTCCCAAAGATATACGTGACATGTCAATTAATAAATTCAAAAACATTATAAAACATAAATTGTGTGGTAAGGCTTATTATAATACATCGTCTTATCTAAACGATAAACACCCATGGACATGATTTTAATTGCTCCTCTTCAAATCTACATATATATTATTATTGTATCCATGACTTCTCCCCATGACTTAGTTTTTTAAGAGACGTATTGTAAATGGTTGATTGTTTTTATTTTAATCATGAGACCTTATACAAATAAAGAAATTTGAATTTGAATTTGAATTTGAATTTGCTCATTTCCCAACAAGAGTAATGGTCATTACCACCACGCTTGACAGGTGAGTTGGTGATCACAGTATTGGTGTCAGGTAGGTTCTTAGATGGATGGAAGCTGCTTTGACTAAGGGATTTTATAAAATACCTTAGTCAAATTTAATGACTCAAGGGGTCAATTTGGGGACCCTTAGGGGACCCTTTGCTAGGAACTTATTAAAGTTTTTACCGCGCTGCTGCGGCAACAAACAAGAAACTTTGCATCAGATAGGTAATATTTAATGTCAATGATGTAAAATATCATTTAGTTTTTCTGTGGGGTAGGTAGAACAGATCCAAGTTTACATGGTAAATATGTATTTATGGCGTCCTATGTTATGTGCAAGTTAAACTGCACTGGTACAGCTAGTTTATTAATAATCTACAAAGTAGCTTGAAATCTAAATGAGCAAAGATACATTTTACAATATCGTGAGCTATCTCACAGGCTGCCAAAGGCTTTTTAAGTATCATACAATCAATAATAGGTGCATACAGTAACTTATAGAAATAGGCTGGGACATTCACTCCCCCCCAAATCTATAATACCTGAATACCCAACCATTATTATCAATTGCTATAGTCAAACTATCGGTTTAAGTAGTAAAAACAGTAATAAATCGATGCCGAAATAAGCTCCCAGCTATTACGGTAAATCGCAGTTCCGTCTGACTTTAGGGTTCTGTATTTAGAGAGTCACGGAAGGATCTGTGCAAATAACCCAAAAAAAAAACTTTAATTTCAAAAAGAGGATGGTATTAGAGATCTGAACCATTTTATTTTATCGTAAAAATAGTTGTCTTCCAATTAATGCCTCTTCCTGTTAATGCCTACCAGTACTACTGTTCTATCCAGCCAATACTGCTGTAATATTTATTATATATTATAGGATTATAAAATTCGAGAGTTTTGCCATAATCACTATGATTAGTAGGTAGATTGGTAATCGCAGTAAAGGGTAGATTAAATAATGCGATAGCAACACACAGAAACACAGCTCTAAGTAGTGATAGCCTAATCAGCGGGCTGAATTGGAAGGATTATTTTGCCGCAACCGTCGGGACAAAAAATGGAAAAAATGGCAGAAAACATGCGATAAAGTGTGTTAGACCCGCTCTACGGCTCCAGGATGCAATGCATAAAACACTCATATTTTGTCTAAAAAGCTCGGTCAGAACCCTCGGTGTGCGAGTCCGATTTGCACTTGGCCGGTTTATTTTTATTATTCACAGTGAATAGTGATTACATAGATGAAAGATTTGCCGGTTGCGCACGCGCCGCAAGTTAGAATTATTTCGGAATGCATGTGCCAGATGCTATCGGCAAGAAAGTTTGGTGCTATTCAATTTATTGGATATGCTATAATAGTGTTTTATGATACGTTATTCGATTATAACGATGATAACATAATCATAAATCGTTGTTTTATATTAATTGTACACGATCAAGAAGAAGATTTTTATAAAACATTGTCAAAATTATCTCAACGTCGTCTAAGTAAGGTCATGTTTAACTAAGAGTGAGATGGTCATATTGTATGAGACAATATTATTTGATCTTAAAGAATCGAATCGATTTATTGCAAATGTGCAATTTTTTAAATAAACTATATATCAATTTACAAACATAAAAAATAATTTTTAATTTTACCTACAATTAAACTAATTTTGTACAAAGGAATCAGTCAGATTACCAAACTGTTACAAACGGCCTATAGGTAACTCAACTGTTCCAGAACAGTACCAGACGGAAGCGTGCCCATGACACTGGCTGTACTGCCACGCTGAATAGCTGTGCTAATTTGGTGGCCTAAATATGAGAAATATGAGCCAGCCCTTGGGTCAAGTGTTGCTTCAATCAAAAGCCCCGCAAGATTTTTGTAAACCCCGAAGGGCATCAGCTTCCCACGGACTCAAGGTCTCGACCCTAAAAGGCTGAAACTAATATTTAATTCCTATTTTTAATAATTGGTCTTAAGCGCACAGCCTCATGATAGGGATTTCATGGCAGAGTACATTAGTAGGTAGTTAAGATTTTTTATTTTTGCACCCAGAAATACTTTGTATTTGACTTCCAATGGGTAATGTTTTTTTATACAACTAGGCTAGACAAGCAAGTAGTACACCTGATATTTAGTGCATCCCTTGCTTATTACAAAGCCTTACTGCCTGGGCCACATCCTCTAAAACATATCTTGCACGGCACTGCATTGTACCGGTCAACTGAAGGCATAAAGTCTTAACCTCGCGAACGCGTATTTCACCGGCAACCATACAAAACAGAACACAGCAATGTAGTACAGGTAGTATAAGCCCGGATGAGCCCTATCAAAAGGAGCTCTACTAGGAACTCCTGAAAATACTCTATTCAGTTTTTTTCAGAAGAAAAAGTGAGAATGTATCGAGAAGCAGTCTCATTTTACCTATTATCACTTATTTGCGAAGCTTAAAACAGATAAAAAGCGATTTGATTTATTTTTTATCCGAGAGAGACAGGATCAATCATTAAAAAAGACGACCGTTTGTTTTTAGTTTGCTTGATTTTTTTGCAAAATTAAAATGATTATTTACCTATATATTTATATACATGCCATATTATATGAGTGAGTGTTTCTAGACAAAACCTTCACGTCAATGCTTTTGACAAAATTAAATATTAAGTAAACTGGGGTTGGTTCTCAGACTATTGTACCGCAAAACTGATAAAGGTATGTTTTTATAGAATCAAAACCATTATAAAATATAACAAAAATATCTACGTTACGAAACTTAGAAAATATTAATTGAACCAATACCGTTTCATTTCAAGTTAATTGGTAACTGCTCCAAATTATTGCCCACGTCTTTATTGCTTCGCTAACCTCATAAATAAGGGAAAATAAAGTCTTCATTCTTCAGTGAAACTTTACTTTTGCCTAATTCGAGCTATCAAAGTTTCGTGAGTTTTATAAATTGCTGCCTCTAGCCATACTAAGTGACCGGATATTGTACACATTTGTACCATCTTATAGTAAAATGACCTCCAAAAACGTAGTAATAAGGTCGAATTTTACTCAGATGTTGGTTTGATTTGCATTCTCAAATTCATTGACCAAAATTAAGGCAGTTTCCGATCACTGAGAGCAATAACAATAACGCCCGAAGGAAAGCTGTACCGTGTTTATTATTAGGCGCTTCCTCTTAATCTTATTCATGTTTTCGGGAGTTCTAGGAAATAATGTCTTGCTCGTGGCGGTTGTCGTCGTTTATCTATAAAGTTGCTTATCAAATTATATTCATATTCATCTTCTATGACTCTACTGGAGGACATAATGACCTCATCTTTCTTATATTGTAAAGCAAATATTAACCGCCGCGATATCTTCTTGCGAATTGCAACGGGTGACGTTTGGTTCGCTCGTTATGAAAACTCTTGCTTACGTGCGAAAAACAATCACATTTTTTTTTCTAACTTTGTCCATTAGGTCTTGTTGGAATGTCATTAAGTTAAAACTTGAACATTGAATCTGTTAATGATCTATCATAGACAGATGTTACGGAAAATGTTTAAAGACAGGTAAGTATATTATAGATTTTAGCTTATTACTTTTTTTTCCAATATTACTTAACCAATTAGCACGTGTATTATGGCTTCAGTGATCTTTGTCCTTCAATGTTCTGTGCTGGTTAAATAAAAAAAAAAAAAAATTACTTATAAAATTTAACCCTGAATATACCTTTTTTTTTTTAACCAGTACCGTACAGTATCGTATTGTATCAAGACGATTTATTTGTCATATTCATACTTGATTGACGAAAAACAAAATCCTCGACCTATGAGGACAGTCATTGGTTCTAAAAACAATACCGTTTGGTAGGTTATTGCAGATAACACGTTTATAAGTGTAAACCGTTGTCATATACTCATGTATATGACAACGGTTTAACCAAAAAGACGTTTGTTTAAAATAAAAACAAATTGTTTCTCCCATTCCATAAGCAACAGTAGCAATATCGAACTAATAACTACCCTCTCCCTCTTTGCAGTTTAATTTTGATCTTTAATCGGATATGATAAGATTTATAATCGATTGTGTATTTCAACGGAAGGTCTTCGGAATCAGGCATCTCTTATAATTTAATGTAGGCAGTAAATTGCATACGATGATGAAACTAACCTCGGTTGCTGTCACGTAACGTCATAATGAAGCCCTCCCAATAATTATAGCCAGGTAATGTCCTGAGCCGGGACGGATTTAGGATCGGGTTACAGTCTATGGTCCTCACAGCTTAGTTATTGATCGCCTTTTGCAATGTAGGTTGTTGGTTTGATTTCCACCCGGAACATACATTTGTGCGATGAACATCGAGGTTTGTTCAGTGTTTGGGTGTTCTATTGTATAATTGATCATTGAACATTTGTATGATGAATATAGATGTTTGTTCTGTGTTTGGGTGTTGTATCATATTAGTACGTATGTATTTACAAAAAGTATTTAAGTATTCTACCTGTAAACTAGTTCCCATATTACAAGCTATGCTTAGATTGGGGCTAGATGGCGCTGTGTAAAATTAATGTTCTGTGTGTGATATTTATTTATTTATTTAAGTTAGGAAATCTGGCACTGTATATATGTATGTATGTATGTGGCAATGTTTGTGACGGCATACCTCTCGAACGGATTATCCGATTTTCATGAAATTTAAACTGCAAAGATATAACGTTAATATAAATTGATTATCGCGGGATATTTTTGATAAGCAGGGTAGTTTTTTAAATATTGGGGTGTAAAGAAATACAATTTTTCGCCCATATCTTTTGAATGGCTGATCCGATCAATTAAACATTTTGAATATGCAAATTTATATTAATACTCATTAACCGGTATGAGGATTTAGTTGACACTAAGGCAGTTTTAGAGAAATAGGGGTGTTAGGTGAGACAAGAAGGTTTGTTGCTTGTGGGGGGTCATTTAAATGAGTATCGGCTGCACATTTACAAAATTTAAATTTCAATTCTTAAAAAGGGTGGTTTTTGTAACAAAGGATCGCGTTAAGAGGGCGAAAACGCTTGGTATATCTAGTAGGATATACTATTAAAGGGTTGACTTCAATCAAATCTCATGAACACTGCTTTTTTTATTTTTTGTAATTCATTCTACAGGTAGTAGTTACGTACAGACTTAACGTGTCAATATATATTTATGGTATAGTTAATTATGTATGTTACTTTTTGAAGGTGCTAGTCAAGTAAGATCTGTATTTTTTCTATTGTTGCCTGAAATCATACATTGCCTTCTACGCTGTAGGGAGTGGGTTCGATTCCAACCCAGGACAAACATTTGAATTAGCATAGCTATTCAGCGTGGCAATGCAGCCAGTGTCTTGGGCACACTTCCATCTGGTACTGGCCTGGAACAGTTGAGTTACCTATAGGCCATTTATAACGGTCCTTAGGTAATCTGACTGATTCCTTTGTACATAGTTAGTTTAATTGTACTTTTTATTGAATAAACATTTGTGTGATGAATATAGATGATTTTTCTGTATTTGAGTGTTGTTATTATGATAAGTATATTTTTACATAAAAAGTATTATATCCGTATTAATTTAAATCTGTAACCATATTGATGACAATACCAGTGTATTGTCTCATCCGTTCAGTAAATATGATTTGAATAATAATATACCTTTTGACACGAGAATAAGGAAAGTTACAGATTGACTTAAACGGAATAGTAGCGATACTAGTTTTTTAGAAAAATCTTAACAAGAACCGAAGTCAATAATGTCATGACACTCTACCTTAAGGAATCTATTGAGGGCTGTTCGCAGTCCTTAGTTCATTCCTATTATAAGAACTAGTTCTGTCATCTCAGCTCCATTCATATGGTTTGATAACGTGCTCGGATATTGAATAGATGGTATCAATAATGTGTGATTAGTATGAACGGATGCTGAGATTGAAGCGCGGCATTAGGATGTTATAGTTTTAAATCATGGTTGCTGGATTGTATTGCCAGAGTTATTTAACTAATAAAACTCTTTTTTTTTATTATCGACGCATTAGCTTTTGATCTGTCAAGGACAATTAAAATAAATTTGATTCACCAAGTTTGTGTGAATTTTTCAAACTTCAAACGCTCGTCCTGTTAAAACCGGTATTTGGACTTACCATGTAAATACCAAACACCTCCAAGATAAGTTTAAGATATCCTAGTTTGTCTTAAGACCAGAGTAAAGATGAGATCTACAATGGAGCCAGCTTTTTCAGAAAGTACTGGCTATCCTGCGCACCAACGGAACACTGTTAATTGTTTGGTGCTGGAACTCTACAGAAGAGTGGTTGCCAGGTAAGCCTATACAGGTCCTACCACCAGGGCTGAGGTTACTTAGCTATCACCGCTAGCAAAAAAACAGTGATTCCATTCCCGGGTAGACCCTAGGAGGTAGATCACGACCTACGCCAAATGACATTATTGAAAGGACCTCAAGGCTTGCCTAGGCATTACAATAGTTGCACTGGCAGCTACTGTGTAAGATCATATTAAATAAAGTTTCGAAAATTTCGATGCCTTAGCTCCCGCTTCCCCAAAGGAATTTCACAAAATATTTTCTCAACGACAAAAACTCATCAATAACCTGCCAATCTCACATTAAGTCACGGCACAACATGCTTTCTTCCTCCAGCGACACTTATTGGTCGTCCACTACTTTAAAACCTATCTGCTTTTATTTACAATATTTATTTTTATATGTCCTATATATAATATGATTCAATCTATTCATCTCTTCTTCTGACTTCCTATGCTCGCGTGTCAAATCACTTTCATACTTCCTAATTGATTTTTCTTCCTCAGTATATGCAAATACCTTTCGTTCCATTGTTGACCTTATCTTCACTCAGGTAAATCCCTGAAAAGCCTCGAGATCAAGAACATACCCGTTTCGATAAAAAAAAACATGCTAGTCTAGCTTTACTCCAATTTTAATACCTCTTTATTAAAAAAGGCTTGAAAATTATAGTAAGTATTTTAAAATATATCTAATAAATAAGCTATTATTAAAAATGTATGTAAAAAAGTTAATATTTTAAGGGGGTTGACAAAAATTCATCATCTGCAATCTTGTGGCGACGGCCATTTTGAACATAAGACCATAATTGAGTATGCTATACTCATTGAACTGTCACCAGAGGTGTATGCAACATTTCAACTCAATCGGATGTCAAGAATTGGATCTAATTCAGATTGCACGATTTGACAAACTACTTAACAAACTAACATACATTGCAGGTTAAATAAAATCTTGTAAAAAACATTAAATTGGCATCACATTGACATTTTTTCACCTCTTTTATAAGAACTATGGGGAAGTGCTTAGCCTTCATCTATACTGTTTTTTTTTCAAGTTATTATAAGGCCGAAGGTGGAATACAAAATACATACAAAATGAAGCACAATGGGTGGGTACTAAGATAAAATTAATCAGGTTTTATAAATTGTAGAATTTTCGCATAAGCTCGACCAAACTCGAGTGCATTATGGTAATGGTGTAATAATGAGATGATGGTGGCTTGTGTGAAATTGCCTTTCGACATTTTGAATTAATATAAGCTCCTGAATAAAATCGATATTTTTTATTAACAACAACGAACATTAAATCACCACCAAGAACTATTCACGAAGTCAACTTATACAACTTCTTGTTATTTATTAAATTTCCAAATGTCGATGTAGAGTCAGTCGTTCAGTATTTCTATTTACGTAAACGAGACGAAAATAAAATTAAAAACCTTATCAAACAAAATTTAATTCTTAAGTGCACCTAATTGCCGTTTCAATTAATGATTATTTAAAAAAATCTTTTGAATACCCAATTAGGTCATAAAGGCTTATCATGATGCCATTAACCGACAAGGAACACGTAGGGAGGTTTATGAGTTTGACTACACAAAATCGTCTGCGGCCATTTTGAACAATCTGGCCCGATTTACAGCCAATTAGCTCAATAAATACGGAGGCTTGCCTGATTCGTAGGCTGGCCTTATGGGCCACAAAAACAGAGGTATAAATATAAAATGTGAATTAAATGTGATTTTATATTTCAGCTATGCGCACAATAATTTAAACGTATGGATTGTATTAAATTTGTCTTAATTATTTATTCTATGCGTTTTGCTAAATCTCCAGCTGAATCCTTATTAAACCGTTACGTTTCGTGATGTAAAATGTTGGTGGTGTTGTAATTGTAATAACCGTAGTTTTATTACAATTACAACCAGCAACCAAGTAGCTAATTAGGTACTTGTTTGATGTTAGAGCTTGTTTAAGTTCACCTGGCTAGTTACCTTCTTATCTAAGTCAGACGCCGAAGAAGAAAGAAATAAAATGTAAACACATACAGTTTACAGTTTGAAAAAACTTGTAGCAAGTACGCAGTCCCGTGTAGTCGTCTCCCTCTCTATCATATTTTTGTATTGCTCTTTGCCATACAAAAAGTACCGCGTTCTCAGATTATCATGGCCTCACTTTATGAACAGGTAATAAAACTAATCAAATGTGAGCCGAAATGACGAACCGTTTGGGAAATTGACCAAAACAACAGCGTATAATTGAACATAAATATCAATAATGTATCGTCAACGCCAACAGAAGCTAGACTTTTATGGTTTGTATTCCATCTAACGTAACGTATATACGTATAGAAAGTTATTCGTCCTGCAGTGGCCAACAATTATTTGAAAAATCTAGGAGCCTACTACGACAGCATCAAAATAAGTACTAGCTAAACTACCTCAGAAAATCCTTGTTCCTCTAATTTTTTTTGCTTTATTACAGAATAAAGCAAAAAAATGTAGAAGAACGATTCAAGTAGGGATTCATAACAGTATGGAAACCTTTTGGATTAGTATTTGCGAGGAAGCTTGTACAGTTTATCAGTAAACAACGGCCTATGCAATATATTTGGTATGCTTTCGCACACCATCGATGAAGATTTTCTTCGACTATGCGTACACAATTGTCGGCGTAATGCCACAGCGTTATAAAGATAAAAGCTTTCTATTTAATTGCATTTAACCGTGATTTTTTAATTACTCTGACAACTACACCCGGTAAGATAAGTCGCAGTTTGATGTATGCGACACATTCCTATGTAAATAAACAGAAATAAATCCCATTAGATTGATAATTTCGACTGTAGTTTGCTTCCGTTTTTATTGATAATACGAGTTGATGAAGCCGTTAAATAGAGCTGCTATGTTGACATAAAATCTCAACCTATAAGATTCAAGTTTTATGTCAACATTGTATAGGTAATAGGCATAATTAACACTGAAGTTCTTTATTTCTACGAAATGGACCATGGTAATGTGGTACTATGTTGAGTTATGGTGTTATAAATGAAGGTTTAGCTCTTGAAAAGGCTTATATAGCTCTAGGTCAGAGCAAGGTCTTGGATAGAGTTTGAATGTGATTTTTTATCATGGGAAAATAGGAGGGAAAGAGGGGAAGTTTGCTATAGCGTTATTTATCAACAGATTTCAATTAAATTTGAAAAACATAAAATAGATTTAATTCTACACAAGTTGTTGTCAAAAAGGGGAAGTGGAGGGGGAAAAATTTGCCTTTTTCCTGTAAACTTATAGCTACTTTTACTAATCAGAGTACGCAGTCTTCTTCGCCTTTGCAAGACAAATCCAAGTATCCATAAAGTAGACTCCAAATCTCAATCTCCTCTGTCCAAGGAAAAGCGAGTAATCGCTAAAACTTAAACCACTATTTGACTTAAAAGTCTACGTAGGTAAGCGTATGCCAGGTATTTTATTTTCCTTATTAAGTTGTGTACAATACATATTATATATTCATTTATTAGTCCTTTCCGCCTTTGCGAGACAAACTCGTAGACTTCGGATTTGACCACCTAGGACCATGGAGACACGAGTAATCACTAAAGCTTACACTAAACCTCAATTTGCTCAAAAGTCAAAAAGGAAAAGTGAAAGAGGAAAGTATTGGTTATTGCATGGTTATAAGGGCTCGCGAGGTCTACTGTTCTTACAGAATCACTAATGGTAATTTGGTCTATGGTACTTCTACCACAATGTATTTTGATGCCATCTAGCGTCTTTATAATTCTTGTCATTGATCATGTCTTTTCTTGTCATTTCATTGATAGAGCTTTTGTGCAAGGGCTTGGAAGAAGATGCACTTTTAGGGATACCTACTCTTAAAAATGTTCATTTTCAATTTTACCGTTAGTTCAAAAACACTTTGAGGAAAGCCGAAATGGCCACTTTTCTCTTCCAACATTAACCTAAAACAAAACGGTTCCCGTCTTTGTGTCGCAAAATAGTTGCGTTGATCATTTCCTTTTCCATTTAACGTAAATAGTGGGCATTCCATTTCTTTAGTAATTATCCATGAATAATATGGCAGAGAGTGGCGAACAAGTACTCAAGCCAAACCTATGTTTAGTTTGTCGCGTGTTGTATGTGAAGGGAGGTAGCGAGTTTTTTTTTATTGTACGACGGGGAAGCTTGACCTTCATCTCACCTGGTTTACAAGTAATGATAAGGCCGAAGGAGACGCACTTCACCCGGAATCCTCCAAAGGTCTGAACTGAAGGAACTGGCTATCTAACCTTTAAATGCCGAAACACAACAATTTTAGAATTGTTGTTATGGTGGCAGAGTTAGCTAAGATAGTGGTAGCTAGCCAGGTGGACTTAAACAAAGTCCTACCTTCAACAACACCAAGCACAATGTTGTACTCTGATTTGTAATTTTTCATTGTCTATTTGTACATAATTAACTAAGATGGATAAGTTCATAGATATCTATCGCCTGTGAATGAGACCCTCACCACAAAATGAGTACGTGCCGAGGCAGTATTAACTGAAATGTAGCGTGATGGTGAACCGAATAGACCAGACCACATGCTGATGAATGTGGACGACAATTATTATTATACAAAAAATGAGTGCTCCAATATTCGGAGGCGAGAACAAACTGTGGTTCCGCATAAAGGAAAATTGTGTTTGAAAGCATGAATGCATCAAAATAAATGGCAAGAAATCGTGAGGCGACCCACTGGTTAAACAATACCATATTTGATAGTGACGTTATAGAGTGCTCGCGCACTCTATAACCAGTGCGACGAATGAGATGAGATATTTTAAGGGCCTTGATATTTTTGTTTTAGTTGGTGGTAGGACTTTGTTTAAGTCCGCCTGGCTAGCTACCACCATCTTACTTAATTCTGTCACCATAACAACAAGTCCTAAAATTGTTGTGTTCCGGCTTTTAGAGGTAAGATAGCCCTCAAATTGATGAGGATTCCGGGTGAAGTGCGTTTCAACCTTTGGCCTTATCATAACTTGAAAAATCAGATAAGATGAAGGCCAAGCGTCATACAATAAAAAAAAATAGAAAAAGGCGTTGCTAAACTTTTTTTTTCTAAAAAATAATTGTAAATTGAAAACCAGCCTGTGTTGGATTTATTTATATGCTTTCAGTATTTGCTGAACTTGCGAAAAGGTAAATTCGCATAAATGATAATACTCATAATATTTTAGGGACTCGTTAAAAATACGGGGTATTTTACTTGTTATATAAAACCGAAGCTATGTTTTTTAGTTTTTCTGTAACGTATATGTTACCATTTGCTAGATATTATTTTATATAATTTGAGCCAAAGTAATTATATTATTATATCTATTAGTATTAAAATATTAAAGCATACTCTATTGTGGAGAGCGTTAAAGATTGATTATTGATTTCTATAGTTCCTTAATGGGATGGTATTATTGTCCGTTATAAAAATATCACAGGAAATGCCTAGTTCTAAGATACATTTTTGGACCAGCTTAACCAGATGACTTTTTGTAGGGATCCCTAAGATCTGCCTGCAATGAAACCAACTGTGATTACCATAATTTCATCGCTCCACGTGTCTAGAGTCCGCCGCATAAAAACTGGTAGTAATCACAGTACATTGCTGTACAGGTGTGCTCAAAAATCGAAAACTCAAAGAAATGATAATGAAATGCTTGAAATAATTTCTTTGAGAAACAGATACGACTTTCTTACTTCTTGTGGATTTTTTCAAGGACCATTTACTAATTTTATGTAAATTAGTAAAATACTAATTAACTACTAACTACATTTATTCAATAAAAAGTACAATTAAACTAACTATGTACAAAGGAATCAGTCAGATTACCTAAGGACCGTTACAAATGGCCTATAGGTAACTCAACTGTTCCAGACCAGTACCAGACGGAAGCGTGCCCAAGACACTGGCTGCATTGCCACGCTGAATACCTATGCTAATTCGCTGGCCTAAATAAGAGCCAGCCCTTGGGTCACGTGTCGCCTCAATCAAAAGCCCCGTAATATTTTTGAAAACCCGGAGGGCACCGGCTCCCCACGGACCCAAGGTCTCCACCCCAAAAGGCTCAAATAGGTACTACTAACTTCATTTTCTTATTTTTTCAATTACGTACGATCCCAACATTTTCAAAATATAGAATTATACATTTGTCTGTGAAACTATTTCCAGTTAAGCTTTGAGGTCAAGAATAGACGGACCGTTGATAAAAAAAAATTCCAAAAAAAATTTTACTAAATCTTTGATCGCAATAGGCCGAAGGGTAAAATACAGACTGGTATTGTACGTAGGTCATAATTATAGTACTTGAAACATAAATTAAAACTTGTTTTTATTATCTGATATCTGCGCTGGTAACGAATGAAACTAATTGATTCACCTTTTTCACTCAACTGTATCAGCTTCAAAAGTCGTTTGCTGGGGGCGAGGCGACGGCTACTGTATGGAGTAATAGCTTTTCTACCCCTCAAATCGTCCTGTCATATTATGTCACGTCATCCCATATTTTACAAATGCAAAAGAGCTATTCATTTGTACTTAATCGTTTAACAGGTGTTCAAAAAAGAAGTTCGTAAGGTAGTCTCCAGTCTTTCAGGGACGAGTAATTCAAGAGGAAGGTCACAAATGCGCTGGACCAATCAATTAAAATCTGTAGTTTAAAGAAACTTGCATAAATGCAGCAGATTATCATCTAGCAGAAAAAAATGGCGAGAAATCGTGAAGCGAGCCACTGCCCAAAAAATACCTCTTGACCACGACCACTCTGTTATGATTGCAACTAACAAGAAGAAGAAGACGTCTTCTTTCTCATAGACCATAAGCAGAGAGAATGTGATATTACGGGCACGCGAGGCTATTTGCCTCAAGGAGAGCGCAATGAAGAGGCTTGAAGGGCGCAATACAGTTCCGCGTAGGTCATGTTCTTTGTTCTTTGTGGATGTGACCTACGCAGTAAGGCTTTGTTATAGGCAAGAGACGCACTTAACATCAGGTGGGCTACTTGCTTGTTCCGTTTCCAAGCTTTATAAAAAAAAATGCTTCACTTACACGATTAGCTCGTACGATGCTGTAAAATACTCACGGGGTCTTGAGTATTGTTATAGCTGTCGACGTGTACAGCTATAAATAATTATAATTTATTTATTTATTCAGATAATTTACAAATCCATATTGTGTTATTGGCTTATAACTAGGGGTTAGTACTTAAAATGCTGCTGTGCTATAGGGCCTCAGCACCCAATGAGTTAGGAGACTATTCGATCTGTAGATAGTATTTTCGGTAGCATTTTCGCGTCAACGCAATCAGTTTTTCATATGAATGAATTCCATTACAAATACAATCTGAAAATAATTCACCTCACTTTTTTTGCGCGTTATTATAAAATGTCAATAAAAATTCCTAGGATCAAGCATATAATGGGATGTTGCTGGAAGGTGATCTTGCTACCGATACGAAGCGTGCCCGCGGCAGCCATTAGCGCGCCCATACTGGCTCCCGATATTACTGAGGGGTAACCATCAACCCAAATGTTTAAAAACTTTTATTCCCAGCTTCTTTTCACATTTATATTTTTTATGGATCGACCCAGAAGCGCTTGATCTTACCTGGTATCAAGTTAAGATAAGACCAAAGGTGGAAGCGCACTTCACCCGGAATCCTCGACAGACTGAGGAACTGGCTATCTATCTCTTACCTCTAAATGCTGAAAGCAACAAGTGAGAATAGTTGAGAACAAAGTCCTACCACCAACCAAACCAAGCACAAATTTGTGCTCTCCTGGGGATTGAATCAGTGGTTTGATACTAGTGGAAGAATTACTAGACTACAGAAGCGATTATCGCACCGTTTTCCACCGGCAGATGTTCTATTGTCACAGTGAGGTTTAAGACAAAATTCCTGTTGGTTCGCTCAATATGTGAAATGGTCCCAAGAGCTGACCAATCGGTTAGCTTTTGATCTCGAGGCTTGCCTGGATAAAAATAATAACAGATATAGTCAAGCCTCATAGCTCAGTTGGTAGTCTGCCTCCTGCGCTGTTGGCTGTGGGTTCGATTCCCACCATGGACAAACATTTGTATGATGAATATAGATGTTTGTACTATGTTTGGGTGTTGTCTCATATATTACGTATGTATTTTAAAAGTATTTATGTATTATATCCGTAATCTAGTTATTTTTTTTTATTTATTTATTTTTATTTATTTAAAAACAATTATAACACCATAACAGATAAAAAACCCAAACCGGTGCCATAAGTTAAACAATAACAATACACTTTAGGTAGGTAAACATTCTAGTTACAAAAAATAAATTTATGTAGTTGTTTCTAAGAGAATCTGTGCCATAAATAGGACTTTCGGCAGGCTATTATCTAAAATATCAATATTATTATTCGAAACTATGTTAATTAGTCTAATGGCGCAAGACATCGGTGCAAACTTGAGTAAATTAGTCCTAGCTGTAGGTAGTCTAAGCAAGGGGGGGCGGCGGCGCGCGCCTACCACGTCTTCGGGGGCGCACAGCCGCAGCATCTCCAGTACCTCCGGGTGGTGCACCAGGCCCCGTAGCACTCTCACCACGTACTTGACCAGGGTCATTTGTCTCCTGACAGATAGACGACAATATCCTACCATACCTAACACAAATAGGCTAGGGTACATTAATGGATAAAAAGTTCCCATATTGAAAGCTATGATTCGTTTGGGGCTAGATGGCGCTGTGTTAAATTAATGTGCTGTAATGAAATAACTTTGTACAAAGGAAGCAGTCGGATTACGCCTAAGGACCGTTTCATACGACCTATAGGTAACTCATCTATTCCAGACCAGTACCAGCCGGAGGCGTGCCCAAGACACTGGCTAGACACTCTATACCTTATAATAGATCCAATATATACTACATAGAGGTTTTATGTCAGTTGAAGACAACCAAATCAGTGACGGTATGTAATTTGTTGGCTGCTTTTGTCTTAGCGTATTAATAAATCTTGAATATTCCAAACGTGTCGTCACCTTCAGGTACATTATGATTGCACCAAGAATCGACACAAAAAGAAGGCGCTCCCTTGATTACCTCACAACTCATGCGCCAGATGATATTGTTAATTTAATTCGACATGTCCGTGATTTGTGTTTTTGTGAGTTTTAAATTTAGAATGTTTTTTTTTATTTTCAGATATACTTAATATCATCAAATCATGGTAGCTAATTGTGGGTTCTCAGAAATGTAGGTATCAGATAATTCAATAATTTGTGAATTTTCCAAATTTAATTCATAATGGGTCTAATAAGCGCAATCATTTAGTAGATACCTACAGTATTTTTCAGTACCTACTAAAAGTAGACTTACAACTTTTCTCCGCTGCAAAGATGAATGTCTGATTACAACATAAAACGTGTATCATTTGAAGATCTAGGTCTACTAGGGGGTCAGGACCCCCTTTTGTTGTTGCAGGACTGGATTTGAACCCACCACCTCCTGATCGTATGGCAGGCACACAGCATATTTACGAAAAAGCTTTACTTATAGGGTTTACTGAGTACTTAACAGCGATCACCAATCTGTCTGTTCAGCGTAGTGAATATATCAAATATCTTCACTGTACTCTTTAGCATGCTTGAGAGCTTCATACCGTGCAGACTTCATTGGGCTATAGCAATGTTACTGAATATTATATTCATGCAAGCAACATGCTATACATCCTCCATGCAAAAAATTGCATAGGTATATATTTACCAGCCTAAAAATTAACACCCCTCCACAGCGTTTACGCTCACATGCAAAGACGAGATATAGAGGTACATACATAGCATGCTTTGTTATTGGTTGTTCAGAAACGTGGTCTTTGTCATTGGTTGTCAGTCACCATTGTGACATGTGAGCATGACCGCTATGAAAGGGGGTTTGTTCTAAGGCTAGTATGTCTATACTTACTTATTTCAAAACTTGAAATTATAATACTCCAGTCTAATATGTAACCGAGTATCGAATCATACTTTAAAGAGATCTGTAAATTAGATGGTTCGGCAGGAAATGACTTCTTAACCCGTCAGTGCGCCGGTGATTAGCGATCGACTATCACTTCTGGACGTTTGATCGTTGACGGTGAGCTATCTCTATTCTGTGGCTGACGGTACATGTGTCAGTCATTGAATGAAAATGTTAAGATCAGACACATTTGACTAAACGTGGGTTATGTGTCCTCAGGATTGCGACGATTGGTAAAAATTTGAAGCATTTGTCTGTAGGGCCTCGCTTTATCGCTTCACTATGACAATCGTACTGTCGCAAAATTGCCAAAATAGGTGCCCTTTGGTATTCCAGTGGCCATTTTACTTCGTTGATACCATTGTCATAGTGAACCGATTGTCTTAGTAGAATAGGTAGAATCGGGGCCCAGGCTACTTGTATAATCGTAAACTTAAGCCACATTTCATAACTTTTTTGTGCACTTAAAGTTTTCAGAGATTTTTGCTACAAAGAAAATTCTCTTTTTCAGGTTTCTCTGCTGTTTTTCTAAAAACTTTGTTGCATGATTTTTTCTTTTTTTTTTCATTTTGGTGATTGCTAAGCGTAAGCGCAAGCAAAACTTAACAATAAATATAAAATGAAGCCTAAGGAATTTGTAGTTTGTCTACCTAAGTACATACCCCTTTAACTAACCTAGTTTATAAACTTGTGCAATTTGAGTGAATTCACTAGTCACCGCGTTGTCATTTACTCCAGTAGCTTAGAATAGTCCACTACTAGACTAAACGACTCCAGGATTACTGGAGCAGAAAAAAACAGTTGCAGGCAATGTTATTTTAAATAGAAATAAGGAAATACATACTAACTATGGTGCCAGAGTTTTTTTACTCAATAACCTGTCAACTATATAATGTAAGAATATATATAAAAAGCAACTTCTAGGCTAGCTTCCTCCACTGTAGAACTCACCCATGCACGTGCAAGCTAGAGGTAAAGAACTGAAGAACTGACTCCTTTTTAAACATAAAAGTGAATCCGAATTAAATAATGACAAATGAAAAATGTTAGCCACCCCTTTTACAGTCAACGCGGGTTATTTAGATAAGTCTGAAGCCAGAGAACACGTTTTTTACCAGCAGACAAACAGGTTTCTGACGCAAAAATAGGTATCATTTATGAGATGAGTGATCATTCGATTTTCAGTGATCATTCGATTTTCGCTGAGACTACTCGCGGCCGCGTAATCGCGCTCCGACAGTTTTGCAAAGTGCTGACGGCATCACAACAAACCTGCCGTCGACAAATGGCTGACCGCGGTGATGACCTACATTACTCATCGCGTGTAGGCATCTATGTCGATATCAGACTAACTTGTTAAGGCGATAACATACTTGCCGCAACAATGTCTACAAAAAAAACTCAAGTCAAACTTGTAACAGAAACCGAACATTTTCTGTTCCAAGAACATAAAAAAATATCTGAGCGCTACGAATCAGAATACCAGCAATGGCTAGAAGAAAAGCAAGAAAGAATAAAACTTCAGAGCCTTGTAGCGGACTTGAAGAGTCAAATTAATATCCTGCAGCAGCAATTAAAATGCGCAGTAGAACCCCAACCAATTCCATCAACATCTTACACGGAAACTCCAACGGAACGTACTGAATACGCTACAGATGAAGAAGAATTAGCCAGAGAAACAGAGTGGATCAGAACGAAGTCAAGGAAAAAAAGAAAATTGAACACGTCACCTACACTCTCGCCCCAAGAAGAGAAAGCAGCTTCTACCACCGAAAAAACAAAAAAGGTTCCTCGGCCACCCCCCATCATCGTGGATGGCGTGAACAATTATCAACATTTTTATGACTCCTTGACGATGAGCCAGCCTGCAGGCTCCTTCGCCACTAAAACCCTTAACGGTGATAGCATTAAAATAAACGCCTACAACGATGAAGCGTATAGATCTATTACCAAGTCGCTGTCGGAAAACAACTGCCTTTGGCATTCATATGAAAACAAGCAAGATATAACCGATTAGAGTTGTAGCTAAGAAGTTGCCATCTTCCTGCCAACCAGAGAGAATAGTTGAAGACCTTATAAAACAAGGATTCCAGGTTAAAGAAGCAGTGAACAAGCTGAGTTGGAAGACAAAGGAGCCTCTCAACTTGTTTATCCTAACCTTCAGCAACGCTGAAGAAATCAGCAAAGTTTATGCAATTAAGCACATACTGGGATGCGTTGTTGACATTCAACCCCTGCGATCCACAAAACTTATCCCGCAGTGCAAGAGGTGTCAAGTCTACGGACATACACATAAGTATTGCGCCAAAGAACCTAGATGTGTAAAATGCACAGGCAAACACCTTACCAAAGACTGCACCAAACCCGCAGAACAGAAACCAAAATGCGTACACTGCGGAGAGCCACATCCGGCTAATTACAGGGGATGCATGATAGCTAAAGAAATGCAAAAGATGCGTAATAACACCAACAAAAAACCAACAATCGTGCGCCAGCAGCAGGCAACAACGGTTAAGACGACATCTACTCAACAACAGACTCGTGGGCCGAGAGCTACGCCTAACCCACAAAGTAAGACAAAAAACGTTTCTTATGCTCAAATAGCTGCATCCGGAACTAGCCCAACTGTTCAGTACAGTAAACCTGCCAAAAGCTCTGACAACAATAAGTTAGATGAAATACTCAAGTTTATGACATTATTTGATGAGCGTCTTAAGAAAATAGAAAATAGCGCCAAATTAGCTATTGCAAGGACTAAAAAATGATTAACTCAATAAAAATCATGGCCTGGAACTGTAACGGGCTTCAAAATCATCAAAATGAGCTACAAGTAGTTCTTGATACGGAAAATGTAGATGTGTGCCTCATATCAGAAACACACTTTACAAAACAATCCTATGCAAAGTTCAAAGGCTACAAAGTATACTACGCAATTCATCCAGATAACAAAGCCAAAGGCGGAAGTGCTGTAATTGTTAGAGAACACATAAAGCATCATGAAGTAAAGAAACATGAACAGCCAGATATACAATCTGTAGCTGTCTGCATCTATACAGAGAGGTATCCTGTGACTGTGGCTGGTATATACTGCCCACCGAGGTACAATATAAAAAAAGAATCCTACCTAAGCTTGTTACAATCACTTGGGGAAAGGTTCATATTAGGAGGTGACTTTAATGCTAAAAACACGCATTGGGGCTCCCGCTTAACGAATACCAAGGGAAAAGAACTGATGAATGCCATAAAAGAACTCAAATGCGAGGTATCATCGACAAGGTCACCAACGTACTGGCCCACCGACCCACAAAAAAAACCGGACCTGATTGACTTTTTTATACATAGAAATCTATCAGCCAATTATCTTAGTACAAAGCAGAGTTATGATATGAGCTCGGACCACTCTGCAATCTACCTAGAAATAAGAAACAAAGTATTATTTAAGGAAAACACTCTGACCCTAGTAAATAAACACACTGATTGGGAGAGTTTTAAATTAGAACTAGACGATAACTTAAATCTAAGAGTACCACTTAAGACTCCGGAACAGTTGAATGCCGAAGTTGAGCATTTTGTAACTCTAATACAGCAGACTGCCTGGAAAAATACACCTTATTTGAGAAGCCGGATTGCCAGAAACCATTATCCAAAAGAGATTTTGGAACTCTTACATGAGAAAAGGAAACAGAGGCAGCAATGGCATCAATCCAGATGCCCACAAGACAAAACTAAGCTGAATAATTTGACAAAAAAACTAAAAAAGATAATACAACACTTTAATGATACCTTAACCAATACCTACATTGGAAAGTTGACTGCTGAAAAAAGTACAAATTACTCACTTTGGAAAGCTACCAAAAATATGAAACGACCAATGGCACAGATCCCACCATTGGGATCAATGATCAATGGAAACATGAAATGGGCCGTAAGTAATGAAGAAAAGGCAAAAGTGTTTGCAGATCACTTGGAAACGATATTTCAACCAAATGAAGGTCAAACCCAAACAGAAGACATCAGTAAAATAGAAGAAGAACTAGGTGAAATATGTATCAAACACGTTTCGCCAAGAGAAGTTTTTCAAGAAATCAAGAGAAACATCAATCCAAGAAAGTCTCCTGGATTTGATCTAATTCCGGGTGAAATATTACATAACCTCCCTAGAAAAGCCCTGGTCAAACTGACTAACCTTATTAACGCGGCTTTAAGGCTAAAATATGTGCCCGACTTATGGAAAGTAGCTGAAGTGATTATGATAGCGAAACCAGGGAAACCATCAAATGATGTCAAATCATATAGGCCAATCTCACTCTTACCTATCGTATCCAAACTTTTCGAAAAGCTACTGCTTAAAAGACTTAAACCGATCATAGAAACAAGAGCGATTATTCCAGACCACCAATTTGGCTTCAGGGAAAAGCACTCGACTATAGACCAAGTCCACAGAATTACTAATGTAATTGAGAACGCCATTGAAAACAAAAATGTTTGTTCTACAATTTTCTTAGACGTAGCCCAAGCATTTGATAAGGTATGGCACGAAGGTATTATACAAAAACTAAGAAAACTTCTACCCAAACCATTCGCCGATATTCTGCAATCATATTTGACGGATAGAGTCTTTAGAGTAAGGCAAGAAGATGCCTACTCAGAAATCAAGAAAATTAAAGCCGGAGTGCCGCAAGGAAGTGTTTTGGGTCCGGTCCTGTACCTATTATACACCAGCGACATCCCTCATCTAGAAAATAATACCCTTGCGACGTTTGCTGACGATACAGCTATAATGGCTGTTGGAAAAACACATGCAGACGCTGCAGAAAAGGCTCAAGATGCAGTCAACAAAATTTGGGACTGGACGAAAAAATGGCGAATCAAACTTAATGATTCAAAATCGGTGCACATTAACTTCACAAATAAAAAAGATCAGTATTTCCCTATATATATCAACAATGAGCCTATACCGTATGAAAACACTGCGAAGTACCTAGGCATGACTCTTGACGCAAAGCTACGCTGGAAAGCTCACGTCAAGAAGAAAAAGGAAGAGTTAGATATTAGATACAATAGAATGTACTGGCTCCTAGGAAGGCAGTCAACATTGTCAACACACAACAAAATTCTGTTGTATAAAGCAGTCCTGAAGCCAGTATGGACTTATGGTATTCAGCTGTGGGGCTGTACCAAAAAAAGTAACATCAAAATAATCCAACGCTTTCAAAATAAGGTACTCAGGGATATAGTGAATGCACCTTGGTACATCAGGAACGACGACCTCCACAGGGACCTTAACATAGAGTTCGTTGATAAAGTTATAAAAAAACATGCAGAAGCTCATGAACAAAGACTTCATAAACATGTGAACCTTGAGGCAATCCAGCTGCTAGACAACACAAAAACAGTGAGAAGACTGAAAAGAACTAAACCTTTTGAGTTAGTGTAGTGTTAAATAGTATAAAGTAGTGTCAGTGTAAGTGAAAGTGCTACTTCAAAGAACACAATAACGCAGTGTCTCCCCTTAAATAGAAACTGTAAGAAACGTGACATTGGACACATTCTTTAAAATAATTAATTTTATAAAACTAAGTTAGCATGAAATTACTCATTAGCCTACATAGGCTAGATTGTAATATAGTTTTAGAGCATATACTAAATTAATATGCACTAAATATATAAAAAAAAAAAAAAAAAAAAAAATTATGAGACAACAATATTCGATTTAGTGTTGATATGGAAATCTTGTTTCAATCAATAAGTTTTAAACAATTCCACAACCGTAACTATGCAGCACTATTAAGAGTAGTAGAGCCCCTTGTGAAAGGGCTCGTACGGGGAAGTACTACCACCATTCCTATTTAAACTGCCATTCAGCATTGCTGTGTTCCGGTTTGAAGGGTATGGTTGCCGTTGAAATTATGGGCACGCGATGCCTCAAGTTGACGGGCGCAATGCAGTGCCGTGTAGGATATAATATTTGTGGATGTGACCTACGCAGTAAGGCATTGCTATGTCAAGAGGTGCACTTATCATCTATCGGACTACTTGCTAGTCCCGTCACCTAGTATTATAAAAAAAAACTAAGGTTTGCTCAGTCTGTCGCTCACGTAAATAATAATCTATGGCCAACAGCGAGCGTTGCTGCCGTATGTTTAAGTAAGGCACGATAATTGAAGATATGCTCGCATCATACGCGCTTGACTGACGTGTGATTACTATGGGATTAGTAGCTAAGCGAAATGTGTTTGAAAGTGGTGAGCAAACGATTAGACATGGAAATAGAGGCCCTTAACAGGTGTGCTACGCTCAATGCAATAAGCAGAGCTTGGTTGAGCTTGACGATTTGATCGTATATGACTTTATGAAATACTTCCAATGATTGTACCTACCTACTTCCCTGAGCTAGGAATATTCTATCTCTAGACAGGTGATTCTGACAAACAGATACATGCAATGTGCTCGTTCAAGGATATTAATATCAAACCTCGGGATCAAGAGTCACATCCCTTAGTAATAGACCAACGATAAAATATAAGAAGAAATATAAGAGAAAACTCTAAAAACCGCTGCGTGCTGGGGTCTTATGAGAGTCAACAATACATAGGTTTTTTTTATTATTTATATTTATGTTGTTAATGAGTAAGTATGTATGTATATTTATTTCATTAAAACGCTCTGCAGACGAGATGCGCTGTTTGATTTTGACATATTATGGAGTCGTTTTATTCTACTAAATCGTAGGTGTGTCTATTTCTTAAAATTAGAGGGGGTTGCAAATAAAAAATGAACCGGGGGAGAATACACTAAAATATTTTATTTAAAAAATATTGCAATCAAATGAAAGGCTAATAATTGCATACTTCATCGCATGAAGTATGCAAGCACCCAACTCTATATTATATAGATTGTAATATTTGATTGAAGCATGCTTGTAGTCTTCCATACATGTTCGTATATCAATATTGTGTTGCACTAAAGCGCTTTCCCGTCGTGTAATAAATAAAAAAAAGCCTTTCAGCTTTATCGTACGGATAATTTTCTATAAATTATAGAAATAGACATATACATTTATTTGAATTATTTTATTAGTGTACACGTACACTAATCTAATATTAAAAACTAAAGAGAATAAATTGAAACACGTAGAAACATATTGACAAACAGATAACACATTAATACAATATAATGAAGTTACAGTTTGTAATGTTTGCTACAACAGCAAATGAGCGACAACTCAGCTGTCTTACTATTTATTCATGATTAATATCAATTTCTGACGAGTTTTTAAAGAACTATGTTGGCATACAGACATCAGGTATGTCCCACATGAAGTTAAGCGGTTATCGTAGCTTGTAGCACTAAAGGCATCACTCGAGTACATTATCTTAACAATATTATACCTAATAGTTAATCTCGTTACAATAATAGGGCAGCAGTCTTAGTATAACTTATTCCGATTAGACCCGTGACCCCCAACACCGTGATTTATTTTTACTCGGAAACATTATTTAGTTTAACCTTGATGTTGGCAACATAGTGCAAATAGAGTTTAGCTTGAAGTTTTGCAGCCTCGCCTACATTTATTTTGTGCTATGAAAATTGTAATTGCTTTCCAAACAAATTATGCTTTAGCTAACAAGGTGCCGTGTAAAAGATAATACATAGCATTTGAAAGCTCTTAACGTGCTTCGTTTTACTGTTTATTCCAGTAAACCAAGCAGGTGAAACACAAACCACATATCTCTGTATTAGTTTGAAACTCGATTAGTATCCCTTAAGATGGCGGCTGATTCATTTAAAAACATGACAGTCGGGCGAGAAATTCACATAAAATATTACGTCAAGCTAATCAGCTTATTTGATTATGATGCTAACAATTCTTTTGGAATTTTATGCCTGATATTTCTACCGGCTACCAAATCCTTACGCAGAAACTCAAAGACCCTTTAGTAAGATATGTGGCAGAAAAGTTACGTTGTAACTTTTTTTGCGAGTCCTAATTCTTCATCAGATCAAAGGAACTAGACATGGGACAAAAGGTGGATATAACTTGATGTCTTTATTCAATAAAATGTACAATTAAACTAACTATGTACAAAGGAATCAGTCAGATTACCTAAGGACCGTTACAAACGACCTATAGGTATCTCAACTGTTCCAGACCAGTACAAACAGACAAGTACGAATAGGCACAACACGATGTTTTCTTTCATTCACTTTCAGCCGTATTATTTATAGCCACCAAATAATTAATAACAAATCCTCTAATGGTACTTCCCAACAAGCCAGGTACTGACTCGCGACGTACCATTATCAGCTCAATAATCGAGCTGACTGCAAAACTAATTCCCATTATAAAGATAAGGTGGAATTTTGATGGCGCACGGTAGCTTCATCTCGATCATAGTAATCGAGGCGGACCGAACAGAGCTATTTTCATCGTGGAACCTATGAGGTAGCAGTAATGGAGACCAAGAAACACTGTGTAACCTATATGTGTCTTTTGTACGAAAGTCTTTCGTTGTGATCTAGTAGATAACCGCCCCTGTGGTCCAGACTACAGGGTTGGGGCGGGAACAACTAGTGGTTCGACTACCGGTGTCAGATCCAGAGGTCTCAGGTTCGATGGAAAGAAAGAAAGAAAAAAAGAAAGAAAGAAAGAAAGAAAGAAAGAAAGAAAGAAAGAAAGAAAGAAAGAAAGAAAGAAAGAAAGAAAGAAAGAAAGAAAGAAAGAAATAAATAAAAAAAGAAAGAAAGAAAGAAAGAATTAAAGAAAGAAAGAAATAAAGAAAAATCATTTATTTGACACTGTATAAGTGTGTACACAAGTTGTACAAGTAGGCAGCACATAAAAACATAACAAGACATATATTTAAAAGTAAGAAAAAGGTAAAGTAAAATGGTGTGTGAGAAAACACAAACAATAGGAAATAATTACGTTTTAAAAACACAAAAGAAAACCGACTTCAATGTAGAATTATGGTACAATTTCGTTTAGCTTGATGACGAATTTTTTTATAATTTTGATGACAAATGGACGGACGGATCATATATGGGGTCCATTTTTTCCTTACTTTTGAGGTAATACACCCAAATCGCTTCAAGTGTGCCTATCATATCTGAAGAGTTCCCTCAATTTTTCCAATATCCCATCATCAGATCTTGACCTGAAGACAATGGAACCACCTGTGAAGTATACATACTTTTTCAAACAAAAAAAGAATTTCCAGATCGGTCCAGGCGTTTTCGAGTAATCGGGGAACATACATAAAAAAAAAGATTCCGACGAATTGAGAACCTCCACTTTTTTTTGAAAGTCGGTTAAAAACATACAAAAAAACAATTAAAACTCACACCCAAGAAATGTTTTACAAAACAACCTACCTACTGTTATGTGTCAAACTGGCGTCCAACTCAGCATGTTGAACGATGGGGAGTACAATATAGTGCTTGGTTTAGTTGGCGGTAGGACTTTGTTTAAGTCCGCCTGGCTAACTACCACCATCTTACTTAATTCTGTCGCCATCGCTACAATTATTAAATTGGTGTGTTCCGGTATTTAGAGGTAAGATAGCCAGTTCCTCAGTTTGTTGAGAATTCCGGGTGAAGTGCGCTTTTACTTTCGGCCTCTATCATACCTTGAAAATCAGGTGAGATGAAGGCCAAGCACATCCCCGTCTACAAAAATAAAAAAAACTTAAATTTATGCAGTACTTATCATTTGCTCATTATGAGACTCGCATCGACCGTCACAGAACACAGTACAGACAGACAGAACACTTTGACAGACAGACTCAAGAGGTCTTCCACTATCTCTTCTAAACACTCTAGGCCAAACGCTCAGCACTGCTCAGTCAGACCCCTCTTTCAAGTATGTCGAAGAAGCTCTCTGCAGTAGTTTTTTTTTGTGATGACAATTTCCAGCCTAAAAGCTTATGCCTTCGTTCTTTGCATCGGTCTTCAACAACCACTTTTGGGAAGGGCGGGCAAGATAAGAGCCTTGAATAAGATGACCACGAAATAGACGGCCGCCGAGTTACTTAGTCATGCAATAAAAGGTCAAAAAAAGGCATAAGACTTTATGCTGCGGCTGTATGTTGGTCTTGGTGACTATCGTTCGTCGTTTTTTTCTAGGTTTGTAGAATGTATTTCACTTTATTGTTAGTATTTTGTTGTAAGTAGGTTAAATGTATGTATACCATTCATATGACTATTTATTAAGGCAGCAACGAAATATCTATACCTATACGAAGAAATGTGGCAATTGTCGTTATTGTCAAATGCTGGTATTGACTCCAGTGCATTATAGCACCGTGGCATAGCATCAGTATCGATTTCATTAAATCGCTACGGATTTATTAATCTACCGGATGAGTTTTTGTTGTTCACCATTTTTATTATAGCTTACAAACTAGGAAGGTAATTATTGGGTGCAGCGTAGGTGGTACATACGAGTCAGTCTAGTTGAGCGACGGTATTATATGCGATTGAGATCAAAAAGCCTTTGAAATCAAATCATGTCCAATTTATTTATAACCTTGCCCAAGACTTAACCCGCACGGTGGAGCTACTTTTTTACCTGCCCAGATCCATGCATACACTATAGTCATGCCAAATTTCATTCAACAACAAAAAAAACAGTCAGAGTTACTAATAGTATACTATAGAATTTAAAAAGTACCAACTAGTGGAACAACCTGAACTTCGTTTCCATCCCGTGGTGTAAATCTGAACCATCAAGGGACCAACCATTGTTCAGGGTTCCTCCAAACTTTACCTCTATTCAAAGTAAAGAAAAGTATTGACATTTGTATTGATGGATGGATCGATTGCTTATAAAAAGTTGCGAGAGACTGAAAATATACTCAAAAGAATCAATCAAGGGATGGGTTACATCGAGACCATACTATACGCTATACAAAAAAAAACTTACTTTGAATTTAGAATTTCCATGTATGCAATAGCAACCGCCGTGAACTGTGTACATTGGAGTGGCCCACTTTATTAACGACTTCTATTGATTGATTGAGCATTTCACCGACGTTGTAGCGCTATCTTTATTAAGGCTTCATGTTTTATTTTTATACTACTAAATCAATACATAGGTGCTGGTACATAATGATAAAATAAAATAAACAAACTCTTGACAATAATCATCATTGGATCGTTAATTATGAAAATTATGTTTTTTATTTTTTTATTGTTGGTCGGGCAAGCACTTGGCCTTCATCTCACCTGGTTACAAATTGAGATAAGGCCGAAAGTGGAGGCGCACTTCACCCGGAATCCTCAACAAACTGAGGATAATGTTGTTTTGCAGACAATTACAGCTTTGGCGTTAATATGGTGATGCCAAGACATAATGATAAATGCATTTATTGTATTTTGTAAAAAAATTCAACAAGACCTGATGCTTTCACCTACCGATCTGGCTCTGATGTCTTAAATGTATATGTCTTATGTAGAACCATTGTCAAATAATGTTTGCCGCATTTTCCGTTAGCTGCATAAAAATAAAACTCCACCCTTATGGTAGCTCATAGAACGGTGGAGGAGGTTGTGCTGTCTTACAATGAAATTGAGAATTCTTTTGTACAGCCGCTTGGTCGCACAGTAGCGCATTGAATACAATACCACACTTATTTATAGTCAACACTGACGCCATAGCGTCCCGACTGCGCCGAATAAAGTAGGCTTTAGACTGGTTTTATGAATTAAAATCATATCTATTATTTTGATTTTTGCCGGCACTTTTTAATGAATAAAATATTTCAAAAATTATTTACACGACTCTATCTAGCCCGACTAAGCAAAGCGGAGCATATAAATTTGTAATCTTGGTATTTTCTACTATTTTCAGCTTTGGTCCTTCTTCTTTAGGAATTGATTTATCAAATCATTATTCTGCCGATCATTATCAGTTATTAAGTAATTAGTAACTGTTAATAGTCTAATATATAAGTCTCTGCGAGTAGGAATTAAGATATTCATTCCTACTTGCAAAGACTTCAATATATCATGGCTCATGCAACTGCGTCGAAATATCGGGTAACTCAAAAAACAACAATAATGGTAAATTAAATATATTAAATATTCCGTTAATTTTAGTTATATATAATATAGGTATGGTACATTTAACTTTGTTGCAATTAAATCGATAAAAAAAAATGTCGATTTCGTTGAAACAACCAATGCAACCAAATATTTATTTCAGGTACTGATCGCGCAAATCCCATTCTTAGTGCCTTAGCCTCTCAAACTATTAGTATAGTTGTCGAAAATAACTATAGCTTATATATTTTCTAGATTCTGATTTTTATGATAAGCTTGAAGCAATTGAAATTCAACCGAAAATATAATAGAAACTTTAGCAGCCTGCACTCAAAACCTCACATTCTTAGTGCGCGTATCAAGCTAAAAAGGCGTTTGAAGTTGTCCCTTTCAGTAATATAATAAAAATGTGCAAACTATTCGTTTCTGACAATAAAACGTTAGTTAAAATTACAAAGTATTTTTTTGGGTTATCACCCAAAAAAATTTCCAAATAACTAAGCCGTGACACGCTGGTCGTACTCAAAAAAGTCCTAGGGCCACCATTTCATTAGCACAACAAAAAACCCATCAAAAATATGCGAGTAAGCTTTCGATGTGAAAGCCCCGTTAAAGCCTTATATCACTCAAGGTATAGTAACTATCACGTTGTCTATAGTCGGACCCTTTGCGGTTTCAGATCAGAGGCATAGCTGCGCCTCTTTTTTTTGATAAAAAAGTCTCTAACGGTTTTTGGACCGCAAGGTCAGCGGGAACTAATGATTTCGTTGTCTTTTTCGCCATGACTTTTGTTTGCGTCTGTGTGGTGACTTTTTGGCTTTCTCTGATTCAAGCTATTCATTTGATTGCGGTTTTATTTAGAAAGTCAAATACATTTATAATACATGCTCATAGCTCCGCTAACATTAGTCATCCTTATAAACTCTTTTGTCTTTTCATATAGGTAGGTTACGTACTTATTGAGTAGGTATGTATTCTTACTAAATTAATTTTAACTTCAGAATTCATCAAAATTGCACTCACCTCTTCTTCCCGTCGAGGATTCTTCTGTTATCACTACTCAGAGCGTGGATCTTATGAGGAGCACCTACTAAGGGGTAGTTAGAGGCACGTCCACATCTACGATTGGCATGTTACAGTTTGCAAGCTACTTAGTATACAATATTCAATAGCAGAAGAGTCAATTTAAATTTTAAATTAATGTTGAATGGGATTTGTTAAGATAAAATAAGACTAGCGTAACAATTTTTTTTAGACGAGTCTCATAATGGTTTATATTTACAATTTGACCCGGTAGGTGGCGCCGCATGCCACAGGATGACGGGATTATAAAAATCCAAAGATATACCCTATAGATACATTCCATAGGTCCAAAATTCTAGTTGAACTTTGATACATTAACATAATACGAACCACGTCAATCATTTACTAGCGATGACGTATCTACCGCCATACATTTTCATATGTAACCAATGTTATGTTTTCAGCTGATCAACGCCGCCGCTTGTAAAACTTACAAAATGCTATTTAAAATCGCTGTGATGTCTATGAAGACGGTTGATTTACACTTTGGCCACGGTCACTGATAACTTTGTAAACTATATCAGCCGCATGGAAATAATTTTAATTGTAACCTGTTTTAAGTTCCCGGCGCATGGCATCAAAGTGTTATAGTCTAATTGGAACTTTATTATGATGGCGGTGAAGCGGATGACATGTTTTAATTCTCAGAACGTGTCAAGAAAATTGACAAGATTTCCCAATATTCATTTTCGTTTGAATCTAGAAACTAGGAAAAACGTTTATAGTTTCGATACCAATAAACAAAATTAGCAATATATTAATAGACATTTTCCCAAAATATTTGCATTTGGAAGTGGTAGGTTTGTATTTAGTAGACAGAGTCCAGAGTTTAACTCCTTTTTTTTCTCTCAATATCAGTTTTAGCGATAAGACCGTCCATTGTACTTATATACTGTGTTATCTAATGTTTGTAAAATTCAATATCATTTTGTGTAAAAATTTTCGAAAGAATTTTTGAATTTCAGTAAAAGTTTGCTAAGTGAATATAATTAATATCAATAACAAGTATAATTATTTATACTGATCACCAGAACTGGCGACGGTTAAATATGAATAAAACAGTATCAATATTCAGTACCTCAACTCAACTTTAAGCCCTGAGTATCTGTTTTAAATATGTTTTACATATTGTAAAAAAAATAAAAAATCAGTAGTACATTTGTATTTTCTGTTCCGACCCAACATATCAAGACATGTAAGTAATTTATTAAGTACCTAAAAATCTGATTCTTATAACTTTAAGTATTTGGCAAAATCATCATCATCATCGTCAGCCACTAGGTGCTAATATATTTTGTAATTGAACTTGATTTTATTCTTGATTAACTTATCTCGAAACAATATTTTTAAATTTACTTAATTGTTTGAATAAATTGTGACAGGTCTCGGGAACAACATGTGACCCACAAATGCCTCTTAAACTTAAGGGGAAAATTTGCAAGACGGTCATCAGACCTGTCGCAATGCATGGATCAGAGGGTTGGGCTATGAAGAAGACGGATGAGAGGAAAGTGCATGCTACTGAGATGCGAATGTTAAGATGGATGTGTGGGGTGACAAGTTAGATAAGATCAGAAATGAGTTTATAAGGGGAAGTTTAAAAGTGGCACCAGTTGTAGAAAAGTTGAGGAGTGCTAGGTTGGCATGGTATGGGCAATGGGCATGTAATGAGGAGGGATAATAGTCATTTGACCAAAAGGGTTATGAATTTGAGCGTGGATGGATATGCGAGCAAGGGAAGGCCGAAAAAGAGATGGATGGATTGTGTGAAAGAAGACATGGGTATGAAAGGTGTAGATGCAGAGTTGACGGTTGATAGGAGTGAGTGGAAGAAGAGAACATGTTGTGCCGACCCCACCTAGCGTGGGATAAGGGTAGGAGAATGATGATGATGTTTGAATAATATTTAGGCCAGCGTGTTAGCATAACTATTCAGTGTGGCAAAGCAGCCAGCGTCTCGGACATGCACGCTTCCGTATGGATCAGTTGAGTTAGAAATAGACCGTTTGCAACGGTCCTTAGGTAACCGAACTACATATTTCTTTCCCTCGTAAATAGTAAGTTTAATAATATAGTATGAATGTTTAATAATGTATATTATGTATTTAAATAAAATTTCTTTCTATTTGTTCGTTAAACAAACATATTATACTTAAATTCGTATGTCTTATAAAAAACCTATAGAGTATAGATGAATCACTGCTTCCAAGAATACAATGCCCAAAGCCATCCTGGGCATTACATTAATGACCGTACTATTACCGTCCAAAACCATAATGCCCTTGTTTATTATCCCTAATAACCTTAAGATAACGACATAACAAGTTTTTTGTTCGGTACGAAAAGCGCAACGGTCTGTCAAATTATTAGGTCTAGGTTTTAAATTGATCTGATAATTACGTTCATATATATTTTTTGGGGTATGGAATCACTATATCTCAGTTTATGATGTAATAAGCCAAGTGTGTTACTGGAAGTATGGTCATCTTGTGTAGTGTGGATTGCAGTCTCTGCTATATTCATTCTTTGAAATAATTTTCCTGGAGTTAATTCTTTATCTTTGATGCGAAAAATAAACTTTTTTCACACACAAATATTGCCTTGAAGAGATCTTTTGCGATAAAGGTATCCTAAATAATAAAGCTATTAATTAAATCAAGACATATTATTGTGATTAATGTCACAATGACAAACATACAATTTTTTTTCGCATACCACGCAAGCGAAGCTCTAAGCTTTTAAAAGAAGCTTGTATACCATGCTGTTTGTTGTTGACAAGTTTGAAGATGTTGAAGACAACAAGCAAATTGTACCATACATAATAGTTAAAAGTCTCAAAGTCGATGCTTGCTTGACGTAGTTTGTTTGTTTAAGTTATAATAGGCAGCGATTGAACTTTTCTTATTACAATACGATGGGGAAGCGCTAGGATTTCATCTTATCTGGTTTTCAAGTTATGATAAGGTCGAATGTGTCACGTACCTACTTCACCCGGAACCTTTGGTAGAGGATCTGGCTATCTTACCTCTAAATGAGAATACAACAATTATAATTGTTGTTTTGGCGTCATACTCTGGTAATTATTTAAGTATGACGGTAGGGTCCTACAATTGACAGCTCAGTTGGTAATCGCTCTGCCTTATGTGCCTTATATGCCATATGGGCTGTGGGTTCACACATATTTGTGTGATGAATATCGATGTTTGTTCTGTTTGGATGTTGTTATGTTTGATATAATTATATGTATTCTTTTTTTTTTCTAGACTTTTTTTTTTTGTAAATACATACCTACGAAGGTATTTTTACAAAATAAAAAAAGGTCTATCAGTATTATATCCGTAATCGAGTTCCCATCTTACAAGCTTTGCTTAGTTTGGGACTAGATGGCGTTGTGTAAAATGAATGTCCTGTAATATAAAAAAAAAACTGACCAAACCGAGCACAACTTTGTACCTCCCTGCGGATTTAATCCGGGACCTCTGGGTTGATGCCAGTGGGCGTACCACTAGACAACAGAGGTGGTTTAACATAGGTCATTAGATGCTCTTTGGCAAAGGCAAGAAAAAACTACAACAGGCGTTCAATTTCACCTTCAACACTATTACTTTTTCATTCACGTGCCTATTGAAAGCGTGTTTGAACCCTTTGTGATAGCGCCTCCACGGTCGATTAAAAATCAATAATGTACACAAAAAGATAAAATTTCTATCGCAGTGGTCGATCATCGAACTTTTGTAATCGAAATCGATTCGATCGTATTGGATGTAGATCGGTGACGATTGGTTTATTTTTTGCCATCGTGATGTTCTTGATTGGAATGTCAAATTCGATCTCTCGTTGTTGTGACGATAGAAATAAACCGGCCAAGCGTGGACACGCACACGTAGGGTTCCGGCTCACATTTCAAATAAAACATCACGTTTCATTTGTAGCTCTCTCGAGCACCGACGGAATACGGTAAACCATTTGGCGCCGGACTTTAGCAGATGGGTCGCTATTAGCTATGTGGATCCTTATTGATCCTACCACCAGTGTTGATATCATTCAGCTGTAACCGCTAGCGCTTCCGTTGCCCAGTTTAAAACACTAGGAAGTCCAACACATCTGGTCTAAAATGACCTGAGTACTTAAAAATTAAACTGCGATCACCGAACCGCCTGTCAAGAGTGGTGATTATGAATAATAATCACCCATTTGCACTCTGAGGAATGTTTGCAAGGGAAACATGTCTTGCAGTGGACTTTTTATGTTCACCACTAGTGTACTTTCGGTTATGTATGAGCAATATGGATTTTGGTATTTTTTTTTTTTAACGCCGGGGAAACGCTTGGCCTTCATCTCACCTGGTAACAAGTTAAGATAAGGCTGAAGGTGGAGGCGCACTTCACTCGGAATCCTCAACAAGCTGAGGAACTGGCTATCTCACCTCTGAATGCTGGAACACAACAATTTTAGAATTGTTATTATGGCGACAGAATTAGATAAGATGGTGGTAGCTAGCCAGGCCGACTTCAACAAAGTACTACCACCAACCAAACCAAGCACAATATATTGTACTCCCCATGGGGATTGAATCCGGGACCTCTGGATCTGAAATCGGTGGGTTGAACCACTAGACCACAGAGGCGGTAATTTTTTTTTTGTTTTAAATTCATTATTCTGTTTACAATATTTGCACATAACTAAAATCAACCTTAATAACACAATGTTGAGCTCCGTATCAGAAGGTAATTAAAAGTTAAAGCTTAGCTTCGAAACTCGGACAAAACAGCTACTTGGATCTCTTAACAGGGAGGTCATGTTTCACCAACACTTCATGCATTCACACATTTTTTTGTTTGTAATTTTTTCAATGTTATGAGGGTTTCGTATATCCAATGACAAAACCGAACCCTTTTTTATTTGTTAACTTGTGTCTGTCTGTTTGTGACATCCCATTTTCTCGGATACTTTAAAAAAAGTTGAAATTTAGTACAGTATTGACGTTGAAACTTTTTTTTTCACCACGGCTCCTCTAGTGTAAGATATACCTACTTACGCGTAGGACGTAAGCCTCTCGACGCAAATCCAACTCGCTTTTGACCGTTATACTATACAATTATTCTACGTTTTTAATATTGACATGTCAGAATTGAAGTTATTACGAAGATATCATCATTTTGCTGGTTCAAAATGATTATTGAATTAAAGAAATAAAGCAAGAATACCTGTCCTGGAGTGCAGTACCAATTCATTGATGCATGTTGAAACCTCAAATCTTGATCGCTGGAGAAGTCAAGACATTTCTAACGAGCATTACTCAAAAACTGTATCTACCAATACAAAATGTTTGTGACATTCTTCTTTAAGATATTCTACTAAGTACCGTGTTATAAGTACCTACTACTAGTTTTTGTTGACTGATCAGCGTAGTCTGTTTTATACCTACTATAATAACGTGAAACGATTTCAGCCACTTCATTTACTCTCTTTTTTCGATATACTTTTTAGCTTTTGGCAATTAATTTTCTTAACTAGGTAATTGTTTTCTATAAATTTATTTGACATAGTTTTGTAATAAGTGACATCTTTGTATACGCAAGATAACTAAGTAGAGTTGTTGCCTTCAAACACTACGCCATCTATGTTTTTTTTCTGAATTATATAGTGAGCTGCTAATAGCACAATACAACTTGAACGGACGAACGCATTTTATGGTGACGACGTATTCTCTTCAAGAAGTTCGTTTCAATTTTAATAGATGGCGGTTTTATATACACTAATTTATTTATAATTCTATTTTGCAACAGTAAGTTTACCGTGGCAATTGGCTGTCAATTTAATTTTAATTGTTGTTTTGAGCACCAACGAAAACTAATAATAACATATAAAACTCAATTAATTCACTTTTTCATTATTCTTGCTTATCCTATTATAGCAGATAACATCTAGTAATTATTATAGTAAGAAAACATCAAGCTATTTATGTTGGTACCTCATGTCATTGTGTGTGCATTCATTAAATCATTTACAATGGCAAGTTCAATGCCACAATAACGTAACCGCCAATGCACTCGTAAGTCACTAATGAGCGGAGGCTGTGTTTACCTACTGACATTAGTTACTGCACTATAGCCCTTATGCCTGAACGACATATGGCACCCAATGGCAAGTCAAAAATATGAATGGATCATCATGAAGATTGTGCCAAGTTGTACAGAAAAGGGAGGTACCGTTATTTTGACCCACTTTTCAACAGAACTCACTTGATTCTCCACAGTGCTCGCCACATTATCGCACCGCGCGAACGTAAATTATTCAAAAATGTTTTTCGAAAGCTTTCTCATAAATCTCAGTATTATAATTTTGCTCATCCTCGCGCTTATTTTTGATTATGTGACCAAGTTCTTCAGCTACTGGTATGTTAGACACATACCGTACAAAACGTCCATCCCTTTCTTCGGCAGCGATTACCACCGAGTGCTCGGGATCAGGAGCAGCACCGATGATGTCAATAAACTCTACTCCCAATACCCGAGGGATAAATTTGCGGGACGCCTCAAGAGCAGAATTCCTGATCTCATTGTGAGAGACCCAGACGTCATAAAGAGGATGCTGTCAACAGATTTCGCGAATTTCCATAGCCGAGGTCTCGGTCTCGACAAATCTCAGGATGTTTGTTTACGAAACAATTTGTTTTACGCTGACGGTGAAAAGTGGACCTTATTGAGGGAAGGCCTTGAGTCGATTCTGAGTAAGTTGAACGGTGAATTCGAAAATGGTTTACAAGAATGTTTGTCGGGAACAAACGGAGATGCAAACGTACAACGGTTATTGTCTAAGGTATTGGACTACGTTTTCAAAGATTTGCTGCTTGGTAATAATGTCGATGGATCGCTTATAAAGGAAATAAGGTCTGGAGTGGAGCAACGTTCTTTGACTTCGAGACTCAAAAGCTATTTGAAAAATATATTTCCGTCTCTGTACGTCCTTTTCGGAATCGTGACTTTACCCGAGCAGCTTTCAAAGAAAAGTAAAGATGCATTATTGAACTCAAAGCTGATGAATACAATAAGAAGCATTGGAAATGTTCGCCAAATCGGTATCCAAGACAAGAACAGAAACTTCAAGAATGACGAAGATGATTTTGCCTTTTCCACATTAGCGCTCTTCGTGACTGAAGGTTACATTCCGTGTTTGAATCTGTTAACCGCGTTACTTTACGAACTGGCGCATAAAATAGAAACCCAGGAAAAAGCCAGGATTTCTGTATCAAAGGACAACAGCGAAGACTTTTTGGATATCACAATAAAAGAGGTTTTAAGGCTGCATCCTCAATATTCCATAATAACCAGACAGTGCGTCAAGGCATACCAGTTTCAAGAAAGTGATCTAATCATCGATAGGAAAATCACGATTAATGTCCCTGTAGATGCAATCCATAAGAATGAGGAGTTCTATAAAGATGCGACCGTTTTCAACCCTGAACGATTTATTGAAGATGAAGAGACATCAAGACATTGTTATACCTATCTGCCATTCGGTGCTGGCCCAAGAAAATGTATAGGTAAGAATACATTTATATATACCACATCACTTTATAAAATCTGCTTCTTCTTGTGTTGTGTAAAATCTACCAAAGTCCAGCGAGAAGAGTCAAAGCCGTACCTTGCTCATCTCCGCTATGGTAAGGAGGTCAAACCACTCCAAACTCGATTGCTAAGAATACCAACAAAATAACTGGCGTCAAGTATAAAACCGCAAGAAATATTGTTGGTCCGACCTCTTTAGAAGTAACAGCATAATAACATGACCTCGATGTGGGAGAAAGCTTTGTGCGTGTACTTATAATATTTACATTAATTGCACTTTCAATGGTTACAGAATGGTTCATACCTATGTCAATTCAATTCAATTCATTTATTTAAACCGTAGGAACACTTAGTTTTGTCAACAAATTTAGGTACATCTAAATAAAACAAAAATAAATCAATGGCTGTAAAAAGGCCTTCAATAAATTTGCCTCGCAATAAATAATAAATATCTTTGTAAGTATTTTAAATTAGACTTTCTAATTTAAAATACTTACAAAGATATTTTGCAGCTGTGCAAGGGCTTTGTCATGTCAAATATTTGTTTTAAGGCCAAAGAACTTGTGGATCGTACTAGTGAACTAGATGAGACAAATAACACGTCAAAGATCATTTAATAATACACAAACAGTATAAACAGTGTAAACTAATTAATTACAAGGAAAGTAGTTGGAGTACCTAAGGAATATTAATAACGGTTAAAAGGTAACTCAATTGATGCAGACCCGAACCAGATGGAATTATGCACAAGACACAGGTCAATAGACTATAATTCTTTTCAGATTCACAATAGTAATCATAAAAACCAATAAAGATCATTTTAATTATGTGATGTTGCCAATGTAAGGTGATTACAAACTTACCTACCTTACAAACAACTGGAGCCTCTGAATCTGGAACTAGTTGCAATTACTAAACCTTAGCTTAACCTTATTAAAAATTAGCGAATTCGTGTGTGAAGTGAAGTAAAAGATACATTAAGAAATTTTCACGGGATGACGGATGTTTGGCGTTTCACTAGTTTATTGATATATAAATTGTAAAGCCTAATATACTTCGATTGAACACATTGTATTTGGCATAATGTTGTTCTTCCGTTATGACGTAGCTAAATGTAATCGAACTGTAGATTTCTCGAATCAGCGGCCTTACTACGGGTTACTGTAATTTGTCGGCAAACTACTCGTAGAAGCGTCAAACGATTATCGTATGACGCGACTACATCGTAGGCAGTAACAGTAGGTATGTTACAGAAGTCGGACGAGGCAGTTCCGTGCGAATGGGCACGCACTTTTATATTCTTGGCGTAGTGCGAGCTCTCTGAGCGTACATTACTATTTTTGATTCGGTACAAATTAGTTTGTAACTATCCGCTAGAGACGCTGTACAACGTTTTATACATATTATTGATATCATAAACCAACGAGAACAGTTTTCAGAAACTCGTGGTACGCACGTATCACGAGTATCCAAGTGATCCGAAACGAAAGGTCATGGATGAAAACACACGTGATAGATGCCAAGCACTAATGACTTCGATAATGTATGATGCCATGATGCCTAGCCAGGTTGTTATTATGATTTTCTGAGAATGAAAACTGTACGCAAAGTGCGAAGTAGAAAACAGCTTCTACTTACATTTATAGATAAGTACCTCTACACAACAATATTAAAAAGATCAATGAACATGACAAATAAACCGGCCAAGCGCGAAAAGGACACGCATACCAAGGATGCGGACCCACATTTCAAAGTAAAAAAATACATACAGTATACAGCAGTAATGTATGTATGAAACTTTTGTATCACGAGTTTTACAATATTCATTGTTTTAAAAGTCATAAAAGAACTCAACTTATAAACACAATCATCTTTATGTGAGCTCTTTTTACAAAAAGTATACTACGCGCAAGGGTCTTAGCATGGATTCTCATCCATACTCTCAATTCAACCCAATTACAAATAGGTACTTAACTTGAAATATGTAATGAATATGGAAAAACCTCCATTTGTTTCTTCAAAAGTTTGCAGAGCATAGCTACCCTAAGAATCAGATCACTGACGAGGCCTGTTTTTTGTCTACATAGGGTCGGCCCTGAATCTCAAATCGTGCCTGGGCAAGAATGAGGTCTATAACGGAGCGATTCTTTCCAGAAAAGGCTTTGTTTGTTGAACTTACAACTTTGGCGCTAGTGTAACTGCGCGGAGTGCTGTCCCTGCGCAGTAACATTAGTTGTAGTAAGTAGAATAATAAAAACCGTTCAGAAATCACGTTTCTGGTTTCATACTTGGTTTCGTTTTTTTTTATATAAAACAGCGTAAGTTTAGTAATTAGAGTCCCGTTGGCACCCTTTGGGTTTAAATCCTTGAAAAGACCCGATGTCATTAAATTTATTTTAAATCTATCTATGGGCTGCTGTTTATATGTGTATATATACCTATACCTATATATATATTTATATATAGGTACCTACCTGCGTTTCCAGTACACGCTACTAACAACCCTCTAAATATTTGAAAAAACTGAAGGGTAATTTATCAATAAAGTAAAATATAAAACTTCGTTTCAGGTGAGCAGTTGTCTCTCCGGATTATTAAGAGTGTCGCAAAAGCAGTCCTGGACGGCTACAGCATCAAACCCTGCTCAAAGACGCCTTCCCATCTCCCTGTGGTCGACCACAACTTTGGAAGAGTTGTTGATAAAGATATTTGGCTGCGGTTTATTCCGAGACTTGAGCGCTCACATTCTTCGTAACTTTAGTGCAAGATTTCTTGAAATTCAGAGGTCGGGGAACCTTTATAGTTTAAGAGCTGCTTTGTAATGTTTGTATGAAAATCGCTGCGAAGAACAAAAGCAGCATGTTGAAGTAAAAACTTAGCCTGACTGCGAGAAATTAGAATGCACGCATGGTTTTCCATAGATGCAAAGATGAGTAGATACAGACCATCTTCACTTGCTACAATCCTAATAGTCGAGGTGGGGTAATATTTACATTCTTGTAGATAACGAATTTTTCGTGTGTGTGTGGACTGAGTGACCATATGTTTTTTCATAGTTTTTGTATGCAGATAGTTAGTAAAATTTCCAAAACATATTTGTAAAACGAACAATAGAGATTTTTAAATATTCCACACACAAACACACACTTTTTCTTACCCGGTTTTGTGCGAATTATATTTTATCTTGAACATTGGTTATGTAACTCAGTAATGTACGAGCAACAAGTTTCGAGGTTCAGACGTCAATGGGTAACATAGTATCAGTGTCAAAAAACAGAAGCCTTTATGTGTAACGTGCAAGTATTAATAAGACATTAGGGGCCTAATTGTAACAGTGTCAAAATGTACAAACGACAAAATATCATAGTGCGACAATGAATCGTTAATACAATAAAAATAATTTAATAAAAATAATTACAGTGCCAGGATTAGGTATTTGTGACTGTTTACTCGTGGTCCCTAAAATTTTGACACTTTCACCTTTGATCATCTGGGTCCCACTAGCTGTCTAAAATTAATGTTCAATAACATTGAAAACATCTTCGCCTTTTTTTTGAGTATAGGAACTCCATGAATGTCGATAATTGAAAAGGAAGATACAGGTTAATGTTGTTAAATTTAACGTACGACAATAATGAAAACTACTATTAGAATACATAGTAATTAATCTGTAATCCTAACCAGTATGTGATCAATCTGTTTACAATGGACGAGAATGATTAATATTTTTACATATATCGAAAAGAAAACGATTAGGTTCCAATATTAATAAAAGTGCTTTAACACTATGGAAGTGTGTTATTCATGATTCTTGTTCAGCGTCTCTTATACACTATCTCGATGATAAAACACAGATACCTGAAGAAGTTCACAGAATGTTTCGATGATGAAGTAGTGGAAGACTGATGATTCTACGTCCCTAGCAACGTAACTGATGCAGTTGGGTAAAAACAAAACGCGTTTCTCATAGAAATATGACAACGCCATCATGTGTTGGGGCTTTACTATAAACAAGTTACGATTATTTCGAAGTGTACACTTCATGGCAACATTTCTATGCAAAGGCGAGAGTTTACGACTATGGTACAATAAAAACTCTCTTTATTATTATAGCAGCTCTCTCCTTGTATGTGTGGAATGGTGTCAGGTACACTCATCTCCAACATTGATAAATTAAATTTCACCAGGTATAAATAATGGATACAGATAGCTGTAGTGTGTCGAGTAGCTATAGAATAACGGTAAAATCATCTCAGACTAGAGTGCTTAAGGTGACTTTGCTCTTGCTAAAGAAAAAAAAAAGTTGTATGAAGGTGGTTCCCTCTGGGTATGCATTTTGGTATATATTTGTACCAAAAAACATCGTGGATATAAAAAAAAACTTATATCCGCCGCTACTTATACTATCATAAGCTAAATAACTCTGTAGGTATATAATATAATTTGAAATATAATATTTAGAATTTGGATATTAGTTTCTTAACTGGGCGAACTTTGCAAGTAAAAATCTGTTACTAAGGGCCCCATAGGAAAATATAAACATACAATAGTGAAATTTGGTTGTTTTTTTTATTGTACGACGGGAAATGCTTGGCCTTCATCTCTGGTTGCAAATTAAGATAAGGTGAAGGTGAAAGAAGGTGCTGAAGGTGGAGGGGCACTTTACCCGGAATCCTCAACAGTCTGAGATATCTGTGTCTAGATACAAAGATCCCGCGCCTGTACAGTAGTGAGTTTTTTTTTTATTTTAATCCACGATGTGTATAGGATGTAAAAATATTACAAAAAAACTGTAAGCCTTGTACTTACTTAAAGTTGAGGAAAAACCTTATTATACATCAGATTATTGTTATTTCTGTGAAAATCTAGATTTTAAGCAGCTACTTTTAATACGCCAGTGACCTTTCAGTACTGATCTTCTAAAGATTAAACATTTACCTAGATTTAGCCTAGGTAGTCTGGTTTTTGAATCCTTGGACTTATGAACTAAGTAGGTACTTTTGGAGTATTTTATTTGTACAATTTTTCATTATTTTGCTCAATTATTATTTTAGTGAATACCTTTTATTGTATTGTTATCCAATAGCTCAGAATTATTTTTAGTAACCGCACACAAAAAGAAGCTTTGAGTTTATTGTTGATTTCTCATCCCATAAGAGATGTTTGATGATAGCCCGAAAAATAAAAGTTATTCGAATTTATGGTATTTATTATTATTATCATTGATGTACAGCATTTGTGTGTTGTAAATGCTATGCCTGTTACTGTACCGCTTAATTATTAATTAGTTGTTTTACGGAACGAAATAATTACAAAGTAAAGTAAATAATTAAACACTTCTTCTAAAGATCCTTTTCAACCAGTTAGTTACTTGTTTTACTAAAAGTTTTTAGATTTAAACTTGTTTCATGGTAATTTTACTTTCACGCCCGTTTGTCAGCAGTCTATCGACATCATTGACAGTGATAAAATGGGATTAAATATAGAAAAATCTGCTGTTTGAGGACCAAAAAGGGTCGCAAAATGCTTGAAGGGAAATATTTTTGCCTGCCCATCGGTTGATAATGGATCAGTCGGTAGGGTGCCAGTGATTTAGGTGTCTGGCTGAAAATGCCGGGATTATTGGACCGAAATGGAGTTAATTAATGATGTATGAGCATGACTGATAATTGGGGTGACGTAGATATATAACAAAGAATTTTACTTTATGGACTGTAAGACTATGTACTTACCGAAACATTATGAGACCTCCTACCCAAATGACATCATAATAAATCAATAAAAAAAGTAGCCAGTGTTGCCTAGAAGGAATTTGAAGGGTATTCGCAAAGTCAGACACTTTTTATGGTTGTCTTCACGATAAAAAGTGAATCATTATAATAAGTCAAATCACGATTCAGTTCAATCCAGATCCATTCATATTGCGAACTTACTGGCTATCTATACATATTGATATGTAGTACAATGCATACGGACCCCTGTTAAATAGGTCCTACAGAAATCAATGGTTCTCGGTACTCATACAAGCTACAGATCTAATTTGTAAGTATTGAAACATGTTGTTTTAACCTACGTTTCAAAATGTTACTAGCCGGGCATATATTGGTAATTTTTTTATTGAATGTATGTTTATATTTAGATTTCTTGTTTGCGGATTTCGATTTATCAATCTACCTATAGGTACCTATACATTTTAATGTTGTATATAGTACCCACTGTGCATATATGGTGACCTCTAGTGATAAGGACCTTCCGCGTGGATTAATCACCATCATCATTTTATTTTATTGCATCAAAAGACATAGTTAAAGGCATGGTAAACAATTTCTCATACGTTTAAATTTATAATTTATCGGAACACAATTAAATGCTCGTGACTTTATTTTCCGCTAGAGTACGGAAATGAAATGGATTAAAAATGCTGGCTTAAATAACATAAATCGATTGAAAATCCAAGCATAGATTTAAATATTATCCCATGAGCAAGACAAACACGACAATCTAATCCCCGGAATTCCTCTAATCCTGTAACTTATGGGCACCGTGAGCGGAACATGTCGTGATTTATAACGTGTGTGGTGCACACTCTCGCGATGGTGTTTGCAATATACCAAAGCAATAAACATATTGATTTGGTGACAGTGTTCTGTACTTTGAGGCGGATATTACGCATCTGCGAAAATACCGGCTCTGAGATCAACTCAAGAAAGTGTTGGGGATTTCGGGATCCCGACAAGTAAAATAAATAAGAACCGAAAACCACTGAGGTCACTATTATTTGTTACATCAATGGCTTTGCTCTTTTGAGAGTAATACTGATGCAAGTAAATGTAATTACGTTATTTAGTAAGCGATATTTTTGAGTCACGTCAGATCTGGCGGTGGCTTGAAAATTCTGTCATCACAGTTGTGATAATATTTGAAATTTGTTTTTTTTTTCTAAAAAAATTTGTCACAACCCTGATGTCAGAATTTTTGAGCCAACAGCGGATTTGACGTGGCTCAAGAATATCGCTTACTAAATGAAGTAATATTTTTTTTTTATGTATCTAGTATCAAGTTTGTGATCTCTAGGCTTGTCTTGCTCTAGGCCATAGAAGGTTGAGCTCTACGATAGAGTGAGTCTTCCCAGACGGTACTGAGTCTCACGGCACTGACGGCACACGGCCAACCGTTTGCCACTAGACTTCGGCTAGTCCTACCAATTTTGTGATAATTCAGCCATTACCAGTAAAAGCCTCTGTTGCCCAGAGGCCACTTGGAGGTAAATCACACCAACAACAAAAAAATAATTTATGATAATTATTACAAGCCACGATATTTTGATGGTAGTATAATTGAATTATTTCGTTTAAAACAAAATCATAATTATTACTCATACGTGAAAAAAAATATCAATGCTTTTATTTAACTTAAAGCTTAATATCAAATTCTATGCTCAAGATGATGAACCATACAATGCAGCAAGGACATGACCTACGATTAAATAAGTGGATTAGGATTACTGCACGAATTGCACAGAACATCATGACGGTTTATGCATGTACGTATATACTGCATGGAATTTAGGTGATATTTATTCTACTCCAGATATGGAAACTACATTGAAAAATACCAATCATACACGCTTTACTCAATATTTATTGATACGTGACGCGAAACCAGCGTTTTCAGCTTATCAGTAAGCTCCACATTTATTATGCTTACACAGAATGTTCTAATTCATCTCAAAAAAATGAAACTCTGAATATCTAATAATATCTGAAATTACATATTTAATATAATTTCATATTTTAGACCGTTTAGATCCATAATAATTTGTCAAGTTTAACAGTAACTACCTTTAAGCACATACATATAATAAACCGGCCAAGTGCGGACACGCAATACAAAGCAAAAATCACGTTTTTTGTTTTTCCTTTTTCATTTACATTTTGTTTTATAGATATATAAACTTTTTTTTACCATTTACACCAAATATATACAAAATAAAAATAGCACTAAAAAAACACCAAACACCGGTTTAACCTTGTGCTATATATTATATAGCGGCAAACGAAATACAAACTAATTGAAAATGTTAGCTATCTGCATAATCACGGTTAATGAGTTACAGCCCACTGATAGACAGACGAACGGACCAACGGACAGTTAGCGGAGGCTTAGTAGGGTAGCTAGGGTACGGAACCCTTAAAAGGTACCGTACATCTAATAAGGATTTTTATAGAAAGGTATGTTTTATATGCCAACGTAATGATAAATAAATCAAAGCAATGTGAAAAAAAATGTTAGATTGGCTCGAAATTACTATAGGCCATATCAAATCAAATCAAATATTTTTTATTTTATCTTACAAAAATTTCAGTAACATAGTATAGCTAAAATTTTACTTTAGAATAACCTGTTTTGAGTTTAGTTTATTTTGTGTTATGAGAATAGATATTAGGTTTGAAACAAACCTCTGATACAGGTTACCAGTCCCCCAGTCCGCTGATTTAGCTTGACGACATAATTTCAACATATACAAAAGATATGATTTACGCAAAATCTGTTATTTTACATGCACTGGACAAGTGTACCGTATTTTTTTTAATTAATTACCGTAATTTTCACCATTTGTGTGATGAATATTGATGTTTGTTCTGTATTTGGGTGTTGTATTATATGTATGTTTGTATATATGAAAAAAAAAGTATGTAAGTATTCTATCCGTAATCTATTTCCAATGTTAAAAACTATGCTTGGTTTGGGACTAGATGGCACTGTGTAAAATTATTGTCCTGTAATAGTTATTGATTATTTATTTAAAATTCAGTAAAATGATAAAACAATTCAACAAGGAGATTGTTTGTTGTTAAAGCTACGTGTAGGTTTTTTTATATAAATCACTAGCTGGGATGATTATGACCGCGGTACTACTGTTTTAGGAAAACGAATAAAAAATATGAATTTATGAACAACCTGTATGTGATCTGTTTTAATTTAACAGCTTTGTGTTTCCCATACATTGTTTACTGAAAGCGAAATCCTCGTAGATGGTTCGACTGGGCAAAATGAAAATTTACGCATTTTTACATTCATTACATCCCACACACACACACACACACAAAGAGGAAAAAGCTTGGAGCGTCAGCTTTAAAGATTTTGAAAAATATGTATGTCATCTTTAATTGCATCACTCAAGTCAGGTGGTATTAATTTCAAGCCATTTTGGGCAAGTGGTTATGAAAGATAAAAAAAAATTGAACCATCTTGGGATAGCAGTTACCTGCATCAATGAGCAATCGCTCGTCTGCGTAGAGTCTAGAGGGGCAAATGAATAAGAGAAAAGCTAGCCTCTTGCCCAGTGAAAGCATGGTGCACTAGGTGTGATCCTCAGAAAAATTGTGTTGATACTGTCAGTATTGTGTGTCGTCCTAGTGCGAATGTGGCCTATTCTTATACCACATCTATATATTCTGGTACCACGACCTCTTACAGCAGTCTCGTTTTGATCTTCATTTTTTTAGAATTCCTTCTAAAATCTTTTATTAAAAAACATCTACACGTTACTATGTTTATTACTCAGATACTGAGGACTGAATACTATCTTGCTATTGTCATTTAAAATAAGCAAACAAAATAAATACAACTTACATTCATAAGTTGCTCAGTATGAGTAGACTGCTCTATTCCATTTTAAACCTTAAAAAATCAAACCTCTGTGCAAATACAATTCCAAATATCAAATTTCGATTTCATTTAATGCGTATAGACGATTACGCTATCCACTTAGGTAGATATGACTTTACGTTGATCGTAAAAATGTAGATCATAAAATTATCTGATTAGGTGCTACGGTAGGCTCTTCTCACCTTTCGACTTTGCCAATCCGCCTATGTAGTAACATTTTCATAAATAATAAAATTTAACGCCCCTGGCATTGGCGCCGTCATATACAGTCATGTCATGGCAATTTCCCAAAATAATTTCTTAGTGTAACCTTACACTGTGAAAGTGAGTTTCCTAAAAATTACATGCCTCTAAGACCTATGGGTCTCTAGGACCAATGAGTTGTGCCATGGGCTGTGCATTGTTAAACAGTGAGTCAAAGAGTAACACCACAATAATTGTATTTGTCTACAAGTTCAATAATGAATATGCAATTATTCATTATTGAATAATAATTAAAAGTTGCCTACTGTATGCAAGAATACGGGACTTTGTTCCCGTCATACCGGAGGAAATTCTGGAACCTTTCTTAGTTTACTACAAAACAGTATTACACTACAGACCATTTTAAGGCACTAGGATCCCTGGCTTGACTGATTTACGTGGTACATTTTAGCTTATTAGCATTATCGAACATAATACCAATTCTTAAAAAAAATCTTTTATTTTCTTAGGCACTACCGCTTGGCATTATTACTAGAGTGAAGTGAAATTTTACTTTCCCGTGACACTACTATTCTTATTGGCTAATTAAACGCATACTATAAAATTTCCTATGGATTACCTCATTACCAATGGCACGACTAACACCTTCTTAGTATGACGTAGACCATAAACACACAAAATATTTAAACTCTTTTTGAGTCTAAATAATTTATGAACTTTTGCATGCCTTGACTCTCCGCTTTTTTTATAATCCCAGCCCTGCAATATGTCTTCATTCGGCAACAATGGTAATACTGCTGGAAGTCCAATAATACGTTTGTGGCCTTTTCATTTTATTTTCCATACTGCTCGTGGCCAATGGTAAAAGCAGCGTTTTAGTTGAATGTCGGGGAAAACTTCTGACAACGCGATGATGGCTGTTAACTCTAAATTACAATTAAATGTATCAGGCACCAATTCGGTAGCGTCGATATTATTAAGTTGAATAAAGTCTCGTATGTTTTCTGTTGCTTATTTTAGCCCTTATAGACCCTCGTGCCACGGAACATAATATTTCCCATGAAACTACTGGCAACAGTGTAGTGTCACTGGAAATGTACTTTTACACGTAGCACTACCAATAATGTCACGGGAAAGTAAAATTTCCCTTCACTCTAATAATAGTGCCAAGCGGTAGTGCCAAAGAAAAGAAAGGGAAAAAGTGTTGTGTTCCGGCATTCAGAGGTAAGATAGCCAGTTCCTCAGTTTGTAGAGGATTCCGGGTGAAGTGCGCTTCCACCTTCGGCCTTATCTCAACCTATTACCAGGTGAGATGAAGGCCAAGCGCTTTCCCGTCGTACAATAAAAAAAATGAGCCTGTGCCCTAATTTCCACGCTTGACAAGCGGATTGGTGGTCGAATTAAACATACACCACAGAGGCGGTTAAAAGCTGCTGGTGATCTTCTCTAGTGACTACCTTCAGTTGACTTTTACGACATCTAAAGGCTGAGATTGAGGACGCGATAACTAAGCCTAACGGTCAACCAAAAACAAACAAGAGTATACCTAAATGTTTTTTGTTAAAAATTAGTATGTTAAACTTCCTACTTACCAGTGCTACAAGTTTCGACGTTAGGGGCTCCAACTCGCCAAAGTTACTATTCCCAATACACATTGCAAACCACCTTAAAGTCAATAGCCCGTTACAAGCTTTAAACAGTGCATTGGAGACTTCGAAATATGCATGCTATCCCTAGTTTTATAACTAAACCAATTTGTATTCCAAATCCCTGGATGCAGGCAACATTGTTTCGCAACTTTGGACCCTAAAACCGTTGTTTAAGAGATAAGTTTATGCGAAGGAATTTCTGTTACGTTCAATTATTCACCGATTTCAGTTTTACAGGTATTAGCCTAGTGTTAACACAAACACTTTCGAAAATTAGCTTTGATTTTAACATTAGTTGTCTCTATTTTTTGATAGGTTTGGTTTTTTCATTTTCTAAACATGTATGTACATTTTAAGTTTTCTTGACACTTATCAATAATTGGTTAACGTGGCAATACTGATACTGGTCTGGAACAGTTAAGTTACCTAAAGGCCGTTGGTAATAGGTAATCCGACTGCTTCCTTTGCATATAGTTAGTTTAATTGTACCTATTATTTTAATAGTAAATTATACCCAAGTAATTGATTAACTAAATCAGGTATTAAATACGTCCAGTCGGGGACGTAGTGAATTAATATTAGGGAATCATATTTCATCATCCCCGGTGATAGCCAGTTCGTCAGCCTGTTTAGGATTCCAGGTAAAATGCGCTTCCTATTTTGCAGAAGACAAGCGATTGGGACCACTGCCTTGGCTTAACCCAAATCAATGACATGAAATAGTAATAGAAATATTATAAGAAAAATGCCGAATGTGTCAGAAGTACACTCAATGCTCATCACATTAGCATGAAAGTCATAATGATATTCAAATTCCACGTAGTCATGAAGTGAACTCGGGTCAAATGATAAAGCGACATGAAATACTGCCTACCTCATTGCTACTACCTTATGATGATTAAAATAGAGCTCAAATCGCTGACAAAAGGTCTCGCTGTTGACTGTTCAGATGGAGCAAAGTAAGTACACTCGAATGGATATGGTTGAATGGGCACTCGGCGTTACTATGCGACCATTTAACGTCGAATGAGACCTTGGATTAAAGAGGCGCGAGATATGGACTTATAGTGTAGCTTAAACCTAAATGTGTAAATTATATTTGAGAACAAATAGAACACCCTGCCAACATTTAAATTTATTCAATAAAAAGTACAATTAAACTAACTATGTACAAAGGAATCAGTCAGATTACCTAAGGACCGTTACAAACAGCCTATAGGTAACTCAACTGTTCCAGACCAGTACCAGAAGGAAGCGTGCCCAAGACACTGGCTACATTGCCACACTAAATAGCTATCCTAATTCGCTGCCCTAAATAAGAGCCAGCTCTTGGGTCACGTGTCGCCTCAATCAAAAGACGCAAGATTTTTGAAAACTCGGAGGGCACTGGCTCCCCACGGACACAAGGTCTCCACCCCAAAAGGCTCAAATAGGTAAGCTCTGTCGAGACCACTATATTTTCGCCTTTTGTGATCCTCGGCCGAATCAGCCGCCGCACCAGCCCTAACTGATGTCCCAGGTAGATGAGATGGTGCTAGGGTGTCGACGCAGGTAGCGTCCCACACCAAAGACCTACCCATTTCCCAAGGGATAAGAGTCATACCGTCAGGCAGCTTACCATCATCACGTAACAGACCATTTGGTTCAAGAACGGCTGGAACACTGGTAAAAAAATGAAAATAGATAATGATGGATAATAATGGATAATGATAAATAAATAAATGGAGATAGAAACTGGCAATCTTACCTCTAAAAGCTGGAACACGACAATTCAGAATTGTTGTTATAATTTATGTCTATTGCTGGTGCACCTCATCCAAATTTGAGAGTTTAGCCATAATCAACACGCTTGGCAAGGTAATTGCGCTAAGAAAAATATATATAAATATGGTCAGCGTGTTGCTTAGACCACAATCCATAAAAACGTTTTCTCTTGAACCATGAGCGACGTGACAGACAGCGACATTTCACGACGATTTACATTCATATTTCAAATTAAATTCATATTGCAAATTCCGATAAGAAAACTGCTTAAACAGTAAATACGTATTATGATGCGCTTTTACTTCCTATAACACGCAGTGTCTTAAACAATTCCACGCATTTAAGATATACCTAATCAAACAATCTCAGGTATTTTTTTACTATTGCGTTACAGTACGACAACAGACCGTACCTCAAATGGTACATACTTCTTGTACTTACATAAATACCTACATCAGAAGGTAAGGGTTACGATCAAACATTAGCAGTTACGGCCAAATGGGTGAACTTGGACTAACTAAAGGCAAGTCTTTGCTTTTGGGTGGTGGTACGACTGGTAGCGGCCAAGATTAGACCATTCGCACTAAGCTAACGAGGCAACCAACATTCTTCAACAGGCTTATTACCTAACTCTGTTTCATTTAGGTTTCAATCGGTTTCAATAAAGATGGCGGCTTTTTTTGACTTCTCAATGAAATTGAAATAGTTTAGAGTAAAAGCTGCCATATTGATTGAGACCGAAATAAGACAGACTCAGGTAATAGGCTAGCTATTTAATAGTAGTTTATGTTTTACTTTATATCATTAACTTTATTTAAATTGTAGAGTGAGTGATGTTTTTACATAGTTTCATTATTATTGCATGTAAAGCATAGCATGGTTCAGATTGACAGCTTTTTAGTGAAATTTTATGCACGACACAAAATACTAAGGGGAAGTATTATTACGTAGGTTTTATCAACTATCATTGTCACCTATCAAAACAGTCAAGTCTATTATCTCTGCCTATCACCCTGACATATATCGGTCCCTATTCCTGTCCCGCTTTAGAAGCTGGTTGTCGTCTATATTGTCCCTATATTAAATTTGATACGTTGAAAATAATAAACACCTCTACAAATGAATATACCTTTGCCAACAATTACATTAACAACAACAATATTTATCTAAACATATCTAAGAATAAATCTAATAATACATTTAGTTCAATCTTTACCTAAATTCCTAATATTTGTAATTAATTTAGGTTAAGATTAATAAATTATATCACCAGTTATAGCATCAATATGTTGGGCTAAATCTCCGTCATAACTAGTAACCGCCATGTCCACTACTGACCCATATGCCTCGCCCGGACATTACCACAATGAAAGAAACTGAGACATATTGAACCATCAGCGAATGTAAATAGGGTCAGTTCTCTCGGAACCTTTCAAACATTGAGGTCTACAATGAAACGAGTCAACCCAGGTGCCTAAAATGGTCAATTTACTGGAACAATTCTCTCATGTAAACAGTATATCACGGTCTATAATATCGTCACAGGATAACTAATCGTACTAACGTATCCGCAATCTTTCTTCTACATATTAAACCTACCGGTTTTTTTATTGTACGTCAGTGAAGTGTTTGGCCTTCATCTCAACTGATTTTCAAGTTATGATAAGACCGAAGGGAAGCGCACTTCACCCGGAACCCTCAGCAGACTGAAGAACTGGCTATCTTACATCTAAATGCCGGACAAACGGCGACAGAATTAGGTATGCTGGTGGTAGCTAGCCAGGTAGACTTAAACAAAGTCTTACCACCATCCAAAACCAAGCACACTGTTCTGGATCTGACACTGGTAGGCGAACCATTAGACCACCGAAGTAAATATTTTGTAAAAATAATTATCATAGAATTGAAACTTGTGTGGCTATGCAACATAATTAACTAAATGAAACGGTTACTACCACAAATTTTTTACGTTGATTTGCTGACGTTTCGAGATCATTTAGAGACCCCTTCTTCACGAGCTTCGCCCGCGTGCACGTTCGTCGGTCGCGCGGCGCAAACGCTCGTGAAGAAGGGGTCTCTAAATGATCTCGAAACGTCAGCAAATCGACGTAAAAATTTGTGGTAATAACCGTTTCATTTAGTTAATTAAAATAATTATCGTTTTAAGTTGCTTGAACTCGCTTGGAATCTGAACCCACGTTCAATAGCCAATGTCTAAACAGTGCGGGTAGGTAATGGGTATTCAAAAGGATTAACCTGAGGACAACTATCCTGGATAAGCGTTATCAGTGGACTTGTTTTGTTTGAATCACATAAACTTTGCGCGATTATCCTCACTTAGAACCCCAGCAGTTCCTGCATGGATATCTGGTATTTGCAATTATATGCAAATAATCATTATCATCAGCAGTCATTGCAAGAGAAGTAGCCTTGATCCTGTTATCAGACCTGGATTGTGAACTCCAGTTTGTCAAAGGAAGATGATTTGATGAAAATAACTGCCTCAGTGTTCTAGTGGTTTGACCCACCGATTTCAGATCCAGAGGTCCCGGGTTCGATCCCAAGAGGGAGTACAAGATTGTACTTGTTTTAGTCCACCTGGCTAGCTACCACCATCTTACCTATTTCTTTCGCCCTAACAACAATTCTAAAATTGTTGTGTTCTGGCATTTAGAGGTAAGATAGCCAGTTCCTCAGTTTGTTGAGGATTCCGGGGGAAGTTCGCTTCCACCTTCAGCCTTATCTTAACTTGTAACCGAGTGACATGAAGGCCAATCGCTTCTCCGTCGTACAATAAAAAATAAATGAAGACGGGAAACTCTTGGCTTTCATCTCACCTGGTCACTTATGATAAGGCCGATTTTGGAAGCGCACTTCACCCGTATCCTCAACAGCCTGAAGATTCAGTTTAAATTTATTGGAATTTTTGTTTTATATACAACTAGGAGACGGGACAAGCAAGTAGCCCTGGTGGTAAGTGCATCTCTTGCCTATAACAATGCCTTACTGCATAGGTCACATCTACAAAGAAAAAAGCATACACGGCACTGCATTGCGCCCGTCATCTTGAGGCATAAAGGTGTTGAGCCTCGCGTGCCCGTAATTTCACCGGCGACCATACCCTATATGTACAATGTATCTAGCTTTGTGCAAGGGAAGCAGTGTGGTTACATACAGATCGTTCCAAGTGGTCTATAGGTAGCTCAACTGTTCCTGAGTAGTATCAGACGGACGGCTGCAATACACAAGGTTCGAAATGCGTCCCACACCAAAGGCCTGCTTGTCCATTTTCGAAGGGAAATTAAAAAAGAAGAGTCATTAAAAATGTAACAGTATGTATTTCTTTAAACTGGAGTCCCGAACTTATATTTAGATACCTTACCTGAGAGTTTGTACAGTTTTTTTATTTTTTATTGGTGATAGCCAAGCGTTTGTCCATCAGATTACTTAAAAAACAAGAAAAATGTGGCCTAAGATGGAGAAACGCTTTTCCAAAAGGAACCTATTCACTCTGGACTTATATACCCCAAGATTGTACTCTTGCGGAAAAACAGACGAGGGCAAGGATTTCCATTCCTTTACAGTATTAGGACCAGGCTGTCTAAAAAAAATTCTATGCTAGCCCATGCCCCCGCAATACTACTGTGGCGAATATGACGCGAAATCCTAGAAAATAGATGGCATGGAGACTTATTTTTTTGTTTACTCAAAAATAATTTGATTATATTTTATTAGCAACTTACATGCCATTTGTTATTGTTATTGAGATGAAAAAACTAAACTTGCATATATTTTTGAGTAAGTATCGCTCCTTGGATAAATAGTACATATTAGGAATCTGCTTTATATATTACTGTGGTAAAGCAGTTCTTTTTTTTATCGTACTACAGGGATGTGTAAAAGGGCACTTGATCCTCAATCAACTGAGGAACTTGCTATCTTACCTCCAAATTCTGGAACACAACAATTTCAGAATAGTTGTTATGGCGCCAGAATTAGATAAGATGGTGGTAGGTGATGGAGGTCGATGGTGGTAGCCAGGCGGACTTAAACAAAGTCCTATCACCAACCAAACCAAGCACAATATTGTACTACCCTTGGGGATAAAACCCGCGACTTTGGGATCTGACACCGTTATGCGAACCACTAGACTACAGAGGCGGTTCAAGTAGGTATGTTTTATATTTGTTTGGTACACAAGCGTACAAAATTAGTTTTATTTTTCGTATGCCTTTAAGTTTTCTTATCAACCTTTTAATTTTTTTTCATCTACATATACAAAATTGACTGACTGACTATCATACTTATTTAACTTTTACTTAATTTTGTAATGGTATCTAATGTGTATTTTATCTGATTTCTCTCGTCGTTTCTGCAGATCTCAGTTTGGGGTGAACTCCCTATACCTAGATGTCCTATGTTTGTACATTAAACAAAACTAAATACCTAATTGGAACAAAAAACCTTAAGAATTGATTCAATAAAACCATTATAAAATAGAAATAGAGCTACCTGCTAACTCATCTTAGTCAACCACTGGAACAGAAACAAAATTAAATAGTTGAGGAAGCGACTCCACTGGATTTCCCTGTTTCGGATGACAAGTCAATCAAAACTTCTTTCTGTCAATTTCGCGCGTGCACGCGAGTTAAAAAAATATAAAATTAGAGCGTTAGGTCGGCTTTCGTCGGCGACTCGCACTGTACTGTACATCTCTTGCACGCATTGCTTTTAAAACGTAAATTGGAGCGCTATTAAGTTGAATATCGCTTGCACTTCTTTACAAGGTCTAGATAAATTTTGTCTTGGTACTGGAAATGAAAACAAATTTTCTTACTGTAAGTATTTATTTTAGTCTTCTAACTCGAGTTTATTCATAGAAAATTGCAAAAAACATAGGTAAAAAGAGCATGATTTAAAAAAAAATGTATCGGGATAAAATCTGTCGATTACTTAACCATCTTAGTGCTGAACAGATAAAAGTCTGAAGGATAAAATGCTTTTAATTTTACATTCATTGAATATTTGGTTGACTTACCGTGACACGGCAAATCATTATAACATTTAGGGAGCCTCCGCTTAATGATAAAGCTAGAGGCGAAACGATGAGTCCAACTCGCACTTGGCCAGTTTTATTTTGAGTTCTGTCGACTTCAAATTGTGGCAATGGCGTATTCTGACCGGACCCGTTTTAAACTTCTTTTATTATATTTCGTGCCGTACTTTGAATGACAAAACCCGAAATAAACCCTAAAAATGGTAGCAAGTAAAAAGTGTCATCCATCACTTTGGGCTTAAAATTAGCCGGACGTATTTCTAGCTGAATTCAGACAGGTGACCCTCGTCCGACTGATTACGGAGCCAAAATTAGGACACCTGAGTAATTGGAAGATTACTTTTTAGGAAAATGGTACTGTGATACCTTATAAGAAATAACCTTTATTTGAACTATATAAAGCTATTCAAGGTTCTCCTGGACTCATATTTATATTTTAACCACCTTTGTGGTCTAGTGGTTCGACTACCGTTGTCAGATCCAGAGGTCCCGAGATCGATCCCCAGGGGCATTGTACATATACATTGTGCTTAGTTTGGTAGGAGTTTGTTTAAGTCTAGTTTCAAGTTTCAAGTTTATTTAATCTAAAAACAAAGATATTTGTATACGGAATGTCACAAAAATAATAATCAAATCAAGTAAAATTAATAATTAGATAGTAATGTCAAAAACAATTACATAGTGATGTCAAGAACAATAATTACATCTTAGCCTAAAATAATTTTATTTTACACAAAAAATACAAAGTCAAAATCAGTTAATTAATAAGAATTATAAAACACACACATAAATCAGATCATATTTAAAATGAATGATTAAAACTACAAATTTTAGGAAGTCAAGTGATCAATAAATTATTCAAAGTTCTTCAATTGAATACAGGCATTTCTGTACAAGAAACAACTTGAGGTTGTTCCTGAACACTACCCGCTTATGAACCACTGATTTCAATTCCAAGGGTAGCCTATTAAAAATATCAACAGCTTGGTATCTCGTACTTTGTTTCATTATCATTAAGTTATTGGTAATTTTGGTTATCAGACTTTTTCTCCTACTCCCCATTCTGACGGTATATTTGTCTGGCGTTTCATAGTTATGGAGGTATTTAGCGAGGTAGTTCATAAGTACTAAAATACACACGCTTGGAACTGTCAAAATACTTAAATTCTTAAAATGCTCTACGCTTGAACCTCTTTGGGAAATTCTGAGGATTGTTCTTAAACTCTTTTTCTGTATTATAAAAGCTTTTTGAATGTTATATGCAATGGACTTTCCTATCCCTTCCAACCTATCTTTCCAATTTAAATAATGATCTATATTAACACCGAAAATTTTACTGTTGTGGTAATTGTAATAACTTCAGTACCTAGTACAGACACTAATTGATCACACTCTCTGGCTACTGCCTTAAATTACATAGTCTGTGTTTTTCCTGCATCGATAGTCAGCTTATTGGCTGAAAACCAGTTTTGGAAAGTGACCAAGGTATCATCTGCCTTTTGACTGAGGGCCAAAACGTTATCAGCACTAATAATTGCATTTGTATCATACGCATAAAAACTAACTCAATGTCAGGGATTGTATTATAAATATAATTGATAATGTTGTAAAAATAATAAATAATATTGGTCCCATAATTGCACTAAGGTACTCCTGTTAATATATTACTAAATTTGGATTTCAGATGAAGTTCCTCACCGTTTCGTGAAATGGTCGTAATTTTGACAAACATTTTACGGTTACTCAGGTATGATCTGAGCAAGCTGAGAAATGTATCCTGTACTCCGTAGTGTTTAAGCTTATTAATAAAAATCTTGTTGTCTACAGTATCAAACGCAGAGTTTAAATCTAGGAATATTGCTGCCACTTTTTTCTTATCATTTAACCTCGTCACTACGTCGTTAACGAGTGTGTTTACTGCGTCAGTTGTGCCAACCGATCTCTGAGAACCGAATTGTCTTTGGTTTAGCACTCTGCTTATATTAAAGTATGACATAAAGCGTGATTTGATGAGTTTTTCGAAGATTTTTGAGAGTGTTGGTAGTAGGGATATTGGGCGATAGTTTTTAGCCTCCAGTCTAGATCCCTTTTTAAAAACTGGTACAATTCTTGCTAATTTAAATTGACCTGGAAAAACACCCTCTTCGAAACATTTATTGTAGAAGTAGTATAATGGTTCTGACAAAATTTTTATATGATCCTTGATTACAGTAATGGGCAATTCATCGTATCCGCATGAATTCTTTTTTGACATGCCTCTGACCGTTTTTTTCAATTTCATTGGCATCAGTTTGACGTATTTGTATTTCTTTTTCTACTTTTGAAATATGTGAGCGCAAGAGGAGAATAGCATTATCACCACAATCCACATTCAGAAAATTATAATCAACCTTATCAGCTAAGATATTTGCTATGCTAAGATGATCATCTGTAAAGATATTGTGGTGTTTTAGTGTGATTTGTTTAAATGTTGAAGATTATGATTTACTAGTATACCTATGGACTATTTTCCACAATTCCTTGACAGAATTACTAGCATATGAGATTTGTTTTTCGATTGCCAGCTTCTTCGTTTTTTTCATAATTTTCCTGCATGTATTGATGTATTGATTGCGGCAGTTAACGATGCTAACATGTCTATTATGATTACCATTATATGAACATAAGAACCGTTTCATCTTACTGGAGACTTTTATGCCTTTTGTTGCCCGGTATCGAAATTTATCACGCTTTTGTGTTATCTGTTAACAACTTTAAAACGATTCTTTAACACCCCATAAAACCGTGTTAAAATGTATTTATGCCCATATCAAGCCAGTTTTGTTCGAATAAAAGTTGTACAAAAGTAAAATTATTATTTTAATAACTAAAATTCTAAAAAAATGGTTTGTGTTTCGGCACTAAGAGGTAAGATAGCCAGTTTGTTGAAGATTCCGTTTGAAATGCGCTTTCACCTTTGTTCGCATTATAACTTGAGAATCAGGTGCGGTGTGGCTGGACAATCAATAAAAAAAACATACATGCATATAATGGTGAAGTGGATAATAATGACTGGTGAATTTTAGCCTGTCATTTTTTGTGTTCGATTTCTGGGCCTGACCAACATAAAAATAAATATGTTAACGGTATCGTGAAGATTTTGAAATACAAGTTAACAACATAACAATTTATTGTGTTAAATATCATATTTTAAACAACTTTTATCTAAAAAAATATAAAAACATAACAATAACCCGTAACAATAAATATCACAGCTCAGCTTTGACTCAGTGTTTCCCATGATGGTGGCCCCATTCTTTGTGGTCCTTGTGGCCTCCCTTCTTGCCATGATCGTGATGATGATGATGATGTTCCTCATGGCCGTGGTGGCCCTTGTGTCCATGGTGATCTTCATCGTGATGATGTTTGTCGTGATGACCTCCCTTGCCGTGGTGGCCTTCGTGATGACCGCTGTCGTGATGACCTCCCTTCTTGTGATGACCGCCGTGATGTTCATGATGGCCATGGTGGTCGCCTTTCTTGTGGTGCTTACCTTCTTTGTGATGGTCATCGTAGAAGTGGTGGTCTTTGTCGAAGTGTTCCTTGTGGTACTTCTTGTGGAAGCCCTCGGTTTCCTCTCCCTTGTCGTGATGCTTCTTGTGGCCGTGCTTGCCTCCTTTGTGGTGATGACCGTGCTCGTGGTGATGACCGTGGTGATCGTCTCCGTCCCAGTGTTTCTTATGCCCGCCGCCGTGCTCTGCGTGGTGTCCCTCGTGATGATGCTTTCCATGATCTCCGTGGTCACCTTTGTGGTGATGGTGATGGCCTTTGTGTCCTTTGTGTCCCTTCTCACCGTGCTCGTGATGATGCTTCGCATGATGCTCGTGGCCGCCTCCTTCCTCGTGATGAGAAGCCTTGCCGCTCGCTGCGGCTACTAAGTCCTTCTCCTCACCGATCTCCCTTGCGTAAACTGCCACAAGGCAGAGAACGCCAAATGCTACCACTGCCCTCATGTTGCTGGCTGCGTCTGTACTATCCACTCCCTGTAAACACTATTTATACTTCGTATAGTTCAATGAAGAAAGTATTTGGACATTTATCGCAATAACTGAAAACTAAATAGAATAAACTCAGGGACAAGTTTGTGTCGGTGGTCGATGGACCGTTACGGTTGTGCAGACCTAAATTAAATTGTATTGTCATTTTAATTAGCGTGAACTGATGTTGCTTATGCAGAGCGAAAAAATATGTATGCAATTTTTTATTACATTTTCATAACATACGATTGATAAATGATGATTGTCAATGATCAGTGTTTTACATTTTTTTTTTGTTTTAATGTCTATATTAATAATTATTATAATTAATTTCTAGCATTTTTAACGTTCTGACTTGCATTAATTATCTAACAGAGGGAACTTATATGTTTTCTGTGCATATCCATCTGCTCGTACCTATATTCCCAAATAAAGTAAATAAACAGAGACGCAGGTCTTGTTTCCTTTACTTGAAAAAGACATGGAAAGAATTCAACAGTAATTCTGTCCCTGTCTATTTCTGGTCCTGAACATCATACAGTTAGTTATACTACCAATAGTGTATTATAAAATATACCTGGGTAATTATCTGACTGTCTATGACTATGACTGTCAAAATTAAAATTTCGTGGTTTTACGAAATACAAGCCGTATATTTGAACATTGTATTACAATCGTATGCAGGTATATATTTAACATAACCCTCATTTTGAGGCACAGATCAACAGCCCATAAGTATCCATAAGGATTTCTATAATCACCACGCTTGGCAGGCATATTGGTGGTCGCAGTAAAAGTGTAGATACTGCAGCAAAAACTGATGCCCATCTTCTGGTTAGATTCTTAGTCGGCTTTAAGAATATCCATAGTTTGAGTTGGAGGGGTCTATTCTGAGGAAGTCAGATAATAATCCCTTCGATAAGTGTCATTTGGCCTGGTAGATCTGGCTCGATACTGGAGAATCGGAAAAATAGTGTCAGCGTTCCCGGTGGAATAAGTAAGGAAGACGCTGATTCAACTTTAGAGTCAGATTACGTTACTTTGAAAAAAAAGTCAACAGATTATTTTTTTATTTTATTACACATGGCACACAAAACAGAATATAACCAAACAATCAGATACAAAAAGGGAAACATTTAAATTTTTAAACTAGGTGGTATTCCAAAGCATGTGTACACATCACGATTGAACAAATTTAGGTACAAGCATTACAAGAAGAAAATTAATGATTAAAAACAAGTGATTTGTTAGTGTTGTCACTCTTTAAGCAGAGCGACATACGCAAGTTCTTTAAACTTATGCAAATGACCACCATTAAATATATCTATTGCGTCACCATGGCTATCCAGTAAATCATTATAAAGGCAGAACATTTGTACAATTGGATTATAAAAAAATGTGCTGTTTTTATAGACATTGAGGGTGAAAGTGTTCGTAAAAGGCCTACGAGATCTAATTTTTGTGCTAAAGTTGATAAGAGAAAGCAAGGTGGGTGAGTCAATATGCTGACAATCTTTGAATAACCATAATTGAGGATTCCGGATGAAGTGCACCTCCACCTTCGGCTTTATCTTAACTTGTAACCAGATGAGGTAAAGGCCAAACGCTGCCCCGTCGTACAAAATAATAATAATAATATCACGATGACAAAAATATTGGACGAGTCTCATAAAATTTTACTCTTTAGATAAATGTTATTTTTTAGCCCGATCATTATTTAACACAATTTACTTTAGCACAAGTGTATTACATTAATCCAATCCATGAATCCAAACTAGGTTTTTCAGAAAACCTTAGTTTATTTTACACCTAAATCCGGTGGAAGGCAAAAGGGCAAAAGGGCAAAAGGCCAGTCCCTATTGTTGTTTTGATTAAATTTTGGCAGTACGGTGCAGATTGCTCTTTCTGCGCGCACTGCTGGGATTGAATGGGTAAATATTTTTTACGGCTTCCGCGACGCTTATATTGGTGCATGACAATATGTCCACGAGCATTCATTGTGTATGCATTATGATCAGAATATTTTTTTCTCGTATTTTTATTTACATAATGGAAGATGGAAAAAAACCATAAATTAAGAGGCAATGTCTGGTTTAGAAGGTAAATGTTTTTTGTATTTTCTTATTTTCCCGTGTGCATATTATTATTTTAAATTACGGGGGTGACATTAACATTAAATTTGTTATTAAAGCAAAGTAAAAATAGAAGAAATAAAAAAAAAGTTTTTAATTTTATTTGTTGATCTGCAGGTCCTGGGACGCTACCGCCGACGGCGAAGCCGATCTCCATTGGCTTAAAATTAGCTTCATGAGAACTAGAAACAATTTTTACCGTCAAATGTACTGAACGGATAGGTTTCATAACATGTGTACACTTTTGCGAAGGGAAACGCCATTTTGGATATGACACATACCCGGTAGGTAAAAATCGTTTCTAGTTCTCATGAAGCTAATTTTAAGCCAATGGAGATCGGCTTCGCCGTCGGCGGTAGCGTCCCTGGGTTAAAATCCCTTTTTTTTTTTATGTACGACGGGGAAGCGCTTGGCTTTCAGCTCACCTGGTTTCAACTTAAGATAATTCCGGAACACAACAATTTTAGAATTGTCGTTATGGCGACATAATTAGGTATGATTGTGGTAGCTAGCCAGGTGGACTTAAACAAAGTTCTACCACCAACCAAACCGAGCACAACATTGTACTACCCCTGGGGTTCGACAATGAGACCTCTGGATCTGAAATCGGTGGGTAGAACCATTAGATCATAGAGGCGGTTAAAATTTCCTATTGTTTCCAGTTTGGTAAGAACGTTGCAGGTTTATTAAATTAATCACCTAGTTATCTGACTATGTTCAATGATGCCGTGCTTTGGAGGGCATGTTAGCCGTTGAACCTGGGTTCTGTATACCTAGTTATGGTTGATTGAGAGCCTTGTAAAGACTAGGGCCCAATTCTTATAAACCAATCTTCACTATGACAATGGTTTAATTGCAGAATGTCTTTTAGAATACCAAGTGGCACCTATAGTGGCTATTCTGCGTCGATACTGTAGTTATAGTGAAGATAATGTATTTTTAGAACAAATAATAGTTTATTGTTTTTTAATTTCGATCAAATGAGAAACTGAGCTGATTATCTTATCCTTTTAATAAGAGACAGAAAAAAAGTTTTTGTCGCAAAAAAACGGTCTTTTCCGTTCAACAATACATATTGCATTACCTAATCAACCACACGCACACAATTACATCCTCAGATAATAAATTACACACACGATCTTAAATGCGTTTCACCGTTTCTATTCCATTATCCCCAGAGCAAAGTTCAATAAGAACGAGGAAAAAGTCGTCAACTTGGCGGAATCGTAAATAGAGATACGTCGGAGGTTGAGGCCTTGATTTGTCACAACTTATCTCGAGGCACGCACGCGATACGTACTCAGGAATAGAGGCAAAAATCGTGGGATCTGGAAGAGATCCTGTCAGCTTTATATGGAAAAAAGGTCATCGGAGAAGTACGTCATCATTTAGTCATTTTTTTAGATTTACGTGGTAGGTCTCCAGGCACCAAAAAAATTACGAATCATTGTGATTTTTTTTAATATTAGCGGGCTATAGAACCTCAGAAAACAGCAACTCAACGCAACTTTATTCTAGTTTCGAACTAAGATATAGTAATAAAAAAGGTGACATTGCTGTGCGCTCAACCACGGCGCTTATGACCACCAGATGACAGAAATATGCGCGTATTTCTATATCTTCTCTGTTTTGGTAAAACAAATCTGAATTTTGAAAATCGAAAACACAGACCGTCTGCTGTATACTGTGTTTATTTACTGTACAAAGTTTCAAGCCCAAATTGGGCGTATTTATTGAATGGCGAATATTTTTGGTACAAATTAGAGTCAACTTTGTTTTTTTTTTCTATCGAGAAATTTTTATGTAATCGTGTTTTCGAAACACAAACGTTCTAGCATCTATCCTGATCTATAACATATATTTATTTCAAAGTAAATACTGCAGTACTGTACAGTAAGATATGATCACTGAAGCTAAGCCATTTCACATACCATAGACTCTTAATAACGATGATGTATTTTAGAACTTTGGTAACTAACTAAGAATTTATGTCTAAGTATGTGAACAGGAAAGATAAGTTTGTCATTAGTTAAAATAGTCTTTGATGGGCGAGCTCTTTAACCTTTTTTTACATTTATTGAGATATTTTCAAGTTTCAATGAAACCCTCGGTGCGCGAGGACAACTCGTGCTTGACCGGTTTTTTTCCGTTCTATATCTGCTACTGCTGTTCTACGATATTTATTTATATTTTTATTGAATATGACCGAACCGCGTGAATAAATATTTCTATCAATCTGTAATTTATCTACTTTTTTGTTTGGGCAAATCCTGAGTCCGTTCCTGGAACACTTCCCTACATTCTTGATAAATCATTCGTACAATTCGTGAAGGAATCCGAATGTATCACGTCTTCCCTAGTTTGGGGAAATAAGTAAAATGTGACGCTTATTATTGAGACGAGTTGTGGGGCTTTTCTTTTGATTATGCTTCGATAATCTAACAATATTCCACCACCGGACTAACAAACGTACGGCAGGCTACAGCCCGTACCTTGTAAATGTTTCATTGTGCCGAACTCATCGTTTCGCGTCTACCTTTATCATTAATACCTACTGGTAAGGAATATAACCCCTTGCCCACGTCTGTTTTTCCGCACGAGTACATAGTAGTACGTAGTACTAACTCGTTGGTGCTGCGCGTCCCACTTCTATGGAAAACACACCATTATTTTTACAGCACCCATCGACTTTTTAAATTTACTGATAACAGAAAATCCTTTGAAGGTGATCATCAAAAACGTAACGGACTTATATCATAAAAATATCATTAACGCATTGGAAATGCAACGGATACTTTTAGAAGTTGAAAATCAAAAGAGTAGACTAATCAAAATACTGTTTGCAATGAAACTATTACTTTAAAAAAATTGTTTTGTTCGCGCAATACCCTTTCTAGAATTCCCAGAAACATGCCACTTTCAAAATATTTTATGTGACTTTTATTTTTATCACAATTGGTCACGTGAGTCCTTTGGGCATTTTACCGCTTACGTTATACATACAGACACATCTCAATGTAATACACGCAAACATTATAAAAATATACCTCTTAAAGATTGAGTAATAAATATATATGTTCAAGTTTATTCAATAAAAAGTACAATTAAACTAACTATGTACAAAGGAATCAGTCAGATTACCTAAGGACCGTTACACGGCCTATAGGTAACTCAACTCTTCCAGACCAGTACCAGACGGAAGCGTGCCCAAGACACTGGCTGCATTGCCACGCTGAATAGCTATGCTAATTCGCTGGCCTAAATAAGAGTCAGCCCTTGGGTCAGGTGTCGCCTCAATCAAATGTACCGCAAGATTTTTGAAAACCCGGAGGGCACCGGCTCTCCACCCCAAAAGGCTCAAATAGGCAAGCTCTGTCGAGACCACTATATTTGCGCCTTTTGTGATCCTCGGCCGAATCAGCCGCCGCACCAGCCCTAACTGATGTCCCATATGGCAATAAATAAATTAGCTTACATTCAAGTGAACACAACGGAATATTTATTGTGGTACCTACACTTTTTCATATGATTGCGTAAAGTTACACATGATGTCCTGTATGGATACCACAGGCTTATAACAGACGCTAAAGGAGACAGTTAAGAAAAAATATGACAACTTACAGGCACTAAATTTGGCATTCAGTCATAACAGCTGGCAGGAGTATACACAAGCCCTAATAGCTTCACCTTACCGCCTCTGTGGTCTAGTGGTTTGCCTTCCGGTGTCAGATCGAGAAGTCCCGGCTCGATCCCTAAGGAAAGCACAATAGTAGGACTTTGTTTAAGTCCGCCTGGCTAGCTACCACCATATTACCTAATTCTGTCGGCATAACAACAATTCTTTAATTGTTGTGTTCCGGCATTTAGAGGTAAGATAGCCAGTTTCTTCGTTTATTGAGGATTCCGGGTGAAGTGCGCTTCACCTTCAGCCTTATCGTAACATGAAAAATCACATTCCCGTCGAACAATAAAAAAATCCCATGGCAAGCATAGGAGAAAACAATGAAATTAGTCAAATAAACCAAGTCGAACTAATGGTACTTGTATCCTGTCTCATTATTAGTACAGAGTTGTGTAAGCGGGAAACTGAAAGCATCTATTTTCCGTCACTGCTGTGATCTTTTTTTGTTTTTTTTTTATCGTGCGACGGGGAAACGCTTGGCCTACCTCTCACCATGTTACAAGTTGAAATAAGGCTGAAGGTGGAGTCGCACTTCACCCGGAATCCTCAACTAACTACCTTACCTCTAAAATGTCAGAACATAGAGTCAGAGGACACAATTAGGTAAGATGGTGGTAGCTAGCCAGGCGAACCCAAACAAAGTCCTACCACCAACCAAACCAAGCACAATATATTGTACTCACCATGGGGATCAAACCCGGGAAATCTGGATCTGAAATCGTTGGTAAGCACACAGTTTTCCGTATTTTGGAGTCTCCAAAGATATGAAAAACACGTTCGGAGCATCGCTCGAAATGTCTCCTTCAAACAAACGTAGCCTGAAGTTAGTGGCGCTTTTAAATTTATTTCAAAACTACACGTCGTGTTCAACAAAATGCTGCTCAACATTTTAAAACTGTTCGTGGATTGGAGAACCAATTTTACGCAAAGATAAACAGAAAAAAGACTTAAGATAAACAATGAATATACTATTCAAAACGAAGATTAGTATGGTAGACTAGCCTCAGTCCGAGTAAAAATGTGACAAAATGTTCTACTAAACATTGAGGTTATAGTCAAATCTCCATTTACCTGCAGTGTCTCATGCTTGGCATATATTAAGTTACGTTACCTGTCTTTGCAATCCACGTAAATGTAGGTATTTTGATCAATAACATAAGGAAAGCGTGAATCACGCCACTAAAATTCAAGAACCTGAAAACAGACAATCCAATGCAATTTTTCACCATCCCTTCACTGTCCCAATAGCGGGGTCCAATCGTTACCCTCGACAGGGCGATTGATTCCCTCTAAGTAGTGAATGGGGACATTTAGGTGCCATTGGTCACCACTCTGCGAATATAAATAGCTTGATATATCGCTGTTGGATATTTGTAAGGGTTCTCAACGACCCTCGGAGATCAATTTGGGACAGTGACAATAGGACGATGTCGTTATGTTGGGATCAGAGAGTTTTTTGCTGGTAGGAAAACTCTTGGTTCATTTTTGACAATAAATACTAATGTAATTGTGTATTATGACAAGTTGTGAAGAATAACTTTCTTCGTGTGTCTACCATTTCCTGTGGTGAGACTAAAAAGCAAGAGGCTCCGGCATTCTTTCGAAATTTTTTTATTACTAGAGATTAAATATTTATTTCATTGTTATTTTTAAAAATGATAAAAAAAAATGTGCGAAGCTATACACTTTACAACATAATTGCTGGAATTATGTTGTAGATTGTCGTGCCTCAAGTAAAAACCACTTAAACTCATTTCCTAGTTTGGGTTACGATACAAATGTAGAGACGCTGTATTTATTGCGATATAATTAATAATGCTATCTTATCTTATTCACATACAAAAATGTCAGCTCAACGCTTTGTATGATAATTCTTGTATTAATTCTCAAGCGAGACACGGCACTATACATCTTATTTCCATAAAATCATCTTGACAAATGCCATAAAGCAAGGAGAAAAGAGATCCATTGTGCAGCAGCACTTACTTGTCACTGTGTCTATTAACTTTTAAATTATACTTCACATAACAATATACAGCAAAATTGTATTGTCCAAAACATAATCAGGTAAAATTAGCGTAAAATGAGCCATTTCGCGGTTACGAAGCTCTCAAAAGTTTTGATTGTTTTTCCGTTCAACTTTGGGAGGGAGGACAAAACAGGGAATAATATACTGTACAAAACTTTGACTGTATATTCTTGAGAGGAACCCTTTCCTTCCACCCCATAAAACTTGTATGGACTGACGTCCCCATTGCATAGTTTTGGAGCCGTCAGGGCATGATAAAAAAGTTTGGGAATGAGTTAGAAGTGAGTATTTTTTATGGCTGGGTTTTTGCGGTACCGAAAGATCGTAATTTTTACGACTTGCGCAGAGTTCTTGCGGAGAGTTTATCAACACATTTTTTATTACTTGGCCCATTTCAGCAAATAAGTCTTAGACATTATGATGACTTATCTTTACACTCGGAAAACCAGGTCTGAGTTTTTAGATGCACTTATTCTAAAAGGTAATCTTTTATCTATTACACACCAAAATACTTCGCTTAAGAAAAATAGAAAAATACGTAACATTAACAGAAACCCATCCACCTAAATTTAATTGTCAAAGCTTTTGCGAAGCAAGAAAATAAGAATAAAAGCTTTCCTGCAAATATGATTTTTTCATAACGACAAAACTCTTTGTGCGCGATAAGACCGCTTTATTGGGTTACACGGTCATAATAAAAGCAACAGGCTGGCCTGAGACTGTTTGTAAAGTATTTTTGAGAAGAAGTGAAAAGTTACGAGGAATTTTACCTTAACTTTTCACTTCATCTCAGTATGACTTATATCATTATATTCTATTTTATTCTATAATATTCTATCATTTTCACACACATTTCATAAATAAGCCAAATTTCCTATATAAACCCATGAAAATAGATGACATAATAAATGGTTAACATTTTTCAAAGGGATAAAGGATAAAGAATATCACAGGGCAGTAATTAGTCCCAAACTAAGCAAAGCTTGTAGATGTGAACTAGATTACGGATATAACAATTCGATCTTTTTGTAATTACATACTTAACATAGCTCGGTTGGTAGTAACTCTGCCTTCTGCGCTGTAGGTTGTGGGTTCGATTCCCACCCAGGACAAACATTTGTGTGATGAATATAGATGTTTGTTCTGTGTTCGGGTATTGTATTGTATGATAAGTATGTATTTACAAAAAAAAAAAAAGTATTCTATCCGTAATCTAGTTCCCATATTACAAGCTATGCTTAGTTTGTTGCTAGATGGCGCTATGTGAAATTAATGTCCTATAATTTATTTATATGTTATTATTATACAACACCCAAATACATAACAAATATTAATATTCATCACACACATGCTAGTCCTGAGTGGGAAACGATAGCTGATATCACAATATTCTCAACTGAAAGTTGAATGACTGAGAAAATGGGGTGTAGCCACAACAAATGGTTTATTATTATTACTAACTTTCCCTAAGATTTAATCATTTATTGTGATAAATTTGCGTTCTAAATTTTAAAACATAGGTTCTTGGGTATACATAGGTTTTTACGATACAGGTGGTATAAAGGTTGTTTCTATAAAACAGATTAAATTTTGAACAAAGCAAAATAATGGTACCTGCTACCAATATACCCAGCATTCAAGTACCTTAGTATAATATTTCAGGGCACAGGTGTGCTATGACCCTCGTCAAGAGACGATTATCTGACCGCAGGGTTGTCCTTTACTCTGCTTTGTTTACTGTATTTATTAAGACGAATTGCCATCTCAGATAATTTATGTTATCTATAAGGTGGCTGTTCGTAAGGAAGTAGAATTTAGAATTATAGGCCTGAATAAAATTCCAGGTTTTCAGCCCCACGGTTTATGGGTTTCATGACGGTGTCAGTGTTAATATATCACACAACAGCCTTTTAGTGTCCACTGCTAAGCACAGCCTACTCCATAACTGGAGGGAATTGCCATAATAACCCAAGCGGATTGGTGATCGCAATAAAGGATTTATTACTAACAGTTCTTTTTAAATAACATTTTAATAGTGCCGTGGCGGTCGCGGCTAAAGAATCGAAACCCCTCCATCTCAGCTCATGGATTTCGTAAAAGCCGACTACGGTATCTCAGCAATAAGGCAGCAGCTTCCTTCTGTGTATCATGTACACCTATACAGCGGACACCAACCCGCCTGTCAAGCGTGGTGATTATGGCAGAAACCCTCCTCCTAGAGAGACTCTGTCCAGCAGTGAACACTAATAGGCTGTTGATGTGATTGTAATATTAGAAAAAAAAGAAAGGCAAACATACATTATGTACATGATAGGTATTCTAAACAAGTCAGGCCAAATAATATGTTGATATAGCTATAATTATTTTACAATGCCTTTTTCCATTTGAATTTGGTCCCGTTTATGAAAATGTGTGTATAAAAAAATTGCATTGGCTGTTTTAAAATAATTACACCTCGCTCGCGTTTACATTTAACTTAAACATTAATACAGCGCCATTTAATAATTGGACCTTTTTCTACAATGTCAAGGTCACTTTATTAACTCTCCTTTTCATATTCAAGTTTACGAAAAAGAAAAGAACCTTAGTATAAACCACTATGTATAACCAGGTATTTACTTTCTACCAAGACACATTAAACTCTGCTCACTAGAAGTTGGGCGAAAGCTTCGACACTCCGAAGTATACCTTAAGTGCATAGCTGAGTCTAATATAATATGTATCATGTGTAGTACTGTCTCAGACGTAGAGTTTAAACAAGATAGAATAACCACAAATAATATATCAACCTCCTCGCCATAAAGTTAATGTTCAAAAAAATGCCCAAAAGGCGTAAATTTTCCGTCTAAAGGGCTTAATGAGAACAAAAAGCCACCGATAAACTACGATCAAACAATAGACGCGCGTATCACAAACATGGGAAAAAATTGGAACCGCGAGCGACGCAGAGATGTCAACTCACTTCGGCAGCAATGCTAAGAATATGTCTATATTAATAAATAATAAATTACCAGAAGATCTTTAGGTGTTCAGGTCCCCGCAAAGCTGTCGCCCTCCCTCCTGTCGGTTTAGAACAAGGCCAGCATTTTGTAAAAAAAAATTAAAAAAAAAATCTTAATTGTGTTACTTGGGAATAGTTTTAAGATTAAAATTAATGACCGGTTAATGTGTAAATGTTTTTAGATTTTATGGAATATTTTGATTTTTTATAAATGAAATTGTATTCATATTTGCACGCATGCAAGCCGAATACATGTACTGAGTTTTATCACTTAGAATTGCTACTGTTATATTTCATGTATTGTAGCAAATAAGTGATTGATTATGATTATGATCAGTCGGAGTTTTTTTTTATCGTATGACGGTAAAATAGCTTGTTAGGAATTAGTGGAAGCATAATATGTGGTTGATTTTGGATTTGTTTATTCACATTAATGGGAACAGGTTAATTTATCTATTTAATTAATTAATCTAGTACTCATGCATGTTTCCACGTGTCATTGTCTTGGTTAAATAAAATATTCGTGTAGTTTTTATTAAGAAAAATAAGCTAGAAAAGATCTTTTGTAGTCACTTCTACTAGATCTCAAAATCATTGTGCACACTTCGCGAGCTTACGAGATTCAGCGTAATGTCAAAGTAGGTAAATTGCTTTGAATATTTTATTAGCTATTCTGAATTAACACAATAAATGCATTAGCTTCGTATTTAGAGATTATTCTGTTACTTTGTTTAAAATTTGTAGAAAATACTCGTATTTCAAGTTTTTATACATATTTTAGGCTGTTAAAGTGATTTTTATGTATTCGTGATTGTCACGGTACAAACAAGCTTGATAATTATTAAAAAAAAACGATCATAAAAAGCACCCCATGTTTGTAAGTAGACGTTCCAATTAAATTATGTTATTGATTGAGTAAACCTGCATTGTCGAGCACATTGGCTGGGGTTGTTATTGCAAAATTAATTGGCGGGTAATTGGCCCGCCAGACTTGCTTGGCTGTTTCACTACCGTTTGAATTAAAGTGAGTCTTATTGAATCTCATTCCCATTGGACCCGGTGTCTGGCAAATTAAATCATTTAACGTTAATTGAGTAAGATTTTTTAGGATAATTTTAAAACATCAAATATACAGCCTGTTGTTTTTTTGTCCTTCGTTGTTGAACAAATTCTGTATTGGACAGATTCGAAAAGGCAAAGGGCAAGAAACTCGGGAAGAAACCCGGTTTTTTCAACAGCAACTATCAACGAGACACCGGGGTGGAAGGAATAAATTGACCTGGTGGGTGACTCAAGAGAGTCAGTATGAATACTACGGTCTCAGAGACTGCTAATCTTGTGAAAGGGTTCATCCGGAGACCTACCACCATACCTATTTCAGCCGCCAAGCAGCATAGCTGTGTTCCGGTTTAAAGGGTGCCCCTTGGCACCCTTTAAACCGGAACACAGCAATGCTGCATACAGCATACAGCATACAGCAATGGCAGCATACAACAAAAAAAAAGGTATTCTGTATGGAAGCCAGTGCATTGAGCACGCTTCCGTCGTGTACTGGTCTGGAACAGTTGAGATACCTATAGACCGTTTGTGACAATTCTCTGGTAACCCGATGGCTTCCGTTTTACGTGCATAGTTAATTACATACATAGGCATTTTGATTTATATGAAGTGTAAGCTTCTTTAGGCGCGTTGGGCATTTTTTTTTATTGGGGGTTGGTGCGCTTACACATGGTAAAGCAATCTTGTCACTGCACGCACATTTATTTATTATGTTAATCTATACTGTAAAAAAATAAAAAAATATGAAAAAAAAAAAGATTTTTCATCTAAATTCATCCAAAGAGTTTTGCAGCTGAGGTTTGTATTGATTCCACAATGAGTCACATTAGTTGTTTCTCTTGCTTATCCACTGTGTAGTTACCTACCTAGCTTTTTGATATCGGGTGCTGTTAATACAATATTTCACCCATTACTTTCGAGCGGTTGATTCGTTCAATTCAAAATGCAGAGATAACACTTATACCTACTCATCAATCGGTATTCAGATTTTTGAAGTGAAAATTTGGCGCTATTGTAAACACCCGGTAGGTATTGCGATTCAAGTACCAACGATCTCAGCTATTCTCTTCGGAAAATATCGACAAACTTCAAGTTTTCACTTCAGTCGGCACTCCCGGAGTACCACTGTTTTTTTTTCATATTGTAGGTAAAATATCAATAAGTTTCATGTCCCAAAAAAATAATATGTGGCTTTATGAGCAGCAAGAATTATCGGTTATTATGACGTAAAATATGTCATAAAAACCGAGTAGTAGTCTTATGGATAGAGTGAATGATATGCTCGACTGTAAATAACTTTATCTGTGGCCTCGCTAGGCTAGCCCGTCTGAAGGCGCCCTGCTATTGACTGCCAGTTAATTACAATTGAGACGGTTGAGCAGCGTGAAACGGAACGTAAACGAACGCAACGAAGGGTCAGAGGCACTACTACGAATATATACGAATATCGAACGTCGGATCTGAAAGAACTTCGGACATTTATGTATTTAAAAGCGTGCAATCTGTCATTGAATACTTGACGTATTCGAAGACAAACAGTTTTGTTTTTTGTAGTAGACTGCCAGTACTGTAGGTTGTAGTGCTGATGTAAATCAACCTCATACCGGAGAAAGTGAGCTGTCCTCACAGTAGCTCTACTTTATGCGCAGGTTGTGTTTTTGACTCCCACCCTGGACAAAAAATTTTATGATGAATCTGAATCTGATGATTTGTATGTTATATTTTATCTTTCATAAGTAAGTATGTCCAAGTATTTAGGATAGAAAATGCGCGTGCGATGTTTTTTGTGTTGCAAGTGTTCATAAGCGATGGTACTTACGACCATGTGAAATGAAAATGTAACATTTGCCTGTTTGCCACCATAGTGGCATATTAAATAATAAAATAAATAAAAATAAATGTTACAGGACATTAATTTTACACAGCGCCATCTAGCCCCAAACTAAGCATAGCTTGTAATATGGGAACTAGATTACGGATAAAATACTTAAATACTTTTTGTAAATACATACGTACTATATGATATTCTTCGTAATCTTGTTTCCATATTACAAGTTCTGCTTAGTTTAGGGCAAGTCTGCTGTGTAACATTTAGCTATTTCCTGTAAATTCAACACTAGATGGTATTGTGTAAAGTGGCCAATTTTTTTTTTTTTATATTGATAATTTGATACCTTTTTTTATTGTCATGGTAAAATGTATATGTGACATTTTACAATAAATTACTATTATTTTTAAATTATCTAAATAACTGTTTTCGTAGCTGTAGCAGCCTAAAATAAAGATAATATACTTAGGTAGGCCATTTCCTTATCCCTACGACAAATCCAATAAGAAAAGCTTATTTACCGGAAACCATTGATTTTTGTCATTTGAACATCGGTAGATTTGACAATCTTACAAAAGACCGACAAAAAGTCTACGTATATAGTTTGGACCAAACCCAATGCCCCTGTTGAGAAATACCTATAAATTGTTGAAGTTAGCAAATTGTACTCAAAGGTAACATTTATTTATTTTTAGAAATAACTAAAATAAATCAAATAACATAAAATATTATTAAACTAAAATAAAATAGAATAACTATATAATAAGATATTTTACAAATGTCTCTTGACAGAGCTGAGAATCGTACCCACAAGATTTAGAAAACAGCCTTTTTTTTTTGCAAATAAACACATTCTGTATCTTTATGAAACCTATCTAAATGGACAACATTGCAACTAAAGTCAAAATAAGATAAGAAAATAGTCAAAGTATGCAAATGCATAGATTTTTAATATATTTTGTTACTTATCTACAATTTAAATATATTATAGAAATATCAATTACTAAACGATGTTTCAAATGCGATCAGTTTGCCGCAATTCAAAAAAAAATATGATGATTTTCATAAATTCATTGCGCGACACTTTGCGTTTGGTATAGAAATATATCCCCTGAGTAAAATATTTCAAATATTTTGATTGCATTATTTCGTTCCACCCTGTATTCGTAGACGTGGATCCCGATTAGGTTAACGTGAGGAATTAATCACACCTACGCCTATTGGCTCGAACAAGTCAGCGTTTGCTGGCTTTTGGCTACGGAAATAGCGTGAAGCTTAAAGTTTTCCATTTTCCGACTGTTTAAATTATCATTTAACCCATCATCAATATTTATATTTATCTATCAACCAATCAATCTTTCGATTGTTTTTCACATCTCGATATAACTCGAACTCGAACTTCGAATATAACTATAATTTAAGAGGTCATCTCATAAAATAAATGGTGGGTTTTCGTCTGTTTCAAAATTTATTTTGGCAAAAAGCGTGGTGTTTCTGGATGCAAAATTAATAACTTAACAGTCTACTATTCACCTACATAAACTTATATTATCCTCAGCCGTAAGTTCGAATTGTATGCTGCTTTTAAAATATTTTTTCTTGCTGACTGGATATTAAAAAAAAACACCATGTAATTACTTGCCATAGAATACTGTCATAATTACTGAAAATGTCAAGTAGGCTACCTAAAAGTAAGGCCAACCAACTAACGCCCCATTTCATGTACAGCAGTTTTATTATTGCTTAATTTCTAGTATTATTATGATCATTGATATGACCATTGACGTCGCTTATCTTTTAATACAAATGACGAAGTATGACATTCAACTGTTTGATGTTGATCATCCAAATCTAAGAATTAAATCAATTTATCTCGTCATTTTCTATGTCGGTATACAAGCCAAACCGTAAAAAATAAGTTAATGTTTTAAAAATATAAGCCACTAAGTTTTCGCGTTTTAGGCCTTTCTTCGGGTGTAAATAACATACGAAGAAATACATCTCCAAAATAGTTCCATTACAGACAAAGGATGTTTATTCAAAAATGCATATTAATTTTGTAATGATACAATCCTATTGATTGTATCATTACATGATATAATATGATTTTTTTCCTATAAATTTCCACAATTTTGAGACACCAAAGAATAAATGTACCTCACATGTATATAAACACAACAATGTAAGAATTATTGTTATGGTGACTATTGTTATGGTAAGATGGTGAGCTAGCCAGGTGGACTTGAACAAAGTCCTACCACCAACCAAACAAAGCATAAATAAAATATAAATATTACAGGACATAATTTTTTACACAGCGCAATCTAGCCCCAAACTAAGCATAGCTTGTAATATGGGAACTAGATTACGGATACACTACTTAAATACTTTTTTTTTTTTTTGTAAATACATACTTATATACAATACAACACCCAAACACAGAACAAACATCTATATTCATCACACAAATGTTTGCCCTGGGTGGGAATCGAACCCACAGCCTACAGCGCAGAAGGCAGAGTTACTACCAACTGAGCTATGAGGCTTGTCAAATATTACACTCCCTTTGGGTATCGAACCCGGAACCTCTGTATCTGACACCGGTGGGTGGACCACTAGACCACAGAGGCGGTCAAAATCTCCTGAGTAACTCTGAGACAGTGCATAAAAAGCAGAGTTGTGTAGATGATGCCTAATGACATCATAACATTGAGGCCACCGGATTATTTCATCTCCTTTTGTAGCCACATCATCCACTGAACCTTTTCACAGTCAGGTCCTTATTCAATTAACTAAATGAAATTCGGATGGATCTGATCTGAGACGTTAACAAAGTTTGCGATTATCCCCGGATAAGAAGTTTAGCTGTTATTTCTGCGGGCACTGTTTGTTTATTCATTTTTTAATACAGAGCAGTGATTAAAATTGTATTATTACCTGCTTGCTCAAACAACGTATTTGGCCTTATACTTAATATACAAATTTTGGTTTGATACCGCAAGACTAAATTTTTCAGTAATCGTATAATAATTACAACTAAGTTACTAATGGGTATATATTTTCAACTAAAGGACACGAGATAAAATAGGTTACATACTGTTTTGTGAAAACGATGATCACGTATTTAAAAAATACGTAATTGTTGTTTGTGCATGATTTTTTTTTATGTTTTATATTTTTTAATGAATGTTCATCAAAGCACCCTGACCTGTTTGCTATGTGCAGTTCAAAATTTAAAAATATGTTTTTCAGCTAAAGGTAATAGACATATTCATGGCTGATATTCCATTTGTTAAAACTAAGCAGTAAAAATATTTTATTATGCGCTTTGCAAAAAATGGAATCAGCTTCAAGTGTCTCTGTTTATGCTGTGATCATGTCTTCGAGAAGAGAGTTCATAGCCGCCTCTTGGGTAAGCTCGCTCCATTTTAGACCAATTCAAGGACAAGACCTGAAGAATAATATTTATCTTCTATCTGATCTGATCATGATATGTTACCGATTTATGATCTATCTGATCATACATCGGCAACAGTTCAAGATTTAAACATTAAATATTTTTGAAAATTTCAATTGCAATACTAAAATTTTACAGAAGCCAAAACCATGGTTATTTCCATTTTTATTTGCGTATCCTGAACACACATCACGCCGAAACTACTAAATGGATTTGAATGAAACTTTGCTTTATTATTACTTCGTTTATTTTAAGTTTATATCATGTACATTTTATTTATCTTTCCCCCTTACTTTTTATTGTACTACGGGAAAGTGTTTGGCCTTCATCTCTATAGATTTTTTCAAGTTATGATCAGGCCGAAGGTGGAAGCGCCCTTCTCCCGGAATCCTCAACAAACTGAGGAACTGGCTAATTTACCTCTAAATGCTGGACAATTCTGTAATTGTTATTATGGCGACAGAAGTAGGCAAGACGGTGGTAGCTAGCCAGGCAGACTTAAACAAAGTCCTACCACCAACCAAACCAAGCACAATCTTGTACTTCCCCTGGGGATCGTACCCAGACCTTTGGATCTGACACCGGTAGGTGAACCACTAGTCCACGGAGGCGATTATACCCGTTCTGTGAAGGGGCGATAAGGAGTTGAAATGTGTGTACCTATCTAATTTTTGACTGGACAAGATTATGTTATGTAAATATTCTATAATAATGGTGAATTAATAAACTCATCATCAATTTCTTAAAAATCTATTCTGTTGGAGTACTATAGGGCTTAAATGTATGGTCTTCCATACATTAAATTTAATAACAAATAAGTACCAAAGGGTTGACTTGAAATATATTGATACGTTTAAAAAATGTTTGCAGTGTGTATCTTATTTTTAAATTCGGTAACCAAGGTATAAAAATAAACACCAATCTTAGCAGACGAATTGGCCGCGACCTCTCTGGGAGCTGTGTTGTTACCGGCGGTCACGTGGAGTTAATGGAGAGAGGCGGCTCATGATCAGTGACGAGGCTTGTTTATTTATACCTAGGGTCAGTCAGCCTTGGAGATCCAGGCTTGCCTGGACAAGGATGAGGTATAAAATGTAGAACGTCTTCCCAGAAATGGCTTAGTTCAGCAGTGGGCTTATGTAGGCTGTAAAGTAACTTTTATTTATTTATTAAACACAAAACACTTTACTACCGAGTAAATTTAAACTAAAAAAAACTAAGGTAGAGATCTAGATTGTTCAGATAAAACATGTGCTTACAACTACCAGATACATTTGAAAAGGAACGGAGAATAATAAAAATGAACAAAAACATGTTACCATATTAAATTAACAAGCCTCATAGCTCAGTTGGTAGTATAGCTCTCTCTTCTGTGCTGTAGGATGTGGGTTCGATTCCCACACAGAGCAAACATTTGTGTAATGAATATAGATGTTTGTTCTGTTTGGGTGTTGTATCATATAATACGTATGTATTTACAAAAAGTATTTAAGTATTCTATCCGTAATCTAGTTCCCATATGCTTAGTTTGGGGCTAGATAGCGCAGTGACAAATTAAAGCCCTGTAAAAAAAAACTCAACAGGGTTCTACTGGTTGATAAATGAGAAATTGGTATATAAAATGGTTTCTAATAATTTACTGAATTGGCTTACGTTGCTAAAAAAGATGTCAATTTTTAACTATGCGGGGTCTGCTAGTACTAAATAAAATTCTTCTTGAATTTTTAAAAGCAAAGCAGCTTTAAAAATACCCGTGCAAAATCTACAACCATTTGGCGGAAGTGAAGCATGCTTCTCCGAACGTCACCAAAGTTCACCGGATATGACACACAAATTCCCGATATCCGCCGCCCATCGAATTACTGTTTACAGTTTATTTTAGTGAGCGGCAAATATACAGGTAAAGAAGTACATAATAGTTTTTTCAACACACTTGCTCATAAAGTGGCTCTATGGTCACCGCAATTAGGCACAGAATGACACCCATAATCAAACTGTGACTTTTTCATTGCTGTAACTCACTAGTGAGTTATAGATTTCATAAATTTTATTGGTTTATTTTCTTTGTTCTTAAAAAGTTTTTAATCAATAAAAAGATCGTGTTTAATGGAACAAATAAATTAATGTTCCTATTGCTTGCTCATTTCAAGCAACTTCTTATTTAAATAGACATTTTTTACTCGTACGTGTTTAATGAATAAAACTTTCACTCACATATGACTTTTGTTTTCTCTATAATAAAATAACACGTTAAATTCCACATTTTGTACGTGGCAGAATAGGCGCAAACCCTATGCGCAGAATTAAAAAAAAACCTCATCCCTTTAGTGTGTGGCCGATCGCAATGCGCGCGCATAGGAAAACTGATCGGGACTCAATGGCGCCTCGGCGGTAATCACCAATGTTACACACAAGTACCATAATGTACTATTCAAAGTCTGGAACAGTTGAGTTACCTAATAGGCCGTTTGTAACGGTCCTTAGGTAATCTGACTGATTCCTTTGTACATTTTATTGAATTCAAAGTGATACAATTTGTTTCGGAAAATATGTAATTTTATTATTTTATGTTTAAACTCATTTTTTAACTTTAAATATTATAACTGTAACTTATTTGTTTAATTCATAACATTCATAATAAAATTAACTGTCATGGTAAAGATAATATTACTGTAAAGGTTTAAAACTTAATTTTTGTAACAAATGTGAATATGAGAGTTGGGATTTCCGATTCCGATTCACATTTTGCTTTCAAAAGGTAATTGACCGGTTGCAATAATTATTTTTTCACGACAGGAAAGCGCTTTGCCTTGATCTCATGTAATTCCAAGTTATGATAAGAACGAACGTGGAAGCGCACTTCTACCGGAATACCCTAACTTTCTAAGGAACTGCGGCTTTCTAAGGATCTTTAAACTGGCTCTGGCCAGTTTAGAGCCTTCGCCTTTATGGTCGAGTGGTTCAACCCACCGATTTCAGATCCAGAGGTCCCGGGTTCGATCCCCATGGGGAGTACAATATTGGCCTTGGTTTGGTTGGTGATAGGACTTTGTATAAGTGGTATGGCGACAGAATTTGGTAAGATGATGGTAATCTTACCCAATTGTGTCGCCATACCACCAATTCTAAAATGGTTGTGTTCCGGCATTTATAGAGGTAGAGAGGAAGTGAGCCTCCACCATCGGCATTTAACTTGTTCCGTCACTTAGCAATATAAAAAAAAACACAATTTTAGTCCCAAAGACAGAGATTTACCTACTACCAGTTTAACTATACCACATCTGCTGTATAGTCAGCTAAATATAACAAAATGACACGCAAAATATCTCTGCCTGCCTGTGATTTAGTTCAGACCCATTTATCACAGGTAGTACCGACTGTCAGACGCAACTATACCGCTTTTAGGTGGGGTCTCCTACGTAAATTATAAATATTGGCTATTGCCAATAACAATAAAGGCTTTTGGCAAGTGAAAAATATTAGTTCTATAGACTTGTGTAAAATGCAAATCCGCCAGTTTTTCACAATCCGCCTTGAAGCTACATGCGAGCTTAAGACGCTTTGATTTAGTTATTATGTTAGAAAATATATTACCTATTCTTTGGCGATGTATTTAGGACTGAGCGAGTACCTTTTGCGCTTTAACTATTATATTTTTTAACTTACTCGCAGGAAACCCTCCAATACCGCTGAAATTGCGCAAACCATTATGTGGTACGTAATTTACAGTTAGCTCGTGGCGCCCGAAAAAATCTAGCTCAAATTACAAACTTGGTAGATACGAGTACTATAAAAAACATGAAACCTCAACCGCCTCTGTGATCTAGTGGTTTGCCCACCGGTGTCAGAGGAGACTCCCCTAGGGATCGAACCCGGGATCTCTGGATCTGACCCCGACTAAACCAAACCAAGCACAATATTGTGCTTGGATAGGTTGGTGGTAGGACTTTGTTTTATTCCACCTGGCTAGCTACCACCATCGTACCTAATTCTGTTGCCAAAACAACCACTCTAAAATTCGTGTTCGGGCATTTGGAGGTAAGATAGACAGTTCCTCAGAGCGTTATAGATTCCGGGCAAAGTGCGCTACCACCTATAACTAGTAAGCCAAGTGAGATGAGGGCCAAGCGCTTCCTTTTCTTGTAATAATTATTTACTACATATTTTCTTTAAACTTTGAAAGAGCTACTTTTTTATACATATTGGTATAAAAAAGGAGCAGCTCTTAAGCATTTGTCAGTACAGAGTCGCTACTAGATCCATTCAGCAGACTGCATAATGAATCTACTCGTTTCTAAGAGGATGAATGGAAAAAAATAGTGTAAAACTGAACGTCGTTAAGCAGTCTGAGAGCGTTAATTATCGGGACTTCTCTGCGTCAGGATTAGAGTGCAGCTAAGACAGGATCAGCTGACTAAGAAACGTGAAACACTTTTTTAACCGCATCTGTGGTCTAGTGGTTTAACCCACCGATTTCAAATCCAGAAGTCCCAGGTTCGATCCCCATGGGGAGTACAATATATTGTGCTTGGTTTGGTTGGTGGCTACCACCATCTTATCTAAGTCTGTCGCCATAATAACAATTCTAAAATTGTTGTGTTCCGGCATTTAGAGGTAGATAGCCAGTTCCTCAGTTTAATTAGGATTCCAGGTGAAGCGCGCCTCCACCTTCGACCTTATCTCAACTTGTAACCAGGTTAGATTAAGGCCAAGTGCTTACCCGTCGTAGAAAAAAATATACAGTTAGTCGGTTTTTTTTAGTAAAATTATATTTCGATAGCTAAAAACTGGAACTTCGTTTGAAATGGCTATGGTCAAATAGCATCATTTGAGCATACGTTTCAACCTCTATGTGTTGGAATTTGAAGGTCGGTTGCCGGTGAAATTTCTAATACACGCTACACGAGGTCTCAAGACGGTAACTATGAAGTGCCAAATGCATTATTTGTTTGTAGATATGACTACTACACATAGCATCAGGTAGACCGCTTTCTTCTTCTTCTTTCTTCTTTAGTTTGTGCACAACTTACAGATTATCTTGAAAAAAATCACATCCTGCCGGAGTTACAATCGGGTTTTAGAAAGGGACGTAGTACAGTAACTGCCCTTCTTGACGTTACTGACAATATACTCTGCGCGCAGGATGAGGGTATGTGTACACTGCTAGTGCTTCTCGATTTTTCAAGGGCGTTCAACTCGATAAATATTGGGCTTCTTATTGCCAAACTGGAATACTACGGCTTCGACAGCACTTCTTTGCAGTGGTTCAACAGTTATTAAACTAATCGTTATCAGTACGTAAAATTATCGTCTAGTGCTTCTACACAATATTCTGATGTGCTGCCTGTTGCCAGGGGTGTACCTCAAGGTTCTATTTTGGGACCAATACTCTTCATTTTGTATACAGCTGACTTAAGGCAGAATATAAGGCATTGTCGATAACATGTCTAAGCAGATGACACTCAAATTTATATCTCGTGTAAGCCATCTGAAATTGACATTGCTATCGGTAGACTTAATGCTGACCTAGAGAACATAGCTCTCTGGTCCAAGAACAACAGCCTCTTGTTAAATCCAAGCAAAACCAAATATTTAATCTTTGGTAGCCAACATAATGTGGCTAGTCTTAGGCCTTTGGACACAGTTAAGCTCATGGGCAAACCTATAGAACGCGTCCATAAAGCTCGTAACCTTGGAATTCAGATGGACTGTGCCCTGAGATTTGAGGAACATGTTTCTGAGGTTATTGGGAGCTGTTTCTATCGGTTGAAAGTGCTGTACAGAATGAGACCCTATCTATCGGAAGACCTTCGTATTAGATTAGTAGAGTCGCTGGTTTTATCAAAGTTAAACTATACGGATGTTGTTTTTGGCCCACGTCTATTAGCGAGAACGAAAAGACTGGCACAGCGAGTCCAGAATGCTTGTGCTCGTTTTTGTATTAGTATACCTTACAGGAGTCACGTAAGCCCATTTTTAAACGCGCACAATATCCTTAAAATGAAACATCGATCTAAACTTCATTTAGCGTGCCTTCTCTTTGGGGTTATAAAGTACAACGAGCCCGAATATCTGTTTGAGAAGCTTGGATGTGTGTCAAATGTAAGATCCTGCGAGCCACGTCAATGCTCGATGCAGCTCTACACTCAGCGGCATAGGACAGCTGTCTTTAGAGGCTGTTTCCGCTACGCTGCATCGAAGTGTTGGAACAACATCCCTCCGCCAATAAGGAACCTGCAGAGTATTTATGGTTTTAGAAATAAGCTTAAAGAATTTCTTACAAATTGGCAGAAGATGCAGGAAAGCCTTTTGCATGAAGCAAGTGCTATATAATATAATTTTGCTATATAATTTTGTGTTTTTTGTAATAGGAATAGATTATTGTTATAAAATTATTTATTATCTCTTAACATTTTAACTTATTATTATTAGTATCATCATCATTTCAATTATTGTTTCATATACTTTATTATTGTAATCATTTGACGTCAATAGATATTTGTAGTTACTTAAAAAAATATTTTTGCTTTTGAAATTTTGTACTTTGTAAATTTTTGATGATTGCGTATTTGCTTAATTTATGACTAGGTATGTTTGTTGTCTTTATTATTATTATTTTAAATGCAATGATTTGATTGTTATAGTTGTTGTTATTTTATTTTTATTTTTTGCATGCTTTTTCTAACTTGTTTGTTTATTTTGTCCGCTAATGGAAACGGTTCTTACGGAAGATCAGCGCAGGTTGTCTTTGTCCAACCTGCTTTATGCTGAGTAAGGACCCTTTTGCAGCGACATTTACTTGTCTTACTATATTTTCTAGTTTTTTTTATTGCTGGAAATGTTTGTATGATTATTGATTGTTGTTGCAAATAAACTCTATTCTATTCTATTCTATTCTATATTCTTCCATCTTCTTATTGCATAAATAATATGAGAAATGCTCAGTCGGTTTAAACACGTCTTAGTCAGAAAACGCTTAAACTGTTTTTCTTTAGCCTGAAACACACAAACTTGGAAGTTATCAACGTGTTATAAACATCATAAAAATACGATTTAATTTGTTAACAGCGGTGGTTTGTTTATCACGACCATTTTGCACAAGCTGTTTAACCAGCGCTGGTAAAAGGAAGGATGAGACTTATGCTTCCGGTGTCTAATAAAAAGAGGTAAAGGTTTTTATGGACGTTTCCATTAATGAAGTTTTCGCTTCTGTGAAATGTTTTAAAAAAGATTCATATTTATGGATCTAAACATTGACGACTCTGGTATTTACAGATGATTAACGCTCCCATTACCATCATTTGTGCGTAGCAGCGAATGTATGGAAATATAATCTGAAATTATTATAAGCTTTTTCTAGCTTACGTTTGGATTTTAAACTCTGCAATTATCTCTTGGCTTGTAATTTGTATGAAAATAGTAATGATAACCTAGTATCATTGAGATGATCATGATGACAAGGGATATTATGATAGTAAAACTCTGTGTAAGCCTACAGCTAAGCTTCAATACTAGCCTCCTAGAACTTGGGTTAATTTGATCAATTCCAATATTTTCCTGAGAATTCAACTGAGTGATTTTTGTTTTCAAACTATAATATTTCATGTGATAAAACCGACTGTATCTCATAAGCCTTCAGACTACTAGGGTTCTCTCTCATGTCTCATAAAATTGATGACCCGAATTTAGCAATCCATTTGCCATTTGCCAACCTTTGCCATAGTAATCAAAATTCCGAAACCTATTTTGTCGAATATCATTTTACCTAACATCACTTGTACGTATTGCAAATTATATAATAATCAAAATTCCGAAAATGTTATATCATAATTGACATAATCCCGATTATTCAAAAGTGATAAACATTTTATCCATAGTTTGGTTTATCATAACAGTCATGTTGTATAAAAATAATTTATTCTAAAATGCAATCAATGCAAGCAGCATGTAAGAAGCATGCAAGCAGCATGCAATGTTTTCTGGGACGAGCTCCCGCCAGAAAGCTTCTGGCTCCGCCTTTTTTATATATGCGTGTTGTGCGCCCAATGTCACGCACAAGACCAGGTAGAGTCGGGGTTGGCCGTGTCGGTTCTGTCATTTGTTCGCTACGGAGGTCAGCGGCTCGCTTCGCTCGCCACCCATCGCTGCGCTTTGTTTCACGAGCTTGCTCTTCTCAGAACCTTCTATGTAAGCTTCTAGCTTCGGACCCACCGTGTCGGTTCTGTCATTCATTTTGAACAAAATCAATTGCTAGTATATCAAACAGTCCTGATGAGCTCGCAAATAAAAACTATGAAAATGTAGATCTGTCACCTAAGTATACTTGTAATTCGTAATACAACCAAATAGGTTACATATTAGCATTTCGTTTTTATCGTTCGGAATACTATGTATATGCCATATCATCAATAAGGTATATGAGTTTAGGAACTTTGAAATTCGGAGATGTGAATATTATGTATTGCTATATTATAGCTGAAGATCATTCGGGAAAAAGAGTATAATTATAAAAATGTATTAGAATCTAGCATTATGGCAAGTGATGATTACAAGATGTCTGTGCGGGAAAGTGATTTTCGGACAAAAGTTATTATGAGTCGTACGGGAATCCCGACTACTAGACCATTAGCTGACTATATATATATAGTCGTCATGACAGTTTCATCCGGTGGCGATTGGCCAAAATTACTGTGATTCATATGTGTGAAATAAATAAATAATATTTATTATATTTATTTATTATATATAAATGGCACGGTGTGCTACAACAACAGTACGGGCGGAGGCGTAAGTTATAAAATAAATATCTACTGATAAGAGAGTAAAATGCAAAATAATTAAAAGTATTGTTTTGTATAATGATTTAGGTAGACATTATGTCTAAATACCACACAATTACAATTGGAAGAAGCCACTGGCTCCTGAAACACAGTTCTGATAGTTCGGGAGCCTATGGATTCATAAAATACTTTTGTCAATCAAATTTTTGTATTTGTTGGTTGTGAATTTTTGTGTCATAATAACATTTGTAAATACTTTTCAAATTATTTATTATGTCAAATGTACGATTTATCATTATTATTATTATTTATTAAACATAAAAGTTATTATCATGCTTAATCTGAAACTGGTCTGGATCAGTTGAGTAATCAACTAATATAGGTATAATAGGTTACATAGGTATATAACATAGGAACCCTACCTATAGGTAACCCAACAAACCGCTCGTAGTGTAACTTATGTAACCGGAAGTAAATACTTGCCTTGTGAATCTATAGTTTAATTGACTTATAAAGGCTCAAAAAGAGCATTCTTCTGCAAAACAAGTCTCGTCTAGACTGTTATTTGGAAAAACTAGTAATATCGTTCTTGTGAGATGGTTGCATTAAAAAAAAAACGTGGAATACTTGGAAATTAAGTCAAAATTGAATCCCTATAGAACCGTACTTATTTTTTCACCAAATAATTTGCATGTTGTCCTCTAGCAACATCTCACTTGAGCATTCTAACAGAATTTACTACATTTTGTGCAATTGTTGCAATTTACCTAACGTTTTGGGTTATTCCAGCGCACCCATTCGTGGTTCGTTAACTTTGGTGAACGGGTTTTTGGTGCTTAGTTAATAGTTCCAGTGCAGGGTAGACTCAACGCTCTGTTTCTATAATGATGAACTACTAAAATTCGTAGTCCTACTTATTTTTAACTATTCAAGAAACAAAACACAACTACAGAAATCTTTAGACTTTTGTTTATTGTACGACGGGAAAGCGCCTTCATCTTATCTTCACTTCTAAGTGCCAGAACACCACAATTTAGAATTGTTGTTGCAGGTTTAGGTAAGGTGGTAGTAGCTAGTCAGCACCAACCAAACCTAGCTCAGAGGCGGTAAAAGACTGATCTAAGGAATTACAGGGACTCAATGAAAGGGTGGATGGCCCAATTCTCAACCACTGGACCAAAACACATGATGTGTTGCCCTGTAGTTTGAGGTATTTTATTTACTCATAAAAATTGTGTACAAATACTTACAATTACTAACATTTTTTTTATATTTGTTGTCTAAATAAACCATTGAATAATACCTAATGGTATCTAAATTGTAACGACAATTGTTACAATTTGTTAGTAGTTTCTAGAGTTTTGTTATTCTAATGGACAAAAAGTTTGTGAAATTGTGCATCGTTTTTCTCATAATAATGTTATACGCCTCAAAACCTACCATAATAAGGAAATGGCTATGTTTGGTGGTCGATAAATGGTAGGGTCAACGAGTCCTTCAATGAAGACTACGTTAAGGCAAGCGTGGTGTGGACGCTTTCCGGTTAGATGGAATCCCAACCTCCATACAGTGGCAGGCAGAGTGGATTTGAAAGGCCGAAGATTATGCTTAGAGTGCCTCTTGGATAAGACCAACGTCTAGTATTGTACTGTGATAGGTTGATGATGACAGTAGTCATGATAAACTTAAACATGAAAGCGTTTACCGAAGATTATTCTGCTTTATGCAAAAATCCCTGCAACTTACATAATTCCATCATAAACTCCGTTGTACTGCACTAAGCTAGGACTTGGAACTTGCTTAGAAATACTCTCGTGGGAGTTTGCCTTGAGGCGATGGAGACAGTCTAACTTTACCGTGCCTTCGATGGAATAGCTGATGCGTTTAGATACAAGCCACTGCTGAGTATTATCATTTGAATGGAGCTAGCGTGGACTTGGACTTAAAATAATATTCGTCTAATGTTTTGCTTTACGTATCTAGTTAATTTGAAGAGCTTTTTATTCGTAAAGATAGCTTTTTTTTTTTATTACAACATAGTTAACCCGACTCCGTAATCCGACTTCCATTGTATATACTCGTAGTTAGTTTAGTTGTGCAAGGGGCTGATAGGTACAGTTGGTTGGCATGAGATCCAAGCCAAAGTGTCCATAGATACTAACATAATTTAACCCACACTGTGCAGGAGTTTAATAAGACGCCACCTGTCGCCTAATTTGGATTCACTCTTAATTGCTTCACATTTCACCTTGCAATATCCTGGCGAAGTTTGGAAGCGGAGTCTTGGGTACTTTATATACTAAATGAAAAATAAGTAAGCCAGTTTACATTTTCATATTAAATTTTTGTTTGAACAACGCGATATCTTTAGGTGATTAGAGATTATAATCTCTAATTATCTAAAGATATTTTTCATTGGTTCCAAGAATTGGTGGAAATTTCATTTTGTTATATTTTCTGTTTAGGACAAGGCAATTTGTAGACGTCTCAAATTACCAAACTCAGTACTCGTTGCTCTCGTCAGTTTTTTTTGTCAATTTATATCAAGATAAAATTTCAATTTCGAGTAAGCTGGTGGTCTAATGTTTGAGTGGCTAATTTATCATTTTTAAATAAAATTGCAGATACATAACTGTGGATCAGCAAATAACTAGTAAGCAAGCCGCTGAAGTGTCTGGGGCATATAATGTAACTTCATAATATTGAAATAAATGTACTAGCACTTTTTAAATTGTCTTGTAAGAACAATTAATTTTCCACCACGATATCAAACATTATCACAGAATTGATGGTCAACCTTCATATCCTTGAAGATTTCAGATTAAAAAGGAACGGAAGGGTCCAGACAAAAAGAGGTTTGTATCAAATTAATGGCATCTAATAATGGAGCTGTAAGAGATGGGTGCGCTAAAATGCTGTTGTTCTCCTGAATTAAAACTTGTTCTAATATTTTTTCTATGTAAGGGCACACTCGAGCTCTTTTATCATTTTGTATCTACTATTTTGTATTAGTTATCCATTTTATATTCATATAATATATTTGCAACAAACAGAGCGAGAAGAGAAGTTGACAAGTTATTTTTTATTGGTGAACGCCAAGTGTTTGACCAACAGCTTACTTAAAAAACAAGTTAGGATGTGGCCTAAGATAATCTGAGGTAAACTTGAAGACTCCGATATTATATTCTCCTGTGGGAAACATACGAGGGCAAGGAATTCCTCACCAATAAACACAAAATACACAAATAACACTCAGCTTTGTTTAGTATAATACGTTTATGTTGAATTAGGTACCGACAGTTTATACGTATCACGCATAAATGAGTAAGGACCGTGTTTTAAAATGAATAGGAAAAACAAGGTACGAATAATAACATACTTTAAAAAAAATACTGATAATCAACGCACAACCTAGAGGTCCTAGACTTAAAATTTTCAGAGTAGCTTTCTTTTGTATAAGAAACAAATATTTATTTATTTCAAACCATTTGATTCATAACATGTCAAATTGACAAACAAACATACATTAGAATTCCTTGTTTATAATCATTAGGATTTAGACCGAAATAAATAAAATCAAATCTGAATAAGAGCACAGCATAATTAACGGTTATAGAGCCATCAACAATGGTTTATAATACTAAGCCCCGAATCATGGGCTACAGCGGCTAATGAGCTGTGGATGCTACGTGAAAGAAAGGATTTTCGGAAATTTGGGATGACGGAAATGAGGTCGTTTTACTAGTTTCTGCTATACTTAATAGTAATGTATCATTTTAAAATTTGTGCATCGTATTTTTATGTAAGCGCCATTTTACCCCGCCCGTAGAATCAGATAGGTGGGTCACATGGCAGGGACAAATGTGGCAGTAACTCAGCCCGCCTCCTGAGATTTCTTGTACACCGGTTATTACGAGCCGGATAATGTTCCAGATTTCTCTTACGTCCCGTTTTTACGATACCAGCTACGGAACACTGTATAAAAGATAAGGGTGAAATTGAAACTGTCTGAACTCGCAAAGGTATAGTTTACTTACACGTGTTTTTTCTGTCTTTTTTAGTCTTGATCAGTTACTAAAGATGGCCAAAATATATCGCTCTACCATACAAACTAGTTTGCTGATCATTTTTAAATGGTATGTCCGATTAAAAAAATGTTTGAAGGTATAATTGGGTAAGGTTATTCTGTTTCCAGAACGACTATTTCTAAAAACATTATTAATATTACAATAGTCTTGGTATGTGAAAAGAGTAGAGAATTTTATTTTCAAAATTATAATTAAACTTTTTTTGTATGGAAGAACGAACATCAGCAATATGATGTAAGCAAAGGCATAAGCGTGACCAAAGTACTAATAAGGTCGTACAGTAAGTTTAAGGTCGCGTAGTGAGCTACGGAGAGAACTATGCCTGGAATTCACTTCATGAATCCAGAACATGGATGTCAGCTGGAGAACCGAAGTTACAGACATAGCTCGCAGAACCGATAATCACTGGGGAGCAAGGTTTTTGCATGGAGACCAGAATTAAACGAACGTTTGGGAAGGCCCTACTCAAAGGACCGACGACATGGTGTATGTTGCGTGGAGTCAATTTATTGAGATTTTTTTACTGTACGACGGTGAAGCGCTTGACCTTTCATCTCACCAGATTTGCAAGTTATGATAAGGCTGAAGATGGAAACATACTTCACCCGGAATCCTCAACGGGTTGAGGAGCTGGCTATCTTACCTCTTAATGCCGGAACACATTTTTTTTTGTATTTTTGATTTGGTGATAGAATTAGGTAAGATGGTGGTAGCCTGCCAGGCGGACTTAAGTCCTTAAAGTAATACCAACAACCAATCTAAGCACAATATTGTTTTCACCCTGTGGATCGCACCCGAGACCTCTGAATCTGAACTCGGTGGGTTGAACCTCTAGAGTGCAGAGGAAAAAAGAAAAATGCTCATGTTCGCTATTTGTTCATTTGTTTAGGGGAGGCCTGTAATCAGCAGTGGATAATGATTGAACTGTGAATAATGAACTGATAGCAAAAGCCAGCAATTTTCTTGCCGGGGTACACAACTAGCAGGTGGATCACACCTGAACCAAATTTCAAAATCCTATAAAATCAACCTTCAAATTGGATACAAACCAATCCACCACTTAGCACAGAAACTCGCAAGAGGACTCGCAAGTAATAATTTTCCGACTTTCTCAAAGATTTATGTTAAAAACTTTCACCATTTTTCATTTTTTCTCCGCCCGAATACTCTCTCGCTGTTCGAGCTATATCACTTATAAATGGTGTTCTGAATATAACAAACTTTATTTCGATAGAATAAAACTGGATTCAGCAAATATATCAAGAACATGTACTTTGAGCTCCTTGCTTATCGAGTAACTTTGTTTTAGGAATTTTAAATGTATAAAATTCTTAATAGGTTTCAATTTCACTTGATCACATTTGAACTGATAACTTCAGGGCTTACGTTACCGTTCAAAGTGAAACTTTGCAAGCCTTATCTCTGTGTGAACGATTATCGTCCTCCTATTTTTCTTAGACCCGAAAACTTTTGTCAGTTCCGTTGTTCTGCTACTTTTCGAAGGAAAATGCAATAAAACTCCGTAGCTCACTTGAATTTATATTTTTGTACGCTTTCATTTGATACAGATTTATTATTAAAGTTATATAGCGAGTAGGGATTGTAAAAGTCACTGTTTTTGTCTCATTGTAACATTTCAGTAAACCTGACCCCAGGTTTATTTGTAATTTTAAGATGCTTTGTTATAACGTCATAGTTGTGTTTTCTACACATTTTTGTCCCACGTTTAACTTTATTGTCATTGTTTTTTTTTCAAAGCAGACTTTTAAGAGCTATGGGTTTTTTTTGGGTCTAAAAGTTATTTATCCTAGAGACCAAAAATAGATTAAGCCTGAGACATGACGATGAATTCGTCTGTCTTCGCAATGTTAGTATCTGGAAATATACCAATTGAAAGTATATAAGTCATTTTTAAAAGTCCTGTACACTGTTTTCTACGGGAAATATCTGTAAAAGCCATCTGATGCCCATTGTTTTCTGATCTTTGGGAACATTATCTTTCGTTCAACGTGGTAGCCACGCTACGCGCTTAAATCTACAACGAGCAAGAATAATAAATTAGATTCATAATATTTGTTCAGCTGCAATCTTACGTTTAAATAAATACTTGGACTAGTGGATTCGTTGTGGAATGTTATTTCAAAGACTGGTCGAAGTCTCATTAGATTTCAAAGTAGGGACATTCAGTGTAAAATGCCTATTGCAATTGCAATTTAAAGGTCCACCCAATTGACCCCGTGCGATACAAATATTCGGTGATCGGAACTTTTCGTCAACCTTCTCTTTCTTACCTCTAGGTATAGTGTGCGTTGGATATACCGTCTCTAGATCAAGTCGTGGGTCATTGTGGTAGTCGTGATTTGAAAAATTGTAGTCAGTCGTTTGGAATGGGTCTGACCATTCGTCAGAATACTTCTTTTCTATGTCTATGTTATATATCGTTGGGTAGCTTTTCGGTTCTGGCGTAGTTTCGTTGTCGGTGCTTAGTACTTCGTTGTGGTATCGTTGAGACATCCAGACGTATCTCGCAAGCGGCTCTTCAGGACCCCAGAGGCGGGAGGGCTTGAATGATGATGATATTTTCTGAAATTAATTATGTAAACAGTTTGGAAAATATACCATCATAAGAGAGAGTCACGTCGAATTCTTATTATTTGATGTTATAGCGGCTATAGAAATGCACACAGACAGTGGTCTGGTGGTTCTCACACCGCTATCAGTTCCAGCGGTCTTGGGTTCGATTCCATATTGTGCTTGGTTTCGTTGGTGGTAGAACTTTGTCTAAGAGCACAATATTCCGACATATAGAGGTAAGATAGCCAGTTCCTCAATATGTTGAGGATTCCGGGTCAAGTGCACTTCCACCTTCAGCCTTATCATAGCTTGAAACCAGGTAAAGGCCAAACGCTTTCCTGTTATAATATATCGTACATAAAAAATACTGAAAATTTCAACGGTTCATGAGATACAGTCTTAGTAGAGTAGTAGTAGTAGAAGTAGAGGCTTAGTAATAAGATCGCGCTGGCACCCACTGGGTAATGAGCCATAAAAATGACCTGGCACCTGGCTTAAAACTTACCGATATCAAATTATACTGTTCCTCCTTCACCACGGCCACTATCGCCATCACAGTCATTACAAACACGATGACTGAAGCGACCCCGACCAATGGCCACGTGGTCTCCGGGCCCCAAGCCGTCCGGAGCAGCGCCCTAAGCCACCAAACTGTCACCCCAATAAGCAGGACTGGAGTAGACCACCAGGTGCCAACCCAGGAGCAAGGAAGCTTCACACCGGTGAGGAATTCTATGTCTATTGTTAGGTAATACCACCCTGTAACGAAAAAAAAAAAATTTAAAACTCCCTGTTCAGCGATATCCCAACTACTGAAGGTCGATCTTCATGACCCTATGTCTTGCATTTCCATATAGGATCTTGCTTCATACGACGCGAATGGCATAAATGTAGCAAGGTTCAGCTAAAATTATTATTTATGAAAATAATTTTTATATTAAAATAGAATATGCTTTTTTTATTGTACGACAGGGGTTCTTTCCATTTTTACTTGTTTGTGATTTTCTAAGGCTTTTAGTAGGTAATAGAATCAAGAAAATCTAAGAGAAAACTTCGGAACCCTGCTTAAGAATTTTGCGCGCACGGAGAAGTTTGAGATTTGGCATAGTTAAGTCATATAAATATACATAGGACTAAGTTTAAACTTGGAGGTACAAACAGCTGAAATTCCTATTATTATATATTTTTTTCATTGATCGAATTCGACCTCTGCTTAGGTACTATTTACTATTATGATTTAAGACTTCACTCCTATAATATAGTGTACAATAATGATGGGCATAATCCTGATGGCATTTTCTAAATGCCAACCAAACCAAGGTTAATTATATTAGTAAAACGTTGGTCGTACTAATATAATAAGCAACAAAAGTAAGAAGCATGAAGAAGAATTAAAAGGAAACCAAAAATGCTGTGTAACTCACATAAAACATATCAAATTACTAACATTAAATATATTTTTTTTACTTAATAGAGCTCTACTTGAAACTCTATAACTCTGTTTATACAATGGTTAATACTATAAATTGTATGTCAATATGATTATTATATACCCATTTAAATTAATTATGCTTACTAACGTTCGTCCACAGGGATAATAAAAATAATAAATATTACAGGATATTCATTTCACACAGCGCCATCTAGTCCCAAACTAAGCAAAGCCTATGGGAACTAGATTTCGGAAATAATACTTAAACACTTTTTTAGGAAATACATAATTATCAAACAATACAACACCCAAACACAGAACAAACATCAATATTGAATATTTGCTTCTAGTATTAATAATAGATATTATGTATTCAGTAGTATCTAAAAGAATGAGATTTTCATGTGCTTGCGAAACTGACCGTATATAAAAACAAATCCCACGACCTCGACAGTGGCAGTAAACATGGCCAGGACTGGCACAACGAGGTCATCCAATATGGCGACAACGTCCAGCCCTCGCGTCAGCACGGCCACCGTCAGCGCGGTGCCGGCGGCTGATGAGGCGGTGGCGAAGAGTCGCCAGTGGTCGCCGGTGAGGCGGTGCAGCTTTTCGTAGATCGGGAACAGAAGTGTCAGCTGGAATTGAAGGTAACGAATGGAGTAAGGCGCATATACGAACAACTAAAGGCTTGGACACTTGAAAATTGAATTGAAGGCAGTACTAGTCGCTCCATCGTAGATCTCATTATTACCTGTGTAAGTTTCGTGGTCAAGAGCCGACCCATCGTAAATAAAATAAAAAAAAACTATCTAAAGTAAAACCTAAGGTTGTGCTACCTAGTGGCAGGAGAGATGGCGCTGTACATACTTGCACGGATGACCGGTATTTTATCGCAATACACACACATTGTATAAATTACGTGACATCTAAAAGAAGAATTGAAAATGAAATATTTTAAAAAATACACATATTTAGTTATCTATTTAACTTAACACTACTCGAAATAATCGCGCCATTTTATGAATTATTTAAAAATTTGTACAAGTCATAGTTTTTTTCAAAAAATCATCAATCGTTTTTTTGAAAACCCAAATAGAAGATCTAACACAAGGTTTCATATGCTCCAAAAACTAGGCAGCCATAACAGTTGAATTAAGGTCAACGAACTACTAGGAGGTAGATCCCAGGTAGTGTCCTAGGTAGTAAATATGTATAAACTTACCACACTAATAATCCCCGAAAGTAGAACTAAAGCTAAAGCGAGAAGAGGCCATTCCTTGCTCCTTCTCTCTGTGATGGAAGACTGGTATATCAGTACCAGAATAGATATGGAGCTGGTGTCCCTGGTGCCAGCGCCGATAGAGTCCCACATCAGAACCCACAGCCATCCCGCGAATATATTCGTCATTATTAGGAAGGCTGATGTCCTAGAAAAAGAAAATATGTCAAGGTGTATATCTTATGCGTAGGAATTATTGATCAATGAAAGGCCAAGGTTTATTCCAAGGTGCGTGACTTTGACAAAAAACCACGGTGATTAGTCTATGTAGTCTAGGTTATTCATAATGTATGATCAATTCGATAAATTTATGCTCGGTCCTTCAAAAAATTATGGGTTAGACATTTGAAAAATATTGATGGTTGTCTTTCAAAAACATGGTTAGTTCACTGACATCTTGAGCTTCGTCAATACATTGATTATAATTGATACAATCTAAACAATAATAATATAATCTAATTTGAGCCTTTTGATTGAGGCAAGACGTGACCCAAGTACTGGCTCTTATTTAGGCCAGCGAATCAGCATAGCTATTCAGCGTGGCAATGCAGCCAGTGTCTTGGGCACGCTTCCGTCTGGTACTGGTCTGGAACAGTTGAGTTACCTATAGGCCGTTTGTAACGGTCCTTAGGTAATCTGACTGATTCCTTTGTACATTGTTAGTTTAATTGTACTTTTTATTATCTAAACCAAATCTTTAATGAAAAATGAATAAAATTTATCTATCAGAGTAATTTGGCATCAAAACGAAGTAGAAAATTATTCGACATATCATACATGTGCCACAATATAAATTTAAAAACAAAACAAAATCAGTAACAAATTCGCAAAATTTCTTTGAAATAATCAAATCGGCACGTGTTTTGCCTCTACACGAGGCATCCTCAGCGCAGCACTCAGCGCGGAAACTTTAACTTTTATATTGAAAAATCTCTACAAAATACCGCCAAAATCAGATGCTATATATTCATCTATTATGAAATGCGAATGGTTGCTTGAGGGTGAAAAATTGTGAATGCGTTTTAGGAAGTTTTTTTTAATGTTATATCGTTTACTGTAAAACTTTATACATTATTTTCAAACATGCGTAAATTGTATGATGACGTACATAGCCAATGATCTCCTACTAACCATCGGACATCAGAGTCTCTGTAAACAGTACCACCGGCGCTTATCAGATATCCGCTAACAATCTGCGTGGACAGCAATGCCTGTACCAATGCGCTGTGCCAAATATACGGCTGGTATAACGGTGACCATTGCTCGCACGATTCAAACATAGAATCCAGAACTGCGCTGTTACCCAGAAATGTAGTGAGCAGTACTGCGATAGTGACAACGATCGGCGCTAAGATACTGAGCGATGCCTTCAAAGTCTTGCGTAGGCGGTACAAACTGAAACGTAATATAGGTACAATTTATTAAAAACACCTAACAACTACAACATCAAATTTTCATTTAGTTCCCTATGTAATGAAAATCCATAAATTCTTGTTTATCCAATTCAATCAATAATATCATAGCAGCTCAAAAAAAATCACTGTCAGACATTGGCCTCTCCTAAAACGTCTTCAAAATAGCAAGTGATTTTCGCGGATCACCTGGCTATTTATTTATATATTCAATTCATAATCAAAGTATTGTTCCGAATACTCGAGTACCTAGTTCTCATTTTATCCCTTTATCCCCATTTACGACACCGACGGGTGGATAAACATTAGAGGGTTAAGTACTCTGCTAAGCTGCCCCTGTATTATAATTACACAAGAATTAATCTACAAATCAAACTAGTACTAAAATACTTTGTTTTTTGGGGCTTTGTTTTATTGTGTAGGTCAATTTAATTGAACTCATAATTGGGACATTAATTTGCAGTTCGTACCTATGAATATATCAGAATTATAAACACAAGTATTTGCAGACGATGGTAGATAAGACAAACCTTAAAGCTGAATTTGTTACAAAATAATCTCTTAAATTACACGGAATACAAAAAAAAAATCCCATTTAAACATGCGTGTGACGCGAGAAAACCATGTTTGAAAATGTTAAAGTATATTAATGTGATATTTTTAAGTAACTTCAAAAATATATATGATAAATATGCTAAGAAACAACTTCAGATCCCTTTTAATATAGCACTCAAGACAATGTTAGAATTTATCAGTAATTCCTCTAGTAATTAAAATAGGGAATTTTTTTAAGCCTACTTGACAACCAGGTACTAAATTATTTTATCTTATAAAATAACTCACAGAATGGGCACGAAGAACCATAAAAAGAAGATTAGAATCGTCATTATTCCTATGTACTGTGGGCGCTCTGCAAAAGGTGCTAAAAATGTGGAGCTGAAATATAAAATATTAATATTATTTATTTATAAATATTTAGGCTGTCTCAATGGATTGTTTAAAAAAAATCATTTCATTCAAGCGTATAAAATTAATTGAATAACAGTAACATTGTATTAAAATAAACTAAAATGAAATATGAAGAGAAAATCTAACAATCTAAGTACCTATGGTTTTGAGCATATATATTATTTGCCGATTATAACCATTATACAATAAATAGCTTAAACTGTAGTATATACGTTTAGCTGTGTATTTATTGGCTATCTGCCTGCAAAAGTATTATTTGTACTATTGTTGTTTACCTATGCTTTGCCTCTGCTGAGAGTCGAAGTAAACCTTAGTCATTTGGTTAATAACCACCCCTATGGTCTAGTGGTTCGCATACCTACTGGCGTCAGCTCCAGAGGTCCCGGGTTCGATCACCAGGCGAAGTACAATATTGTGCTTGGTTTGCTTGGTGTTAGGACTTTGTTTAAGTCCGCCTGGCTAGCTACCAGCATAAAAAAACAGCACTAAACTCTCGCCATAACAAAAAAACTTAAATTCTTGTGTACCGGCATTTAGAGGTAAGATTGCCAGGTCTTCAGTTTATTGCGGATTCCGAGTAAAATGCACTACCACCGCCTTATCATAACTTGAAAAAACAAGTGGGATAAAGTCCAAGCACATCCCCACAGAATAACAAAAAAAAAACGTTAATTTAGTGTCCCCCGATTATTTCGAATGAATATTTTGTGTTTTTCGTTTGCCATAGGTAGAAAGGCTGCTTTGTTATCAATCCTCATTCAAAAACGAATGTTATTTGTTTTAGAATAACTCGGACTTGTTTCGTTAGTGCTGTTATACCGCTAAATGTTTTGAGATTATTATAAGCAAGAAAATGGTGTAGGTACACATGTAAAGGAATCTTTTTTATCATAAATAGAATTTAATGTTCTGTATTCGGTCTGGTTCTTTGTTATAGGGAAAAGTGCAAGACTAAGTACAGACCGAGGGTTCCGACCCACATTTCAAGGAAAAACTATGGGAAAATTCCCTTAAATTAAAAATGTTATTCTCATCTTATTTTGTTGTAATGGGCGCAATCGAAATACACACTCCGAATTTTTCACCTGTCTTCCCATTACTGTTTATGATATACAGCCCGCTGACAGACATACAGACAAACGAATAGTTTTTATTTATTGTACGACGGGTTCGCTTGGCCTTCATTTCACCTGGTTATAAGTTGAAGTTGAGATAAGCCGAGGTGGAGGCGCACTTCACCCGGAATCCTCAACAAACTGACAGTACAGCGGAGGCTTAGTGATAGGTTCCCGTTGTAGCCTTCAAGTACGTATCCCTAAAACTCATGATTTAACCACAATTATTTCGGTTTTTTCGGATTATTTCAGCAAACCTATACTTTACTTGATACACTTTCGCTTTTCACGCCATTCCTCGCACATGCTTCGATTACGTGATGATTTTACACGCTACGGTTAGCTAGGAAAAGTGTGTTTTGTCATGATATTCATTGAATACGAACCTCATAATTTGCTAAGCTATCATTGTTTTTTTATAATCATTTAAACCACACGTGGCTCAAGAAATGTGCACAGACTTAATAAATATTTGTCCTGTCCACAAGGTTTCATTCCTATGTTTTTTAAAGAGCTCACGGTGATTATGATAAAAACAACAAGCTAACATTGTTTTTACTATTCATTTTTATCATAAATAATCTGAATGTAGTTTTTTTGTAGGAGCTTGGGAGTGAGGGTTAGGTTATCCAACGACCGCTATATGAGATCTTTAGGTAACTTAACTGACAGAAAGTAAACAGACAGAAAAATGTATAATAATCGCTACTCACTTGAAACATTCGGTCGCGTTCATTCTGTTTTCATATCCGTTCTGTAAAATAAACAAAATGCTAAATGTAAACAAGATAATACACTGGAAACGATTTTTAGCATCCATGTCCAAACAAATACAGCGCATTCGATGTAAACAAATTAGATAAGCTTATCCTACTTCTCTACATATTAAATAGTTTGCTTATTAGTTTGTATGCTTGTTGTAAGCATTATTTAGATTTTTGTGCAAGTTACAAGAACACCATTTGCCCAAAAATTCCATGAACTTCGATACTTATCCCGTACGTTTGTATTCCGACGCTATATTTTTATAATACTGGCATAGTGGAAAGCTCTTTATTGTTGTGAGTCGACATTCAGAGAAAAAATAGCCAGTTCCTCGGTCTGTTGAGGATCTAGGTAAGACGAAGGCCATGACATACTATAAAAAAAAACTTTTAGTATACTGGACTTGAAGAGAATACCAGGATTCCCTTTGCAAAATCAACCCATATCTGCTCATAAATATAAAAAAACTGACAGTACGCCTTGAACAGATATATAAGTACGACATAATACTCACAGGGGTAATATATAATTTTGTGCAATCCCTCAAAGGAAAGGTCCCTTTCGCTATCCATATAATATAAGCCGCTGATAGTGCTACATGCACCATGTAGTAGATGCAGCAGAGGTAGGAAGTCAGCAGCTTCAGGTGTCCCGCACCTTTAAAAAATTAAAAATAAAAAGATTAAAACGGGATTTAGAGCTTCTTTTTCGTATTCAAAGTGGGCCTTTTGCGCTGTAGATTGTGGGTTCAATTCCCAACCAGGACAAACATTCGTGTGACGAAAATTATATTTGTTTATTTTATATATTATAGTCTAATTATATTTGTTTATTTTATATATTAGTCCTGTGTGTGTTGTATTGTATGATAAGTATGTATTTAAAAAAAGTATGTATGTAAGTAATATATCCGTAAACTAATTCCCATATAACAAGCTTTGCTTACTTTGGTACTAGAAGGCGCTGAGAATTAATGTGAATTTATTCATGTCCTGTGATATATATCTTCTAAATATATATAACTCAAAGGTGACTGACTGACTGACATAGTGATTTATCAACGCACAGCGCAAACCACTGGACGGATCGGGCTGAAATTTGGCATGCAGGTAGATGATAAGACGTAGGTATCCGCTAAGAAAGAATTTTGATTAATTCAACCCCCAAAGGGATAAAATAGGGGATGAAAGTTTGTATGAAACTTTGTCAATTTTAAACCGATCGGGCTGAGACTTTGCATGCATAAAGCTACTATGACGTAGGCATCCCCTAAGAAGAATTTTGAGATTTTGCATTTGTTTTGTTTCGGTTTAGTAGTTTTGGTTATAGACTCTGCTTTGTATTTGGCATTTGTTTTGTTTTCGTTTGGTTTAAGTATAGGCTTTGACGGTTAGACTTTTTTAAAATGGTTAAAAAAAAATTAAACGTTAATGGAGAAGTTGATATAATGTACTGTCGTTTTTAAGTTTTGTAGGCCCTCATTTTTTACACACGCTTTACAAAAGTAAAGCCGCAAAAACTATACCTAATTAATAATAATACTTCTTAACGCAAGCGAAGCCGCGAGCAAAAGCTAGTTTATTTATATATTTATTATGTACGATCAAAGAAAAGAGTTCGACCGCAACGGTGATAGCGGCGCATGTCATCGATAACAATGAACATGAATACATACAGTATGAATCTAATAAATCGTGTAGAGTTTAGACTAATCGCGTGTTCAGATTTTTCATGCCTCGATGGCTTTGTCTAAAATCGTACTCCATATCTCAGCTTAGTAACTTTACGCTCTGAAAGTAGGTAAAGTGTACATCTTTTATGTTTGAAGAAACAACAGGACTGTGTGTAAAAAGATGACTCCATGATCGCGTCACGTGGTAATCCAACATTCAGACAAAGCATACAGACTTAGAGTAAATCTTCCCCGCTCACCTCGCAAATCCTTTCTCACGTTGTACATTGATACGGTCTTGTTTACATTATATTTAGGTTATCTGCTGAAGAAATTGGTGATATCATTCCCTGTGATCTCGATTGATAAAAATTACCACTTTTTCCAGAATCTGCGCTGTAAATCTATCTTCTATGGATACATTCTGAATATTTTTATTAATAAAACAAGGTGTTCAATCTCTCTCTGTGTTCAGTCAATAATTAATATTGATATCACCCAGGACTCGTTTTACAAGCATGAACGACCTGTCTCTAGCGACTAACCTAATTCTGTCGCCATAACAACAATTCTGAAATTGTTGTGTTCCGGCATTTAGAGGTAAGATAGCCAGTTCCTCAGTTTGTTGAGGATTCCAGGTGAAGTGCGCCTCCACCTTCGGCCATATCTCAACTTGTAACCAGGTGAGATGAAGGCCAAGCGCTTCCCCGTCGTAAAAAAAAAAATCTCCACACCATCTTCACCACATCGTTAAATATAGTATCTCTGTCATGTAGTTGGTCAGACCATTATGATTGGGTATTTTTTACATATTTTTTTATTGTTCGACGGGGAAACGCTTGGCCTTCATTTCACCTAGTTACAAGTTAAGTTAAGGCCGAAGGTGCAGGCGCACTTTACCCGGAATCCTTAACTAACTGAGGATCTGGCTATCTTACCTCAAAATGCCGGAACACAACAACTTTAGAATTGTTTGTGTGACAGAATTAGGTGAGATGGTGGTAGCCAGTCAGGCGGACTTAAACAAAGTCCTACCACCAACTAACTACTGCGTGAACTCTTAGTCTCCAACGATTACCAGGTGTTCCATAGTTACCGGTATTAAGTCAGTTTTATATGTTAAGTCTATTTATAATACCTAGCCTCTCAGTCACTCACAATATGATAAAATAATGACTTATTGTTATTGAATACCTACAACAATTAGTGACATATGTTGTTATCTACCTATGTTGCATAAATAGTGACGTGAACATATGAATGATAGGTATGATGTAAATTCTGTAATAAAAGCCAAACCACACGAAACAATTAATCGACGATCGATACCATCGTTCGACGATAATCTACAACGGTTGATTGGTGTGGGAGCTTTGGCATATACGGATAACCGGATGATAAATAAATCATCAATTAATGTAAGATCTTCCGTCGATCGATAGTGAATTGATGTCGATCAATTGATGAAGTTCACTACACACTATACAGTACATCGATCGTTGCTCGATTGATAATGAATGTTCAGAGCTATTTGGTGTAGTGAAATTTATCGATCGTCGTTGACTGATCTCATGAGCAATCGATCAACTGGTTTGGCAAGAACCTAAATCAATAAATTTTGGATAAAAACTCATTTTAATCTCTCCGCACATAAGCCATAAGTTTACCGATTAGGAGCAAGATCTTTCAAACCACAATTGTTATTATCATACTCACCTCTCAAAAAGGGCACAGCCCTCCAAACTCCTGCTGGATCTTGCTGGCTGAGCTGACCCATCGCCAACTGCAGCAGTGTGATCGGCAACCCCACGGTCAGCAGCCAGAACGTGTAGACCACCAGGTATGGCACCGCTCCATAGTAGAACGCCTCCGTGGGCAGGTGTACTGAGCTGAACAGCGTCAAGGATAGCGCTATCGTGCATAGCTGCGTTTTTATGAAGTCGCATGTTGATTTTATTGACTGGAACAAGACAAATATATTACACTTATAGCTATATACCTACATAGTCTCTTATACAAGTAGGTACGTACCTACTTACTTGGTTGGTTGATAAAAAGTTTTTATTATATCCGTCTACAATCTATTGATAATTAACACGATTTGACTAGAGCCCACAAACTTTAGATCGGAAGACATAGGTATCCACTTGGTTACACAGATCTGTACCTCTTTTATTAAAATAATAATTATAAATCCATTAATTACATGTAGATTATATATTATACAATATTTATTGATTTATAGAAATATTGTTGTCGCATGTATTAGTTGATGGTTTTATTACCAGACGTGCCCAAGACACTAGCTGCATTGCCTCGCTATGGCAATGCAGCCAGTGTCCTGAACACAACAATTTAAAATATCAGCAATTCTAAATTGATGCGTTCCAGAATTTAGAGATAGGATAGCCTCAGATAGTTGAGGATTCCGGGTGAGGTGTGCTTCCAACTTCAACTTTATCATAACATGAAACCAGGTGAGATGAAGGTCAAATAAGTTAGCTTAGACTATTTTTTTTGTATTTACGCACTTCTAATTTTTAGTTAAGTTATTAAACTGTTAGTTATTAAATACTGCTTAACTTGTGACTGAGGACAAACAGAACACCATGTGTGTATCTCATCACCCAGCGAGCTAAAGACCTACAATAGATTCTTAAAAATTGACACAATACCATATGTTTGTGTATTCCTCTAGGGCTTTCGTTGTTGATCGATTCTAAGGTTCACAGTTCGCAAAGGACCACAATGCTAAATCCTGTGTTTATTTAACGCACAATAGAGTGAATGACAATGCTGTGACACTACACTCAGCACTCTGTTATCAAAACATGACCACAATGAGTTAGTGAGAACTTCATTCGTTTTCAGAATACTCCTAGGTTTATATTTTACGATGGAGTGCTTGGCTTTCATCTGAAATGGTCTAATGTAATAAGGCGGTGGAAGCGTATTTCACCAGGAATCCTCAATAATCTGTAAATTGGCTATTTTACCTCTAAATACCGGAATTCAACTATTTAGAATTGTTGTTATGACGACATACTCAGTCAGTGTCATAGACATACTTCGTGACATCCGAACGCTCGTCAAGAAGTGTGCTCTTTGACCATCACGGCAAGGTAGGTTTAAAAGATATACGTTTTTTTATAAGTAATGGGTTAGGTCTCGACCTCTTGGCTTCTTACTCAAGGCCAGAGCAAGACCAAGGTCTCTGGAGTGGATTATATGGGTACTATACGCATAATACCCGGAATCCTCAACCAACTGAGTAACTGGCCATCTTACCTCTATAAATGCCGGAACACAACCATTTTTAAGAATTGTTGTAATGGACGAAATTAAGTAAGATGGTGGTAGCTAGCCAGACGGACTTAAACAAAGTCCTACCACCAACCAAACCAAGCACAATATTGTACTCTCCATGGGGATTGATCCCGGGACCTCTGGATCTGAAATGGGTGGGTTGAACCACTAGACCACAGAAGCGGTAAAACTGAGAAAAAACAGATTGTTATGATAGTAGGTTGAAGAGATTTTCCTTATTCCAATAGCTAGACTAGATAACCAGTTTTGTACCAGAAAAATAACTTGAGTGATGCAATTCAAGTATTTTTCGAACAGAACCGTTTTGCACCAGTACACACCAAGTACGCCACCACTATTTGCAGTGTCTTAATACTGATAATCGTTTTATTTTAATTTAGAGTAGACCATTACCTACTTCCATAGCCAAAGTGAGATTTTAGGAAATTCTGGTCAGTGTATTATGGCAATTTACTTTTTATCATACTTTTCAGTAATAGTAATACTTTTTTTGTTGAACATCGGGGATTGGCTTTGCCATCATTTCACCTGATGACAAGTTATGATAAGCAGGTGGAAACGCACTTCAACCAGAATCTTCAACAGAAACTAGCTATCTTACCTGATAATGCCGAAACACAACAATTTAAAATATTTTTTATAGCAACAGACAGGCTTTCCAGGCGAACTTTAAACAAGTCCTGCTATAAACCAACCAAGTAATCATTTGAACGCTTCTGGTGAAATGCATGAATTACCTAGAAATAAACTTGGATCTATGCATTACGTAAGAACCGTCCGGCTTGAACAGATACCCATTAAGGCCTGTGCTCAACACCATGACGTAGAAATAATAATAATGCTGCTAGGAAGTCAAAACATTATAAGTATATACGCTTCGTCTGCTTGCACCATCAAAAGACCTTTATATATTATTAATTGCATGAATGTTGAACCAGCACGATAAGTATTACACGTTTTCTTTACAACCTTCGAAACATTAAATTGTATTAATTTTATGAAATAAAAATAAAATCAGAAATGAATATATATATAACATACCAGTACACACAGTACCAGACGAAAACGTAACATAACGCTTCTGTCTGGTCTATGCATGAATAGCAATGCTAATTTGCTGGCCTAAATAAGATCAAGACATAAGAAATTCTAAGGGAAAAATTGACGTTGAAAACACTTTAGCTTAGTAAATTAATGGCGTCTAACATTTTTAAAATGGATATGGAATCTTTTAGGACCATAGACAAGATTACATACGAGCAAGAAAGTTGGTTCGTAACATTGTAACTCCCTAAACGTAAACTTTCCGTGTTATTTATGTTAAACTACCCCCACATCCGAGTTAGTTGACCCGAGATTTCGGAAACAAAGAGTTTGGAGCTCGTAAGACTTCTTCCAACTTGTTATAGGAACATCAAAACGCCTGGTCTAAACCCTTTTATTTGTTTTGTCTACACAATATACGTTGGTTAGAATTACTTGGTTTGCTTTGAATTAATGTATCCGAGCCTGTCCTATCCTACTTGTATCAAACTAATATTATAAATGCAAAAGTGTGAATGTATGTTTGTTACCACATATATCCTTAACTACTGATTTAGATGAACTTTGGCATATATATTTATTATGTTCTGGAATAACATTGGCTAGTTTTAATTTCATTTTATAAAACAACATTGGCTGATCCTTTTTTTTTTTTAATTAACCCCTTAGATGGTTAAGCAGGGTGGTAAAATTTATATGGAAAAAATAAATCGCTGGTTCGATTCAATGAATGTATGATTTTTTAACATTGGTGACTTTTCCCTCGAGAGCGAAATCGCGGAAAAAAGCTTGTTTCTGCTATTTTATTATTTCACGTTTCAAACACATAATATGTATTAGTTCATATACAATTGTATCATAGATGTATATATTTACTTAATAAAAAGTACAATTAAACTAACTATGTACAAAGGAATCAGTCAGATTACCTAAGGACCGTTACAAACGGCCTATAGGTAACTCAACTGTTCCAGACCAGTACCAGACGGAAGCGTGCCCAAGACACTGGCTGCATTGCCACGCTGAATAGCTATGCTAATTCGCTGGCCTAAATAAGAGCCAGCCCTTGGGTCACGTGTCGCCTCAATCAAAAGCCCCGCAATATTTTTGAAAACCCGGAGGGCACCGGCTTCCCACGGACCCAAGGTCTCCACCCCAAAAGGCTCAAATAGGTAAGCTCTGTCGAGACCACTATATTTGCGCCTTTTGTGATCCTCGGCCGAATCAGCCGCCGCACCAGCCCTAACTGATGTATTACTTAATTAAACACACTACAGATATACCTAGGTATTCGTGGGTCTCCCGTTGCCCAGAATCATAAGATACTGGTGTTCTCAGAAGACCACACCATGCACTCACACTTACACTTAATACTTAGCGACTGTCATACTTGTACCTCTACCCTTAAAATGGAAATCCATTATTGGCTGTAGGTTGATGATATTCTTATGTAGTGTAATATATTATAAGTCTTATGTATTGTGCTGTGGATTTTGTTTTAAGCTAAAAAAAAGCATATAGTTTGATATAGGTGTTCAACCTACTTGATAATTATGATACTTGTAAAATATTATGTGGTTTAAAATCTTTAGAACAAGATGCTTGCACAGGCATATCATAGGTCCTAAAAGATTGACATTTACAATGTTATATAAAAAAAGTGCTAAACAACACTAACCTATATTTTTTTAGGGCTATATAAAAATATTACAGGTAATAATTATTAAATAATTTCACACAGCGCCATTTAGCCCCAAACTAAGCATAGCTTGTTAATATGGGAACTAGATTACGGATAGGATACTTAAATACTTTTTTTGTAAATACATACTTATCATACAATACAACACCCATACACAGAACAAACATCTATATGCATCGCACAAATGTTTGTCCTGGGTGGGATTTGAACCCACAACCTACAGCGCAGAAGGCAGAGTTAGTAACAACTGAGCTTTGAGCCTTGGTTGTATGTAAGAGTTCATAAACATCCATCCATCCATATCTCTGTTTGATGACCTTTTAACAACCAAAGGGCTGAACTGATTTTATTGTATTTAGGCATGGTTACAGTGCTATGAGGAAACAACATAGGTCAATTTCTATTAATGTAGGTACCACGCGGGCGAAGCGGCGAGATAAAACTAGTAAATAATAACAGTTAGTGCGTATGCAAAATAATTTGTTTGGATTCGTTTCGTTATGTGTTATTGTTCAATTAAGGCGAGGTCGAGCCGCTGAATAGGAATTTAGTGTGAAATTAAATAATTTTGCGTAAAACAGTAATTGCTTGGAACTAAATTGAAACGAAGGTTTTTGTTATTCATGTACCTAATTCATTTGTTATTTTATTTATGTATCTAATTTTAATCAAATGTATTGGCGAGTACTGGCCACATATTCCGAAGAACATTGAAGATAAAAAAGCAATGCTGTGCTACTTAACTTAACTAATAAACCATTTTGAGGTGCTGCAACACATAAAGCGTACTTATTGTTTGTTATGTGTATAGTTGTAATCTTATTTTAATGGAAAGGTAAAGAAATGAGTCTTATATAAGTTCGATTAATAGACCGAATCATAGATGAAATAACTAGAAAAAGAACAAACACATAGATTTCGTCAAGAAGATCCTTGAGCTAAAATGGAATTGGGCGCAACAAATGGTCCCAGATAACCATAAACTGGATCGCCGCAAGATAATAAACAAGAACTAGGACGGTCATCGAAGTGGTAGTACGAGGACATCAATGCAGGATGTTTCCTGCTGGCATGGTCAAGGATAGAGGTATGATTGGAAGCTCTAGGAGGAGGCTTTCAGCGCCAAAGATGATCCATACTATCATACTATAATGTCAGCAGACAGCGTACGAGGTGAAACAATGACCTGAAGAAAATGGGATCAAATGGATGCAAAGGAAGATGGCGTGCACTGGTTGAGACCTTCCCCTCAGCGTTGGGTAGCTATAGGTTAAAGAAGAACATCACATTATTGACAGCTTTTACATATTTTACAGCTAGAAAACTTACTGCTTCAGACCAATTTGGACGCAACATATAATTATAACGTACTTAAGTCACAGGTAATAAAATACTAATAGCATGGTTTTGTAGTATATGATTGATGTTAGAGATGAGTGAAAAATACATTTACAAGTATTGGTAGTTACCAATACTATTAGTTAATTCATAACTTTTTCATCTTTGAGAATTCACTGTGATTACGACTCAGAGCGTGGATCTAATGAGGATCACCTACTAGGGGTAGCCAGTGGCACGTCCAAACTTACGTTCGGCACATGCTCACGGTTAAGTTGCTAGTATTCAACAGGACAGGTTGCAAGACCATCGCTGCTTATTGGAGTACAAGCCATTGACATAGTGACATGTCATTCGGATTGTTAATCCTAGGGACATGCCGGTTTCCTCACAATGTGACTTTCACCGTCAGATCATGTTGATGTGTCAATTGCGCACATAAACATCCGAAACATCAAAAAATCCATTGGTGCACGAATGGATTTGAACCCACAACATACGGATCGGAAGGCGTGAACATATCCACTTGGCCACACAGCTTTTTCCAAAGATTGGTGAATAAAAAAAGAAAAATGAAAGCATAATGTGTACTTACGATGGCTATCACCCAATTATAAATTAGAGTCAAACCATTACATATCATTAAAATAATTTTGAACGCCGCATTTCAATGAATTTAAGCAACACAAATAAAATGGAGAAATTTAAAAGTGAGCAATTTGTATACAAAAACACATCACATTTAAGGCTAGTTAGTGAGTCAATGAGTTATTTGCTTAGTTAACAAGGTTCTTTTTGATAAAATAAGTACGTAGCTACGAACCAATCAAGAAATATAAACAGAAACAGGCGAAGAACAAAAAAAAAACAAATATAGCTCCTAGTTTTAAATGTTCTGTGGAAGAAATTGCCTAGCGCTGAAAATGCTATCATAGCCATAGTAAATTTTCCATACCGTTGTAAGGAGTATGGTAAGAAGTAAGGATGGAGGAGTATTAGACAAGTTGAGACTTCAATAAATTTCATTAATTTTATCATTGAATTAATGTAGCCTAGCTAAACGATCTCAAGCCGTTAATTACTAGGTCAGACAAGGTCGTCAAAGCAAGAAAACATCGCGGAAACCTGTTATTACAGAAGCCTTTTTTTACAGCACTGAAGTAAGCAAAGAAGGTCAATGCTAAGCTAAATCAACTAAACCATAGTGATAAAAGTTACCCAGCCATTTTGAGAAGTCCGCGTCCTGCAGCTGTTGTATTTCAAACAATGGAATTCACCACACGGTCGTGTCACCACTGCCATAAATATTTTTCGAATTCGAATTTTGAATTTCAGAAACCGCGAAAAGAGACGCTCGCGCGCATGCGTCTGTCGTAGCACTGAATTACTGACAAGGCGCGGTGCAAGTGTCGGACGGCAGTCGATGAAGGCTTATCGATTATGGTCTAGAAGCTATTCATGTATGTGTATTTCATAGATGCAATACTGTAAACACCAGTCCATTACTTAAATGTTAAATTTACAGATTATTATAAACACAAGTTAGGGCGCTTGTGTCTTCGGCAAACTTCAAATGTGCCTGTTGTATGAAATTTCATTTAGTGCTTATTGTTTGTAAAAATAAATTAGGCGCAATTAATGTGTTCAATGTTAGCAAACTACTTCAGGCTAATTAAAAATATACAATTATAATAGCAAATTGTATCTATATATTCATTTTATATAAAAAGTAAATTGTCCTGTGGCGATGTTGACGGTAATACAATCACTAATAAAAAAAATAGAAAAAGGTTACTACTTTTATACCTTAAACATTATAAAGAAAGACATGAATACTATACTAATGTATCAAATAACGAGATGTTAATCAAGCGTTTCATACGATTGGTAGTTGTGTTAAATTAATCAGTTCAACATTGTCACCAATATTTGCTATGAAACTGAAACATTAACTTGATTTAGGTATAACCTATTTTGTAGTTCGTGTTTACCCTGGTATATTAGGTACTCCTATTCAAACTCTATCCTATCTTCAATATAATAATATACATTTTTATGATGAGTAAATCGACTTGATCACAAGCCACTTGTCACATCACTAGTTGCGCCGGAGCACTACACGGTAGAGCGGCTACGGCGCTACTCGGTTATGGAAATTAACGTCAGTCGGCAGAAATAAAAACACAGAATAAATTACACATGGCTATGGTCACTGACCATTATAAGGGTCCGCGAAGATGTTTTGAAACTTTCTGTCTACTTCCACACTCGGTTAACTAATAAGATTAATGAAGTTACGAAACTGGGTTACCAAAATGACAAGGTTTACCCAATTGCAATAAGTAGGTAATTAAATTAATTAAATTACGTAAACATTGTATTTAATTAAATGGACTTATATAAAATGGATATTTGTTTTACCACTGTCCATTTGCTATCAATTCGACTAAAATATGTCACTTAATTCTGATTTTGGAAAAAAATAGCTAGTGGGCTACCTCGGGCCACGGAATCACTCACATTTGCTTTTTATTTGATTAATACTGAATAATCACAAAACAGGTGGTAGGACCTGTAAAGGTCCGCCTGACTTGCGACAACTGTCAAAAATTGGCACCAAACGGTTGGCAGTGTTCCGGCAAAGCGGGAAAGAGTCTGTTGGGAAAGCTCGCCTCATCAACCTCGTTCTTGCCCAGGCATGCTTTGAGTTCACGAGCCATATTATATTTAAATATATATATAATATATTTATATTGATAAAAGTCCTAGTTTGTTTCCGGTATTTAAGAAGGTTACTAGAAATAAAACTAGATCGAGTAGGAGCTTTGTCGTTTAGGTTTTATCTTCATATATGTATCTTACTATTTTGTTAATTTCTAAGATCAGTTATTGGTCTTAAATTAAACTTGTTATCATTTTTTTTTATTACATAGGTACTTATGTAACTATGTTTATTCCTTATTAGATCGTGCAAAAATATATTTTTTACATACACATTAAACACTATAAAAAAGATGTTTTTATTGCATTACTAATAATGAATAAATAAGACAAGCTACAATATATACGCTGTTTTAAGTAACTTCATTTAACTATGGCCAAACATAAGCGATCAACGCTCGGGAACGGCAACACAACTCCCACTCGCATAATACTTTACTTCCAATTTTACTCTCTACTTATATTCTATGGCTATGATGGGGCATAGAATAAAAAACTTCCTGAAAATTTATATCGGTAACCAGAATTTTATAGTCAAGATTCTAAGTAAACAAGATATAATCTAATAAATAAATTTTAAAATGTTGGGCTGTGTTAAAGCACTGTCTGCTTACCCTCTAACTAAAGACCCTAACACCATTTAATAAAGAGTTCATAAGTATTTTATGGGCAGCCTTGCTAGATTGTAGACCATTTCTTTACCCAAGAAAACATCAAAGTCAAGAGCTGACACATCAAATAAGAAAGCTCTCTTGGCTAAAAGGAACTATAAAAACCTTAAAGTATTGTAATGATCTTAATCAACAGGCTTGGGCAAGATGTTCTCTTACTACTGAAAACTTTTTTTTTTATTATACGAAGGAGCGGTTCTTGGCCTTCATCACACCAGATTTTCAAGTTATCATACGGAAAAAGGTAGAAACGTACTTCACTAGGAATCCTCTAACAGCCTAAAAAAACTAAGTATCTTACCTTTAAATGACGGAACACAACAATTTAAGAACTGTTGTGAGATAGTGTTAGCTAGCAAGGCGGACTAAAACAAAATTCTATCACCAACCAAACCAAGCACAATATTGTTATCCCCCTGGGGATCGAACCTAGGACCTTTATGATCTGATACCGGTGGGTGAACCACTAGACCACAGAGGTGATTAAAACTTTACTGTTTTACTACTTTAACTTCCCGCATCATGAAGTCGGAGGTAAATCCGAAACTTTAGAAAGCACAATGCACTATGCATAATGTTTAGTGCATTATGTGAGGCAGACTATAATCTTGTACATCAGGAAATACTTAGATGTTACAGGGTATGTTGTAAATGTATTGAGTTACGCTGTAGAGTAATGTGAACTATTTAGATTTTTATTTTTATTGTATGACGGGGACTTGCTTGGTCTTCATCACACCTCAATTAAAAGTAATGATAAGGCCGAAGGTGGAAGCGCACTTCACTCAATCCTCAACAAACTGAGGTAGCGTGTCATATTAATTTTTAGAAGGCTATTCTAATAAATTACTAGTTTCTACGTACCTATATTTTATGATTGATTGGTAGGATGTATCTTAATGTGGTAAACCATGGACAAAGGAATTGTTACAAAATCAACGCAATTATTAAACATGCTATTAGCTCTACCTAGCAGTGAAGTCATTTGTAAAGTTACCTCTATTTTTTTTATTGTACGACGGGGAAGCGCTTTGCCTGCATCTCACCTGGTTACAAGTTAAGATAAGGCCGATGGTGGAGGCGCACTTCACCCGGAATCCTCAACAAACTGAGGAACTGGCTATTTTTTTTAATTTCCCTTTAATGCCGAAACACAACAATTTAGGAATTGTTGTTATGGCTACAGACTTAGGTAAGATGGTGGTAGCTAGCCAGGCGGACTTAAACAAAGTCCTACCACCAACCAAACCATGGACAATATTGTACTTCCCTTGGGGATCGAACCCATCGGTGTGTTGAACCATCAGAGGCGGTTAAAAATTCCAGGAATAAAGTAATGCAAGTGTCAACATTTTTCAAAAATATCATAAAGTACAAAGATACCAGTTAAACAACCTTTTATAGTTTGAACTATGAGTTATTGATTATGTATTATTAATATATGATATATATTGTCTTGGGCACGCTTCCGTCTGGTACTGGTCTGGAACAGTTGAGTTACCTATAGGCCGTTTGTAACGGTCCTTAGGTAATCTGACTGATTCCTTTGTACATAGTTAGTTTAATTGTACTTTTTATTGAATAAATGTTTTAAATGATATATTAATATATAATATATTAATATATCATATATTAATCATATCATTCATCTATGACCCGATTTAGTAACGTTTTGGCTACATCGTAGCTTCAACACATACAGCACACAGATTCATGAAACTTAAATTCGTCACGAAAAGTATGGCTACCACAGGTTTAAGCCAGCTATAGTCGCTAGTCAGAACAGTAGTGAAAATGAATAAAAACTTAAAAACCAGCGAAGTAAATAATCTTACGTCACTTACAGTTAATATGATCCCGTGATACACGGACAAGTGGTAGAATCTTAGAGACAAAATTACATTGATATTAGGAGTTAGTTCCTATTCTTAGTAAACTTTTAGCTCTGTGAATATAGGTTGAATTGCGTTTCCACCTTAGCCAGTTAAAAACTTTAAACCAGGTGCGATGAAGGCCAAGCGCTTCCCCATTTTATATTAAAATAAACAAATATATGTCAAAGACAATAAACCCTAATAGTAGCGTCCATTAGAAAACTATATAATTATTATTATTTCTTTAAAATGCTTCCAACTTGCATTTAGAGCGTGAATCACAAATTAAACAAACTGTGTAATATCGTGATAATCATCTGTGTAAATATTAGCCGATTACAAAGATTACAAAGTAACAAGATCACACTTTATGGTGTATCATTTTGTAACGTAGGAGGTTCTTCAAGATGCTGCATGACAAAACTAGTGCTAATAAACGTGAAAATAGTACTTAACAAATTTAGTCAGATCAGAGATATTTTGAACAAACGTAGGTGTAGCTGATCTGCAGCTGGTGTGCGGAGTGGTGGAGTGAAAAAAGATAACTTAGAGAAAGAAAACTATTTTTTAATTATAAAATAAACTTTAAGAGATTTCTAGTAGGCAGGAATAAAAATCGTGGCAAGGGCGAGTGCTCGCAGTTTTAGGTTATATCCGGCAAGTTCTTAAAATTCCAACTTCTTCGTCGTATTGTCACCTTTTTTTTTTAATTGATGCTTGGCGTGTGTCTGACTCTCACGTCGCGTCGTTTACAGTAGGTCTAATTGAACAAACGTTTATACAGTTTTATATATTTTGGTACACCTGTGCTCTTTCCGATATATTTACATGCAGTGTATAGACAAATAAATAAATATAACAAGTTATCCAACATAACGCTGCAGCCCAAAACTGAGCAAAGCTTGTATAAGGGAGCAAAATAACGAAGAGTATGTAAACTTTATTTGCTGTAGATAGCTGTGTGGCGAAGTGATGATACCGCCTTCTGATCCCGAGGTTGTGGGTTCAAATCCAGACGTGCACTATAAGACTTCTCTTATTTAGAAGTTTTGTGCGCATTTGACACACTCTGGTACTCCACCACTGTGTGGCGATGAGCTTGCAAATCTATCACGTATTGAATATTTGCAAACCGCAAGCATGTGTCAAACGTAAGTTTGGACGTGCCTATAACTATCTCCTCGGAGGGAATGTTCAGTCAGTCTGTCTTAGCTTTTTATATGCGAGGACAATTAAATGATTTTTTTTTTGTACGACGGGGAAGCGCTTGGCCTTCATCTCACCTGGTAACAAGTTGAAATAAGGCCGAAGTTGGAGGCGCACTTCACCCGGAATCCTCAACAAACTGAGGAAGTTAAGGTTATAAGTTATTGTGTAAGTTTATTAATAAAGTGTGTAAAACTGTTTGTTCTCCGAATACATTAAAATAAGATTCACGAGCTTGGTTAAATTCCGTTGATATGGTTTAAGGTTGTCATAGCCATGCCAGTTTCAAGGTTACCTCTTAACTTTCTAGGCTTACCTGTGTATTGATGAGGTCAACTGAGCAAGTCTATCCAGAAAGTACCTATCTAATCTTGTTTAAAGGGTAATGCCTTAATACGAGATTAGATAGGTTGTATGTTGAATATACTGGCCAAGTGTGGACATGCACACCCAGGGTTCCGACCCACATTCAAGGCAAAAAAATACTATTCTTGAAGAACCATAACAGCGGAGGCTTTGTAATAGAGCACTCTTTGGGAAAGGAACCCTAATTATTAGACGCACGCAAGTGGAATCGTCTTCACCTTAAGGCTTCCGCTCTGCAGGTCAGGGGTAAGAATGCACCGTGACGAGGTCACTGCCACACGCAAGGACGAGTAATATTAGAGTGAAAGACACCAATGTAGTAATATATGTATGACAGTTCATTCGACCATATTTATTTTTCGACCCTAGAATCATCTTGCTTTTTATAAGTCTCTCTAATTTGCTGTCCTTTTATGTAAGTAGCTGATTGTTTAAATGATAGCATTTGATAATTATTTCATTTTATTTTTCTTGTATGACGGGGAATCGCTTTCTTCACATCTTATCTCAAGTTATGATAAGGCTGAAGGGTAGCTCACTTCACCCGGAATCCTCAATTAGAAAGAAAGAAAGAAAAAAAGAAAGAAAAATTGACACTTACACAAGTGGGCAGCACATAAAAACATAATATATTTAAAAGTAAGAAAAAGTACAAAGGTATGTGAATGAAATTGACCTCAATCTTACTTGTAAAGTATTTTATTTTTGATAATAGTAGTTATAAATATCTCAGTTCCTAAAGTTACTACTAGCTCAGCTTTATGCACTATAAGCTGTGGTTCTATTCTCAATCAGGGTAAATATATTGATTTATGTTTTTTGATGCGTGTTAAATACCTCACACAAACAAGGGATCACGAGATGTCAAGGAATTACAAGTTAGTCAAAGTTCATCACATCAGTTCATATTCTTCGGTAAAACTTGGTAGCTAACGTCCGGACGAGACACCAGGTAGCCAGGTACCTTACTTCAATTATGAAAGGTAAATAAACTGTCTACCATATCCCCTCTTCACCCTCTTTGCCACTCTGGTCACGTGCCATAGTTCTTTCTGAAAAGAATTGCCTCCAGTAATCTGAACCAATTGATTTGGAACCTTTTTGGTTGGTAACACGCCACATTTTGGCATGGATGTGTCCGCAGTGATTCTGACGGAACATTTGAAATCGTGCTTGTACACTTTGTATGAGAAGCTGCATGTCTACTGAAGCGAATGGTGGTTACCGAAATACTCATGCAGTAAAATTTTAGTATATGTTTGTTATGCCGAAAGAAATACTTTCTATATATTTATATATATTACCTATATCATCATCATATCGGCCAACACAAGTCCGCTGCTAAATATAGGCATCCTCCAATCAATGCCAAAATAGCGTTCTTGGGCCTCTTTCAACCATTGGTACCCCGTGACCACCACAATGTAACTTCAATGTCATAAAGTTTTATAGCTATATTACCATAAAATCATATCCATCCAAAGTTTGTCTGGAATAAATCAATTGCAAGTGTCAGGATTGCCCATTGTATCTAAATATTTTTTTGAGTGATCTCGTTTTAAATATTATAGGGTGTTTTTAAAATTAAGAATTGTAATTTATTAATTCCTATATATTATTTTTGTGTTTTAATTTATTTAGATTTTGCTGGAATATCTGACAGAATGGCAGAAAACAAGGGATGCTTTAATTATGTGATATTTTAGGGTGGATGGGACCGTTGTTTTTTTGTCTGCGGCTACGGTTTCACGATCTAATCGTAGTCAAGCAGTTAAGAGACGTCAATCTCGCCCAGGCAATGACCAGACAAGCCTCGAAGTCAAGCGCTTACCCCTTACAAATATCAAAAAAATAGGATGTAATTTCAACTATGATAAATTTTGCTAAACTATACTTTAAATGTGTCGTGATTGAAAGACGAGCTGACCAAGACTGAATATTTATTTTACTACCCACATTACAAATTATAAAACTAGTACCTGCAATAACTTACATACAACATGACATCTCTACTCTTTTTTTTTTTATATATAGGTACAGGAATATTTATAGGTATTTAATAGATGTAAAATACATTTAATAATAAATTAGGCATTACATTCGACACAATTATTATTTATGTTAGTATATTAATTTTATTTATAAGTACGCAAAACATTGTTTAGTTACCTACCTACATGTTTCGATAGTGTAAAATTAAATGTATACAAACTTATATCAGTTAGATTAGGTACAGCCAATCACTGTATAAATTAATTTATGCACGGTTTTTTTTTTTTTTTTGACCAAGACTGAATATTTATTTTATTACCCACATTACAAATTATAAAACTTGTACCTGCAATAACTTACATACAACATGACAAAATGTACTGATCATTTATTCAATAAAAAGTACAATTAAACTAACTATGTACAAAGGAATCAGTCAGATTACCTAAGGACCGTTACAAACGGCCTATAGGTAACTCAACTATTCCAGACCAGTACAAGACGGAAGCGTACCCAAGACACTGGCTGCATTGCCACGCTGAATATCTATGCTTATTCGCTAAATAAGAGCCAGCCCTTGGGTCACGTGTCGCCTCAATCAAAAGCCCCGCAATATTTTTGAAAACCCGGAGGGCACCGGCTCCCCACGGACCCAAGGGGCTTTAAATGGTAGTCAAATTTTTGTGTTTACGACTACACAATTATAACAAATGCCTGTCAATATTTTTTCGATTCGCCTAGTGAATTGACTTGTTGGTGCTTTTATCAACATAGGTATACGTGAGTAAAACACGTGTTTTAAAATGTTATGTTGTTCTGCTTTATCATGAGTATACCTAAATGAATGGTGGGTAGTTTCTTTTATAGAAATTACCGAACGATCACTGTCTGGTTTGGTGTACAATGCACTTGGGTTAGAGGAGACAGTCATCTTTGAACGGTCTGGGCTCTTACATCAATTTTCATATTACCAATGGATTAAATCCAAGGGTAAAGGGGTTGTAGCACGTGTTTTCACCTAGCCATATAATGTTGATCGCACATCGCACAGTGATTTTTATTAAAATACATTTCTGACAATGCCCTATTTATTTTTGGAGATAAAATGACAAATAAATATTTTTTATATTGGGTCAGTAAAATATCTACTATTTTGACTTCATATAATTTGAACTTATGACGAAGTACGTCTGTGGGTTATTACGTTTTTAAGCACCCAGGAACACCTTTCTTTTAAATACACTTTGTTTGCTGTCAAAATACATTTTGGAGCTCACCAAAACTTTTCATTTCCTTTTTTCCTTCTTTAATTAGCTGACCGTTTAAATGATAACCGAAAAAAAAAACTAGAATTCGCTTAAGCTTTATCAATATCAAGTCTATTGTCATATTTGTTTTATTGTTTTTATTAATGTAATCATGCAATACGACTGTTTGTTTATCTAGTAGTAGAGTAGTAGAGCCCAAGAGAGAGAGAGTTGTAAAAGGGCTCGTTCAGAGAAGTACCACCACCATACCTATTTTGGTTTCCGGTGAAATAACAGGCACATGAGGCTTAAGATCTTTATGCCTCAAGTTGACAGGCGCAATGCAGTGCTGTGTAGCCTATGTTCTTTGTGAATATGATCTACGCAGTAAGGCATTGTTATAGGCAAGATGTGCACTTAACATCAGGTGGGCTACCTGCTTGTTCCGTCGCCTAGTTGTATAAAAAAACGGCTCTTACTAAACTTGAGTTTCTATGACATAATCGGAAGCAACTTTCCACAATACGTTACCAGCACGTGTAGAAGCCCCCATCCCTAAGGAAACCCTGCGATTGGATCCGATCGCTTGTCGTGAATCAATGCTATAACATTTGTATTCTAGCGGCAAATCCACTTTCTCTGGACGTTGCAGGGAATTTAAAAAAATCTTCAATGTTGTTTTGGCACCTTGGCTGGTAAGGAAGATCGTAAGTTCCTGAACACCTATAAACGATATTTTTTTTATAATAAGTTAGTTTTTTACATCAACATGGTATATAGTAGGACAAGCCTCATAGTTCAGTTGGTAGTATATCTGCCTTTTGTGCTGTAGGTTATGGGTTCGATTCCCAACCAGGACAAAAATTTGTTTGATGAATAGTAATGTTTGTTCTGTGTTTGGGTGTTGTATCATATAATAAGTATGTATTTACAAAAGTATTCTATCCGTATTCTAGTTCCCATATTACAAGCTATGCTTAGTTTGGGGTTAGATGGCGCTGTGTGAAATTAACGTCCTGTAATAATAATAATATAATATGGTATGCCTCATTTTTACATAAGAAATTCATGTAAAAATTAGGTTTACAGTTGAGCGAGCTTCCTGGAGGCTACAGAGGCTGGGAGCCTCTGTAGCCTCCAGGAATAATTACACTAGTTACTACTTAGTACCACGATCCAATAAGGTCCTACTGTATGATACGTTTCAGCAACCCGCCTGGGAAAGCAAAAAATACGTAGCCAATAAATATTGGTAAGTACCGATATAAGAAATTTTTCTTGATTATTTTTTTTAATATCTAGAGACAATTTTCTCAAATAATAAAATAAATACAAAAAAAGGTAAACTGATAATGATGACTAATGATAATGAGGATATACTGAATGTCGCAGCCAAACACGACTATATCTATATAGGGCTGTGTTCCTGTGGTGAGTTAGGGTTATTTAAAAGTGTTGCTTCTGATTTCGCAAGCATCCAAAGGAGCCACTTACGATCAGGTATATAAATTATATACTAATATTGTGGAAAAAGGCCTTCTTAGTAGTATTTAAAAACAAATTTGGCAACACAGCTGCCACTAATATCGTGTGTCTGCTGCAAAAATAAATCGTTGAAAAAATCTTGAAACAGTACCTATAATGAGATTTAGCTAATTTATATGTCGACGTTTTAAAAATAGGGTCTGTGCAGTTACATTTGTTCAGCAGGTACAATGTATAGCATATTAGGGTCATCAGTTGCTCAGGTACTTATGATAGCCACTTCCTAATATTTAATCTGTGGCGATGTTATGCTGCTCACGTGCTTGTTCGGGGCAGTTTGGTTTTTGATGTTATCCATAGGGATATTTTGTTTTCCAATAGTTGGTGTCAAAACGTCTTTTAGCGGTACCCTTACAATAAGGACGAGAGTTTGGGGCTTTAAGCTCAGGCACCAAATCCACTGTTCGCTGTCTAGACGACTGTGGTCAGAGTTCGTCGTTTCTGATTGTGTAGTGTATAAAGCGCAATACCACAAAAGTGGTGAGAAATGCGCTTTGTAATAAGTAATGCTAAGCTCGTGAGAATAAAAACAAAACCTGTTTTTTTTTAATCAAAGAACTATTTGTTTGATTAGGTAGGACTGTTAAAACTGCCTTAATTAATTACAATTGTCGCCATAGCAACAATTCTAAATTTAATTTTTTAATTTGTTAATTCTTATTTAGAGGTAAACACGCCAGTTCCTCACTTGATTGAGGATACCAATATGGGTGAAGTGCGCTTCCACCTTCGGTCTTATCACAACTTGAAACCAGATGAGACGAACGCCAAGCGCTTCCCCGTCGTAAAAAATAAATAAATCACTCTATATAAGAAGTAAATCCAGTATTTAGATCTTTATTATTCACACATTATTCTCACAGCTTATTAAATATAACAAATAAGCTTGAATAGAAGCTCAACCGCCTCTGTGGTCAAGTGGTTCGACTACCGGTGTCAGAGTCATAGGTCCCGGGCTCGATTCCAGAATAATATTGTGCTTGGTTTGGTTGGTAGTAGGACTTTGTTTCAGTCCGCCTGGCTAGAAACCACCAGTTTACCTAATTCTGTTGACATAACAACAATTCTTAGATTGTTGTGTTCCGGCATTTACTTTTGTGAGTCAATTTGTGATACAAACTACATCGAATATAATTCAAAATTTATCGACATTTTATTAAGACTAGGTAGTAAAATATTTTTAATTGTACACAACTTCAAAAGAGAATTACAGCTAAGCACACAAACATGATTAACCTAAATAAAATTTAAATAAATTAACATAAACTTACTATAGCTACGAATTTACAAGTAAAAATTGTCAAATGGATTATCTACAAAATTAATATGTTATATTATTTTAAGTCGATGTATGTATATATATATCAGAAATCAGAAACATTTATTAACCATAAATAACATTAAATGTTACAGGCAAGTCACTATAACAAAATATTTTAGGAATAACATTCTGAAGTATTAAAATTATTTAAATAAAAATAAAAATTACAATATAAATTAAAAATCAAAATCATAATAAAATTAAAATTAAATCAAAATCAAATCAAAGTATTATTTAATAATACATTGTAAAATAAAATCAATATTGAAATAAAAATTTAAAATTAAACAAGCCAATTTATTTTCTACAAAAATGAGGATTCCGTGAACCACCTATTTATACCTATTTATCCCAAAACAATTTTGATAAAATTTAAAAGGCAATATTTAAATTACCCCAGCAAGCGAGTCGCCAAAAAAACTTAACTTTTCGGTTAAATAGTGACTAACAAGTATGGAAAAAAATAAGTTGATTTTCACATATGTGACTCCTTAAAGATTCAAGTACCATAAAGAATGTACAGTTCTAGGTTCGACCCGCGACCCCTCCAGTGCTATATACGAACTTATCTATCTCACCAACTTCAAGACTCTCCGGGGCAATTTCTATTTGATTTATCATTGTTCTTAACCGATAAATCAGGTTACAATAGGGTACGCTTTATACGGAACTTCTATTAATTCTCCTTAGAACAATTCCGAAGTTCGCACAATGGGATTAGGGACAATACGTCTAAACGTGCGATGTTATCGCGTGATAAGACTGGCCGGCTATCGCGTATCTTTGACTGCTGCGTGTATTTGTTTTAAGGAACCTTTTGATTTATAGGAATCGCTGGAAATACTGTGGGTACTGAACGTGGCAAGTATTTAAAAGGTAATTTCGTTGAATATTTGGTCTGCAAGAATGATAAAGCGAGTACGAACGTTCGGTCAGGTGTAACCTATGCATTTTATGTAGCCGAAGGCTTTCACCGGGCTTTAAGCCAATTTGTTCCTTATAGTGATGAAGTCATTAACATTAGCCATACTAGAGGAAGCACCCTGGTGCATTACTTTTGCCAAACACATTATCTTATCGCTCTACAAACGTACTATTAAGAGCATTTGAGGTCATGAGCAGACTGGTATAGCAGGAAAAACGGATAGAGTCGAACTGAAGATAAGTCGAACCAGAACAGAACACCTGTTGTGGGACTACGGTAGCTCCTTCAGTTTCTCTCATAATGTACAAAATGATGTGTCCCTACTCCGATTTCCTGTAAGTACTTTGACTTAAAGGGTTTGGGTTTCTTAAAGGAGATACACTGAATTGATGGTCTCCAGGACAATTTGCAACCTTTAATTAGACGAAAATTTTTTTAGACCATCGTAAGACTGGTGACTCACCATGTATGGTTCAGAGTGCTCGGCTACAAGAGTGACTGATGAAAGGAAGTTCAAGAGGTAGAGGTGAGAGAGTTGAGATGGATGTGTGGAGTAACGAGAAAGATAAGTTATAGAATGAGTACATAAAAGGAAGCCTTAATTAAAAGAGTGTTGAATGAGTGTGGAGGGATATAATAGGTGTAGAGGTAGGCCAAAGAAAAGATGAATTGGTTGTGTGAGGGATGAAATAGACAAGAAAAGAGTGAGTCATGAGATGCCATCTGAACAGGATAGTGTAAGAAGAAGAGATTTTGTACCGACCGTACCAAGTGTATGCTATAAGACAGAAATATTATTTGATCTGCAAGAAAATTCAACTAAAAAGAAATGTATAATATGTAATAATAAAAAATAATTATGATAATAACTTATACAAACTTGTGGTGGAGTTCTTTGCTTTTTTTATTTACTGCAGACCTGAGCCTGCTGATCGTATGAAATCCATCCTAGTGGAGGATATCGCTGAATGTACTTTTTAATGGTGAAGTATTGTTTTATAATATGAACAGGGCACGGACTGGTATGGATGCCACTTATTTTGTTTTTTAATTAAAAAACATGTTTTTTATGTTATTATTTTAAGTAAAATTCTTTCTACAATTTTATTTGGCGAAAGGTTCTTAAATTTCACAAGTTAATAAAATAGCACTGTAATGTTTAATTTGAATAATTTAGAGAGTCCGGGAAGTGAATCAGGATAGTATAGCGAGGAAATTACATTTATGACATTGTAAGCCGAATAGTTCGAATGAAATAGTGTTGAAATGAGTTGATAAGTCAATTTTCAAAACAAAATGGCCAAGCACAAAAGTTTTTCTCGCATTAGAATCTCATCTCTGGAATTTCTCGTTTTTAGCGAAAATACCTTTGACATCATAATAGCAAAGTTGATTAATTTTTAACCGACTTCAAAAAAAAGGAGGAGGTTCTCAATTCGGGAGTTTTTTTTTTGTTACTTGATATCTCCGCCAATTCGAAATAGATTTTGATTATTCTTGTTACGTTTGGAAGGCCATACTTGCGAAGTGGTCCCATAGAAATTTTATCAAAATCTGTTCAGTAGTTTGGTTTTTATATCAAAATAACTGGAAAATATATGTCATCCAAGTAAACGATATTGCGTATTCTGCTTTCCCGTGGGGTTTACGGTCACTAGAGTAGACCTTTTGAACCGCTTATCTTCCAGTATCATCATCATCAGGGTTTGCCATAATCACCACGCTTGGCATGTTGTTGATCGCAGTAATGATGATACGTAGTAGTAAGTGGAACAGACTTTGACGCATTCTGGCTATAAATGCTGTAATACATGTATCATTATCATCATAACAGCCCATAAAAGTCTGTATAGGACATGGGCCTCTCCCAATGCTAAAGAAAGCAATGGAGGGTTTTGCCATAATACTCATGCTTGGCAGGCGTGTTGGTGATTGATGACACTTTAACGACTACTACTGCATTACCTCAGAACTCCGTTATTACTCAACCGATTTGGAAAATATATTTTCATACAACAAATAACGTATTATTGCACCCTCACACGACTCCTAAATAGTGTGTCGGAGACGTCATGGTGTCGTAGGTTTTAAAACGAAAAAAAGCTAAAAATAAACTCTTTTTGCGTTATTAAATAAATAAATAATAAATTTTATAGGACAGTAATTTCACACAGCGCCATCTAGTCCCAAACTAAGCATAGCTTGTAATATGGGAACTAGATTACGGATATAATACATAAATACTTTTTTTTTTTGTAAATACATACTTATCATATAATACAACACCCAAACACAGAACAAACATCTACATTCATCACATAAATGTTTGTCCTGGGTGGGAATCGAACCCACAACCTACAGCGCAGAAGGCAGAGCTACTACCAACTGAGCTGTGAGGCTTTGGCGGTGGCATACAATAAACATGTTGTTGTGCTTGGCAATTCGGCACCAACTTCAAATTATATGAACTTACCCTAAGAGTTATTTGTAAGTTTTTAGTGGTGAAGTCGGTTCCATTTTTTTCCAAAAAGAGTTTATTATTTTTGTTTGTGTATAACAAAGACATTTTTGTTTGTATTGTATCACAATTAAATCATAGCGAGGTCGTGACTTCCTCGGAATGGATGGATCTTAAATTTGACGATAAAAAGTTATAAACTATCTGTAGGTACACATACACCCTAACGAATCAGGGATGCGAAAGGGTAGTGTGAGGATGACGGACTCGTCGACTCACTAAAACCACCTCGATGCATGTCGAGGGGCTCCGACAACTCTTCATAGAACAGTTCGGTGCCCCCCTCGCATATCGTCTTTAAAGCACGCCCCGAGAACGACACCCACAGTCGCCCCCAACACTCGTGGTGCTACGGCTGCACATGCCACAATGTGTCAGCCGCCCTCCCGGGGTCTTCTACTGACCAGCCGAAGCCCTCTCCCGATCTCGCTCGGCGGCCTCTTTCCGAACCAATACGATCTCACAGAAAGCGGCCACAGCCTTCCAAGCCGTCTCATCTGCCATCATAGCTTCCACTACGCTTGGCAGAGAGAGGTTCTGCCCGATCCTGTTGACCAGGATTTCGCGCTCCACGTTCCACACTGAGCACTGCTCAAGCGTGTGCTGCGCGGAGTCCCGGTCCCACCCACAATGGTGGCATTGTGGTGACGGTTCGCGTCCAATCCTACTCAGGTACTCACCGAAACAACCATGTCCGGTGAGCATCTGAGTAAGGCGATAGGTGACGTGCCCATGCTTCCTTCCCAACCAGACTTCGAAGTTAGGCGCAATGGCGCCGACGACGCGTTGGCGCGAGCTTCGCGGTTCATCTAACCGCTCGTGCCACTCCACGAGCGCTCGTCGGCGCTCCTGCACACGCACTTCAGCGGGCACGGTTCCACTCCCATCATCACTGCGGAGAGAAAAATACACGCGTGCATCCATCTTCGCTAAAAAGATTTCGTACGATATCCTCGTGCGATACGAATAGCCATAGTACGCTGAAGGCTATTAAACAATAGCCTCTAGCGCCTAACACCCGTCAGTCTCCCAGACCAAACGGGCGTTCCGTAGAGTGCCATTGATCGCACGACTCTACCATAGAGACGGCGAACGCCCTCTCTAGGTCCCCCGAGATTTGATAGCAGTCTGTGCAGAGCACCCACTTCCTTCTGAATCCGGGGGACGGTGCGGCTGAAGTGCTCCCCGAAGTCCCAGCGACTGTCCAAGGTGAGGCCCAGGTATTTAAGGTACCGTCCCATCTGGACTTCGATCACCCACGTGAACCGACAAGCTGGGTGGTTCCTTTCCTCTCGGGAATTTGTGGAACCATAGCGCTTCAGTCTTGTGAGGGGCTGTCCGCAGACCCAGCTCGTGGATCTTATCCACTAAACAAGCCACCCCAAGCTCGGCGAGCCCCTTGGTCCTCTCAAAATTGTCTCCGCTGGCTAACACTAAAGTGTCATCCGCATAGCAGACGACGTGTAGGCCGACGGGGAGATCGACGCGCAGGACCGCGTCATACGCAAGGTTCCACAAGAGCAGGCCCAAAACGGACCCCTGAGGAATCCCACAGCACACCTCCCTCTGGTGCAATGTACCGTCCCTGCCCACATACTGGATCATCTGTCGCGCAGGTAGGCTCCAACAATGCGCTGCAGGTACCCCGTGAAAGACGAGGGCCTCCCTAATCGTCCTCCAAGGCAAGGAGTTGAACGCGTTGACGATGTCCAAAGACACCGCCAACATCCTCCCGCCTCGGGACACTACCTGGCTCGACAGCGAACAGACTCTTAGAATCGCGTCCACTGTGGAACGGGCCTGGCGGAAACCAAACTGGTCATCCGACAGGTCGGGGCCTACCCGGCAGAGATGCTGCTCTGTACATATCTTAACTAAACATAACATTTATATTTAAGCAGTAATTAAAATACAATTATAATCTGATTTATTCCTTTGTACATAGTTAGTTTAATTGTACTTTTTATTGAATAAATGTTGATTATAACAGATTACCAAGGTTAAACTAAGAACAAAGATGCTGTGGCACACAAAAGGTAAACGTGCCAGATATGAACAAAAACATAATATGCAAAAAAACGATTTACCCTAATCTGTCATTGCGTACCTTTCAACACAAAGGATAGGGTTGGCAAAAAGTACACAATGCACTCAATACTGGAAGGCTTCAATAAATCACAGGCTGCGGTCATCCCTGAACATTGATTGATGGACTTCCCACGTCCAATCTGCTAATAGGAGACATTTACACCTGAAGGTATGGCGAATAGACTTTCTTAAAATAGCTAATTGATTCAGGCGTTACTTTGCGGAAATACAAAATAAATAATCTGAAAACAAAACGATATTTAGTAACACATCAGCTAAATTCGTTTGAAAAATTTCAAATCGACACGTATTTCGCCTCTATACGAGGCATCCTCAGGATACTATAGCCTTGCTGCTTTTTTTTTTAAATATGAACAAAAATGGCATGACTCTTAATTACATAGATGGACCATCGTCATTACTTATTCTTATCTTACTTACAGTGCCCTCCGGATTTTCAAAATTCTTGCGCGGCACTTGAATTAGGCGACGAGTGACCATAACAGGGCTGTTTCTTATCCAGTAAATTAGCTTAGCCATTCAGGGTGGCAATGCCAGTGTTTTGGGCATGATTCTGTCTTGTACTAGTCTGGAACAGTTGAGTTACCTTTTGTAACTGTAACCCAAATGCTTCCCTTGTAACAAGTTAGTTCAAGTTTTTAGTAGTTTTTCATAACTTTAAACGAGGTGAGATGGAGACCAAGCGCATGCCCGTTGTATAATAGAAAAAAAAGATAAGAGAATCCCAAAATCCCAATCGAAATCCCAATTGTTTATGCTATTGTACTTTAACATATAATTTCTGTACCTTGATAAGGCTTTAGAATATTACAAAATAAAGATATTGCCAGACATGCTGCATAACAAATGTTAGATCTATTACTAGTAGGTATTTGTCTCAAATGACGATTATGTAATAATGTCGGTTCACACCGTGACCAAAAGAGACCATTCTTGACTATCAAACAGCCTTGTAGATAACATTATGCATAATTATTCATTTACCCAAATATTTTGTGCACATTTTAGGCGATAGAAAGGTTTTTTGAGCTATTTCGTTACATGACAAGGAAGTAATGACCGGAAGGCCAAAGGAGTTGATGTAACTGATACTACCTCTATAGTCCATTAAACCTCAATTGTTATTACGCAAAGCCCCAAAATTGTTTTACCTTCATAGCTGCTTTGAACATTAATAAATATTAATCAATTCATTTAAAAATTATCAAAAATTCTGAAACAGAATATACTCGTCTAACATAAATGTTTAGATATAAAATCGGTTTTTGCGGTAAAGCCAAATACAAGGCTGTAATCCCAACCTTGATACTTGGGAATACAGTTTGTATCTGTATCTGTATTTATCAACAGCATATTGTCAAATACCTAATAAAAACATTAATTCATTTATTTATTGCACAATGTCCTGCTTATACACAAACAAAGTAAACAAAGTAAAAAAAGTAAACAAAGGTTTACTTTGCAGTCAGGTTGGTTGTTGCATGCGTCTTGGGCCACATTCTTGCTTATTTTTTAAGTGTTTCTTACAACTTTCAAGCTAATAAGAATAAATGTATATAAATAATAAAAATAAATTTATATAAATCTAATAGTAGTGTTACTTATTGCTCATCTAATATCGTCAGGAAAGCATTATCTCAACGACCCCTTATAATAATAAGATACCTGACACAACAGCTATGGAGATTCTGACAAATATGTTCCCCTGCCTTTGACTTCTGTGTTTTAGATATTTTACACAATAAATATACATAGATTCTGACAAACATTCTTGAAAAGCAAAAGTTTGCTTATGCTGTATCAGAACCGGAAAAATTTTTTTTACAAAAAATATCGTATCGGTGGTCATAAAGCCAAGTTTATCCGCTGAACCCCGCTCAAATAGAGACAGACTGGTCAGGAATTTCTTCCACTTGCATTAACCTCTATAATAGACCCCAAAATTTGAAGGTTATACCGATTTATCAGATAGCATGGATATTTGACTCGCTTTGAAGTTTACTTTGAAACAGAGTAATTGGATTCTGTGGTTTGAAATATGCTGTTTATTTGTTTTGAACTATTACAAAATGTTTTACAGAATAGTTAATGCCGAAATTGTTTGACACTACCGTAGTCTCAGGTAGCTAAGTACCAACTAGAAGTAGGTACCTACACACTGAGTGACCCAACTAATAAGGTTGTAAGGTTTTTGTAGAAAAATATTTACTTGTGTATTTATTTACATCAAAGTATAAAACGGCTAAAAGCATTCCAACGAATGGACTGAAGGGACTTGCCACTATAGCTAAGCTTGGCAGACGGTTTGGTAAGCGCAATATACAAATATTGATTACCCTATCTTGACCTTGAAATATGCACGGACCTCAAGGAGGTCTACGAAGGAGCGAGCCTATTAACTGGTTTCTTGATGATTTTAACCACACCTGTGGTCTAGGTAATTTGCCCTCCGGTATCCGACCCACAGGTCCCAGGTGTGATCCCCAGGTTTGTACCACAAATTTATGCTTGGTTTGGTTAATGGTAGGACTTTGTTGAAGTCTGTCGTTTAACAACTATTATAAATTGTGTTGATCCGGTATTTAGAGGTAATGTAGCGCTCCGGGTGAAATGGGCTTCCACCTTCGGCCTTATCTTAACTTGAAACTGGATGAGATGACGTTCAAGGGCTTCTTCGTCGTAAAAAAATGGACGTCATATTTTTACAATTTTGTACTCCACTGGCGATCGAGCCCGGGACCTCTGGATCTGACACTGGTGGCAAACCACTAGACCACAGAGGTGGTTAAAACTACAGTCTGAAGGAACAAAGCAAACCGTTTGGTATCGGATGTCAGCAGGAAATCGGGTCTCTAGACCATCTCCTTACAAATCCTATTAGAATTTGCCAGCGATTGCGTTCCCAGGTCCCTGATTCCGTTGCCCAGGGTAGACGACTAGGGGGTAGATCAAACCTAACTCAAAATATTAAACTCAACACAGCGCATGTTTTCAAATGATAAGCTCTATTCTGTCTCGTTAAATGCACTGGGTGACGTATGAACTCGTTGGGCTTAAGGGATCTTCGAAGTTTGTAGCAAACCTCAGCATGTCGGTTACCATAATGGGCAGGTGAGGTTGCCTTTTTTTATATACATAAAATATGTTTATTTCAGACTTTTGTCCATAATTAAAAACAATAAAAATACAAGAAAAAATACATAAATGACACAGAAAATAACAGCATGCAATAAATAAAATAATAAAAGTACATTAGACCAGGACTGGAGGTCATTAAGCCACCAGAGGAGACTTCGGCTTTTAAACAGCCATCCAGTGACTCATGATACTGCACCTTAAATCCTGGGCCACTGTCCTGAGAAGACTGTGCGAGCTGCGGCGTAAGCGGCCTTCCAGGGATGCAGTTCTTTTACGCATGATTTCAGAAAAAATATCCACAGGCGCTTCTGCGAACATCCCTGATGCGCTACAATATCGCGGTAGACCCAACAGCATTCTAAATCCATTATTGTACTGGTTACGTAGGGCATTGTAATATTTTTGTGTATATTTGGCTCACAGACTACACGTGTAGAACGAAGTACAGTATGTCTTGAAAAGTGATAATTTAACTGTAGTCGTACAACGTGTAAATCTGCGAGACACCATAATGCACCGACCTGACAATGCCCTACGTTCCCTATCAACATTGCAATCATCTGACATGTCCTCAGTGACCCAGTGGCCAAGATATTTGAATTTACTAACCCAATTAAGAGGAGTTTCATCGAGCTTTACTGGTGGTACAAAGTAACTTTAATTGCCAGACTTAAAAAGCATTAGGTCGCTCTTTTTTAAGTTATACCTGAGCCCATGGGCCGCTGAATAAGTCTCACATACACTCAGCAATTATCTAAGAGCACTAATTGATGGGCTCAACAGAACCATATCATCTGCGTAACTGATGTTATTAATGCTATGACCATGTACAGAGCACCCGACCTTGGTCCTGTTGAGCTCATCAATCAGTTGATTGATGTACAGATTGAAAAGTTTTGGCAATGTGATCCTCCCCTTGTCTTACACCGCATTTCAATCAATTCAACATTATATAACCGAAATGTATTCTTATAAGAACATCAGTACGCTTAAAATGAGAGAACAAAGTTATTCATCACTTACAATCCAGTCTTTTAAATATTGTTTATAATTTTAACCACGTTATTTTTTATATTCGACATGTATAATATCTGGAATTTTGTTTTTAGTATCGCGTAGATATTTACGAACTAAAATTATTACTTTAGCGCAACCCTGTAAGACATTTAGGTAAGCTATCCAGAAAATTAAATTACCAAAACCTCTAGTTCATCGTACGTTGATTGTCAGTCGGAGTCAAGCTCTTACCTTCTTGGTTTGTATAATTATATATACTATATCATCATCATCATCATCATCATCACGTGCAGCCTGAGACATCATCATTCTCAACCCTGCGCCAGTCTAACCTATAAACCACCTGCACGTTTGACTATATCGTAGACCCATCTTGCCGGGGATGACCCACACTTATTTTGCGTTCCTAGGCCACTATTCAATGAACAAATATAACATATCAGGCTTGCTCAATGGAGTCAGATATTTACATTATACTTATGCTACATAGAGGTGGAAAAAAACACGGATTGGACTTCATCTTAACCAATGGAATTGATTCCAAACTGCCGATGGTGCTTATTATCAATAAGTGAGATTTTTTCACACGACATTGCTCTCGACAAGAACCTTTACCCTAGACCAAGCTTTGTTGCTTAAGACATTGCTCTCGACAAGAACCTTTACCCTCGACCAAGCTTTTTTGTTTAAGACATTGCTCTCGACAAGAACCTTTACCCTCGACCAAGCATTGTTGCTTAAGTTTGTCAACATTTTTCAATATCTCATTTAGTTCCATAATGGAATTTTGAAGATTATTATGTACATGTTTATGTCGCGAAGTTTTCTTGTTTGGTGCTCGATGTTAGGAGAGGGTGAATAGTGTATTAGTTTTGTAATGATGTGATGATGAGTTTGAGAGTTCGAAAACACTTACTATTAGGTAGGTACTTGTTGTAACTTTAATTATCCCCGATTTCACATAATATAAAAATATAATTGCTCTCAAAATTGTACATCCTTTATTGATTTATTACCCCCCGGGGGGTTTATAAGGTAGATGATCCTCGGTAAGTACACGAAAAATCATTTATGGTATATTATTGTAGCTTCAAAACACCTAATGTATGTATATAAGCAAATTTGCAAGAATTAACACACAAAATACAATTTTTTTTACAACATGTAATATGGACCTGATATGTTTTCTCAATATTTGCTGAAATGATTGACCTAAAAGCAGTTCAGCAGTGGTCTTGTTTACTTTCATGATGTCTTTTGAAGCTAGTAATGAAGGTTTCGGTCTGTTGGTTCCAGTGATTGGTTCCACTAATTATACCAATAAAATTTTCAAGTACTCATGACTTACACTGCTTGACATGAGTGGTAATCTGACGCATTTTTACTGAGGACTATCCGATCTTATGGTCAAGGGGATCCTTGTTAAATATCTTATTGGGTATTCCCAATCTATATAATATCCCTATGGTAAATTAAGCTATGTATATATACGAATTATGTGTTTGAAAGGTGGTGATCAACGTAAGGGTCCTTCTCTTTTATCTCACTTATATTATTGAATCAATATTTTTCATATGTTAATGTTACTTTGTTTGGGCTTCACGTAAAAGCTACTGAACTGGTTTAGCTGAAATTACTGAAGCGAAACTTTGTTTGGATTTCGTTACTTAGGATATTTTTTATACATATAATGTTAATGCTACTTTGTTTGGGTCTCTAAAACTACTGAACTGATTAAGCTAAAATATTGCACTGATGTTGTTTTAGGCGTGGAATACAATTATTTATTTGTTTTGGTATTTCTTGGAGCAGAAACTAGTAGATTGTGGAATACCGTTATTCCGTTAGGATAAAATCAGTAACCGTGCATAGTTCTCCCCTTCATTTAGATACGGCTATTAACAAAACATGAGGGAAAGTTTGGGGGAAGCTTTTGAAAACTTTTTGATTGATGGTGAATAGTTTGAAATTATAATAACACGGCAAACAATAACAAACTATAGTTTACTACTGGAAATATTGGAAAATGATTGCTGAAGTTTTAAATATTGGCTATCAACTTCATGGTAGATAATTTGCGTTCATTAATTTTATAGGTTACATTTTATATTGTTATGGTATCTGTGGTTTTGATTTGATTTATGGAGCCATAATTCTGTTTTTTTCTTCCTTATATATAGTTAAGATTTACAAAAGAAGGAAACTCCTCAGAGTGTTCACCAATCTTCTTCATTTTGCTCCTGGTTTTTATTTTCAGTTTTATTGAGGTCCTAGTATGTCTACCATAAGGTGCAGTTGTGGGTGGTTGTCGTCAACGTCGTCGCTTCCCTTCTTCTATTGAAAACGCTAGTCATGTTTTCACCCTCGCGTCTTTTAACATGACAATACCAGCACAGGTGAGTATCTCTCATTTTATCATAAATACATGTAACTTTAAGAGGTGTGTGGCCAAGTGGGTGCTTCCGATCCGGAGGTTGTAAAAACGATTGGGTTCTAATCCAGTCATGCACCAATAGACTTTTCGGTTTCTCGGAGTTTATGTGCGCATTTGACACATGCACATACTCTGACGTTGAATGTGATCTTCAACGTCAGAGTGTGGGCATATGTCAAGTGTCGTGAGAAAACCGGCATGTGCCTAGGACCATGAATATCAGCATCTTTGCAAACCGTGGGTATGTGCTGAGCATAAGTTTGGACGTGCCTCTCGTGATATAATTTAAACCCGATTTGATCACTAGTCACCATTTACTTACTACCAAAAGTATTTTGTTTACAAGTAATAATACAAAATAATTTTTGACTTTTGACGATTGACTTACTACCAAAAAGTCGTTGGTGTCCGGATGCAATCGAAACCATAACCTACAAATCTAATTCAAACAAGTATTTATACAGATAAATAATGGTTTCAATTAATTAAGGTATCTACAGATGTCGATTTTGATGAGTGAATGAATGAAATAATGAATGAACACTTTATTGTACACATAAATAATACTTTAGAACAACACAAACATTTAGTAACATAGTATCTAAAGTACCTATTCAAATAACTGTAATAAGGGTATAATGGAAAATAGGCGCATGTCGATTCTAAATATGCAAATGTATTCGTCTTTAGTGAAAATATATTATTTTGTTTTTGTAGGTTTTGCTTTAAAATGTATACCTGTATGTAAACAAAATAAAATTATCAAAATCAGTTCATAATAAGCGGAGTATTCGCGTTACAAACAAACATAAAAAAAACATGCCGTCGAATTGAAAACCTCACCTTTTTGAAGTTAAATATATATATTAATATATTAAATATATAGGTACTCTTCGAAATAAACTTTACCATTTTGTGAAAAGGCTCGTGTGTAAGAGGACCTACTAGGTATACATACATATTTCTGTGATCATTCCACATTGGTGATACCAGAGGATAATACCTACTCTAAAGATTCACGCTCTGAGATGTGACAGGTTAGTCATCGATAGGGAAAAAGTATTCGAATCTATTCGTTTTTTTATATATTTCCAAATAACTTTATGAAGTTGCTATTTTCATAACACGCAAATTATTAAATGCTTTATGTAAAATAAATTGTATTTCAATTGGAACTCTTATTTTAGTAACATTAATTACCCCTATCAGGTTGGGGTGGAAACCGCGAATTCCAATAATTCCGAGTCAGTGTTTGTTAGGAAGCTTGTTAGGAGCGCGCGACTGGGTAGGGGGTGTAAATTTCACCAGCTACCTGACGCGGTAGGGCCACGAAATTTATCGTTTACTATGATATCTTCTTACCTAGTCATTTTATTACTGTTAAAAGAAAGCAAACATGAAAATATGTGCCACCGGCTATACTGCGGTGTTGGCAGCGTTAATAGTCGCCTGGCCTATATGTTTATAAATGCTAACAAGCTATACAATAGCGCTTGCAGTGCGGCTGTATAAAACTATCTCACTGCATACAATATTTTGGTATGTTATTTGACACCTCTCTCACTAACTGCTAAACAGCCAAGAAATTGGGATTATTATTTCCAACGGGTAGCGGCTATATTACAATAATAACAATAATAATAATTATATTTTATTTCAGGCAACAATAGAAAAAATACAGATCTTTTACTACCAACTGAGCTATGAGGCAATAACAAGCCATCATAGTTTAGTTAGTAGTAGCTCTGCCTTCTGCGCTGTAGGCTGTGGGTTCGATTCCCACCCAGGACAAACATTTGTGTGATGGATATAGATGTTTGTTCTGTGTTTGGTCGTTGTATCATATAGTACGTATGTATTTACAAAAGTATTTAAGTATTGTATCCGTTATTTAGTTCCCATATTACAAGCTATTCTTAGTTTGGAGCTAAATGGCGCTGTGTAAAATTAATGTCCTGTAAGTTTTATTCATTTATTTATTTATTATAATATAGGATGACCATCGACGGCTTTAACAGCTGCTAACCATGTACCAATTTATGGTTCCGCACCTCAAAACCCACTCTACCCGACACAGTGAAATATATAATATAGATAATAATAAATAAATAGATAAAAAGCTTCACTTTACAAACTTATTATTTACGGGTAGTGCGATTACCGTGTCTAGCGATTGATTGGCTGAGTTAAGTTTGTCCTTTATTTCAAATAAAGTCTTCGATGGGCTATTGATCTTATATACTTAGATACCTTACCTACAAGTTTGTACGGAACTATCGGTAAGCGAGTCAAACTTGCACAAGCCGGTATTTATTTATTTTGCTACTGATTCGTTAGCTCTTGGCCTCAGATTTGCCAATCCCTACGCTAGTGTTAAGATGACAATAAATATTTATTTATTTAATCGAAAAACAAACAGTACAAAGTTACTTATAAAATTACAATAAAATAAACTATTGACCAATAATATGTTTTCACGTATAGAAACTAGAAAAAGCTTGTTCATTTAGTACTTATTTTATATAAAACAATTTTTAAAGAATAAACACTTAGTGAACCAAGTTAAACCAAGACCCAACTCGGGAAAGTCAACCAATTTATTATACAAGTTAGCTGATCGAAAAACAACGAAAAAAAACTAACTAAACTAAAGAACGAATTTTGTCTGTAACTTGTAACACAGTACAGGTACTCTGGGGGCTCTAATTGGTACTCGAATCTGCATTGTGGAAAGGAGTTGTGGTGAGTCTATTAATGATTGTACTATATTTACGAAAAGGGAGATATCAGCATTATTTGAGTTTTAAGTTGCAGTAAAAGCAAGGCAAGTGCCTCCTGCACCTTGCTTCATAATTAGGGTCAGAATGATTACACTTGTACTGCAGCAATCTCATAAATCTATGATGTACAGATTCAATTCTATTTATGTAAATATTATATTGGGGATTGAAAAATATGAGATTCTCACCTATCTAGTTATGTCACGACAGCTGTTACCAGGCACGTGAAATGTACATTACTACAGTGACACAAAATCAATAAAAAATAAAAAATAAGTCATAAAATACAATATAAAATAAATACTTAAGACATTTCCTGCTAGAATGACACCGGCATCTACTATTAATACCGGAATTTGATGATTTTCTAAGACATAATGATTTGTATTTATTAGCCAATCAACGAAGAAAATAAATTGAAATAACAATTTTATCGCCAATTACGTAGCCGCACCACTAAAAGCGCTGTCTAATAAATTAGCTGGCGCTATTGTGTAGGCTCACTTACTAGCAGAGTTATTTACCTGACTGTACTACCAGGCCTCTTCGTCTCGGCATCAGTCCAAAACTTGTAGTTATGGTCTTACTGTTTAATTTATACTTACACCTAAAATACTCACGACCACGATTCAGCGAATCAAGGTCGGCAGACCTACTGTTTGGACCAATGGATCGATGATATCGTTCCAGTTGGAATAAAAAGTTTGACTACGTGGATAGACCGCTTCGCACTCGGGGTAGTCTATATATATATAAGTCGAGGTGGAATGCCTATGTAATTTGCAGTTCACTGTGGATCTACTATTCAAATAAATAACATCAAACAAACGTTATATGACGTCACCCTCATAGAGAAGGCTTTTCGTCCAAACGTGTTTAGTTATGGTCTGTCGATAAACATACAGGCTAATGTGACTACCACAGCCAAAGTATATAAAGTATATGCCAAATACAGTCGCTAGCAGGTGACGAAAAAACGTAAGATTACTTATACTCTCTAGTTTTAGATAAGTCACTAAATTTGTAGATGTAATAAAATTTTAAGAAATACCTCCGAAAGAAATATTTAAAATTCAATTAGATATTGTATTGCTAGACAAGATACAAAGTTTCGTTAAATAGTTAGTCTGCATTATGATGACATGAAAAAATATGTCTTTTTACACAAACATATTCACAAAAATCTGTAAGTTTAAACCTAAACAGAGCAGACGAATAGAGGTTCCACCAAATGGGTCCCTGATTTGACTCGGCAAAACTCCAAAACTGTAGATAGGGCTGAATAGAGATAAGTTTCAGTTGGCAATGGTGGCTAGACGTTTGTCTCGAATGGTTTTGCTAGGTGATTTATTTTGTAGGCAATGAAAATAGTTTTTGTAATGTGGGGCTACTAAAAAGAACGTGGCGTCGAATTCAATATACTACAATAACTTTTGATTGATAATCGTGCATTCCATCATCAGATGTGTCATACGTAGTTTTCGTAGAAGGCTTTTGAATTATAACGCATATTACGTATATTACTTTGCTCTTATTGCGGCATTAATGATATAGGTCAACTACCATTTGCAGGTAGCAAAAAAATATTTTTATTTCTTATTTTTCAAGGTAGTACCTATTTAAGTACTATATTGGTACACTCATATACAGATACAAAATATCTGGTAAGCAGAGCATAAAAAAATTACGAAATCATTTTCAAGAATTAATGAATTTTACATATTCTACGAAAACAATATTCATGAAAGTTGTATACTGGACCATCTGCTATGGAGGTTTGTGAAATGGCTTTTAATATAAATTGTTTGTATTTTGGGTACATATTTTATTTACCAATCAATCAAAAAAAAAATATTGTAAGCCACCTCTGTGGTCCAGTGGTTCACCCACCGGTATCAGATCCGGAGATGGGTTCGATCCCTAGGGGATAGAATATTGTGCTTAGTATGGTTCGTGGTAGAACTTTGATCAAGTCCTACCACGCAGCTATAAGCATCTTACCTTAGTCTTTCGCGATAGTAGCGGTTCAGTTTTTTTTTTGTACTACGGGAAAGTGCTTGGCCTTCATTTCACCTGTTAACTACCTAGTTGAGATAAAGCCGGAGGTGGAATCACACTTCACCCGGAATTCTCAGCAAACTGAGGAACTGGCTATCTTACCTTTAAAAGTTATGTTCCGACATTAGGATAGTATGTGCTTTTCCTTCATACAATATTGAAAAGAAGTTGTTAACAAAATGAATGTGATGAAATGTCTTCTGCAATCAAGATAGAGAGGATCATAAGCCTCCTGGCTACAAAACTCTGCAGAGTAGATTTATCTTTGATGTCTCAAATATCTCGCCATGCGGCAGTGATGACTCCCCTAGGAAATGTTTTGTTTACAAACGTACCCCATCATAATACACTACCTGTCACTAGATTCAACCCCTAATTTCCACCCTATCAGACAGGTGTGCGGGTAACATTTTGTAGATAATTGGCTAAATTGAAGGGGTAGAAAGCTTTAAGATTGTATCGTTGTTTTATCCCCCCTCAAAATGCTCAGAGTTTTTCATTTGTTCAATGCTCTCACATCGTGATTGTAAACGTCTTTACCAAAGATTATTTTTGTTGCGAATCTTTTCTTTAATTTTGTAAATGATTTGCAAATAGGGACGTTGACGCTGGGCTTAAAAGTTAGTTAGCGAATTTCATATTCAATGGTTCTAAGTCTGTTTGAGCAAGTAAGATGTTTTTGCTTGGACATATTATTTCCAAGCTTTGTAGGCGGTTAGAAAATTTAATGAAAACTTAAAAAATACAAAATTAACGGCTGCTCATTTCTTGATGAGAGATTTCTCAGAAACCTTCTAACATACACACCTAATATTAGAAGTACTAATACAAACCTGATACACAAAAGGTACACGTGCGAATAATATTGTAAAAAAAAAGTATACTATGAGCACATTTCACAGGGTTTTCATTATATAATTGAAAAGTATTAGTCGATAGGTACATATTTTTATTCAATAAAAAGTACAATTAAACTAACTATGTACAAAGGAATCAGTCAGATTACCTAAGGACCATTACAAACGGCCTATAGGTAACTCAACTGTCGATAGTAAGTACGAATGACAAAGCTGCATATTTATATCATTTTTGTCCTGTACTTAAGTTTATATCGCAAAACACAGTCATATCAGACAGTGCAATGCTACCCGAGTTAAAATATGTAGATTAACCCCACTCAAAAAATAAAAATGCAATTGTGAGTAAATTTTATTTTGCGGGTAGACTACCAAATCCTCACGTGACCACTCGACGGGATATAACCGGGATAATAACCCGAATACTCGAATACCGGGGCAGTCTGAAAAGCCGGGGTGCTATACTCTTTATCCATGGATTAAATTTAGCAGAGGAGCAACTCCGTGAGTCGATGGGTTTATACAGATGAATACTCGGGTGCGCTAGCTTGTTTTGGCTTATTAGTTACTAGCTTCTGCTCGCGGCTTCACCCACGTGGTTCCCGGATAAAAAAAATCCTGGTCTTTGCATGGACAACTCTATTCTATGTTGTATCAAATAGTTTTTAACCGCCTCTGAGGTCTAGTGGAGGTCCTGGGTTCGATCCCTATGGAGAGTATAATAATGTGCTGTTTGGTTGGTGGTAGGACTGTATTTAAGTCCGCCTGGCTAGCTACCACCATCTTACCTAATTATGTCGCCATAATAACAATTCTAAAAATTGTTGTATTCCGGCATTTAGAGGTAAGATAGCCAGTTCCTCAGATTGTTGAGGATTCCGAATGTATATACAAAATAAGAAGTATTTGAGTATTATATCCGTAATCTAGTTCCCACATTACAAGCTAGCATAGCTTTGGGGATCGTTTGGGGATAGATGACGCTGTGTGAAATTTATGTCCTGTAATATTTTTTTATTATTTATTGATTTATCCGTTCAGTATCTTTGGCGTGAAGGAGCAACAAACATACAAACATTTAAAAAACCTTTCGATTATAAGCACTGCTTGTAGCTAGTGTGCTGACTATTGCAAGTAGAAAATACAGATGATTGATTATGCAAAAATATCAGTATCACCTGCTACAGACCAGTATCTGCCAGGCACTGTCTGATTTTATTATTATTAAAATTTCCTATTCGTTCGATGTTTAATGAGAATAATAATTAAAGTTTTGATAACCAAATAACTTATTAAATAAATTTTAGGTAGGTATTTTTTTTGGCCTTGTAAACATTATCAAAGAGCTGTGTAGAAAATAAATTATGGGTATTCCGTTCCGGAGGATTTTTCGAAAACACATGAAAATGCTCTGACGGTCACATCGTGAGGAAACCGGTATGTCCCTAGGATCAAAAATCCCGTATGCTACTGGTAAATACTCCGCTAAGCGGCTTGCAACCTGTCACGTATTGAATACAAGCTACTTGCAAACTGTGGGCATGTACCAAAAGTCATTTCGGATGTGTCTCTGACTACCCCGAGGTGAACCCTCTAACGAAAGAAGTAGTGGGTCAGTTATTTTACTTCATATTCATCTTTGTTTTTATTTATATATTAAATTTATAATAATTATTTATATATTATTTAAAAATATGTATCTCGTCTCTATAGACGATAGTAGATAGTAGTGATATATGTTACTGCTAGACAGCTAAATCAGCTACTTTGTTGAACGGCGAGCTGGTTTATCTTTTTCACGACATAAATGAATGATTATTTTACAAATAACATAAATATAACCAGCTCATTGAAAATGAAAGCGAGGAAAGTCAATAAAAATTGCTATAAACAACCGGATTGGGCACCAATGGTACAATATCACAGACAATATGAAACATTCCGACGGACAAACTGATTTATGCGTTCAAATTATCGCCGAATATTGCGATATAAAACAAACGATATGTCATATTTTGAACGCAGATTTTGTAGAATAAGTATCAACTTGTACACAAGTATGATCTTATAAGGTATTTGTTTTATATATGTAGGCATTACCCAAAAAATGTGAAACGGAGTGTGAGAAGACCGTCTTTCTATGATGATGGACTAAATGGGTCCATGGCTGGAGGCGGCTCAGTTCACAAGGTTCCACTTGCGTTCACTGCTAGACTTAATATTCAACAGTTATTTGTTATTTGCCATAAATTAAGATGATGACTCTTAAAATATTTTACGGCGCTTTGGATTGAGTCGTCGCGTGCCTAGAGGACTGACTATTATTTAGGCCAGTAAATTAGCATTGCTGTTCAGCGTGGTATGCAGCCAGTGTCTTGGGCACGCTTCTGGCATATTTGAGTAATTTTATAGACCGTTTTTAACGTCTTTAGTAACCCGAATGATCCCTTGTCCATACTTGTAGTTAGTTAACATATTGTTGAAATATAACCAATCACACAAATAACAAAACTGAAATCAGATAAAGTTTGATAATGTTAAATCAATTTCGTATCTTAGAATTAGTAATTTTCTTTTCATATTGTTTTTATATGCGTATTTTTGTTTCCCAATTCAGAGATAGTCTGTTATCAATTTCAATAGGTATAATTTGATTTATCCTACGCAATCGAAGCTATATGATTCGAAATATAGTGACTGTATTTTATTAAAGTAAAAGAACGAGCAGAATTGGAACCGTTCATTCCTCGTTGTGATTATCCTCTCAATCTAAGGACTGCGAAAATGGCGGCCGCACTCAGTCAGTCAGCTCCAGTTGCCACTTAGAGGTTATTTACAGCAATTTTCCGCAGAAAATGCTGAAAATAAACCTCTGAAACATAAGTTAGGTCTTTGCTGAGTTCTTCTTAGTTAAGTAAGCACGAAATGACTTTGTGTAAAGTTTAGCTTCAAACACGTTGAGAATTAAAAATGTGTAATTCACTCTACATTGTAATCACTGAAAACAAATTTTCTGAATTCAATTGTTATATTTAACTAACTGAGCAACCCATGCTTGTAAACGGTTAGTCAGTTCATTATAGAAAAACTAAACATTGTATACATAATATATATAATACGTTTTATTTGATTGAATATTTATACATTTGTAGTTTTAACAATAAACCTGTTTTTTATCGACCATTTTATTATTTTTTTTAAATAGTCTATCGTTTGACCATAATCTTACCCATATCTCACGATGTGCCCATGGATCAAGCACAATGGTCTAGTAGACACCTATTTACACATGCTATAAAAAGATCCTAGCTATACGTTACAGGAACGACTAATGACGGACAATGAGTTCCACGCCATAGCTGTACTTATAACCAGGTAAAGATAGTAAGATTCTGTGTCTCTACGTCTCCTATTTAGTGTTCACCTATCAGCCTAAAAGCTCTATGATCAAATCAAGGCCATCGGGTTGATATATTGCCTAACCATCCCAAAGATGACATCAGTACTCCATACCAGACCAAAATTGAGCCTTATACAGGCTGAAAGATGACCAGGAGTGAAGTACTACCGCACCTTATACATGACGCCTTAAAGGCTGAGGTGATATTGTATGGCTACAGGGATATCCCTGTAGCCATACAGTATCACCTCAGAGATCACCTGGATGATGTCATCCAGGGACATGTAGGATTACCAAGAATTTGACTTTTCTTGGGGTAGAAAAGACATGCTTGCGTTTTTGTGGCATTGAATTTGACATGATTGACATCAACCCAGTTGGTTTAACAAGTATGTTAGATAGTCTTGAGATTCATGTTCTAACGCTGCAGTATTTTTTGTTTTTATTGTACCACGGGGAAAAGCTTGGCATTCATCTCACCTTTATCTCTCCTTTTGAATGACATTAGACATGGCCTAAGCATTAGAGGTGTATCTTTACACGACAGTGCATACCCAATGATAACGGGCGTCAGCAAGTCGTTAATATGTAGCAAAAATAGTGTGGTAGATTGAAGTACACTGGCGTCGTATGAGTGCTATTGTGTTAAATTACACTTTTTTCTTCCACGAATGTTTTGAAGCTTCATTAGACCAATAATAGCCATCTCATGCGTACTTAAACCTGAGGTGCCACTTTAAGAAACCTGATAAATCGTATAATAACAACAAAAATCACACATTTTATACATTTTTATTTTACGATTTTGCAACTACATCATGCTGATTTGCAATTTGGTGGCACTTTGCACTCAGTTATAGGATTAATATTGGAATTGTATTTACGACGTACTGACGGAACACGGTGGTGAAAATCAATTTTAATTGTTTATAAATATATATATAACAAAATCAAATGGCCAAGTGCGGGTCGAAAGCGTACACCAGTTTTTAGCGATTTGTTTTGCTGCATTTGTGTGAGTCCAACTGTCGCTTGACCAGTATTCAGTATTTATTATATTAATAATGGTAAGAACTAAAATTTTACCAAGTGTAAGCTTTGTAAGTGCTACAGTGTTTACTACAGAGCTTAATAAAATACAACCAAATTTTATCATTTATTTGGTGATCTGCTATTATAATAGGTATCATTAATAAATAAAATAGTATCTAAAATCATGGGAAAAATCTTGCTCAGCTTTGTAATAGCCTCTGTCCAGCAGTAAAGAACTACTATTAAGAATCAAAATATTCAGTCCTTTAACTCGTTGGGTGATGAGCGTTTCACTCTCTATGAAAAACATAGCGAGTGTTTTACAGCACCCATCGACTTTAAATATAAAGAGACATACGGACACACAGCGAAGGTTTGGTCAACAGAATCCTTTGGGTACAAATTCCTAAAAATACGATATATTTTTTTCGGTATTGTTACCAAGAAGTAAGAAAGTAAATCTCCTTTCAAGAGCTGACACCTCATATCAATAATTCAGCACATCACCACGTGAAGCTTTCGTAAATATACGCATTTTTCTGTCAATGTCTTCCTCCAAACTATTTATCCTGCGAGAATTGGAGTAATGCCAACCGGATGTTGTTGTTCTGATCGCTGTGTTCCGCCGATCGTTTTTCAAACACCCAGTGTTTCGTACATAATGAGAGGCATTTGTATGGTTGTTACGGGTGATAGCCCGCTTGGGCAAAAAAGGACTACAACAAACATTTATTTGTGTATAGTTTCTAGGACTTTTATAAAGCCTCACCATAGCATTATTTACTGCGAAAAGCTTTTATCCTTACATAAAAAATATCGCGTAGCTGACTGACTGAAATGATCAAACCACAGCTCCTCGAAATATATGATTTTTTTAGGGTTGTGGAGGGGTGCACTACGAAAGGATTTTTGAAATTCCTACAAGTTGATGGGAACGTAGTCCCGAGCGCTTTGCTAGTATTTAACTTAAGAGACCTTACTTATCTGCTGCTTTATTTACTTTACATTACCTGAGTTTTTTTTTAATTTTAAAAAGAGGATATGAGATTCATAAACATACAGAACTATACTTATAAACAAAAGTTTTAGATAACCATCGATTTTGTAGGACAATTGTTTTTCCGAGTTTGTTATCATATTATATTAAAAATTCAATTAAAAAAAATCTGTTAGTCAGACAAATTCGACACCCTACCAAATCGACGTGTTGTACAAATGCGCACTTCATTAGCTACCTCTTTGAGAATTTGCGCAGAGGAAAAACTTGGGCGTCTCGTCGAACCGAACGAGCTCACGAAGATTCAGCCTATTATTAATCACTGAAAAAGACAGGCGGTGGCTTCTGGACTATACGTACATGGTTTATGTTTCAATCAAGTTTTAAACTACCGTTATGTAACCTCATTAAATATAGTGGTTGTGACGTGATTTGTACGTTTAATAAATAAATACATTAAAAAAGTATCGTGAACCCTAGACTTTCAGACATAACCACTAGCAAAAGCCAGCGATCCCGATGTCCGGGTAAGACAAGACTTACATCACTTTCACGTGTAACCGGGTGCAAAACCTGTAGTTACTAAAATTGTAACTGGTCAGAAGTTAATCACGGTTTCTCATAACTGACCAAACTGAGCGTATGTTAGATAATTTACACATAATATCTTTAGTATAAAATAAAGGCCCGTATTCACACTGTAACATGGTTCAACCTCCTCATCGGTGCGCCGCAGAGCCAGTGCCTTCTGGGATGAGCTTTCCCAGCAGGCTACATCTACAGGCTTCATTCTACATGTAATCCTTGCTTTGGAATTTAGACAATTCTGGAGGTGAAGAAAATACCCATCATACTGAAGAAAAGTATGTTAAAGATACCACACATTTACTAGCTAATAGTATAAAATTTATGCCTTGGTGTAGGCGCTGAAGTAGGCATAACCGACTTGCCATGCAAATCCGGTCTATCGAACATTTTGCAGTACGTCTGGCACGCAGCCAGGCCTGTGTCCATGCATGACCAGTATACTACAGGCATCTATCTCTACCGTGCTGTCGGAACTGCTATTTATCGAGATATTGCCACTTCTATAACGCTAGCTAAAAAAAAGTTAATGAGGAGCTGGTTTGGCAAGAACTAGATGATTTAAAAGTTGTGGCTCAAACGCTGCGCAATTAAAACATGAACGATTTGGTTAAAATAGGGTAGAAGTAGTCCAGAATGCCTACCTTAGGATCACAGGTAGTTCACTGCACTGTTTTTTTATTTTTTTATTGAATGACTGATAGGTGCTTTCTTTTGTACAGCCCAAATAGTACCTATTCTATAAACCAGGGCGCTACATAAGCGTTCATGCATGCTATATTGTCCTTGCTAGCGATTGTAGTTGGTAAATACCTGTGGTAGTCACACGGTTAAAAACTTAAATAAGATATTAAGACTGTTTCGGATCAATAGTTTTTTTTGTTTTATCAGACTGAGAAACTTAAGCTTAACTCTAAATTCTGGATTGCTGTGCAATAAGGATTGTTGTTAAGGTGGCATTATAGAATTGTAGCTAGCCAGGCGGACATAAAACAAGCCATTTTATCAACCAAACCAAGCACAAATTTGTACCTCCCAGGAGATAGAACCCAGGGCATCTGGGTCTGATACCTGTAGGCAAACCACTTGACTACAGAGGTTATATTCGATGGTTTTATAGATAATAATAAGATGTTTATTTTTCTTTACTATTTTGGCGTGACGTGACGTTTGGCTGAATGCTTAGGAACCTTGTTTAGGTTTGAGAACATAAACAAGATTACTTGATTTTAATTACATTTAAAGTCAGCACCTTATAAATGTCAAAATAATATAGGAAATCCTTCTAAATACATGTTTTTTTTTGTAATTTAATAACTGTAAACTCAAATGTTCAATTTTCATAGAAAACGAGTTTACAATTCACAATTATCTAAACGTTGCTCCACTTGCCATTGTACTTAACTCGCTGTGGAAGCCATAGCACCACAGCTCTACTTGATATCTGTAGTATGGCTATCATGTAATAGTCAATTGTATTGTGTGTTTGTAAAAAAATATTTTATATGGACAAATTGTTATTGTTACGAGCTGGGATTTAGTAAAAATTTAAGTAACTGATTGTTACTTTAATAAATCCACGTTTATTGAGTAGCAAACGAATATTAACTAATACTCTAGAACTCTGTTAAAAACACTTTCATAATATCACTTGATATATTTAATTAACTTATAAAATATTTTGGTTATTGCATTGCCTACGAGTCGCGTGGCAGCGACATGCAACTCCTAGATCCTTCTATACGTGCGAAACGAATTGCAATAGGTTAATCGATTATTTCGATTATAACAATTACTGTAACATCTCTTATGACTCTTTTGTTTTCGATGCAAACATGTTATTTTTGCCTCATTATCTTGGAGCTATGAGTACATTCGCGATGCTTCCAAGTACGAGTTCAAGTCCCGAGTGGTTCATTTCTATGTGATGTTTTTTTATACTTTGATTTCATTGCAGGCTTGAATTATTATACGATAATTTCAGATGATTCCGTGCTTTGAAGGCAAGTAAAGCCATCATTCCGGGTACAGGGTAAGGCAGTCAGGGGAAATATGATCGCTCGCAGGTTTACGCATAGCTCCAAGTTAGTTAAAATAACCTTGTTCAGAGCCTATTGTACATCTTTGTATACGTGCAGCCTGTTTGTGAAGTATACTAAGGCGGTTTATAGTGCTCTCCGCATCCAATTTAACAACGTGTTCAGGGCAGTATTGAGGTTGCCCCGCTACTATAGCGCCTCGGGTATGTTTGCAGAAGCTCGCACCGACTGCTTTCATAGCACCATGCGCAAACGATGCTCCTCCCTAGTGCTCAGGCTGCGGGCCAACACTACTGTCCTGACCATGATAGCTGGCCAAATTGATTGCCCGTATATTCGCCATTGTTGTGGTAGGCATGCCCCTAGCGGCAAAGGCTATTTTTTATAAGTAATGCCATTTGTTTGAATGTGCGTATTTCATGAGTGTGTAACTTGAAATAAATTGATATTATTTATTGTATATTAGCCATGCCAGACGCATATGGCGGTGGCTCAAAAAAATTAAAAATTACGAAACTAAATATATTTTATCTATTTAAGCAGTAATTTTTCTAAAAATATCGATTGAAAACCACTCAACATAAACTTACGAAAAAACGCAATCTTTCGAAAAAAGTATTCCTGTCGACTACCTAACAGTAGAACAAACTTGAAACACAAAAAAGTGTTTGTTATTAGTTCAAATATTGTCAGTAAAATATCAATCAAGAATCCATTTTATACTGATGCGAGTACAGAATAGGGGTAGTTCTATTTATAGCTATCGACTGCAACCCTTTGATTCGAAGTGTCACTGGAATGCCTATAATTTCTATTGTGCGCCAGCTGAATTGAGCTCGATAAATTATCTACATCCATGCCGTTTTGTTCAAAGGTAGGGTTTATGAAATCTACATTTTTACACGTATGTATTCTGTCTGACTTTTGTAATAACTATTACTGTTGTGTCAAGCTCTGTTACAGATTATTTTTTATCTATGTTTTTGTTTTATATTGCGGGAATGAAACCATTGAATGAAACCACCGTTATAATGAGACTGAACTTTATTCAAATACCCTCATTAGGAATAATGTGAAGGTAGACAATATAAAGTATATTGTATTAACAGACTATGCTTAAAACTATGAAACGTACCTAGGCTAGGTACATACACAACAGTTTTAAAATAGAAAGTTGCTGTGCTCAAAGAACCGATAATCGCAGGGGAGTTAAGCGAAAAGAAGTGTGTTTTTTTTTCTACAATAATTCTTAATTCTTTCATACGCCAGAACGGGCAACAACACGAGATCAGCAAATATACTCATGACTTACTTACAACCTTTCTCTCAATGATGGTGGCAGCTCAAGCTCGCTAATTGTGACGTCAGTTAAGGGAAGTCTGTGTTCAGTAGTGGATGCTGCAATGATGTTGGCTAATTGATTCAGGCGTTATTGTGAGGAATTTTTTTTTTTATATAAACCAGAAAACAAACAAAATATCTGGTAACAAATCCTTTTGGGAAATATAGTCTTGCTGCTAAGCTGACGAGCTTTCTGTTAACGTGTTGCCGCTCCAAGTTCTGCACTGCAAGTGAAGCTTTCAGGCTTGTCAAAAAAATATCTACATAAATATTAATGTAGTAGGAATGTTAACCAAACTTTTCAATTCACCTAAGTGGCTTACGGTGGTGGACGCGATGGTGGCCAGTTGTATATGCCGGCAATGTAAGTACCTAGGTCTTAAACACGTGAGGTCAAGTCGCGGCCTACAAACGGCAGCCGAGGCCGCATGCCCCGCCTGCTCCACCTCCATATGAGTGTGAGCAAGCGCGTGGGCGAAATTTTACAACCAGCGTTTTTTATATAACTAGGAGACGGAACAAGCAAACAGGCCACCTGATTTTAAGTGTATCTCTTGTCCATTACAAAGCCTTACTGCGTAGGTCACATCGACAATGAACATAGCCTAACCGGCACTGCATTCCACCCGTCAACTTCAGGCATAAAGGTGTTGGGCTTCGCGTGCCCGTAGTTTCATCGGCAACAATACTCTTGAAACCAGAACACAGCAATGCTGCTAGATTGCAGAAGTAGGTATGGTATGGTAGTACTTCCCCGGACAGGCCCTTCCAAGTAAAAATTTATGTGGCGGTAAACGGTAAAAGGCCGCCGCTGCGATCGTGGTGGCTTGTTGTTGCAGCGGCAGGTGACACTGCCCGCGGCAAGCTGCCACCGCAGGCTACGCCAGTCTACGTCACGCTTTCAACATTAAAATCAACTGTCATAATCCGGCTTCGTTTAAAAGTTATTGTAAAACCTAGTTAATCCTACCATGAAAACTTATGTGAAGCATCCCATTTCATTGATATAATGGCGCGTTGTAACGCTTGGTGGAAGTTTTTATTTAAACTACTTTTTTTCGGTTGAGTTTTTCCATCCAAAGTAGTTATGCCACCAGTACTACTACACGGCTTAGTGGTTTACCCATCGGTATCAGACCCAGGTTTTCATACCTAGGGGGGTACAAATTTGTGCTTGGTTTGGTAGGTGGTCCGCTTGGTTAGCTGTCTTTATCTTCCATCATGCCACTAATAATGGTTATGTTCCGGCATTTAGAGGTAAGATAGCCAGTTCCTCAGTAAGTTGGGGATTCCAGGTGAAGTGTGCCACCACCTTCAGCCTTATCTTAACTTGTAACCAGGTGAGATGAAGGCCAAGGGGCGTATCCCCATCGCATAATAACACAAAAAAACATTCAGGCCAGCTGATGGCGATAACGATTAACTAAGTTATCTATAAAATATAATTCATATAGATTATCCGAACGTCATTTTTTTAGTTTATAATTTTGTTCAGTTCAATTTAATTACGTGATAATGGTAAACGGCCCGACGGTATGATTCTTGTCCCTTGGGAAATTAGTAGGCGTTTGGTGGTGTGGGACGCTACCTGCGTCGACACTCTAGCGCCATCTCAACTCTGCCTGGGACATCAATTAGGGCTGGTGCGGCGGCTGATTCGGCCGAGGATCACAAAAGGCGCAAATATAGTGGTCTCGACAGAGCTTACCTATTTGAGCCTTTTGGGGTCGAGACCTTGGGTCCGTGGGGAGCCGGTGCACCCTGGGTTTTCAAAAATCTTACAGGGCTTTTGATTGAGGCGACACGTGACTCAAGGGCTGGCTCTTATTTAGGCCAGCGAATAAGCATAGCTATTCAACGTGGCAATGCCAGTGTCTTGGGCACGCTTCTTTCTGGTACTGGTCTAGAATAGTTGTGTTACCAATAGGCCGTTTGTAACGGTCCTTAGGTAATCTGACTGATTCCTGTGTACATTTTATCGAATAATTAGTATTATTCAGTAATAAATAAAATGTAATTTTGATAGAAACCAAAATGAAACAGATTTTGGTAATAGGCTAGCTGAAAGTGAACCACCAGAACATATGGACAGTTCACAGAGTTTCATCGGTATCCGGGATCTTTGATTTGAATTACATTGTTTTCTGTCGAAATTTTATGGTTGGATTATAATAGATTAAAAACAATTTTGCTATTCGCTTTCCTTCATACACTTTTACAATGCCACACATTTTGACTGTTAAACAATTTTCATCATCTCTGCTGTCACACAAAAACACGTCGGTCCTGACGGTTGAAATACATACAAGCATAACAATTTAAATTTGTAAATAAAAATATCATATTACTACAATTAATTATACTCAGAAATAATTAACAATTATACTAAGGAATCCTGGGTGCGCGTTTCCAACATGCTTTAGGATTTTATGTAGATTCTTTTTTATCCTTGCACTTGAAAGTCGTTGCACAAGCTGCATTCAAAAATGTAATTAAAAACTCTTTATTACAATTAAACTAACTATGCACAAAAGAATCAGTCAGATTACCTAAGGACCGTCACAAACGGCCTATAGGTAATTTACAACATACAACAAACAGGTTAATTACAACATATTGATTTGCCCGCCAGTTTTAGTGGGCACGTTTTTGTCACCACAGATACTAATATCCCCGTCACGATAGAGTAGGTATTCGTTAGTGGATGTACGCTAATTTTATTTTCTAATTATCTTTTTTCTATCAGTAAATAGCAATCAGAACTGCTCCACAACTAACGAAATTTCGTTTATACGGTAAAACATAAGAGCATAGATTTTTTACAAGTAACTTGCTAACCATTTTCTAATAAGTACTCGTGGCAACAACATTTTATATCAACCGGTATCTTATCAATTATTGACGGGGTCGATATTGATTATTGATTCCGGTCATTTGCTTTTGTTCCCTTGCCAGTTGTAAGGTAAGTGAGTTAGCAAGTGCTAAGCTTGGTGTAAATTATACTTTGATCATAAACATTACAAGACTTTATTTCAGGACATTATTACAGGACATATTTACAGGATATTATTACATGACATAATTACAGGACACTATTACAAGACATTACTACAGGACATTAAATAAAACAATGTAATCGATTGATATGATGATGACGATTAAAAGTAAATTATGTAACAAATGAATATAGAAATAATAATCTTTAGGTATACATATTTATTCACTTATGTTTATTTCGTTAAAGATGATAAAACTGATGACTATGATGTGACAATTTTCATCATAAAATATCACGTAACATAAATAGATTTTAAATTTTGTGGATGATTTTTTTTTATCCTTGTGTTTTCCACAGCTTGGTAGAGGACTCCAAAGAAGAACAATACTCCAAATTCCAAAAAACGAAAAACTACTGAGTACATCGCAAGCTTTATGGCTAATATTGATTCTAGGTTATCAAGAGAAATCAGGCAAAAATCATGTTTGCTATTTTACTATGGCCTACACAATGCTGCCAATAAGTGCAAACAATTTCTCGAATAAACTGATCTTACAAACAAGGAAAAAAAACAATCAAACAACCATTTTTTTTCGTAATTACTGTCTATTATATAATATATATAAATATTATTAATACTATTTTTTGTAAAATATGAAAAATTTACAATTTGTTGATAATAAAAGATTACAACCAAGATTATTAGATCGATGTTCCGATCCGCACGTCAGAGCGAGTCATTGGCTGAACTTCAAATTTAGAACATCAAAAGATTAAAAAAAACTATCGGTACATTCGCTCTACTTCATATAATTTCCTGTGTTATATGTGTGAGTGCATCAATGCGTTTGTCTATGAAAATAAATTGTTTATACGAACAAGAAAATATACCAAACGGTCAGTCAGTTGTCAGTGGGGAAGAGGGGCGCGTGTCGTGGCGTCAGTTAATAAAATAAAATTGTTTTCCCTCCGTTTCCCAGTATTTTGTAGTTTTGCCGGCTTTTCGGTGCAACACGTGGTCTTGTAAAAGTTTGCAAACAATTCGGCTGATTAGCGGAGTTTGCTTCCGCAGTTTGCCGACTTAATTGCGGGGAGTGGTTTCAGTGAGTGTGTGAGTGATAGTTTGTTTCGTTTTTAGTGTTTGTGACTAGTGTTAGATTATTTGAAATTTATATCGGTAAGTTTTATTTTTTCATTGGTTCAAGTAAGATATTTTTTAGTTTTTTTTTTACTGCAACTACTTATACTTTTCTACGATTTGTTCCATCCTATAAGGAAATGTAAAAGTCCCAACTTATTGGAACTAACTTTTTGTCATTTTCAATTTCAATTCATCTGTTTTTACAAAGAAAAGTTTTTAAAAACCTTTACACGGCATTAATAAGTTGCTAGACATTTTTTATTTTCATTGATTATATTATACATATATTTATACAAATTTTTATTTCATAGATGACAAGAAATAAAATAAACATTAGCATTAGAAGCTTACAACAACCATTTTCATATTTTATTCAAAATAGCGAAGAGCCATAATGTCACACAACTTATAATTATAAATATAAATAAATAAATTAATATTATAGGACATTAATTTTATAACAATAAGATTAGTCTTTACACATTTCCCCACTTCATTTTATATTATTAGCCACCAAATGACTTTATTGCTTACAGCAATAACTATTCGACGATAAAAAATGTCGGTCAGTTTCTTCTATAAAATAAATATAAATAATAGCTTCATTATAAATAAGAGACACATACTCTTATTCATTTAAATATATTAAAGACGCGTAACAAGCCTTAACATTATTAATATAATGCTTAAAAATATTACACTTGATTCAAAACACTTCCAATATGGTTATTATTAAATATAATATTTTTATGATTGCTACGATTAAATCTTTTTTACTCATTCTGAAAACTACATTTTGCCGTGCTTTGGACATGTTTTCCAAACGAAAATTTTGTTTTACTGTGTTTCAAATTCTAAAATAAATTTAAATATAGGTACGGTTTATTTAACACTGGTCAAAAAGATGCTAAAACATTTTTAAGCACCAGTTTTACTCACGTTTACGATTATTTTGATGTATACGTGAGCCCGTATTTTAAAATGTACAGTTGGCGCAAGTTTTTAAAGAAACGTATAGTTTTTAATGGCACAACGCATCAATTTATTTTGCAAAAATAGCTCTAATTTCCATCAAGAGACAATCCTTCCGCTCAATGCGGCACGCATTTGACCCGTGTGGTTCAGAAGCTATCGCGCGGGTCAACGCATCTCACAGAGCTATCTTTATCAGCACTCTTCGATCGAGGGTCGGTTATATAACTTGCTATTATGTAGGTTAAGATGTGACGCAAAATGTTTATATTTTTCAAGGCTGAATGAGATTGCTAGAGGCCATCTAAAAAAATCTTTGTTTTGTACCCAATTAATATAAGCCCATACCGAAATACAATAATCATAGCATTATGTTCGGTGGATGACAAATTTATTTCTTCTTTTCTTACAAGACAAGACAACTATGAACATAAACCAGCTGTAATAAACGAAGAGAAATCTGTAAATATAAACTTTTTTTTTATTGTGCGACGGGGAAACATTTGCCCTTATCTCACTTGGTAAGATAACCATTTCCTCAGTTTGTTGAGGATTCCGCGTGAAGTGCGCCTTCACCTTCTGAGGAAATGGCTATCTTACATTTATATCACGGAACACACTACTTGTGAGATAAGGCCGAAGGTGGAGGCGCACTTCACGCGGAATCTTCAACAAACTGAGGAACTGGCTATCTTACATTTGTATCACGGAACACACTACTTACTTGCACCGTCTCCAAATTATATAAAAAAAATGTTTACAACTAGCGAATATATTGCGGAAAATTAAATCGAATGAAAAGTATCAGTAAGTATTAAGTATGTACCAGCGTTGATGTAGCCACCTGCTTCAACTCAATCTGTAGATTTTATTGTCCTGTTTGCCAAATTCCGTGCATTGCTTTACATGAAAGTGACACCCAATCGCACAATGCAGTTTGTAAAACATCCCACTTTAATAAATGAATCAAATAAAAGGAACGAGAAATTTTGCAATAAGTATCATCATGTCACTGAGATAGGCTTTCTCAGATTATATTTTTTTTTTTATTTACCATTTACACCAAAAAATACATATAAATTAAAATGAAAATAGCACTAAAAAACCACTAAGTGTCAACCTTGTGCTATTGATAGTCACATAGGTACTAATAATTGGTACAATATTTTAAGAGACAAAGTTACGTATAAGTTGACTTCGGTTGTAATATCTGCTTTGAATGGTCCATCTATAAACAATCGATACAATTCGATACAATTTTTTAACTGCGTATATATTTTTTTATGATAGTAAAAAAAACGCGGTTAAAAAATATCTGCATAATATTGAAAAAAAGATCAACAAAGGTAGTTTTCAAGAAAGTGTTGTCAATAATTATTAAATGATTCTCAACGGAAGCAACGGAAAAAAACTTTGAAGCTTCAGGCTGTAGATCTATTTACTCAAATATTAATACAGCAAGTATCTTAGGCACACTTCCGTCTGGTACTAGTCTGGAACAGTTGAGTTAAATACCCAATATAATTGTAACAATCCTAAGGCTACCCCCGACTGCTTCCTTTGTATTAAGTTAGATTAATTTTACATGATAAATAAATAAGATGAAAAAAAGCAGAACTGTATTTGTCAAAATCAGTCTGTATACGTTAAGTAAGTTCCATTAATGTATACCAGATAAACGTGTAATTTAAGTTCATTATAATGTTTGATTTTAATTCAAAAAGCGGGTATTTATCGCGTAATTTACCTATATTTATCCCGACGTTTCGGCGGAGTTGCACCAGCCGTGGTCGCGGGCAGACTCCGTTTTTTGAATTAAAATAATGTGTTCTAATCGCGAAAGTTTAAAAAATACTATATCTATTTATTATGTATACTATATTGTATTATGTCCGGTATTTTATTTAATTTTGATTATATTGTACACTATTCCCTTTTAATTAATCTCCTAGCAAATATAGGTAGAGAGATAAACACTACCTAGGTTTGTTGTTTTTTTTTATTTCATGATGGCCAAGCGTTTGACCACCAGCTCACTTGAAAAACATGTAAAGATGTGGCCTAAGATGGAGCACGCTATCTTAAGAGATAAGCTCGCCTTTGCCATACTTTTTTTAAATTCAATGTGTGTATGCTTTTAAAGTTGTGTGTGCAATAGTGGATAAATAAAAATTAAATAAAAATAATACACTCTCATGATACCAGAAACGCAGTCCGCTAAATAAAACTTAAATTTTATTGTATGTAGCTTTTAAACAGTAAACTCTTGATGTTCTATTAATGCTTTCTCGTGATAGCAGTGCAGATGTGCGAAAATAAAATGTGAGCACGTCGGTGTGACCTCGAGTTTGTAATTATTTTGGTCTTGCAATGTGAAACTCACAAGATGCACAGAGATAGACTGTCACCAACCGGCCCATGTGTCGGGATGAAGCTTTAAAACGCGTGTATTTATTTAATTTTCAAATTCAAGAAGACTTTTGAATGCGACCTGTAAGGTGTAATATAGCTTTATTGCATGGCAATTTTTTTTTTAATTATCTCTTGCAGTTATTGTTATAATTTCTGGTCGTGTTATGAGCGTGGTTGGACATGTGAGCAGAGGAAGGCCGAAGAAGAGAGAGATGGATTGTGTAAATAGGATATTGGTTCATATCCATGAAAGGCGTGGATGCAGAGTTCACGGCTGATTAAGTGGAAGAAGAGAGCATATTGTGTAGCTATTTTGGGATAAGGGAAGTAGAATGGTGAGTTGCACCATAATATTTAAAGTTACTGAATAAAAAGCAAGAAGTATTTAATTTTTTAGATAAATAACAAATCTTCAAAATAAAAATAAAAAAAAAGTAGTGTAGGTGTAGGTAACTGTAAAATGAAGCTATTACTTTTATGTTTGAGTCTGGTAAATTTTGTAATTATTTTTGTATTCAAACCTGATTGACATATCACACTAAGACTTGATTACCAAATTACTAACATATCTGCAAGATACAAAATTAATTTGAAATGTACACATATAATATCAGGCGATTGTACTTCGCTGCAGTATACAAAATATCACAAACTCACAAATAATTTACGAACGAATGCATAATACAAAGTTGAAGATGTATAATATTTTTACGTAGAACTCGGTTTAACATAATCGACACCTTTGTTTAATATTTGCATTATTGGAGTTTGTTGGTGACAGAATTATGCAAAAGTGCACATATTTTTTTATTTTCACAATTCTGACGCTGTTTGTGATGTATATTATGTTCCCACAGAACTTATTCATCTGACGCTTTTTGGGGTTTCGTACCCAAAGAGTGACAATGGGACCCTATGACTCCGCTCCACTTTCCGTCTATCCGTCAGCGGGCTGTATCTTTAAATACGTAATAGATACCATTTCTCAGAGTGTGTTATATTTGCCTTTGCCACTATATATATACACCTATTGCCACTTTATCAACAAAATAATAAATTTTGAAAAAAAAAATCAAATTTTAAAGGGGGCATGCAAAAACTTGATGTTTTGACCTTGAAATCTGGGTGGAAACCCAGAGAGCAAGAGAGCAGAGGAGCAAGTCGGCATGGCTAGTTTATGTCTTTCTCAAAAACTCAAAAGAATCTGAACGTATTTTAGATTATAAAATGAAAGAGCATTGATTATTTTGAAACTAAAATAACGTATGCATATAAAATCAACAATCACTTGTGATTGTTGGCGAATCTCTGATTGGATACTTGACCCACAAGAGAACAATACAATTCTCGTGTAGGTACCCGAAATTGTAGTGTATTTTGGATGGGCTCCAAAACAATTAGCAAAGTCGGAATGCAGCAGAAAATAGGAGGAAACTCAGTAATGCAGTTACACAGTGAAATGTTTAGTACTTGATTCAAATATTTAATTGGCGGGGAATAATGAGAACTTAGTGCCTCGCAAATGGCATTGCTCAACTGATATAATCCAACAACCAGTTGTCTCAAATAAACTGACTGCTAGCGTTTATAAATAGCTAGTGAAACATCCGGGACTACGTTCCCGTCATCACTAGGGAATTCCCAACAATCCTTTTTATATTGCACCTCTGTACCTCGAAAGGAAACTCCTCTAAATATGTTTTTTTTTGCATGAAACCGCGATAAAAAATAGCCTGAGTTACTACAATACAATACCATATACCAACGTTATTTATACAATTAAACGAATAATTTACACAGGAGTCGGAAGTTTCTATAGAGTTCCTCAGGCTGTTGAGGATTCCGAGCGAAGTAAACTACAGGTATTTTGAGGTAAGATAGCCAGTTCCTCAGTTTATTGAGGATTTCATGTGAAGTGCGCCTCCATCTTCAGCCTATCTTAACTTAAAACCAGATCAAACGAAGGCCAAGCGGTTTCCTGTCGTGAAATAAAAAAAAAACTCGTACTTTTTTATTTACTAAGTAACTTCTTGACCTCGAGATTCTTATTCGTATTCTGAGTGAATGATGAGGTGACCAAGGCCAGCACTGACTTCTCGGTGTGGGGTGTATTGTGCTTCGAGGGGGCACAATGGGGGACCATTGTGCCCCCTCGAAGCTCGCCTAGGCATTTGTTACCTGAGTTACATGAGGAGTTCTACAATGGAGTGAGTTTTCCTAGAAGTTGTAATTTTTTTTAACAGGCCTCACAGCTCAGTTGGTATTAGCTCTGCCTTCTGCGCTGCAGGTTGTGGTTTCGATTCCCACCTAGGACAAACATTTGTGTAATTAATACGGATGTTTGTTCTGTGTTTGGGTGTTGTATTGTATGATAAGTATGTATTTACAAAAAACTATTTAAGTATTCTATCCATAATCTAACTCCCATATTACAAGCTTTGCTTAGTTAGGGCCTAGATGGCGCTATGTAAAATTAATGTAAAAAAATATATATTAAAGACAGGGGCACTCCCGCGCACCGACAGAATACTGTGAACTGCAATGGACATGTCCTACTACCAGCAATAGGATCAATCTGCAGTAACTGACTGATGTCTATAGGTAGCTCAACTGTTCCAGACTACTACCTCACGGAAGCATGCCTTTCTCCCTTTGTGCTAATGCGGTTTCAAACAGGCGGTAAATTTGACGCTTGAAAACTTGAACTTCTTTGATAAGGCGTGCAACTAAGAAATCTAAAAGAATCATTTTTTTTTACTTTGACTCTGACGTGCCTAACACACTGGATGAATTGCCAAACTACGCTACTAATTGAGTTTTTTTGATTAAATAACATTCTGTTTTTGATATAGGTACTTAAAAGAAAATAGAGGCACCTAATAGATAATTATAATAGATAAGTCGTACTGCGAAATAAAACGAAGCCATGTTTGCCAAGCAATTACAACAATTGTGGTTTCACCAGTAACATACTGTACGTTAGGGTGTCCCGAAATATTTTTTTTTCTATTTTCCCTACGCAAGACTCCTCAAAAGTTGCGGTGTTATGTATAGATCACTGTAAAAATATTTAAAAAAATATAAAAATATATCTCGAGGGCTCTACCATCCTTTTTATATATCAAAAAATCACCTAAATAACCTTCTGGACAATGTCTTATATTTTATATTATTAATATTATTCCCATTTTATTTTTTAATTATTTGATAGTAGAACCCTAAGTTACGATTTACAAACAACGACAGGTTGATTTCTGTTAAGAATTGTTTTAGATTGAACTTGTGAAATTCATGTTTTGACATGTTTTTCTCAAATTCTCTACTTCTACGGTGAGGCAGTTTGTCTCATTTCTATTACGGTTTTACTGCTGTAAGGTGTCGGCTGCGGTTGCTTCGGTAGTCTTAGCTGACGTAGGATTGGTGTCTTCGGAAGATCTTAGTCTTGTTATTGATAAAAATAAAATTCATAGAGCTGTTTCAAAAGTAAGGACCAAGGCCAGCAAAGATATTGATACAATGTACACAGTACCACCGCAGAGAAGTCTTGGAAGAGCACATTTCAATTCTTACAGAGCCAGGATCGATTTATTTGGGACACACAACGCCAAGTCGTGGCACTGCCACTTATCTTTGTTAGAAAATCAAGGGTTGAACTTGAAAGAGTTGATCTGTGTGGGGTGCGATGGTACTGCTACAAATACTGGTTGGAAGGGAGGTGTCATTCAATACCTGGAAAATTGTTACATGCTTCACGCGAATGAATTAGCGCTACGCTATTTGTTTGAGTCTCTCGATGGTAGCACGTCTGGACCAAAGGAATACTCTGGACCTATTGGAAAACAGCTAGCTATTTGTGAAGGTAAACCTTTGACGTCCTTTAGTTCAGTGGCTGGCAATTTGCTTGAATTACCTGATAATATAGTGAAGGAACTAAGCACGGATCAAAAGTATCTCTACGAAATGTGTCATGCTGTGATGACTGGTTCCTGTTCCCCCGAACTAGCGAGCCGCCAGCCTGGAAAAATGGCGCATTCGAGATGGCTCTCTACTGCCAATCGTATACTCAGACTTTACGTAAGTACTGTTTCACCGTCAAATAATTTGCAGCTGCTTGTGAACTACGTGGTAAAAGTTTACGCTTCTGTTTGGTTCCTCATCAAGCAAAACTCATCATTTAAAGATGGAGCCAAGCATATATTTCAAATGATTATGTATTCTCGATTTTTACCCGATAGTCAGAGATCTATTGTTGATTCAGTGATCGAAAGAAACGCTTTTTTTGCGCACCCAGAAAACTTGCTAATTACCATGTTATTTGACGATAGAGACCATATTCGAGAGCTTGCGTCTCGTAAAATATTAAAGACCAGAGAATCAGAAAAGAGCAACTCTCGAAGGGTATTCCAAAGATTAACTTTTCTGCACAAGATTACATTGATATAATATATTGGCAAGAGTGTGAGATATCACATCCACCAGTTCTGCGACACGTCTCCAACGACGAACTAAAAATTAAGACTAAACAAAATAACCTCAATCTTGCTGATTTTCCGTGTCACACACAGTCAGTGGAAAGATGTGTGAAACTAGTGACGGAGGCTTCTCAAAGCGTCACAGACGCAACATCTCGGGATGGCTTCATTAGAAACAAATTAAAATCCCGCGCGGAAAGGCCTAATTTTGGGCACAAAAACCAGTTCCGTTTTTAAAGAACCTATTGATTTTTTTGTCTCATAACTATTGCCAACCTTTGTTTTACTTAATATTTGTAGCTTTAAATTAATAAAAACCATTTAAAAGTTATTTTTGTATTATTTATAGTTTATGTTAGGAACCTCTAATATTGGTCATTTTGAAAATTTTCAAGGACCGGTAGAGGCCTCAAGATGATTGATAACTAATTAAATTTTGTGATAATCGTAATCTTTGTGTCAATACGCAAATTTTGACACCTCTTGCGTAGCCGTATCTCAAAAAAAAAAATTTTCCATACAAGGACGGGACACCCTACTGTACGTTGTACGACATGAACACGTACTAGATATATTATATAGTATTTGCTGATGTCATGTATATGGTTTATGGTTTCCACACATAAATCCATCGATATATTTGAACCAAACATCTCAATTTGTTGAGGATACCGGGTGAAGTGCGCTACCACCTTCGGCCTTTCCTCAACTTGTTACCAGACGAGATGAAGGAAAAGCGCTTCCCCGTCGTACAATAAAAAAAACACATTGAAAATAAAATAATTACAATAAATAAATATTACAGGACGTTAACTTCACACAGCGCCATCTAGCCCCAAACTAAGCATAGCTTGTAATATGGGAATGAGATTACTCATAGAATACTTGAATACTTTTGTAAATACATACGTACTATATGATACCACACCCAAACACAGAAGAAACATTTACATTCATCACACAAATATTTGTCCTGGGTGGGAATCGAACCCACAACCTACAGCGCAGAAGGCAGAGTTACTACCAACTGAGCTATGAGGCCTGTTATTTTATTTATAATAATTATGATTATGATATTAATTAACATATAATTATGTTTTTCAACCAAACCAAGCATTTACAACTTTTAACTTGTTTTTGTGTTGTATTTTTTTATTTAAAATTAACTGAAATATATATGTATGTAACTGAATAATTCACGTATGTATTTTGTCTAGCCAAATTTCGCTCGCATCACTAATCATGCAATGAACTAAGCCCTACACTGCACTGTACCAAGCTACAATCTGGAACTATACTATGCCGTGATTATTGTTACGCAGATTTGATTGTAATCTGCTTTGTAAACTAAATAAATTAATAATAATAAAGTAATAAAATAAATGTTTATTTTCTCAAACAAAGGTATATATAGATATATATATCATTATAAAATAAAATTGTTAGAAAATCTAATTGTAATTGTAGGTAATTGTTGTAAGAGACTGGTGCCTGAGATAGGTTTAAGAAAATCTGTATTACAGGTCACCAGGTCCCCTCACTCCACAGACTCCAAGCATCACAAACAGTGCTAAAGACAAAATAATTGATAAAAATAGAAACAATAACTCTTAATGAGCATAAAAGTAGAAATTAAAATAAAATATAAAGAAAGTAGGTAAATAATATATGAGAACACTAAACATAAATTAAAACTAAAATTTAAGATTAAAGTTATGCAAGAACCAGACTAATTTATTTGAGTGTTATTTTGATTGTGATGTAGGTATGATGAATGACAGTTTTTGTGAGAGGGTGTGTGTGGATCAGGTTAATTCGGTATGTACAGGTAGCTGTAAGTCATCGTCTGGGGGCTGTTATAAATAACTTAGATAATAGGAGCCATAAGGTTCTCAGTTGCAAATTGCAAGGGGGATACATAAAGACACAAGCTTGGGGAGTTTTTTTTTTATTGTACGACGGGGAAGCGCTTGGCCTTCATCTCACCTGGTAACGAGTTAAGATAAGGTCAAAGGTGGAGGCGCACTTCACCCGGAATCCTCAACAAACTGAGGAACTGGCCTCTGAATGCTGGAACACAACATTTTTTTAGAATTGTTATTATGGCGACAGAATTAGGTAACTAGCCAGGCGGACTTCAACAAAGTCCTACCACCAACCAAACCAAGCACAATATTGCTCCCACCTGGGAATGGAACTCGGGACCTCTGGATCTGAAATCGGTGGTTTCAACCTAAATCACATCAGAGGCGGTTAAATGAGAGTGAATAGGTTCCTTTTAGATAAGCGTGCTCCATATGAGGCCACATATTTTCTTGTTTTTCAAGTGTAAGCTGGTGGCCAAACGCTTGGCTATCACCTATAAAAAATAAAAATAAATACTGTCTAAGTAATCCAATATCCCAGTAGTTACATACATGTTGTTATATACGAGGCTCAGGCCGGATTAACAACCCTTGGGGAATGGATCATTTTATAATCTGAAATGTATTATATTTTATTAGAAAGTTTTTTTTTGGTGTAAATAATTTTATGGAATGAATGAAATAAATAAATTAAAAAGAAGGTGTAATTTACCTTCTATGGAAGTCTACAAAATCTCTTGCTAGTAGTAAGGGTTGAATTAAAACTCTCCTGCCAAAGTTCGGTGACAAGCGATATACTGCATTCCATCGGTACGCGGGAAAGTGAGTGCTCCATCGTAGTCCTTTTTTTTATTTTATTGTTCGACGGGGAAGCACTTGGCCTTCATCTCCCCTGGTTACAAGTTGAGATAAGGCCTAAAGTGGAGGCGCACTTCACCGGGAATCCACAACATACTGAGAAACTGGCTATCTTACCTCTATATGCCGGAACACATTTTTTTTTAAGAATTGTAATTATGGCGACAGAATTAGGTAAGATCCGAGAGTCCGCCTGAGCTACCAAGCCAGGCGGACTTAAACAAAATCCTACCACCAACCAAACCAAGCATAATATTGCTCCCCTGGGGATCGAACCCGGGACATCTGGATCTGAAATCGGTGGGTTGAACCACTAGACCACAGAGGCGGTTAGAGGCCTTCCTTACTCTGCCTAGAACTACACAAACCTATATAGGTCAAGAGCTAGCCCTAAAGTATGTAGTGATATTAATGTCAAACCGTGCAGTACATACCTACTTTTATTTAATTCAAGCCTGCCTACTCGATCGATCGACCACGGAAGACCTACACTTTGGTTTGCCCTTACGTAGTGCTGAGTGGTATAAATTTTGTCAATTTTTTTTTTATTTACCAATGTATTTTGACAAAATAATTATTTTCTTCCTTTCTTAATCTTTAGGTGTGAAATAATGTGCCGCTGTATTTTTTTACTACTGCTTCCAGCATTATTTTTTCTTACAATTTGAACGAATACCTATTTTAGGTTTGATATTAACATCGTTGACCCGATCCAAATCACCCTCGGTCAGTGTGTGTTGTATTCCGGTATCCAAGAAACGCTCGACTCATCAACAATTGACCGCGTATCGATTGAGGCCTGCCGTATGGTAATGACGACTTTCTAGACAAGAAATATAACGTTTTATCAGAGGTTCACAGCTATTTCAGGACGTTTCAACGTTTAATTTAAGAATAATTATAATAGAATATAGAGCGCCTCCGTGCGTTGTTTGAAGAAAGTAAAATCAATTGAATGTGATAAATTGTGTAGTGTCCTGAGAATCAGTAACTCCAGCCCACCGTGAAAGTAGACTGAGGGAGCAGAAGAGCAGCAGCTCCTTGGTTTTTTTATTGTACCACGAAGATGCGCCTGGACTTTATCTCACCTGTGTATAGCTATGATAAGGCCAAAGGTGGAAGCGCACTTCACCCGGAATTCTCAACATACTGAGGAACTGGCTATCTTACCTCTAAATGTGGTAGGAACACAACAATTCATAAGGCGGATTTAAACTAGGTCCTACCACAAAACAAACCAATTTGTGCAAATTTGCAGCACTATATGTTTTGGTAATACCACCACACTGGCATGGTGTTCGCAGTAAAGGTTTTAGATAACCGTCTGTGATCTTGTGGTTTGCCCACCGGTGTTAGTTCCAGAGGTTCCGGGTTCGATCCCCAGTGGGAGCAATATTGTGCTTGTTTTGGTTTGTGGTAGGATATTGCTTGAGTCCGCCTGGCTAGCTACCACCATCTTACCTAATTCTGTCGACATAATAACAATTATAAAAAAAAAAATGTGTTCCGGCATTTAGAGGTAATAAGATAGCCAGTTCCTCAGTTTGTTGAGTATTCCAGGTGTGCGTCTCCACCTTCGGCCTTATCTCAACTTGTAACCAGGTGAGATGAAGGTCAAGCGCTTCCCGGTCATACACTAAAAAAAAAAAATATATGTTTTTTGTATTCGCACTGTTTTTTAATACTAAAATTACCCAAAACCAAATAACACGTACCGAAAACTGAAGATCAACCTTAAATACAAACAACAGACACAGACTCGCAAACGTAGTTACACCAAGTCAACAGTTAAATAAGTAAGGATCTGTTACCACGATTTCCATTTGGTGAACAACCATTTCAATAATTCAACGGCTGTTACTCGTACATACCTACTTCACCAGTAACGTTGAATTCAGAATGTTGTTTTAAAAATACAAAGGCTTTTAGGTTAGGGGCTCGCTACCGTGACAAATCAGCATTACACCTTTGGTATGAATTTCAGACGCACTGCTAATTATTATGCAAACCTGCTGGCCTATTACCTATCTCTGTTTCATTTAATAACATTTCATAACCACCTCTACGGTCTAGGGGTTCGCCGACTTATATCAGATCCAGATGTACCGGGTTCGATCTCTAGGGGGGTACAATATTGTGCTTGGTTTGGTTGGTAGTTAGTTTAAAACCGCCTGGCTACCACTTTCCTGCCAGAGTCTGTCGCTTCCGGCATTTAGAGGTAAGATGGCCAGATCCTCAGATCAGCGCTCAAGCTGAGTATCAATATGACAAAAAATTCGAAATCTGCGTCAGGACCCTCGTGGCTCAGTTGGTAAGATGCGGGTTCGATTGAAATATGATTAAAAATTTGATCCTCGGATTGTTGAGGATTTCAGGTGAAGTGCACCTCCTCCTTCAGCCTTATCATAAGTTGTAACTAGGTGAGATGAAGGCCAAGCGCTTCCCCGTCGTACAATAAAAAAAAATGCCTTTCAATCGGTTTCAACAAAATGGCGCCTTTTCTTGACTACTTATGAAACCAAAAAGTTGTTCTGATGAAATGCCGCCATTTTTTTTTTGTTTTGATATTCCATTTATTAGAACCTTTTAAAAGTCTTGGATTTGGAATGTACATATATCCGGTATAACCTCAATGTCTTCAAGAAGACAGTTGCTTCAATAGGCGGTGTCTGTGCAAGTTTCAAGGTCAATAAAAAACCATTAGAAGGATAAAATTAATATTCCAAGGTATAAAAATTTGCTAGAAAATTCCATGGCATCTCCAACAAAAATTCAGTGGCCGCAAAAAAATATTTGACGGCATTTATAGTGTATATATAACCCTCCAACTCAGCCCACGTATGTCGTAAAAGCTGATTTATGAATCTCACCAGTACAAGGGCAGTAGCCGCCTTCTGTGTAGTATTTAACAGTTTTACTGTGATCACCAATTCACCTGTCAAACGTGATAATTTTGACACAATCAAAGTCAAAATGTTATTTTTCAAAGTTTGTTTTTGTTTATTTTCAAAAGTCAAATCTACCACTTACACCATTACACGTTAGGTGTCAAGGGTGCAAAACCCTTCAGTTTTGGACGAGGTCTTGTCATAGACTGTTGATGATGATGATGACGTTTACCTTTTTTTTGATTACCTTTAATATATAGGTTTGCTGGTAAACCTATATATTAAATTTGGTTTTCACGGACTTTCGTGCGCAAGGTCTGCCGGCAGGATTTCGCGCCACGCTAGTCTTAATGACATTATCCGTCGAGCGTTTACCAGTGTCAATGTGCCAGCCGTTCTTGAACCGAATGGTCTGTTACGTGATGATGGTAAGCGGCCCGACGGTATGACTCTTGTCCCTTGGGAAATGGGTAGGCCTTTGGTGTGGGACGCTACCTGCGTCGACACCCTGGCGCCATCTCATCTGCCTGGGACATCAGTTAGGGCTGGTGCGGCGGCTGATTCGGCCGAGGATCACAAAAGGCGCAAATATAGTGGTCTCGACAGAGCTTACCTATTTGAGCCTTTTGGGGTGGAGACCTTGGGTCCGTGGGGAGCCGGTGCCCTCCGGGTTTTCAAAAATATTGCGGGGCTTTTGATTGAGGCGACACGTGACCCAAGGGCTGGCTCTTATTTAGGCCAGCGAATTAGCATAGCTATTCAGCGTGGCAATGCAGCCAGTGTCTTGGGCACGCTTCCGTCTGGTACTGGTCTGGAACAGTTGAGTTACCTATAGGCCGTTTGTAACGGTCCTTAGGTAATCTGACTGATTCCTTTGTACTTAGTTAGTTTAATTTATTAAAAGTAATCTAAAATCCCTTTGTTAGCAAGATGGATGTTAGTGGAAATGACACACAAAATGCTAGGTTCTTTGCAGTTTGTCTCGCACACATTAAATACTGAGCTTCAGACAGTTTTTCTAATAATAATGAGTTAGCTCTTGATCTCTAGTCTTGTTTAGGCCAGTGCAAGGAGCGAGCTCTCCCAGAAGGCACTCTCCCGCGTACCGACGGCGTACAGCAAACCATTGGGCCGAACTTCGAAGGGGTGGTCGCCAGCTCACAGCAGAGTTGTCGTTGATCAGCCGCTAGCAAAAGCCAGCGTCTCCTTTACGAGGTAGACCACTAAGAGGTAGATCACACCAGCCCCAAACAACAATCAACAACAGTCAACCCCGCAATTTCAAATATTTAGATTTATTTGTGACTTTCACTTTTTACGGCGCAAACATCATTACCATTACACCCTCCGAAGTCACTTAGTCTCATCTATAATGCAAAATGAGATGCCGCCTAAATCCTTTGAGTGAATTCAATTTATAACAACACAATCAATCTTATACAGCGTGCTCGCTGCTCAAGTGCTCAATTTATCTGAGAGTTAAAAAAATCGTAGATGCGAAGAGATATTTTGCAGTGGATCAGTAGTACTACTGAGTAGTTCAAGTGGTAGTACAAATTATACAACCTTGAATCACTAGTACTAACAGTAGTATTAGCATTGGTAGTACTACTGAACACTTATCATGACAACACATACTAAGGTTACTACTCTTAGTATGTGTTGAGCTCCGTGTGAAAGTCACTCATCCTTTTTCTAAATAAAATGGGTAAGCTCTCGACCTAAAAGCTTGCCTGGGCAATATCTAGGCGAGGATGAGGTAAGGTATAGAGCGAACTTTCCCAAAAGTTGCCTATTTCAAAGCAATCTCACGTACGGACTATCTGCGTGATAAACAGAGATTTATACGGCTAAGATTATTGATTTCTCATCAAGATGGTTCTATGTTTAGATGTTAAATTTTATCTTATGTCTGTATTTACAAAATAAGTATTCATACTCTCCGTAATCTAGTTACCATATTACAAGCATTGTTTAGTTTGGGATTATTGGTGTAATGTACAATGTCTTGTATATAATATTTATTTAATGACTTATGTCGATTCTTCTGAATAAATCAGTTACCGATATACTTTTTGTTTACGTATCTCTTCTTCAAAGATGTTTTTTGTAGCCTCCTTATTTAATCCAAGCTTCAATATTATTTATTCATGAACAATTTGTTATGCAATCAGGTCAGGTATGGCGAAGTCGAAACGCGATTTGACTTTGATAAAATATGATTATAAACTTCATGGTACGCTTAAGCATTTTTATGAGGGGTTTCTTCCCATTTTTCGTGCATAATAAGAGAAGGATATTGAATTATTTTTAACTTTTGTAACACATATTATAATAATAAATCTAAATATTTAAGAACATAAAGGCCTGAAATGTATTAAAGCCCGTTTGACCTTCAAGAAACAGAATTTTGACAAACATAATATCTTAAAAACTATAGAAGATAAACACATAAATTATATATTTTTGAAATTATATTTAATTAAAGTAAACATATCAACATGTTGTTTTATAAACGTGCTGAATTTTTTGAGGTTACTAGGTTACTAAAACTGAACTAAAAAAAGTGTTTTTTAATTATATTAACCGATTTACCGAACATAACCAACGATAAGCCAGCACTATGTTTCCGAACCCTGCACAGCACTAGTCATCCAGTACTTAAAGAAACCGATAGCCATAGTACCTTAAAAAAAACTAACATAAAATTATTGACATGATATAGATTAATGTTTTAATGGTTTTCAAAAATCTTGCGGGGCTTTTGATTGAGGCGACACGTGACCCAAGGGCTGGCTCTTAATGAGGCCAGCGAATTAGCATAGCTATTCAGCGTGGCAATGCAGCCAGTGTCTTGGGCACGCTTCCGTCTGGTACTGGTCTGGAACAGTTGAGTTACCTATAGGCCGTTTGTAACAGTCATTTGGAAATCTGACTGATTCCTTTGTACATAGTAAGTTCAATTGTAGGTACATTTTATTGAATAAAGATAGTATAATGTTAATGGCCCCTTAAAATTAGGTCTACATTTTATTTTTCTCACTTTATGTTTGTGCACTAAACGCTTCGAATATTGAGACTTCATGTACTTTATTGGCTTGAGGAACACATCACATTTTTGCCATAGTGTTTTTGTTTACCAGATTTTCCATCTTGGTAAATCAACTGAGCAAACTTCCAAAGAATTAAGAAGATAGATTCAGTAAGTTAGCAATCGATATGGAAAATCTAATCATTGTGTTTTCAAAATACTGATATTAATAGATGACCTACCCATCCATACCTATGTATATAGAGATAGCATATAGAGTGGATTTCATGTTTTAATTTCTGGGATGTGTTTTGAAGCAATTTACCAATAAACATTTTCATTCGTACTTACTTACCACTGAGGATTTACCTCAATAATTAAAATAATCGCATTATGGACAATGTGTTCTAGTTCACACGAGTGAGAACCTCAGCAGATGGCTATCAAGGTAAAACTATAGAATAATGAATAACTGCCTATTAGGTCGATTGGTAAAACATTTTGTAGTATAACATGAATTTCAATACCTTTATTAATTAATTTGGTGGACTATGGAAGACTAAACTTTATATTGTTTCCATATTAAATCCATCTCACACCGAGAGAAAGTACGGCGCCGAACGTTTGGCTGAATACGATTGCACTGTTTTTAGGCGACTTTAAAAAAAAAAGGAAGAGGTTCTCAATTCGTCGAAATATTTTTTTTTGTTTGAAAGGGTATACTGTACAGACGGACCCATTGACATCAGTTGAAGATCTGATGATGTAATCCTGGAAAAATCGAAGGAACTCTTCAAATATTATATGCACACTTGATTGAAGTGATTTGGGTGTTTTACCTCAAAAGTAAGGAAAAAACAGACCCCATATAGGATCACGCGTCAGTTTGTCTGTCCGTCCATCTGTCATCAAAATGATTGGAAAAAATACGTCATCCAGTGAAACGAAATTGTATCATATTCTTCATTGAAGTCGGTTTTCTTTTTAGTTTTTAAAACGTAATTATTCGGCTAAATAATGTCGCGTTTGTCATATCGCCGAACTTTCTATCGAGTGTATGCTTTTTAAATAGCATGATGTTATGAATAATATTTTTAGTTATAGTGACTGAATCACTGGATGAACTAAGCAAGATGCTCTGAGACCCCAACATTGCATCCCGATGAAAAGAATATCAAAATCCCATGTCACACCCATGCCCATATTGGATCGACATTGTAGATTAGATGGTCCCCAACTTTAATGACGAGGTCAGCCAACGAATCCAACCCGGATGGGCAGCGTTCGTAATATTTCATAATATCTTCTCGTCAAACATACAGCAGAACCCGGTGCGTGTTGCCAGTGATGACCTATGGATCTGAGACGTGGTTACCGACTATAGGCCTTGTGAGTAAGTTTAAATTAGCATAGCTAACTACGGAGAGAGCTATGCTTGTAATTATACTACGTAATAAAATCCGAAATGTGAACATCCGCATAAGAACTGAGTTTGTAGTTAACGTTAATACTGTAATTATTGCATGGCGACCGCTATTAAACGTGAAACGGAGTGTATGAAATCCCTCATTTGATGGACCGTTTCCATTGTGACGGTCACGGGGCTTCGATGCGAGTCGATAGCTGAAAGTCGCTCAGGATCGCTATTTGTTGCATCGATTAGGGAAGGCCTATGTTCAGCAGTGGACGTGTGTAGGCTGATATGATGATGTTATGTTTAAAATATAGTTACGCGACCAAAACTTAGGCGCTTAGTTTTTCCGTTCCGATGCCACGTAATTTTCTGGGGTATAGTTTCCGCGCTTAACAAAACGCTGGAACGTATGGTTTGTAATGCTTGATATATAATTCGACCGATGATTCAGCCACCAAAGTGTCCGCGCCGAACTATCTGTTGTTGAGTCGTTGCACTGAGCCACTATATCGTCGGTACATCGAGAGCTTATCAAGTGGGAAAGACCTCTGTTTAGCAGTGAGAAAATCTTGGTTACATAAAAAATAATTGCAAATTCACAAGTATGCTATTCTTGACTTTTATTTATATTTTTATTGTCGAATTAAGCACTCTACAATAAAACTATTTTATCTTTACTAACAAACCTTTATAAAGTATTTGACAAGACAATAATGTCGGTGACATATTGACAATTGGTACGTTCGATGAACAATTTGTCAGTTCAGCAGTTGCATGAGAAATGGCCCGAGCAATGTGACTAAAATTTTTCGTTTTTATTTTGTGTTGTGTGTTTTTTATGTAGTCATTTTTATTTGATGATTTTAATTGTTTGTACGAAATTTTAGTGCCGCGAATGCCTTTTTACAAATCCGTTCTGCTGTGATTCCGTGTATTCCTTATTGGAGAATCATATTTTCGTGTTTATATGTAAGTAAGTCATCTGCAGACTCTAGTCTGAAAAATTACCTGTAAACCTTTTAAAATGGTTAGAAATGATTATTTTGCAACCACGTAGTAAGATGATGTTTTAGCTTTCAATCAGTCTTTCGAATCAAACAAATATTTTCTCCATAACGAGTATTTGTAATTGTAAAGCGACATCATACATCTTACCGACACCACTTTTGACATTATCTTAACGATCCTAAGAAGTACGGATAAGAACCGTTCGAAGACTGCCTCTACCGATAGACAATCTTATCCAATGGTAGAACACGCTAGCCTAAAATTGTATATTTAGGTTTTTTAAATTCTTAGGAGCTTCCTTAGAGCATATTTACATATAATGTGGTAAAAACCACTATTTTACCAGTAGTAAGGAAGCGTAGCAAAAAATAAAGAATACCATTTATTTCTACCACCACCAAATAAAATGAACTTATTGAATAATACAATATAAAATGTGTGATGGTGAAACTGGTGCCAGCTCAGCATAATAGCACAGCATGTCTCCACGTTGTAGCGCTGGTCTTCCGCTAGGGACAAAGTTGACATTATTATAAAACTAAATTCAGGAGAGATGAATGGAAAAAGAGAGATTGAAACTGAAACAGGGCATAAAGATAAATATAGAGAAAAAAAATGCTATATCAATTTATTTTTAGGATCTGCAACGCGCGAGTAATGCTTCTGTTGTTGCGAACGTTCATAGGCAACTATAACCACATTCCATCAAGTGGGCTGGACGGCAATTTTACACTTTTACTTTTAGTCATTGTAAAGAGCTGTCGGACTAAATAGCTGGGTCTACACTGGATGATCCAACGCGCTACAATCGCGCGTGGCAGGAGCGCTATACAAAGACGCGGTTGGTGTGCACGTGCCGCGTGCGATCCAAAGGCAGAATTGGAGTGCGCGCTCCTTGCCACGTTCGACCCGTTTTTGTTCGGGTTTTTGGCATGTCTCTAAGGTGCTTTGCGTGCGCGGAGCGCGCGGGGTGGATGGTTGTGCGTGAAACGCGCGATCAACTACGGAAATCCCGTAAAGTTGCCGCTTAACATCCCTTTACAAGGAATTTCAAACAATCATGGTACCCAAACAATTTCCTTTACTCTAATAGGTATGTATGTTAGAGAGGATAATTGACATCAACCAATAAAAAGTATCAAATATTTAAGCAAAATAAAGGTTGCTGCTGCCACAGCAATTCGAATCCGCCGAGTTCAACTGAATTACGGATTACCTATGGTTCGGTTTTTGAGCGCAGTATCACGCAGGATCACAGTTTCAACAAACTTAGATCGGCCTGTTGATATCCACGCTCCACGCATCATGATCTTTGATCGCGGAGCACGCGAATACTGGAGTGCGTTGGATACTTTGCATGGTTTGAGACTAGATGGCGCTGTGTGAAATGAATGTCCTGTGATACATTTATATAATTATTATTATGATAATATAGTGTTGAGGTGGACAAATAAAGGATTTAGAAAAAAATCATAGGAAAGTTGAAAATTAAGTACCATATTTCTATATAAGTCTTCAATCATTAGTACAAAACATACAACTATGTCCATACTTTACAAAATGACATGAAAAGTTAACCATAAAATTTAAAAAATATTCAGTAATATATGTGAATCGTAAGTACTCCTACGTTTCTAAAGTTTTAACTTTACTACCCAACGTCCTAGCAATTCATGCACTAGGTAGGGTCCATAAAGTTTGAAAGTAAGAATGAGAACGCTCTTACTTTACTTGCAAACATAAAAATATGTGTTTTAGGACGTTTTGAACAGTTTCGTGATTGTAATAACATAAATGACTCAATATAGGACAAGATAATCGTAGATAAAATCTTCAACTCGATATTTACTGAGGTGACATCAAAGTGAATTCATTTCAGGCTTTTACTGAAAATTCTTAGTTTCCCAACACCCATCATAAAAGCTTGTAGGAAAAGCTTTCCGCAACTTTAACGCATAAGTCTCATCGGGGATTTTAATCGGCTTACCGCTCCGGCGCAGCATCCATTTGAATGCGCCCCATTTGAGCATATTAATAATACACCAGCATGTTAGAATTACTTTAGCTCTTCCTAATTGACGGTAAATCCTTTTATAAGTGCCTCTTCGTATTACATTATTATCTGTGGTGCGCATAAATCCTTGCCTTATAATAACAAATTGGCTTAACTTGTAATATTGTTTTATTTTTGTGGTAGAAATTAATGAGAAAAGGGACATTTGCTATCATCATCATGATTGGGAACGTGGATTTGCCACCACGTGGATCCTCATTAAGAAGCTCCGGCTACCTGACTCACTGCAGGCAACATCTAGGCAAGCGTAGTGTAGGGCGCCCTCCGGCTATATGAAACGACGACCTCCGTACAGTGACGCCCAGAGAGTGCATGAGAAAGGTCGAAGACCGGGCTCAGTGGCGTACCCTGGGAGAGACCTAATTTCAGCAGTGGACTGCAATCATCATCATTATTCATTGGCCTTTTAAACATCTATTGTTTGATTTAGGTGGCGTCAGCTAATAATTCGAAGTTTCCTTCAATTAGAAGCACACTTTCGTTCGTGATCCACTCCAGTAAGCTGAAGTGGATGAAGTGTCCTCTCCACTGACGCACACACTGCCTGGGACTCTATTTGATAACACAAGCCTTCCCAGGAACCTGCGCCACCTTCTCGACCTCGCCAACAAGACCCACAGGAGAGACGAGTCAATACATGCGGTGTCGGTTCGGTTGCAGGTGCTTAACGGCTGGCACCGAGCCGGGCTTATTTCAAGTTTTCCTTATCTGTGGCTCTTTCGTTGATCAGCAAGAGAACCACGTGCAGGCGAGACTAACTGGGATGCAGAGATGTTGATTGCGAACCCAGCCCCCCCAGACTGCAATAGGTCGGTGATATAGCATGTTTGTGCTGTTTATACTAATCGTAAAGGATTGTACCACAGTCGAGAGAACTCCAAAAAACATAGTATAAATCTTAGTGACACCGATCGTTTCTGTACGCGTCACATCACCCGAATAAGCGCTGTCTTTCGACGCATGTCAGTCATAGATAACTCTCCCCTTTATTACATTACGTACCCCCACTGAATAGAGACAATCTTAGGAGGCATAGTTGGAGTGTGCAGGGTGCGATAAGAGTTCGTAGTCTATAGCAAATCTGACTGGGATTTGAGTGATGCGTTGATTTGAATGTCACGATTCTACAAAGTAGGTACCTCAAATTTTTAGCAGAGAATAATATCACTAAAGTTCAATTATGGTCATAGTTCTAGTTCTCTTTACTTATATTTAGCTTTGTCCCCGTCCATAGGTATCCGGGGTATCCATTTTCATAGGGTGGGTAAGATTCCAGTTGGCCAGTACCTGTATGGATAGGCCTTCAACAACGGTGGTGACGTAGTAAGTAAACGAGGGTGCTGCGATAGTGACGTTATAAAGAAACTTGATGTCATCACAGGTTTGATCCATTTAAGGAGAGTGGATGGACTTATGAGATTTCTTGAGTTTGTGCAACTGTATTACCGACTAGGTAAAAGTGGCTGAGTCAGAACTACCTAGTGCCATAAATTATTATTCATCGTGGGCATCTATCAAGGGTTACTGAAAGGACACATTCTCTAAAAGTGCCATGTCAAGGGTATTGACGGTATGACCTACTTATATCTGAATAAATTATGGCGATTTTGTTATTCATTTTGATACCGTTCGGGTTAGTAAAGTTATAGTCAAAGAGAGTTGAAGTTTCCAGGCTTTGTGACGATTCTTGATTAACAAAAAGGGGGGAAGTTTGCTGTTTGATATTGATAACATTTGACAGAAACATATAACCCAATTAATAGAAAGAATTTCGAATTAGAGCAGAATCTGTCAAGAGGTTGTCAAGATATCAGGGCATATAAGGTCGCAGTTCTGAACTAACTACTATCGATAATACATGACGCACAAGTATTGTATCACGATTTTTGCAAAGTTTAACGAAAATTAATTTATCACTTTAATACTAGTGATCCTGTAAACCTCTAGAGGCTGTTTTTGCATAGGTTAAAAGTGAATCACAGCGCACCATAAAAAATAAAAAGAATCGGTCGCATTACCCATTCCAAATTTATGGGCAAAACATTGTATTTCTTTCAACCCCAATATCTTAAAAACTACCGCACAACAATCGTTACTATAAATGTTATCTCATAAATACATTTTTTTTTTATGATTGAATAGACCATCGTTTGACCACAATCTCACCTGATGTTAAGTTTGATATTTTGGGCGCTATTGCCGTTTAGACATAAGTTTTTTCAATCAATTTTTATTTCTCACTGTACTAAGTATCAAACGCTTGAGGTTTTATGTTACCAACCAGTCAAATCAAGTAATTACCTATACCTATGGCTGGATGGCGCTATGTTAAATTCATGTCCTGTAATATTCATTATTTATTTAATAACTGATTTAATTATCAAATTAATGTCAGTAAAGAATATAGCAAACAAAAGCTATGGCGATGTAAGCCAACATATGCTACATGCAGTAGCCAATAAAAGCTCTTGAATATTTTTCGAAATGACTGTTTTTTTTATAAATATTTTAACATAAATTTATTATCTCCGGCATTAAAGAAAAATACTAAATTGACGAAAAAAATTAATACAATAATTGAACCTTCTAACAAAACTTTATGAGAATCGTTTGAGAAATGCAAGTTAAGGTAAAAAGCCAGCCACCCGACTGTCATACGAAAACATGACATGCCCAAGCTGAAACCGAGATATTTCTATCGCGCTCGTTGCTCGCTCGGTCAATTTAAACACTATTTAAACTGTTCCTAAAATCATATTACCTAAATTGCTATCATATCGTTGGCAGCACAAATAAATAGATTATGTTGATTTTGGCATCCACAAAGCGGCAGTAAATTTTGTGCTTGGCAAAACTCCCCACATTTCACAGTGACATATCTGGATGAGCGGTGGTTTTAATTTCACGTCTGCAATTGCTCTAACGAGGGAGATGAACTAGAAACGCTGACACTAGCGCGCGGCAATCATTCTGTATAAGCGATGGTGTGTGCTCTGTGATAAGCTGTAGAAATAATATCTACATTTTTGAGTTATTTATAAAATTGGTCCAACTTCCCTTAAAACTTGAAAATAATTTGAAAATTAAAGAAGCATGTAGGCCTGCTGTTATTAGAAAAAAAACACTTGTCAGTGAGCAGGCAAAGCAAAAGCCAAAGAGTAAAAGCGGTGAAACAAAATACGACCGACAACATCATCTGGTTTTTTTATTTTTATGATGGGAAAGCGCTTGCCCTGTATCTAATCCGCTTACAAGCAAAGATAAGGCTGAAGGTACACACTTCCCCCAAAATCGTCAACAGTCTGAGGAACTGGCTATCTTACCACTTAATGCTGTAACACAATCATTTGGAATTGTTGTTGTGGCGACAGAATAAGGCAAGATGGTGGTTGCTAGCCAGATGAACTTAAAAATTACTATGGCCAACTAAACCATGCACAATATTATACCCCCGTGGGATCGAACCCTAGACCCTAGACCCTAGGTCTGATGTCGGTGGGCGAACCACTAGAGTGAGGGCACATAGGGCAGAACCTACATTGCAGAAGGCAGAGCTTATATCAACTAAACTGGCCAGCATCGAAATTAACGCTATATATATATTAAAAATGTAGCGCAAAGTCACCCGCTACAGCTAATAAACCAAGCCCCACCTTTAAAACAGTGAAATGTGCGGTACGAAGCGTATCAACCGAACTCAACTTTTCTCGTTAGCACGGGGGTGGAAACGCCTTAGTCTTGAGTTTATTCATTATTTGATTTCTGAACAAATTCGTCATCAATTTCCAACGTTTACCGATAACTGATCAATCGGTCTTGGAATTTTTAGGGTTTTGCACCCGTGCCGGCGATATCCTTTAACTATAATGTCCCCGTTCGTTCGTTTTTACTTGATCGGATCCGTAACGTTTTATTCTGGGGAAGGCCTATGTTCAGCAGTGGACGTACAAGGAGTTAAATGGTGACGACCACGATGATGATAATAATGATGATTCTGGAGGAAACTCTAAAGACAAAATATCAACAAACCGTAAATTTATGCAATAAAAGTAAAGGCTTCTTATATGCATGTCGTGTAAAAAACGTATATACGTTTATGTTTTTTCCTAAAACTCAATTTAGAAAAATGGGTTACTTGTTTAGTTCATACTTGGCGTGAGTATAGTGCTGTGTGATCATAGTTTTGAACACTTTTTTATTTTTATTAAATTAATAAATAATACAGTACATTCATTTTACACAGTACCATTTAGCGCCAAACTAAAAGCATAGCTTGTAATATGGGAACTAAAATACTGAAATACTTTTTGCAATAACATACGAACTATATGATACAACACCCAAATACAGGACACACATCTATATTCCTCACACAAATACTGCACTAATACTTAACTAGAAAGACCTGTAATTGGCATGTACTAATACTAAGAATTACCTAAACATGTATGTATAATTCAAGCGGTTGGTTATTTCAACAAAAATAAAATAAAAATAAATAAATAAACAAATGTTTGTCCTGGGTGGGAATCGAACCCACAGCCACAGACAACACACAAGGCAGAGCTACTACCAAGTGAGCTATGAGGCTTGTTACTACCGAGATATTTTCCATGATTTGTTCGTGCATGAGCTATCTGTAAAGGGTAGATCGTTGAGGCTATCAATAACTACCTTCTTTCTTACTCGCAAAGACTTTAGTATTCTGTGATCATGGCGAATGCAACTGCGTCGAAATTTCAGATAACTCATTCACGATTTACCAACGATTAGTGGTAAATATCCCGATAATAATAGTAACAGTGTTTTACTGTTATGTTTCTTTACTTAACCTATGTTACAAAAAACTGCTATTCGATAACATAATAGTAACATAGGGTTGCATTGGTATGTCTTGTAGGATATATATAGTGTTAAAAGGAGTTCACTTCACGATTAACTTATTTTCATTGCTGAAATGACTCCTGTAACAAGGGTTGAAAATGAGGTAAATCAAATAGAAAAAAGAAATAATCGTCTTGAAATTTGTGAAAATATCGTATGAAACGGGTGTTTGAGCTACATATTTCAAAATTCGTCTATTTTTATTATTATTATTACTTATTAGGGGTGGGTTTTAAATGAAGGGGCAAAAAATGATCATCAGGTCTAAGTTAAGAGAGCGTATTCGGAATTTTCATTTAAACTGTTTTTTTTATATTCACTCTATAGGATTGCCAAGCCATGGGTGTCGATAAAATCCAAGTATTTCTTGTTTTCGATTTGTTGTCTTCTGTACCTACTGTTAAATTTATCCTTATATGATAATTAAAAAGTAAATCTTTAGTATTGTGTATAATAATTATTGCTGAGTCTAAGCGTATAGGTATAATGATACCTATAGGCCTATAGGTATCATGATATCAATACGCATACTTGACACAAAAACAATTGTTGTAAGGAATTGACAATTAGTCTTGACTTATAAATAAGAAGTTATCTGTTTGACACAATTTCGGTGTTATTTTCTGCTGGAAACGGTTCATATTTTACAATTATACTTGAGTACTTACCATTACCGTTTAATTAATGTTAGTTTTTCTTTTCAGTTCATTAAAAGACGGCAACCTGGAGCACTTAAGTGAGTACCTAGTACTTAGCTTTTAAACTTGAGTTATAAGTTTTTAATGAAGAGTTTGATAGCAGCAGTTGGGTGGAGTTTTGCCATTTTTTCAAAAATATGCGTAAGCTGTATTTTCGGATAAGGAATTCAAACAATGAGATCCGTTTTTTTGTACCACGTTAAATATTCAGAACTCTTTCACGACTTAAAGGACTTACCCCAAAACTTTTCAGACATTACTTTACCGCAAAATGGGGTAGACACGTATATCTAAAAGATTTCGGGCACAACACTGTAGGGTAGGTTCAAACACAATGTGAAGTTTTTCTACTTTATACAAGATCGGGTAAAACTTTCCTTATATCCTCCGAGCCACATTTAAATATCGGTGGTTCTTTGACGGGACTATTGTGGTTTGGGGTTAAGGTGACGTTTGAATTAATGCGAATCAAATCAAAGTAATTCATCGTCTGATTTTCAAGATGATATTAAAATGAACTAATGTATATATATAATATATAATGTATGTATATGTATAATGATATGTGAAAATAATATTTTGCATTATTTAAATTTTGTACATATACGTATACATTATAACAGTACTAAGCGATCTTAAGCTATAGGGTAAAGGAAAACATTACGTCACGTAACGTAATATCGGTGGACAATCCATTCGCTTCCAACGGATTTCAGAATTTAAATTGACAAATTATGATATTATGTTGTTTAGAAATAATGAGGGAACAGGTGAACAAACTTCTATACATACATACATTCATACATACAAACAAGTCAAATCATAATGAATGAATGAAAAATACTTTATTGCACACCTTAAAAACAAAACTTTATAATTTAAATAATGTATATACAATATGCGGTCTTATCGCTTAAAAGCGATTTCTTCCAGTCAACCTTTGGATGGAGAGGATATTATGGCTAAAGAGGTGGTTGATGGTGCACATATGAATAGGGGTCTAACTAAATTGACTATATATAACACATTATGTAAAGCTATGCTTCAAATATTCTCACAATTATATAAAATATAAATTACCTACATATTATACATAATGCACAACTTTCAATTTTTTTCTTCTAAATATCAAGGGAAGAAATTAAGTTATGTATAAATCATAAAAAGTAAGTATTTAAGTAGTTTATAACACTATTAAACTAAACCCACCCGTCAACTCAGTATCTGCTAATATGAAACTCGTTCGCATAGTTCATCCATTTATTTGTCAGCTTTTTCCAGCTTGTTCGTGTTCCTAAAACGCGGTGCTAAGCAAACATCTCATTTATTCAACTTTGGTAGACGTCGAGAGTTGCAGCAGTCGACTGTCTGTGACAGATGGAATCACCACCGATAGGTTGTTTCAAGGCGACACGAGATATATGTATATCTATCTAATTTTTCATTTACTCGGAAAACTAACATTAAAAGATAGGAAGAAAATTATGTAATACAAAACTATTGACGAATTAAATGTTATATACATATATACAAGCCTCATAGCTCAGTTGGTAGTAACTCTGCCTTCTGCGCTGTAGGTTGTGGGTTCGATTCCCACCCAGGACAAACATTTGTGTGATGAATATAGATGTTTGTTCTGTATTTGGATGTTGTATAATATAGTACGTATGTATTAAAAAAAAAAGTATATAAATATTCTATCCGTAATCTAGTTCCCATATTACAAGCTTTGCTTAGTTTGGGGCTAGATGGCGCTGTGTGAAATGAACGTCCTGTAGTATTTATATACTTTATTGTACTACGGGAAAGCGCTTGGCCTTCTTCTCACCTAGTTAGAGATAAGGCCGAAGGTGGAGGTGCACTTCACCCGGAATCGTCAACTAACTGAGGAACTGGCTATCTTACATTAATGTCGGAACACAACATTTTTAGAATTGTTGTTATGGCAACAGAATTAGGTAAGACGGTGCTGGTAGCTAGCCAGACGGAAAGTCCTACCACCAACCAAACCGAGTCCGGGGATCGAACCCGGGACCTCTGGATCTGAAATCGATGGGTTGAACCACAAGACCGCAGAGGCGGTTAAAAAACAAGTAAGAACTAGAAAAAGCTTGTTAATTTTTTTTTATGAATATTAAAATATAACTAATACCTATGAAAACGTAGCAAGCTTGAACATTATTTGAATAAAAAATTACGAGTTCACTCCGAAGTTGAGAACGTTCGAAAGTAATTTCAGAAACGTAACACCAGTCTCAAATTATTAAACTCCAATACTATTTTACATAAAGTTGTGCAAAAAGTGAACCACCTGTGTATAAGTGTCGTAGTCAGTACGGCCTGAAATCAAACAGGGGGATTCAAAGTTGTGCGATTTCTACGCGAATGAAAAAACTTTTCCATGATCCACACCCAGCGCGATGGCGGTCTTTGGTAATACTTGCGACATTCGAGGAGGAAGCCCGATTCCGTTATTTTAAGCTTCTTATATTCTTAACACGAACGAACTGCGGAAATATTCACCGCTTTTTTTCTCGTGAAATGTAATTTTGCTGCTAACTTTTCACTTAGCTTGCGAACTCGCCAGATGCGAATGTAAGTTTTGGTTATTTTTAAAAGTTTTTTGGATGTACTCCAAATAAAGCGAGACTGGCACGTGAACTCCCCCCATGCGATGGTATTTTATAAAAATGCTCGCACAATGTTATCTTAAAGAAAATTTATGGAGGGTCTCTCCAAGTTGTTGCATTAAAAAATTTAATAAAACCGTTTTAATATTGCTACAAGCCGCCGCATAGTCGAGAATTTGTGTTCGCTATTTTGCTAATAGACCCTTCTTTATGGTACGCTTTGAGCGAAAAAATTTAATGTTGAATGTACATTCTAACGCTGCTTATTTATAGTAATATTAATAAGCAGCAGCTAAGTATATAATATTATATTCAAGTAAAAGGTAATTGACATAGTGAATAAATATACATTAAGATAAGATATAATTTTCAATGTAAATAGATAAATAAATATTACAGGACATTAAATTATATTCATAAATGTGTTAAAATGTACAATATGTATATTACTAAGGTACCTACTTAAATACTTACTAACTTATTTACATTAACTCAGGTATTTACTTATGTAGGTTCGTTCTTACTTTCTTACTTTCTTACTTTCTTACTTTCTTACTTTCTTACTTTCTTACTTTCTTACTTTCTTACTTTCTTACTTTCTTACTTTCTTACTTTCTTACTTTCTTACTTTCTTACTTTCTTACTTTCTTACTTTCTTACTTTCTTACTTTCTTACTTTCTTACTTTCTTACTTTCTTACTTTCTTACTTTCTTACTTTCTTACTTTCTTACTTTCTTACTTTCTTACTTTCTTACTTTCTTACTTTCTTACTTTCTTACTTTCTTACTTTCTTACTTTCTTACTTTCTTACTTTCTTACTTTCTTACTTTCTTACTTTCTTACTTTCTTACTTTCTTACTTTCTTACTTTCTTACTTTCTTACTTTCTTACTTTCTTACTTTCTTACTTTCTTACTTTCTTACTTTCTTACTTTCTTACTTTCTTACTTTCTTACTTTCTTACTTTCTTACTTTCTTACTTTCTTACTTTCTTACTTTCTTACTTTCTTACTTTCTTACTTTCTTACTTTCTTACTTTCTTACTTTCTTACTTTCTTACTTTCTTACTTTCTTACTTTCTTACTTTCTTACTTTCTTACTTTCTTACTTTCTTACTTTCTTACTTTCTTACTTTCTTACTTTCTTACTTTCTTACTTTCTTACTTTCTTACTTTCTTACTTTCTTACTTTCTTACTTTCTTACTTTCTTACTTTCTTACTTTCTTACTTTCTTACTTTCTTACTTTCTTACTTTCTTACTTTCTTACTTTCTTACTTTCTTACTTTCTTACTTTCTTACTTTCTTACTTTCTTACTTTCTTACTTTCTTACTTTCTTACTTTCTTACTTTCTTACTTTCTTACTTTCTTACTTTCTTACTTTCTTACTTTCTTACTTTCTTACTTTCTTACTTTCTTACTTTCTTACTTTCTTACTTTCTTACTTTCTTACTTTCTTACTTTCTTACTTTCTTACTTTTTTACTTTTTTACCTTCTTACTGACTTATTTACTACAGGGCTTGGTTTCGATAACAATTTTCCTCCTGTAGTTGTGGTTAGCTTTACTGTTCTTATCAGATTTTCGTTCACGCAGTCAGTTCATCAAACATCTGTAAAACGTTTGTATCTTTACGACCAGATTGAACATTAGAAGTTCAGACAAAGGTTTACAAGTAAGAAAATAACCGTATTTTCTTCGAGAATTTGCGAGTGCTTTTTCTCCGATCTGTAATCAGACGGTCGGCTTCAGCTTGCAGCTTGCAATCTCTTGGGATCGCAACAACAATCAATCTACAAACGCAATCTACTGCTGCCTTGTAAATAACGATCAAACGGACGGGTATCAGAAGCACCCGGTTTCTCGAGAACCCGATTTTTGTTTATTCTACGGCCCGAAAGCGCTTAGCATTCATATCACTAGTGTCAAGTTATTGTAAGACTTTATAACCGGAATAGAGATATCGGTACCTGAAAAATCGATCATAACAGTTGAAGATACAATCGTTGAAAGACGAAAGAAATAGTTGACTTGGAAATACTTCAGTAGTCTTTTTGATGACTCTATAGAGGCACTTGTTCCTTTGTTTGTTATCGTCATCATCATCATCATCATTGCAGTCGTAAATAGTCCAACGTAGGTCGCCAGGATTGGCGTGAAAGATACTGATCCACAGTGTTTATGTGCAGTTGCAGTAACGTTCTGTTATCAACCTTTACTACTAACTTTTCAATTATTCGGGTGCACATAAGAACGGGTGGTCGTAATACTATCCCAAAACGGACGGCGCCCGAGTCGTTCCCTGAGGGACATCCTGTGGTGAGTGAATCAGTTTTGCAGAATAATTTAAATAATTTACCTCTTTTCAACGCCTTGATAAATTTTGATAAATTTTGATAAACAGGATGGTCTATTTATTAAATTATTCAGCGCCAATGCGCTTAATACCACTCAACCAAACTGAGTCCAGGGGACTTGATATCGACACTTAGCTTGGGTTATAACTGAAAAACAGCGTCTTTATCGTACCATGTTCGTTAGCGGCATAAGAGGAGGCTTAACCTATCTGGCTGCGCATTTAGGGATTGTTTCATTCTCTGTAGGCTACAGATCAAATGTCATATTTTTGTTTATTTGATTTCTTCAAATTTTAATTTGTCAGTTTTTATATTTTTCGTTTATTATTCTTAATATTTGTGCCTTTTATATTTTAAATCTTGTTCTAGTTTAATTTTCTTAAATGTACCTTCTCTTTGTTATTTTATTTATTTAATATGTAGTTTTCCTTAATACGTGTTTTTTATCTTTATATTGGTGCGTGAAACACTAGACAGAGGCGGTCGGTAGCATAAATAATAATATACCTTTTTATACCAAGCGAAACTCATGTAACTTCTAGCTTTGAAACTTTGAAGTTCTCGTAACCTAATTAATTTCTACTGAGAAATATCATTTTTGTGGCTTCAACAATTTATCTAAGAGTTTTCTGTTACGGTAGGTGGGTAACCTCATAACAATATACTACCTTTACACTACAACATAGCTCAGCAATCAATAGCTCTTTCACTTTGTTAATTTAACATCAGTTTATTTTTCAAAGCAGATAGTTTGAATGTGATTGCTCACCCTACCATTGATCTTTAAAGCGACTTTATGTACCTACTAGTTAAAACTTGTATTGTATGACAAGTTTTAAAAACGATGATAAAATAAATATTTATATAGGCCATCAATTTCACACGTCGCCACCAAGCCCAAAACTATATAAAGCTTGCAATAATGGGAAATATATTACTATTTGAAAACTTACCTTTTTTATTTAAATACATACTAACCTACAGCGCAGGAGGCACCAATTGAGGCTTGTCAAATATTTTAAGAAAATCGGTTTTAATGGGATTATTTGATTCATGAATCGGGTTATTCGGTAAAAAAATGAAACTTTAAAGTTTAAAGATGTTCCTTAGATTCACGCGATATATGGTTTTTGGCAAATTTAGCATCAGAACAAACTAAGGAACAAAAATTGCGAATTTTTTTTTGTAAATATTGGCTATTAAATTTATAAAAACCTCTCTTATTACTCAGAATAGATAACGGAAAGTATAATTTTAATTAATACAATACCAAACAGCTATTACGTTTTCTATACTATACGAGTAATCTCTACGCGCTGACATATCTTTTTTAAACGACTTTAAAAAAAGGAGGAGGTTCTCAATTCGTCAGAATCTTTTTTTTGTATATGCCCCGATTACTCGAAGACGCCTAGACCGATTTGGAAAATCTTTTTTTGTTAGAAAGGATATACTTCACAAGTAGTCTCATCGTCATCAGGTCAGGATATGATGATGGGATCCTGGAGAAATCGAGGGAACTCTTCTAATATTATAGGCACACTTGAAGCGATTCGAGTATTTTTAGGGTAGGTTAGGTTAGCCTCATCGGGCAAACGAAATTTATCATATTCTTCATCGAAGTCGGTTATGTTTTTAGTGTTTTTAAAACGATATTATTGTAGTACTACTTTTTATTATTGATATCCAAGTGTATGACAATATTTGAAAAAAAAACGGACGAATTGAGAAGAACCACCTCCTTTTCTAGAAGATAAGATGGAGCATGCTTGTCTAAAAGGAATATGTTTACTCTGCTTGCATTTTGAGGTAAGATTGAAAATGAAGTGAAATGCGCATCAACCTTTGACCTTATCATAAATCAGGTGATATGAAGGCCAAGCGCTTCCCAATCGTACAATAAAAAAATAGTATGTAGAAGTACGTTTTTTAAACAATACAATAAAAATACTTACACTTTATAGGTACTTCCTCTGTAAACGGAAGATAATGATTTTTGTAGTGCACAAGCTAACTTGCTGCAGACTATGCTAATGCCGTAGCAGTGTACAGTCGTCTACACAAAGTTTTGGTTTATAATGAAAGTTATTCACTTGGAAGTTTTGAACTTACTGCCGATTTATGAATTAACTTGGTTTTGGGGTGTTCGAAACATTCTAATTGTAATTTATGCCGTTGTACTATTATTCTCCGCAGTCGAAATAATAGGAGATAATTCTAATGGGATTCAAAATATTGTGCAAAATCTAAAACATAAATCTGATTGTTTGTTATTCATAGTTATGTATTAACAAGAATATAAAATAGAAAGTTCCTCAGTTTGTTGAGGGTTTCGGGTGAAGTGCGCCTCCACTTTCGGCCTATCTCAACTTGTAACCAGGCGAGATGAAGGCCAAGTGCTTCCCTGTAGTACAATAAAAAAAAACATGCTAATTAAACATGTTGTATAAATATGCTTTTTTTTTTAACTTCACGTATACATAAAATACGAGATAAATACCCGTTTTTCCAATCAAAATAATGTGTTATTGTTTTATAAACATATAGTGTAAGATGACTTTCTGCATTTTCTCCTCAAGGATTCACCTTAGATCACTAGATAGGGATAGGGATAATATTATACTAAATAAGATAACCTAGTATATATATTTAGTATTATTATTGTTTTCTTCTATTTTGTTTTCACTCTGTTTGTATTAATAAAAAATAATTAGTTATGTATTCGTCTATAGGTAATATTTAAGTATAATTAAATGTAATGTTTTGTATGACCGAGGCTAATATATAATTTGTATGTAAAACCTTTTTTCGGATCCTCACTATACAGGCTTGCCTGGTGTGAAGACCGCTGGCAATGTTAAACAAACAATGTGGTGCATTGTTATAAAGTAAGGAGTACCTAACATTGGTCCCTACTTTTTAACCGAGTCCAAAAAAAGGAGAAGGGTCTCAATTCGGCTGTACGTTTTTTTTTTTCAAAGTAAGAAAGTTAATATTTTTATCCTTTTCTTTTTGCTGATAATAAACTTTTTTGTTATGTTTTTTATTTTTTTCATATACATAATAGTATGCGTTTGTAGTTTTTATCATTTATATTATAAAATGTTTTTACCAAACGGCAAAGAAGTGGTCCTTAGGCGTTTGCATGATTCAAATTCAATTCTAAATTATTTATTTTGATTTAAAACAATGTACAAAAACTGATGCAACGATAATGCTCGCAAGAGTTTTATAAAAAATGAGTCGTGAAACCATTAACGCCCTCCTCCGTAGAAACTGTATCCAAAAATGTACAAGTTGGTAGGTATAATAAAACAATATGTTAGTTAATAATTAAAATAAAAATAAAAACCTAGTATATGGAAGCGTGTTACATGTTGAGAATTTAGGGTGGAGTATGTATGTGTGTATAGAGTGATGTTTGAATTTTAAAAATTTTTGAATGATAAAAGTGGAACTTCGACGAAATGGCGGAATATGACCATAAAGGTCATATTTGCACTCTCCGTTCCCTCAAATCTATAGTAAGGTTATGTAATTTCTATCCGAGTGTACTCGAACTTACGTAGCTGAAGCCTTGTAAGTGCTCTGAACGGGGTGAAGCCCAACGGCGCTGCTAGCTAATCATAATCGCTAATGGCTTACCACTGGTAAACGCTCTGCCACTAAATTATGAAGGAATACATTGGAAGGGTATTGAATTGGAATTACATAACGATTTTATTGTTTGTATAACGGTTAGGTCTTTATCTAAATAAATATATATTGAAAACACATACCTGCAACGTCCAAATAAAGCTGCGTCCTGTCTGATTTCGATAGTTTGACCTGGCATGACCATTACGTTTCTTCCGTTGTATCCTGAAGAATCAAAAATTAAATGAAGTACGTCTGCTAGTCTGGTTGTGGAAAGGTGAAAGAGGGATTTGGTCGTAGATATCGAGCGCACACTCGCCAAAGTGCTATTTATACGTATAACACAGACAGCCTGAAGTCGTTTGTATTCTAGGCTCTGCAAATTGGCCTCAACGAGCAAGCTACTACCACCTATGCTGGGCTCATACTCAGCATTACGTTCAGTTGAGTCCCGAGTTTCGAGCTGGTAATTGACTGAGTAATCCTAAAGATGGCAGTGCAGTACAGACCTGTGCTTTGTACAAACATAAGAGCTGGCCTGGTGAATGTGTGTCCTAAGTACTGCAGTACCTTAGCCAGGATACCCTGCTTCATAGCAGGAAAATTTGGCCTTAGACTCAATATGGAAGCTAAAGTTTTAAAGGTGAAAGTTTCTTCCTGTTTTGAAAGGAATTCAAGAAATTTCCACGGGATGGTGGGAACAAAATCGAGGGCGTTTCACTTGTTCATTAGAAATATAAATACTTTTAGTTTAAAAAAATACTGACATGTCATCTTGTATTCCGCGCGTACGCGTTCAAAATTAATTTTGCACTTCATATTGTAACAAAATACTTTTATTAATAAAACTTCAAAACTCAACTTTTCGTGTAAAGTCCGGCAGAGGGCTATCAATTTCAATAAAATGAAGATGGGAGACAGAAACGACGCTCAATCAATCATAGCCCGTAATTTTGACGTCACGCCGGCGCAAAGCCATTGATAGAACATTACTGCTGTGCGCTAAAGTGTCACTGCAGCATTAGCCTTCACTCCAGACTTAACTTACCATTGATGGTATAATTGGTATGGAATTTGGTGATGAAACTTATGCCGGGCTGTGTCACGAGAGAGCAGTATTTTCTATTTTCAGTCTGGGTCAGTTTTTCATCTCGAAACTACAAAATCGCGATATAAGTATGGTCTATGATGAAGCAAGCCTACCCAGCAGGTACCTATTATCTCTCTTCTTGAAGGCATTAAGATATACAGAGCGGAAATACAGACACACAGTTAAACAGAATTAGCAAGTAGGTACAGTCTGACTTTAATGTAACATTTTTAACATTTCCATCTAGCCCCAATCGTTGTCTAGGTTTTGTTATTGGAGCTATATTTCGGATAGAATACATACGTTTTTTTTTGTATATACATACTTAAGATGTAATAGATATTGCAGCTAAACACAAATTGAACATTTACAAGTGTTTTCATAACATAAAATGTTAATTGGGTGAGAATCAAACCTATTACCTATAGCGCTACAATTTTATCAAAATGCAGTGTTTTAGCGAGTGTGCCAATTTAAATCTAAAATTCATACGTGTTAAGATGATTTTGTATCACAACGCGAATAGAAGTGAAACAACCTTTACGAAGGGTGGAATGCAATACCATGCGTGAGTTTTGGGTTTCATTATTGTGTTTATTTCGGCGTGTTTGTGCATACGGAGTTATAAATTATATCGAGGGGGATTCGGACAATATTGACTTTTCGCATTAAGTTTACTGAACCTTCTTTTTGATGTCCTTTTCTGCAGATTTCTTCGTTTATGAGCGTAATTGGCTGCTTTGATATTTTTTTGTTTGCTTATGCCGTTTTCAATTTATTTGCTGATGATCAATTGAAATGGATGAGAACAGCTTTATTGGTAATCTGTATTAGTTGTTATTTAATGATTATTTATATCTTGATATTACTTGTAAATTCATAGTGTAGCTGACTGACTGACAAACAACACGCTACCGCAACCAGACATTTTAAAGGCAATTTTTGAAGGTTTCTTATCAAGTATAGCACTGAGAAATTATTTTAAGAAATTACCGCAGGATTTATTCAACCATAATTAACACTACGGCTAACACTAATGCCATAACTAAGACAAACATTAAAAAGTAGCACAAACAATAAATCTTAGGTATGAATACACCTATTTTTACTATTTAAATTTAAAACAGATATAACTTAATTGATAAAGCGAGCAAAGCGATCGAGATCTCCGAGTAATGTTGCCGGATTTTCCGGCACTATATGTGCATGTATTTATGTATGCGCGGGAGCGTTGATTAGATGTTTTTTTTATTGTATTGTTGATTTTTGTTGGTAGAAAAACAAAAAAATGATGTTGGAAAATAAACGCCTAGTCCTAGGCGTATATAACTGCCGCAGTGTTGTGGGGTTTATAAAAGGCGTAGTTGAAATCTCACCAGAGAAAGGTAACCCCGCCCTTATTTTATTAATATGCCGTGTCACAAAACTAGTATGTATGAACCTTCTAGAGGTAGGCAAGCGGTAAGCTCACTCCATTAATGACCTCATTCTTGCCTTAGCAAGTTAAAAAAAAAGAATAGAGATTAGTTCACACATTTTGCATACAAAATTGTACTTCAATATGTACCTATAGGTATTTGCTTTGAATCAGCTCAACTTCAATCGGCTCTCAAACCCTCATCGAAACGCGATAACTCGAATACAGTAATTAATCCGGTGTCTCTATAGGTCAAAGGGACCTCAGATATTCGAATACCAATCAAATGATATGGGACACATTGAATCGCTGACTATTAAACGGTGCTATCATATACAAATGGTCAAATATATAAAATATAGAAATAGAGTCAAATATGTGTATTAGATATATTTAGGTTCCGGACAAAGTATTGGAAAGAAGACCATACAATATATAATAAAATGCACAAATATACATTTTATTGTTCATCGCAAGTGACATTAGGTACGATATCCTCCTTTAATTTGGAGTGAAAAGCACAAACCTACAATAACAAAATATTTTTACGAACAGACCCATCGAACCTCGAAGGCTCGCTTTTTAGCGTTGTTTGAGAGATAATGTTCAACAACGGAAGTATGTGGTCTGTAAAAAACGTGATCATATTTAGTATTGTGTCAACACACTTGGACAGATCAACAAAATATGTAGATCTGTAAATATACTATATAAATATACTTTGACATTTTACACATATTTATAAACTTTGATGATGATTATGATGAGTGATCATGATGATGAGTCCACCAACACCTCATTCCAACAATAAATTTTAAAATTTACTGACTTGCTTATTGTAAAGTAGTTACTAGTCGTTTTTGTCTAGGACTTCTATGAATAGTCTAGTCTAGTAGATATAGTAAGTCCATGATTGATAGTGTCGCACAAGGCTCAACACCATACCATTAACAAACGGACGGCGTCCGAAACATTCGGTGCCCAGTCACTACAACCCGTGGATATTACTGCGATATTATCGACGATTCTACGTACAAATAGGTTAAGGTAAAGTCTTAGAAATAGCGCACCAAAAGTTTTTAAAGTTTTTTTTTTATTGGTAAAGAGATCTTCGGTAGCGTGCGCTTGCCCAGAAAAAGCCATGTGGAGTTGTAATTTTCTCTCCGGTAGTCTTAAAAGTGGTTGTGGTTACTATTTGTTATTTTGAGCTGATGTGGCTCACGAGACTATTACTAGCATTACTACGAAATAAACAAGCCATGGGTCTATGTAAATAGTTTAGTAAATTACTGCTAGATGGCGCCCTAGTATCTGAAAATACGTTCAAATTACAAGCGAAAGATGTTAGTACCAGTTATCCTTACTCAATTGTTTTTGTATTTCAAGTGATTGCACTTGGTCATAAAATTTTGCTATTATTAAAAAAAACACAACACGCGACGGATTCGCGTCTTCTCCTCAAGCCGAAAATGCTCTTAATCCAATTGAGCCATATTTGTAAATTTTGTGTCCAACTGTTCACTTGATAAAAAAACAAAATAAATTACCTTCAAATATATTTGGAAACGATAGAAAATGGCGTTCTTAGTTGCGTTATATGAGGATTTCTCACAATACAATGCTGAACTCTTGTAGTACCACGAACGCTTGTTTATCTAAGCTCCGTCTTTTAGGGGTGAAAATAATAACACAAATTGAAGGGTGTTTGGTGTATAATTTTGATAATGACTTAGGGTTCTATTTCTAGGAACTTGCGGTCGACTAAGGGTTGATTCTTGGCTTTGAAATACTCATAGGCTTCATTATACACAGGATATAAATATTCGTTTTTTGATAAGGCAAGTCTTTCAAGTCAAAACAAAAAAAAATCTTTCGTGTAAACTATTTTCAGTGAAACCAGGTACTGACCCATAGTAACGTTTGCAGCAGTTTATTTATTATACCTTTTTTCAAGATATTGCTCTGGTAAGTTCAAACGGTAAATAAAATATGGGACAGTTTTTCAAGTTGTTTTTTACAAACGGCAGTCATCAGTATGCTCTTATAATTACCAGTATAACTTCTAATTGGCACAAAACATGAAAATACTCCGCAACTGCTATTTTCTGTTGATCTTGTTCAAAAGACTTATAAGTACCTATCACTTAGTAAGTAAGCTGCGTGACTCCGCCCCGACACGAAGAAGCAAATTGACTTTATTTTAACATTCTAATGTATACTAAGTGTCTATAGACCTAAATATCCTCTGGAGGATGATCTCTATAAGACGCGCTTCTGCCATACTCATGACTTTTGACTTTGAAGACTTCAAAACGTCAACTTTGAGTTATGATATTATACCATGCGTGATTATAAATAAGCACTTAATATTAAATCAAGCATGATATCATGGGCAGATCAAGTTATCGTTGTAAGTGTAATGATAGAATTCAGATAAAGGGTTCAGATCGAGGTGTGCACCACTGGACTTTTCGTTTTTTGTTAGTTTATGTGCGCATTTGACAAATGTACATGCGCTGACGGTGAACATCATATCGAGAGGAAACCGGCATGTTCTTAGGACCAACAATCCGAATGGAATGTGTTAGTCTAGTTATTTTTATTGTTTTTAGAATACCACTAAGCGGCAATGGGCTTGTAACCTGCCTTGTATTGAATATTAGCTACTTGCAAACCGTGGGCGAGTGCTGAAAGTAAGTTGGGACGTGCCTCTGACTACCCCCTGGTAGTTGATCCTCATAAGATCCACGCTCTGAGTAGTGAACAGAAATAAATCATTAAATCATCCAAGGGGAAAAATCGTGTGTCTACTATTAGTATTACTGTTTTAGAGCTCGATATGTCTGGAGTTTTTTTTGTGAGATGGGGAAGCATTGGGCCATCATCTCACCCGATGTCAAGTTTAGCGAGTTAATTATCAAAATTATAGCACTATACATATTTTAGAGCACTCCAATTTCAACTCTAATGACCCGTGTCAAATGAATCACGTAGCTACAATGTGTAGTAATACCGTAGAGTGTGAAATCAAACGACGCACATGGCATAGTTTTATTCAGCTTTATTGAATAAAGCTGCATTCACACCGAATAATGACGCAGAATGCTAGCTTTAAGGTGCTATCTTTATCAAATTACTTGAAATATATGTTAAATATAAAGCAAGTGCATGTTTCAAGTATAACTTTGAAAGGCTCGAATATATTAAAAGTTTTGGCTTCGTAAAACTGTGCGCATCAGAAGAATTGCGTATTTACTTAAACGATGTAGCCCGGGAAATAGATTTAAAATTATTAATTGAATGGTCATTAAGTAAGTTTCGTCCTTATTGCCACAGTTGAAAAAAAATAATGTAGACTTTTTATCTCTACGACGGAATAATCATAAAGAAAAATGAAATGGTACCTAAGCTACATTAAAATCAGAAAAAGCTCAAAATTACAAAAAAGCACCTTACCGTCATAAAATAAAATAAAATTTATGAAAACAACTAAAACATCCAACTTAATCACTCACTTTCAACTACCCAATATATACTTACATTATAATAATAATGAATCTAATAGCTATGTCCCTTCGAGGATTGACCTTTGGGGATCGCCTCCTAGGGGGCACGTCCAAACTTTTAAAAGATTTAAATGTAAATTTTGCATTTAACCTCCCTATGTTATGCGTTATCTTAATCACTTACACAACAACCCAATATATAGCAAATAGATCATATCCATGAAAGCATGTCACCACGCATTTCCAAATGAAGATAAAATTTAATAGCGTTGGACATAATAAAGATAATGTCCCGTAGCCCTCGAACATATTGACTATTGAAGACACCCTCGCCGTGGCTGCAAGTTCAGAGGGTGGAGAAATCAATACCGTTGGAAATTTTAATCGACCGGTAACTATGGGTTCTAGGGAAAACGCGCAAAAAATATCGAGTATGAATTCTTATTGGCATTTTGAGAGGGTGCGAGATTTGTCGAACTTACTTTATAAAACTTGAAGTTGATTATGATTTTGGATCTAAGTTTTCATTTACATTTTTGAAACACTGTTACCAGAATACCAAAATGTATGTATCGTTATTTATTTAAGTGAAGCACCGGTTTGGGTTAATTGTCTGTTAAGGTTGTGTATATGTCTTTAACTTATACTGTCCCACTGCAGAGCCATTGCCCTGCAGTGATCTCCCCGATATCCTTCTAAGATTTGCGGTCATCCATGCAGAGGGACAGAATAGGTTAAACAAAAAGTCTTTAAATAAATAAAATATTGTAGAAAAATAAAAAAGCATAGTGTATGTGGTATAAAAGCGCATGATGATGTAGGTTAGGCAGTTTGTCATATGTAATCAACATTGTGTTTTGAAGCCAAGTATCGACTATTCGTATACTTCATCATATATTTATACCAAATGACTTCAGCTACTTTCTTCTTTAACTGGCTTATTTTGTTAAGTCTAGGCCCCTACCTATTTAAAACATCACAACTTTAACAGTTTTATATGTAAATATTTTTACATTCTCTACCTACATTTTTTGAATGAAAATAATTTCGGAGAAATATAATTAAGCACAAATTAATAATCTCTGATGAAGTCGTAATCAGCTTTCTGTCTGCACTTTTTTGGCTTTGCTAAATTGGAAATCGGGAAAGTTTCGACTACAGAAAACCATTTTCAGATACAAAATTAATAAATCTTCCTTTAGGTGGCTTAACAATGCTACGGGTCAGATTTTTTGGATGCGTACAGGTGATGACAGAATACGGTTTTTGCGTGAAAAAAACTACACAGTAAGTAGAAGTAGATTCTGTTTTAAAAATTGCAATAAGACTCTTAGTACTAGGTAGATAAAGGTAAGGTGTATTGTATACTAGATACAAGTAGTATACAGGGTGCGTTTTTTTCCAGGGCCACGGAGGCCAAGTCTGAAACTGTGAGAGTTATCGAAAAGTTACGTTACGAGTTGCGTGCTCGATTTAAAAAAAAAATAAGATCTACATTAAAGTAAATCTATTTATTTTGTAATTTTTCAAGAAAAGTGAGTTTTTGAAAAAAAAAATGCATTTATGAGTTCTTTGTTTTATTATAAAAAAAATGTATGATGACTATGTGCCCATAGTTCATCCTTTCAAAATTGAAAATTTCGATAACTCTCACGGTTTCAGACTTGGCCGCAGTGGCCCTGGAAAAAAACTCACCTGTATATGACGTTAACATAATATCATCATGTGGTTACTGACTATGTGGAAAAGGATCATTCCTCTTGCAATCTCTCGCGAGATTTCATTTCGATACCTTGGTTTGACCTCTCTACTTCACTTGCACTCACGTTTTGCCTACGATGCTTTGCATATATTTGATGAGACCCATTCACGCGAATGACGGTCACGTGACGAGCAAAATGATAGGAACAGAAAAATCTAATACAATACAATCACTTTATTTGCTTGAAACACAGGTAAAACATAAAAGATAACATATTATTAAGAGATGCCGTGTCTTGCCGTCCAATAGGCATGCAAATTTTAACAAAATTATACAAGTTTCCGAATAATACGGTAAGTAGAGAAATTATTAAAAAAACTAACCTATTCGTGCAGTGTCAGTGAATGTGGCGAGTAATTATATACATATATATTTATATTTATGTATATTTTGACCGCCTCTGTGGTCTAGTGTTTCATCAAGAGCTGTGGATTTTGTTAAATAAATAAATAAATAAATAAATAAATAAATAAATAATTAAATAAATAAATAAATAAATAAATAAATAAATAAATAAATAAATAAATAAATAAATAAATAAATAAATAAATAAATAAATAAATAAATAAATAAATCCACTGGTGTCAGATCCAGAGGTCCTGGGTTCAATCCCCAGGGGAGCACAATATTGTGCTTGATTTGGTTGGTGGTAGCACTTTGCTTAAGTCCGGCTAGTTACCATATCTTACCTGTGTCTGTTGCCATAGCAACCAATCTACATTATTGTGTTTCAGCAATCTGAGGAACTGGCTATTTTACATCTAAATGTAAGATAGCCAGTTCCTCAGATTGTTGAGGCATCCGGGTGAAGTGCGCCTCCACCTTCGGCCTTCTCATAAACATGTAAGCCAGGTGAGATGAAGGCCAGGCGATGCTCCATTGTACATTTTTTTTTTTTATTATAAAATGGAATTTTGCTCCACTTTTCATATTTTCCGCATAACTTTAATCCTTGAACCTTTTTTAACAATTAAATCCTTATCAACATTTTGTGTGCGGCTGTACTATACAGCGTAACATGAATAGGTCGAACTCTATGGACCCGAGCTCTATACGTCGAACGATATTGGAATTTCATCACAAAGGATTGGTCAACCTTTTTGGAGGTGGGGTCCCGATGTTATAGATTCTTATAGAAATGGATCTATTATCCACCCGGTGAATGTTGAGGGTTGAGAGCATTTTTGGGTTGTAATGAAATTAATTGCTTCAGTGGTGATTCACGATATTTTTTTAGAATAGCGAAGTACATCTTAAAAATTAACTAAATGAAACGGTTATTACCACAAAATTTTTACGTCGATTTGCTGACGTTTCGAGATCAACCGTTTCATTTAGTTAATTATGTTGCATAGCCACACAAGTTTCAATTCTATCTTAAAAATTGTAAATAAACAGCTACCTATGAAATCAGTCCAAAAAGGCTGATTACTCAGCATGATGTGGGTTGCACAAATACAACCAGCGGTGGTCTTCCGTGAGGGCCTTCTATAGTTTTGGACGTAGACGTCTTAGATATTCTCATTAGCACGGTTCTGATTAGATTTGGAAAATACCAAAGATTAGGTACAAAAAAACCGCCCACATAAGTCCGCCCATTGTACCGTTAACTTTAGATCTTATATTGTCAACTAGCTTTTGCTCGCGGCTTCGCTCGCGTTAAGAAGTATTATTATTAATTAGGTATAGTTTTTGCGGATTTACTTTTGTTTAGCGTGTGTAAAAAATTAGGGCCTACAAAACTTAAAAACAGTACATTCTTCAACTTCTCCATTAACGTTCAGATTTTCTTTAGCCATTTTAAAAAAGTCAAACCGACAAAGCCTATACTTAAACCAAGCGAAAACAAAACAAATGCCAAATACAAAGCAGAGTCTATTACCAAAACTACTAAACCCAAACAAAACAATGCAAAATCTCAAAATCCATAGTAGCTTTATGCATGCAAAGTCTCAGCCCGATCGGTTTAAAATTGACAAAGTTTCATACAAACTTTCATCCCCTATTTTATCCCCTTGGGGGTAGAATTAATCAAAATCCTTTCTTAGCGGATGCCGTCGTCATAACATCTACCTGCATGCCAAATTTCAGCCCGATCCGTCCAGTGGTTTGGGCAGTGCGTTGATAGATCACTATGTCAGTCAATCAGTCACCTTCTTTACGATTTTGGTTAACAATTAAGAATTTTCATTAAATTTTCCTTTATTTTATATTTTATCATATTCGTATATTTTTTGTTAGCAATGGACTCAATTCTTTACGATTTTGGTTAACAATTAAGAATTTTCATTAAATTTTCCTTTATTTTATATTTTATCATATTCGTATATTTTTTGTTAGCAATGGACTCAATTCTTTACGATTTTGGTTAACAATTAAGAATTTTCATTAAATTTTCCTTTATTTTATATTTTATCATATTCGTATATTTTTTGTTAGCAATGGACTCAATTACTTCTTCTTTTTATTCCCTTAGGGTGGAGGTGCTGCTACGTCGCGAATGGAAAACTATTGTTATCACAATTTATTATTATGCTCATTAGTCCTTCAGCGTCGCTTATAGCAAAAGTATAGTCAACGTTCGAAATAAAGCACTGATTTGTTTCCAAATCGTTCGTTGATTGAAAATTATATCAGAGTAGTGCAACAGCTATGTTGTTATTGCCACGTACAAGGTGATAAATAAAATAGCATTCAAAATAAATGAAACAATGTGTTGTAATTTTGTTTATCTAAATCATACATGAACGCGGCTATGGTTGGCTACACCCGCCGCGCCTTAACCTACTGCTACAGTGTATTCAAATAGCAAGACAACTGTATCGATGCCATCGAGACGAGCGAACTAAATCGCAACGTTGTGGCACAGCAACGTAGAGGGAGAAAACTTCATAGATATCAATAGAGATTAACATCAAATATACATTAGGCGTAGGCTACACCGTGAGATTTACCATTTTAAGTTCTCAAACATTTTGAGAGGAGAAAGTTAATGCTCAAGAAACAAAAACCAAACCTAATCCGTAGATAGATAATAAGAGATATTTGTATGTATGTAAATAAAGATATTTGTATCTTAGCAAAAGCTAAGCTTAGCACGCTGTATGGGCTCTAAATACTCTATTAAGTCCCATTCAATATTATGTATCTTGTATGAACGTTAAAAATTCAAATCCGTGGCTATTTTTTATATGATTGTTAAACAAAGTTAGTTTTTTTTTGTTTATTTTACATAAAAGTTTTACACACATTTGATTGTAAGCCTTGTAAATAATATTGATCTACTGAATGTTGATGCCTTGTATGATGAGGACATCAAAATAACAGTTATCAGAATTTTAATTGGACTAATACCATGTTGTAAATAATGTTGATTCTACTTATAATGAAAATAACTTTTTGTAAAATACATGTTTCCTATATTAACGGTTACTCACTGTCAGTAAATGATACTGACCCGACACCGACACGACATTTAGACCCAATATATCATCGTTTTAATCCTTAGCCTAGCAAAATGTCAATCGTGCCAGGTTTATCAGTATAAGCGACACAGGTAGGCTATTTGCTCGTACTGTCTTATAGTTGTATTAAAAAAAATTAGCTCAGTGCTAAACGTACTTGTTTATGGCTTTCAAATAAGCTGACCATCGATATCGCGTCGGTATCTAGTCGCCGACGTTATCAACCGATGTGAAAGCGCCTCAGATACGTCGTTTGATAATGTATGTGCAAATGGGATTCCAGGGCTTTCTTGTGAATGACGTAGCCAATTAGCTTTATTTATTGGCAAGGCTTCGACGGTAATTGCTACACACAATGCCTTTGATATAGGCGATAAATTTAGCAACGACAAATTGAACTTGTAATTTTGGAAAATGAAATACACGGTTTCATTCATATTTTACAAATAATTGTAATTATGGTTGTAATTATTATGTACCCGCATTTAGGATGTAAGTTTTTGATAATATTTATGTGACCACATTTGTGGTCTAGTGGTTCACCTACCGGTTTCAGGCCCAGAGGTCTCGTAGTTTGATCCCTAGGGGTGTACAAATTTGTGATCGGTTTGGTTGGTGGTAAAGTAGTTGTTTAAAGTCCAACTGGCTAGCTATCACCATCTTATTCAAGTATGATTTGTAACCAGACGAGATGAAGACCAAGTGCTTACCCATCGTACAATAAAAAAAAAGACCACTACGATCTATAACCCATAATTTTAGTTCGAGAAACGGGTATTTATCGCGTAAGTTACCTATATTTATCCCGACAAACCTGCCGTATGTGTTCTAATCGCGAAAGTTTAAAAAAGATCTATAACCTGCCTGTTAATTGTGGAGATTAATAGAACAACCTTCTAGTCACACCGTGGCTTTCGGAAGGTTCATAGTTATCTCATTGGGCGGTTATGGCTGTGTGTGTAAAAATCAATTTTATTGAAAACTCTCGATAGTTTAAGAACATGATATAAAATATGATATTACAAAGAACTTATTTTGTTAAGACAACTTCCTTGCAAACGATAAACTGTTTACAATCTGCGAGCGTCTTCTTGTTTTATTAAAAACTGCTAGTAAATGTTGGCCATTTACATTCTCGATAGCTTTCACGCTCAAACCAAGAAAAGAAAACTGCTATCGTACAGCCGAAAGTGTTCAAAGGCAGTGTAATTGTTTTTAATGAACAAATAAAAGGGAAAATCTTCGGGATGTCTGCTGTACAATCGGACATCATGACATAGTACATGGTAAACAGTAACTCCACATGCGTTCGCTTAATACATAGTCGGTGCGCTTGCCAAAATTGTGATGAACATTTTTTTGAATATTTTTTTTTCAATCTGGCATCATTTTTTAGTCCCGCGTAGACTGGAAAAACAATCACGTGTAAATTTATTCATTCTAGAAATCGATTTGACTAAATCGTTTTGTGCACGTTGATCCAATTTGTGGCAATGAAAAATCGGCTACGTGTACTCTAAAATGTTTTTGGTCAATTGTATGCACATATCGGAATTGGTTTACACTTGTACGATTTGGTATGTTCATGACAGCATTTTTCCCATGCTAAAAAGATTACGCTAATATTTTTGTATGACTTATAGCTTTATAGGTAGTACTTCTGCCCACAGCGATGTCAATTATGAGTTCAATTCCCACCCAATGACAACTATTTGTGTGATCAATATATATGATTGTTTTGTGTGTATAATAGGAATGTATAAACAAAAAAAATCCAAAGTCCTTTCCCAGATTACAAGAATAGCTTAGTTTAGGGCTAAGTGGCGTTGTGTAAAATGTTTAGAAATATTTATTTATATTATGATCATAATCTAGTAAGTACCCGAACCACAACTCATACCTTTAATGCTTGATGGTGCTGTACCAAAACTCCTATAAGATTTTATTGAAATATCTCAAAAAGATATTAGTAGTTGCATTACTGCTTACACTATGTACTGTCTCATCTGTATTCGGGGAGCAGTGTGGCCGTGATGATTACAGTTCAACCACGAGTTTATGGTAATGCCTTTGAAATTCACTTCGCGTTGATTTTTGTTGGACTTGTTTCTTAAAAAAAGATTGGGTACTGTAGAGTTTGTTTCTGTGGCAGAATTTAAATTTTATGGCACAAGTAAAGTTAAGAACCGTCCCCTCCAATACAGCCCGTGGATGTCCTAAAAGCTAACTAAAAGTAGAGCAGCATTTTACCTTTGTGAATTATTACATTTTGCGTGGATTACGGTAAACGTTTTGGATGGTCGAAGGTTGAATGTCCATTAGTGGAAATTCATGGGAGGTTAAAGAACGAGAAAGAGCCAGCTTGTGTATGGATAAGTCCATATATAATATTCTGGTTATGCAAATGTTCACAATTTTTTTTCAAAACACTTCATTTATGTTGATGAGTTTTGTTGCATTAACTGCTTTTTTTGTATTTTACAAACATATGAGTCCTTGAAAGACTGATACCTCACCGGAACTGGGTCTACCCTTGATTTCCAGTCTGTTATCTTTATTCTCGTCTACAACAATATGAAATAAAATGTAAACTGCCTAATAAATCAGAAGTACTCTACTCACTTCTGTGTATAACTTTTCATCATGACTGCGATGACCAATCAGTCTTCAAAGCATAGTGATTGTGGTAATACTCTCGATTTTTACGGATTTCTTGGGCTTATTGCCTAATAATTCAGTTCAAAACTTGCGTAAGAATGATCATAAATATTAAACACGCATAGAAAAGTGAAATCTCATCCGGGAATTGTACTCAACTTGGTGGAGATTTCTAGGGAAAACAAAGCAAAATGTACAAAAAAAAAGATAATATACAATCGTTTCATCACCAGCTCACTTGAAAAACGAATAAAACTGTGACCTGGGATAGAGCACGCTTGTCTAAAGGGAATGTATTTACACTGGACTTGAATATTCAAAATTACACTGGTGCGGAAAAACAGACGAGGCCTAGAAGTTACTAGTATAAAATGATAAAGGTAGAAATGAAATAAGACGCAATGTGCTCGCCACAATGGAACCTTACTAGGTATAGTTTGCCCCTACTGTTTGTCTGCTAATCGGGTGGTGGAAAAAGAAAGGATGCGTCAAAGTCACACTCGCCAAAGTGGAATTTGTAGTACACACACAGTCAGGCCGCCCGCCGTCTGTGTTTTTGGCTCATCGTGGGAACCATCACTTACAAGCCTACACGACGCTTAATCAAGCTGGTACTTGGCTGAACTATCCCATAGATGGCAGCAGTACTCCATACAAGTTTGGACCTGAGCTTTGCACAAACATAAAAACTGTATGGAAAGAATGAAGTATCGCAGCTTCGTAGCAGTGAATTTGAAAAAAAAACGAAGTAGGCACCTTCATCAACTATTATTACATTTGAAATATGAGCACAGAAAAATATCAGAGCGCTTAGAGCGACAGCATGTCGGCCGGGGCCGGGCTCTTAAACTTAGCAGGATTGCATGGAAATCCATCTAAATGGATGTCCGCAATGTGTCGCCCGAAGCAATTAGCGATATAGGTATATGATGAAAAAACCCGAGTTTACAATGTACCTATAAGCACATGAAAGTAGGACCTTTCCTTCAGCCATTTCAATTTCCTGGGTGAAATATAATAAGGATTATATTCCTTGCAGCTCTCGTTACAACGCTTCTGTAATCACGTCGCCCTTTCTTTGTCATTTGCACGTGACACGCAGACGTAACATTCAACTTTTTTTATTACCAACCGTCACCAGCTTTATTGGGGCAGACAGGGCGCTCTTTGAAATTGAAATAAAGTGTTTCCTGGTGGAAATTGTGAATGCAAATGAAAAAATATATACAATCCTAGCACCTAGTATATGCAAGTGGTACACTTGCATCAATGATCGATAACACACTAGGTTTACTACAAAGAGTAGTAGACCTAGTGAAAGGGCTAGAAGAGAAAGTACTACCACCATACCTATTTCAGGGAGGTCGCCCCATCATGTTTCCTTCAATGGATAAGGAGTGGTATAAAATAAACAAACATAAATGATAAATTGGTTTACTGTTTTTAAATAGTGCATCGTCTACAGCCTATATAATTAAGTAAACTGCTGAACAGGGCTTTTTTCGAAGCTGGTAGGGTTTGCCATAATCACTACGCTTAGCAGACGATGTAGATAATACAATTAAGTTATCTGCTGCTCTTCTTCTGATAAGATCTTAAAGTTGGCTATTACGATTTCCACTAATTTTGATATGTAGATAGTTAAATATTCTCAGGGGCCTTGGCAAAACTGTACATAACACGGTCAATCTTTTAGACATATATAATATAACTATATTATATCCGTCAGAACCATATCTTTTCAAGCGGCCATGGCTGCCTATCACGGACATATATCTTCAGTGCTAAAGTATGGTCTCTTGCTCTGGGGTAATTTGGTCGATGTAGAGAAAGTTTTTAAGATGCAGAAGATGTATCCGAGTAATTAATAAAGCTTGGTTTTTGGATAGTTGCAAACCCCTTTTTATAAAATGTAATATTTTACCCTTACCTTCTATGTATATAAGAGAATTATGTATTTTTTTTAAAACTTACCCACACAATTTTACAACACGCAATAATGTAATAACAAGGCAAAAACGGGCCAGGTTTGTTAACCTTATGTATCAACCTTTTTGCTCTAAAGACTATTTATAAGAGAAAAGTTTATAATATGTGTATAAAAATTTATAATAAATTACCTGACGAAATTAAAATGTTAAATGGAATTGTATTTAAGAAAAAAATTAATGAATGGTTAATGTGTAATTGTTTTTATAGCCTTGACGAATATTTATCATATAACTGTAATAATGAATTGTATTAAATAATTGTAATAATTGACGTTAGCATGACATTTTTAATATTTGCACGCCTGCATGCAGGCTGATTACATTTTTTATTACATTTACAATCGTATTTTTAATGTACCTACACACTATCATATGTATTCTCGCAAATAAATGATTTGATTTGATTTGATTTGATATAATCAGGGGTCTCCCCTTGAATACAAAATGTCACGTTCCAGACAGTTTATATTTAAGGGGAGACACTTTGTTGTTGTAATCTTCAAAGTAACACTATCACTTTATAAATTAGGGCCAAAATTCATCATAAAAACTTTGACTCCTCAGAAATATCTAAAATAGTCAGAGCATACAAATCAAATGCTAGATATTAATCTTAATATGCAAAGGTACGCAAAAGTAGCAAATAATCTACAAAAATCATACGGTAAGAGTACCTTGTAATTCAGTTTCAGACTTTCAAGACGAGTGCTATTACTAAAATACGAATATTACCGAATCGCTTCAAGAGCCGACTTTACAACGTACGTGTTAAATTGCTAGGAGCCGCCCTACCTGCTAACTTTTCAAATTTCTTTACGTAAATTGTTTCTTTTGGGTTCTCTTTCATTTCATATTAAATAGTACCTAACCCAACCAAGTCGGACAAACACACTGAGGTTTCAGACCCACATTTTGAAGCAAAAAATACAGTTTTTTTTTTGCATTTTGTTCTTACTTGAGTCCGACTCACGCTTGGCTGGTATTTAGTATTTGTTGTTTTTTATAAAGATAAATACTACAATCTCATCAAATTTGAAATTTGTAGGTATCGCTGTTTTTACAAAAGGCTTAAATAAAAAACTATAAAACAGTACATCTGATTTTGTTTGTTTGCTTGTATTGTATCATTTGTCGATATAGCAACAATTTTAAATCGTTTTGTTCCGGCATACACAGGTAGGATAGCCAGATTGACTGAGGATTCCGGGTGAAGTGCGCTTCCACTTTTGGTCTCAATAACTTGAAACCATGAGTGATGAAAGCCAAGCGCTTCCCTTTCGTACAATAAATATATGTATGTAATTATGAAAACTTAAATAATCTATGTCACAAAAAAGATACACACGATTACATGTACATTTACAGATTAGATAAAATACTAGCAAACGAGTTTAATGGAATATGGCATTATCCTTAAATCTAGAGAAATAGACATGAGGTTACATAATGAATTTGATGAAAAACAACAAAAAAAAAAATCACATACGGAACACTTGTTTGAGAAAACGGCTCTCGTTTTCGTATTTATTTTGGTACGCACCCCAGTAAGCGTTCCCCTCTATAGATTGCGTAGCGATGATGTTACGATAATTTGAATATCGAGCCATGGAATTGGCAATTGTCAAGTTTAATGCAGTTAGAAATCGTAAAAGAAAAATCCCTACGGAGTTGCCGTTTGATCTGAAACGTGAGAGAGAAATATAAAAGGATGAAAAGTGAGCGATAAGCGATTTCACACATTTTATTTAATTAGGAATCAGGTTGACTCTTTCGTATTTGCTATTTCTATATTTGTTTGGACATTATCATGTTTTTACTTCTTGGTATAACAATGTATTTTAAAAATATGATTTTTATATATTTTATATTCCACCAACGGTTTGTGCTCAGGTAGTATGGCTTGAGTTAAGTACTACCTTTCACCGTGACACAATAACAGACATTAAAATTGTTGTGTTCCGAGATTTAGAGGGTAAGAAATCTAGCCTGATTTTATCTTGAGAAACCTACCATGAATTTACATACTTATCTTTTGCAGGTCAAACATTTTATCCAAGCATCACTATTTTGCATGAAAAGGGTCAAAGCAGTTATGTATAAGCCGACCACTAGCAGATACCACACCGAAGGTTCCGACCCACATATAAAGGCAAAAAATCCTGCAATTTTTTTTTTAATATTAGCGGTATTATACACTCTGCGACAATTTCAACTGCCTACCTTTTACTGTTTACGAGATACACAGTCACTAAAGCAGTAAATGCAATAAAATCAAGCGAAATAAGCATCTGACCTAAATAAAAAAGTTTGCAAGCAACGTAAAAAGTTGTATTTTTGTGCTCGAATGATTTATTTGAACCTTTACATTCCGGCTATCGGTTAATCAAACTAAGAATGTAGACCTTTTTACTTATCGAAAGCCTCACCGCATACGTTGGGTTATTTATCAGTTTGTTGAATCAGATATTCTGATATGTTTTTTTTTATCTTATCTACTATAGTTTAGGAGCCGTGTGACGTACGACGTATGACGTGTTCTAAGCTAATTTGCTAACTTAGAACTGTCTAAACTTAAAAACTTAACTTAAAAAAAACTGCTAACAGTCCAGCCGGGCAAATTCAAATCGTACGTAAAGGTCCATAGGCTAGTAGAGAGTGATGACTCCAGCAAGGTGTTTTCTTCCAGGGGAAACGATAAATGCGCACACTGAGGTGATTGAGAAAAAGAGTGCTTAAGTAAGGTAAGTAAGGTGTAATGAAAGCACACTTTTATCGTTCGTTAACTACCTATGTTATTTTTGAGAAAGAATTCCGTGGTTAAATACCTAATACAAACAAGACATCACGAGATCCCAGTTCGGGGCGAACTACTAGTATATTTTTGGACACAGTTTTTTTCGGAGGAAAACATTACGGTTTCACTACACAGTTTTTGAAAAACTTTTGCGAACATTATCGTCACGTTTGGGCAGCATCATTCATTTGGGTAATTAAAAGTTTATTGGTAAATGATTAGCAATTTACTAACCATTTGCAAGCCGTTGTAATTATGGCAAAGTCTTCCAGCCTCGTAGACGATTCTGTCTTACATTGGTAAAAAAAAAAAAACACTTATCGTTTATCGAGTAAGATTTTCGAAATCCCGACCAGCACATGAGGAGAAAGGGTAGGTTTTTTTTTATGATTAAATATAATTATGACAAAGAGTCTTAATACTAGTTACAATTGATTCACTTTAACAGTTTTTGACTGCCAGGATATTTATTAGAAATTGATTATTAGAAATCTTTTAATAAGCTTTCCTACATAGCTTTTGTTTCAAAAAAAGTTTATCTCAACACTTGGTCACTAATTTCTGACATAAAAGCTGTTTTTTTTATGTAATAGATCCTAGTTTTGGTTTACTTATTATCTGAGGTCAATCCCAAAATACAAGTATATTGGCAAATTTCATTCAGTAGTTTTCCTTTTTGAACTCTAACATCAGCTTAAACTTCAGTTACATTCGGTAAAGAAATCAAATACATTCGGTCTTTTTCCAATTGAGTACTTAGTTATTAACACAAAATCAGTTAGTAATTTATGTGATTGCATCGTTTATTACCAATGCAATCAAATAAAAAAGGTCATTTGTTGTTGTATTTTAAATATACGTGACGTATTATCTGCAAAGTGATCTAAATAGACGTGACGTATCATCTGCAAATCAACCAAAATAGATGTGATATAATGTCTGTTATTTATGTTTTTTTTTTATATTATGACGGAAAAGCGCTTGGCCTTCATCTAACCTGGTAACAAGTTAAGATAAGGACGAAGGTGGAGGCGCACTTCACCCGGATTCCTCAACAAACTGAGGAACTGGATATCTTACCTCAACACAACAATTTTAGAATTGTTATTATAGCGACAGAGTTAGGTAAGACGGTGGTAGCTTGCCAGGCGGACTTAAACAAAGTCCCACCACCAACCAAACCGAGCACAATAGTGTACTCCCCCTGGGGATCTAGCCCGGGACCTCTGGATCTAAAATCGGTGGATTGATCCACTAGATAGACCACAGAAGCGGTTATGACGTGGGTGGGACAATTTGGAGGTATGAGCTAAGTTGTAAGTCTGCTTCTCTCAATGACTCTGCCCCGCCCGAATGTTATGTTGACAAAATAGATGACTGCCATCAAATATTCGTAAGGGGAAGTCATATAAGTCGGAGATATAATTTGTCAATTCCGTAGTTATTGCATTTCACGCAGATGTGCGAGGCGTTCTTGAATAATAACAACTATTTTCAGTAAAATATTATATGCTACGTTTAGTAAGAAAAGAGAGTAAGAGACCTTAAATTTCAACCACCACCAAATTAATAAAAAAAAAATTGACTAAGTGATACATTAATATGTACCGGTACCCTGGGAAATTGATAGATATATTCGTTATAATTATATGCTTTTATGAAATAACATATAAGAAAAGTAACAATTTGATTGATTGTATTGTTATCTACTTATTTCATAGTAAAATTATTTCAAATTTTAATTTTGTTTAAAAAATCCTTTTTAAGTGAAAAGTCATGGTGGGAAAGAATATAGCTTAAGCCTTTCATGGATATACAGTGGCCTATCAAGTGTAGTGATGTACCCTATTACACTATGGAATATATCAAAAGCCATGTAATTTAGGTAATTTAATATATATCACAAAAACATAATCTTACACCCGTTTCCTTTATTAGGAGGGTTTGTTTTTAGAGAGTATGTATGTACCTATATTTATATGCAAATGTATTCAATTATATTTATATGAGTTACCTATAGGCCGTTTGTAACGGTCCTTAGGTAATCTGACTGATTCCTTTGTACATAGTTAGTTTAATTGTACTTTTTATAAGATTTACTTTTTATATGCAATATCAAATAATAGGTATATGCTGATTCTAAATATATATAGATAGTACTTTCACATATGGTTTTTATTCGTTGAACCAAAACGTATCGTAGGTTTCATATACCGCTTAAAATGTTGCCCTGATTGGGTTTTCTGATTTTCAACTTTCAACTACTCTTTGGCTCTTCGTTGGCACAAAAGCTATAGATTTATGTTTTTACGAACCATTCATTTATTCCTTCAGCAGAATGCACTAATGACCCTAGTTAATGTGCCTTTTTACACGTGCTTAGCTTGGAAGCCAAGCTTTGAGAATACTAATGAGTTAAAGAAAACCCCGTTGGATGGAATAGAAATTGCCTGTTTCTTTTGTGAGTGAATAAATAATTGCGATACAGAGCAGTTTAAATAGATGTCCAGGTACTCTTACTCCAGCGTTTCGTTTTACTTGTAACTTCGAACAAGTAATATATTTCAATAATCACCACGCTTGGCTGGTGTATTGCTGTTCAACATGTCAGTAATTCATTTGTGCCTTTAAATATTTTTTTTTTGGTAGGCTCTTATCATCACTGCTTGAACTCTTGGACCATGCTCGCCGAAGTGTTTGATCGTGCTTTCCCATTATTATTTTTAAGGCCTTTTTAAATTGCAAGTAATTTTTTTCTTGGTCAAAAAAAGCTTATTGCTACTAAATATAATTAGTAAGTTATTTTTTTAGGGTAAAAGAATAATCTATCTAAAGGGTGCCGACGGAATCATAATATTTAGCCTACGTTGTCTCACTGTCTGTCCTACTATTAAGATATTTTTGAGTTGTCATAAATAGCCGGTTTTATTTTCTTAATTAATCTATTAGCTTAATTTCGGGCGGTTATAATGATTGATAAAATGCTTCATAATATTTCCAAGCCTCGATTTGCATTTTAATTCTTAAATAATTTTAATTTTCAGTAACTTTTTATTATGAATACCCATTTTCACAGTGATTCATTATTCCTAAGTTTCCCTTTCATCAGTATTTTCATAAAACGGCGATACAGCGGTGACTGTCAACCAAGACATCTGGGACATTAGTCATTGGAATAAGCAATTCTGCAACCCCTTTTTAATTATGCAAAATCTTTGCCATTCATTAGGATCCATTATATACATTTGCGTAATTTTCAAGAAATGTTTTTGATCATGTTAAAGAATAGTAAAAAACTCCTAGTGAATTTGCCCACGATCACTACTCAGAGCGCAAATCTTATGTGGATTACCTCCTAGGGGGTAGTCAGACACGTCCAATCACACAAAATGTCAATCACAAAAGGATACATATATTTCGGTATCTCTTGATGTGCCTACAAACTGTCTTCGTTATCACTAACAAGAGTTAGTAGATTACAGTGTCTAGATTTGACGTTTTTAATCTATGCAAATATAACTGTCCCCTAACCACTCTTCCCCCCACCCCCCCACCCCCCAAACAGCCTATCAATATGGACAAAAATATTTACTTGGACATTATGAAAAATATATAAGACGGATGACGGATATCTGTTTCCATTTTATTCAAAAGGGAATTCTCGGTTTTGTCCCATTTACCTCCCCCTGTGCTCCTCCGCATTTCATATTACGAGTTGAGGTAGATGGATTGGAGGTGCTTTGTGATAAGATATCGTAGAAATAAAGACTTGTGATATATTTTCGTTTATAATAAGTGTCTATGCCATACTTATTTCTTTATTAATCACCGTTCCTGACGTAAATCAGAAGTATCAAACACATAATAAATAAGCAAGAGCTTCATGGTCAGAGAAGTGTAAGTTTTTTTATTGCAAGTTACAGTTGATGGTAATTATTATACTGATTATTTCTTTGATTTAATCGTCATGTGTTGATATTACACAGCCTGATCTTCTACCGTCTTTCAAGCTGGCCGATTTAATCGGTCCACCTTAATGGCCGCCATAGATCAAGAAGGAAGATTAAGACCAAAACTAAAATTTTGAGAATTAAAAAAGTTTTTTTAACATCAGAAGTTCAAACATCTGAGATTAGGGTTTGTCTCAACATAAATATATCTACCTATTGCCACAAAGATGCTTTGCAAACGAGAAACGAATATGTTTTGACCAAATTATAGCCCTAGCATGAAGCATCGTGAAAACTACTAGACCCTCAAAACAAAAAATAATTAATATCCTCAAGACAAATAGCCCCAACGAATGTTTTATTATAATTTATGGGAGGCACTACGACAAAACACGACTAATGCCGAGCCAGAATCAGTTTTAGATTAGATATGGGTTACCTAATAATAAGTTTAGTTTAGTTTGTTAAGGCGAGTTCCCATCCAAAGTATGTTAGATAAGACAGTAGAAATAAACGCTATTTCATATTATAACATTATAATCACATGTTGATAGCACGGCCATATAATAATTATATTGTAATTGAGTACATCAATAGTTTGTTAGGTTTATTTATTTTCAACACACTTGCTCATAAAGTGGCTCTATGGTCACCGCAATCAGGAACGGAATGACACCCATAAAAAATCAAACTGTGACTTTTTCATTGCTAATAACTCACTAGTGAATTATAGATTTTTTTTTAATTTTATTGTTTTATTTTCTTTGTTCTTTAAAAAGTTTTGAATAAAAAAAAGATCATGTTCAATAGAACAAATAAATTAATGTTCCTATTGCTTGCTCATTTCAAGCAACTTATCTTATTTAAATAGATACATACATACTTTTACTCGTACGTGTTTAATAAATAAAACTTTCACTCAAATATAACTTTTGTTTTCTTTGTAATAAAAGAAAACGTTAAATTCCCAATTTTGTACGTGGCAGAATAGGCGCAAACCCTATGCACGGAAAATAAAAAAAAACTCATCCCTTTAGTCTGTGGCCGATCGCAATGCGCGCGCATAGGAAAACTGATGAATTTTTCCCGCCATAGCGAAACATTTTTCACAACTCGTTTTCACTGTTGAAATTATAGTTTTTATTGTTATTTTATTCACAAGTGTGTTGAAAAACGTCGTATGATACACGTGTGTATTGATGATTACCGTACTCTCTTAAGACCCTCACCAACGGCTCGGGTCTCAATGGCACCTCGGCGGTAATCACCAATGTTACACACTAGTACCATAATGTACTATTATTTTTGCACCCAGTGTAACTTTGCTTTTTGACTTCCATTGGGTAAATTGAGACTGTATTGAGAATATTACAGTGTCAATATTACAACAGCAATGGGTAATGGAAATACTGACACCCACTCGACTAATCGGGAAAATTGATAAAGGTTTGCTTTCATGTTTTGAAATATTATTGGCTGTATTTGATAACCGATTTACTAATCGACGCGTTTTTACCGTGTCTTGTGTATACGTAAAATGCGATATTTTACGATACATAACAATAATAGTAATGCCTTCTCTATCTTGTTTAATTATTCGAGCTAGATTTACTAAAACACAACGTGGTGCAGCTTTGGCAAGCAACTATTTGATAGCAGGTTTTTTTCCAAACTGATTTTTGCTGACCTATTAACTAACTTTTTTTTTTTCCAACTATGTTTCATTTTTGTTTCAATTGGTTTCAATAAAAATGGCGACTTTCTTTTGTTTTATAAAACCGATACATTGACCAGGAAAACCGCCATGATTATTGAAACCAAAATGAAATAGACAGCTCTGTTTCATTTCATTACGCGTAGCATTTGCTGAACTTACTCCTAATGCTCATGAAATATGCATGAAATACTAGGTGTAATACTATAACAATACTAATAGAAATACTACAGCTATGTTTTGTACGTGTTTCTTGGAGGAATTAAAATATTAAATTCAGATAAATTGAACTTATTATGTACATTCCGGCTATTCCCTGGTTTATCTGATAATCTGTTAACAAAAAAATCAAAAACTAAATGATCATAATAAAAACATATCAGTTGTTGATGCTGAAAATTATTAAAAACGTTCCTTGGGAAAACCAAACTTGTGTATTTAAGAAATAACAATAGGCCATGGTCAGTGCTAAAGGAACACGCTCTTTCTATCAGACCATTAATAAGATACCTGCTGGTGGTGTTACCCGCGGTTACTGAGTTAACAACATGCGACGATGGAAAAAAACTAAATTTGTGAATTTGTAAGTCACAAAAATATATATTCGATAATAATTATAGAAATTTTTTTTTTCGGTATAAACTTATTTTTGATTCCAGGGTATGAGCTACCTTCATAACAAATTTCAAAAAAGATTTTACTTCTCCAGCATAAAAAGTTGCATATGTATAATTCCAGGTCATAAACTATGTATGCTCCAAGTTCAGCTGTTTCAGCGTATAGGAGAAATAAACACACACACACGCACACTGAAAAACTTTTGTGTTTATAGTATTAGTGTGATTATTGTTTTATTACACAACATTGGTTCCACTCTCACTTAGAGCTCGATGGTTGAGTAACAAGCGATTATCAATTCAAGCTCGCACCCGGCTGGATGTCAATATTCATTTAGCTTGTGGGCGGTTGCGCGTGGACTGGCCTACGCCGGCTACCGTGAAATACCCGTGCCCGGAATACTAAACGAAATCACCGCGAGCCATCTCGGGCGCCAGGTTTATTTGAGAGCTTGATAATCTTACACAATTTGTTCTTGGATTGTCAATAATAAATAATAAATATTACAAGACATTAATTTCACACAGGACCATTGAGTCCCAAGCTTGTAATACGGGAACTATATTACAATTACATACAATTATAAACGGAATCTATTAAAAATGTTCGTCAAGCATTTAGCCAATGGATAATCAATTGAAAATTGAGGTGACCACGTGGCTACACAACACTGGGTATGGGCCCAATCTGGAGGTTGTAGGTTCAAATCTAGTCACACACCAATGATTTTTTAACCAAATTACTTACATTTTTAAACAAAAATCATTTTTACATTTGCGGCGGCTGATTCGGCCGAGGATCACAAAAGGCGCAAATATAGTGGTCTCGACAGAGCTTACCTATTTGAGCCTTTTGGGGTGGAGACCTTGGGTCCGTGGGGAGCCGGTGCCCTCCGGGTTTTCAAAAATATTGCGGGGTTTTTGATTGAGGCGACACGTGACCCAAGGGCTGGCTCTTATTTAGGCCAGCGAATTAGCATAGCTATTCAGCGTGGCAATGCAGCCAGTGTCTTGGGCACTCTTCCGTCTGGTACTGGTCTGGAACAGTTGAGTTACCTATAGGCCGTTTGTAACGGTCCTTAGGTAATCTTACTGATTCCTTTGTACTTAGTTAGTTTAATTTATTGAATAAATGTAATATTTATACAAATTTTTACATAATATCAACAAATCAAACGTATTATAAAACTAGTAAGAGTTTTACAAAACTAAATATACATAACAGTCGTATAGCTGACTGACTGACTAGCAATCAATTGCACATCCCAAACCGGAGGTCGTAAAGACTGAATTTTCTGGATAGCTTCAATTTGTAGGAATGTATTGAGACAATTTCTACAGGAACGCAATCCCTGGCGCTCAACTACGCATGGATACAGTAATGCAATTTCATCCTTTGCTACAAAATACTACTCGAATACGATTACATGCAAGAAAACTTGTTTCAAAGTTCGGATTCCTACAGTTCTCAATCAACGATGAAAGCCGTGTTAGCCATTATTAATTCCGTAATACGACTGACAAACGTACGCGGATTTTTTTGCAATTTGCCTGCCTTTGATGTAGCAGCTCGGTTCAAGATCTCCCCTATCAATCAGTTTTACAGATTATTGTTGTTGTAAAAGTGTGATGGAGTGGCTATATCATCGTACTCTCACAAGTCTGTCGCCAAAACATCAGTTCTAAATTATTGTGTTCTGGCATTTAGAGGAATCTGTTGAGGATCCCGGGTAAAGTGTGCTTCCACTTTCGGCCTTATCTCTACTTGAAACCAGATGAGATGCAGGCCAAGCGCTTCTCCGTAGTTAATAAATACAATTTTGTTACACTAAGTATCTCGATTAAACTTTTACATTAAAGCTTTTGGTTATCCAATAAATCAATGAAATAGATTGATTGAATTACTGTCTATTTACTAGTATCCTTTGCTATCGTAAAATGCGGCAAGGCGGGATTGTCTGCTAAATAAAATAAATGTGAATAGGTAAACTTTTATCCCTCATGGCTTGCCTGGGGATAACCTCGGTAATGATAAGGCAAGCCTTCCCAGTAGCTGTATGTTAAAGGCCCTTGCACTCCTGCGAACCAACAAAACACAGCGAGCTGGTTGGGGCCTTGGCCTCGCTTGCGACCACGGGTCTGGCTGGAGTCGGGTTTGGGTCGCAAGTCAGGCCGATACGATCATTTAGCCTTAACCGTTGACAATAGTTAACTCTTCCGTGGCCCCGACCTTTAGACCGTTGGAAATAGATTCCACCTTCCTCATTTTTTTTTTTTTCAGATTTCTCGCAGTTTATGGGGGACGTCATGGACCTACAGGAGTATAAGCCCATAGCAGGAGGAACTGAAAGGTAAGTGGACGTTACTAGTGAAAATGAATTTTTATGGGTCTCTACTCTAGGCGTCAAAATACGGAGGTTTAATCGCTCGCAATCCGTATTGATCGATTTCTTTTTAGTAATTCTGTACTGATTATGGTAAACTCATATATTCATGAAACAAAAACACCAAAAAAAACAACATTTGTCTTCAATCGAATGAAATCAGCAATTTAATGGTCAGTTTTTACTAATACTGTTAACCATAATCGAAAAGTCAGATATCGCAAAAAAAAACCATAAATAATAATTACAATGATGTTGACACGATACGATTTGAAATCATAAATGTTTTATGATATTAATTTATATTGATATATACTAGATACTTTACTTTTGTGTTGTTATATACTAGATATAATATGATACTAGATATAGTTTATTATAAATGTAACGCATTTATATTAGACTACTGTAAATAGACACTAAGAGAAACAAACAGCATATAAGGTACTTATGCATAGGTGTATAATGTGAAATTTGTTGCAATAGCATTTTTGTTGCATTCAGTTTCAGCTATATGCAAATGAAAACATCTCGCAGGGTAATTTTAAATCTACAAAATATTAGCCATTGGATATAACCACTCCATATTGAAGTACTCTCAGTAGGGTTCTATTTTGTGATCATTCATCTTGTTTTCTTTTTTTGCGCACCCCAACTCGGGCGTTCGCCAAAGTGCAATATCATCAAATCACTGGAAAAGAAGTTGCTTGATTCCGATAAGGGTTTTTGGAGGGGGATGAAATATTGCAACCAGCCAGTTTTGTTTCGTAGTTTGCTACTGAGAGATTAGCGATAATATCTATTTTCTCTGTGGGCAATGTAGGTTTCATTCTGTCTTGGTTTTAAACCGACTTCAAAAAAAAGAGGAGGTTTTCAATTCGTCGGAATCTTTTTATGTATGTTGCCCGATGACTCAAAGACGCCTGAACCGAAAGGGTATACTTTCCAGGTGGTCCCATCGTCATCAGATCAGGATCTGAAGATCTTTGATAAATCGAGGAAACTCTTCAAATATAATAGGCACACAAGAAGCGATTTGGGTATATTAAGGGTTTATTACCTCAAATGCAAGGAAAAAACGGATCCTTTATAGGATCACGCATGTGTCTGTTTGTCTGTCCGTCCATCTATCACAGCCAATGTACTTCAAAATTACTGGACCGATTGAGTTGAAATTTAGTACCTACATATGTAAGTCGGTGACCCAAGCACAGACGTGTGGATTCACTCATAGATTACTTTTGATCCCGAAAAAATTAAGCATAATAGTAGGTAAACTTAACTCATAGTGTTTATTAATAATTGATAAAAATATGTCATCCAGGTAAACTAAATTGTATCATATTCTTCATTGGAGTCGTTTTTCTTTTTAGTTTATAAATCGTATTATATTATTACTTCAAATAATATGTGTGATCTGAATTCATAAATTAATATTTTACACAATGCCATCTAGCCCAGAACTATACAAAACTTTTGACACATAAAATAGAATACGGAAAATACGAATACTTTGATTCGTTTAAATTTTGTTACAACATATGATACAGCACCCTATACTTGAGTAATTGTTACAAAATGTTGGGTAATAGGTACTATAAGTATCCTTATAATTGGATATCAATTAACGAGCAAATTTCACTGACATAGCTCTCAGAATTAGCAAGCCGAAGTGGAAGTGCGCCGACTACACAGTTCACAGAACCAATAAAGTCCTCGCACGACGTCCACGATTCAACGCGAACCGGAGTATGGAAAGACTCCCACTCTATAGATCAACGACATTGGAACGCGGAATAGATGGACGCGGCTCATGTCGTTAACTGTGTCGTTGATTGGGGAGACCTATGTTCCGCAGTACGATGTGGGCTATTATGATGCTAGCTAACATTTTATTGCCGTGGCGGTCGTGGCTTGGTAACCGATCCTTCCAACCCAGCCAATGGATGTCGTAAAAGCCGACTAAGAGATCTCACTGGAAGAAGAGCATCAGTTTCCATCTGTGTATTATCTAAACGTTTACTGCGATCACGAATCCACCTGCAAAGCATGATAATTATAGCAAAACCCTTCAGCTTTTAAAGAGGCTCTGTCCAGCAGTGGACTCAAATGGGCTGTTGGTGTAATGTGTGATGATAATCTATATTCTTGTCGTCATTATTTATTTTTATACTTATACATAGTCAAGTTTATCCATCCGTCTTAAATCTACGAAAATATTTACGGCAAAATACCATAAAAAGGCCAACATGTATATAATGTCGATGAAGAAAAACAGTATGTGATGTCGCCAGCGGTTGTTACTATAACATTCCTGCCAAAGTCCGTCACCAAGCAGTAGTTATGTTACGTCGGATCGCAAGAGTGCCAGTGCCTTTGATAGAGCTAAGTGCAGCTTTTGGAAGAGATCGCTCCATTGTGTCCACCGTCTCCAAAGTTTTTTTTCAAACGTACCATAGGCACCAGTCTCACACACAACAGCAGGCCTATTGGCTATCTTTTTCAGTGCCGGTGACTAACTGGCTTCGGTTGTACACCGAACTTTGATGACAACCGAGAATTTCATAACATTGGTATTGCGTATCACATTGAGTGGCTATCACGTTACGGTGACTTACGGGCGGGTGTCAGTGCTTATCGCCACACCACTTGACGACTCTATTTTTTATCGACTAATATACGACTAAGTTTTAGTAACGCCTTTTGAACAGTACAATACTACATTTTAGAAGACATTTTATTTTATACGGCTTATTTAAATTTGAGACGTGAGGTTGGCGGTAAATTCATTTTGTTTTGTTTTGTGTCGAGCCAGTGCCAGTTGTGTTATTGTGAATTAATTGTTTAATATATGATAAGTAATAAAATAAGTTTGTGAAAATATCTAAGCACATAAATCCACAGCTAAAGGTAAGTACAACCTCTAGAGGTAAACTCCCGGTGAACGATAAAGATTTGTTTAGAATGTGATCATGATTACCTACCTATGTTATTTTCAAAGATAAAAAGTGAAAAATATAATGAATGCGCGATGGATGAAGTGGCGTCAGGTCTCGGGAACAACATGTGACCCACAAATGCCTCTTAAACTTAAGGGGAAAATTTACAAGACGGTCATCAGACCTGTCGCAATGCATGGATCAGAGGGTTGGGCTATGAAGAAGGCGGATGAGAGGAAAGTGCATGCTACTGAGATGCGAATGTTAAGATGGATGTGTGGGGTGACAAGGTTAGATAAGATCAGAAATGAGTTTATAAGGGGAAGTTTGAAAGTGGCACCAGTTGTAGAAAAGATGAGGAGTGCTAGGTTGGCATGGTATGGGCATGTAATGAGGAGGGATAATAGTCATTTGACCAAAAGGGTTATGAATTTGATCGTGGATGGACATTGTGAGCAAGGGAAGGCCGAAAAAGAGATGGATGGATTGTGTGAAAGAGGACATGGGTATGAAAGGTGTAGATGCAGAGTTGACGGTTGATAGGAGTGAGTGGAAGAAGAGAACATGTTGTGCCGACCCCACCTAGCGTGGGATAAGGGCAGGAGAATGATGATGTTATTTTCAAAGATAAAGATTTCTGTGTTTTGAAATAACATTATTATTAGGTACCTACCTACTTGCATTGCACTGGTGGTTGACTCTAATGGGCTGGTTGTAGTATTGAGACTTGTAATGTCTCCATTAAAAAATGTGTAAACTTTATAGATGCCAGCACGAAGAAGAGTTTCTGAAAGGCAAATGGAATTGCTTGTAGAGTTCGCGGAGGCCCATCGCGATATAGCAATGGGTCGCTTTCCGGGAGGACCACTGGCCGTTCGCGTCATCAGGGAGGCATGGGACTCTGTAGCGGTCCAACTAAACTCTGTGGCTGAGGGAATCACTAAAACACCAGACCAATGGCGAAAAGAAGGAAAAGTAGGGTTAATAATTATTCTCAATTCTTAAAACATTTCGTTTTCGCTGTTCTTCAGCAAATCCTAACAAGATAGCACGCGCCATAGTTACTTTTTTCTACAAACACGAATACCATACTATCTCAAAATCAAAAGTTGCTACTTTTGCTCACTTTGATGAAATTTGGCTTCGGTGCTTATCAATAGGATTTATAAAACACTACTATTTAGTGGTGTCTTTCAAGAAAACGATGACAACCAACAGTGACTATCAACTTGTCGTCCACTATGCATAGACAATCGCAATCATAACGAATACATCTGTCAAAATGTGTTACGGTGACTATCGACAAAACTGAGTGCTCATGACGTCATCCTAGTTGTCACTGAATGGTCACTGGAGATAGCCAATGCGAAACTAGCTGTTTGACAGTTGATCGTTGAACACTTCGCCAAGTGATCTTCACTAACAGTTGTCCACCGAGATAGCCAATAGGCCTGCAGGTTATATCCTACTATGATAATAAATCAATAAATAAATCAATATTTGATTTGATTGATTGAATGTAGACCTCATCCTCGTCCAGGTTCTCCCCAAGCAGGTCTCAAGGTCAAAAGCCTACCCTTTTCAAATAAAAATCAGACGCGTACTTATAGCTCTCTGTATGGAACAGTCTTATACTGCTAAGGAGCACAACGTCTTGCCGAGTCATTCAAGACGTATTTCATGGTACGTCGGCTCACGAAATGATATTGTCGTGGTACTATATGATTTGAGCGTAACAAATATATTATGTAGTGGCAATTGGAATCCGTTTGTATTGTATCGGTTTTGTGTTTAAAGTTTAATGTAATACGATTCATAGGTGGAGTTTGTTACCCGTTTGATTTGATCGTGTGCTTGAGACGAGGTGAAAGTACAAAACGGATGTTACAGTAAATGTTCGAAAACGAATTATGACAAACTATTCAACCTTTCTATCAAGGTTGAAACCCATTTTCGTAGGTAATGCTACGGCGTAGCAATTGCTGCGCATCGTAGCTTTTACTCTCGGCGAATAAATTATTTAATACATTTTTGTTATAAAACCATGAACTTGTTCTTCCTGAGTACTTAATAACAATACTGCGAACACTAACATGCCTGCCGTGTTAGGTGATTATTGCATTGTAACATTCAATAAAATTGTTATTTTCATTGAATAATTACATTGAAAAAATCTTTCTACCAAATATTCCTTCAATAGAAAGTGGTCGGAGGCTGTGAACGATCGAGATGTTTTTAGAGGACAATCACGAAATTAGGCGAAAAAAAAATATTTGTGTAGTCGTGGAGTTTTTGGGCTGTGATGATGATGAATGAAAGGTAAAATATCCACTCAGTCGCTCGCTCTAATTGATGGCGATATTCGTCCGTCAATATCGCTGGTTATTATTATGTATCGCCCCACCTGCCCACACGTGCGTATGAAGGCTTCACGGAGGGCCGCATAATGGACCTATAGAGAATCAAATAATGTTTTCATACATAGGTACATTTATATTGGTTGATGAACTGTTTCAATAATGATTAACTGATGATTTATGTGAAATTCTAGTGGAGCACCCGGGTTTTCAATTACGTCATTCTTTGGTTTTTATGGGGTTTCTTTCGCGAAACCCTAATTTACTAAAAAAATGCCTTAATTACTCCTTATTACATCGGCTATCTACAAGTGAAACATAAAATTGCTCCAGCCGTTTATGAGTCCATATGTAACATACATACACATACATAAATCGACCTTTATCTTATCATGTTAGGTCTTTTTTTTATTTGAAATGCTTTTGACCTCGAAGCTTGCCTGGGCAATACCTGGGTGAGGATAAGGATAATGGAGCAAGCGTGCCCAAAAGCTGCCTATCAAAGGCTAATTTAAATTTTCTAATGATTAGTTTTTGAAGAAGTCAACAAGCGATAAATAAGTTGAAATATATGAGGTTTAAGCAAAATACTACATACCTACTAGTAAAGTAGACTTCTCTTATATCATAAGAATTTCCAAAACTATTTCTTAGTGCACCCCTATACGACAAAAGGAAGTAACCTCTTTTCAAGTCTTTAGAACCTCTGGTTTGGGCAGTTTGTTGACCGACAGTTAGTTAATCAGTCAACGTTAAGTTTTTTTTATATTTAGAGAACGAATATACTTGATATTATTTTATGTAATTGAATATGAAAAAAAACATCGTTGTGAAAAAGCTATTTATGATAATTACCAAGATATAGAAAATAACATTTTTACAGACAAAAAAGTGTGATATTTCCAATTAATTGAGCCAAGCCCACAAACTAATAAAAAGTATAAGGTGCAAGGTTTATTTTTAATTGTTTTTGAGCTGTAAACGCCTCTGTCCCGTATATTCCCGTGTCCTGTGTGCATGCAGTTCACAAAGCGTATACGAGTATGACACGCTCGCTGCGCTCCGCTCAAGCGTCACGCTTGTGCTAGAGCGTGGAGCTATTCTTGTTCGGAGCCTATCTGTGTCGTATGATGTCCTTGTCGTCATTGGTGAGTGCAAGTAAAAAGCTGTGCGAGATACAATTCATTCTTCAGCTTATTCTCTTGCAGGAATATTTATTTTGTATGAAAGGAAAGGCCAAAAGACGACTTTTGATTGTAGCAACACTTGAGCAAAAGCTAATTCTTATTTAAGCCAGCGAAACAGCATTGATTTTCAGCGGACAGTGTCTTAGGCATGCTTTTGGTACCTTGCCGGAACTAGCTGAGTTGCCGATAGAGCGTTCGTTTTTAGGTAACCTGACTACTTCCCTTTTAAATAGTTTATAACATTATTTTTTTCACTTACAGTTTAATCAATGCGGTATTTTTATAGTGTTAAAATACTGTAATGAAAGAAATTACAGAAACAAATGCGTTCCTAGCCCTCGCGTGTCTTAATCGAAACTATTGGAGTTTTTAATAAGGCACGTTGTTATTCGAACCATTGACGAATATGACGCTTCGCTCTGTGCCTTGCACCACAACACTGAAGGCAGTACATTCATCATCCACATTATGCTTGCTCAATCTGCGTGATAATTTGACTTTGATTAGAGAGATGTATCTCTCCTAGATCAATATAGGTAGTAAATCTAGGAAAGGTTATGAATTGATGTGTTCCAACATTTAGAGGAAAGATAGCTAGTTCCTCAGGAACTCAGTTCTCTCAGTTCTTCATTAAGGAGTCATAAAATACATTATAAAAACTTGTTTCGAATTCCATTTTTATCATTTTCATAGTTTATTTTTAACATGGATAGTTCTTGAAAACTTACTTCAAAAATCATCACAGCTCAGTTGTCTGTAGCTCTGCCATCTGCGCTGTAGGCCACGGGTTCAATTCCCACCCAGAACAAACATTTATCTGATTAATATTGATATTTGTGTTTGGGTGTCATATAGTTTGATAAGTATGAATTTGCATAAACGTTCCAATATTACAAGCTTTGCTTAGTTTGGCGTAGTGACGGCGCTGTGTGAAATTAATATCCTCTAATGTCCAGTTATACCATGTGATAGCGATACTATTAAGCTAGCTTTTTTATCCATCTTTTATTCCATCTTGTCTACATTATTTTATATACATTATTATACCCTTTTTTATATAAATGATAGTTAAGCTTTTTTTTTTATTGTACGATGGAGAAGTGCTTGGCCTTCATCGCACCTGGTTACAAGATGAGATATGGCCGAAGGTGGAGGCGCATTTCACCCGGAATCCTTAACAAACTGAGAAACTTGCTATCTTACCTCTAAATGCCGGAACACAACAATTTTTCAAATTATTGTTATGGCTCGTAACCTCTAGGCTTGTCAAGCTCTATGCCAGTGCTATGAGATATCTACGAGCGAGCAAATCATTTGGCACCGGAATTTGGTAAGAGGGTGGTTGCATACTTTTACAGGTCCTACAACCACAGTGTTTACTCATTTCTAGACAAAGCTTAAATCAGACCTCGCTTGATAGAATCTCATCAACCTTAAAGCTCATCTGACTCTGATAAACTATCTCATTACAAAACCATCTAGCACAACACCGCATGTCTCAGTCACTCTTTTGAATGCGTTCATCAATAACAGAAACTATCCTCTAGAAGGCTGCACCGGATCGATAACCAATCAGCTCGCGAGCGGCCAGCGGAATTACCTGGCTACTGATTAGGTGCCGCGTAAGCACTGCCGCGACTATAAACTTCAAGCGAACACCAGACTATCACCGTTCTTGATACACTATCGATAAACCATTATTGTAGACTCCAGAACGGAATCTGGCTCGCTGTTTTCAATCGACAGCTCGTCAGCTAAATTATTTTCTTGAGTGTCAGCATTAAAGCTAGTCTGGGTGTCTTCAAAGCTTGATTTAATTTGAACGGTATCTTTGAGATTCAGGCGATTTTATAGTCTGCATTATGACTTTGAATTTGTCTCATAATGGTCATGAATTACAGTAGACAGGCAGCTTGTAGTTTGGATATTTGGCTTTTATTATAATTCTCAGGAAGATACTCGATCAGATTTCTTGACTTGTCAAATATAAATATTAATTATGTACAGACTGTAACAGACTCATGACTTTTTCACCTTTGTGGTTTGCAAGTAGCTAGTATACCATAAGTGACAGGTTGCAAGCTGGAAGACAAACCAATGACAAATGCCATTCGTATTTTGGTTTTAGGGACATGTCATTCTCTTCATCACATTTTCTTCACAATGTGACCTCCGTCAGAGCATAATGTATGTGTCGAATGCGCACATTAACTTCCAAAAACCGAAAAGTCCATCTGTCATTAATACAATTCTACACAAGCGTAGCTCTACTCTAATTCATCGGGGACTCCTAGTTTTATCAAAATTTGCATACAGTATCAAACAAAACTTGAAATAAATTTAATATATTTAAGATTATTTGGAATTTAAATATTAAATAAATAATATGTGAATACCTATCTTACGTACACTCTACACTCTATGCATACATGTAAAAACAAGGTTAGATTATGTAATAACCATATATAAGAGCGAAGATACTTTTCAATGGAAGTTGGGGTCAAAGAAATCTCTTAGTTCAAACCATAGAAGGAAAAATGTTACCTGTTTCTTAGATACGGATAATAATATTTCTTTTTCTCCCGTCCCCAAGATGTTTTCAATCACATTTATCTCTCGTTCCAACAATTACTCATTATTTTCATTTCTGGTCGAGTGCTTTATTTTTTTACTTGCTTTTGCCACCGGGTTCGGTCACGTGATAGCATAACGTCAGCAAATTTGCTCTCTTTTACTGATATTGTAATTTTATATATGAAGAAGATGGATGAAAGCAGCCTCAGAACTGTTAATTGTAGGGTAAATGGTAATTTATTTTCTTGAGTGTGTATTTTTATAGGGGAAGAAACTTTTATCTTAAAATGTGGATTAGAACCCTCGTCGTACGGTCACTCCGTCACCTAGTAATATAAAAAAAACAAGTCTTAATATATATAACCCATTGACTGCTGTCTGTACGTGTGTGGGTTAACGTACAACAACAACAACAACAACAAACGTCCAGACAGTTTTGCATTTACAATATAAGTAGGATAAACCGCCCCCTCGTATTTGTTATCAGTGACATTTCAATTGAAACTTTCCGAGCCAACATTACCAAGGCGGTGCCTCTGCCAAACCATTATGGGTTCCGCTGTAGCTTGAAATATTAATAAAACATAGGATTTTGGCTGCTTTGGTTGATTAATGAGTCTTATTTAGTCGGTGAGCTTTGTACGCTAAGTTATCCAATTAAATACCTGTTATTGATTTTGGCGCCAGATCGAGTAGTTGCGAATTACATGGATTTTTGATGAAAATATGACTTTTAACCATCAGGACTTCGTTTCTGTGATCCTGAAACGGAAACCTAATCTTAGTGCAACAACTTCTGATACAGGCTGATCAGTTAGTCAGAGCGCGTCGATTATCAGTTTATTTGAGGTGAGACAATTCATGCTTCATGCTCATATGCGACGGTAGCTGCTTTCCATCAGGTGAGATGAAGGCGAAGTGCATCCTCGTCGAACAATAAAAAAAAAAGTGGGCCGTTTTGACCTTTGTTCCTTCGTCACATAAAAGGATTGAGATGAAACTTTTCAAATTTATCGAAATAATAGACATAGGCTACTCGCATAAATCAGTGTCCAAGAATCGAAATGGTATGTCGTCATACACAATTAATTCGTTCTTTGTTGCTCCTCGATGAAAAACTGAACGGGTTAAGCTGAAATTTTAGATACACATATAATTCTGTCAGTCAGTAGTAGTCAGTTAGGTACACTGCAATATCAATATATAGATGTACATAGCTTGATGACCAGCATGGCACAGTGGAGACCCGGTCGTTTCTTTTTTATTTTTATTGTACGACCTGATTCCTCAATTAACCGAGGAACTTGGTATCTTACATCTAAATACCAGAACACAACAATTTAAGAATTGTTGTTAGGCGGACTCGACAAACAAGCAAACAATGTACAATATTGTACTTCTCCTGGGGATCGAACCCAGGACCAGCGGATCTAACACCGGTATACGAACTGAGAACCGATTACAGAGGCGGTTGTCTCCTTATAACATAAACAACTGTTTATTTAAAAATGAAGTAGTTTAAAAGCTTCCAAATTCAAATAGAAATCGCACAGAACGACCCCCTTCTATAGAGTCCTTATACTCATATTTTAGTTGGGCAACAAACGAAATAAATTGCAGGCAGCGGCGCGGCGGCGCGGCGTCTCGCCGGAGCTTGTCAAAGGCATCTTGCTCGGACTTGACGCTTTCGAGTCAAGGGCCCTCGACAACTTATTTATGAAGGAACTTCTGTGTACGGGACTATACCCTGGATCCGAGCGTAAACTACGTAGTATTTTCAAGTAACAAATGAAAATTACGGTTAGCTATTTAAATCATTGCTTTCATATATCACGATTTCATTATTAGTTTTGACATCAAGGAGTTTAATAATAAAAAATATATTAAATTATGTTTATTCTATTTAATTATAAGAAATTATTAAATATCTATTCAATGATGTTGTTTCAATTTAATTTTGAATAGAAATTATCTGACAAATCAAAATTGCATGATTATGACCCGCTTTAACTTTGTTATTTACCATTTTTAAGGAATAAAATTGTGCTTGCAATACTAATGTTGCTATTTTCATGATAGCATTACATAATAATAGCAAGATTAGTGTTGCAAGCACAATCTGTAGCTGGACTAGTAGTGTAAATGAAACGTTTTTATTTTTGAATCTGCTGTGTAAACTAATTAAATTAACAATTGGTGATAATTGTCTATAACGTAAACTACTTACTTAAAATAAATTTAAATCAGCTATTGCAATAAGCTACGAGGTTTGTGCATTGCTTTTGTGTATAAATGAATCTGTGGAATAGTTTAAACTACTGTTTTGCGTTTATGTTGAGAGCTTACAAAGTTTCGCCAAGTGTAGTCTTGGCCAAGGAGGCTTTAATAATGTTAATAACGAGCATACGTTACTGGACAACCACCTCGACATAGTTTGTATCTATAAATCGTAATAGTTTTTGCTAGCGACTTAGCCAAAAAAAAATTGCTTGTGCTGTTTTTTTTAAATACCTACAAACTATTTTTGAAGAACCCTAAAACCAATATTGGTACACCCACTCGACCCCGTGTCATGTATATAATGATGCTGATTGGATCTTGTAATTTGGCAATAAAATCCGATCAGCCGTTTAGTCCTGAAAAGGTTACGAACAAACAGACTATACTTAATTTTTACTACAATATTTATAGATATGAAAAAAATCTAACCATTCCGTGGTTTTTGCCTTTCTCCTTGATCACAAATGGAATAGGTGGTAGATTTGGCGTTTCAAATGCTCCTAAAAATTTTAAGGAAATTTTAAGGAATAAACGATAATTTATTGAAATTTTGGATAAAGATTTAGTTTCGAATTTATAATATATTTTTAATTATTAATTTTGATCTTAACCTACTACTACATAATCTTCAATTAATTTTAACACGTTTTATTTGTTTAAACAAAGTTATGTAATTAGTGTTATCTGGCCGTTCTAGATATTCATAATAAATAAATAAATAAATAAATAATAAAGTTTGAATAAGGATATGAGGTTATTACCGAGTACAACTCCAACTGATGTAATTAGATAAAAACTCATTGCATATTTATTTTTAAAGATGTTCACAGTTGACAGAATCAGCCGTTTGTAACGGTCCTTAGTCCTAAGGACCGTTACAAACGGCCTATAGGTAACTCAACTGTTCCAGACCAGTACCAGACGGAAGCGTGCCCAAGACACTGGGTGCATTGCTACGCTGAATAGCTATGCTAATGTGTAAATAAATATGTGAGATTATCGCGGTAATTCAAAATATGCTCATGCAAGTAGTTCATATAGTATTGTTTTTATAACAAAAAAAATATATTGTAAACTTGATTTGTTCGGATGAACTTATGCAGATAAAATTAGTTTCTTATACAGAGATAAAACTAACTTCTCATACAGAGATAAAACAAGCTATTTATACAGACATAAAACTAGCTTCTCATACAGAGATAAAACTAGCTTCTCATACAGAGATAAAACTAGCTTCTTATACAGAGATAAAACTAGCTTCTTATACAGAGATAAAACTAGTTTATTATATAGAGATAAAACGAGCTTTTCATACAGAGATAAAACGAGCTTTTCATACAAAGATAAAACTAGCTTATCTTACAGTTGACGTTGATTTTGGCCGTTTTGCTTATACCGGCCGTGGTAAACCACTGCAGATGCAATTTTGTATGGTGGCGGGAAATTGTGTTCAGTGTGGCTTTTGAGCGATTTTTCACGGTTAGTGGACGGCCAAAAAATTAAACGATATGGTAGTGAGCATAATGTTAATTATTTAAAATCGTTGTGAATTAAAATTACGGTTTGAATTAAGAACCTCCTCTTTCATTGAAAGTCGGTTCAAGATAGACTCGACTTTCATCGCCCAATGTAAACTATAATACTTATCATCAATCAATACACATTACAGGAACTTTGCACAATCTAGATTAAGCCCAAAACGAAGCAAAGGCTGTAATATGGTAGCTTCATTATAATACTATAAGTATTCTATCCGTATAAGTCAGGTTACATAAGGACTGTTTGTAACGGTCTATAGGTAGCTCATCCTTTCCAGGCCAGTACTACGTAGAAGCTTGCCCAGACACTGTTTGCATTACCACGCTGAGTAGCTGTGCTTATTCGCTGGCTATATGAGACCTTGACACACGTCGCCTCTATCAAAAGCCCTGCAAGATTTTTTAAACCCCGAGTGGCTCTCCACGGACCCAAAGTCTTAATTTAACCAACCATTTACAAGGAAAACAGTCGGGTTACCTGAGGACCGTAACAAACGGTCTGATATCTAAAAAATCATTAACTGCATGTCTCTGAACCAAATCAAGTTATTATGTCTTTTAATACACATTTAGGTTCATTGGCTTCTCTACAAAACGAATATTTTCATCGAATCGGGGTCACAGAGCTTGCTTTATTTATTGGAATAGGAAAATCTAAATAAATCCCGAGTAAGGTCAAACGAGAATACTGGAAGAGGCGGGTGCTGTGACACAATGAGTTATTTTGGCACTTTGGATAAAGTTTGAATTATTGCTGTTTTTAGTCTAGCAAAAAGCGATCTTAGAGAAGCTGTAGTTCGATTTTCATGATGCGAGCAACTAAAGAGAGGCCTCTTCAAGGTGAAAGTTATAAGGTGTCTTTTAGACCTGCGTACTACATAGGCCACATTATCTCAGGTCATCATCGGACGGGTGTTTCTTGGCCCACCTTTGGATCTGGAGATTTAGGGCTTAAATCCAGCCGTGCACTATTGGATTTTTTGTTTTTTTGGAATTTTATGTGTGCATTTGACCGGCATGTCTCGAGGACTAAAAGTCCGAATGACATGTGTCACAGGCTAGTATTCCGCTAACCTGTCACGTATTTAATACCAGCTACTTGCAAAACGTGGGCATGCGCCAAACGTTATAGAGGACGTGCAAACTAACGTAGATGGGGATCACCTAGTAGGTGATCCTCATAAGATCCACGCTCTTAGTAGTAATCAGAGGTGAATCCTCGAAGGGTAAAATATCGTGTATTTTTTTTGCTTTTTTTAAAAAACGCAAATACCTCCTTTTTTCAGACCCACACCCTTATAAATTTACTTTAAGGGTTATCATTATCATCACAGCCTGAAAAATTCCACTATGTACCTCATCCAAAGAGTATTAAGAAGAATTGGCCAGTCACTATGCATAACCAACATCCATTTTAAGGGTGTTTAGTAATTTTATGACATGCTTTGTATGTATATAATATTAATGTAATATTACACAGTGAATTAGGAAGATGGTGGGTACATATAGAGTATAGTATCTCGATAGTTGGTATAATTCTAGTTTATTAGTTATGTTGCTTAGTTTTATTATTGACATGTTGGCACGCGATCCTACGTATTGTTATAATCTTGGTTTGGTTGGCAGTTAGATAATGCCATCGGCATTATGCCTTTCCATTTTATACTAGATTACTATGTGATAATAAAATGGCGGGTGGGTTGGTGATCGCTGTGTTGGTCGAAAGAACTCGAGTAGCTACTGCAGGAGATAATTTCATTTCTATCCCTTAGTCGTCTCTTACGAAATTGATGCTATACATAATTGCTGGAACCGATAAGGTTAGGTACTTAGTTCATTGGTATTTCCTAAAACATTGTCGAAAACAGTGAAACTTTGGAGCTTATCTATTATTAAAATCTTAGCCAAACCTAAAAGCGAGTGTAGGACAGTTTTCAATTACGTACCAGCATTAACCTTGATTCTAGGTGTTGGCTAGGGCAATTTCGATCTACGCCTATCGGTAGAAAGGTGTATGTAGCTTGACAAACCGATTAATGTAGTAGTCTGGGTTTTGTAACTTAACTTAGGAAGTGCTTTTCACGTGTATTCAACATAATGACTTTCCGAATGTGAGAGAATTCACACTTCATAAAGCTGGTCTACAAAATTATTGTACAAAGCTGAAAGGTGTAAACAGATACACTATACATACATATACAAATACTAAATATATATATATATATATAAAACATTAGAACTTGTGTTATCACTAACGGTTAGGATTAATATTGCACAACATCTTTTTGACTTGTTTCTTTCTTTTATTTTAGGGTAATGTTGCATCAAAAATAATGTTGAAAGTTATTCGACACACGTTTGTACGGTGACAGCCCGTGTGTTACGTGCATTAATTAATATATCGACATCGTGTTGGCTGTCGCTGGCTCTGTCGGAAATGTTGATGACAACCTCCTTGTTAGTGTAAATTACTACAGAAATCTTTACTATACCGTTTTGTCTGTACATGGATTTGTCATTTTGTAACGTTTAAGGCTCCTTTTTGTTCTTCGCTACATTCTATCAAACAAAATAATAATTTATGAATGAAATAAATTTTAGTCATCACTTACTGCTGTGACAGTACATCGAATCTGGATACGACGAAAAAAACTTCCAAAACGGAACGGAAGTTTTTTTAATGATGGGTTATCGTTCGATATCTAGGTTTATCACTAGGCCAGAGCAACCATTAGGTCTGCAATGGAGCTGCTTTCCTAAAAAGCTCTGGCTCTTTGGCACACACACACACACACACACAGCAAGCCGTTTTGTACTGGACATTGGTAGGAGGGTTGCTAGCCAGACGGACTCTGACGGGTCCAACCACCAGTCCTGTGATCATATAGCAGTACGCTAGCAAATGCCATGCCCGAGGTAGACCAGGTATTTTAGTATGTATTTTTTATTTCCTGTTTCCCTTTACAAGGTTACCTGGAAAAAATCACTTCTAGTGATTTACTAGACCATCTACGGTCTAGTAGTTCACTCACCGGTATCAGACCTAGAGGTAACGGGTTCGATCTTCAGGGGGTACAAATCTGTGCTTGGTTTGGTTGGTTGGCCAGTTCTTCAGATTGTTGAGGATTCCGGGTGAAGTGCGTTTCCACCTTCGGTCGGCCTTATCATAACTTGAAACCAAGTAAGATGACTTCTAAGCGCTTCCCCGCCGTACAATAAAAACAGGACCACCCATAACATTATAAATACTGTGTCACCTAATGTTTGTTTTGATGTAATTTTTCTGTTCACCAAATGTGAACAAATGTGTGTAAATGTTAATTCATTCATCATTAATTCGTTAATCATCACCGCTACATCATACCTTGTTCAAGTTTTCATGTAGCGTTTAAGACTTTAGGGGTTTAACCTCTCCGATAGCCCAAACTAGTCTACCTACTGGATTGGTGACGTTGATTAAATAAATGCACCTTACCATGTGAACTGAACATGTACAGCTGCCTGCAATAATGTACACACCTTTTATTGAATATAAAAGGTGGAATGGTAAATTCTGTTGCATTCAAGCATGATGGTGATCTCTTGAATACCAAAATGAATAACATATCTACCAGATGTGGATAGAAAACATTTTGAGAATCACGAAGTGTAAGCATTATATTAAATTACTTTCAATACTTGCGTGAGTCGTAGTATACATTTTAAAACACCGGTTTTATTCACGTTGATTTGACAGTGTGAGACGCGAAACTGATTATCTGCAGTTTTCCTCAGTTTGTTAAGGATTCTGCGTGAAGTGTGCTTCCACCTTCGGCCTTATCATAACTTGAAAAACAAATGAGATGAAGGCCAAACATCTCCCCTTCGCGAGGCAACCTAACCGGCAAGTCACACTCAACCTGATGATGACTCACCTGTTAGTGCCCTGCATCAACATGAATGTATACGTGACCAAACCCGTGTTTTGAAAAGTGTATACATATTTGTGCAGACGACTGTACCACGTTTTCACGTGCGGTATTGTATCGACGAATTCAACAATAGTTTATGGCAACGGATGGAAATTGATGTGCTTTCACTAAAAGTAATCATCAATTCCGCCGTGGCTGTTGCGGGTGACGTATCGTTTCGTGTGATATTAAATTACTGCAGGTGAATGGTAATTTTAATTTGTCCGCAAATATTTTGCAACGTAATTAATTATTTTTTTCACTTGTACGCAATCGGTGAATGAATGTAGGCTTTTTGGGGTTAGTACCACCTCGGTAGTCTAGTGGCTCGCCCGCCTGTGTTGGATCTAGAACCTCGGGTTCGAATGCCCAGGGGGAATGCATTATTGTGGGAAATGAAAATGGAAAAAATATTTTTTTTTTTAAATGTACGACGGGTAAGTACTTTGCTTTCATTTCACCTGGTTACACAAGCTGAGTGAGATAAGTCTGCAACTAACTGAGGAGCAGACTATCTAACCTCTTAATGCCGGAACACAACATTTTTTTGATTTTTTGTTAAGGTGACAGAATTAGGTGGTAGCTAGCCAAATTGGAAAAAAGACTGAAACAAAGTCCTACCACCCACCAAACCAAGCACAATGTTGTACTCCTCCTGAGAATCGAGCCCGGGACCTCTGTATCTGACACCGGTATGCAAACCACTAGACCACAGAGGCGGCCTTCTGGGTAGACTCCAGATTTAGAAGGAAGAGGTGTATTTCGTATTGTATAAATACACATATGAAAGACAAAGTTCTGGGCGTAAGCAAGTCAGTTTTTGCTAGAAATTACAAACATGTCATTTATTTTTTGAAAAAGTCTCGTCCGCCTAATTATTTATCATCCACAACACACATACACATTCGTTGACAGGTTTTTTTAGCATTTACAATGTCCTGCTTGTGAAGTGAAACAATGTACTAACATTTTTATGCAAAGGTTAAGACAAAACAAACGCAAGGAAACGAATAAAATTAAACAAACATAATAAAATGATAGCCATACAGCCGTACTGTGCTGTGTTCTGAACAATATCGCATTTCATTTTTATTTATTATCTATTCGCAGAACCGCCAACACAATGCTACACACACAATGTAACCAACTTTGAGAAGTTTGCTTGTGTAGGTAGCGCATATCCATTGCACTTGCATTCGAGTCTAGTGCTCTTCGCTTCCGTCCGTTCTTCATTAGCGAATACGATGTCTGTAACATAGTTTTTAATATCTGTAATGAAAGCTGCGAGTATGATATGGGGGGATGCATTGCATGCCTTTGGCTGAGGTGCTAACTCGTGGTGTGAATGAAGTGGATAGGAGGCTGCGGGGTTTTCCCGCTATTTGAGTCGGAATCGTAAGGTACGCGATATAAAATTGTACAATGATTGCTAAAAAATACAAAATAGTGAATAAGAACCATTTTTCTGGAGCTAGGTCTTGGGTATCTAGATCTGATGGTAGCTAGCCAAGCGGACATAAGCAGATTCCTGCCATCAGCCTACCAAACAACCCCAAAAATACCTGGTCACAATGTGAACGGTTTGTGACCAGCAGGCTTACTCTCGACAATTACACCCAATAACAATTACAATTCAACATCAATCGCAATCCAATACTCTAACAGTATTGACTAAATGCCTCTTGAAAAACAATTTGATAGCATTGGATTGAAATCGGAATTGGGCTAATATTGGATTATGATTGTGTTAATTCACTTCAAAATTTGGGCTTTTTATCAGTACACAGTGATTACAAATAGCTTAAAACATCAATCTAAACATATTTTCAAACAAATCAAATATAACAATCGTTGTTTTGACAAGCTTTTATTATTTATGGCGGCATGGATGACCACCCGTTGCTTAGGGCATAGATGGATTGGACAATTCAATTCCAATCGCTATTAGTTCATTCAATATCCACACAAAATGAAAACAATTTGGCGCTAGGTTCGCATTCAAGAGTGCTCAAGAGTAAGAAATGACACAAATTCAAAACCGATTCAATACGGATCGATCGGAATCGTGTTCAAGGGTAAGCCAGCAGATGGTTCTGCTTTACCCTTTACTACCTTAATAATAAACGTGTACATAACTACCATACCGTTACAAAATGGGAGAAACAAGAATGAAGTTAGCATTAATTTAGATTTTTTATAAAGTTTTCAAACAAACTCTATCGGCACCTGTTCCAGCATTTAATACCATTGTTCAGTATTAACCTGAAGGAAGAAAATTATTTTTACAAATCTGATAAATTCTTTTGAAAAAAATAATTCTAATCGACACGTATTTCGCCTCTACACGAGAGATCCTTAGGAACCATAGTATTGCTGCCAAGCTGACGAGCCCTCTACCGACGTGTTGCTGATCCGAGCGCTAAAATAAAAAAAAAAGTTCTGTTTTCAGGTTAAATAATGAACCATGGAATTCCGTAAAGAATCACCTGAATCAATGAGCTACTATCATTATGAAGTTTTTTGTATATAACTAGGAGACGGAACAAGCAAGTAGCCTACTTGATGTTACGTGTATCTCTTGCCTATAACAATATTTTACTGCGTAGGCTACGTACATAAGCATAGCCTACAGAGTACTGCATTATGCCCGTCAACTTGAGGCATAAAAGTGTAAAGCCTCGCGTGCCCGTAATTTTACCGAAGTAATAGTACAAACGATATTTTAAAATTTGGCTTCTGTGTAGTCCTTTTTGGGCTACTGATAGCCAGTTCCTCAGTTTGTTGAGGATTCCGGGTGAAGTGCGCCTCCACCTTCGGCCTTATATCAACATGTAACCAGGCGAGATGAAGGTCAAGTGCTAACCCGTCGTAAAAAAAAAAAATATTTCTGTGGCCGCTCTCGTTAAGCTTATGAACGCACCCGCCACCTCCGTTTCATTTACCAATGCGAAACGAAAGTGCGCGACGTCGGCGAGCATTAGTAAATTACTCACGTACCAAGTCTGTACACTGCTTTTCGGAAAGTTTGAATTTGTCCTAGGATTGTGTGTTGCGGGAATAATCGTATACTGCGCCTTTGTGTTTATTAGAAAAGTTGTGGGTGGTAACTTTGAGTGAAGCTATTGAATGAAGTTATGAGAGTGTGGCAGGGTATTTTATATACCCAGTCAATTATTACAGCTTTTGTTATTATTTTTTTTCGCACGAACTAAATTTGGGGTTCTCGGTAGCTGGAAGTAAAGGAGGGCGGGGTGAGTTAGTGGTTTGATCTCAGTGGTGCGCCAGCGCAGGAGTTACACGAACATTAAGCTGATCTGGGTAAATTTTACCCGGCCACAAGCTGGTGTATTAAATATTTTATACTTGTATTTGCATATTACTGTTTTTTTTTTAGGTTTTCATCAAAATTAATGACGATCAAATGAGGTTTATATAAGAAGACGAATTGGACAATTCTTCTGGAGAATCCAACTAAGAGATTGAGGCTGATCACTGCAGCAATCATCAACAATCAACAAGCCTCATAGCTCAGTTGGTAGTAGCTCTGCCTTCTGCGCTGTAGGCTGTGGGTTCGATTCCCACCCAGGACAAACATTTGTGTGATGAATATAGATGTTTGTTCTGTGTTTGGGTGTTGTATCATATAGTACGTATGTATTTATAACAATAATTTAAGTATTCTATCCGTAATCTAGTACCCATATTGCAAGCTATGCTTAGTTTGGGGCTAGGTGGCGCTGTGTAAAAATGAATGTCCTTTAATATTTGTTATTTGTTTAATATCATAACATTCGTTCTGCGGACGGAGCAACGGGCTAGTAGCTTGGAAACAATTCTGACAAATCCAATCATTACAAAACGTTGCTGCGCGTGCTGTTAGATGTCGTGATTGTCCTTACATAAAAGACAGAAAGACAAAACAAGCATGTTAGTGCCGTGGAAAAGCCTTACGTTAGGAACGTGATTTTTTTTGCAATGACAGTGCTATATTTCAAGATTAAAAAAATATAAATTGCGTCATGATCATAAATGGCTCATTGTTGTTTTTTGAAAGAATATCTCATTAAGTTAAGGTACAAAGTGTGTTTGATAAGAAAATATGAAGATTTTTAAGGTTGTGTTATGTTTTTAGAAGTTTATAATTTTCAGTTCTCGATTTTTATACTGGTTTGTAATAAAAAATATATGTATATAAAAAAATATGCAGCAATTTTTATTTTACATTTTAAAGATGAAAGAAAAAAAAAAGAATTGAAATATGTTTAAATTTGATATAATAGTGTATATTCATCTAATTTATCCCTAAATACAAAATAACATGCATTATTATACGTGTGTACAATTTACCCTGCCACATACTCCGTGTAACTTTTCTTCACCACATTCTAGCCGGGTAAAAACGAAATGGATAACGGAAACGAAAAAACCTTTTAATATGTGTGATAATCGCAATTATTAAAAATGTATTGTTTGTTTTGTGTTAAGATGTTATAATGTTTGATCGGATTCTACCCGTTATCTAGTTTAATACAAGCTTTGCTTGTATTAAGCTTGTAGAGAGTAAGATTAGCGATGGTGATATTAAGGGTAATCCTCCCGTATACTTTTTTCTAGTGACACGATAGCTCCAAATTCCGTTGCAACCCTCATTTCTCTTGAAAGTAAACATCCGGCCCCGGGGCCAGATTTCCACCTCCCCGAAAAAAAAAAGAAAGTGATTGCGCTGTTGAGGCGACCAGTCAGGATGTACTCAGTGCCGTTATGTCCTTTCAGAGTGGCTCAGCCGCTGGCCTGGATGCTGTGTCTCCACAGCATCTAAAGGACCTGCTATCTGGTGGGTCTGGCCATGCGGGTGATGTCCTTCTTGAAGAACTGACGGCATTGATCAACACCGACAGCATGAAGATGCTGTTGGGTTGAGTCAACAGCGAGATTACAGAAATCTTGTATGGTGCTAACCTTTGTGCTTTAAAAAAAAAGGATGGCGGGATAAGACCCATAGCACCACCTATCGCCGCCTTGCAGCCAAAGTCTGCTGTCACAAAAAAGCCGCGTATCTAGGCGACTATTTCCGACCCGTGCAGCTAGGCTTTGGTTCGCGAGGCGTTTGTGAGGCCGCGGTTCATTCTTTAAGAACCTTTTTAGATCGAAATTACGGGGAGGTTATTCTAAAAGTAGATATCAAAAATGCTTTTAATTCGGTTGACAGAGGCGCCTTGCTAAATCAAATCAAATCCAAAATTCCCGAAATTTATCCTTTTCTTTTTCAATGTTATGGTTCGCCATCTAAATTAATTTACAAGAACCAAACTATTTCGTCTGCAGTTGGCTGTCAGCAAGGTGACCCTCTTGGCCCGGGTATTTTTAGCCTTGCCATTCACCCAATTATTCAACGCCTGAAATCTAAATTGAATGTTTGGCATCTCGATGACGGAACCCTAGGTGGCGATGTGGACTCAGGTATTTGGCGATCTAAAAATTATTATAGATGAGTTTCGGCAGATTGGCTTAGAACAACATTTTTCGAAATGTGAAATATACATTTCAGATACATGTTTGGAAAGAAATTCAATTATTCAAAAGTTTGAGACTTTGGCTTCCAATATTACTGTTGTAGATAAGAGTTCACTCCACCTACTAGGTTCACCAATTCTTGATGAATCAAGAATTGGTGGAAAGGTTTCGGACAGACTTTCAAAAATTAACTCACATATGGCTTTCAGCATAGTAAAATTTTGCCTTTTTGTCCCAAAATTTACTTATGCTTTACGATGTTGTCAACTGTGGAAACACAGTGAGCTGGTGGAAGGCTTAGACAACATAATAAAGAACACCCTTTTCACGGTTTTGAATATTGAGTTGGATGACAGAGCATGGTCGCAGGCCTCATTGCCTATTCGATTAGGCAGCTTAGGCATACGCAACATTTCTAGTGTTGCTTTGCCAGCGTTCTTGTCTTCCGTCTATAGTACACATTCTTTGGTTCAGAAAATTCTTATACCATCAATTTCGGCTATTCCTGGCAATATACTCCAAATTTCTTATCTTGACGAGGCTCGAAATGCTTGGCATAGTGCTTGTCCTAATACCGATCAAAATGGGAATCAGGTCTTTGGCTGCAAGCACATCCATGTTACAATACCGGTACACTTATGGATCCTGTAGCTTTCCGTATTGCCACTTGTCTTCGGTTGGTGCAAGATGCTGCGCCTCTCACCAGTGCCGGTGCGGTGCGGCCGTAGATCAATTTGGTTTTCACGGACTTTCGTGCGCAAGGTCTGCCGGCAGGATTTCGCGCCACGCTAGTCTTAATGACATTATCCGTCGAGCTTTTACCAGTTTCATTGTGCCAGCCGTTCTTGGACCGAATGATCTGTAACGTGATGATGGTAAGCGGCCTGACGGTATGACTCTTGTCCCTTGGGATATGGGTAGGCCTTTGGTGTGGGACGCTACCTGCTTCGACACCCTAGCGCCATCTCATCTGCCTGGGACATCAGTTAGGGCTGGTGCGGCGGCTGATTCGGCCGAGGATCACAAAAGGCGCAAATATAGTGGTCTCGACAGAGCTTACCTATTTGAGCCTTTTGGGGTGGAGACCTTGGATCCGTGGGGAGCCGGTGCCCTCCGGGTTTTCAAAAATATTGCGGGGCTTTTGATTGAGGCGACACGTGACCCAAGGGCTGGCTCTTATTTAGGCCAGCGAATTAGCATAGCTATTCAGCGTGGCAATGCAGCCAGTGTCTTGGGCACGCTTCCGTCTGGTACTGGTCTGGAACAGTTGAGTTACCTAAAGGCCGTTTGTAACGGTCCTTAGGTAATCTGACTGATTCCTTTGTACATAGTTAGTTTAATTGTACTTTTTATTGAATAAATGTCAACAATATATGTAAAAAAAAAAAGCTTTGCTTAGTTTAGAGAAGATAGATAGCGATGAAATGTATTTTTTATATCCTGTAATTTGATTTTATTGGGAATAATTCTACCGCCTATTTGAAATCGCGACCAAGAAAAACACCACACTGAGAACGACAAAAAACCCAGCCAATAAATAAAATCAAATAAATTGAAACGTAATAGAGTTGAAAATAATTTAATATATGCGTTTTACAACATCACATATTGCCATGTTAAGTACTCATTTTTTATAATATTAGGAAACACTTTGTCTGACAGTTCTTAACTCCGTGACTGCGACATGCACACGCCGATCCGGCTAACTAATTTGTTTAATTAACGCCGCATTCGGCCAGCGGCGTTGGCTAGATTAGTTTGTGTGTTAACTTGGTGCTTTGTGTATTTTTTTCTGAGTTTTTGGATGAAGACAGACATGTATCTTTGACAAGCACAATTAACGGTAAAAAAAAAGTTGGTATCAATTGTTGATAGTATACTTATGACTCAGTTGAATATTTGAAAAATTATTAAAATAATATTTACTTAAACAATTATGTAAGATTAAACTGATTTACAACTATTTACAAGGGAAGCAGTCGGGTTACCTAACGACTGATACACATGGTGTATAGGTAACTCAACTATTCTTGTACCAGTACCAGTAGTCAAAATATTAAAAATAATTTCAGATATCTCAAAAATTATGAAATCAGCATAATTTTCCGGAAGATTTTCATAAATTTTTGGTCACACCAACTCATTTCTTAAAACATCATTCAAAATTGTCAATACAAAATAACAAATATCTCAAAAATTATGAAATCATCATTATTTTCCAGGGGATTTACATAATTATAATTAAGTCACACCAACCCAACCCTCCTATAACATGAGAATCAAACCCCTTTTATGTATATTATAATATCCAGAGACATTTTGTCCAAATATAGTTCACAGTAAACCTAAAGAGCGTAAAAAATACTTTCCTATTGAAATCACTTAAGTTCCGAAACTTTACTATGTTAAAGGTCTCGGAGCAGTGCTCAAGAAGTGAGCATAGACTTTCCTCTTTTTCGTGGAACAAAAAGGTTCTTATATTTTAAGGGTTCCCTATCAAACATCGCTCTACTAAACTGTTGAGGTCGATAAGGTTGAGTAGGTGTATTATCTCAGTCTTGGCAAAGAATATCTATAGCTAGAAGGGAAACTGGCTGTAATATGAATCCGAAACCGTTTACTTTTTACCCGTCTATTGCAAAGGAAGGTTATGAATTTCTGGAGTATATAAATATGTTTGTTTGTATGACTTTTTCATTGCCACGCTGTGAAGCTTAGAAGGCTTAATGGATTTAGATTTTTGAGGTGTCGTTTGGTTACTTTGAATTGTGGGAGCCATAGGCTGTATCGTTTTAAAGAGGAGTGTGAATAAAAAAATAGAAGGGGGAGAATACATATAAATGTTTAATTGTCACAATATAGGTATATAATGAATTAAATAAAATGTATAGACACATTTTGCGTAGGTTCAGTCCATCGTAGTCTTTGTCGGCTTATGTAGATGCTTTAGTTTTATTTAAATATATTGTGAAAGGTATATTAAATCTATACACCCTACTCTTTGGCAGGGGCGGGTTTGTAATGCCTCTTTATGTTTTTATTCCATTACGTTGAGGTTGGTAGTGCGCACGCCGCTTTGCGCCCTGAGGCTCGGCTGTCGTTAAGGTAACTTATTGCTGCAGGTAATACCAGGCGTATAGCACTTGGAGATGGTGACGATGTAAATTAAGCCTTATTTATGCGGCTTTAGATCTTGTTTTACCATCCAAACTATGCATTCCAAGCTGTCGTATTATATTTCGATTTATAAATTCATAGCTGAAATCGACGTATATCTACAAAACCAGGGTGTATTAACATTTGACGCATAAATAAGTGAAAAAAAGATAAAAGTTGCTAGTAAAGTCGACTTTCGTAAGACTTTCAGACTAGAGGTGCCTTCTATTATCCTATTTCTTGTCTAGATTCGTAATAAATCTATGTCTTCCAGCCCAAGCAGAGTACTAGATATAATTGATATGTTGACTATAATTTATGGAAATACTACGTTCTGTATATTAACATTTTTTTTTTATTTATTGTACGATGGGGAAGCACTTGCGTTGATAGTTAAGTAAAGGCCGAATGTGGAGGCGCACTTCACCCGGAATCTTCAACAAACTGAGGAACTAAGGGTGAGGTAGCCCTTACCTCTAAATGCCGGAACACAATAATTTTAGAATTGTTGTTATGGCGACAGAATTAGGTAAGATGGTGGTAGCTAGCTAGGCAGACTTAAATAAAGTCCTACCACCAACAAACAAACTAAATTGTACACTATTATTTTCACCTTTCTTTCATCCTCGGGACATGTTATACAAATTGGATGAATGTATCGATATACAATATTTTTACCTAGACATTTCTGTGTATAGTGTCATGGAAGTGAAACTTGCGTAGTAGAAAACAATTGTCAAGTCTGTGGCTGTACCATGAAGCCACTTTATGTTCTTTATTTCACACCGCAGTAGCATGACTATTTTGTGTTTGCATAAAATTTGAGCTTGAGTGTTTTGAGTTTTATTAAATGAGGGCACTCGTAAACAAAGAATTTTCTTTCTGTTCATTATGTTTGGTATTCTCATCCAATGTTTGATCTAAGTTCTCAAAGTCGAAGTCAAAATTTCTTTATTCATTAAGATTTTTTAGGATCATTTTGAAACGTCAAATCTACCGCCTGTTCGGAATCGCGACCAGCACACAAGGGGAGAGGCAATCTTCTCTATCATGTCATCTGTCCTCCTAATTTTTGGCTTATTTTCATAAAGGTTTTTTCTATTTATTCAAGTGGCAAACACAGTAAAAGATGATGTATATAATGACTTCCAAATTAATAAAGATACGACCAAGTTTCTTTCACACTGTTATGTCCTGGAGATATATATGTTATGTATATATATATGTTATGTCCTTTCCGTTTTTACATCTTGGTAGTTTTCCGAAACACTTGGTGGATCAGCGCCTTTCTTCCAAACTTTCTCTTCCTTGAAATTGGACTTGCAGATCTGGATGATGCTGATCTCGTCCATTGTGTCATTGGCATTCTGGATAAATGCCAATAACTCATTTACGATAAGTTGCTTCGAGCTCATCGCGACGGTAGCGGGCAATAGCGAGATCCGCGCTTATCACAAATTATTATAAATCCAATGCAGAGATAGAGCGTCACACGTCCGTTTCCGAGCGCGCATGGCACTGAAAGATTATGAATTGATGATTATGTCCCATAATATTTATTTAAGGAGAATAATGGTTCTTGCATGGCGACCGCGATTAAACGCGAAACGGAGTGTGGGAAGACCACCACTCAATGGACCGACGACATTGTGGCGGTCGCAGGGAGTCGATGGATGAAGGACCTGAGCCTCCTTCGCTGTGCTTTTTGAGGGGTTGATTGGGCGAGGCCGATGTTCAGCTGTGGACGTGTGTGGGCTGATATTATGAATATTTATTTATAGATCATAAAAGTCACATATGACTCTTTTGTCCTGAGGTAATACTGACGGAGTTTATTATTTTGTGAATGGTCGTAATACGGCAACAAATCACATTGATCAAAACTTTGTCTTGTGCGGCGCATCTGTGTCCAGTAAAGAAGCAACGAAGCGTATTTTCTTACATATAAAGCAAATCAAGATAAAAAAATAATTGAGGTCAATATGTATCAGCAACCGTTCATCGTTTTATAATATACTGTAAAATCGGTTTCGGGAAGCGCTTGGCTTTCGTCTCACGTGGTTTCAAGTTTTGATAAGGCCGAATGTGGAAGCGCACTTCACCCGGAATCCTCAAAAGTCTGAAGAACTGGTTGTTATACCTCCAGAACACACAATCAGATTTGTTGTTATGACGTCAAACTTAGGTTACTAATAACAATACCTCTGGGCTCCTTTCTAGCTCTCTACGGCTTTATATACCTCTATATACAACCATTATAGCCAAACTTTTAGGTAAATTATACATTGCAAATAAAAGATTTCTTACATGATTTTCAGTATATCTATTTTGGTGTTTACATACAGCTGAGCAGTTATGGGCAATGCAGATTTGGTAGTATGGTTTACCACGCTACCAAATCTGCACTGCCCTGAACTTGCATATTTTTAAGCCTAAGCCTAATAGTAGGAAACTTCTAAAGTAGCTTAAAGTCTCAGATTATATAGTTACCTCTTCGATTACCTAATAATTATGAAAATCTTCAATGCCCTATTACAACTTAACTCTCTGGCGCAATCTGGCGCAACGCTCATGGTTTTCTTCTTGTTTTGACTTGTTAAGAATCTAAGCGTTTATGATATACTTCTTCTCTTGACTTGCTAAGGATCTAAACTTTAATGGTATACTACTTACATTGACTTCCACTATTAGCCTTGACTTGCTAAGTTACTTGTATTTTTTTATTGTATTACGGGGAATCTTGGCCTTCATCTCACCTGTTTTTTTTCAAGGTATGATAAGGCCAATATTGTGGGCGGTGGTGGTAGCTAGCCAGGCGGACTTAAACAAAGTCCTACCACTAACCAAACCAAGCACAATATTGTACTTCCCTAGGGATCGAACCCGGAACCTCTGGATCTGATACTGGTGGTTAAACCACTAGACCACAGATATATTATGTGAGTGGCAATTACTGTTGCTATAATGTTTAGATTTTTATAAATTTTGCTGAACTGTGGTCTCTATGATGCTAGTAACAATCTGCGCTCTATGGCGCAGCCTATATTGAAGTATGACGCTGCCTCAGCTGCTCGTCCCTCGTCTCCATTACACTAATTTGTGCGTTTAATCGACGTCTGGAGACGTCTCGCGGGACTCATTTGCTTGCATTTAGCCGGCTTTGAGTTTCGCTAACAATTTGATTTATTTTCAGACTGAACCGAGAGTGGCTTTTACTGAGGGACGTGATTTTACGTAATGTTCAAAATTGCCCTGTAATTTTAAATGTCAATGTTAATATCTAGAATGATGTAAGAAGTAACATTTCTTATACTCATCTTGTCTTCACTAATTGATAAATATAAGTATAACGCGCATCAAATGGTAAATTTGTTGTGAAATTTTGATGGTATACCTACAGCAAAAAATATCGTAATATATATTTTTATTTCACATTTTATCTACCTACTCTAAAGTTAAACCGATAGCTTGTGGATAGCACTTCTTGTTCAATGTACATCTTACAGTGTTTGTATTTTGAGAGTTATAGGCACCTTTTGGTAAGGCTCCATCATACTATCGTACATCTGGAGCACCTGAATAAAGCCGTTTGTCTCGGTTCAATGACGAGCTGTGAGAATTGATGACGATCCCATACTCACAAGTGGTATTTAGCCCTTAAGTCTCAGGAGATAATTTTCTTCCTTGTGTGTGTTCTACCGCTTGTACAACGGGCTGTGTTCTGAGGTATTGTTTGATTTGGTGCCAGCGGCCTCTTTTTATAGCCGCACCGCTCGCCATCGACAGAGACATACTTTAAGCACAATGCATCGCGCACCGTAAGGTTCAAGAGGAACTTCCTCCCGAGAACTATTAAATTGTGGAATGATCTCCCTGCTGAGGTTTTCCCTACTAGCTACAGTATGGGGATTTCAAAAAAGGGCGTTTTGAAATGTTTAAGCGCGCGCGTAATGCTTCTGTTGCGAGCGTCCATAGACGACGGTAACCGCTTTCAGGTGGGCCGTATGCCTGTTTGCCACCTTATTGGTATAAAAATAAAAATAGACCTCATCCATAATTGTGCACGTTTTGGGGTCAAGAGATACTAGATATGTAAATACACAACTTTACATAAATTATCTATACAATAACTGCATAGGTATTTAATGTCAGTTATTGTATTTACAATAATTACATTAACTGACTAAAGGAATCATATCATATTGGAAATCACACCTATATTTTTTATAAAATCAATATAGGTTCTCACTACTTTAGCCTTAATCAATAAATGTTGATTCTAAACGATCTACATATTGCAAAAAAAGGAATAATTCACTTTAAACCCCCAACATATCTACCTAATGCAATACCTCCACCTAATCAAACTGTCAAAAATCAAGCCCCCAATCGCGTAAATGTTGATAGAATCTCCCGCGATGAGAATTACAAATTGGAGGATCAAAGAGTTTCACTTTATTGATAAGGCTGTACAGTTATTCTGGAGATGGCATTAACGAGATTAGAAATATGAAAATGAAAATCATTACTTTTTTATTATTCGAAATGCGTAACTCGGCTTGCCTGGGTATTTATGGGGTACCCCATATGGGACCCCATCCTCGCCTCATCCTAGTTTTCACAGATAATGCCTTTTAAAGGTGTTTGCATATCATAATCATGGCTCTTATATTTAATGGAGTTTGTGGAATCTACCTCCTAGTGGTCTCAGACTGGCAACGGAATTGTTGACCTTCAGTAAAGAAACCTCATAGCTCAGTTGGTGGTAACTCAGACTTCTGCGCTGTAGGCTGTGGGTTCGATTCCCACCCAGGTCAAATATTTGTGTGATGAATATAGATGTTTGTTCTGTGTTTCGGTGTTGTATCATATAGTACGTATGTATTTACAAAATTCCCATGTTACAAGCTATGCTTAGTTTGGGGTTAGATGGCGCTATGTAAAAATAATGTCCTGTTATATTTATTTAAATTATTTATTTATATTTTATCAATGATTTCGCCTCAACGATCTTATGGCTGCTGGTAGGACCTATAATCCCGACCATCTTTCTGCCGAAGTTTGACGTCAAGCCAGAGCGTTTAAAAGGCAACTTCTGGTAAATTTTCCTTTATCATCATCTTATATATTTATACATCCTAGATCATCCTTGGAGGCTAGGACATCCTAGTGATGTTTGTTCTGATTGTCCGATTATTAGGATGATTTCGTGCTTCAGAGTGTAAATTAAGTCTTCGGCCAATTTAGGTGCTTACCCAAAGCGGTGCGGCGGCTCTGTTACACACATGAAAATAGAAGAAAAATGTTAACAATTCAAAATTCTAAATATTTCGAATATTTAGATTTATTTTATATATAATATATTGTTATATATTTAATAAATCTAAAATAATAATAAAAAAATCTATAATAAGTTTCATCAAACGTAACAGCGTTGGATGAAATTTGTTATGAAGGTAGCTGATACCCTGGACATAGCCTTATTATCCATAAAAGGTAAAGTATTACCCTGGGATGGCAAACTTAACTATTTTTTCTGAATCTTTCACACTCAAACAGCTGAACGGGTTTCTCATTATCATCTGATGCCAAGCAATAATAAGGCCGAAGGTCCGCATGAAGTGTGATTCATCGTTCCTCAATGGGCTGAGGAACTGGCTATCTTACCTGTTAATGCCAGAACACAACATTCCAAAATCATTCAATTTCAAATTCTGATTTGAGAGTTAGTAAACGAAACGTAAGGTTACATTAAATCAGCGAGAGAAACGGTAATTTTAACGATCCTACTCTGGGTGCAGGATGTCTTCACCGCGAAATTTCCATAAATCAATTTCAATACAAACACCTCTTAGTGAACTCTGTCCGCAGTCTTGTGGGGTGTGGTGAGAGAAGCAGCTGATGCTGTATTATTCTATCTAATCACTGGAATACATAAAATGCAGAGATGATACGCACAATATGCCTACAAGTCAGCACTATATATATGAAAAAAAAAACTTTTCATCATTTAGAGATCTCTCAGAAGACTCTTCAGAAGTCCCATTAGCGTGGCAGACCAATGCTAACGATGCATAGCTTCTCGTCAAGCTTTAACCGTTTCTCAGACTGCTCTCAAATAAGCCACTAGCTAGTATTTCAAAGCAAAAATTAAGATTGAAGTGTTTTTTAAAGCTGTGCGGTTACGTACAAAGATACAAATTCCTAAGCACATTTTGCAAATGAACCACCGAGTGCATAACAAGTCGCCACTCGACTAAGATGCTGGCGGTAAATCGGTACTTAGACAAAAACATCAACTTTCTTTGGTGCACTCCGAAACCAGAACGACTAAGACGCTGTCGGCAATTCGGCACTTATACAAAGACATCAACTTTATTTGGTGCACACCAAAACCAACTCGAGGCTAGTGCTTATAGTTGGTTTTGGAGTGCGATAGATTAACTTACGTAATTAGAATACATTATTTTGATGCGATACACCTATATAGCGATATAGTTATCGTCCTATTTTTATATTTTCCTATATTTTTTCCAATACATGTATTAGTATATATCATATAACAAGTCAGCTATCGCGGAGCACTTAGTGGACTCAGGTCCTAATCATTGGACATAACTGCATAACTCGAAAGTGATTTCCAATGAGCGGCATTACTTCAGAGCGGAGTTCGGGAAGCGATTGAAATTAAAAAGTATCCTACTTATAATAGTGAAGACGGTTTCAGACGCTTAGTACCCAGTAGTATCCCGGTGCACTAGGTGTGATCCTAAGACAAATTGTATCGATGCTGTCAGTGTTTTGTATCGTCCTAGTGTGAATGTAAACTTATCTATCTAATAATCAAGACCAAACTGAGGGTTGTTATTAAAAATGCCTATATTTCTCGACGCTAGTTCCCAATCTCTAGTCTACCCGCAACCACGGTTGGTGCAAACCCGCCAAAACGTCGGGATAATAAAGCTAAAATATGCCACAGTACCAATTTATTTTGAATCAAAATAACTATCTTAAGATTAAAAAATACACGGGTAGCGTACAAAAGCAATCGGTGATTTGCCGTGATTACCATGCTAGGCTGGCGGGTTGGAGGAACATAAAATGACGCAAGATTCTTAATAAATCGCCTTATCTAAAGACACGCCACCTTCCGTGACTTGGTTGCCGAGCGGTCCCGCGGTCGGGCGACAGTTGAAACGCAGTTATACTGATCAAATTGAGTCAGTCGCCTCTAGGCACGGCGATGTGGCTCTAAACTTTAAGCCATCCGTTTATAATGATAAATGTTACTTCTTGAATACTTTGGAATTCAATATTCTTATTATAAAATACTTGTGCCCATACAAAGCAGAAACATTTGACATGTAATTATGAAAGTACCTTCCTTCCCGGGACATCAGTTATGGCTGGTGCGGTGCGGTGGATGATTCAGCCAAAAATCACACTAGCCACAATATAGTCGCCTTGACCTTTAGGGGTTGAGACCGTCCAGTGAGGTTAGGTCCGTGGGGAGCCAGTGTCCTCCGGGTTTTCAAAAATCTTGTCTTTTAGTTGAGGCGACACAATGATGAGGTGACCCAAGGCCCTCGACTAACTGAGAAACTGGCTATCTTACCTCTAATTGCCGGAACACAACAACTTTAAGAATTGTTGTTATGGCTACAGAATTAGGTAAGACGGTGGTAGATAACCAGGCGTTCTCCACCAACCAAACCAAGCACAATATTATTGTACTCCCCCTGGGATCGAACCTCTGGATCTGAAATCGGTGGGTTGAACCACTAGATCACAGAGGCAGTTCCTTGGGTATCGCTTCCCTTGTAAATGTAGACGTGTTTTATGTGATTTAACTCTTTTCCCACTCATTTTCGTGTTTGTTTTTCCTTCTGCTTTTAATGTTGAAATTTAAATTTTGTTTTTAAATAAATATTCTATGAAAAAGTGATTATAGAGTGAACAACTTAGTATTAATAAATTAAATTAATTATATGTACTAAAATAAAATTGAATAAAATAATAATTCACATGCCTCACAGCTTTGTTGGTAGGGCATCGAACCCATCACCAACGGTATTGGCAGGGGTACTGTTGAATGTGGGTACAATTCTCAATTGTGACAAACATTAGCGATTAATAATCATGTTTTGATCTGTTTTTTGGGAGTAAAAAGTAAATTCAAGTATTCATACTCCCCGTTTTTTTTCCCATATTACAATCTTTGCTTAATATAAGGCTAAATGTGTAAAATGTGTCGTAATATTTATTGATTATTATTATTTAATTCATTAATTCAATGTTTTGTGATCACTTTTGGAATCAAATCTTCTGCCATTCCGATAAGTTTGATTGTAAAACCACAATTAGTTAAAAAAAATATCATTTCAGGAAAATAATACAGAATCGGCTTCTAACATATTTTGCTAAAATAAAACTGGCTCGTCATAATGAGGTTTACGACATAAAGCCCTATTTTTAGCTAGTATTCCGAATTTCATTAGCTTTGTAACAAAATGCTATGACATATTGACTTCCAAATAATAATAAAGATCTTACCGATTATTTCGAGATCACAGGAGATATAGAGTTAAGTAACTCTGATTCACCTTTCGACAGTCGATCACACACAAAGACGAATTTGATCTCAGGTTTCAAACTCATCTAATCCCTCAATTACTAGCTTTGTGCTAACTAGTAATATCAAACTTTATGAAACAAACAGAAAGCTGTACCTAAGGTTAATCCCAAACAAAACCAAGCCGGATCCAATCTGAAAGTTTGTGAAGTAAATTTTGGTTTTCGCTTCAAGTTTAATGGACAAGGGGTGTATTGTTTTATATTTATAACGGCAAGACTAAAGGGTCCCGCAATTTAGCTCTCCCTTGAGGGATGGAAACATGCGGAGCTTGCCGTCTACCTGGACACTTATAATGCGGGTTCGGTCGGGTCAAACCAGATCTATAGATATAAAAACCAATAAAGCCAGATTAAGGCTTTAACCGCCTCTGTGGCCTAGTGGTTCAACCCACTGATTTCAGATCCAGAAGTCCCGAGTTTGATCCCCAGGGGGAGTACAATATTGTGTAAACTTGGTTTGTTTGGTAGTAGGACTTTGCTTAAGTCCGCCTACCACCATCTTACCTAATTCTGTCGCCGTAACAACAATTCTAAAATTGCTGTGTTTCGGCATTTAAAGGTTTATAATAGCCAGTTCCTCAGTTTGTTGAGGATTCCGGGTGAAGTGCGCCTCCACCATCGGCCTTACTTTAACTTGTAACCAGGTGAGTTGAAGGCCAAGCTCTTCCCCATCGTTACATTAAAAAATACAAACAGACCTCACAGCTCAGTTTGTATCAGAGCTGCTTTCTGTGCTGTAGGTTATAGGTTCGATTCCCACCCGGGATAAACATTAATGTGTTGAATGTGTATTTGGGTGTTGTATTGTATGTTACAAATTTAGAAAAAGTATACACATGTATCCGCTATCTTGTTCCCACATCACAGCTATGCTTAGTTTGGGGGTAGATGGTGCTTTTAGCTAATGTAAGGTCATTGGCATGATAACATTACAGAGATTTAATAATAAAAGATTGAGCTTCTTCGAGTGACTTCCCTTTTATAAGCAAATGTCAATTAATTAGGTTTTCATCTTAGTGCTTTCGTTACGTCATTCAAACATTTTTCATCAAAATGGTTTACTCGTAAATCTTTGACACAATATTACTGTAAACAAATTAAATTGCCCAAAGCAATGCGAATGTTCTCATAAATTGTGTTCGCTCGAATTAAGGTAGGTATCTACTTTCAAGGAAGATAACGAAATTAAATTTTATTTGTCAACGTCAAAACTGAATATTATCAAGATGAATTTAATGTTTACAAATCGCGTCATTGCGAATAGATTTGTTTACTCGCACAAACAATAAGAGCTTTCAAGTCTTTGTTTTGTAATGATTCTATTGAAAGTGGTAAATTGACAACATATTTGATATGTGGGCTCCATTAGCTCTAGGTTTTTTTATAGTCAGTTTACTTCAAGTTTTACTTCAGTTCAACAGCATAATACCTTGAATTTTACGACAGCTGAATTTATCATTAACAGCTTATTAATAAATATAAGTAGTTTCTATTGATCTAATTGAACCTTGTAATAGTGTTATTGTTTTCAGACTATTGAAGTTTTAAACTATACAATGATCAAAATTTGATTGAAACCTTATATGAAATATACGTTTAAAAAAAAAAGTGACTCATTTTAAGAATTTGTGCGGAAACAGTAGATTGTTTACTTAAGGCGCGAATAACAATTTTAAAGACGAGAGTGTTTTTTCTTTAGTCCAGAGCGGAGTAAAGGATTTTAGCAGCGAGGGATTCAAAGTACGTCACTCGTGTAAAAATATTATCGATCCCGAGATGGACACTACTTTTTATCAAACTCTACGAGAAAATAAATAAGTGCAACTTATGTATCATAATCAGAATCCGAATCATATATTTATTTATTCACTGCACAAAATATTTATAAAACATATTAAATACACACAGAAGAAAAATGTAATTAACCAACATAAAAACGTAAATAAAACATTAAGAACAACAAAAAAAAAAACAGGAAATTACATAAGTAAGTAGGTACAACAACAAATAAGACCTCAGCAACTCAGACTCAGCAAGAAGGCCGTACAGTAGTACGGTACTCCCTAGTAGTACGCAGAATACCAGCGCCTATATTATATTCTATATATATTAGGTATTCTGCCGAAACCTTGAGTAGGATCACTAGACCCTGCGAAACTAGTCGTTATAATATAGTGTGTTAAGTATGTGTAAGTAATATATAAACTTATGATTATTATGTTTAACACCATATATAAAGATGCAAATCCAACTCAATTTAAAAACGAACAACGATGATGATATATTAACTTATTTAATTGTAAAAATATTATTTTTTATAAGAATCAGTAGATATATTTACATACAATTGAATGTATACCCCAAGTTTTTTTAGATTTGGCTAAATCTTGGAAATACGCTATTATTCCTTTTTCACTTTTCCAAAGGATCATCCATGTTATGACGAATTGTCTTCAGCTTTCAAATATTTAATATATAATATTTCACGGGATTAAGTGGGTAACAGACTTCGTATCACATATTTAGCGTCCTATACAATTGTTATCTTATTCGTTAATTATCGCTACTTGATAAATCACAGTCACTTTTTATAAAAGTATCTGCATTAATGTGTTTAAATAAACAATTACAATGCGTAATGCATTTCCCGCGTTTTTTTTCCTTTTTACAAACATCATACAGCCACTTGCTTGTTCATACACAGTTTATGATCGATCTCTTTGGTGATTGGACTTTACTAACAATATCCACATTCCAAATTGAAATCATTTTTAGTCTGCAGAGATTAAAAAGCAATTTTAGCCTCTAGTTTACCAAGAACCAACCAGTACTTATTGAATAGATGTAAATGATAGTTTTTTTTTTACTATAAGAATTAACATGCTGTGTCGACTATTTACACATGACATCAGCTAAGCATTACATAAATATAGACTGATAAACGATACATTATTAGTAAAAAAAACGGTATCATGTTAAGTTCCAGGCAAAATCAGTAACATAGCCCTGTAAAAGTGCCAATGGTAGATTATCTTCGGAAAGGGGTTACAAAGTAAAAAAGCACAGTGATTTTGAAAGTGGAGAGCATCCAATCTTATTTATCGGTTGTTCGGAGTCCCTGTAAACTCAATATCGAAGACTTGATTTTATGCAGCTCGGTGCCTAGGGACAATTTGCAATGCTTCCCATACCATTATGTAAAGCAAGGCATATGTCTGTAAAATGTCTCAAACGTTTTGTGTTGTTTTTTTTTTACTCCAGTTAGGTGGCAAACGTATGTAAATCCCGTTTCATGGTAAGCATGTAATGTGTGCTTAGTGTTAGTGAAAATGCTTAACAATAGCATTTTCATCAACACTAGACAACAGAGAAAAAAATTAAAAGTTTTACTTAACTCAATAATAATTATTTTAATTGAGTTAAGTTTTACTTTACTATTTAATACATTTTACCTATAGGCCGTTTGTAACGGTCCTTAGGTAATCTGACTGATTCTTTTGTACATAGTTAGTTTAATTGTACTTTTGATTGAATAAATGGAATTTAGTCTTAACAAATAATAATAATTATTATTATTGAGTTAAGTAAAACTTATCAAATTTTTCTCTGTTGTCTAGTAGTTTAACCCATAATTTCAGATCCAAAGGTCCTGGGTTCGATCCCCAGGGGAAAAATATTGTGCTTGGTTGGGTTGGTGGTAGGATTTTCTGTCGCCATAATAACAATTCTTAAAAGAAAATTGTGTTCCGGTATTTAGAGTTAAGATAGCCAGTTCCAGTTTTTTGAGGATTCGGGGTGAAGTGCGCCTCCACCTTCGGCCTTATCTCAACTTGTTACCAGGTGAGATGAAAGCCAAGCGTTTCCCCGTCGTACAATAAAAAAAGAGGAAGTTTTAAAATTGCTGGATTGGGAAGGCAAAGAAATTAACATCAACGGTGTTTTATTATCAGATCTCCACTTTGCTAATGAAATAATTATGTTCTGCGAAAATATGCAAAATCTCCAAGTGATGCTAGAAGACCTATACCATGCTTCATTCTTCATTAATAAGCCTCATAGCTCAGTTGGTAGTAACTCAGCCTCCTGCGCTGTAGGCTGTGGGTTCTATTCTCACCCAGGACAAACGTTTGTGTGATGAATATAGATGTTTGTTCTGTGTTTGGGTGTTGTATCATATAGTACGTATGTATTTACAAAAAATATTAAAGTATTATATCCGTAATCTAGTTCCCATATTACAAGCTATGCTTAGTTTGGGGCTAAATGGCGCTTTGTAAATATAATATCCCGTAATATTTATTAGCATATTTGGAAAAAAAACAGCATCCCTGATCCGCGGAATTCCGAAAGTCCGAACAGCATCTTGAAGACTGTTGCCAATGTGGAGGTGTTTTGTGCAGGGGGTGATCATCACTCTCCGCACAAAACACCCCCACATAACGGACGATAGTTGCATGACCACCGCTCAGTACCTAGACACGCCCTGTCATGTTAAATCATACCAATCTGTAAAATACTACATGTGCACACCGAGTAGGTACTTACCTACTTCTTGCTGTTACATTTTTATTGTTACTAAAACCTAGTCCGTTGATGCTTTTAAATTGACAGTCTTAAACTGACAATTTAATAACATCAATATGAATATGAATAGAGTCTGAAATAAAAAATATTCATTGTATTTTATTTTTATTTATTTATTAGCGTTGTTGGGAAAATGAACATGTCTAACACTGAGATTAAGAACAATACCTATCTTCGGAGACTCATCATGCAACATCAAAGTTGGTGGTGAGACGCTGAAGATAGTGGACCACTAAATCTACCTTGGTGACTGTCTGTTTTGCAGCCGAGAGGATAGGACAAAGGAGAGGCACAAGGCGCGTACAGTTATGAACAGTTATGTTACAGTCCCGAAAAAACCGCAATGCTAGAAGACCAAACTTTTTAACCAGTCTATTTTGCCCACTGACACAGACTTTGACGGTGACTCAGAGGTCTGTGCTCATAATGAAAGTCGCCATGGAGCCATGGCCATGGTCATGGAGCGAGCCAGCGTAATACGGATTTTCGGCGTAGGACGAAGGTAGTAGACGGAGGTGACCGTATTACTAAACTCAAATATAGCTGGGGCAGGACACCTGGCATGATTTGATGATGGCAGGTGGAGTAAGGCCTTGTCGGAGTGGTTGCCAAGAGGTTTCTGTATGTACCGTGGCATACCACCAGCCTGGACTGATGACATTACTACTGTATAGGGTAAAACCTCTCATAACAGGTAAGAGTGGCATTTGGGGGAGGAAGCTTATGTCTAGCAGTGGATGATGATGATAAACTTGTTCCCAAAAGAGTCCTGCCAACTATAATTTTTATATAAAAGTTCACAATATGAACCTTTGTCATCATTTATTTTACTTTTTCGATGTTTTTCCTCAGCAATATGGATATCACGCTGACAAAGAAATGTTAGTTTATATTCAATTTTGTGACAGATCCTCGGTAATCCCTAACAAAAGCGTCTATTTTGCGTGGCTCTATTGAAATTCGCTGCGACAGTCGGAATTTCGACAAAAGAAAAGTTCTCGAAAGATATCGTTTTCATGGTTCCGCAACCAAGGAGGCATGCACCCCTTTTGGTAGAGAACGAACGTAAGGAAAAATAACCCTACTACTACATGTTAATCTGTCTGACGTTTTTTTTTTCATACAATTTGAAGACGAAACAAGCAAGCAGCCCATCTATTTTTTTTTAATGTGAATAAATATTACAGGACATCTGATGACTAAGTGCATCTCTTGCCTATAAAAACTTACTGCGTAGGTCATTTTCTTTGTGGTACATATCCACAAAGAAAATGACCTAAGCGGCGCTGCATTGCATCTGGCAACTTGAGGCATAAAGGTGTTAAGCCTCAACGTGCCGTCACTGGCAACCAAACCCTTCAAACCGGAACTCAGCAATACCACTTTATGGCTGAAATAGGTCTGGCGGTAGAACTTTCTTGGACGAACCCCACCACAAGGAGCTCTACTACTCTTTGACTCTCTCTGACTTTAAAATGTCTACGTTAGACATAATGGTGAAAACTCTATGATGACATCCTTATCCTTATTATATTATTATTATTATTATTATATTATATTATCCTTATGGTTCCTTACTTTAGATTATTTGGTAAGCAAGAAGAATCTGTAAATAGTTATACAAATTTCGAACTTAATGACGGAGTACGGTACGGGTCAATAGGTGGTTAGGTTTATTTTGCACCCAGAAACACCTTGTTTTTTTAATTCACTTTGTTGGCTGACAGCCATTTTGAAGTTGACCAAAACCTTTTCAATTCGTTGACCGTTCAAATGATAGCTATTAACAAATTATTTTAAACACACACGAGTGAATTAAAAAAACGTGTTTTAAAAGTCCTGAAACTGAAAATTATTTGCGCAAAATTTCATCACAATCCGATTGGTAGTATTACGGTGATTGAATCTTAAACATTGACACGCACAAGGATCCGAATTTTCACATATAAAATATTTACCAGCCTCTACAGGCAGCCTCGCCCGTGGTTTAACAAGTAACCGCACTGCTATTCCTGATATAAAACAATATTTACGCCAAATGGCAGCTAAATCGGGCGTGATTGAATCACCGAACAGCCACAACTTTTATTATATTAGTAACAAGATCAATAAGATTTTGCGCCTTTGCAAAAGCGTCAACTTCAATTATTTATAATTTTATTATTTATTTATTATTAGTTAAGGTATCCCACTGCTTGGCAAAGGACTCCCCCTACTCCTTCCAATATCAAGCGAAAATAATACAATAACCATACAAACTAGCCGTAGAAGAGCGAGACAGACACGAACTACGGCTCATTTTTTATTGGTTTGCGTTTGACTTTAAACAAATAGCAGTTGGCAGTTCAGAACGAAATACAGAAACCCGATTTTTTCTAATTAAATGTAAAACGGAACCCTCAGTATGCTTGCTCTTAGTCGGTTCTATATTCGAGCACTGTCGTATTAATATAAGCAACATACTTACATGAAATACTATAGCAAGACTGAGCAAGCTAAAGGTGATTCGAATAATTAGGTGGGGCACATACGCGCGCATTACAATACTGTGAGAATTAAGCGAACTATTCAGGTGTGCCTGGGATTTGAAGGCTTAGTGTGGGACACATTTCATATGCTACATCTGGCATGTGTGAAAGTGATGTATTTATGTTTGCACCAGGCTTTATAGCATACTGCTATTAGTCTGTTATAAGGCCATAGTTGTCTGAAACATAATATAAATATGAAACCGTCATATAGCTGACTTACTGACAGATAAGAACGCACAGCCCACACCAGAGGATCTAGAGACTTGAAATTTTTAAGGTAGCTTCCTTTTGTAGTATGCGCACTACAACCGGTACTAAGCGATAGTTACAATAAGACGAAGCTATAATAAGACTGAGTCAGGCTCAGTCTGTTGAGGATTCCGAGTGAAGTGTGCTTCTACTTTCAGCCACATCATGCTTCCAGTTCGATAAGACCGATTCTTATATTGTACTGATGGGTGTACTCCGGGTGAAGTGTGACTACACACTTCACCCGGAATCCTCAACAGTCTGAGTCAGGTTATCGTACCTACCGCTCTGTACCAGAACACAACAATTATAATTGTTGTTATGGCCGCATGTCATATGATTTTGGTACTAAGCAAGGCGCACTGGAAACAAACCCGAGATCAAACCCGGAACCTTTAGGTTTGATACCGGTGGACGAAGCACTAGACCACATAAGAGGTTGTACAAAAAATCTGCTAATACTCAGTTATTAACGGTGATTTTATTTCTCAATATCTATAATAATATGTTGCTCCGTCTTGCAACATGGAAAATACAATGACATGTCAAATAGACGAAACCCTCTAACGACCCACATTGACACATAATATGCCTTTGATCTCGAGTCTTTTAAGATCGTAATGACGTCACGGCCCTGCTGATTCCTCAGATGGTACAATTATGGTACAATTTGAATAATTACAACGGCTCATACGACAAAGGAGCGGAAATGAGCTCTGGTTCACAGCTTAGAGAGTGAACAGCTTATTTTGTGGCGGAAATATTTTATTCGTTTATTGTCGAACAAATTTATTTTGATCATTTGATTCGTACAGTGGCATCTAGCCCCGACTCAAGTAAAGCTTTTTATATAATGATCAAGATTCAGGACAGAATTCTCATAGTTTTTTTTTTGTAAAATCATAACACACAAACACGTGATCGTCACATCGTTAGGAAGTGACTGAAAAGTAAAACTTGATCATAAGTACGATTGAAAAATGTCGATATTTCGGTCTCAAATTAACGTAAATTTTACATTTTAAGCGATACAAAACGCGGGCGCCAGGGTGGTCGGCGCTGATCGCGCTGGTACTTCCTACGAATTTATAATTTGAGGACAAATAACACAAAGAAAAACTAAATAATAAATTATTTCAGTTGATAGGTACTTCAAAAATCCTTTTAAAAGTTCATTATGCGGACTCAATGTGGATGGCACTAGTCAATCTTTGTGGTTCTGTATTTGTATATCTGTCTACGTAAGAACAAGTTAACATTCGTTGTTATTTCATGAGTTTACTAGCTATTCTTAGTATTGAGGCTGTGATAGGCGCGACGCCACTTAATTAAGCTTTCGTCGCGTTCGGGTGGCGATGAAGTGGGTATTTTTCTTGATTATGTAGTACTATTTGTGTTAATATTCCATTCTAATAGTCTAGTGATGAAAGCAGACGCATTCTATATATCTTATTTTCGGTAATAACCGACGATGGAACAAGTTTTTCGAAAATATTCCGGTTTTTTTTACGACTTGGAGGTGCTTTTATCTCACCTGATTTTCATGAATTTAGTTATGACAAAGCTGAAGGTGGAAGCGCATTTCACCCGGAATCCTCAATAAATTGAGGAACTGGCTATATTACCTCTAAATGCTGGAACACAAAAATTTAAGAATTAAATCTTTCTATTTCAAGTGATCGCACTTGGTCACAACTTTTACAAATGTTATAATGACACAAAATGTACAGCGCGCGACAGGACTCGAACCCGCATCATTTCTCTAAGCCGGACACGCTCTAACCAACTGAGCTACGAGGGTCTTGACGCAGATTCCGAATTTTAGTGTCATATTAGTACTCAGCTTGAGCGCTGACCACGCCACCTAGCTAGAACTGTGATCTGCCCTAGTGTTTGAAATTACAATCAAAATCACCAGCGAGAAATGGCTTTTTTGCTTTTAATCATTTTTTTTATTTCAAAATGGAATCTGCGTCAGGATCCTCGTGGATCAGAGTTGGTTAGAGCGTTTCCAGCTCAAGGAAAATGCGGGTTCAAGTCCTGTCGCGGGTTGTGAATTTTGTGTCATTATAACATTTGTAAATTTAAGTACTGTTGATATGGCGGCAGATTTTGATAAGATGGTGGTAGCTGGCCAGGCGGACTTAAACAAATTCCTATCATCAACCAAACCAAGCACAATGTTTACAAAATAATGTGTACACAATAGGCTCCCACCTGATTAGGTGGGAGCCTATTGATAAGCTTCCGCGGCAAGTCATAAGTCGAGTTGTATCGTTCGCGTAGCACTAAGCTTAGCCGTAGCAGCGCCGTAGCAGTGCTACAAGACAAGCGAGAAAGATTTCTCGCTGTGTTCATCATGGCCCCCAGATGTAGTGTCTACGAGATATACCAAAAGGCTAAACCAAGTACACTGCGGGTAATTCCTTCGGTCCGCTTATAATTTGTTCAAATTACATCGGGGATGGACGATTCCCATAAATTATTCAAAACGAGTAGCCGTCCTCACTTACATGCCAATTTGGAATCTATGCATGTTCTTTTGTTGGTGGGTGCGACTTTTGTCGATCTTGAGGGATGGGGTGATTTACGAGCCCGCTTCGAACGTCGTTATAGGTTTTGAGAGGTCACCCTTTCAAATGTCATTTTGGTCGTTCAAGGAATGCTGGGAATAAATCAAATAAATATAATTACGCATTAGAAACTAAAAAGAAAACCGAGTTCAATGAAGAATATGATACAATCTTGTTTACCTGGATGATTTATTTTTTCAATTATTTTGATGACCGATGGACGAACAGACCGACAGACAGACAGATGCGTGATCCTATAAAGGGTCCCTTTTTCTACTTTTGAGGTAATATACACCCTAAAAATACCCAAATCGCTTTGAGTGTGCCTATAACATTTGAAGAGTTCCTTCGATTTCTTCAGGATCCCATCATCAGAACCTGACCTAATGACAGGGGTCTTTTTTTCCATACTTTTGAGGTAATACACCCTAAAAATACCCAAATCGCTTTGAGTGAGCCAACATATATTTGAAGAGTTCCCTCGATTTCTCCAGGATTTCATCATTAGACCCTTTCTGATGACAGGGGTTCGTTTTTTCTTTACTTTTGAGGTTTTATACCCTAAAATACCCAAATCACTTCTAGTGTACCTATAATATTTGAAGAGTTCCCTCGGTTTCTCCAAGATCCCATCATCAAGATCCAGGGCTGACCCTGAACAGACGAAGTAAAAAAAACTATCGATTTAAATTCATTTATTCTCAAGAAAGACAAAAAAAGACATACACTTTACATGAGAACAATTTTATCTTTTAACAAATTAAAAGTAGGTCGTCCTAATAGGAAATTAAGCACTTAAATACCTACATTGTAAAGCAAGTAGACATGAAAATAAATAGAGTAGTAAAATATATATATATTGATTTGGTTTCAGTATTGAAGTGTTTTCTGCAATTGAAATTTTCAAAATATATTTTATGTACTGATTTTGATCTGTTACAGTTTTAGTATAATGTAAAGATAAAAAAGATATTTTGTAATACTTAATAGAGGCCGTGTTTCCGTTAAACCATTCCTTTATGGTTCAACGTATTATGTTTTGAGTACCTATTAAGTTGAAAAGACTTTGCAGTCGGGTTTTATTTTGCTCAACTTTCAACTAGTTTTTATGTCTGTATAATCACGGCTGTGTAAGATGCAAGCCTGCGATTCAATCTTTGATTTAAAAAAAATGTGTTTATCTTGACATCGATACACTAAAAACAAATCAATCAAAGACCAATTACAATAGCTATTAGAAGCATTTATTCCTTCGGTTCACTAGAAGTAGTTCACTGTCGGAGCAAAAATGGCGGTCTTTGATTTCTTTCGGCCAATCACACTGCGCCGTGATGCGAAAGGGATTGTTCACAGTGATTTCGTGGCTGTTGAGGTGTGACTTGAATTTCAATTATAGCTTTTGCTGGGGCCTTTTTGAAATAAGTAGCAAAAATGGTTAACCTAGTACGCCGCTCGGGCCGCTATGTTTTAGCGGCCTATGTTCTTGTCGAATAGGATTTATTCAACATACCTACTCGAACTAAAGGTAAAAAATTCCCGACAGCAAAATGATAAGGTTCATAGTTGCACGAAAATCCGTCTTTCCAAAATTATTTTTCTACAAACCAAACGACACCATACACGTCAAAATCCATCAAAGCATGTAAGCAACAAAGCGTGCCAACGAAAATAATAATCTCGAAAAACATAAAGCTCCTGAAGCATACTAATAACTATATGTAAACATGTTGTGAAGATAGAGGCGGCTCATGATTATTTTCATCAGGTAAACCCTGGATCTCGAGGCTTGCCTGGGCAAGAATGATGACTACAATGCGGCTTTGCTAATGCTTTACTTAGCAGTGAGCTTATATGGCCCGAAACGATAGTGATAAACCTAGAACCTGTGTAAATGCGCAGGGTCAGCTAGTATATTATATTTATTATGGTATTTGTCAACGTCTGACAAGAAAGAGTCTTCTGTAGGTCTGTATACTCACAAGATAAAACAATACTGTAGCAAAACACGTATTGTATGTACAGTATTGTTTTATCTTGTGTAAAGTAAAAAAAAATAAAAAAAATTGTTTGTGATCAGCTATGATCCGCCAAAAACATGCAATATTAGAAAATAGGAACTTATTTAGATTTGATGTATGTATTTATATAAAAAAAGCTTTAAAAGCTTATTAATTTCAACTAGCCATGTATGTGCAGTCTATGCTACGAGTTTATGTGGGACGATAACTGCAATAATTTCTTACTTTATAATCAGAGTACGAGTATAAGCCAAGAAATCCAGTGTTTATATAATCAACCACCAAGTGACGTCTGGGTTGGGTTCCAGAAAACGTTTTCATGTTTCAGACGGGTCCCTAATTGATTTGGGTTCTGCGATAATGGTGCTGCCTATTGTTGGTTTATGTTGTGGAAATGTTTACTATATCGGAATATTGCAGGCAAAAAAATATGAGTTAAATTACCAGGACTAGCAGACGCATGGCAGGCTAGAACCCGTGCTTAGTCACTAACTTCCATTGCGCCGAACACATCGTTTCGCCTCTATCTTTATCATTTCTACTGGTATGAACGAAATTCCTTGTCCTCGTCTGGTATTTCACACCAGTACAATCTTGAAGTCTTCTAGTCCAGAGTGAATAGGTTTCTTTTAGACAAGCGTGCTTCATCTTAGGCCACATCTTTTGTGGTGATTATGGAAAAAAAACCCTTTAGCTTTGAGGAGGCTCCAAGTCCTGTCCAGCAGTGGACACTAATGATATTCCATGTGATGTGTGTACTGTATATTGTTATTATGTCATGTTACATGTGCTGCTGGTTTTTCTTTGGAATAAAAATATTTACCAAGAAATTAATATCACTCAAAGGAATATATGTATACACATGGACTACAAAGGTTCGCTATCACATTTTTCATTTATTATAATAGAATTGAAACGTAAAGGTACATGCACACTGTCCGTGACAAGCGTCATTGACACCGGGCCGCGTCCGTAATCGATAGGGTGTCATCAATCACCCTTGTCGGCCGGCAGTGTTACCGATCGGCGGCTTTTGTGCGTTTTATTGGCGACTCTGCCAAGCTTAAGTCACGGTCACTGTGACCGGACAAGTAAAATTTTAAAGTCTGTAATGAGCTGTACGTACTTTAAAAAAAAAAAATTACCTATTCTCCCGTTTCCATATTACATGCTTCGTGAGATTTAAAATGTCATGTTATTTATTATTATTATTAGGCTTCTGACGTGTCCAACTGCTGGGCAAAGGCCTCTCCCCACTCGTTCCAGACCGTCATATCCTGAGCTACGATTCTCCAGCTCTCGAGGAACTGGTCAAGCTCGTTTCGCCATCTGCGTTTTGGTCTGCCGCGTTAATTAACAATAACGTATTATATTTTTTGGTAAAATAATATGGTTATCTTTTTTTTCTGTCCTTATCTCATATTTAGGCGAGGTCGGCACAACACGCTCTTCTCTTTCACTCTCCACTGTCTCTCGTCAACTCAGTATCCACACCTCTCACATGCATATCGTCACTCACACAATCCATTCATCGCTTCCTCGGTTAACTCCTACTCCTACGTACGTCTACATTCATACCTTACATTCTTTTAGTTATGTGACATTCTTCGCTCCGCATTACGTGTCCAAATACCACACTAATATATTACCAGGTTCGGTCCCCAAGAGGAGTATAATATTGTGCATGGTTTGGTTGGTGGTATGACTTTGTTTAAGTCCGCCTGGTGATGGTCTTACCTAAGTCTGTCGCCATAACAACAATTTTTAATTGTTGTTTTCCAGGATTAAGTGGTAAGTCCAATATACAGACTTGACTAATAATAAACGAAAAAAAAAATAGAGGGTTTCCATACATGAAACGTTATTATAAATTGTTATTTTCGATCTGTGTAGTAACTAAGTTGGTGTGAGTATATAGTGCTTACTTTGTGGTAAATAAATAAATGAATAATAAAATCTGGCCAAACGTGAGTCACTAAGAACTAAGGGTCTGAAACCTCGGTGTGCGTGTCTGCACACCATGTAGAAGCTAATCGGTCAAATTTATCCAGATACCCAACAAATATATATATTTATAATACAGTACTTGCATTTATTAAAAAAAAAACAGTACGCGGACGAAGTCGTGAGTAAAAGCTAGTTATAAAAAAAACACAGCAATCCACTATTTGTTACCTTCCAATTTTGATTTCAAAAAAGTTTCTAATGTGACTAAAATATTATTACGTATTCTTGTCATCTTTTTATTCTTCGCTTCCTGTTATTCAATCTGTGGGCCGCCAGTTTTTATGAAAGCCGCATTCGGTTGCCTAGCAACACGTACCTGCAGCAGCCACCCACTAAATGCAATCATGGGTAATTATTAACTGTTAATAATGCCTTATTGTTTTCAAACTCAATTATTGGAAGGATATTTATTGTTTATTACTCATCTGTATGCTGGGTTTTATATCTGAAATAAAATGTGATATTCTGATGACCAAATATACTAATTAGACCAAATATTGCTGTGGGAATATTACAATGGGAATTTGGGCAGGAAATGCCTCTGTGGTCTAATGGTTCAACCCTCCGATTTCAGATCCAGAGTTCCCGGTTTCGATCCCCAGGGGAAGTACAATATTCTGCTTGGTTTGGTAGATGGTAGGACTTTGTTTAAGTACGCCTGACTAGCTGCCACCATCTTACCTAATTCTGCCGCCGTAATAACAATAAAAAAAATGTTTTGTTCTGGCATTTAGAGGTACGAGTAAGATAGCCAGTTCCTTAGTTTGTTCAGGATTCAGGTAAGATGAAAGCTAAGCGCTTCCCCGTCGTACAAAAAAAATAAAAAATAACTTCTGATGTTTTTTTTTTAATGTGAAGTTTCATAAGGCCGAAGGTGGAGGAAGCGCACTTGAGGAAGCGCACTTGAGGAAGCGCACTTTACCCGGAATTCTCAACAGTCTGAGTAGCTGGCCTTTATCTTTTATCTTTATCTTACCTTTAAATGCCGCAACACAACAATTGTGCATAGTTGTTATGGTGACAGACTTAAGAAAGGTGGTAGTAGCTAGCCTGGTAGACTTGAAATAAGTCCTACAACCAGCCAAACCAAGTACCAAATTGTACTGCTCTGGGGATGAAACCCAGGACTTCTGAGTCTGATACCGGTAGGCGAACCACTAGACTACGGAGGTGGTCAAAATTGGGCTATGCGTTGACTGCAGGCAGTCAGACAGTCAGAAGCTACATTCGATTTATATGTATACTAGCTTTTGCCCGCGGCTTCGCTCGCGTTAAGAAGTATTATTATTAATTAGGTATAGTTTTTGCGGCTTTACTTTTGTTAAGCGTGTGTAAAAAATTAGGGCCTACAAACCTTAAAAACGACAGTACATTCTTCAACTTCTCCATTAACGTTCAGATTTTCTTTAGCCATTAAAAAAAGTCTAACCGACAAAACCTATACTTAAACCAAATGAAAACAAAACAGATGCCAAATACAAAGTAGAGTCTATAACCAAAACTACTAAACCGAAACAAAACAAATGCAAAATCTCAAAATCCTTTCTTAGCGGATGCCTACGTCATAACATCTACTTGCATGCCAAATTTCATCCCGATCCGTCCAGCGGTTTGGGCTGTGCGTTGATAGATCACTATGTCAGTCAGTCAGTCACCTTTGAGTTATATATATTTAGATAGATAGATTGAAGAAGAAGATAGATGTAATACAATTAGAGATTATGTAAGTTCAGTAACATAGTTCACACGTAACATAATTCACGCCTTATATTTTTTCTGTCAATAGTCACATAAAAAATATTACCACGGTTATAACACTAGTTAACGCCTATGCGTTTATGGGCGCTTGGTAGTTTTATTGCTTGTCGTTAGCCACTTAACTCTGGATTAATGTGTATGTGTGGCCTTCATAATTATTTATTTCTTTATTTAATTCGGAAAACCCACAGCTGATATATAATGTCACCAACAAACATAATAGCGTAATATAAACGTTAATAAAAAAAAATAAAAAAAATAGCAATTAGATAGCCAATTACAGGTTTTCACCGATAGCAACAGTATAGATTTAAAAAAAAAATTTGAACACCAAATAAAAAATAAATTAAATGAAAATAGTAAATAAGATTACTTGTTTTTTTTATATTGGTCAGATTTTGATTTCAAGACTTGCCTGGGCAGAGATGAGGTCGACTATGGAGAGAACCTTCCAACAAGATGTGTATTAACTCATTTTTTGAAGGTGTTAGTCGTTAGCAGGAAAACGGACGCAGACTGTTATTTATCAAACCCATCAACAAAGTTTTTAAGAAACCTATTCAACAGTACGTACCTACTTGTATATCTTAGTACGTATGTAATTCGGAAGCGGGCAGCAGGAAGGTCGTGAATATATCATGCGAAAATATGTTAACTTTGTTAACATATTATCTATGTTAAATTTATTAATGATGAAACGACAATCTGGCAATACTGTCTGGTGAACGTGTCATCTAGTGATAACTGTATTTTAAATTGTAAACCAAAATAATCAAAACGTTTGTTTATGTGGGTTTATGCAATTTTTAAACAACAACGTTTTAAAAACAAACGTCAAATTTTCTGTTGCTGGTCAATGTTGAATCGACATTGTTTGATCAAGTATTTATATCATCACAGTAGCTCTACAAATACACTGGACTCCATCGAACCAGAAGGTTCTCCTTAGTCAAAACCGTATGTAGTTTGCATTAAGGTCGAATATATATTGGTACAGACCTCGAACGATACAAATCATACATAATTCATTGACGCGTTTCCACGGCAGCTGAGTCTCGGCACACCTGATGCTTGATGTGAGCGAGCAATGGACAGTGAAACGCTCGAAATTTGTCGAATTGTTCACTGACTTGATATTGTGAAGTGCTTTCGATACAATTTATCTTTCGCATTTGGGTTTTGTAAAAATTGGCCGTTTTGATACCCCTTACATCTTATCTTACAATAAGGTATCGGCATTTGGTTTTCCATACTAGAATGTCAAGATTTTTTTACTGCATTTATAAGCCCTGAAAATATTGGTAAGAAGATAAAGAATATTTATTTGCATAAACATGTGTAAAGATCAGATGATAATGTAATTAACGTATGTCACAACATGTTTTAGCGATTTCGATGTCGATTCGGAGGGGTCGATTCTTAAGCTGCGACCGCCACAGCAAGCTTATTCAATCCTAAATATCTCCGAGGTATTAAGCATCCACACAAAACATGGGTATAATGGTCATTGCAAACCAAAAATGTATATAGATAATAACCCTCCTCTATGCTTCGCCGTTGGCCATAGTTGGCTTTAAAAACATCGATAGTTTGTTATTTTTAAACAACTGCACCGTTCAGTAAAACCAGTGTCGATAATTAACTTTTCGGTCAGGAACTATATTAAAATTTCGGTAAAATTGTTTACCTATATAGTTGTTGATTAATCGAGGCCACAGTCCGCAAACAGATAATAAAATTAGGCAATTATGTTGACAAGTGGAGCGGCGTCAATCATCGCATGATTTGATTTGAAATGCTGGGTTTATTATTGAAACCGATCATATTTTTGTCATAGTTTGCTAGATTTAGGATTTAAAAATGATATATTTTTGGACGAGTTTGGCATGTTTTCAAACTTTATGATCTACATACCAGTTTCCGTATACCCAAAGAAGGACGCACTGAGTACACGTACGCCTGAAATCTTTATATTTTCTTTCGAATAGATTTTTCTTTTAGAAATTTCATTTTTTAGGACGCTTCCAAAAAACCTTTTGGTATGCGCTCTGCAAAAGAAGTCTAATTATCTTCCAGGGTCTGTGTTCTGGAAGAGAATAGGTATTTTTCGGAAAGCTCATTCTATCGTAGATGTCTTCTTGCAATCTTGTACCAGGTCAGAAGCTGACCTGTACTTATTACTGTTTACGGTTATTTCACTCAGATCGATTTGCTTTTTACTACATTTTATTTATATTTTCACCTCAAAAGAATCCACTGCTGGAATAGGAGACGCAATTTAAAAGAGAAGAATCCAAGTAACACGTTTAATATTACAGATAAAAAGCACTAAAATAAAAAAACAGCATAACCTACAGGGACATAATAACATGAACTCATTTCTCTCGGCTCGGGAATCCAACCTGTAACCTCTTGCTTCTCAGTTAGCTGAATTTGGTAGCTTTCCATCAAGCTACCAAAGTCATAATAATTTGTCTTCTATTGTCATAATCTGTTCCATATGCATTGTCATTGCTTATTAATAAAAGCTTAAGTGTGCAAATAATTTTAGCTGCGTTAATTTGAATAAATATTTAAATATGAATGCGATATCTTTAACCTTAGACTTAAGCTGTCATAAAAGAAAACATATTCTCACACTAAATTGTTTTTAGACCAGCTATGTTCCAATCGTAGATTTTAAATTACTTTAAAAAAGTTCAAGTATACAATTTTTTTATACCTACCTAATAAAATAAAATGTTAATAAATCCGCTTGATTGAAGTTCGTACTTTTTACCCAAAACTCACATACCAATGTCAAACAAGGTTTTAAATTTTGGCAACAAATTCTTACTTACCTAACTTTTTTATCAAAAGGCTTTCAAAACACCTTTTTTTCCAAATATATTTGAACTGAATATCAAAACTTCTTTGGCTATCCAACCTATCGTCTTGATAAACAAATAGATACTAGCTGAAATTTTCAATAAATTGTGAATTTCAACGCCATTTCATGCATGCGTTTTTGTTATTTTTTTATTAATAAGCTTTAGTAACCACAATAACACAACTAATAATTTTTTGCTTAAAATACCATAAGTGTCTCTTTCTTACCATGGAAGAGATGCAAAGAGCTACTAAATTTTGTCTAGATTCTGGACAAGGAAAATATATACACTAAGTACTTTTTATCCCTTTATTATCCTATGGGTACCCAGCGAAGCAGCGAGTAAAAACTAGTACTACATGAATAGTACTACATGATAAGATATCGCGCATACAATATTAAATATGCATAAACATATGTCCATTCACTTACATCATTATCGATACAGTTTTGAAGTCTAGTTCACACGCGAGATTTGTTAAACAGACGCTGCGGTGCACGCCAGGGAAACAAAGGACCGGCGGGCGGGCGGGGGGCCCGAGCGTCGAGTCCACAGGGCGGGCGGCAGTACCCGCCGACCAGTCGGCCCGAGAGGACATACACATACCTGAATCTGTCCTCCCCGTGAGATCGCGAGCTATTGTGTATTTGTGTTTTGTAACGACTACCCAGCTACACTTTGTGATTGAACCACTGTTGCGATGTTGAGCGTTGTGTGTTGACCGTTACGATTTTATGAATGGTGAGTGCGTTTTGTAATTGCTTATGGTATAGGTAAGAGTATATCGATCACCTGTAACTAGCGGCTGGATTGCATCGATATATCTTGTTTTTTATTTATGTAACCGCGTCCGTGGTTTAGGGCCTGGGTTTGATCCCCAGGATAAGACGAAGAACATTGTTTTGCTCGGTTTGTTTGGTGGTAGGACTTTGTTTATGTCCTCCTAGCTAGCTGCCACCATCTTTACTAAGTCTGTCGACAAAACAACAATTCTAAAATGTTGTGTTCCGGCATTTAGAGAAAATATAGCCAGTTCCTCAGACTGTTGAGCGTTCCGGGTGAAGTGCGCTTTCACCTTTGGCCTTATCATAACTTGAAATCCGGTAACATGAAGGTCAAGCGCTTTCCCATCGTACAACAAAAAAAAAGTTATCTAGCAGTATGTATCAGACTTTAATTGCATTGCATCGGTAAGATGCTATTCTTACTATCTATCTAGGAATTCTTAACAATTCACCAAGATTTACTTGCATAAACAGAAAATTTGTGAGTGTGAGTGGAATTTACCTAGGGAAAACCTCTGGGCAAAGGAATCATTCCATCACTAATAGTAGAACCTGTTATAGGTTACTGCGACCACACACCCTTCTACCAAAATCCAGTATCAAGCAGTTTGTATTTTACCATCGGTGAGCGGAAGTACCAGTGCCTTTAATGGCTAGCTTCTGGGAAATCTCACTTCATCGTAGACCTCAGCTGCGCCTCGCGATGAAAAAGTTTTTACACGTAAGAAATAAGAACGATATCAAATTTAAGGGAACAAGATAAAACGTAAAAGTCTTGTCACTTGCAATTTACAATAAAAGAAACACATTGCAAAAAATATTTAATTGATGCACGGTGGAAATACTGATAACGCGTTGTTGCGAGAAAGTAACTTTCGCAAAACACTTGCGGCCCCAGCAAACGACCTAACATTAAAAAAAGGGCATAAAAGGCAAAATAAGTTCAAATAAACGACAGTAAACTTATATTAATAAAACCAGAGACGACGATCCCACAAAAACGTAGAGAAAGCAAAAAACAAGTTACAACTTAATGTGAGTAGCTTATAAATATTACAGTACATTAGTTTCACTCAGCGCCGTCTAGTCCCAAACTAAGCATAGCTTGTAATATGGGAACTTGGTTACGGATATTATAATTAAATCCTTTTTTTTTGTTAATTCATACTGATCATACAATACAACACCCAAACACAGAACAAACATCTATTTTCATCACGCAAATGTTTGTCCTGGGTCGGAATCGTACCCACAACCTACAGCGCAGAAGGCAGTTACTACCACCTGAGCTATGAGGCTTCCAGGGTATAAAATATTTTTGTCCAAAATTTCACCTCAATCCCTTTTTCTAGTTTTTGCATATAAGAGCAACAAAAACGACTATGTAATTTGTTTGGTGATATTTTGACACCCCATTTCCATCGAGCGCCACATACATATTGCCTTAATAATATGAATGTGATGTGATTTTGGTCCAGGTAATGACCAGGAAAGGTTCGAGGTCAGGAATTTACCCATTTCAATAAAAAAAGTGTTCACAAGCAGTATTCGAATACAATACAATTATATTTGCAGTTTAGATATTACATTCATACATTGAAAATATGAGCCTTATAACTGGAATATCTGTTTGTGAGCATTAGCAGGTATGTTTGCTGCTCGATAGAATAGTATCGAGCAACATCGAGGTAAAATAATATATATTTCATTGCAATAAAATATATCTTACCTGTCAGTTTCAAGGTTATAAATGTAATTGCGAGCTCACTTAAATAACAAGTGAAGATGTGGCCTAAGATGGAGGACGCTTTAAAGGAATCCGTTAACTTTCAACTAGAAGACTCCATGATTGTACCGGTGCGGAAAAACAAACGAGTGCAAAAAGTTCAATTCAATTCCTTTCCAGATGTGACTTCGAATAAAGCTCTACATATACCTACACTTATTTTGCTGAGGAAAGGGCAGACAGAGTCCACGAATTTTAACATGCTGCGATCCATACTCTATTTTCCATCATACTTACTCGTCTTTTTCATATTCTATGGAGTTTTCCTTAAAATCTTTTGTTTTCAAAAACAATATCATTTGAAAAGCAGACCAGCAAAACAAGACCGGAAAACTTTCATTTGAACTCCGGGCATGCAAATCTACATACCGATTGTAATTACTAGATTTTGAATACGAAATTCCAGTGCTTTATTCGATAAAAACCTACAAATTCTTAAAACGTTTGACGTTGCTCTAATGAAAATCGTTTTGCCCTCGCCGCATCGTTTGTTTTTATCTTAATTACCGCAGCTTTCTAGATAACAAGGTGTAATCTAGGTTTCAATTTATTTTTAAGTTTTAATATAAACAAGCAAACATAACAGGACATTTTTTTCCACCGCGCCATTTAGCTCCAAACAAGGCGTAATTTGTAATTATGGGAACTATATTACGAATAAAACACCTATCGATTAACTTTTTATGTTAATAGGTACATAGTTATGATACAGTAAAACGTAAACAGCCTCATTACCCAGAGCATGGATCTAATGATGATCTTCTACTAAGAAGTAGTCAGAAGCATTGGCCACACAGCTCATTGATGAAATATTACATATTAAAACAGAACAATATTATCTTACAAATTTGTGTCCCGGGTGGGAATCAAACCCATAGTCTGCGCAATAGACGGAACTACTTACTACATACCGACCTGAGCCTTGTCATTTATTGACCAACTAACTGAAAACTAAAGCGCAGCCCAAGTGAATGACCACAAGCTACATCTTACCCAAGTCAGTTGTGTTCTAGAATTTAGAGGTAAGAGGCCAAATCCTCAAATTGTTGATGACTCTGGGTGACGCTTCTACGCTTCTACTTTTAGTCTAATTATAGCTCGACACCAGATTAGATGAAGGTTAAGCGCTTCCCCATCGTACTATAAAAAAATACAAGAGACCTAAAATCGAACTTTTTTTTTATCATCATATGGCCCAGTGAACATTTAATGTTCAGCAACATATGTAAAATCATGTCATGTTATCCGCGTAGTCTTCGTAGCAGTGCTACGCCGCGCCATGACGGGATGAGGGAGAATGCGCCTTAGCCAGCCGGGTAGTTTCAGAATTTTGGGAAATTCCCAAGTTACGATGGGATTCAACTTCTTCTTCCAGTTGTTCATTATTACGAATATATTTTTATTTTAACGATGATCTCTTAAAAACTTACTTAGAGTCATGGGAAGCACAAATATCCCTACACAAACTAACGTTGTCCATGTCCTTCTTATTGCTTTGAAATAAATAAAATCTCGGTTTCTGTCTGTCACAACCACACTCGCAGTTATCCTGACTAGACTTATAATAAGCTTGCTTCCATTTTAGTACTGAAATGACTTTTAAACGCAAACTGCGAAGAAAAATATAAGGTTACAAGAACGTATTTGGAACTTGTCTTATGGCTTATGACAGACTTATTTATTACTCACTTATTACTGATTACTGATTACTCGCAAAGCAGCTGGTAAGTTATATTTGCTATTTCCATATGACTATCATTTAAACGGCCAGCTTATTAAATACGCGGTCAGGTAACTGAAAAGGTTTTCGTCAGCTACAAAATGTTCTTCGTCAACAAAAAAAAGTCAAAAGTAAGAGAAAGGTGTTTCTGTGTGCAAAAAGTAACCCAACCACTTACTGATGTAGGACTTCGCTATAAGCAAAATTTGCCGTCAAAATGTATTTGAAAAGGAGAAAAATCAGCTAAAACTGTAGTTTTAGCCGATTTTTCTCCTTTTTAGCATATAAAAAATAATCACCATTAGGTACACAAATTATGAAGACTGTAAGAGGGAAGCAGTTGGGTTACCAGGATAATCGTTACAAACGGTCTATAGGTAACTCAACTGTTCCAGACCAGTACCAGACGGAATCATGCGCAAGACAGTAATAGCTATTCCAATTCCAGGCCAATATGAGAACCAGCTCTGAGGTTTTTTTTATTTAATTACCTTTTTATACACCCATACCTTTTTATTTTAGTAGTTATGCTAGTATTTTGTTCCTGGCCAAATTATTTTTAATTAGAGAACACGAAGAAAATTCAAATACTTAATATAAGGTAATTCCTACCATTAAAAGACCTTAGTCACCATATGAATATCATAATTAAAAAAAACATAGTTTTAATGAGTAATAATGCTGGCGAGGCTTCTATGCACTGCATTCTCAACATTTTACCCGACAGAAAGGAATTAGGTACGTTTCGTTTCAAAGTTGTTCCATTATTATATTTTCTTCGTTCTAACAAGCTTACTTAGTCCTGATTTAATAAAATGTTTATGGATGGCTTTGTGTGGCGTTTTCATTACGTTGCAGATTTACACTAAAAAGCGCGATACAAAGTAAATCTACAGATTGTCTTGAGGAAATGAAATTACTTGCGTCACTCATTAATCTATTCGGAGTCAATTTAGTTTGAGTTAAATACTGTGTTAGGTCACAAGGTTCATGACAGATACATCTACGACGTTATCCAATCCAAAAATCTGATAAGGCAAGTAAAAACAGGCAAAGTGGAAGGAAAATGATTGCGAAAAGCGAGACCTATGCATTGGAGTGACCAAATCCATTCACCGCTGAAAACGTGAGTGTTCAATGCAGACAGATCCCGATGGAAACGCATCGTGTATTTAAAGGTCATACCTTCAGCAGTGAGTATATCAATGAAATAAGGAGGATGACGTAATCCAGTAGATATGTACCCAAATTGCGGCAAAATCCTATTACAAAAATAGCTATATACAAAATAATATTAAGTTGGTCTGCTGAGGAACACCTCAAGCAGTTAAATACTTTTCTTCACATGGTAATTAATTCTCAATGTAATTAACTTTTTCCTGCCAATTTTTTTTTGACAGGCAATTGATTTTTCAACTGTTACCGTCTGCCCCCACAAACGGCCCCACTTGTATAATTTGCATCATCCTTGAAAAGAAATGGAGAAGCAGAGTACAGCAATGTCATTATCATAATAATGAATTCAAAATATTATTTTGAGAAATCTATCAAACCGCCGCCCTCCCGAAATACGGATGCCTTACGAGAAATTCAAGTCAGCCCACCTATCTCAATACCGCCGGTAAAATTATGAAAATATTCATCGTTCCTTATCCGGCCGAAATCGAATTTGGGCAACGGAAGGTCGCGCAAACCCCGGGGGAGGATGTTAAGTCATTGTCATTTTGCTATTATGGCTTGTGTTTTAGTTCAGTTAAGTTTTATGTTGTATCGTAAGTAAGGCAAAAACTGTATTCACAATTATAACATGGTCAAAAACACATGTTGATTTGTGTGTACAATCGGGTATATTATGAAGTCAAAATTATGAAATAATAGCCTCACAGCTCAGTTGGTATTAGCCCTGCCTTCTGTGCTGTAGGTTGTGGGTTCGATTCTCACGTGGTGTGTTTCGCCCACCGGTGTCAGATACAGAGGTCCCGGGTGCGATCCCCAAAGGGAGTACGTAATTGTGCTTGGTTTGGTTGGTGGTAGGACTTTATTAAACTCCGCCAGGCTTGCTACCACCATCTTACCCAAGTCTGTCGCCGTAAGAACAATTCTAAAATGATTGTGTTTCGGTATTTTAGAAGTAAGATAGCCAGTTCCTCAGTTAGGTGAGGATTCAGGGTTAAGTGCGCCTCACTTTCGGCCTTATCGCAACTTGTTACCAGGTGAGATGAAGGCCTGACTGGCTATCTTACCTCTAAATGCCCGATCACAGTAAGATGGTGGTAGCTAGCCAGGCGGACTTAAACAAAATCCTACCACCAACCAAACCAAGCACTATATTGCACCCCCTGGGGATGGAACCCTGGACCCATGGATCTTAAATCAGTGGGTGAATCACTAGACCACAGAGGCGGTTAAATGCTACTACCCGTCTCTTGGACGATTTCTAATTTGTTTCTGTCCACATCCATGGGATGTTTTTTACAACTAGCTATTTCCATTTAAGTTTTAGCTTTTTCATCTCATTTCATTTACAAATTCCTGGAAAAAAACGCAAATCCGGGATTTATCACAATAAACGCAGCATAAAGGCTCTTTTGATACCTGGTGTGTGAACCAGCGCTTCTTTAGGTATAGTCTGCCGTTACTAGTCTTATTAGTTACTAGCATTATGTATGAATAAAATGCCTGGTTAAGTTGTACGAACAAAAAAAATACCTAAATTGTATCCAGTTTATCTTTTTCATTTTTTGCCGGTACCTCCACTATAGAAGACTTAGAAGACAAAAGATGCTTAGCGCTATGTAAATGATTTAAAATGTTCGCTGGAAACGAGACCACAAGTCTAATGATCCCAAATATTTGATCAATGGAGAGACAATCTCAATCCCTAGAGAGACATAAGCTACATTCACCGTGAGAGATATTGTAGCCACCGCTGCAATAGTGTAGTAAATATCATAAATAGAGATCCATCAGTAGAATAAACTCGCAGCAAATAGCAAGGCAAATGAGGTGGGTAGGATCTAGTCAACGGTTACATCTCAATGACCATAGCGCTGGTGGTTGGACCTGTAAAAATGCCGCCTGGCTTGTGACCCATTGATAAGTCCGGCGCCAAACAGATCGCTGTGCTCTATCGGTGCGTGGGAGGGCCAGTGTCTTATGATAATATGATGAGAATGAGAAGAAAAAATTGATAAGAAAGTCCCACCAGTTTCCGTGTCTATATTAACTAACACTGTTTCAGATTGCCAATTCATCTGCCAAACACGGTGATTACGATAAATGCCTTGAGATTTGGAGGAGGTTTTTTCCAATGGTGTTCTTTCATGAGTTGTTGATGTTAAGAAATAAAAAAATGCGGAGTGGGTAAGGAAAATACAGCCGACTTCAGAACCATCAGGATGTCGGTTATAAATATCGAACATTCTACTGTCGCGTTACCTATTTTGAGGCGCTCTTGTTTGGCTGAGTACCTACATAAATAAAGACCTGAGCGCGTTTATTTATAGTTGGTTGAATGGATCTGAGAGGCATTTTGTGACCAAAATCCGAGGACCTATTTCTAGTAATTATTGTGACCGGGGAAGGGGATAATCTGTCGAAGATTCCAAAAGATTGTGATTTCATTTGCCATAGTTACCATGCTTTGCACGCAGGTTATACAAATTATAAAGAAAAATACGAAACTATACGAACCATTACTGATTTAGCTCTCATAATCGACAAGCTAATGTGGGGGTGGAACACTTAGCTCTCAGAACCGATAGCCACTGGAGAGTAAAGGTTCTCGCATGGTGACCACGGTTCAATGCATAAAAGAGTGCGGGAAAACCCCCCGACTTGATAGTCTGACAGCATTGTTGATCGATGGAGGAATCTGAGGATCGCTATTTCTGGTGTCGATTGGAAAATACCTATGATACACGTATATCGTTACACGTAGGAGTGTGAGAAAGAAGTGTGGCGCACTAGGTGGGGTCACCTAGTGTGGAATGGCGGGCAGATGATGATGATGTTTGGGAAAAGCCAATGTTTAGTAATGAACGTGTGTGGGCTGAAATGATGATGATGATAATGATGCTCGCGGTTTAGTAGTAAACTATGTTTTAACTGTAAAACGATTTTTTTCGCTAGGACGAAGCAACTAGTAACCTAGCCACGCCAAGATTGTTGTCGAGTATTATTGTACCAGCTATCCATAAAAAGCTGGGTATTATTCGAGTGGCTTCTCAAGCTCAATTAAAATCGGATGCTTTATAGACCGGCAGATTGTTTTCAGAAATAATTTGTTTATTGCCAGTTTGATGCGTTGTTTTCTAGCTTTTATACTGTTTGCTTTATGGGTTTTGGCTGAGTTGCACCTGCGTTTACGTGTAATGGGTGTAGTGCAATCTATTTATTGATTTATCTCAAATTAAATGTTAAACTACTTGATAAGCAGTATTTTTTAAACTTTCGCGATTAGAACACAATTCGAAAAACGCTTTATCGCGTATTTTACCTATATTTATCCCGACGTTCCGGCGGGGTTGCGACAACCGTCTGCTCGCGACCACGGCTGGTGCAACATATAGTAATTAAGTAATTGCATTTATAATCTCAATATAGTCAAAAGTTATAGAAATCGTTGCAATAGACAGACATGTACAAGTATATAATTTCCAAAACCGCAAGCATTCAGTTCTTATTACCCTCCAGCCGTCCGCATATAAAACGACTAATGTAATGCAATTTCTAATGTCTAAGAGGTGGAGAACTTTCGAATCCAAGAAATATGGTAGCGGTTTTTTTCTGTTGTAAGCTTGGACTGCGGAATCCAAATTAGATTTAGAGACTATGAAAAAACCTTCCAAGTTCCTGTAGTTAATTATAAAAAAGCTGCTATTCAAAGTCAAATCTCGTTTGGGAAAAATTATACTAAAGACCTTCGTCCCTACGTCACTCCACGGTACAAAAATCCATGTTCAATTTCAAAGCAGAATGAAAAATATAAAAAAACGGTCGTATTTCCCTGCACATACCGCGCTCTTTTACATAATCGCATCAACATGAAATCTATTCAAATCAGTTTGATATTTTCTTCAGCCATGTTTATTTACGGAAGCTACCTTGCCAAAAGAATAAAAGGGCTTTTCGCTGTCTGCGGAATTTTCGTCGACTTATCTTTATTCCGTTTTTATTGTCGCCAATGTTTAATTGTCAGTGTTCTAAAGCACGGAAGAATGGGGTTGAAAAGTTTATTGCACTCTGCGTTTGCGTGGTTAAACTAGCCATAGAAGCTATGTATATGTTGTATTATTTGATTTCGGACTATTGGTTCACCTGCAAACTTTTGATCCAACATTATTTATTAAGTACGGGTCGACGCTTGAACTTGAAATTTGCACAGGCAAGAATGAGATCTACTATAGACGAGCTTACCCAGATGGTGCCTATTATTTGTATGTATATTTTGTATGTATTATATTCCAAGTTTTTACACTGCCCATATGAAAGAAAGATTGATTTGCTACAAAAAATATTGTTGAAAGCGCTTAGTTCTAATAAGATAGGCTTAATAAGCTGTTCGTCTGAAATTTCTAATTAGGAACAGTGAAGAAAGAATCGCCGTGGCGGCATAACAATCGACCCTTCCAACTCAATTCATGGATATCGTAAAAGCCGACTGAGGGATCTCACCAGAAGAAAAGAAGCAGCTTCCTTCTGTGTACTATCTACATCTTAACTGTGATCACTAATACTCCTGCCAAGCGTGGTGATTATGGCAAAATCCTCCATCTTTGGAGGAGACTCTGTCCAGTAGTGGACATTAATGTGCCGTTGATTTGTGTGAAGGCAGATCTAGAAGCTCCTAGGCACATTTACCGAGATACAATATGTAAAAAACCGATAAACACGAAACCTTGTGACTATGGTTCTCGTTGTCGAGCCTTGCTTTGGCAAGGTACTCTTCACCAAGGAGCCTCTTATCTCTGTGTTCCACCGAGTGAATCGCGGCAAGTTGATATTTGGCTGAACCATCCCAAACGTGGCCGCAGTACTCCATACAGGATCGAACTTGAGCTTAAATAAAGTTAGCAGTTGACCAGCCCCCTCATCACGGGGCGGGGATAAAATTTTTGTCCTCTGTTTTTATCCACCATCGGGAGACAAAATGCTCTCAGAGGTGGATAAAAACAGAGGACAACAATTTATCCCCTCCCCGTGCTAAGGGGGCAGGTGTAGAATATTTAGGATGCCTAGCTTTTGTTGTTTAGTTGAATTGACTTGCCTCATTTTTTACCATCATTCGTACGCTTACATCTAAAGAAAAAGATAATTTTTGCCTTTTAAGATTGTCTAGACGAAATCGCTTTAAACATTAAGCCCATTGTACATATACACTATGTCATTTATTGTTTATATTGTACGGTGTAATTTGTTAATTCATTTATTCAACATCAACAGTCGTAGCCAACCATTCTTAGACATAAGCTTACTCCGAAACTGGGATGATCTCACATTATCTTCAAGATTGGCAGTCTTGCTTAATTACAACAAAGAACTGCTGCCCAGGTAGTCAACATAAATCTGATCTGCTGATGAAAATCTGTGTATAAAGAAATCTTGACTTTGACTTTGAATGTACCGCCCAAAATAAAAGGTGGGTTTTAGTAGTTTCAACATTCAAAAAAATTTAGACATAATTAATTGTATCATCATTCTACATTAACATCGTAATGTCGTATTTAAAGCGATTAATAACATAAATGGAAACCGAACAAATAGCCCGACGCACGTCATTATTTAACTTGCTAATTTTCACAGATCAAATGTCGGAAAAAATCAGGCCGCATAATGAAAGCGCATTAAAAAACAGTTTCACAGTTTTTCTGCTGCAAACATATCTAGTTTGTGCATGTTCGCTGTTCGTTCTTGTCAATAAACCGATTATGTGAATATCAGGGTTGTTGCTGTAGGAAAACATATTCATGTTATTATTTGATAGTACTTTTATGATGAATACAGATGTTTGTTATGTGTTTGGGTGTTGTATTGTATGATAAGTATGTATTTAAAAAAGAAAAGTATTGTATCCGTAATCTAGTTCCCATATTACAAGCTATACTTAGCTTGGGGCTAGATGGCGCTGTGTGAAATTAATGTACTTTAATATTTATTTATTTATTTGATACACGAACGCAGTAGGGCTCACGTTCCTATTTCACAGTGTTGGATTGTAATTATTATTGTCACTATACTTGATTATTAGCAGGTAATAGTTAATTGGTTTGTAGCCAGTTTTCTAGTTTATTTTTTAATTTGTTTAAAGAAAAGGCTGTAACAACTTCTTCAGGTTCAGATTCTAGTTTCGCATTACTCTATTGCAGAGCGAAATGGTATGCAATTCGTGTTATCGAGGGTTCCGTACTCCCATCATATGATCACGAACTAATATATTGGGCAGATTGTACGTTGTGTACGTTAGTAAGTACCTTGAAGGACTCAGAGGTCACCACGTAGGCGTGTATCAAAGGAAGACTTTTACTAAAACCAAATAGCACTCTCTGTGATAACATTTCACAATGATTTTAATTATATTATTTTATATTGTAAGCAAAGACAGCAAAGTATTTCAACAAAAATATTTGCAAAACTGTTATCTTTCTCAGAATAAATGTAAAAGTAATGTGTGGTAACAGAAACTGTCCAGCAGTGCTTATAATTTATCATTTACTGTATTCAAATCCGGGCAAAGATCGTAAAGCTAAGAAACCGTCTGAAAGCCCTTATAATAAATAAAATAAACCCCGACTTTCGCCAGCCCTGGTAGACGTGTAGAGTAAAATTATGCAGAGAAAATAATGTTCCATACGTAAATCGATGTTTTTACTAAGTAACTAGGCAAAACCATCTGATGTTCATCTATGTATAAGAATTTATGTAGTTCCCTTTTTAACCGACTTCAAAAAAAGGAGGAAGTTCTCAATTCTTCAGAATATATATTTTTTTAATGTATTTTCCTCGATTACTCGAACACGCCTGGACCGATTTTAAAAATTCTTTTTTTGTTTGAAAGGGTATACTTCTCAGGTGATTCCATCGTCATCAGAACAGGATCTGATGATAAAATCCTGGAAAAGTCGAGGGAACTCTTCAAATATTATGGGCACACTTGAAACGATTTGGGTGTATTACCTCAAAAGTAAGGAAAAAACGGACCCCATATAGGATCACGCGTCTATCTGTCTGTCTGTCCATCCATCTAACCTAGTTCCCATATTACTAGCTATGCTTAGTTTGGGGCTAGATGGCGCTTTGTGAAATTAATGTCCTGTAATATTTATTTATTTATCTGTCATCAAAATAATTGGAAAAAATACGTCATCCAGGTAAACGAAATTTTATAATATTCTTCATTGTAGTCGGTTTTCTTTTTAGTTTTTAAAACGTAATTATTGTTTTCGTTTTTGTTACCTTCACCTGTGTTATAATTTTTTTAAGCCCTGTATTTATCTTTGTTGTACATAAATAACATAGTTAGCCATAGTAACCTGGTTCTTAATCATAATTTGAACTAAACAAATGGTCGTCGCATAATTTTAACATTATACGCCTAACTAAATATGTCTAACGTTAAAGAAAGCTTTGGCAGAGTTTTATGTATTCCGACAGATTGAGTTTGTGCTCTAACATATTTTCACATATTTTCGTTTGTGAGCAATATTACTCTACACATCATTTACTCTCCTACCCTCCGGCAGGCAGTCCACGCGTGACGCAATAACATCGCAAAATAATAACACATTACCGGCTCGCCTCTACATGACCACGGCGGTTACAAGGAAATTCTCCGATGTAATTTGTGCCTTCGATATATCGTAGTGCGGACGTGTGAAACACACCCGGGGCACAGAAAGGATCATAGTAATGGGCAACGAAAACCTTGATGAAGTGGTGTTATAGCAACATGCATAACACAACATGATATTTTCACTTCAACGTGTTATTATATCCTACTAGACTATATGGCGCTGTGTAAAATTAATGTCCTGTTTTTTTTTTTATTGATAATAACAACTGCTGGACAGAACCTCCTAGCTAAAATTTGAGATTGATGCCGTAGATTGGTGATCACAATATAATTATGCGTTTAGATAATACACAAAAGTAAGTGCTGCCGCCTGGCTGGGCTGAGTAAAAGTACTTGATTCTCAAACGACTGCTACGACAAACTAAATACAGCATAAAATATTTATAGCTACTATAACTATATTACTGCACTAAAATAGGTAACTTCCCAAAACATTTAAAATATCTTTTTCCGATAGTTTAAGGTGCTCGTTTGCTGACAACAGTCAGTTTTACTTGCTTACTCCGACTACGCAGGTACCCAAAGTGAGTTTACCTCTATCCATTGCGGTGTCTTGCCAGTTGTCAGCTTCAAGTTCGCGTAGGTTAGCTTAATATTTGTCGCTCCAGTAATACTATGTTTTATTTAAAATGCCATCGACCTCTAGGAATGTCTTCCTCTAGGCCAGAACAAAGCCGACGTAAGCCTTATGCCTATAACGGAGCGAGCTGTCTAAAGAGGAACCGGCTCTCCCATGCTCGACGATACCAGTGAAACCGTTTGTCACCGTACTTCACCAGGTGAACCTATACAGGTCTTACCACTAGTGCTATGATCATTCAGCCGTACCTACTAGTAAAACTAAAAGTCAGCGATTCCATTACCCCTAATCTACCTCTGAGTGGTCTACCACTAGAAGGTGGATAACACCTGTCTCAGAAACTTGGGACGACCAACCTGTTCGCCGACTCGTCAGTCCAAGTTTGCTCTCTAGACTTGGTATTTTTCGATTTTCACCCATTGTCAAGTACATGACCGAGCTGTGGAGTCGGGGGATCTATTCTGCTTTGAAGTAAGACTCAGCTACGGAATTAATAACAAAAATGGGTCTTCATCGCGGACCTTTTTATATTCCCGACAGTTTCGACCGTGTTAAAACGGCCGTGGTCACGGGTAGACGTCAGCTACGGAATCTACAATTTCAGCGTTTTTCGGACCTTCCAGCTGTGATCTCCCTTCGTACTGGCCCCAGGATTTTCAGTCAGCTTCACACAACCCTTATGACACAGCCCGTTCCCTCCTTATACATTAGACGTGAGATTCCCTCAACACATGTGGGTTATGACATTATTTTCAATTCCTGGTTTTTAGGGTTCCTTGACCTATCTAGTATTTGAATAGCGATTAGCATAAATATTGTTTGAGCTATCAATAAATTTACATTTGGCCAGATTGAAATAAACTATGTACGCTAAGCCTAAGCCGGCTACAGCTGGATGTAGTCGTTATTCCTAAATAATGTCAATAACGTGTATGCACATCCTAGGTTAGATATATAGCTAGACTACGCTCGGTCACGTGATCTAAATAGGTGAGGATCGTGTAGTCAGGTGAGCATGCGTAGGTCGTTCTAGCGGCTGAAGGCGCGTCGGGCGACCGTGGTATGAGATACGGGAGCGCTGGAGTGTTGCCGTCGAGGGGACTGAAGCAGCCATAGACCGGGACAACTGGTGATCTTTGTTGTCGGATGATCCACTTTTGTTCGCTACGCCGTTCCAGTATACTAAACTGAATAGAAGAACCATCTTACCTCAGTCAGTCAATTATAGTTCCTCGTGAATATAAAATAATAAGCCTTTAATTTTAAATGAAAGTGCATAATTAGACGCATAGTTAACAATAATAGAATAGGTTTAAAAAATATTCATCTACCTATTTACTACTATTTCTTCCATTCCAGCAAATTGTTCAGCCTACTTAAATAATTAGAACCTTTTAAGTTGCAAGCACTTGGGTTCATTCGCATCGTCACTAATATAACTACAATGAACCAAAAGTTCAACAATTTTGGCTCAATTTAAAAAAAAAATACATTTTATTTTCGTAGACCGGCCTAAAGTTTGGTAACATAAAAATATAATAGTTAAAAATTCAATGTTTCAGAAAAAAAATGTTAAAGCAAAAAGCCTGGTTATATTATACCGTCCTACCACCAGCCAAACCAAGCAAAATTGTGTGCTCCCTTGGGGATCGAACCCGGACCTCTGGATCTGACACCGGTGGGCGAACCACTAGACCACAGAGTACGGTACTAAATTTATTAGCAACAGGACCCGTCACAGAACAAAGGCCATCAGTGAGATATAATAGACTAGATTAGAGTCGGCCCACCGAAACCAAAACCTTCCCCTCTCTAGTTATTACTATTGATCAGTGTTGGTTCGTACCACAGGGTCAGCTCAACTTGATCACATGAATATTCTAAGCGTTGAATTACATTAGCGGTTGCCGCTATTCCTACTAATAGATGAGATTGGTTTCCATTCATTGAGTGGAGGCGGCGTGGGATTTGGGCTTAGAGATCTGATTTTCTGTTATTAGGTTCAGTGATTTATGGTCAATGGAGTTTTAGATTGCCTACCTAGAGATTTTTTTAAAGATACCAAAATATTCGGTGGTGTACTAAGATTTTGCGAATTATTAATGCAATGTGTTTGTCGGAATATTCTTGATCTGTTTTTGCTTAATTCCTTTTTTTATCTTCTTGATGTCTTAATGTCCAGCATGAATAGGTTCCTTTTTAGTATCATATTCGTTATCTAGTTCCATTACAAGCTTTACTATGTTTGGTACTAGATGGCGCAGTGAAATTTATGTCTTGTTTTATTTAATATTTAATACATTTAATTTAAACAAGCGTGCTTCATCTTAGACCACATCTTTTTCTTTTTCAAGTAAGCTGTTGATCAAAGGCTATCATAAAAAAACATATATTTAAAAATACATGTGCAAGCATCCAGCGTGTAATGCGTAGATATAAATATATAAGCGCAATGTGTCCTTGAACTTTGATGTAATTTGAACAACATTGATAAGAGAATAGCAGGATTTATAGTCTTGTTATATCAATATTTTCGACGGAAAAAGTTGTGAGTAGTTTTTTGATGAGACATGTTTATATTTATTATTTAGTGCTGCTCAAATGTTAACCCATGCCGACCACGCATAGTATAAATCGGACGTGCATCGTACTCAAACTCCCCCTCGCACAGACCAATCTCCAAAAGCCAAATTAAAAAAGTTGAGCAGCTCGGAAACAGTATGCAAAAAAAAGTTTAGGGCATGTACGGCAAAGTTAGCAGAATTAATGATTGGAAATATTTTACGGTGGAGTCGTGGGATTAGCTTGCATGTGTGTGGATTCCCAATGTTTTTGTGGCTTTTTTGGGGTAAACTTTACTGTGAGGGCAAGTTTATATTGATAGGGATTTGAAGCTTTATAGTTTGTTGTTTTTAGGCTTCCACCGATTATTTTTATTGGTGGTGGCCATGCGTTTAGACCACCAAATCGGTTAAAAAACCACAACGCAGTAGTGTAGTGCAGTAGTGGCCTAAAATGGAGCACGGTTGTCTAGAATAACCTATTGACTCTGGACGAGTAGACTCCAAGATTACAGTGGTGCGGGAAAACAAACAAAGGCAACGAATTACATTTATTAATTATCAAGGTACAGGCGAATTTATACTTGTCGAATGTATAATCTAGTCTTTCAAACCAAATCAAACATTTTATACCTACCTTATTTCTTATTTCCATAAACGTAAGCTAAACAATATACTTTCTACATTGAGTTTATATAAAACCTAGCGGACCCTGTGAAGCTACACTTGCGCCAAGTTTATTAGTTAGACCATTATAAGCCCACTGCTGAACAAAGAATTATCTCGGAAGACTTCCCCCATTGTAAACCGTATATTTGCTCAGGATCCTGCTCGGGATCCATATTACCTTCCTCCAACTCTTATAATTACTAACAGCATAAATGAATGCCTATATTAATTATTTCATGTTGCATTGCAACGTCAAATGCCACGAATACAATGGACTTTTTCAGGCTATGATGAGAATCAGACGTATGGAATCAGTTTCATTACACACGGCCCGCGTGCCTATAATAAATGAAATAATTATTATAGTCACGGGCCGTGTGTAATAAACTGATTATATACGACTGATTCTCTTCGTAGCCCGGAAAAGTCCATTGTAGACATGCCTAGCCTGGAAAAGTTCAAAGTTGACATGACCTTAGACAATAATGTTGATTAATGTTTAAACCTCATCATTTTCATGTAAACCTATGTCGCTTTTACGACACCCACGGAAAGATAACAAAAGAGAAGAAGGAATTTATCTTGCTAGGGATTATCTATGAAGAATCTACACTACATCCATTATTTAAAGCAGTTACAACCTCGTATGTCAGGTGCCATCTAATTTGAAGCACATCGATTCAAACCTTACAATTCTTATTTCCTCGATTTCATAATCCTCTGCAAAAAACTAATTGGCATCTCAAGTGAGCTTTCACAGTAATAAACAACGGATGCCGAATCAAATATATAGCTCGGCAATTACACGGGATAAGCACCGATAAAAGTGTTCGTTGGTGTTATAAATTGATCAATTTGTGAGATTCGGAGCAGTTTCATGTCAGAAATGAAAAAAAAAAGACATCGCAAATAATGCACCTCATCCAAAAGGATTACTCGCATAGTGACAGATATTGTTCACGCAGATTGACGTACACGCATATTGACGTACTCGCATTATTGACGTACACGCATATTGCGTTACACGCATGTTGACTCACACGCATGTTGACTAACACGCATATTGACTTACACGCATATTGACTTACACGCATATTGACCTATACGTACAATGGCACATAAGGTATTTAACGTTGCTCAGGCAAGCCTCGTCAAGTTATGACTCATCGTAAACCAAAAAGCAAAACCTTCAATGCATATGCGTTTAACTCATTGTTTGCTGAGAATCACAGGTTCGTTGCCATTAGTAACATTAACAATTTCATATGTAACTACTGATGTTTTTTATCACTAGTTCCATTTTAAGTTCCATTGACGGTACGTTATATATTATAGATATCAGGGACCTCAGAACACAATGAAAAAAACTTGAAAAAGTAAGTACTTGATAATTTAGTTGATTTCTTTTTAATAGGTTGTATTCTGAAGAATAACCTATTTCTGTCGTCGAGCAGAAAGGATGGGGTTGGTGTGATCTTATTCTCCCTAGGCAATAAAAATATGGCTTTTGCTAGCGGATACGGCTAAATGATCACAATACTCGTTACCCCACATGACTAGCGGCACTCTGCTGCTAAAATCTAGCTCCAAACGGTTTGCTGTGTTCTGACGGTGGAAAAGCTTGCTAGAGCTAGAAAACCTTGAGGTCAAAAGCTTACCCTTAAAATAAGTTAACCCATTGTTAATAAAATTACATTAGTGTGAAGGGCACATATGAGAGTCAAATGACTGACTTAATGAAGAAAATCATGTAATATATCTTGTTGTCTCAAAACATATAATAATTTGTTTTTTATCTGTTTATTTCAAAAAGGAGTGCACTGCGTAGTCAACCAACAATAAATAAAAAAAAATAGCGAAACAATACAAAACTTCACTTTTAGCCGCAATCGTATCTTAGTTGGGTATACTTTCCGCCGCTGTCAGTCTGGCGGTCACTTAGCACCAGCAAAGTGTTACCATTTAGCTGACCGTCTAAAAATAACTTTTTACCTTAATCAGTCCTTGGATTTGTTTTGTACTTATTCCAAAACAGAAAATAAAAAGATAACACATACATAAATACTTAAAACAGCAAAATTCAACATTTTTTTTTTGATGAGTGTTAATAGCTTTGCCAATTCAAATGATCGGCTGTCGGGTTAGTAATGAATTTGTGACGTTTTGTAAAGACATTTCACGAAAAATTACAGATCCGTCGGCCAAGTAAAACGATTTGGACAAAGCTTTTGATCTTGGAGAAGGTTTATTTGAAATATATCATTAAATCAGCATGATTTGATGATAACGGTCGATGAATTTAAATGGCTGCACTACGCGTAGACCTTACATTTGTAGAGGTACGAGTATACTACACGCGTAGCAGAACGTAGCAGGTGCTACGAACGGTAATCTTTATTTCCATGATTACTCGAGTACCTAAGACATCTTTTTATATTTGGATCTTGATTCAGGCGTGATCGTGCTCTTGTGAATTGCAGCCTTCGAAACAAACATCAACAAAAATAAAAGTTAAACTTTTCCCTAGTCGTGTATTTTGTTTTGTTTACGGCGAAATGTAAGCATCTAACTTTACCGGTACGTAAGCTTGCCGAACGTTAGTAAAAGTAATTCTGATCAGCCGTGCCATCTGTTGCCGGTTCTATTGTGCCCGGCTTAGGAGAGAAGGGGGGCGACGCTAAAAGTGCAACGGACTTCCCCCCTTATGGTCCATTAGATGCGTCCGCGGCACATCGCGATTTGCATAAGCGGCTTGGCTCTCTACACTAGTAATTGGGATCACATGGAACCACTGTAAATTGACACTGAATCACTTACCCAATCGTCCACCTCCAGGGGTCGAGTTTATTTGGTCGGGACAGTAGAGGTTTAAGTTGGCCGGTACCGATGTTTGCGTTGCACTTAGAACTGGTACTTGGTGCTTTTAATCGAAGTGCGAAAATTTGAATGTGATTTAAATTCTCATTATTTTAATGGAGCTGGATGGCTGTTACAGTTCTCAAGAGGTACACAGGGTGCAAATAATACAGGGTGGATAACTGTGTAGAGACACTTATACATCCATTTATGTTTGTACTATGTTAAAGTGTTGTATTGTATGATAAGTATGTATTTAAAAAAAATAAGGTATCTAAATATTATATCCGTGATCTAGTTCCCATATAACAAGTTTTTCTTAGTTTGGAACTAGGCGCCGTGTAAAATTAATGTCCTGGAATATTTATTTATTTATACTTATAAATATCGTTATACTGTATTGGTTTACGTTATTACAAATAATAGAACTTTTTATTTATTTTTTATGCTCAAATTATAAATCAAGCACAGATTTTCAGGCAGCTCAGAGGAACTTAATCAATCTTTGTAATGCAAATGCATTACAACTGCCTCTGTGTTTTAGTGTTTCAACCTACCGATTTCAAGATCCTGAGGTTCCAGGTTCTATCGGCGGGGGGAGTACAATATTGTGCTTGGTTTGGTTTGTGGTAAGACTTTGTTTAAATCCGCCTAGCTACGACCATCTCAGTTTGTTGAGGATTCCGGGTGAAATGCGCGTCCACCTTCAGCCTTATCTTAACTTGTAACCAGGTGAGATGAAGGCCAAGCGCTTTCCCGTTGTACAATAAAAATAAAAAAGTACCATAAAATGTTTAGTTACTACGGACTAGTGAAACGCCTCTAGGACCTTTTGTTTAGACTGTACAATGTTTGTCAGTCTAATAGCTATATATCGATTTTATTGAATTATATAACAAAGTCTTCGTCGTGAACTGACAAAAAAATCTAGTCCCAAATGAAACGCCCACCCTGTACAATTAGCATTAGCTAAGAACCGGTAGCGTCACGACTCACAAGACGATATTGTTCTTGGATCAACAAAATTAGGACGTAAATTGTATTCAGAGAATTGAATGAGATATGCTGATTTTGGGTTGATTTCTCTTTGAGGAAACAATGTCTTAGTAATGAGTGAAAATTTGAGAATGAATAAGTGATATCTGAACACGCCTATGCGTCTTAATACAATTCATGTTTGAATATTATCATCAATTTCATTTTAGCCCTATAATTAGCGATCTGAGCTGCCTGCTTTCCTGTGACTACAACAATACCGTCTGAATTTACTAGTATTCGTATATAACATACCAGTCAGCAAACAAAATAAGCAACATTTATTTTGTCATTATTTTATAATTGTACGACTGAGAAGTGCTTGGCCTTCGCCTCACCTGATATCAAATTATGATATGGTTAAAGGTAAAAACGCACTTTACTCAAAACCCTCAACAGACTGAGGAACTGGCTGATACTAATATTACCTGATAATGCCGGAACAAAACAATTTAGAGTCATTTTGAGTGACATAATATGTTGCCAGTGAATTTTTCCGGGATAAACGTTATGTAAGCATTTTAAAATACAGTGCAAACTTTGTCGCTCTACCATGGTTTGTGATATATCAAAATACAATAAAGTAAATTTCTGCCTGAACTGCTCTCTACTGATGAAGACAATCAATTAAAATCCACACAAATGAAGCCGACCGACCCCTTTAGACCTACACCTGCACGTGAAACAGACATCCCTTTTGTATTGCTACAGCGCTAATGAGCTGGAACATTCATCAATGGCTACCATTCTCAGATCAAAGAGGATCAGGCCGGGTTTGCAACAGATATGAGCAATAGAAATACACACCAATCAAGTAGACACTTGCTTACATCATTACAGTTCAAAACTAGCCTTATTAATAGCTCTGCAGGCTGCAGGTTCAGTTCCTGCCTGGGACAACCATTTTGGTTGAACGAATATGCTTGTTTGTATAATATTTTAACATAAAACTTATCATGATTATGAACGCTATTAATAATACTAACAGGATATTTACCATGTTCTGTTCTTGAATATGTTTGATATTTCGACGCAATTGCATGAACCATGTTCACGGATACACACTGAGTGTATTCGAGATCGTATAATATAACCTTATGTAATGAAGTTCTTATATTAATCAATGCTCAGTATGAAGATGGCGATGTGTAAAATGTATAGTTACAATTTCCTACATTTTTTACTTAATTAGTACAATGTCTTTCTTTCTTTTCTTATTTAACTACCATTGATACACGGGCTACGATCTACGATGGAGGGAGCCTTCCCAGAAGTTTTAGGGTTGCAGGTGATGGAAACATTCAAGCTGGTAGGTAGCTGATTCCATATTTACAATGCGCAGTGCGCATTGTAAATGGTGATTGGTCCATAAAAATGGAACAATGAATTATGATTACGATTACATCTATATATATATATAGGTATATAAAATCGTCATTAAGCTGACTAACCGACCATCAACCAGAAGTGACTCGATAATTTTAGTGTAGCAACGTTTTCGTAAATTCCTCGGGGCGATCGGAACAAAATCATGGGCATTTCTTAAGTTTACCTATGATTTTATGTTTTTGATACGGAAGCACAGTAAGTAGTGGCGTATTCTTTCAATGTATTTGAACACGCCTATGAATACGCAGCTTTACATATTCAAAGAGAGGATATAAAGCATTTGCATGGACTCTCGATTACAGAACGTAGTCAAGGAGCATAAACTGAATTGGTTTCATGTATTGAGCCGGATTTAATTGGACTTTACCGAATGAACAGATTATTTACAAAGGTATATATTATATTAATGGTGGATGAGTAAGTTGGATATAGTTAAGCAAGTTATTTTAACATTAATAACATGACAACGTATATATAAAATTGTCAATGAATACATATTATTACTGGCCATTAATTTCAGAGTCATCAAGTCTCAGTTAGGGACTAGATGGCTCCGTGTGATATTATTACATTTAACAAGCCTCATAGCTCAGTTGGTAGTAGCTCTGCCTTCTGCGCTGTAGGCTGTGGGTTCGATTCCCACCCAGGACAAACATCTGTGTGATGTATTGTATGATAAGTATGTATTTACAAAAAAAAAAGTATTTAAGTATTCTATCCGTAATCTAGTTCCCATATTACAAGCTATGCTTAGTTTGGGGCTAGATGGCGCTGTGTGAAATTAATGTCCTGTAATATTTATTATTATTATTTATATTTATTAAAGATAATCCCGGGTGTTCCATTATTGTTTAATAAAATCTATCAAAATGCATGTGTCCAAAACATAACTGACTCCATCAGTGCAAAAATTTGTATTTATCGCGTATTTTACTGACATTTTTCGGCAGAGATGCATCGGGCGTCGTCGGAGGTACACTGAAACTTGGAAGCCACGTTGAGACGCGAAAGCGTCTTTGGCGTATCCACATAGCATATCCGCTTTTGCATCAAAATGATGTGTTCTAATCGTGACAATTAAATAAGACTAAAACACCTAAAAAGTCCCATCATCTTCCTTCAATGGAAATGTATTGGTATTAGGTACATATGTATGTTATTTATGATGAAGCACGTAGCATTTTAAATCTATAGCCCAAATTTAATAAAGCCTAGCAGAGTAGCGTGTGTCGTCATTTACATCTAAAGCACCAATTATTTGACGTCATTAGCGCCCTCTGGTGCCCATAAAACGCACCCAACACGCGCAATCCCACCCCCAGAATTACGATTGTAAATTAGAAATAATCTGACGATTTTTAATATGAAATGCTCGTTTGAAATTTTGGATTTATTAAAAATGTTTCAACCCAAGAAAATTATGAAGCATATTTGATAATTTCGCATTCAGGTGGTATTATAATACGAGTACTATTGTAATAAATTATATACAAAAAAATAATTTGATAATTTAGACTTTTTTCGTCAAAACTAGACAGTTTTTGAATAATTATAATTTAAATATGACAGCAGTAACTAAGTTTTAATAACAAATCTGATAAGATTCCTTTAAAGCAAATTGATACGTGTTTTACCTCTACACGAAGCCTCATCAGAAGGCAGTTTTTTATTGTAAGATGGGGAAGCGCTTGGCCTTCATCTCACCTGATTTTTCAAGTTACGATAAGGCCGAAGGTGGAAGCGCACTTCACCCGGAATCCTTTACATACTGCGGAACTGGCTGTCTTTCCTCTAAATGCCGGAACACAATAATTTAAGAATTGTTACTAAGGTGACAGAAGTAGGTAAGATGGTGGAACATAGCTAGGCTGGCTTCAACAAAGTCCTACCACCAACCAAAAATAAAAAGTCATGCTGTTTGCTTGCAGCGCTCGAAGCGCTAACACGTCAGCCCAGCGTTCGTCAACTTAGCAGCAAAACTATAATATTAGGTCCTTACATATGAAATTGGCGTTTTGTCGTACTGGCCACTTTGATCTTAAATATCTCCTCTTTGGTTAGGAATTCCAAATTCAAATTTAAACAGCTATTTACTCATGCATTTTTGTTTCGAAAACCGTAATTTGTTTTTTTCTCTTTTGCTTTTTTTTTCTGCGTCACTCATTTCACAAAATGGAAAACTTAAAATATCGCATTATTTACGAGTACGAGTTCCACCGTGGCACGAGTGCTGCAGAAACGGCTCGAAGGATTAATGATGTGTATGGTGGTAGTGTCGCAAAAGAAAACACGGTGCGTTTTTGGTTTCAACGCTTTCGTTCTGGAAATTTCGACCTGCAGAACAAGCCCCGTGGACGGCCGGAGACCAATGTCGATAATTATGAATTGAAGGCTATTGTGGAAGCAGATCCATCGCAAACCACATCACAGTTAGCTGCAGGCTGCGGTGTTAGTGACAAAACCGTTTTAATCCACTTGAAGCAAATTGGGAAGGTGAAAAAGCTTGAAAGGTGGGTACCTCATGAATTGAGTGAAGCAAACCGACAAACGCGCGTCGACTGCTGCGTTACATTACTCAACCGGCACAATAATGAAGGAATTTTAAATCGGATCATTACATGTGATGAAAAGTGGATCCTGTACGATAATCGTAAACGCTCATCGCAATGGCTGAACCCTGGTGAACCAGCAAAATCTTGCCCCAAGCGAAAATTGACTCAAAAAAAGTTACTTGTAAGCGTTTGGTGGACTAGTGCCGGTGTCGTACACTATAGCTTTATTAATTTACATTATTTACTTAAATCTGGTCAGACGATTACGGCTGATGTCTATTGTCAGCAACTGCAAACCATGATGGAAAAGCTCGCTGTTAAACAACCGAGACTTTTCAATCGCTCTACGCCACTGCTGCTTCAAGACAACGCTAGACCACACACGGCCCAACAGACGACTACCAAATTAGAGGAGCTTCAATTGGAATGTCTAAGACATCCACCGTACTCTCCGGACCTTGCTCCAACAGATTACCATTTTTTTCGAAATTTGGATAACTTCTTGCAAGGAAAAAAATTCAATTCCGATGAGGCAGTCCAAACCACTTTCAAAGATTTCATTGATTCCCGTCCGAATGGTTTTTTTAGTAAAGGGATCAATGAACTACCTATAAGATGGCAAAAGTGTATAGATAGCAATGGTACATACTTTGATTAATAAAATATATTTTAATATGAAAAAAATGCCTTTATGTTCCTCCCATACAAAACGCCAATTTCATATGTAAGGACCTAATATTATCTGAGGAAGCCTCGCGTAGAAACACGTGTTGATTTATTTTTTCAAAGGAACATAGGGTTTTTGATACCACATATTTTTCAGTTTTCATATTGTAATAGATTTCCGCAAAGTAACACCGGAATTAATTAGCATTGATTATAATTTTTCGAAGAACAGACTAGATATAGAATAGCCGGTTGTCAAACGTTTGGCCACTGAAATTAAAAAAGTGAATACAGAAAATATATCAGCAATTCAAGTAGATTATCGGCCATTTAAGATATTGTTAGTATCTGGTCAGGTAGCCATCACAGCTCCATTAGCCCAGCTGTGCAATAACCACTAATGATTTATCGTAATCAATGTTAAACGCTCGACTAGACATAATCCAGGCCGTATAATTGCTACCTCTGAAGCGTATTCAAAGGTGATTAGGATAATCACTGCGCTATCACATGTTACAATGAGGAATTGCTATACAACTGTGTGGTATAATCAGGTTAGCATAATTGTTCAGGCAGGCGACCTGATCTCATTTTACAAAGACGTGGCGATATAATGGGGAAGACGAATTATCGAAGAGATTGCTGGTGTCATTATGTATTTGAGTTATAAACAGATATAAAATAATCATTTTATAGGCTACTATCTGTACCACTTTACTTTCAGTTTACCTAAAGCCGCCCATTTGAACTTATACTGTGCTACCTAATGTTTATATAATTCTATGTAATTTCTGTGTACCACAAAGTGTCAATTAAGCAATCTATTTTTTTTATTCAATATATCAAGTCAAAAGTCACATGTCTTGTATGGGTTCCCGTTATTATATTTTTTTACAAATTATGATTATATAGATATACTACTGTCTTGTACTACGTACTATATCTAGTATCTTGTACTACGGGGCAGTGCTATTATTAATATATTAGCTCTAGTAACACCTTAAACATTTCAACTATCTACCTATTATGGTTCATGAGTTCAGCCCGCTGAAAGACAGCCGGACGAACTAACGGATGAACAGTAGGGGCTTATCAAAAGGGTCCCGTTGGTACCATTTGGGTATGGAGCCCCAATAAGATTAAAACATTAAAATTTAATTTAATAATTAATATAAACATTTATTTAATAAAATGTACAATTAAACTAACTTTGTTCAAAGGAATCAGTCAGATTACCTGAGGACCGTCATGACCGACCGCCATTAAAATAATGCATCCAAGATAGCTTCCACTGATGCTTATAATTATATTAAATGCTAAAAACACACGATACCTACGCTAGTAAACTTAATAATAAATCATTTTGATTGATGCTGTATTTTTTTTTTTATTGTACGATGAGGTGGCGCTTGGGTTTCATCTCACTTAGTTACAAGCTAAAATTCAAATCAGGCCAAAAGTGGAGGCGGACTTTACCCGAAATCCTCAACAAACTGAGGAACTGGCTATATTACCTCTAAATGCCGGGACACAACAATTTTAGAATTGTTGTTATGGCGACAGAATTAGGTAAGATGGTGGTATCTAGACAGGCGAACTTAAACAAAGTCCTACCACCAACCAAACCAAGCACAGTATTGTACTCCCCATGGGGATCGAACCCAGGACCTCTGGATCTGAAATCGGTGGGTTGAAACACTAGACCACAGAGGCGGTTAATATATGACCACAGAGGTCATAGGTTCATAGAGAGATAAAATGATTTCATGCAATCCAAAGGAATCAAAATAAACTCTGACAAAAAATTGGAAATACAGTTCCAATTTTAAGTCCGAGTTTTATTTGATTTCTATTTAAATTATAACAGCATGCAGACAAAACAAGACAAAAGGTTTTCACTCAAAAAACTTATCACTCCATTGTCGTAACGTAGACCCAACAAAATTGCCCCCAGGCTGCAAGTACAGACAGAAAACAAAATATGCCACAGCTAGGGTTGAAACATGAATCAAATGCGGTGTAGCCTTTGCAAGCAGGTATAAAAGCTTGTTTTTTGAGATCTCTATCCCACACATACACATGTAAATAACTTTAACGGTTGTGGATGTTTCTAGAGTTTTTAAAATCGGATTCAAAATTACTAGTACACCTTCTAGGTAGACTATTTTCAGAGAAAAAACGAAAAAACTCACGAAAAGGTAAAAAAGCCTTAAAAGACTTGAAGTCAAGGTCTACCTAACATAATAACAAAGAGGTAAAGAAGCCTCCCCAGTGATCAGCAAGCTCAAGGGTTAAGAAACTATATTCGTTTAGTAGAGAATAGCATAAGTTAGCACAATGTTCATTGAGAAAATTCATCAAATATCATCTGATCCATACAGTTGTCAATCTTGAACAGTTGAGTAACCTATAGAACGTTTGTAACAGTCATTAGGTAACCCGAGTGCTTCCCTTGTCAATTGTACATATTATTTTGAATAGTATATGAATAATTTTTCTATGATCCATACAGAGATAAGCCAGACAATGATCAGTATCCTCGCGACATCCCTAACCTCGGCCTGCCCTTTAAACAACCCTCACTACGAACCAAGGCACGCATGACACAGCACTCTCGCCCAACCGTAAAAAAGGGAAATCAATTATAACGGAATGGCAGCCCCGTGCGACACCCGCCCAAAATAAAAAGATCCCTCCCTGTCCTTTCCCATTGTCAAAACAAACCTACAAAATCACCGCACCACATACCCACGGGATCTAGATACGGTGGGCACGTACTCGAAATCCCTTTTCAAAGAATACAATCCGACGTCTCGTTCCGAATTGAAACCTAATTAGTGTTATAAGCAAGTAATTGGTTCGAGGGGAACAATTGAGCAAGAAGATTAAGTTCAGTTTTAAATAAGTAAAATACGTTGCTCGCGTCGGTATGTCCTGAAAACAACAACATGGGCCAGAGTTGATAAGTGTCGTCTAGACCAGCGTCGTACATCGTAGGACATCATATGCCATCAGGCTAGGTTATGCTTAATATTAACAAAAAAAAAACAAGGATACAATAAAAATATTGTCGATTTTTTCCAAGGATTTTTAGGCACATATATTTTAATATCAATGTGACTTAAATCCATGGGAATCAAAAGATAATAAAGGGATTATCAACCATTGGGTTGATACTTAACATGTACCACAATGATCACTAACCCGTCTGCCAGCGTAATAAATGAAAAATTACCATTATTAACAATTAATATAACTCTATTTGGGAGTGGCTCATGTCATGTCAACAGTAGATATTTGGTTACTACAACCGCCTCTGTGGTCCCGGTGTTTTTTTTATACAACTTTGCGTCGGATCAAGAAAGCAGCCCACATGAAATATTGTGCTAAGTTTGGTTGGTGGTAGGGCATTGTTAAAGTCCGCTTCCAACTTCGGCTCTATAATATTTTTTATACCAGGTGAGATGAAGGCCAAGCGCTTCCCTGTCGTACAATAAAAAAATATATTCCGGATTCTGTCGTCAGAGAAATGTTGGTATGAAAAAAAAAGACAAACCACAGTCTGACCGCATGCTGTAAGATTTCTGAGAGAATATAGCCTTAAGCGGCTTGTAAGCCCACGCTCTCATTACTTATTTATTTTGACCGAATTAAAAATAACCGGTTATTTTTACTTTAAACAATCATAGTGTAGCGCGATTCGATGAAAGACGTTGCTATTTCCATCTTTGCCTAATAGTGGTAGGCAAGTCTAAAACGGGTTAAGGAGTATGATACTGTAGACGTCATTTTTATAGACAACCGGTCATTTGTGAAACATAGATGTACTTTTAAATAGCGAATTCGTTCAATTTTGTTCTGTAATCGATTGTATTGGGTACCTATATTCTGAGCTTGAATGCCATCAGCAATAAAGCAACGTTTATCGACAAAAAAAGAGAATCATTGAATACGAGTTTAAGAGTGAGTTTGCTATGAGGTGGATAAGTATTGATGGATATTTTTTTTTGTATCAGTTAAGGCTAGTTGGCGGTTGATTCGGCCGAGGACAACAAAAGACACAAATATAGTGGTCTCGACAGAGCTTACCTATTTGACCCTTTTGGGGTCTAGACTTTGTATCTGTGGGGAGCCGGTGCCCTCCGGGTTTTCAAAAATCTTGGGAGGCTTTTGACTGAGGCAACACGTGACCCAAGGGCTGGCTCTTATTTAGGCCAGCGAATTAGCATAGCTATTCAGCGTGGCAATGCAGCCAGTGTCTTGGGCACGCTTCCGTCTGGAAACTGGTCTGGAACAGTTGAGTTACATATAGGCCGTTGGAAACGGTCCTTGGTAATCTGACTGATTCCTTTGTACATAGTTAGTTTTATTGTACATTTTATTTAATAAATGTATTTTTTATTACTAACTGATGATGTAACAAGTTTATAGTGATCTGACGTGCGCGCCTGTACTCCTTAACTCAATGTAAACAGTGAAGTTCGCGTTCTACTAAGGATCGTTCCGTTATTGTGTGTACTTTTTCTCGGCATGATGTGCACAAACAGTGTTTAGCGAGTGTGTTGGTGTATATCTTGTTTTGCTTGTTTTGCTGCGGGCGGGGGGAGAGGAGGCACCTGTTGCCTCGTTCGAACCGAAGCCTAATCCTCCCCGAGATGAAATAAATACAACATTGGCTGGCGCGACGCTCGCGATATGTTTTTTCGCGGCGTATCGTCGCCTCCAATAGAATAGGTTTTACTTTTGAATTGAATGGTGTTTGTTGCGCTCAAACAATAGGCGTTTGCTTACGGTGATCGGGATGTGGTGGAAAGAAAGGAAATAAAGCATTGTTGTTATGCGTGGATGAATTTATTTTTGTTATTATACGAATAATGTTCCTCCGATTTCACATATTGCTTTAGACAGGCTTCAAGGCACCGTTGATGGATTTTACTATCACATCAACAGCCCATAAGTGTCCACTGTTGGACAAAGGTTTTCCAAAGCTGGAGGATTTCGCCATAATCACCACGCTTGGCAGGCGGATTGGTGATCGCAGTAAAGGTGTTCATAACATACTGAAGGAAGCTGCCCTTCTTCTGGTGGGATCTCGTAGTTGGCTTTTACGACATCCAAGAGCTGAGTTGGAGGGGTCGATTCTTAAGCCGCGAACGCTACGGAAAATTTACGGATTTTACTATACTCGCTTGGTATTATGAATAGATCATCTGTTCATCAACTAGAAGAGGTGTCCAAAGCATTACCGCGAGCGTTTCGCGTAAATACCTACCAACCTATAGGTATATCTATACCACGCTTCAGAAGTTGTCAGTAATCGCGCTACATATTATGTATTTTATTTGTTTCAGGTAAATATCAACCTACAGTAGCAATCAACTTAAGACACGTAAATTAACTCTTGTGAGTATTATTTTGACCCATTACACCTGTTAATATTAAAATGTTTAGATACCATAATATTAAAATTAAAAATAAAATAATTAATGTACTTGGTTGACTTGGCTGAGAGATTAAAACGTGTGAGTAAATATTTGAGTAAATACATCGGGAGAAGTCTTGAAGTAGTGTCTGTGATGAAAAGAATGAGTAGTAATAGATTAGCGTAGCAGGAAGAAGGAAAATAAGAAGGGGAGAGGAGAGGGGTTACGGCCAAAGTAAAGGCCTAAGTTGCGACCAAAAAGCTGTGTGTCATATATAAATTCGAGCGATATTTCGCATCAGGTCAACTTTTGACTTTATATAAAGCTTAATTTTGATCCTGAATGGAGTATTGCAGCCACCTTTGGGATGGTTCAGTCAAATACCAACTTGCCGCGTTTGACGCGGTGGAACGCACAGCCGAGAGGCTAATAGGCGAAGAGTTACTCGCCAAAGTAATTGTGTGTTTGTCGGTATTTTACAGATTTTACTTCGGTGAATGTGATCAGGAACTTTACGACCTTATACCGCCTTTGCTATTATTTAATTGAAATTTCAGACGCACAGCCTTTTATCATCCCCGTCTTGTAGATATCCCACGTATAAGAACTAAGCGTTTTCAAGAATGTTTTACTGTGCACACTGCAAGAACTTTGAATAAGCTCCCAGCGTCTGTTTTTCCGTTTACGTGTTACGACCCTAATGTATTCACAAAGAGAGTTAATAGGCACCTTCTGTAGGCTCGCTCCATCGTAGATCTCATCTGTAAAAGTTGAAATGTCAAGAGCTGACCCCAACATGATAAAACATGAGAGACAGATCTAATAATAAAAACGTCTTGCCTTCAACCAACGTAGCCAAAACAACATCTGAGCCTACGAGATACAAATATTATGTTTCAATTTATCGAAAAGTTGTGAGGCGTGCTGTGACACCGATCCAACCCACAACATTCTGAAAATGAATGCATGTCAATGTCTCTAAACGGAAATAGAATCTGGAGCGGTGTAGGTCGGTTTTCCATTAGACACTTTGGACAGGCAAGCGGCGGGATGCGGAACTGTCACCTACCTGTGTCGTTTATAATGTCGAACAGAATGTGTTATGTACCATTGCTTAGAGAAATACTTGACATACTTAAACAAGCCGCTTCTGTGGTCTAGTGGTTCAACCCACCGATTTTATTATGCATGGTTTGATTGGTGGTAGGACTTTGTTTAAGTCCTACCACCAATCTAGCTACTAGCTACCAGCATCTTACCTAATTCTGTCGCCATAGCAATTATTTATGCTCGATGGGTGTTGTAAAACACTCACGGTGTGTTTTACATAGAGAGCGAGACGAGCAGCACCCAACGAGTTAACTCGATGGGTGCTGTTAAACACTCATGGTGTGTTTTACATAGAGAGCGAGACGAACAGCACCTAACGAGTTTAAAGAGAAAATAATTTAACGCATCTTCTACCTGCGTCTCTTTTCGTTGTCTTTAAAAAAGAGTTATTAAATAGAACTCTTTATTGTCCACCACTTAAGAAAGACAAAAAATAAAGATAGAAAAAACTAAAATCTAAGTGACACTGGTAATACAATGGACGTAAATGTAATATATACCAGGCAACCGTTGGATAAAAAGAGAAGAAGCACCTTTTGCATAAGTTTGGTCCAATGTAGAGATGACTATGCTATGACTACATATGTTTTGAAGTTCTGTACTAAATAAACCATTTCTTAAAAAAAAACATTTTTTTTAATTTAATCTAGGGCTTGTTGACATTTTCTTCGATGAAAGTAGTGTATTTTGCTGTTTCCCTCAATTCATATTTAATCTTAATATTAATGTACGAGTATAGTGGAAACACAGTCACAAGAAAGTGCTTTTCCAAAAATAACAGCAATTATTGGCAATGTTATGAAAAGTAATGATGCATATGACAGATATAAATTTGTAGCACAAATTCATCATTCATCAGTGCATTTTGTGAAATCGTAAAATCTGTTACATATATACGCATCAAAATTAATTAACATGTAACTCATCAAACGTTTTCAGGGTACATTAAATATTGCAGGTGAATAATTGCTTTATCATCATCATCAAAAGCATACTATTGTCCATAAGTGAACATATTAGTTTAGAGAATAATTCTGCTTTCTATACTACTTTCTATCATACTTTCTACGAATATTATATGTGTGAATGTGTGTGTTTTTTTTTAATTTATTACAGACCATTAATTTTTGCCCAGCGCCATATAGCCTCAAACTAAGCATAAATTGTACTATGGGAACTAGATTACGGATATTGAGAATACTTAAATACTTTTGTAAATACATACGTACTATATGATACAACACCCAAACACAGAACAAACATCTATATTCATCACTCAAATGTTTGTCCTGGGTGGTAATAGAACCCACAGCCTACAGCGCAGAAGGCAGTATTACTACCAACTGAGCTATGAGGCTTGTTAATGTAAATGTTTGTTACCACGTATCTCCATAACTACAACCAATTTTATAGCCATTTGAAATGCAGAAACATTAGGTTCTGAATAACACATTAACTATTTTTACAAAAAATCCCCTCATGGGGATAAACAGGGTAGTGAATAAAAGAATTACAACTATTCTTTGGTTCCATTTACTCACATAATTGTAATCAATTACAGATAAATCTCAGAGCACACCAATCAAACCAAGCACATTAATCTTCTCCTCTTTGGGGATCGAACCCGGGATCCCTGGATCTGATACCAGTGAGCGAACCACTAGACCACAGAATTATCTAAAATCAGTTCGCTTCAAAATCAGGGCTCTGAAATGCAAAAACCCGAATCTATTATACAGATATGGCCATAGTTTGAAGTCTGAGAAAGGACAAAGGAAGCTTTTTATCAAAAACTGGCGCAGGCGCGGACGGATGCTAGTAAAATTGATATAGGTATATAATCAAAAAAGGTTTTTTTGTTAACTTTTTATTTTATTTTACTAACCTATACTGTCCATTGCAGGGCAAAGGTCTCTCCATATCCTTCCAAGGTTTGCGGTCATCCGCCGTTTCCCACCAGTTTTTTTGGTAACTTTTAAACATTTATTTTTCACTTATCACTTGTCATTTCTGCTTATTTTATCCATCTAACTTTAAGTTATCCCATAAAAACAATAATGTATCTAATATCATATTCACTCCAAAAATACAAAAATATTTAAGTCACATTTTTTCAGAGGTCGTTTAAGATATCCGTTGCTAACTTTGAACAAAAAGAAGAAAACAATTCCACGTACTCTAATAAAGTTGTCGCTTCTGCGTATTTTATCTATCTACTATTAAGTGAACCCAGTTTTTTCCATTCACTGCTTGAGCACAATAATGTACCTAATATATTCATATTCACTCCAAAAAATGCTAAAATATTCTAATCTCATTTTTTCCGCGTACGAAACAATCAAAATGTCGGCTGCTGCACTTGCTTCAGCCCTTCCGGTTCTATTACTGCACGTCCATAGACCAGAACTGAAATCGCCGGGCGTTATTCAACACGTAGCATTGCCACGTTTTGGCACCAAAAGAAATTTCAACTTTACTGTGTCGACTGAAGGTTGCTGATGCGCTGCTTACCGTCATCGGCGCCGTGTCATACAGTTCTGGGTACAGGAGTCCTTCCTCCGATCATTTTTGTCCTTTGAAATTTTCCATCACTTTGCAGAGTTAGTCGAGATCGTTGCGTTCATAAAATGGTAAAAACGAGCATTCTTGCTCGCGAGTAAATGATTTGTAGCTATTTACAATAAAGATGAATAGATTTCTAATGACCATAAAATATTGTACGCTGCAACACAATAACAATAATTCTGCTGAACTGAGGTGCATTGCGTACATCCAGAGTATAAAGTGAACCAAGTGAATAAAGTGCGGAGTAGAAAATGATTATATCATCATCGACATATATTGACATGTGAAACATATGTCAGATTTGTTTAATTTTTGTTTATTTCGGTAACTTTATAGGTGTAAAAATATACTAGTAGCTACATTTAATGTTGACAATACCGTGGCCCACAGCGATGACCACATATTAATCAGTTATATTGTAACAAATATTTACTGATGAAAATATGAAATAATGATCCTCTCGGTTGGATGTACAATGTTAATATTGATTTTTGTATACAGATAATAGATTAAGTTGAAACATTTGAATTTCTATCCAAACATGTATCTGAAATGTATATTTCACATTTCGAAAAATTTAGTTCTAAGCCAATCTGCCGATATTCATCTAAAATAATTTTTAGATCGCCAAATACTGAGTAAAAGGCAAGGCTAAAAATGGCCGGGCCAAGAGGGTCACCTTGCTGACAGCCAATTGCAGACGAAATAGTTTGGTTCTTGTAAATTAATTTAGATGGCGAACCATAACATTGAAAAAGAAAAGGATAAATTTCCGGATAAATTTGCGCCTCTGTCAACCGAATTAAAAGCATTTTTGATATCAACTTTTAGAATAACCTCCCCGTAATTTCGATCTAAATGTAAATGTAACGGTCCTTAGGTAATCTGACTAATTCCTTTGTACATATTTAGTTTAATTGTACTTTTTATTGAATAAAAAATAAAAAGTTGAAATAAGATCCATATCAAATAATTCAACGGATCTATGTGATTTTTTTGTTTACTTGTTAGATAAATACCATAAATAATCAACGTTTGTTATAATATGTGTTAAAAATTGTTCATATCGATACATCAATTCTTACAAGTAAAAATAGCGTGATCTTATATAAACTTTATAAGTTTGAATTAGATTGGCTTAGATATTTACATGTAATTCAAACGGTCAAGTGATAAAACAAACGGTCATATAATTTAAAATATTTTGGTTAGCTCTAAAATATATGTGTAACTATGAGCAAAGTTATTTTACGCTAGGGTTTATTGTTGCAAAAAAAAACTAACAACCTACTGACGTACTCCGCAATATTGAGCATATATCATATAATTATTAGCCAATTCGTTCTTAGTGCCGGTTTAAAATTGTGTGTTTTTTAATGTCTTTCTTGACATTCATATCATACAATTTTGCTACGTATGTCATACAATTATTCGATCCGTTTCTTTTGAACCCGGATGCGACGGTCTGCGTCAGTCCTACCCCAGGTTGCAGGATGTAGCAGGTACCCTACGGTCTCTCTGCCCCTGGCTCATCCGGAGAGCCCTCGTTACGTGCTTTGTGACTGAGCCGTGACGTCAAACCGTTTGATGGTCCAATATAATGGATATGTATATTGGGTATACGCTTGCACATTTGGATGGCGGAAATAATGTATGAGTTTTGTATCGGACGAAATTTGAGTTTATGTTTCTGCAGCATGAACGTCGGCTTAATTTTATTAAGAAAACTCTGTAAAAATGGACACAAAAGTGTGCAATATATAATTATCTTCGATTAAATTATTTCTCCCTAGCCACCACCAAACTGGAAGACGTATGTTACCTTGAAGATATTATTCCAATGTGCCGATCTCATAGTTCTGCCTTAACCTTTATCAATAGTATCTTGCAAGTTCAGGGAATAGGTTGCTTTTAGACCATTTTTTGACTGTATTGCGGGGAAGCGCTTGGCCTTCATCTCTCCTTGTGTCAAGTTATGATAAGGCCGAAAGTGGAAGCGCACTTCACCCGGAATCCTCAACAGTCTGAGAAACTAGCTATATTTTCCTTAAATGCCAGAACACAACAATGAGAATTATTGTTATGGCGATAGACTTAGATAAGATGGTCGTAGTAGGCGGACTTAAACAAAGTCATGCTAAAGTAAAAAAGTAAAGTACCTATGAGTACTTTAGTAAAAAAAAAAAAAAACTATCTGCAATTTAGTTCCCATATTACAAGCTATGCTCAGTTTGGGGCTAGATAGCGCTGTGTAAAATTAACCTCATGTAATATTTATTTATTATTATAAAAAAATATTTCTTTACATCTATTCTGTGGGCTCTGGGATCAAGATTAGACTAAACGGTTTAGTTCCAGAAATGGGCGTTCTATATTTCATCGATCCGCCCCTTGTAAAGACGTTGCGATAAATCCTCATGCTATGCAAAGCTCGTTAAGGATATTTATAGCCAGTGGAAAACTGTTTTCTGCTGGAACTAAAATATTGTGCTTTCCTAAGAATGTTGATCTTGTTTCCCTCGGGTAATAGTGCAAGAAACTACTTTAAGTTACGTGAGCACTTTCCTTGGTAAATATTTCGGAAGTATAAGTGACTGCATGGAAATAAACGGTTACTGGTGTTGCTAGAGATTAAATTACTCATTTCAATGGTGTTGCCTTTTAAAAGATGTGTCTTTAAAACCCACTGCTATCAGAAACAAAAGGTTCTGCGTTCGATCCTCAGGAGGGTAAACATTTTTGTTTGCTTGGTTAGTAGTAGGTCTTGTTACAAGTGCGTCTATAATATGAAATTATTTTTATTGCAATAACCTAAGTTGAGGATTCCGAGAGAAGTACGCATTCACCTTTCGCCTTTAACAATAAAAAAAACTTTAAAAGACGGACGTAACTGACGTAGCGGAGTAGAGGTCGTTTTATACAGTTTTTTTTGAGAAACTCAACTTGTTTCACGCATTATTTATGAAGGAAACCGATTGAAAATCGTATAATGCCATTTAAAAATCGTTGGTAACCTAATTGTTACTCTGCAAATATATCCAAGTGCGGTTCAAAAACCGGTGAACCATCAAAATCGCGCGTAACTTCACAAATCTAGATTTCACCTCTTGCCGGCAATCCGGTTTTAGATTGTTGTATTTTCATGTTTTTTTTTTCGTGAAAAGCCGCCCTCTCTCAAATTCGTTTCGAGCGCGTATGCCGGAACGAATTGACTGGTGCGGGCTACTGAGTCCGATAAAAAAAAAACCAAACGGAATCAAAAATGTTAGACATCGAATGTTGGGCAGTGGACACCAATTGTGAGGTGTCAGTGAAAAAGGCTTTTATTTTTTTATTGGACAATGGATTTGTGCGCTCGTATTGAAATTTAGTGATACAACCATAAGATAAATATACTAGTGAAAGCCCGGCACTTAATTCTTAGTGGGAATTTCTTCAAATTCTACATAGTAATTCTACACTACGTCAAGAAGATACCCTGAAAATATCAAGTCCCAAAGACCTCTGGAATGTGCATTGATTGAGTCAGTCAATCAATCAAACCAAAATAATATAGATTACCGATTTTCATAATGGGATGTATGCATGCATACATAAACAGCACATTATTGTCCATTGCTGGACAAAGCCTCCGGGTTTTGCCATAATCATCACGCCTGGTAAGCGGACTGCTGATCACAGTCAAGGTGCAGAACACAGAAGGTAGCTGCTGCTTCTTCTGTTGCAATCCCTCAGTCGGATTTTACGAAATCCATGGACTGAGGTGGAGGGGTCGATTCACAAACTCATAATAATGTTGCTAAAAATAAAAAAAAATCCTTTGGTAAAATGGGTTTAAGCTTTGCGTAACCGATATTTGCACAAGGCTTTCAGAAAATGCCATTGATTTTCCATTTTGCGAAAACGTGGCCAATCATCTGTGCCATTAATTTACCATCAATGCGGAACTGTAAGCCATAACATTTCATATGCACAAAGTGTGTTTATATAACATATTAAGGTCGGTGTATATGTTTAGTATGGACTCTAAGCCGACTAGACTACAACTTGTAACCAAGTGAGATGAAGGCCAAGCACTTCCCCATCGTACAATAAAGAAAGACCCATTTTGCACTAACTTTTATGCTATTTTTAAGCTTCCTGTCAAGGTACAGTGGAGCAATAACATAGGAATTTTGATAATTCTCACGTTATGATGGGAACGAGTCCCGGGTATTCCACTCGTTTTACATCATTGCCTAGTGAGCACAAAATACTTCATTTTCGACGTTTAGTAAAACTTTATAACAAGTATACATTTATTCAATAAATTAAACTAACTAAGTACAAAGGAATCAGTCAAATTACCTAAGGACCGTTACAAACGGCCTATAGGTAACTCAACTGTTCCAGACCAGTACCAGACGGAAGCGTGCCCAAGACACTGGCTGCATTGCCACGCTGAATAGCTATGCTAATTCGCTGGCCTAAATAAGAGCCAGCCCTTGGGTCACGTGTCGCCTCAATCAAAAGCCCCGCAATATTTTTGAAAACCCGGAGGGCACCGGCTCCCCACGGACCCAAGGTCTCCACCCCAAAAGGCTCAAATAGGTAAGCTCTGTCGAGACCACTATATTTGCGCCTTTTGTGATCCTCGGCCGAATCAGCCGCCGCACCAGCCCTAACTGATGTCCCAGGTAGATGAGATGGCGCTAGGGTGTCGACGCAGGTAGCGTCCCACACCAAAGGCCTACCCATTTCCCAAGGGACAAGAGTCATACCGTCGGGCCGCTTACCATCATCACGTAACAGACCATTCGGTTCAAGAACGGCTGGCACATTGACACTGGTAAACGCTCGACGGATAATGTCATTAAGACTAGCGTGGCGCGAAATCCTGCCCGCAGACCTTGCGCACGAAAGTCCGTGAAAACCAAATTGATCTACGGCCGCACCGCACCGGCACTGGTGAGAGGCGCAGCATCTTGCACCCAACCGAAGACAAGTGGCAATACGGAAAGTTACAGGATCCATAAGTGTACCGGTATTGTAAGATTTATGTGCTTGCAGCCAAAGACCTGATTCCCATTTTGAAACAGCTAAGAGACGAGCACGATCTGTGGAGGTTGAGCACGTATGTAATAGATAATTCCGTGTCAACTCGCACAGAGGCCCGTCCCACTGCCGTTGTGCCGAAAGGTGTTTTGGGGGATCGGTATTAGGGCAAGCACTATGCCAAGCATTTCGAGCCTCGTCAAGATAAGAAATTTGGAGTATATTGCCTGGAACAGCCGAAATTGATGGTGTTAGAATTTTCTCAACCAAAGAATGTGTACTATAGACGGAAGACAAGAACGCTGGCAAAGCAACACTAGAAATTTTGCGTATACCTAAGCCGCCCAATCGAATAGGCAATGAGGCCTGCGACCATGCTCTGTCATCCAACTCAATATTCAAAACCGTGGAAAGGGTGTTCTTTATTATGTTGTCTAAGCCTTCCACCAGCTCACTGTGTTTCCACAGTTGACAACATCGTAAAGCATAAGTAAATTTTGGGACAAAAAGGCAAAATTTTACAATGGTGAAAGCCATATGTGAGTTAATTTTTGAAAGTCTGTCCGAAACCTTCATAAAATTTTGTCGTCGACGAAACCCGGAAAAGATTCATCAAGAATTGGTGAACCTAGTAGGTGGAGTGAACTCTTATCTACAACAGTAATATTGGAAGCCAAAGTCTCAAACTTTTGAATAATTGAATTTCTATCCAAACATGTATCTGAAATGTATATTTCACATTTCGAAAAATTTAGTTCTAAGCCAATCTGCCGAAATTCATCTATAATAATTTTTAGATCGCCAAATACTGAGTCCACATCGCAATTTAGTAAAACTTATCATTTACATTTTTAACGTTTAAAGCTTGAATTTAATCACAAAATATGTAAACGATTATTGAAACTATTCATTTTAAAATAGTTTGCATTTCAAAAAAAAAATAATTATTAATTAATTTTCAACATGCATTTATTCATTAAAATTAACAATTAAACTAATTATGTACAAAGGAATCAGTCAGATTACCTACGGACCGTTACAAACGGCCTATATGAATTATTAATGAATATTGAATGAAGTTTAATTATATTCTAATTTTCATTGTACTTGATTTGACTATTTATTATTATTTGACAGTCAATACATTGTATTGACTGGAATTATAAATACAAAATATATATTTTTACGACAAATGGTCAATTACAGTGAAACTTAATTATTTTAAGACCTGATATACCTATACTCAATTAATAAATAATAAATGATTACATTTCATAACAGTCAAAGTTGTAGCATCTTAGATGCAAAATATAAATGAAATTCACCGTCATTTACGTTCTACTCCGAACAATAATGACAACAATACTTTTGAAATATCATTTTTCAATTTTCCATGTTTGCTCCCAACTGAGTGAACTTTGCTTGGAAAGTTTGAGTCACTTAAGGAAGCAATATAGTCAAAATTTTAGATTAAAAAATATTGTTGTTTACACAAATAAAGCTGATGTGTTTTAAAGCTATAATTTACCAAAATCCAAATCGCGCGTTCAGATCCCGGAAGAAACACATTAACCTTATGAGAGAAGCTGTCCTTATCGTCATATTATGTTGTGAGTTTATTTTCAGTAAGTTTTTTTTTTATTATACGACGGGGAAGCGCTTGGCCTTCATCTCACCTGGTAACAAGTTGAGATAAGGCCGAAGGTGGAGGCGCACTTCACCCGGAATCCTCAACAAACTGAGGAACTGGCTATCTTACCTCTGAATGCCGGAACACAGCAATTTTTGAATTGTTGTTATGGCGACGGAATTAGGTAAGATGGTGGTAGCTAGCCAGGTGGACTTAAACAAAGTCCTACCACCAACCAAGTCAATTTCACCACTAACTATTGATCAATTCAATTTCAATTTATTTAACCACATAAGACTTGTAACTTGAATTAATATAGTTACAGTCAAGTCAGTTTATAATGAAACAGTATTGTAGTTGTTAGTACTACAACTAGGAATAATATGGTGCAAAATAATACATTTATTTTTATAAATTTGTCGTGTCGCTAAATTACGGCTTGACTGACTGATAATTAATGCACAGCCAGAGGTTCTAGATACATGACATTTTCAGGGCAGCTTCCTAATTGTAGTGTTGTGGTGCAATAAAAAGCATTTTAGGAATTCTCACGGGACGACGGCAACGAAGTTCCGAAGTTCCCCTTTTTTAAATTATAAATATTTGTTATGGCGGCAACTGTTATACACACTCTGTGAAAATTTCATGATGCATGAGCCACAGCCAGCTGACAAAAATATAGATGGATGGACGGATGTATAGCGGAGGCTTAGTAACAGGGTCCCAATGGCACCCGTTGTGTTTTTTTTTATTCTTCAACGGGGAAGCGATTGACCTGCATCTCACCTGATTTCATGTTATGATAAGGTCGAAGGTGGAAGCGCACTTAACCCGGAATCCTCAACAGTCTGAAAGAGTCGAAACTGGCTATCTTACCTCTAAATGCCGGAACACAATTATTTTAAATTGTTATTCTGGCGCCAGACTTATGTAAGATAGTGATAAGCAGCCAGACGGATAAACATGGACCATGTTTATCCGTCTGGCTACTACAACCAACCAAACCTGGCAAAATATTTAACTCTCCTGGGGATTGAACCTGGGACCTCTGATCTGACACCGTTGGACGGACTACTACACCACAGATGCGGTTAAAAAATAACCCTAAAAACTAAAAGAGGATATTTGGGCTTAAGATAAACAAGATTGTTTTCCTTGAATCTTCGGATATGTCTGTGTTGCTATCTTTTGCAAACGAGAGAAACACAATTTTACCGACATCCTTCATTTCTAACACTTGTAATTTTCAAAGCGGAAGAGCAATAAAACTTAATGCAAACTCGCTGAGCCGCCGATGTTTGTTGAAATCCAACCCAAAGCAGTAAACACGACCAGATAAGCTGGCCCCCTGAGCTCTCATAAGCACTTCTTCCTTGTCCGTAATTTACAGGCGTCGCGGGACGTGGGGTAGGTCTGTAATCCTGGGTGTAAAACCTCCAGATGTAATGGGGTAAGCACATTAGTCTGAGGCGGCGCAGTGCGGTTCCATCGAATGAATCACACCTGTTTTAGCTCTCTTTATGAATGATTTACTGAAGCCACCTTAGTGTATGGAAATGCTTTTCGTTAAATGATTTTTTGAAACCTTTACTGTGAATGAGATTTGCATTCACATTGTGTATGGAATCAAATGTAACAAATGTACCTTAGCACAAAAAATAGTAATAGAAACACAGGCAGCATGGTTAAAATAAGATGTGTACAAGAATAATTTAGGCAAATGGTTCAACATTTAAACAATATAACCACCCCTGCGGTCGAGTGGTGCGCCCACTGGTATTAGACCCAGAGGTTCCGGGTTCTATACCCAAGAACCCCCTGGAGATCGAACCAGGGACTTCTGGATCGAATACTGGTACCATGAAACGATACAAAGGGTTGATCGGTAGTAACTTTTGTCAGCAATCCATGTAGCCAATCAAAAAACTACTCAGCACCTCTCGGCACGCATCGGCAACGAAAATTATTTGCGGAAATTTGATCGAAGGTCATCAAAACTTTTTGTTTACCAACCAAAGAGTTTTGTATACTATTGGAAAGTAAATTGATTAGGCTCTTTACACACTCTTACAATACCCACACAGTAATCAGAACGATTAAAAAATAAATATACTATGAAAAGGTATGTGTACACACACAGCACACAGAACATTCGTATGGCAGCTACGAATAGTCCTGGCGCGAGTCGGCCATGTTTCTTTTTCCGAGGACTGATCACCACTCTGCGACTGACCCGGTGAAAACGGAATGTGTTTGCGTGTGGCTTCAATAGCTAGTAGAATTTGCATTTTAACACACGCTTAGGGTCTAACGAGTAGAGGTCCTTATCCTTTGATGGGTCCGAAGGAAATTTTATAATTAAATAATAATTTCAGAAGGACAACAGTATATTTATGCATCGTCACGGTTCGTTAAGACCAACCTTATCTTGTAGGAACATTGTTTTTTAAAATGTCGCCCTACAGAAATACAAAAATTGTGCATATTGAGTAACAAATCTACAGATTTGTATATAAAATCAATGTGAGAATTATGAAGCATAAACATATTAGTGCAACTGACTGTACTAATATGTATACACTTTATAATCTATCTAAATACCTACGTAAACACGTTAATCAAATTATAGTTGACTGGTAATACGTAAAATAATATATCTTGTCATAATAAACAGGTCGCAGCAGTGATCAAAGTACCTATCAAAGTTCCGTCTCTAAAGATCAGTTCTCCGATATCCTGAAACAGTTGTGTGTATCCTTGGTTATGGCAAGCAATTGTAACGAAATATCTAAAAAATCAAATCATGGTAAAAATATCCGTTGAAAATAGTTATAATGTCAATTGTGAGAAAAAAATATCAGGATGTGGGTGCTTACGATACACATTTCACGGAATTTGACGATATCAAACTTCCAACTTAACTACGCTCAACTTAATCACTGCCTATTTATGAGCGCATAATATTTCAGTCATACTCCGCGAAATGTGCGAAACGGGTGACAATGATTCCACCCTGCATGATACCATTACTATTGTTTGAAGTTAAATTGCTTCACCAACTAGTCCACTAGCACATACCATTCAAACTGACGGACTGAATGCCATGACACACCACTCTCACACGCCATTATAAGCTTTAACCCCGCAAGCGTAAAGTGCAGAACGCGTAATTGCAAATTTCCAATTTTACTCGCGGGACGCACCACAGAAAGTTTTAAATGGTCACCCTTGTGCCTGTGACGAGGTGTCGACGGTGTCTGACGGTTCCATTATGTCGGCTCCAGTTTGATTTAGGCTCGCGTCAACTGTAAAGTTGCGGTTTCGCCTCTACGCCCGTGTAGCTAGGGTGCGATGCATAATTAGAGATGGTGTTTGATTTGCGGGTAATTAAATAATTTCGACATGCTAAGATGGAGATAACCTTTTGACTTTTATATACTTTATTATTTTTGTGATTGTGATTGAACTTGGTCACAACATTTGCAAATGTTATAGTGACACAAAAATCACAACCCGCGAAGGGACTCGAACCCGCATCTTTTACTCAAGTGGAAACGTTCTAACTAATTGATCGACGAAAGTCCTGGTGCAGATTCCGATTTTATGTGTCATATCCAACATTTGTAACCTTTAAGACGTCTAAGAGTTAATAAATTAAAATGTATCAACAGTTTTTAATATCAAGAATTGAGTTTGGTATTAATTGCAAAACGAGTTCATACTCTGAGAAAAACTTCCAACAAAAAGTACACTTTCCTTACAGCGAGTTGTCAGAGCTCACAACTTTAGTGTCAACAAAAACCAACTTCTCGCTTCCTCACTTTGATTTTTGAACAACGCTAATGGTCCTAATGAGATCCAACACCGAATAATCAGCAAACGAAAATTTGCACACGACAACAGTTTTGAGGGAGCGGGGAAAAAACGCGGGTACCCTGATTGCCTTCATTTTCTCGGAGCACGTTCCGCTCGGGGCTTTTGGGGCACTATGGCCTCCCTGCGGTATTGCTTCACGGCCTTTTCAAATTGAGTCCGACCAATTTTTATCCCTGTTTTAGCTCTGTATGTAAAGTTCGTCTAAGCTGCGCGTTTGGTTCGTGATAGTGAAGTGACATAAACGTACCTTGTAATTCTGTTGAGAGGAATGAAATGTTAATTCATCATACATCTTTGTTTGACGTGTTAAATTTGCGTTTGCATAGTCTCGATCTCTTTTCTTTTTCCTTAAGAGGGAGCAAAGCAGGCACCTGAGCGCTGAAGCTAAGTAAAGATATGTGTCGTAAAGTGTACAATGTGTGTAAAAATATAAAATAAAATCACTTGCAATTTAAAAGATGAGCAAACGCTCCAAAAATTAAAAAAAGTGTTTATAATCCTACTTAATAGAAAAATGCTTTTACTTTTTGCATGAGTTTGTGGGTGATACATCGACTAAATATTAGCATGTAAGAAAAGTACAGGTATAATGAATAAGATAGAAAGAAGAGAAGTATTAGTTTAGTATTGTAAGATTTGAATTAAGTATTTATATATAGTTTTATTAAGCTATTAAGTTTAATGCGCCTCCTAATGTAATATTGCTGTGCCCTAACAGGGTTTATGTTTGAAACATTTATCCACACAACACCTGTATACCACAATAACAACATAAGTGCAATAAATAATTCGAATATGAATTTGATGGTAACAACAAATTGTTTTTTTATTTTTGTGCAAAATGTATGAGTGAAGGGTGTTGTGACAACTATCTAGATCAAAGTTCTTGCTGTTAATCGTAAAAATCTATTTGAATAAACAAATATTGACTTGACTAGGACTTTGACTTTGCAGTTCTTGTCTTACCTTATATTCTAAGCTAGTTTGTCTCTCATAGATATATCATCCTAACTAGTAATACGATCGAATGCTATTTAAATAATATTGCCTATTTTCAAACATATAAACGGAATACATTTTGATAATTGTCTAAATAAGATGTCTCTTTTGAACGTTATCCCGCAGCTGGAACCTGGTTGTGTTGCTTGCTTTTAGTTGCTTACAAAACGAACCGTTTTGTAAGCAACTAGTTTATGTGTTACTTTTAAGCTGAATTATACTTATCATTTTAACAAAACAAAGACGTCAATTCAAAAAAAAAATCAGAGATAAATATTTTTATTTCCCGACTATAACGTACAATAATTTATCCAACTCTACTAAACATTTATTCGCTCTCATCAAAACGTCAACACGATGACGTATATTTTAGGGATTTAATCGGGTGTTCCCCTTGCCCCGGGCAAGGCGGAGGGCAGTGAAGCCCTCTATGTAAATCTTGCGACCGGCCCTTAATTGTTTTCGTTTCGAATTGACACGTACACAGTTTCAGTTTTACGCAGCGGGAAGTTTGGAATGAAAATAGACAGAAAATTTGTCGATTTAACAGCTCCTAAAAATATGTTTCTACTAAAATACGTCATTCCAACATTTGTTCCACGAATTTATGCAAAATAGTTTATTTTAAAATTATTGAACAGATTTTTATATTTAAAATGGATTAGCTTTTGACCTCAAGGCTCATCTGGTCATTACCTGGGCGAGGGTGAGTTTATAATGGAGCGAGCCTGCTGCTTACTGAAGACTACAATGGAGTGAGCTTTTTAAGAAGCTGCCTATTAATAACACGCCTCATAGCTCAGTTGGTAGTAGCTCTGCCTTCTGCGCTGTAGGCAGTGGGTTCGATTCCCACCCAGGACAAACATTTGTGTGATGAATACAGATGTTTGTTCTGTGTATGGGTGTTGTATCATATAGTACGTATGTATTTACAAAAAATATTTAAGTATTATATCCGTGATCTAGTTCCCATATTACAAGCTATGCTTAGTTTGGGGCTAGAAAGCGCTGTGTAAAATTAATGTCCTGTAATATTTATTATGATTATTTATTTATTATTTAAGGCACTCCCATGCACCAACAGAACTCAGCGAACTGCTTGGTACTTTACTTCGGATGGTCCCAAAGCAGGACATTTACAGGTCTTACCACCAGCGATAGGATTCCTTGTTTTAAGGTAGACCACCTATTTTATTTGCCAATGTTTTCTAGTAGGTTGCCCGACTTACATTACTGACCAGACTTCCACTTGCTACAATCCTCGCACACCTGCTTCTTTTGCCTCATTCACTCTGATTACGTGTTTTATACATGCTTGTCAGTACTATTTAGGCCTTTCTTGAGATAATCTGGCTTTGTCAGGGCACGTCCATAAATATATTTTCCTCTCAACTCTCAACATTTACACCATGTGTGAATGTAGCCGCCACTGTGTTTTAGTGGTCCGCCTACCGATGTCAGAGGACCCGGGTTCTTTCTCCAGGCGGGGTACAATATCGTGCGTTTGGCTGGTGGTCGGACATTATTTAAGTCCACCTGGCTATCACCATACAAAAGCATAAAAAAAAACTGGCAATTAGATGTAATATTATATTGTAGATAGACTAGATAGATTAGATAGAGTTTTCAGGCTGTTGAGGATTCCGGGTGAAGTGCGTTACCACCTACGGCCTTAATATAACTTGAAAACCAGGTGAGATGAAGACCAAACGCTTCGCCGCCGTACAATAGAAAATTAAAAATCCCAGTTCATTATTTTCCGACGTTTCGCTTACAACATTTTATCTTCATGACCCGTAGGTGGATTCTATTTCAAACACAGACGGAACCACATTCAGTTGTAGATAGGTACTGGTACAATGACACTTCGTAATTATTCATACTGCAACCGAACAAGAACACTAATTGAAATGTTAGTGTACTAAAATATGGTTACATGAGCGTTCTCAAAGACAGAGAGAAGTGGTTTACTATAGGTTGACACTGATTTATACTCCCACGCTTTGATGAGCGTTTAATTTAATTTTTAGCCGACTTAAAAAATATGGAGGTTCTCAATTCGGTTGTATGTTTTATTTATTTTTTTATGTTTGTTACCTCAGTACTCCGGAATATGATTCCAGATTGGTCTCATAGAAAATTTATCAAAATCGGTCCAGTAGTTTGGCTTTTAAATAAAAAAATAGGATAAGGGCGCGAGAAATCGTTCCCATTATCATGACATAGTGCACCAGGGTTGCCCTGCATCATACTATAAAACGATTCTCTTTTATATAAACGTAACCTTAGAGTTATTTTTGAGTTTTAAATGGTGAAGTCGGTTCCATTTATTTTTTTGCAAAAATAACTTATGGTGTTCGCTACCTAGGTTGAACTGAATGAGACCTACCACCAGTGTCAAGATCACATTATAAGCAGAAAACATTTACCACCAGTGTTGAGATTACCTACATTATTTTATAACATTTACCCCATCAATAAACATAAGACATCATCCTTGCTCTGGCCTAGACAGGCTAAAAGGTCAAAAGTTAATTAACCCATCATTATTAAAAAAAACAGCATGCTCTTCTTGCACTAAAGTTGTAACATAGTCCTCCGTCACGAACAGCGTAATCCCGACATGTGGTCAACTCAAAAACGTAGCAAGGCTAATTATCCCGACCTTAGTGGCTGCGCGCATCAATTATTCATAATATTTAGTGGCCGGGACGCGGCTAACGAGCAACAAATGGCGGGACCAGACCCCCGCCACTGGTCCCGGCGGGGTAAAGGCAGCCATCTTCGAATTGGGCCAACGGGCTAGGGCTGTCAATGTATACTTTTTATGTAACGTACATTTACTTTTTGAGGAATTTCAATGATAACAATAAAGCTCTGTTATTGTTTGTATACGACAGTCATGTGATAATTATTTTTTTAAAAAAAGCAACGATTTTTTTGAATCGTATTAAACGAGCGTAGCGGCACGCATTCTGCAAGCTAACCTAAGGATTAATCATGTCCAAATTATAAATGTAATGTAGTAATTGGTCCTCCTATATCCCATAGGAACGAATAAAATACAGTTTTGCACGGTTAAAGGAAGTTATCCTGAAAATTGAAGCTATAACGACTTTTGGTTAATAAAGACTGATGTCTGACGAGATTTCTTTCTAAAATTCTATATTTCAACGGGCCAACGGGACCCAACTAAGACGTTGTTGTTCGTCCGTCGGTCTGTATGTCTGTTCAATCATTAAATAGCTGTATCTTTGCACGCTAATATTTCCAATTCCAAAAATGTGGATTATTTGCCTTTTACTGTGAGTGTGATCCCTCGGTGTACATTTCTGACTCGCACTTGGCCGATTTATTTTAATTAGTATTGGATGTATACAGCCCTGTGAGTTGCGCGACGGGACACTGCCGTCTTTGCTTTATTTAGGGATGCTTTCGAATTATGGAGGACGGATTTAAATATTAAAAATGTTTATTACGTTCTTCATTATTTCTATAGAAACAATTCACGACAATTATTTATCATGATTAAATTGCTTTTTCTTTGAAGTTGGACATTTATGAAGAACTGGCAAAATGGATAACAGATCACGCGGGATCGAAAATAATATGTAGTATAAAGAAACAAGAAACACATATTATATGTACCTACCGAAAGAATCATTACACACGGAGTGCTACAAGGAAGTCTCTTAGGACTTTTTATAAATGATAAGATTTTTTACGAGATTTTTACGCGAAGCGCTTGGTCTTCATATCATCCGGTTTCAAATGATCTTACATTCATTTATTACAAAAATACGATAGGTATCTTACCTCTTAATGCCGGAACACGACAAGTTGAATATTTTTTTATGGCGATATACGATTATATTTATATTAGATACACTGGTGGTAGCTAGCCAGGCGTACTTGAAACAAGCCCTACCATCAACCATTAACCGTGTCTTATATTTGTAGTGCCTGGATTTTGTTGACTTTCTGATAACAAGAAGTATTAGCCTCTCCTTCGTAATACCAGTATTAGCACTATTGACGAAAAAAGCAGCATATACCTACCACAAATTTAAAAATCAAGCTCCGATGTTCAAAGTGCTTGCATAAAAGATCCACTTAAAGTTTCCTACACACCTCACGAAACGTTGATACGAGTAGACGTTTCACTCTGAAGGTAATGTATGACGCAATAGGCCTACTTGAACTCAACGTGAAAAGCCTCCTTTGTAGACGCGGAGGTGAGAAACGTGCGACGGATTTCAGAAGTAATTGAAGATGCTTTGTGTTACGTTCTGTTAAGCTTAACGAAATGCTTATAACGTGTCGACGAATCGATGTTACATTATTACCGTATGCCTTTTCTACCGCTGGTTAACTTGATTGTATCATATACATACATACATACTTATGCCCTATATATATCCTTATATATATCCACTTACTATGCTCCTTGCAGATTTGTCTCTTTGCCTCATTCACCCTCAACACATGTTTCATACATGCTCGACAGTACCCTTTAGGGCTTGGGGTACTTCTGACTTTCTTGAGATAACATCTTCATCATATGTAATGTTGTAATTGGTCCTCCTATATCCCATAGGAACGTAAAAAATACAGTTTTGCACGATTAAAGGAAGTTATCCTGAAAATTGAAGCTATAACGACTTTTGGTTAATAAAGACTGATGTCTGACGAGATTTCTTTCTAAAATTCTATATTTCAACGGGCCAACGGGACCCAACTAAGACGTTGTTGTTCGTCCGTCGGTCTGTATGTCTGTTCAATCATTAAATAGCTGTATCTTTGCACGCTAATATTTCCAATGCCAAAAATGTGGATTATTTGCCTTTTACTGTGAGTGTGATCCCTCGGTGTACATTTCTGACTCGCACTTGGCCGATTTATTTTAATTAGTATTGGATGTATACAGCCCTGTGAGTTGCGCGACGGGACACTGCCGTCTTTCACAGAACGTCTGCGGAGATCTTTCCCTCTCAACTCTCAACATTTACTCCATGTGTAACCGCCACTTTGTGGCGTTTTAGTGGTCAGCCTACCGCTGTCAGATCCAGAGGCCCCGGGTTCGATCCCCAGGGGAGTACAATATTGTGTTTGGTTTGACTGGTGGTGGTTTAAGTCCGCCTGGCTAGCTACCACCATTTTACGACTTTCGACATAACAACGATTCTAAATTGTTGTGTTAGAGATAAGAAAGCCAGTTCTTCAGACTGTTCAGTTCACTTCTATCGGCCTTATCATAACTTGAAATCATGTGAGGTTGTATTTATTGGTACCTTATTTGTGTTGGATTAAAAGTGGCTCGTTTGGTGCTAGTGTGGACACGAGACTTAATATGACTAGAGGGAATGTAGGCTCTGAAAGTTTACTCATATTATGATTAAAATGCAAGGACCTCGTCCAATAACTTCCATAGATATTTGTTCACGTATTTCCGCTTTATAACCGATGATGTTGTGTTTTGTATGGTTGAGAGTAGCAGCGACGAATGAAACCCGAAATATTGCAAACTGATTGTTTTCAATATTCCGGGTTTCATTGCACATGTATATCAATGTTTTGCCAATAGATCTTTTCATCGAACCCTGTTTCGGCATCCCGAGAGCATACGAAGATGGCGTTTGTTTTTAAAGATCAATATAAGCTTGAACTAAACATTAATAAGACGAGTCAAGATTAACGTTCAAACAGGTTTTTAGTACGATTTTAGAAAAACATCACACAAGCGCTGGTTATAACACAAACTTGATCATAACGGTATCGTTATATATATAGAACTGTGTCTCATTATGCTAAGCTTTTACGAATGTCAAAGGAAAATAAACTCAGAGTGTGTGTATTTTCCTTTACTCTCATACCAAAGTAAAAAACCGATAAAACAGACAACAGGAGGAACTTGAGCATATTTTCTTTGACGTCACAAGACTATCATTATTTGCGTCGAGTTCATATTTTTCCTCGTTTTAAAAGAGTTCTATGGGCGGCTTGTCCTTTGATCTCGCAAGGAATCAGGTGCCCTTGTGAAGAAAAAGGCTCACTATGTGAGTGAGCAATTTGCCTGGATAGTCCGCGAAGGCGATAATTGAATACTGAACTGTATATCAATGTGATAAGACGTGAGTTTCTGTTCCTTTTTATTGAAATGGGATTGTGTTGCGCTCAGTTTGTACTGTTTTATTCTGAGTTGCGCTTGAATAAAAAATTAAACGTGGTTTAAATAAAATGGGATCGTAAATATCATTTTTAAATTCACCAAAAACTCAAATTCAACAGTTTCATAACTTGTATATGATTGGATTTGTAACCGATGGATGATTTTCTCACTATTTATCTTGCAAACAAATGGAAATTTCAGGATACTTGGATCACGCTTCCCTTTAAAAAACTATGTGTAGATACTGTTGAGCACATAATAATAGCATATACTACTGTAAAGCACATACTATTTACATAAATGAATCCAAAAATTGTGGTATGAATTAATGATTTTTAATTTATTTATTCATACATAACGACATAATATTCAATATGTTTGAATGAATAGTCTCAAGTCCCACAGTTTACTGTATCGATGGTATAAGTGGAACTATATCATACAGCAAAATTTTTCATATTACATTTACCTGCTGTATTACCTATAGGTACCTAAACATTTTCCTACCGTGTACGTGCAGGTGTTGAAAGACTTTTACGCCAACTACGAAAAACTGACGTGAATAGGAGGAAAGTTTTCCATCGCAGTAATGCCATACAAGTGCGGTGGGTAAGTATAATGAGAGCCAGCAATCATCACAATGAATGGAAAGGCGAAACGCCGCGGCGCGCCCTCCACTGAATGCTGAGTCCTTGTCGCCTTACGACTTTTGTTGTGACCATGATTTTGAAAAATGAACTTATTAAACATTTTTATTATCAAACACAATACATGAAATAACTATGAAATATATTATTGACTTAGAGCATGCGGGCGCGTATGCGTAACATTCAAGTTTATTGTTTTTTTTTTATACATATGATATTACAGGACATTATTTTGTTTTTTTTAAATGGCGCTGGATAATACGAGCGTGAAAAATTATGTGGCTGAGTTTTAGCCGACGCGACGCGATGATAGATGATACAAAGAAGAAGAAAATTAATCGCACTGTTTATAATATTGCTATTCAGCGTGACAATGCAGCGTCTGTACCAGTTGAGTTATATTTAGATAGTAATAGCTTGTAGGGTTTTAACGGTCCTTAAGAAACCTGACTTTATAATAGGTAATTTAATTGTACATATTATTTGAAATTTTTTTAACATCTATAATAAATGTTATGTTATCATTTTACTTGTAGCCAGCAGATATTTGTGAGGAAACAAGCACATCATTTACAAAACAAATCCGTTACGTGACGCATGTCAGACGTATAAAATAAAGACAGCTCTGTTTGCTTCGCGTGCCAATAACAATAAAATTACAGCACTATTGCCCGTCAATATCGTGAAACAAAAATACAAGGACAGCAGGACACGCAAATCTTCATTTTATTATCTGGCATTGAAACAAGTACGCAAATAAAAAAACTACATTCACAATGTAGTTATGATTTTGGCTCACTTCAGTGAAATAACAGTTTTAAATTCTGCTACAGAAACAATTCCATGAATGAATGAACCTTTGTTATATTATCGAGTTTAAAATTCAAAGAAACAGCATTTTGTTATTCGTATTCGTATAAACGTCGCGTGTCGCGCTGGTTTCAAAGCTGAGTTATCAAACTTCAAAATGAATTATAAGTTCATTCGGCGTTCGTCTAGGTTTCCGATATAACTTAAGCTGTTGTCGCAGAGCACGAAAGGGGTTAGCGTAATGTGTTTATGTACACTTAAATCAGGTATTTATTAAGTTATGGCCAAGCAAAATATCGAGCAAACTTGATTAGGATATAACTTATAAGGCAAACGAATGAAAAGGAAATTGAGGCGACTTTGTTCTAATTCGCAGGTTCAACTAAAAACCAAATTGGTAGGTATATCTATGATAATTAATGTGCATCATAATTTCTCAGGTATCAAAATATATCATTTTGATAAACGCTAACTATTATCTTAGAATTAGCAAGCTGAAGTAGGAGGTAGGCCACAAAGCTCACAGTATCGATAGCTACTGAGGGGTAAAGGTTCTCGCATGGAGACCACGATTATACATGAAAGTGAGTGTAGGACCATCATCGATAGAACAACGATATTTTGGTTGTCGCGTGGATTCCATGGATGCAGGAGCCTAAGGATCGCTATTTAAGGCATTGAATGTGTGGATTTATGATGATGATGATATGATAACCATGATCAGTATAAATAATTCATTTTTGAAATTAATACATTATACTAAGATTATCCAAGACATTTTCACAAATTATGGACACGGGACTGTAGGACTTCTCTTTAATTTGTCCCGCTCTTGCCAGACGTTGAAAAGATATGACCCAACGGCTCACGGAATGTAGTGTTCTCCTGTATATGCTTCTTGAAAATCCACTCTTTTTTGTAGTTTTTGTGGGATTAAAATGTCGCTTTTAAAAGAAAATTGTACGACCTCGGTTTTAAAAATGTGTGCCGTAGTATGTAGCATTTTTTTATGAGCAGCTGTTTCCACTTGTGTACTTGAATACAATTATTTAAAATTCAACCTCCCATTTATAAATATGTTTTTTTTATCTTAGCGCTTGGCTTTGGTTACAAGTTGAGATAAGACCGAAGATGGAGGCGCACTTCACCTGGAATCTTCAATAAACTGAGGAACTAGCTAAATGCCGGAACACAACAATTTTAGAATTGTTGTTATGGTGACAGAATTAGGTAAGATAGTAGTTGCTGGCCAGGCGAACCCAAACAAGATCCTACCACCAACCAAAACAAGCACAATATATTGTAACCATTGTTGTAATTAACCCGGGACTTCTGGATCTGAAATCGGTGGGTTTAACCACAAGACCACAGAGGCGGTTATATTAGAGATTTGAGTAATTTATTCTGCATTAATTACATGCTAGCTACTTATTTACAGTATGTACAAAGGTTATTATAGTTTTTCTTATCATAGGTGCCTAAATTATTCCTTATACATATTATATCACATCTTTTAGTTTATAGTAACTAACGTGACATTGCTGATTTATGTCAGCATTATGAGTCATTTAGATAAATGACCGATTAATTGATTGAGTGCCTATACTTTTTAATAGTGATTATTCGTATGAAGGTATGCAAGCAATGCAGTGGAACTTTATGGCTGTAACAAGATTTTTTTATACCTTCACATACACTACAGAATGACAAAGCAGACCGTACAGATACCGTTAGCAAATACCCTTCCATACTAAAAGACACGTTTATTTTTACAGCGCAAAACCAAACAAGTGCGGTTCTCTCATATTCTCGGTCAGAATGAGTAAAGATGCGCCCTCCGGAGAAATGTAAATAATTTTAGAACGCTTTCTACAGCTTACAAAGAACAGCTGTTACACTTTTTTTAGGATTGATTCATCATCATTGGATCACAATCTCATTGAATGAAGATGTGGCCAACGATGTAGTATAATGGTATACGAGACACCTATGGCAAAGAATTCCACAACTTGACTGTTCTTATAGTGTGGATTATAGCCGCTTGGTCTGAATGGGTTGTAAAATAACCAGGAAAAGATGGTAGTGTTCTGTGCGTCTGCTTATCTTGTTGTGGAAAGAAGATTGTGGTGTCAGATCGTACAGTTCCTGAGCACATTCACCAAAATACAACCTACAAAATGTTGATAGACTAGTGACTTATCGATGGTGATCAAGACTTATGATCTTAGTTTTCACCAATTTATAATCACCTAATAAATCGTGTTTACATTGTTCAACAGCTAAACTAGACATTTTATAAGTAAAATGTCTAACAATGTAGAATAATGTATAATGAATAATGTATATAGTAATGTAAAACAGCTCATTATTAATAATTTTATTATTATTAGCCATTAGTGTCCCACAGATGTTAAAAGGCCTCCCCCTCCATGCAGACTGTCCTATCCTGAGCTGTATTTCTCCAGTTCTCGAGGAACTGGTTCAACTCGTCCTGCCATCTGCGATTTGGTCTGCCGCGAAGCCTTCTCGCTTGGTATGGACTTGGTGACCATCCTTGCCCAATGTTGAGTTGTTCATTTTTAAAATTGATTGCCTTATGGTTCATTATTGTACAGCTATAAAATAAACCTGTTATTCATTGCCAGATAATATATTCTGTGTAAAAACAATTAAGACACATCTATGAAGTATAAAAACCAGATGTGCTGGCTGTTTTTACCACGCTATGGTTTTTCTTTGAGCCTCATTCGTGCTATTACATTAACTCTGTTTGTTACACTAATTAGGTGAATTACACTTGGGACAGTTTCCTACGCAAAGAAAATGTTTCAAATTAAAATCTGGGAAAGTGTTAATACGAAAAACACGCAGACTATTAAAATTGTAATGCTGTTTGCAGATATAGCGGGTTCGGGTTCTGTGTTATTCGTAATTACATTTCAAAAGTAATTTAAATTTAACTTTTATATATCTGTTTAAATATATGAAGATTGTAAGACCGAGTTTATCGTTCATGTTTTTTTCAATTGCTGACAATATCATCTTATTTCTCAATAGCTTGAATTGTATGGAATTAATATCACTTGTGGAAAGTGTGTTTCCAGCAGAGCGATACGTCAACGTATTGTTTTTGGTCGTATCGTTTTGGGGTCCACTCCACCCTTCAACCCTGTGTAACGGAATCGCTGGCCGCTATTCATAAGCAGTTTTGGCTGAATGATCACAACTCTGTTTGTGGCCGTCTGGCTAGGGACCACCCACTTGCTAAAGGCCTGTGCTATGAAATTCGCTGTGTTCCGTTGGTACGCGGGAGAGCCAGTGCCAGTGCCAGTAGTACGCTCCATCGTAGACCTCATCCTTGCCTGTGCAAGTTTTGAGTCCAGACCTTGACTCACTCCGTACTGACCGATTACTTCACTCAAACACGTTCACTTATCGCTGTAATGACTCTTAGAATGTCATAAATAAAAAATAAACCATAATTCATCATAAAATATTACAGGACATTAATTTCACATATCACGCGCCATCTAGCCCCAAAGTAAGCATAGCTTTGTAATATGTAATATCATTTCTATGAAATCAAGTTTTGCCGAGCGGCGTATCTTGACGCAACATTTTAAATGCAACGATTCAATTACCTTAGTTTCAATTCCATTTGTCAGAAACATTACACTTTACGTTTAGTTATTGAAACTAAACTCGCTATAGTCGTTAAAGTTTACGGCACGGCACGGCATACTAACATCAGTTTTTACTATTTGAAACAAGATCGAAATGTTACAATTGAATTGGGTGAGGAACAATGTCGTCTGAATGTATTGAATTTTATACGATTTTTATTGAATATTTAAAATTTGATATATTTTTTATGCTTCGAGAAATATTGAAACAAATAAGCTTGATGAATTATTTATACATTTGCGAAGATAACTTCAAACATTGTAGCATATTGTCCGCACCTTGAAACTATTTACTCGTGTAACATTTATATCACTTTAAATATTTCATAAACTGGTTGAACCCAATTCACGCAAAGCTTTTTTTGAGAATGCGGCCTTAGACTAACACTTGATTTGGCAATGTTTTGGTACCTATAAAACCGCAATGAATATATAGAACGTAGAGTAGTTCCAAATCGAGCATCGCACAGTCTTGCTTTAGTATTCTGTTGCTGTGCGGTCAGTCAAATGCCAGCTTTTAAATACGCTCTCTGTAGGCATTCGTCTCATACATACGGAATAAGTGGTGGGCCAAGTGGTGACCTACTTCTGTTTCGCATATCTGGCATTTTGGTCGGAATAGGTATTCGCAGGTAGTGCTGTGACAGTGTTCTCATATTCTCTTTGTCTTTGCAGGTATGTTCGTGGTTATAACGTTGTTGTGTTGCGTGAATGTGACGCCTCAGACAGATGGAGTGAGTAAGTTAATTATTGAATCGGTACGCAATATCAAATTCAATTCTGCAATTTGTTTTGTCTTTTTATAAAAGGCAAACAGGCAACAAAATACAGTCGACCTGATGGGGGGCGGTTACCGTTGCCTATGAACGTTTGTAATACCAGGAGCAAAGCACCCTGTATTTTGGCTAGGAATTTTACTAGGAAAAATCTCTGTAACCGTTACACAATTTTTTTTTTGGGGATGTCCTTTTGAACTTATAGGCTCTTTAGTATGGGAATGGAACCTCTGCCAATGGCAAGCGGTGCGATGATAAAAAGTGATATATCTATCGAATTGTTAGAGGTCTACTTATAAAACTAGTACCACTGTTATATAATAATAATAATAAATATTACAGGACATTAATTTCACACAGCGTCGTCTTGGCCCAAACTAAGTAAAGCTTGTTATATGGGAACTAAATTACGGCATTAGTAAAGGCTATAATAGTTGAGCTAACTGTAATTTTAAGTCGCGTCTTATAAACTTTGTGCCAAAAAAGGCTTGGAGATCAAAAACGGGTAGTTAGTAACATAAAAGGTGACAAAAGTACCTAACATTGAAGTGTCTGAGTAGAAAATAAAGCGTAATTCAAAATCTTGCGGGTTCTCGCTGCCATAGCGTATAAAGTGGCTCGTTAGCAGTGCTTGAAAAAGTCGGATAGGTACTGCGTCGTGTGGTTTGCAGACGTGAAATCGAGTAATAAGACCAAACTGTCGAATGTGAATGACAATTATTCATTACAAATGTTATGATATACAAATATTCACACCCGCATCTTTTCCTAAAACCGGAAACGCTCTAACCAACTGAGCCACGAGACATTTGTACACAGCCCCATATTAAGCAAAACCTACAAGCTTCTTATGCTTCTTCTTTTCAAATATTTGTTGTCACAGGCGTCTAGCTAGTTCGTACTGGTAGTGTTTACTAATCGTGTGTTTTTATTCTTTTTAAGTTCTCAATCATCTCTCGTTCCAATTTATGCGGTTTATTTAAAACCTAATTGGGATGGATAAATTATATTAAAATTACTGTTCTTCGCTCTACCAGGGGCCCGATTCTACCGATATTATCGCAGAATGGCCACTAGAAACCAAATGGCATACTGGCGTCATATGCGACGATACCGTTGTCATAGTAAAGCTGTTGGTTCTGTAGAATCGAGGCCCTGGTCAAATGTTTTTAGTTGACGTGAGAGATATTTATTATTACTCCACGGCAATTGCCAGCCTTGCTGAGGCTTTTCTACGTCCTCTGCTTTCTCCCATTCTACGCATTAAGTTGATTGCTCTTCATAGTCGCTTGAGAAAATTACCTACATCTTTCGCTCCGGTCTTGAAATCGTTTTAGTAGAAAGCTTGTAATTGCCCTGCCTTCAGCGACATCGATTATGAATACGATTACACCCTGGAACAAATATTTATGAGAAAAATAAAGATGTTCATGATGTGTATGGTTGTGTTGTGTATCATATTGATGTATTTGTATATAAAAAAAAAAAATGTATAGTTCTTATAATCTAGTTCCCGTATCGGGGCTAAATAACGTTGTTATAAGATGTCTATCAGAATCACCTGGAATATCAAATGCTATAAGAAGCGACATGACATCGTACATAATAAAAATATGTACGATGAAGGATGTTGCCATTGTAAAATGTTAATTTAAAATCAAATAAGGTGATAAAAAATGAGTGATTTTGGTATGTATAACAATTGGTAAATTTAATATTTCATCAAAATTTTATGAGCCCAAAATGAACATTGGAAAACAAATATTTTGGTTGTGATATTGTCAGAATCGAGTTAATTTTAGGCCGAATTACATTATTCATACTGATACGGTTTTACACGTTGAGGTTTAGCATTTTGAAATCCATTTTGATCAAATTTGATTCGATCTCGCATGCCAAATAGTTATTAGATAACGCACTAAGCTTACAGTGCATTGACACAATAGCAAATATATATATGTATATATATCATGTACGATGCAGTCAATAACAACTAAACAATTGGATTGACGCCAGTTTGTGTTTGCACTTAGTATTTACCAACTGACGTATATAATATATGGTACGTAAAAGACGTACCTTATATTGCCTGTATTATTAGCTTCTAACCTTTGTTCACTGCTTCGTTTGCGTGTTACCCATTTAGAAGTACAACGGAGACAGGAAAGTGCTCATCTGGTTTTTAGTAATGATAAGGCCGAAGATGGAAGTGCACTTCACCCGGAATTCTCAACAGTCTGAAGAATTGGCTTCCTCTTAACGCCAAGCACGATAATTTAGAATTCCAAACGTATTGTTGGACAGAGCTTCATTCTTAACCTTAGGGTTACCCGCTTGATAGACGGATTGTTGATAATTGTAACGGTTTAGTTACGTTAATAATTATACGCTAAAAATCCTTTACGATTTTTTTTTTAGTTAACAAGCCTCATAGCTCAGTTGGCTCTGCCTAAAAAAAAGGATTTAAGTATTCTATCCGTAACCTAGTTCCCAGTAGATCTAGTAGTATAAGCTATGCTTTGTTTGGAACTAGATGGCGCTGTGTAAAATGAATGTCCTGTAATATTTATTAATATTGAAGTATTATTTTAGTTACGCCATGAATTTGTATTCCTCAGTGAAGTTAGTTTTATTTATCAAATCTTACAAACACAACGGTAGTAGCAGCATACAGATATCGGTCGACACGGTAAAGCATTGTATGTCACCCCAAGATCTAGTCTGCATATAACAGAGACAAATGTAACTAAGCGAGCTACAAGCTGGAACAATGCAACATGAATACTAAAGGAAGGCAATGTTAGTGATTTGGTGTTAATTACGGTTCTCTTTGATCTTTCATGAAAATGATGATCCGAATTTGGCAATCCATAACAACCTTTGCCATAATAATCAAAATCCCGAAACCTATTTTGTCGACTATCATTCTACCTAACATCACTTGTACTTATTGCAAATTCTATAATAATCAAAATTCCGAAAATGTTTTGTCATAATCGACATAATCCCGAATATTCAAAAGACAACAAAGCAATAAATACTTTATCAATAGTTTGGTTTATCATAACAGTCCTGTTGTGTAAATATAATTTATTCTAAAATACACTCAGTGCAAGCAGCATGCAAGCACCATGCAAGCAAGCATGTTTTCTGGGACGAGCCAGAAAAAAGGAAAATACAAAGGTACAATTTTTGTATTTTTCTTAATAATACCCATTAAATAATTTAACATATGTTAAGTGCAAAAGACTCTGAACTGCAAGCGAAATCTAGCGCTATTTAAATTGTTCCATTATTCTTCGAGGAAGAATAAGAAAAACCAATGAAGGAAGTACAAATATTGATCGGGTCTCGAAGCAAAGTGACAAATGACTGAAAAAGTTTCCGCTTAACGCTCAATTGAACTTGGCAACTGGATCCCGAAGATATTCAATTAGAAATATTGTAATTGACACCCCGCGGGAGCCAATGAATATGCAATAGGAAATTGAATATTGAGTGGTATTGAGTTAATCTTATTTAATACGCTGTAAAAGGTTAGAGAGGGAACTCAAAATGGCAAATTATATTGCGTTTGGCTTGGTTATTGGTTTCTTGTTTGTGTTACATAACTTTTTGGTATATCTTTTTTATATATTAACTGTATATGGTTATTCTTTTCTCTAAAAATTACATTATATCTGGTCATTATTAAAATTAAAGTGCCACTATTAGTAACTTCATCGTACTTGAGAAACATTTTATTTTTCAATAAATATGAATAAAAGATGACCGCAAAAACCACAATGCGTGAAATGAATTGTGGTAGACATTTTTCCAGATGAAGCAAAACATAGGTTAGTAAAAATACAAGAAGTTTGAATAGTCTGGTAATAATGTCAGAATCATCAAAGTAAAACGTAAGACTAAAGTATTCATTCAAAATATTCAGACTTATCTTTGATCGAATTCCTCCCCATCCCCTTTCCTCCACCGGTCTAACAGACGTACGGTAGGCTACACCTCGTATTTTGTATATACTTCATTGGTCTGAACACATCGATTCGCCTCTACTTTAATTATTCGTACTGGTAAGGAATGAAACTCCTTGCCTTCGTCTGTTTTTCCGCACCATTACAACCTTGGTGTCTTCAAGTCTAGAGTAAATAAGTAAATGGACAAGCGTGCTCCATCTTAGGCCACATATTTATGCTTATGTCTTCAAGTCTAGAGTAAATAGGTAAATAAACAAACGTGCTCCATCTTAGGCCACATATTTATGCTTGTCTTCAAGTCTAAAGTAAATAAACAAACGTGCTCCATCTTAGGCCACATATTTACTTGCTTGTGTGAGGTGGTAGTCAAACGATTGGCCAATAAACAAAAAAGAGTTGCAGAAACCACGCGATAATAATATCAACACAAAAAAACTGATACAAAAGTTTCTATATTATCATTTCGGGACCCTCTCAGTCGAACGTACTGTGTAGTACGTTACTGAACTACTGGGATAGCCTTTTATATAATAAATTAATTATAACTAAAGCCGGGTCGGCATCGTTCTATATTTCGTCAGGTTTTTACGCAGCTTTGGTAAAGGAACCTTACACAAAGCCTTCGTATTTACAGGAACGTCTAGCGGATTTGTTATTACAACTCACTGCTGAGCAAAGGTTTTCTCTTAATGCATCAATTTATTTTGTTATATATCACTAGCTTTGAAATCATAATATTGGTTGAGATATATATTTTTCATAATCAGATTAATGGCAAATAGTAAACCTAAACTACTCGTACATTGAATATCTAAATAAATGTGGGTGGATAAGAACATAATCATAAGTTAGTAGATCAGTGGCCTAACCACGGGCTACTGTAGTAAATTCTTCTTTTATAATTAATACGATGATGTTACACCAGCTAGTTAGCTCAAGAGTCAATGACATACCTGTTCCGAAATACTTGAGTACTTTTACGTTCGTGAAGTGAACTATCTGTGCGTACACTATTGTTTTCTATATTGTGCTATTACTGAATAGCACAATATACACACGACACTTAACACAAAACACAATACTTATACAGAGTTAGAGTTTAACGTGTACACTAGTTATTTTGTGCAATAAAGTGTTAAATAAATAAATAAACGTGTTTTTGCCGTTGATACCAATGAATATAGCTTGTAAAAACTCGTGGTAGGGACACAATCCCGTGGAGTGAGTATTTGGTTCAGTATCACTATAACTTCCCCTGTGATTAAAGTAAAGCCCCGGACGGGGGTGGGCACTAAAAATAATGCAGAGGGATGTTATCATTACGTCTGATATTTGGGGCTTCACGTGGTTTACGATTGACCGTCCCGTCAGAGTTATGGTCAGGTTCATTTTGGGGGAAGTGGTTTGGGATAAACTTTATCCCACTGTAAGCTGTTTGATCATACGTTTTTATTTATCCATCACCAATTTTTACCATTTTTGGTTGTAACTCCTCACTCTGTTTCGGATTTCGGGTGAAGTGGATTTCCGCCTTCAGGTTTATCTTAACTTGTACCAAGTGAGAATAAAGCTAAATGCTTCACCTTCGTAGAAGAAAAACCTTCCACAAGCCTAATTTTTTAATTGAAAACTTCCTAAGGCACATTGGGCATTTTTTGAGATGGGAAAAAACCATTGAACTCACGTAACTGTTACCTTATTACCGACACACTTTTGACACATTTTACTTCCAAAGTCAAAATCAGAGTCATATATTATTATTCAGTATTTTTTAGGATTACTTTGAAACGTCAAATCTACCGCCTGTTTGGAGCCGCGACCAGCACACAAGGAGAAAAACAAGAACCTTGGGCAATTTTTTTGCTTGAAGCACATTGTCACGTTAATTTAACGATTCTAAGAGGTAAGGGCTGTTCGAAGACTGCCTATAGACGGACGGTTGACAACCGTAACAGGTCTATCAACGTCAGTTCTATGTGTGCGTCCTGAGTGACGGCTCACCGCGTATGGCGGATTGCGGAGCGGATTATACGCCGATACCTGTCCGTAGTGCACGCAAGTTTTCACTACTGTCGGCACTCCCGGAGTGCCACTGTTTTTTTTGTGGATTACCAACGTATTCTTTGACATCAATTAATTAACGTTTAGAAAGCAAAACTATGTTATCAATATCACCAATATGTCCTTATAACTAAAATCAATAGCACTGAACATAAATAAACAGTATCTGTGTACTGTTCAATGAATATTGACAGTTCTTGTTATCTAATAGACGGAGCAAATATCATCCGAGCGAAAAGGCGACCGCAGCCAGTACGAAGGTGAGACTAATAAGGCAAACATAGAGGTTCCGTGCCGTGACAACAAGGGGAATTTGCTTACTACAGTATACTGATCCGTGACCGCACTTATGTCATCATCATTATCATCACAGCCTGTTGAAATTGCATTCTAAAGACATGGGCTTCTTTTAGAGTGCAATTTTAAATGATCGAAAGTCAGGTGATATGTTGAAGGGAAAGTATTATGGACTCGGATAATGCTGCTGGCTGCTATTTTTTTTTAATTTAATTGTTTAGTTTTACAACCTACACGGTATAATGTGAAGGGACCCGTACTATTCTTTATTTTTGTTATTTGCTTAGTTTGAGGGTAGACTTAAATGCCTTGTAATATTAACTCATTAATTCCCGGTGCGTATTGCGGTATCAGTATACTATTACCATATCAACACATACAAAGCATCAAATGTTCTTAGTTTTAAGTATGAAACTCAATCATTCTCCTGTCTAAAAACATGTATCGCGGGATTCTCACTCAAAATTTATGCAATCCATCAATCTCTTATATGGTCTTCCTCTATCATTAACCTTTGCCGCTAGAAAGCTTTATCACCGGAACACTCTAGCATAGCATGATGACTGCACAGGCCTCGAAGCATTTCGAGCTGTTCGTAGACCCTCTACGAGAGTATTCTACGTGTCCGTAGACCATCTACGAATCCTCTACGAAAGCATTGATGCTCATTGCCTTGCTGGCTTCAGCGAATGAATTATACTCCTCCAACTCAGTCCGTGGATGTCATTGGAGGAGCAGCCTCCAAAAAATGTATATACATTTTGCAATACACTTTGCAATCACGGTTTTACGGCAAACTGCACAAGTGCATGGAGGTGGGTTATGTCCAACTTGTGTGGTTATATTACTACAATTGATTTTACGTTACGATAGTTTATAGAAATTTTAAAATGCCGAGTTCACCAGACTGTAAACGGATCGTTAACCGGTAAACCTATAGTTTTGATCTCGACATCAAAGGTAAAGCAAACATAGCTGGAACGTCAATACCAGAGCAAACCGACACTGTTTACGTAAACGCACATAAATAAATTATCAACTATCGCCTTAATACAGTCGCGTAAATACAGTTGGTGCTAATATAGCGTGGGTGTATGTAATACTGGTTTGCAGCACTGAAGCATGTGAGAAGAATACTGTATAGAGGTACTAAGAAATAGCATGGTTCACAGTGTAAATGTGCACTTTTCCTTCTCTTTCAAGACAATATGACATGTGCTTTAACTATGTGTAAGTCTATGTAATCTGTGAGTTTACCTAAAAGTTTTAAAATAAAATATAAAAATATAAAAAAAGCATACGAGACAATTTCTATGAAAAAAAAAATTAATTATCAACTATTGCTTTTATTTTAAAATCGAATACTTGGTTGCTGGCAGAGCGTGACGTCCATTTAAATCTGTTTTTTTTACATTTAAATCCATTCACCATTATAATGTAATTTGCATTATAATGGTGAATGCAAACCCTTCATAATTATGATGTATATTTAACTTAAGAAATAATAGTAAATTATGCAAATTTATACCAAATCCGCTTCCACCTTCGGCCTTATGACGCTTCACCGACGTAGAATAAAAAAAAAAAATGTACGAAGGGGAAGCGCCTGGCCTTCATATCACCTGGTTACAAGTTAAGATAAAGCCGAAGGTGGAGGCGCACTTCACCCGGAATCCTCAACAAACTGAGAAACTGGCTTTCTTACCTCTAAATGTAAAAAACTTAAACAAAGTCCTACCACCAACCAAACCGAGCAGAATATTGTACTCTCCCTGGGGATCGCACCCGGGACCAATGGATCTGAAGTTGGTGGGTTGAACCACTAGACCACAGAGGCGGTTGGATGACTCGCCCCTCACTCAAGCCTGGAACATTGACTTTTTATAGAGTGCGTCAGCTGTTTAGAAGTGGAGCGTTCCTCGACGCGTCGCATAACTCACTCGCGACGTCTGCGATTAATCAAATAGTGGGCTAAGCGGGAATCAGTGTTCTGTGCACACTGCGCGCTTACTTCCTCGGTGACTGATTCGCGTTCCTTGTTAGCGAGCGATGTTTGTCGCTTTAATTGTTTATCACTTTTGTGATGGGATTCCGTTTGATGAGACTGCATGTGCTTTCAATATTAACATTCATTTGATTTAATTTGAGTGCATATTCAGAATGTTTGTAATAATTGTAATTATCAAGTATCAATTAGTGGATCAAACGGAAAAATAATGCACCTTCCATTTTGTGTAATATTATGAAATCCAAATAGAATGTACATGATTTTTCCTTAAAAAAATCCATATTCACTACGTTTTATTGACACATTAATCGCAGTAATAACTAAAAGTAATAAACCTCACAAGTCAATAGTCCTTACGTCCTTCTACGCTGTAGGTTGTTCGAATCCCACCCAAGACAAACATTTGTGTGATGTAGAGTATTTGGCCAGGTATTATGCCGTCGTGTGGTTACTGTCGCTGGTAGTAGTCGTATACAGCGTCAGCTCAGTTGGAGTCAGTCCGCGAAGCCCAAGATATACAGTCACGACGAACAAAATAATGAAGAAGTCATCTCCAAAGCCCTATCGAGGTAGGCGTTGCGTGCAAGTTATGCTAAGTTAAATGCGCGATTTGCATAGTAATTATAACGTCGGTCCGCTGTTCATAGGAAATTTTACTAATTAAAACGCCTTTGGTGCGGGGATTTTGTTCCAATTAAAAAGTTTCGCTCGCAGTGTATCTGCGCAGCTTGCAAGTTACTGTGTCTATTGATGAGTTTATTAGGAGGTGGACTCGTGTTTCAGGGCGGGAAATTTATTGGCAATAAGAAAAACAGTAGAAATGTCTATGCTTTTTACCTTTAATGACAAAAATGAACTTTCTAGTGTAAGGTTTGAAATTTTATGGTGTCTTTTACAATACGATGTTTCTTCCCACCAAAATATGATAAAAAATACAATGGAATTTGCCGGTTTTTTCAGTAGAAACAAGAAATGCCCATATTATTTTTGCACACAATTTTGACAGCCAAGCGTTTGACCACTAGCTCACTTGAAAACAACTACTGATGTGGCCTAGTGGCCTTTCTAAAAGGAACCTTTTCCATGATTTGTAGAATTAGCCATATTGCCTCATTTATTCATACAACTATTCCTTCCACCTAGAATCTCACCTGGTAACAAAATGAGATAAGGCCGAAGGTGGAGGCGCACTTCACCCGGAATCCTCAACGTTTCACGAAGTCTTACCAAATGTCTTTTCAATCAATTTATAATTGTCACGTGTAAAATTTCGTGGGTTAGATGAGGTCTACCTTCAACGCGTTTCTATACGCATATTACATAGATATTTCATAAAAAAACTGGTTTTTCTAAAACAAACCTTACCGTAGAGTAGAGCAATAGCTGTCTCAACTAGAACTATGTATATGCAAAGGAGTCTCTCTCAATCCTGACATTCGAATGACAATGCTATTTACGGAACACGCTGGAAGCATAGTTTTTGCTCCAGTTTCCGCTCGCATAATATTAGTGATGTATTTTCTGTTTATGCGTAGATTATAATAATATATGATATGATATGCAATACACGCACTGCGTTTCCCAGTTTGGCGGAAGTCCTTGCGTCATAACTTTCTCCATAGCTCAGCGATAAATACATTAAGCGTAAATCTTACATACTTTATTGCAATGGATATTACACGCTCGGGCGTAGCGTTAGAGCTATTACAAGTGTGTAAATCGCTTGATATAATTGTTGTACGTGTGTCTGTATTTGTCTTAAGTCTTAACCCCTATTTCATGTTTAAACATATTTTCGAGACTTTTTATTTACCTACCCCTTTTACAATTTTATTTACCCCTTTTGCGACCCTTAATTTAAATACAGGGTTGGTTTCAGCAAATCAAAAGGAAGTTAATTGTGAAGCTAACACCTTTTAACTGTCTATCCTACAAGACATATCAAGCGTTTTAACCCCTTAACGCGCACCTGTGTTACAAAAACCACCCATAATAAAAAGTGAAATATATGTTTTATGAAAAAATCATCTCGTCTCACTTAACACGCCTATATCTCAAAAACTACCCTAGTGTCAAATAAATTCTCAAATCGGTTGATGAGTTTTAATATAATCTCTGCATGTCCAAAATTTTGAATTGATCGAATCAACCATTCACAAGATATGGGCGAAAAATTGTATATCTTTTTACCCCAATATTTAAAAAACTAATCCCATTTAACAAAAATCCCCCGCGACAATCAAATTCTATTTACGTTATCTCTTTACAGTTTAAATTTCATGAAAATCTTAAATCCGTTCGAGAGTTATAGCGTCACAAACATTTCCACATACATACATACAGTGCCGGATTTCCCAACATAACTCAGAGATCTAGTTCGCTTCGCTCACTCGATCAATAATATTTATTTTGTATTTTTTTTTATATTTCAATTTGCCGTGGCGGTCGCGGCTTAAGAACGCGACCCCTCCAACTCAGCCCATGGATATCGTAAAAGCCGACTAAGGAATTTCACACAAAAAGGGCAGCAGCTTTCTTCTGTGTATTATCTACATCTTTACTATGATCGGCACTGCAAAGCGTGGTGATTATGGCAAAACTCTCCAGATTTCGAGAACGTTCTATCCAGCAGTGGATACTAATGGATTGTTGATGATGATGATGAAGAAGATGAGAAAAGGTATTCTTGGAATAAGCTCCCAGCGTCTGTTTTTCCGCTGTGCTACGACCCTAATGTCTTCAAGAAGAGAGTTAATAGGCACTTTCTGGGTAGGCTCGCTCCATCGTAGATCTCATTCTTACCTGTGTAAGTTTCGTGGTCAAGAGCCGACCCATCGTAAATAAAAAAAAAAAAAAAATCTCCCATCGACTGTACTAGAACACAGTAACATGACATGGTATACGCCACCACCTATCACTGTAATTGTCTGGGCCATTAAACGTGCGGCAGCGTTCGAGCGAGCGTCTGAGGACACCACTCACCCTAATTGTAATTTATGCGTGTGCCACAATGTATAGCGTGATCTGATTTCACTGTGAGACTGACGACTAAGCGACTCGAAAGAAGGGCTCTTTCGAGTCGGAAGCATAAAAAATTTTTTTATACATAAAATTTAATTTGAAGTAAAGGTACTTTGTTTTGAACGAAACTGAATAAAAATTACCTAGGATGACCTTATTGACCATAAATAAGTACGTACCTACGTATATTCAATAATTTCATGTTATAATAATCTCATAACGAGATTACGTATACAATACTTATAAACTTTTTTTTTTGTAAATACATTATCTACTTATCATACAAAAAAACACCTAAACACAGAACAAACATATATTCGTGACATAAATGTTTGCTCCTGGTGGGAATCGAGCCCACAACCTACAGCGCAGATGCAGAGCAACTTGGTACCTATTTAGCTGTGAGAAAAATATAAAGAACTTGCTCCTTATCAGGAGGATCAGGAGGATCAGGATCATAATATCTCGACAGCGACGGACAGCATCCTGCAAAGTTACACCGCAGAATACCCACCAGTTGCCACTACTCTTACACAGATCATTAAAAAGTTAGTACCGACCGGCTTCTCAGATTGCATAGACTATTCAACAGTTTGTACTCGTAGACTACGAAGATTACATAATAGTGAGTGGGCATAGATTATTCATAGTCCTTTTAAATCGAGTGGTCGAGATGAGATCGAGTCGGTAGTAGATATCAGAAATTAATTGAATAAAACGCTGTGTGGGGGAGAGCTCATGAATATGGATTCAAGTTGAAGTGTTCTTCGGCTTTCAAAAAGTTCAAGATAAGTCCGGATAGGAGGTCAATGTCCTGTCAAGAGCCAAAACGGTAGGTTTTTAATAAAATGATAACTTGTCTCAGCTTAGTTTAATTTAATTCTATTTCAAGTATCAAACGATCCATTGCTTTGATTGATAAACTACACTCCATCAAATCTCAGAAATACACTTTGATAGCTGATGTACTCGTAGATTATATGATGTGAACCAAGTAATCGCCAAGAAAAATATCTGATTTTAATGAAAAAAATAATATTGATGCTTTGGATTTCCTAGTTTAGCTTTTCGGAGAAAAGGGATGAATAAATATACGTAGTAGAATTATTTAGGAATTTGAATATTTAAAAAAGAAAATCACAGCTGTAAAATTGACAACTTCATGGTAATACTTATTTCTTTTGTATTACTTAAAAGTGGAAACTTTGTTGAATTAGGAATTATTTATAATTACCTTTTTATATGTTGTATCTGTAAGTTTCCCGAATAAAATAAAATAAAAATAAAATTACAAAATAAGGCCCATCCCATATCTTTACAGAAATAAGGCCTTATCTAAAGCTAAGCTCTTCGTCGTAGAATAAACAATATTGACGATTTTCCACGCAACTAATGGGTAATTTTTTGCAAACCATTTCCACAACCGTGATCCGATACATAGGCAATAGGCATACATATTGCCTGTGTCTACCAAAAAATGTACCAACTGCCGCGCTATCATTCTAATTCTGGTACAGGCCGCAACCGTAAGCTAGCCACCATAATTTCGCCGAGACATCTTTATGAGGCAGAAACAAAGATTTCAAACAAACCCCAGAGTGGGGGATAGCACCGGTTTGCTTGGAGCTGCGCCAGCCGTTATCGAATTTAGGTAAAAGATGGAAATTGAGGTGAGAAACTTGAAGTAGGTCTGCCTTTGGGACACTCTTGATTCGTATATGCAGAGATATATCTTTAAATAAAATATACGTAATAAGTTATTTGCAATAATGGTAGACTAACAATAACGTTAACATCGGATATATAATAGTTATATATAAGGTCCAGTAGTAGCGACCCAAACAAACATAGTTTTTCATTAATTTCGAATGGCATGTCCGATTGTTTGCAACTTGCAACTGTTATTCGCCTCTGTGGTCTAGTAGTTCGGCCACCGGTATAAGACCCTAAGGCTCCGGTTTCGACTAGCTACTGCCATCTTAGCTAAGTCTGTCGCCATAACAACATTATGTAATAATTTACCGAGTTTCTTGCCTTTCAACAGGCGTTAGATTTGACGTTTCAAAGAGATCCTAAAAAATCTTAACGAATGAAAAATGTTGACTTTGACTTTGATACCTAGATCAGACCTCAGTCTGATGAAGACTCCGGGTGAAGTGCGCTTTCATCTTCGACCTTATCATAACTTGGATCCAGGTCAGAGTAAGGCTCTTTCCCGACGTATAACAAAATAAAGCCCGTGACACACTTGTTTGCTTACATTTAAATATCAGGTATTTTTTTTAGTATCATTAAAGCGCTCCAAATCTAAATTATCCCAATCCAATTATACCTGAAAATTTATTTATTGATATATTCGTAGTTAAAGAGGTTTTGTATGGAAGAGCGGTACTGATATTAATATTAATAATGTTTATTTTCACTTAGTAGGTATTTATGTTACCATTACGTTATTGCCTTATTTGCCACTAAGCTAAGAGGTAAGCTTGTGTCTTGGTAAATAGTACTCTTTCTCATAGCTACAAGTCAAAGATTTTGACTTGAAAATTATGCCGCTATTTTAAATGAATACAATTTAAAAGGATTGTATTGCGGAAGAGTAAGTGATACTTTGTGGGTATTATAGTATGTGAAGTGTCTGTGAAAATGTAGTGTGTGGTTGTGTAATAGAGTGATTGGTGTGTGTGGGGTGGGTTGAGTGAGTACTCCGGGGCTGCCGTAAAATATCGTACAATTAAAAATGATTTTTTCAAGACAAATTATTCAATAGATGTGAATAAACAATGCCAATAATAGGAGGAATTTCAAGAAAAGAATTTGAATTATTAAAAAAACGATTATCGACGAAATTAATAATTAACTGAAAGTTCGTCAGCCTAAATAAATACCGTTCAAACATAAAGATGAAATTCAAATTAATCCAGAAGCCCATTCCATTCGATGGAGCACATTTTCAAAGCCATTCCAAGCACTTTACGTTCCCTTTCAGAATTGTATAATTTTTTAGTAGCAGACTTTTCACATTCACAGGCCGTTAGGGCAACTTTTAAACAGAGTAAATGGTCTCGTTAATCTATTTTAGAGGCCCCAAGATGAGGAGGATTGAGGGGGATACGCCAAGAGTAAAGAAAAAACTGCGCTGCAGGCAGACATAATAATACGAGTATACTGGTATGCGATATATATGAATATGTCTGGTATGCATAAACACTCGAATTCGTACCTGATAAATAAACCCATATAACATCAACCATCGATAATTTAGTATTTTCAATATAGTTATTAAATCAATATCTCGGCTAGGGACTATTTAAAAACAATTGTGTTTTAAATGTTATTATTGTGAGATTAGTATGAAGCTGTTAGCTAAATGGCTTATGCTTAACTCATGACTTCAATGCTTGCTCGGGCATTACCTGACTTAGGATGAGGTCTATGATGGAGGGAGCTTTGCCAGAAGCTGCCTGATAACCTCCTGCATTCCTTGGCACCTACGGAACACAGGGGACGGCTTGTAGCTGGAGGGAAGGTGGTCAGTCGTCAGCAAAGCGGTTACAGATCCTCCCACCAGTTATATGATCCTTCTACCGTAACCATTTACTAAAGGTCAACGATTCCGTTGCCCTGAGTAGACCACTAGTAGATACATCCAACCCTCCTATGTATGATGTATGATGAATTGTATGATGTATGATGAATTGTATGATGGAGCCAGACTTTTTGCTCTATTAGGTATCTATGTCGCTCGTTATCACTCTGTGAACTCGAAACCTTCTCTTGTCTAAAATGTTTTGATATTTGGAAAGTTTATTTAAATTCTCGGAAACTTTGCGAACAAAATTAAAACTGTGCTCCTCAACCGAGAACCACGGTGGACTTGAAATTGTCTTCAATTAAACTCGTGTTATTCAGATTTGTTGAATTTACCTCGCTTTAATTAAATCAAAACTTACACATGGATGAAGTCTACGAAGCAACAAGCTAACTCAGGGGACACTCCTGCTGAGGGAGAGCCTATCACCTCATCGATCAGGCTTTCCGCACACCAACAGAACACAGCAAACTGCTTGGCCCTGGACTTTGGCAGGAGGATGGTCACTACTAGCCAGGCGGTCCTTTGCAGGTTCTTCTCTTCCCTGAGTTGGGATCATCCAAAGGTGACCACTAGCATAAACATTTTGAAACGACTTTCAAAATTAGGAGGAGGTTTTGAAATCTTTTTTTATTTATGTTCCCCTATTACTCGAAGACGCCTAGACCGATTTGGAAAATTATTTTTTGTTTGAAAGGGTATACTTCACAAGTGGTTCCATTGATATCAGGTCAGGATCATTTTAAATGCACACTTGAAGTGATTGACAAGCAGCAAGCTGCCCATCTGATGTAATAGGAACTTTTGCATATAACAAATCCTTACAGCGTAAACCACAAAGTACATGAGCTTCGCGGCACTGCATTGCGGTTGTCAACTTGAGGCTTAAAAGGTAATTTCATAGGCAACCATTACCCATCAAACCAGAACAGCAATGCTGCTTGGCGGCCGAATGGTAATAGTCCTTCCCCGAACGAGCCCTTTCACAAAAATCTCAACTACTTGTCATTGCATGTACGATCAATACATAAAATAAAAAAAAAAATTCTTGACATTTGTACACAACGCCATTTAGCCGCAAACTTATAATGCTTATAATTTGACCATGATTACGGAGAATCATAATGTTTGATACTTTTTATGTACATACATAATTTTGATGTAGGTATATAATTGAGGTTTGTAAATAAAGTCGGCAAGATTAATACCAACACTGGGTTCCGGACAAAATTTTAATCTCGAAACGATGACAAATTTGCTAAATTTTGTTATCGTTCCTCCGACGTCCAATTTCAAGGGGAGTGCTAATTACTGGAAGCACGTGACTGACCAGTTTTGTTGAAGTGAGATTAATGAGAAGTGACCTTTTCCCGGACACTGAACACTTCCTGAATTCGGTGATTTATAATTTTTGTACTGCTTGAAGTGGAAGTTCTCAAAACGGGTATGTTAATAGTAGTCTGTAATTATAAGGAATGACATTGATAGTTATGGGAATGTACTCTGTTCCATGTTACTGGCAGTGTGCGAAAGGTATAGAATAGACTAAATGATGAGCAGCTCAAAGATATGTTGTTACACTCAGAGATTTTAAATAGCAAAATTATTTATCGCTTATACGAGCAAAAATTAAAATATAAACGCTTATATTTTTAAAATCTTTATTTATTATGTTTCGTCTAACATTATTTAGATAACGACAAGATAAATATTATTGTATTGTATCCATTTATTTCAGACAATTAAGTAATCCATATCACACATAATAAACTCGAAATAAAATTAAATTCAAAATAACATAGTCAATAAAATCATAAATAAGATAAGATAAATTATGTTATAAGTTCACATTATCATAAGTTTTAATTATATTTTGCAAACATCTCTGAGGCGCTACAAAAACGGCGGAGTCTCCGCAGTATCCTAAATTATTCTTAGTTATAAATTATCAACATCAAGCAGTGGAGTGGTTAAACTTCGATGTTTGTATAAAAAGCTGAGCGACTTGTTCAAACATCCAATTTATTTTATCCCGTAAAAGAAGTAACCATTCTACAACTTCGGGAAGTAAAACTCTAATTTACTCAGAGAAAGTCTTAAGTTAGTAATCTGTTCCTAAAATCCTAATAAAGTTTGAGTTGAAAGGATTTGAAACTAATTAATCTTTTACGCGCTCATTATATCCATCTGCCACAGAATAATCGCAAGTTAGTACTACATTACACAGATGGAGTGGTAGATATTAAGGCATAAGTTGCACTGCGTAGCCTTACTATGGGTTCATCATCATCATCATCACGTGCAGCCTGTCTCATCCCGCCTGGCTATGCTTCGCTTCTTTTCGCTTCGCTTGTGCCAACCTTCTCAATCCTGTGCTAGTCTAACCCATAAACCACCACTGCCGCTAACCGCCTCTGTGGTTTAGTAGTTCAACCCACCGATTTTAGATCCAGAGGTCTTGGGTTCGATCCCCAGGGGAGTACAATATTGTGCTTGGTTTGGTTGGTGGTAGGACTTATGTTAAGTCAGCCTGGCTAGCTACCACCATCTTACCTAATTCTGTCGCCATAACAGCAATACTAAAAATTGTTGTGTTGCAGCATTTAGAGGTTAGATTGTCTGTCGGATTGCTCCCAAGTGAATTCCTTGCCTACTTTGCGACGCTAAAGTGCTTTCGCCTACGGAAAAAGCCATGAGAAGTATGTCAATGCATTATTACCAACCTATCACCCAGAGGCGTGTACGATTATTCGTACATATTTTGTACCGTAAATTAACACACACAGGTTGCAAAAACTCATGGTATACACAGAAGTTTGTAAGGGCGGGGTTAGATCGTAATTTTAATCTGCCGAACGTAAATCAAGGCGTTTTGTTTACTTTATGCTGGTTTCAGTAGATTTGGGGTTTCGGAATAAAACGAAGTTATATTGAATGGTGCCGGATGTCTCATTTAAATTTAACTATACTTCGTCTTATGAAGCTCATCCTTAACGTTGCAAGATAATTATTTTTAATGACTTTGGAATCTTATACATAAAATATGATGAAATTACGAATTTATTTATTTGAACTTATTTATTCGAACAGAGAAAAATCTTTGGTTTTATTATGGTTGAATGAGCTTTTTTCTAGGGCCACTGAGGCCAAGTCTGAAACCGTGAGAGTTATCGAAAAGTTAAAAAGGAGTTACGTGCTCTATCTATTAAAAAAAAATGCATTTATGAAAATATATTTATTTTTATAGTATTTCTGGAAAAGTTAGTTTTTGAAAAAAAATTGATTTTTGAGTTCTTTGTAAATAAAATAATAATGTATAATAACTCTTTGAAAAATTTATAAATTGAAAATTTATATTTAAATAATTGAACTTTATGCATTTAGTAAAGGTTGTACGTTCAGGCTAAGCTGTTAAATCCTCTTTTGCTGTTTTTTCTATTCGTGGTGAGCTTATATTTAATCGTCACAGGATTCAAAAACGTTTACTTTTCGTGGAAACGCAGCTGATGACAAGTTCAGTTTTCCAGAGAAACTAGAAAAAATAAATAGATTTTCTTTAATGCAGCACTCAATTTTTTTAAATGAAGCACGTAACACCTGACGTGACTTTTCGATAACTCTCACGGTTTCAGACTGGGTCTCAGTGGCCCTGGAAAAAAACTCATTTTGTATATTTGGTTGTAGAATGGGTGTTATTTGTGGCGTCGTTTGGTGCTACTTATATTTGGTTAGATTTTTGCAATATTTGGCAATATCATCAGTAGTAGACGTAACTCAGCACACGTACGTCCACAACATATGATGATGATAGTGATGATCATTAATTAATAAAATAATTCATCTCATATCAGAAAAAAAGTTACAACACACTTATCAACAGTGGACTTTTCGGGCTTTGATGATGTAAGCGAGATTCGTAAGTTTGAGCAACCACAGACTATTATCTTGAATTTAATAAGATTGTTTAGGACCGTTATGAATCATCAAATCTACCAACTGTTTGAAATCGCAATCAGCACAAAGGAAGAAAAGCCAAAAAATCGTTCAAGGTAGTGTTAGGGTTTTTGTTTAAGCTGTATTTTTTTTATAGTGTAAGTCTTTGTGGCAAAGAATGATTAGTCAATCTTACTGCCCGTTTCCGTAGTCATGTACGGTCCAAATGTCGGATTTTCGACGATTCCACCAACTATCAGGCACCACTTCGCCTCTGATACTAATTACATAAGGCTTAAAAGGCTTGGTCTCAACCCACGCGACTTTAATACGCTACAGGGCCCTTATTTACTATGACCGTGTCATAACGCGCCCGCGTGACGATATCTGCGCGGAATCATCGTAGCAGATATCGTAACGCGGGGTCAGCTAGTATTAGATGTCTATTAAATACAAGCTGGCCCCGCGCGAGATTCCAAAAGAGATATGGTGGGGTATAATATAATATCGTTAACCATAAAGAATTTTAACACTAATTTTCGTGCTCTAAATCTTTTCAAGTAAAAAGTTACAAGCGTTTTTACCCTCTTTCGTCCATTCAGAGGAGCGAAGGGTAGAGATAAAAAGATTACATGATCCCAGCCCTAAGTTTCATCCAAATTCATCAAATAAAACAAACGTTTTGGTAAAATATTTTATTAATTCACGATATCTTTTGAATTGAAAGTCCGATTTGAATGATTTAGTTATTGATGTGCCCTCTTTAACAGTGCACGCGATATAAGTTATTTTATGGGTAATTTTCTATCACCTTGGGTTATGTTTATCTATTAGTGTTTTCGTAAGGATCCCTTATAAATATAGTCCATCTTATTATTATGTCACTGAGCACACTTTACTTTATTTCTTTATTTACACACTTTATTTCTTTATTTATTTATTTCTTTATACAGTTGAGTTACCTGTAGGACGTTTGTAACGGTCCTTAAGTAATCTGACTGATTCCTTTGTACATAGCTTAGTTGTATATATCACAAAAAAAAAATCAAAAAAATCTGTAATTATTTATTTGTCCTTTTATTTCTCTATTTAATTATTTATTTATTTATTTATTGACATTCTTTAACTTACTTTACCACGAAGTGAGCTACAAGGCAATTATTATCGAAAACAGTAGTTTACTTAGTCGCTCTTCGCTTGATCAGAACGTCACTTTGAGCCCCTTTAGTTTATGAACCGAGAATCATGGCTGTGATAAGTTTCGTCCCACAGTTTTGGCACAAGCAATTTGGATGTTAATCAAACTTTTGATCTGTCCCACATTTGTGTTTTATTGAACTAGCAAAACTGTGAATTTAGGATAAACAAGCATTTGCCCTATGACTAAAATCTCCAAAAAGTTTTTTCCGTCTTTGAGTTCTGGAAGAATTGATGTATTCATAATTCATAACTTTCATTATTCTTATATCATTTTTAGTTCATAAATTAGGTATACACTAAAAAATAATAAAAATTATCAAAACACAACTATTTACATCGCATGTTATAAAAAAAATATCTCCAACAATTATTATAGCACAGGCAATACATCCAGTGTATATTAGGCATGCTTCCGTCGTATACTGGTCTATAACAGTTGAATTACCTATAGACCGTTTATAACGGTCCTCTGGTAACCCGATGGCTTCCTTTGTACGTACCTAAGTTTAATTGTTCATTTTATTTTTAATTGTTTGTGAATATCTACTCTTTAAATAGCGTAGTTTTCTTTACTTTGTAAGTATAATAACTATCAAAACCAGACATAACAAATATTTTCGTTTTGTTTTTGTGTAGATAGCGGCTTAACTGATAGCAGGCACTGAGACGCAGTGCCTAGACGAAACAAATAAAAGTTTTACTATCTCCTCGATACCAAATAGATGTGATTCATAGAAAACTATTTTTTCTATGAATCACATCTATTTCCAACTCGAATTGGTAGTTTATTTTTATGAGCATAAAACATTGTTTACTGAGGCAATAATTTATCTGCGAGTAAGTTACTAGCCTATGATTACTCAGAAGTCAAAGTTTATAAGTCGTATAGAACATTCTAATTAAAACTTTATTATTCAGAGTGGCACTTGTTTCTATTCCTTCTTCTGTAATACTCCTGAAAAAACTTTTAATTGGTTATAAGCCAGTGTTTAGATGCTTGAATTATGTTCAAAAGAAAATGAAAGGTACTTCTCGCCCACTCACCTTAATGGGATGCTGTCATGCCCCAGATTATTTTAACGTTATCGAAATGTAACGTATTTTTTTCTTTTTTTAATGATGATATTCATCAACAGCCTATTAGTGTCCACTGTTTAAATTTCTCCTTACTAGGTTGCCCGCTTTTAGCGATAAGGCTGCCCATTGTTCTTAGACACTATTGTTACTAAATGTTTGTGTTGTTCTATAGTATTATGTATGTGTACACTAAAGTATTCATTCATTATTCCATTCATTCATTCTTAGTGCTGGGTAGGGCCTCCTCAAATGTTCGAGGGTTTTTCCATAATCACCACGCTCGACAGGTGGATTGGTGATCGCATTAAAGGTAATATACAGAAGGAAGCTGCTGCCTTTCTTTTGGTAAGATCCTTTAGGCGGCTTATACAACATCTATGGGCTGAGTTGTAGAGGTCGATTCGTAGCCCGCGACCGCCACGGCATATTATGTCGGCAATGGTAATATTATGATTTTTAATTTTCATAAACAAATTTAATTAAAATCCGTTTGGCCGTTTTCTTGCGAAAAGGTAACAATCACACAAATAAACGAACAGAGACACTAGAATTTATAATTTTAGTATGGATATTGACAATTAAATAGCTTCTCTATCGCTGGGTACAAAGACATTTTAAAGTTTTCTGTACGCTTGTGTATCTGAATATTTCGAAATGTAAAAAAATTATATAGTACAATCAAATTCCGTTTGAACAACAATATTATCAAGAATTGTACCACTTCGACAAACATGCAATTTTGTTCCATTGTCTTTCAATGCCTTTTAATTTTACGCCGGAACATTTATTTTTTCCCCTCGGGGCAAAAAAATTGCCGAGTCCGAAGCACAAATTAATCTTACGAACAATGCACTGCTGCGAGTCCATCAGCCGCCGTTCATATAACCATGCAACGACATAGATTGCTTTCAGATTTTTTACTTTTAATGCCGTTGAATCTAAGACAAGGGTGGATGGAATCTACCGTTTCATACCCGTGGTCCTCCTACGTGGTTCACCTTGGTTTTCCACGGGTACCTTTTTGTACCCGTAGTCCACTCAAGTAGTTTAACCGCCTCTGTGGTCAAGTGGTTCAACCCACCGATTTTAAACCCACAAATCCCGGGCTCGATTCCCATGGGGAGCAACATTGTGCTTGGTTCGGTTGGTGGTAGGATTTTGTTTAAGTTTGCTGGGCTAGCTACCACCATCATACCTAATTCTGTCGCCATAATAACAATTCTTAAAAAATGTTGTGTTCCAGCAGAGGTAAGATAGCCAGTTCCTCAATTGGTAGATAATTTAGGGTGTGCTTCCACCTTCGGCCTTATTATAACTTGAAAATCAGGTGAGATGAAGGCCAAGCACATACCCGTTGTGCATTAAAAAAAAAAGGTGTAACATAGGTAATTAAAAAATACCTGTGGATCACCCGGGTACTATGACCATACCATACGTAATTTATACCACTTGGTGGTCTACCTCAGCAACGGTTACAGCTGAATGATGCTATTGCTAAGTAAGATAAAGGCTAAGTGCTTCTCGTTGTACAATAAAACAAACATGCTCGCCCCTTCGTAGACCTCATCTTTGCCCTGGTAATGCCCAGGTCAGACTCAATATCAAGAGTCTACTCTTTTAACACATATACTGATTCGATATGATGAAACTGCAATATCCAAAGATGCATGCTAACGAAATTCATGGTTATATTTTTTGATGGTCAGGTTGTAATTTACCTCAAATAAATATATTCGATTCTGTATGACATCATCATAATTTGCACCTCAATATTGACTGTTATTCGCGAATGCAGGAGGGTAAATACCTTCACCGCCCTGCATTCGTGAATAACAAACAAACAAAGGTACAAACCAGAATCAGAACAGAATTGAATATTTTCTGTAATCCTTCGACAGAGTACCTGATCAATTGCTAGTGTACCTATATACTGCTAGATATGTCGGAATCTAGAGCTGTATTGCTTTAGACCCAAATCGCGTTTAAAACTTTCGATTAAAATTATTTTTGGTATACCGATGAAGTTATACTCTTAGCTGTTGTAGCGTGGAATCAGTGGAAACAGTCTTTGTGACGTATTTAAGGTATGGGTTGACATTGTGGTCACTGATTGCGTATCTGTTCAGAAAATTTATGATATTAATGTTTTTTTTGTACGACGGGGAAATGCTTGGCCTTCATTTCACCTGGTTACAAGTTTAGATAAGGCCGAAGGTGCAGGCGCACTTCACCCGGAATCCTCAACAAACTGAGGAACTGGCTATCTTACCTCTGAATACCGGAATACAACAATTTTAGAATTGTTATTATGGCGACAGAATTAGGTAAGATGGTGGTAGCTAGCCAGGCGGACCCAAACAAAGTCTTACCACCAACCAAACCAAGTACAACATATTGTTACACCCCATGGGGATCGAACCCGGGACCTCTGGATCTGAAATCGGTGGGTTGAACCACTAGACCACAGAGGCGGTTAAGTCGAACATGAAAATGTACGCGCGAATAATATCCATTTTTCGCGCGTATCTTTTCATGTTCGCGACAGTTTTGACCGTGCTACAACGGCCGTAGTCACGGGTAGACTGAGAAGTACTAATTGCTATTATTGTATTAGCACAAGCCTCATAGCTCAGTTGGTAGTAACTCTACCTTCTGCGCTGTAGGTTGTGGGTTCGATTCCCAGGACAAATAATTGTGTGATGAATAAAGATGTTTGTTTTGATGTTGTATCATATTATGTACATACACATCATATTTACAAAAAACAAGTATTCTATCCGTAATCTAGTACCCTTTTTACCAGCTAATGCTTAGTTTGGGACTAGATGGCGCTGTGTTAAATTAATGCCCTGTAATATTTATTTATTTACTTGTGAGGTAGTTTCCACAACTACCCTCACTTATTTTATCAATACCTGTTTTCATAACTATTAAAAAAAATATAATAAATTCAGTAGGCAGAGTTGTAGCAGTAGTAGAAGAGTGTTTTGAATTTCACGTCCAGTGGTATATTGTCAAAGACCAGAACCGATTGGTCCGGATCAATCGTTATCGGAGTACAGGACGAGATCGGGATCAACCGTGTTGATTGGGCCCGGACGTTGCCCGGGCGTGTGAACTCTATTTTCAGTGTATGAACAAATCCTTGTTTGTTTATCATGTCCCTTAAAAAAAAAAACATGAAAACTTGCGACTAATAAATTTTGCTATAGAAGCTGTTCTGCAGTGATAAAGAAGTACCGACATATCATGGAACCGAATTATCGTTTTCATAATAATAATAATATATTCATTTAATTCAGATAACTTATGTCCATAAAGTAAACTTACTCTAGGTGTTAGTTATTTATGCGTATAATAATATAATAAAATTAAAGTAGTCACAGAAGATATACAAACAAAAACACGCATAGAAAATCACTATGGTCGATACTGTTTTTTTTTTGTAAAAACTTTGTTCAAGTGGTTTGCCCACCAGTGTCAGATCCGGAGGTACCGGGTTTAATCCCCGCGAGGAGTACAATATTGTGATTGGTTTGGTTGGTGGTAGGACTTTATTTAAGTCCGCAAACTAACATCATACCTAAGCCTGTCGCCATAGCATAAATTCTAAATTATTGTGTAAGATAGCCACTTTCTCAGTCCGTTGAAGATTCCGGATGAAGTGTGCCTTGAGCCTTATCATATTTTGAAACCAGGTGAGCTGAAAGCCAAGCGCATCCCCGACAAACATTTAAAGAAAAAGGCCCGTCTCAGCATAAATGTGGGTAATAAAGCTTTCATTCTTCCGTTGGAGACTGTACAACCAGTGTAATTTAATTCGTAGCGTACAAAATAAACGAATTTAAATTCTATAAATATCTAATTTCCTCTGTTAGAACAAACAAAAGATCTTCAGAGCGACTAAAATTCCAAAATAAACCTTCGCAGAGCCTCCCACGCCCTTACGCAAACACATCCTTTACGTGTGGAACAAAAGTAAAGACGTTTGAGCGCAACTTATCCGCGCCTCAGAGACTAAATGAAAACGACAAAATATGCGTGAAATTAGGTTTGTTTCACGTCTCGAATCACCTAAGAAGTTCGCGTGACTTCAGTTCAAGCAAACACGGCCCGTGAAAAGAAAAGGGGAAAGGCGGGTGGTCTGGTTGCTTGCGAGATACGAGTCCAGGACTCTCCTATTGAGACAGGAATAGCTATAAGGCCTCTTTCGAGTAACTATTTCACGTGTCGAATCACCTGAGAAGTTCGCTTGACTCAATTAGCGAGCTCGCTCCAATACGCTCAAATACGGCCCCCAGCGAACACGTCCCGTGATAAGAAAAGGGGAAAGGCGGGTGGTCTGATTGCTAGCGAGATACGAATCTAGGAGAGTATGAGACAGAAATTGCTATTAGGCCTCTTTCGAGTTCCTATTTCACATCTAGAGTCACCTAAGAAGTATGCGTGACTCAATTAGCGAACTCGCTCCAATACGCTCAAATACGGCCTCCAGCAAACACGGCCCGTGATAAGAAAAGGGGAAAGATGAGTGGTCTGATTGCGAACGAGATAGAATCTAGGAGCTATTAGGCCTCTTTCGAGTTCCTATATGCTTGCTAGATGGTGTTGTATGAAATGTCTCATAGCTGTATTTCTTAAGAATTCAATCAAATTTGCCAAAAGCTTAACTTAATTGAGAATTGAGATTTTGAAATGCTAACAATTATGCAAAGGGAGTACTTTCCAATTTATTTATTTATTGGAAAACCAACAGCTCTTAAAGTTAAAACATTTTTTTTTTATGATATTTATGATATTGGTAATATTGATGTGTTTTCTAAATTTCTAGTTGAGCGTACTAGAAATTTAGAAAACACATCAATGACTGCAAAAATAGCTAGTACAAGTTATACTAGTTGGAATAATCAGTATTTTGTGATAGAGGTTTTATTCATAAAAGGTAACAGATGTTAACTTGAGCGTGTAGCTCCGCTAAAAGCCTGACCACGCCCTATCGGAGTAAGCCTGTGTCGCCCAAGGGAATTTAAAGCGTGTGTGTGCTAGGTAATCCGGCGTACTACACTCTGTTCCAACTTAAATTAAGAAGTGGCTCTCAGCCTTATTTGTCTACTAGTTGAAGAAGTTAAGCCACTCTCAACTCTTTTTTACATGATAATAAACTCAATAATCCCGTGGCAAATTCGATATTAATCAGAATGTTAATCGGAAAACTTGTCTTAGTGCCTAATATAGTTAAAACTTATGCCCCATTTACTTTACATTTTTTGGACAAAGAAATAACTTTTCTTGGCATTGCTTTTAATTTGCGTCGGTGGGGCAAGCATTTGCATTTTACATTGGATAGCTCATTAAAAAATTAAGATAATATGAATCTTGATATTTTAGCCAAACAATTTAAAAATATAAAGAAAACAATGGCGGGGCATTATTATATTTGTTTGATGAATTTATAGTTTTTTTATATAGTTTGACTGTGGTTGAATTAGTTATTAATGTGCAGTGTGTGTTGCATAACTTATTAAGGTTAGATTGGTAAACTTTATTATTTTTATACAACAATATATACGATGTTTTATTGGCGAATATAAATGTATATCAATAAATTACATGACGTGTTTAGTATGGAATGGGCTTGTAATGAAGAGGGATGATAGAGCCGTTTGACTTTAGGGGTTATAAATATGAGCGTGGTTGACCATGCGAGCAGAGGGAGGCAATAGAAGGGATGGCTGAATGGTGTGAAAGTGGACATGGGTATGAATGGCGTGGATGCAGAGTTGACGGCTGATAAATAAATCAAATAAAACTTTTATTTTTCTCTCACAAAAATCAGTAGCTACTTAGGATTAGGGTATTGTAAACAATGATGTACAGTGGTACTTACTTACATTGTGTATGTAAGAACCTGTTTTACAGGTCTCTGCACGATAAGCACAAACTGATATGATGCATAGGTACTGTTATTTTAGATACATACTTATATTAATAATAATAATATATAACATTAAGTTTTTATGATGATGATGTTGTGCTAACCCAATCTTGCATATTTCAATCCACGTTAAATGTGCATGAGAGGGGTGATATAGGTAATACTGTTTGTACCAAGTTGATACTAAAAGTATTTCCACGGAATCCTAAACATTACCATGTCACGTCAGTCCAAATTCCATTAGTGAACTTTTATTCCGTTACAATATTATACTACGGCATGAAGGCGAGTTGAACATCGCCCCGAAATGCAAACTTAAATTGAAATCTCGGCAAAATAATCAGTTGGCTGTGTTGCTCTCGTCACGGACGTCCGCCCGGCTGACGTAGGCCCGACCCAGCCGATAAAGGTACCTATACATTAAGTTTCTGTGACTAAACAATATAAGTTACTTTAAAAAAAAACAATGGCACTCCGGAAGTGCCGACGAAAGTTAAAACTTAAGTTTGTTGATCTTTACCGAAGAGAACGGCTGAGATTGTTGGCACTTGAATCTCAATGCTGTCGCGTTATTATTAATGAGGGTTGTTTTTTCAACACAACTGACAGAATGACTTCTTCGAACTGAACTTTGATAGATACCTGTCACGGCTGGCAACCGTCCTCCTGTAGGTAATGGGAGTTTTCGAACGATCCTTACCCGTACCTCTTAGTATCGTCAGTGAGTTCACACCAGTGCATTATAAAAGACTTATGAAAATATATTTGTATATTGCTTATTTTATAACTACGATGGGTATGATCTAGTGTCAAAAAAAAATTTGGTATATACAAAAATTATAAAGTAGTGAAACACACGGGACTTTCTTCCCATCATCCCGTGGGAATTTCTTAAAATAATTCATTGGTGTGCCTCTACACTACAAAAGGAAGATACCCTGAAAATTTCAAATGTCTTAAACTTCTGGTTTGAGCTGGGCGTTGATAGTCAGTCAGCTATACAATGTTTTTATAATATTTAAATAAGAAAATCTTTTTTTTTACTCTCATCCATCACCCGTTATCCCAACACTAGGTAGGATCGGCACAATATATATTCTTACATGTTGGAGTATTAGATTAAATTTTAAGCAGCTTACCTGTCGTCGTCCCTCTTCTAGAATACTCGGTGGTTTTTACTTTCATAGACGTAACAAAACCGTTTTAGATCATAAAAGTGTGATTAGTATCAGCTCATACGTTTTTTTTCAGCTACAAGGGTATGATTAAGAAAGAAAGAAAGAAAGAAAGAAAAAACATTTATTTGACATTATTAAGGTAGGCAACACATAAGAACATACAAAAATATATCTAAATAAAATATTACAGGAATATTAAAATATTAGTTTCACACAGCGCCATCTACTGCCCCAAACTAAGCATAGCTTGTAATATGGGAACTAGATTACGGCTAGAGATACTTTTGTAAATACACACGTACTATATGATACAACACCCAAACACAGAACAAACATCTATATTCATCACACAAATGTTAGTCCTGGGTGATATATAAGAAAAAGTACATTATATGTGAGAAAAAAAAACAACAAGATAATAATATTTCAAATATATAGCCTGTTTCAAAATTCAATGGACATTCCAATATTCCCGTAACCCAGTGAGCACACACCTCAGTAGACGAGCAGCAAATCGCGATAAACATCCGCAACCCTTTATTGAGCGACGTTTCGTGGGTCGCGGGTCGTGAGTTCGACTCCGCTCCAATTTGTAGGGGACACTTTATGTCCGTCACTGGACAATTGCTGTAATGAAATTTGTTTTAACCGGCTCTGTGGTCTAGTGGTTCAACTCACCAATTTCAGGTCCCGGGTTCGATCCCCAGGGGAGCAACATTGTGCTTGGTTGGTGGTAGGATTTTGTTTAAGTCCGCCTAGCTACCACCATCTTACCCAGTTGTATCGCCATTATATCAATTCTTAAAAAAAAAATGTGTTCCGGCATTAAGACGTAAGATAGCTAGTTCCTCAGTTTGTTGAGGATTCCTGGTGAAGTGCGCCGGCACCCGGCCTTATCCAACTCAACCAACTTTTAACCAGGTGAGATGAAGGCCAAGCGCTTCCCCGTCGTACAATAAAAAAATAAAAATAAAAGTTTGGTGGCTCACTTGTTGTCTCTGTCAGAATAAGTTTCATCGGCATGAAAATTTCGTGCCCGACTCCCCTTCTGCTGTCACACCAAATCTAAACAGTGTTAAGGTGTGGAAATCGTTATTTTTATCTTCAAATTTAGTGTGGTGGCTATTAAAATTATTTCCTAACCGTGTGAGAAAACACCAAAATTTTACGTAGCTGATTCAATTTTAGGTACGTTTTTAAAGTAGGATGTTTTTTTTTACTTGATATTGTATAAGGGAAGGTTGCGTCGGAGCGTGAAAGAGCCAATGCCCTCTGTCAAAGCTTGCTCCATCTTGTAGACCTCATCCATGCTCTTGTTTATTGCTGGACAAGCCTAGAGGACAAAATCATATCCAGCAATTTATAAAAAAAGTTTCTAGACATATTTTCTTTATCATGAATACATAAACATTCCAAAATATTTTTGTAAATCATTGCATTTGTTATACATGAGTATCATGTATAGCAATTGTTGCAATGCAACCTCTTAATTAGACAGATCATAAGTTAGCTAAAAATCACAAGATTAAATAAAGGTATAGCATGCATTTAGACTTTGTGTTACAAACAGCTATCGCACTGTCTGATAAAGTAGCTTGGTACTTGGCCAGCCTTCTCAGTCTGTATGATCTATTCACGGAAAGTAGCTAACCTGTTTATATTCTATAGGTTCCATTTTGGTGAAAGTGCGCAGGATTTGCACGATCTGATACCACCTTCTACTTTCCACAATAGGACAATCAGATGCAAAGAACACTACCATCCATACGTGGTTAGCACACCAGCCATTCTGATTGAGTGGTTTAAATTTACCTTCATAATAAGAAAATCTAAGGTGTGATTTATATTATGCTACAATATTGAGTACAATATTGTGCATGGTTTGGTTGGTGGTAGAACTTTGTTTAAGTCCGCCTGGCTAGCTACCACCATTATACCTAATTCTGTCGCCATAACAACAATTCTTAATTTGTTGTGTTCCGGCACTTGGTCAGATAGCCGCAATTCTTGAGGATTCCGGGTGATGTGCGCTTCCACCTTCGGTCTTATTTAACTTGTAACCTTTGTGAGGTGAGATGAAGGCCAAGCGCTTCCCTGTCGTATTATAAATTAAAAAAAAACGCTTCCTCAATCGTCTCTCGATTAAACATCGTACCGGAGTAGCGTCGACGTGCTAATATAATAAAGTCAGTATAAACCACACTAAACCGGTTTAATATCAAGAGGAGGGTGGGATCACCGCGCTCAACTTTTCAGCGCCCCCCCGCATTACAACATACAACCAAGCGTGGATTAGCTCTGTGTGTACTAAGCTTTATTTCGACTTTGTTTGCGAACAACTTGCGAGTACTAATTACTTAAAGCTTATTTGAAAAAAATGAGTGCTCTGTGTATGGTTTGAATGAAAAGATGATATTACAGATTTACAGTTAAAAATAAACTTGAAATTTAATACCTTAAAGTTTAGCTTATTGACTCAGGCGTATTTTGCGCAAATCCATTGTATAAATAATCTGAAAACAGGGTGATATATAGTGAAAATCCTTTTGTTTTTTTTTTTCAAAAACATGTTTCGCCGTTTTAATAAATAAAAAAAGAAAAGTTGTCATCATTTATACGTATTCCCGTATTACATGCTCGGCTTAGTTTGAGGCTAGATGATATTGTCAAAAACATATGGTAATATTTATTTAAATAACACTTGTATTTCGATGGAAGAGCCTCCTTGTATAACAGGCTGTTGAAGAAATAGATGTTACCCTGCGCATAGTAAGCAGTGTGTTCTTTCTCAGGCATTCATTATGAATCAAACGAATCCAGACGTCATAAAAAGTCAGCGAAGCAATCTCACACTATATTGTGAAAGTTATGTTCTAGTTAATGTAAGCTTTAAGTGCCTTTTTTAAGTACCCCGCCAACGGGAGTATATTAAATATTTTTATTTTATAACTTAAGTTTTGAGTGGGTATCAGTTATTTATGAATCGAAAAGTTCATTGCTTTTTTGCGAGTTTTCCCAAGTAGCAGTTCTTTTATTGTGTTTGTGTATTACTATATTGTCCTTTTTTTCCTTTTTAAACTGAAATAATCATTAAGAGTATTAATCAAACTGCATTTATATAGATATTATAAACATTTGTATAAAAAAACATCGTAAAAATATGCTACAATAGTTCATTTCTACTGCTACAGCCCATTATTGTTCACTTGTGTACTATTTTCTTCGTTATGACAACATCAATACGTGCTATGCTTACTGTCGCTATTTGATTCTATTTTTTCCTGATAGCATAGAAATTATTTGCTAGATTAAAGCCAACAATGTGCAAGTAAAGTAAAATAAAAAAAAAACTTCGCAAAAAAAACATCGTAGCATTATTTTAAATCACATAGTTTTTGATTCAATAGATCATACAAAGTTCACCAGTGAGCCTCCACCCACCTAGCGAAGACAGGTGATGGATTTCACATGAAGGCTTTTATCATAATTTACAAGTTTTCCCAAAAAGGTTCAAGTGCCCTGAGAGCCTGCGCGATTCTTGTGGAATTCGTAAAGGTGTTTTCAATGGCCTCTTTACAAAGACTTAACTTTACGTTGACTTTCAATACCTTTCAACATTTCTAAAAACGTATTTATTTTCTTATCTGTGCTGTTTTAGGCTTTTGATCAATAGAGTTTGAAATCCCCTTAATCGCTTATGATCATGAATTCAGTGAATCTCGATTTCAACAGTATTTTTTCTGTTTTTTTTTAATGTTTAAAATTCATACACAGGTTTAAATGATTTGTATCATTAAAATACTGCAGCCTAGCCCACTGCTGGACATTCTAAAGTTTTACCACCTGTCTTAGTTTCTCTATAACTAGTTGGTATCTCAATGTTTGATGAAGCATGTGTTGTAAAGTTCTGGACTGTAAATTAAATGCAGTATCTTCATTTTATTTACAAAAATATGGCATAACATTATCGTATCTTCCATCTCACTCCTATCAGCTGTCAACTGGTCTACCATCCACGCATTTCCAATCTATGTCCTCTTTCACAAAGTCCATCCATCTCTTCATCAGCTATCATCTGCTCACGTATCCAACAGCACTCAAAACACATAGTCTGATCGACTGACAATCAACGCATAGCTCAAACCAGATGTCATAGTGTTTTACAAGTGCAAAAATATGATATACCTATTTGATATTAAAAATCCTTAGTAATACCAATTGTATTTATTTCATTCATCTTTCCTTGGTAACGAAATGTAGTCTTACCAACGAATGGGAGGTACTTAGAGGGAATTAAACGCTATCCTTAGCTCCACCATCCACGGGAATCCTCACACATTTACGACTTTGTTTGTTGCAGGTACTTATATCTTCAGTCAGAGGATTCAAACGACTGGTTTTATTAGCCCGGTAAATTAGTGGAGCTTTATTGAGCCATATAATGTGTATTGGTGCTTGCTCAGTTTTGGCAACATAATTATGGCTATCCCTATCCTCCCATGGACGTCGTAGGAGGTAACCAAGGGAAACCAGACGTGCGTATAGCTGAGGAACACACATAACACTTGTGTGTTCCTTAGCTTTAGGCACGTGTTTTACAGTTTTTAATCAATTGAGGCGTTATAACACATCGGCATTCAAAAAAGTGGCATTCACCACTACACACATCTACAACACCGCCTCTGTGGTCATGTGGTTCGCCCACTAGCGTCAGATCCAGAAGTCCCGCGTTCGATTCCCAGGGTACCATATTGTCCATGGTTAGGCTGGTAGTAGGACTTTGTTTAAGTCCGCCTGGTGGCATAACAGCAATTCTTAAATGGCTGGTTCGGCATTTTGATGTGAGAAATCCAATTCCTCATTTTGTTGAGAATTCCGGGTGAAGTGCGCTTCGGACTTATCATAACTTGAAAATCAGGTGAGATGAATGCCAAGCACCTCCCCATAGTACAATAAAAATAATAAAAAAAAACCAACAGGCTAGTAACATTCACATTTTTGCATTTCAGTTTTTAGATTTAGCATTTTGGTTCCCTAACTGACTGAATCGTATGAAGTCGTAGCGGCAAATTCTATTTATTTTAATCCACGATGTAATTTTAAGCTTTAATAATCCAAAATCCATAACGTTATAAGAAACTCAGTGGAACCAACCACCTTATTCACAAATCGTCTTGCAAAGTGAAGTATTTATATATATTTTTTTGGAACTTTGTAGGTATGTTATATCTGCTGGACAAAGCCTTCTCTACAATTAAAAGGTTTTGCTTTAATCACTGCGCTTAACAATAGAATTGGTGATCCCAGTAAAGGTGTTAGATAATACACAATAGTGAGCTGCTACCCTTACGGTGTTCTTTTTTTGTTAGCTTTTACGACATCTGTGAGCTGAGTGGGATGGAATCAATGAATGAATTTATGAACGAATGAACGAATGAGCGATTAGTTAATAAATTAATCTAGAGATTAATTAATGAATCAATATATGAATGGACACTATATTGTACAAAAATTACATCAATAAAATACATGTGACATATACTACATACGTACTACATTATAGGTAGGACAACTTCTAGATTAACATGGTAGTGACTTATTTTTTTATTGTAGCCTTCATCTCATCTTGACTTGACCTGTCTCGGTTTTCTCGTTCAATGGCAATTTAGGACAGATAAGGCTACTGTGAATGCCGAAGTTTCTTTGATGTGCCTAATAAAGCCCATGGTAAAAATGTTGTCTAACTGGAAATGTTTTAGTCTGATTTCGGTAATTAACTTATATTTAGTATCGATAGCGATTCTGTAGATACATACACATGGATGCATGGTATATTCTGGTTATTATGTTACTGGTTTAATCATATATCTGAATTATTTATAGAAGTTCGATATTTTTTACCGCCTGTGGTCTAATGGTTTGCTCACTGGTGTCATATCCAGAGGTCCCGGGTTTGATTCCCAAGGGAGTACATTTTGTGCTTGGTTTGGTTGGTGATAGGACTTTGTTTAAGTAGGCCTGGTAAGCTACCACAATCTTACCTAAGTCTGTCGCCGTAAGAAATATTCTAAATGTTGTGTTCCGGCATCTTCTTATTTGAAATTTTTGAGGATGACGTTCCTAGAGATATTATATGTACATACAAATTTGTATTTCATACATACTTTGTATTGTAATACATGTATATCTAATTACATATTTAGCATATTTCTATGTTTAGGTTTAGGTTTAAGAATATATATTTCTCAGAAGATTACAATTAATCACTTATTGAGAAACTTACTTATCTATACATTAAAGTATTTGCATTCAATTTACAGCGAGCGAGCATGCAATTTCGGAAAGTACCCATAGGTACTCGTACATACATAATTTATCATTCTTGCACTATAAATACCTACATGTACAAATTTACGTACTTTGAATAGAAAACAAATAATCTATACCATTCCTACACTACTTCAAGCAGTTCACAGAAAAAAGTACAATAAAACAGGTAGATGTGGGTAGGGTATCAGAAGAATCACCTCATCTTCAACATGGCGGCGTTAACTTGTTGTTGCTTTCCTACCTGCACCGAGTTCTCAGGTTAACCGGCGATTATCGTATAATGATCATGTGATATAGTTTTAATTGATTGTTACTCTAGTTTTATCAAAGTTTTTTTAGGTATAAATGGCGGTTTGTTTTGTATGATAATTAATATTGTGTTGGTAGGTTGCAGAAATCAAATGTAAGTATTATAATCATATTGGATTGCGTATGATTTAGGTATTTCATTTGATAGACAATTATTAATTAAATTTAAATATTCAGATCAAGTTCAAATTCAATTCAATAGGTTTCCTACCTATTGAGTTACAATAAATATATTTATTAATTAATATATTTAATGCATTAAGTAAATATATTATCATAAGCTATCACATGTTAGAAATAGTTATAATAATTAGAAATATAGATGTAGGTGTTGTTATTATGTTGTTATGTTATGTTTAAAACGATTTAAAAAATGTATTACGTGACATTCATTTCACAAAGATTGTTACACGGGAACTAGATCACGAAGAAAACGCTCAAACACTTTCTTTTTTTTAAATACAAATGTATCATACAAAATAACACCTAAACAGATCAAACGAGGGAGATATTTATCACACAAATGTTTGTCCTGGGTGGAAATCGAACATACAACCTACAGGGCAGAAGGCAGAGCTACTACCAACTGAGCTGTAAGGCATCTCATTTTTGGAAAAAAAAGTATAATAACCATAATCTAATTCCCATAATACAAGCTATGCTTATTTGGGGTTGGAAAGCGCTGTTTGAAATGTCCAGTCATTATTTTATATAACTGGCAAAAATAATGGCTGTAAGGTGTGTATGTCATCCAAAATTTGCTTGCGGTGAAAACTTTTTGCTATAAATATCCACACGCAAGCTCGTATTTACCTGATACTAATTATTCGTACACAAGTTTTAAACATTAAAAGTACTTGACCGTCACTGGAAGCTAATTATATGAGAAGGTATATCCGTTTCCGTCGAATAGTACATAAAGCCGGTACGTATTTCCGGTCTCAGTGGTGACACCTGGCGGCCGCGCGCCTCTTTTAGTTTCGTAAATCTGTGAGCGCCATTTTTAGTCCATTGGCGTTTCGTTTTCCGTCGAAGCAACTTGTGCGCAGCTGCTCAGGCTCTACGCCGTTGCTAAAATAGAACAAATTTAAGAGAATATTCAACGCTACAAAATTACTAAGTTTTGTGGGCGATTGTTTTTAAAAGTGATTCGGGGTATGATGTAAGTCTCTTGATACTACACACTACCCTCGTTATTACGCAATCCACACTATAAACGGTTTTGCCGTTCGGATTTGGTACGTATTTGAAAAATTTATTTTAACAATTTTTCTGCTAAGAATTATTGTCTTGATTGTAATTCCTGTTGGTACGTGTGAAATATTTAACGGTGAAGCCGTATAATTTCGTACTACTGGTGATTTTATTTTCAGATGTGATTATTATTTTATTGTACGTCGGAATTTTAAATGTTATACCTATTTATGTCTCGGATATTAACTGTTACCTTTTTCAGTATCCTTTTTAGGACAAGTCTGTACGGGCTGCTGGCGCAGCTAGCCCGAGCACGAGTGCTTGTAAACGTGACGAATAAATACGCTGTTATTATATTTTATCTTGAGCGAAAACATAAGTAGATATACTTGATCAAAGTAAAATAGAAAGGTAAGTACTCTGATCTCCTGCACTAGCCGCTGCGGCACTTATGCTGAAATCATGAAATACGCTCTTTTCTCCGCTGAACAAATTAGTAACGCTATAAAAGGCGTAATCAAAGCTTTTTGGCTCTTCTAAACGAGTAGGAAGATAGCCAGAACAACATCTGCTTCTCGCGGGGGCAGGCCTCGGCCTAGTAAGCAGGTGCATCGTTTGGATTTACATACACATTTAGAGAACTCTGGTTCCCAATTATACGTGTGCATATGGTGATCATGCAGGTGAGCACGTAAGTAACACACCCTCGCGGGGTGAATAACAACTATTACGGAGGTCACCCTCAAGTACTTACTACGAGAGCCATTACTCTAGTGAGAAAGGTCCATACATTTAGAGAACTCTGGTTCCCAATTATACGTGTGCATATGGTGATCATGCAGGTGAGCACGTAAGTAACCCACCCTCGCGGGGTGAATAACAACTATTACGGAGGTCAACCCTCAAGTGCTTATACTACGAGAGCCATTACTCTAGTGAGAAAGGTCCATTTTCAACAGAGGCTCGCGGCCCAATCTTAAGGGGATATTGCGGAGGACGCACGAGTACTTTCTTAAAGCCTACCTTATATGAATTAAAAACGATTCAAGGTCAGATAGTTTACCATTTCAATTTAATAATGTCCATCTTAAGGGATCTACCATAATTGTTTGGTAATGAACACCAGTATTTGGTATTGCATACTGCATTTTCGAAACCCCCATTTACTTATCAAAATGTAAATCGAGTCTTCACTAATGCTCATCTGAGCAGACCCATGTGTGTCGGCGGGGGAATCAGCACGGCACGGCACTGTCGAAACCGCCGTAAAAAGTATAGCGCTGGCGTACTGACCCTACGCTGAGAGAACTAATTGAGAATATGCACAAAACTCTAGCTATATTGGAAGATTAAATCGCAAATCAATCTGCTATGATATGAGGTAAGTGGGGAATTATATGAACAATATTATTGTCTCTGCCCTGTCGGGTTAGTGAAAAACCGTTCACGATTTCACATAAATATACCTATGGGTATTCTGATAAAAATTGCAAATTGCAAATGCAAATCGAAAGGCTACTTGAAGCTTCGTTACGGTACTCAAATGGTTTTCCATTAATGCTACTTGATGACCAACGCTGTAGTCATCATCGGTCAAAACATTATTCTGATACATACTCAGAATTCGTTTTACTTTATACTTCAGGTTTCATAGACATGAAGACAAACAAAAGGGTAAAAATATATGACACCTTACGTCAATGCAATTATGTATATCCACTACATCGCTAGAAAAATTCTTATGTAGCTTATTATGCCTAGTGTAAGCTAAAATAAAAAAGAAACCCTCAAAAAATTTTGCTATGATTCACAAACGAACAAACAAGGGGTCCTAAAAGTATCTCCCCAATCACAGAGTTTCGTACTTGTACCTGTATAATGTACATGTGTGTGTATACCGGCTACCCTCATATTTCTGGTACCAACATCGAAATGTTAACATGTATTTTAGTCAATCTTTATGTGCTTTTGCTAAACGATTACGAAGTGACGAAACCTTTAATTGTTTGTTATTATTGAGTTGCTACAATCTCCTGCGACTGTAGAAATTAGGTACTGTTCATCCTATCTTGAACCTTTTAAATATGAAAGTCTCACGGGCACTTTCTTTGTTTGTTTGAATGAGTAATGAGATAAATAACAATTAGAGACGACAATGACTTCGACTGAAGCGTTTGGACAAAACCCTTTTTTCTTTTAACGAATGGGTTGACCCTGTTATTGTGATAACACTGCAACATGAGATTCAATTTCCTGATTGTATATCGGAATGTAGACGTGCTTACCTACTCCGCAAGCACGTCAATCAATCGTTTGGTTCAATCACTCTGTATCGGTGAAATGTAAATCTCGGGATATGAGTTCTAAGACCGCAACAAAACATTAATTTGCTTAGGTAGAAATACAGAGGATTCTAAATAAAGGTTGGCTGGCCAAGGTATGTATAATCTCGGAAGATTAATTCTAAGCCTTGCCAGTTTTGACATCCTTCAAGAACGGTATAATCACCGACAATTGTTTTTGTTACCATTATATGTACCAGTAGTGTTATTAAAAATCTACCCTCCAAAATAAATCACAATAAAACTATGGTTGGGTGGTCTCTGAGTATTTGTCTTCCGACTAACGTCTCTGTTACACATCTATCAAGCCTAGCATGACCTAGCAGCGAGAACACAACTAAAATGATCTGGCATTCGGACAAGTCGCTCTGCAAACGGGCAACCTTTTATATTTTATTGCAGTGGAGCGCCATCATCATCATCATCATTCACAGATGAGTATTAGATGTCTCTTGCATGTACCATACATACTCCACAGAGGGCCACTGAATAAAAATTTAATACTGGCTATCCCCAAAACCCGGGTATAACCAAATTTACCACATGCGTTAGATTGGTGGTAATTAGTGCAACAGATTTTTAATCGGATAATTTTCAGAATTTTCATTTAAAATAGAGTATGATACAAAATCATTGCTCAAAATGGAAGTAGAATATATTCCAGGCAAGTTCTACTTGGCGCTTTGACGCACATCATCATAATGGTATCTACTTACCAGCCTGTGTTAACATAGTGTTTGCGATACTCTATACCCCGAGTAGACATACTGCCTCAAAGACCGCGCATAAAGTTACAACAATGTACCTTCCTTATACGAGTAAGAGACATTACAAATAAAAAGCTAGGTATGTTTCAAGATGCGTTCAGTGTTCCATGAACCGTCTAGTATGGGTATTAGACAGCTTTTCTAATGATTATACTACCTAGTACCAAAGTGTTGATTTATCTGAATAAATCTACAGTAATATACTTCTTAGGGGTACATACCCCGATGGGAGAAGGTAAACTCCGAAACACGCGCCGAAGTCAAAACTTCAGCGTTGGAAAGCTTTGAAGGTTAATCAGCTAATCCCACTCTAAACTTATCCCATAGAATGGTTGACTAAATATTTAATTTTATTACTTTTTATTTGTAAACCTTCAGAAATAACTAATTTACCCTAACTTCTACGAGGATACCACCATCTAAAGTCAAGCTAAAAACATGCAACACCGAACAAAATTGTTCTAGCCTATAGAATAAATTTATTATTAAGCCTACGAGGATGTGTGTTAGAATGTATGGTCTAACTAATGTCAATAACGTTGACACAACAAACAATAGCCCCATAACTGCTTTACTCGTGTTTTAAATGATTGATTTTATCTCACTTGAAATTAATGAACAGTACCTACTTATTATGATACTAAATGTGTCTTCAAATCGATTGCTCAAACTCAAAGGTTTCATAGCTACCTTTTTGGGATGTTTGTACTCTGTTGTAGGTTCCTTATTTCAGTTTCAAATCAGTAATTGAGCAAGCGTCGTGTCGTACTTCGAGCTTACACTCTGCTCAGGCAGATGCATCTTTGTCAAACACTACTTACAATAGATCCTGATCTAACCATCACGATCATGATGTTGGTATCATGGACCAACGATTGTATTTGGTTTGGCCAATATTTGTTCATAACGTATATAGTAGTTGTTTAAAATGCTAGTCGGCCTAACCAATCCCTTTTACTGTGGGTATTGTAGAAACTACTTGCTTCTATGCTACTAAAAGATGTAGGTTCGGCGGCTAAATTAAATTTTAGAGTTGACTTCAATGGTTCAGCTGATTCGTTACAGTTTGACCAAAAACTTGAACCTAATTCATGCACCGTTGAGTGGTGGGCCCTGTTGTCTATAAGCTAGCTGGAAAATCATCTTCTAGCTTAAGCTAGAATAAGAATTTACAAAATTTTCAATAGGATAGTGGCCATTGATATTAAGCACATTCAAAAGTTTTTCAGGTTCAAAATAATGAACAATACCATACAGAATGGTTCGATAATTATGTGCATTAAACCTAACAATGCAACCTAAATGGCAAATTATTATTGATAATATGATATATTGAACTCATTCAATGAAATATTTCGATTTCTTGATTAGTTTTCTAGTGCCTATAATTAATTTCTCGATGGTTTAATCTGATTGTTATATAAATACTGATGTCCATTCCAGTATTCGTCATTCATAGCTTTTCTATATTACGTTTACCTAGTTAATAATGACATCACATTGGCGCTAGATTAACTTTTCTCATAAGTGGCGACACCAGGCGATAACAAACAGGTCTCATATAATTAGCTTCCAGTGACGGTCAAGTACTTTTAATAGCAGCGTTTTACCTGAAATAAAACGCATATTAAAATACTTACCTCACTGGAAGCTAGGCTTTTATCGCTGCCTGGCGTAACTAAGCCAATGAACTAAAAATGGCGCTCACAGATTTACGAAACTAAAAGAGGCGCGCGGCCGCCAGGTGTCACCACTGAGACCGGAAATACGTACCGGCTTTATGTACTATTCGACGGAAACGGATATACCTTCTCATATAATTAGCTTCCAGTGAGGTAAGTATTTTAATATGCGTTTTATTTCAGGTAAAACGCTGCTATTATCCGCTTAGGCCATGACGCAGCATTAACTTATCGGGTAGCGGAAGCTCAACCGGTGAGCAATTAGGACTGGCTCGTTTGAGTATACATAGTCTTAAACCGGATCTCTTTGTTTCAGATCTTTTAAAAAAAGTTTCGCTTTTATTATATTGAAAAGATCTGGAACTGGGATATGCAGTCCAATATTTTATGTGTCGGTGGTTATTGAATTGTAGAGAGGTAAACGAGGCAACACACATACATAATATGTACATATACGTACGTACATTCCAATATATCAATTATTACCACAAAGGTTATTAAGAATAACCGCCTCTGTGGTCTAGTGGTTCAACCCACCGATTTCAGATCGAGAGGTCCCGGGTTCGATCCCCATGGGGAGTACAATATATTGTGCTTGGTTTGGGTGGTGGTAGGACTTTGTTTAAGTCCGCCTGGCTAGCTACCACCATCTTACCTAATTCTGTCGCCATAATAACAATTCTAAAAATTAAATTGTGTTCCGGCATTTAGAGGTAAGATAGCCAGTTCCTCAGTTTGTTTAGGATTCCGGGTAAAGTGCGCCTCCACCTTCGGCCTTATCTTAACTTGTGACCAGGTGAGATGAAGAACAAGTGCTTTTCCGTCGTAAAAAAAAAAGTATCATATCTAAATAAATAGTGACTTTTACAAAGATAGAACTACTAACGTGATAGGTACAAAAAATGTTTTTTTTTTGTGGTAGGAAGCTTATCTAGATTCACACAAAATACATTTATGGGTCTTTGAAATACTCAAGTGACCCAGAACTTTGTTCCTGATATTTCAGCCTATGTGTAGACAATTACTCAGTCAGTCAATGAACACTTAAATATTTTTTAACCAATGTCAAGCAAGGTGCAGTAAAAAGTTTGTATTCTTGAGGAACAGCGTTCATTGATGATGTGTTACTTCTCTCACTTTACTATGCTGCAGCGTTCAGTTAATTAAAACTGGACACCCATTACACGTAGGAGCAGTTGGTGGCAAAATCCAGCGGTGCAATAACTCTTATGCACCGGGAATAAGGCTTAGATTTATGTGTTGTGCACTAATTAGGGTTGTAAGGTTAGGGTGTAATAATAATGGATGGTATGGCGATGGAATTTTCGAGACGCTGCGGGGGTTTTATTAATTTGTTTTATCAAAAGCGCAGTAGGAAAGAAATTACTTGTAAGAAAAGGAAAGATAATAAAGTATCATAGCTACAAATCAGCTTGGAACCAGCTAATTACTGAACTAAAAACTACTCATTTTTTTTAAGCAAAGAGTTAATAGAGTTTAAAAAGGTGAGAAAAATCTAAATCTAAACTGTAGACTGTTTCTAACTCACATTAAGGTTGAGCTCGCATTTAACTTATATAAATATTTTATGTGTTGCAAACAGACATAGAAATAATGATACAAGTTAACATATAAAATAAATAAATAAGGAGACCTATTCTTTGCCTATGTATGAATTTTAACCACCTCTTCGGTCTAGTGGTTCGCCTACCGGTAGCAGATCCAGAGGTCTCGGGATCAGAGAAGTTCATTACTGTGCATGGTTTGGTTGATGGTTGGACTTTGTTTAAGTTCGCCTACTGCTAGCTACTGCTACCTTACTTAAGTCTGTCGCCATATCAATAATTCTGAATGATTGTGCTCCGGTATTTAGAAGAAGCCAGTTTCTCAGTCTGTTGAGGATTCCGGGTGAAGTGCGCTTCCACCATCGGCCTTATTATAGCTTGACAGTAGGTACGATGAAGGCCTTTCCCGTCGTAGTATTTTAGAATTATGTAACTTATACCTACGATGTCGTGTAGGAGGGTATTTAGAAATTCTTTTTTTGGAAATTTCCACGGGATGCCCCGGAATTTCCACTACCTGTTACATAATGGTACTTGAAATATTACAACAGCTATAAATATCGCAAGACAGAGTAAACAACAGCTTGTAAAACAAACCAACAAATATGAGCGCTGTAAAGGCCGCTGAGCAAAACGGCCAGCGCTCACAACAAATGGGCAACAAACACATTTACATTAGTTCTCGTAATGGCCCGCATTAGGGCCCATTGCTTCGAACAAGATAATATAGGAGCTCAGCAATGGCCCATTTAATGCCTAGTGCTTGTTTTCAACGTGTTTTTTGTCTAAAATCAATGGACTGCGATAGAGATCGTATATATTTCGCGAGGGGTTGTATATTGCATAGGGCTTGCTATGGCCAGGTTTCGAGAATTAAGCGATTGCTTTGTCGATTTCTGATACAAAATTCTAGATTAAGAGGCCACAAACGTCACTTTCCAATGAAGCAAGAAGAATTTCCAAGAACTAGAGTATTTTTTAAACAAATATTGTTCTCTACGAAATAATATATTATCAAGTCTGACAAATAATTAATAATTCAATGATATTTGTTTTTGCTCACCAATCAGAATATTGTCTTGTACCTACCTTAAACTTTTATAAACAACATACAACATTAACTTTACATAATGTTATATATACATAATTATCTAGCATATTAAAAATTAAATAAGACCTCTTTAGTCATAAAATTGCCTTTTTTTAAAATCCTTTTTTATGTTATCCCGTTTTATTTTTAATATAAATAATATAATAAATACTTTTCATTCATTTGTTCATTTATTCATTTATTCACAACCCGATTAAAAGATGCGTAAGGCATGAAATGTTAAGCCTACATTCTTTCGATGAAAATGGGATGCACACATAAATAACATAGGATAATTCCTCATCGCGTGAATATAAATTGTGAATAAATCTGGTCAGATCTCAGAATCTGACACAAATTAATATGAAAGCTGATTCATATAACCGTGGTAAGATCGGTAATAGATCGTTAAGTAGCTATGAGTAAATGAATAAACATGCATAAATAATACCATAATAAAAATAGCATTCAATTATTGTTAGTAGAAGCCATGCAGTGGTCGAAATTCATTCGTAAAAATCGTTGCTTTCTGTATTCTTCCTCCATTTAAACTTTTGCTTTGCTATATCTCACACTCTTTCGTGCGCGTAATATGCTCAAAAAGGGGTATGCAGTTTCATCTTTGTGTTTTTTTAGTAGATAAAATATCACTGCTCAATTTTCACGGTAGATGTCTTGTATATTGTAGAAGCAAAGACTAAGTCGATAATAATATTTAGGAGACGGCTACTCAGTGTTTTACTTTAAGATAATGATCAGTTCCAAGTACCTAATACAACTAAAACAAAACAAGGTTTCAGCTGTATGGCTTTTTTTCTCTGAAACAAAAACGAACTTAAAGTTCTAGTTCAGAGGAAATAATTTGATTAGGTAAGTTATCCCATAAATATTAAGTAGTTTATTGCTATTATAGCATGTAATCGTGTATTAGGCTTAAAGGAGTTCATCATTTATCAGTCATCATTTCAGCCCACATACGTCTACTGCATAGGCCTCTCCCAATTGGCGCCACAAATGGCGACTGAGCCGCCTCCATCCATTGAATCCCCGCAACAGCCACAGTTTCGTCGGTCCATCGAGGGTCTTCCCACTCCGTTTTGCGTTTAATCGTAGTGGTAAATGAATTATTCTACAAAAAATATGTTTTTTATTCAAGTTTTTCTATTGAATCTATTATATTTGCTTCTTCTAAACAAAAATTAGATTTAAAAGGAAAAGAACTTGAGCTGTTTTTAACAGGATAAGTCAAAATATTCCTGGTTAGGCTTGTTTTAGTATCGCATTGATAAGAAACCACAGATAAGCCAACGGCGGGTCTCCGATAACGCTATGTGAGAAGCAGGTGAGTAATTAAATTAAAGGGAATATCCAATTTCTGCCTTCATCAACTAGCTAATGATCTTTGCTCGGGTGACAAACGTGGCTAAGACACTTACGTTATTACATTATTTTGATACATACCGAAGACATTATTAATATGAACATCTGTCTTGTCTTGGAAAAAGTCCTTTTCCTGATTTAACAAGCAACACACTTAGATTAACGTCCTGTAATATTTTTTTTATTTTTTAGAGACCTTGAATTCAGTGTTGAATGAATGAATGTAAACACTTTATTGTATACCTTATTAATATGTATGTGTAATGAGCGGACTATGTCCTATGTGATAACATTAAAGTGATTTCTTAGCATGCAGTGGGTTTTATGTCAAAGAGATGGATGGAAGGTGATGCACAAATGATATAAGGGCTTGTTAAAATTGGTAAACAAATATGAAAAAAAGCCGAATATTTTTTTTTGATACCAATATAATTTTTTAAAAGAAATCTGATTTATTTATTTCCAATGACATTGTCTATATTTTGTATAATGTTAAGTTAACATGATATATTACTCGTATACCTTATAATCATAATTGTTCCCTTTTATTATTAAATACAAATAATAAAGTGGATACTAGCTAAATGAACAGGCAATATACATTTAGCTTTGTATTTATGTATTATATTTGAACAGCTTTTACAGTTTTATTTATACATGCTACTGCCTCCTTCAAGGTAACATGCACAACCGCATAAAAGCATGAATAATTGCAAGCCTCATTACTCCTTATATTATGGAAAAATATTCCATAACTCATTCCGTATTTACCGGAAAATCCACGAATTTTCGTCGTGTGATTTCCCTTATCAGTTGGAACGAACACGCCATTAATTGGTCGCCATCACACGTGTCGACGCGACGTTTGTCAGATTGCGCGATAACAACCAACTATTCGTAAACTTATCAACACGACAGTGCTCAGAAAACAGCTACTTCACTAAAGGAGGTCGCTCGCTACTACTTGTTATACCGCTGCAAAGTTATTCCGCGGCAGAGGCGATTAATAATAATATAATTAAGTAATATTTGACTTAATCCCTCCATCCCCTATCCACGACCAGACTAGTAGATGTACGGCTGGCCCTTGTAAATGTTCCATTGTGCTGAACATCGTTTTCACAATATTGGAGTATTCAAGTCCATAGTGAATAAGTTCCTTGAAGACTAGTGTGCTCCATCATCAGGAACATTTTCCGAACCAAATTAATTCGACAAGGAGTCATGACCCTCTGTGATGAGGACTATTATTTGACGACGGGGCACATATACCTCACCATACCGATGCCACCGATAAGGATAGCATCCACCCCATCATTCCCCGCGTCTGCTACATAGTCGTCAGTCCATCAAGTGGTATCTGATAACCCCTCATTATCTTTTCAACTTGCTAATCTCACTCTTAGAATATCAGTTAAACTTTTATCACAGCTCTCATCCATAGCACGTAAAACTATATTGTTAACAGAAAAAATAAGATACTATTTTTTATTAAAATAAACCAGTAATTTCAAAAAAGCTGTGTCGTAGTGGAAAGCCGTGATAGCGTGTATTATGGTAGCAATTAAGGCACCCGTTGTAAGTTGGTATTTATAGGGCTTAGTGCCAGCAGACAAGGTAAACAAATCTAGTGGTAAGTAGCTTACTGTGTACTTATCACGAAGAGACTGCATTTACGCAATCATCATCATTTCCCCTAATTATATAAAATAAAGTTTAAAAACTCGTGTAGCTGAGGAGCTGGTTGCACTGACATTCAAAGCATAGCAGAAACCCAAAAGACCTAGGGATTTGAAATTTTTGATGTCGGGAACAAAATCCCGGGCGTTTAAAAAGGGCTTCCACAACGTAGAAAAAAAACAGTGACACTCCGGGAGTGCCAACATAATGTGAAAATTTGAAGTTTGTCGATCTTTGCCGAAGAGAACAGCTTCGGCTTGGCAGTGGATGTTTCAAGCTTTTTTTTTTTCATGTGATTGCAGTATTTTTTGAGAACTCGGATAACCATCTAATGGCAGTTTACTTTTTAGTACAATGATCACTAAACAACCAACCAATGATTGTTGTGCTTGAGCTGAAATTCCACTACTGTATATGGAACTTAAGTGACGGCTCATGACGTGCAGGACTTTTTAGTGCTGTCATGATGATGATTATCTTTTTGCTCTATATTTCACACCAAGTGCGATCAATACAACATATTACCTCCATTACCTTCAATCCGATAGACTAAGTTAGTTTTTGTTTTAACACAACGATATTTCGGATGATCATGATGAATCATATTGCTATATTAATATTAAGTTAGCTCTAAGACAGCATTCGTTTAATTAATTGACTTTTGCAGTCCAGTCATAAATAGTACGGTGCTATGTTGCCGCTCTAAAATAGTGTTGGATCAGTGTTCAGTTTTCGCTGATTCTGTCCGTATGACCTGACAACCCTGAACTAAAAGTCCGCGTAACTATCAAATAACTCGGAATGACATAAAACGCGGTGGCGCGCGGTCGCCGGTATTTATTAACATCACCGCTTCGAGTGAGGCAAACCGCAAAAATACACTTTCTACTTTATATAATGGGGTTATCCGTTGTGAAAATACGCATTGCGATACCCTAGAGTCACATTTTTGTTTTGGTTGCGAAGATAAAATATTTTGAATAAATTAATGAACACTTTTTTGTACGCAAACATTAGGTGACATAGCTCCGACAGTTACCTGCAATGCCTTGCTGCAAGGCTGGTGACACCAATTATGGTGTTCTTATGCGATACTAGGCGGGAAGGCATATTATGTTTTCTTACGGCAAAATGTGTTGAGCATTATTTGATAATAATATTTGATTTTGGTTCTAATTATAATTGTTATTTTAAATATGGACGTACATGTACAGTAAAATTACGTGAATAAAAAGTTTTTATTAGTTTAATTATTATTTGTTATATGAGTCTTTGAATAAAACGGGCGGCCTTATCGCTAAAAGTGATGGAAAGTAAAAAATGTGACGCACAAATTTGGAGAAAACTTATCAATTTAACAAAAAATACAGTAAAATATATATATGATATATATATTTAGATTAAAAAAAGATATAACTGAACACACATTTTATTGCTATGCTAATAAAATGTGTGTTTTCATTCAGCGTGGCAATGCAGCCAGTGTCTTGGGCACGCTTCCGTCTGCTACTGGTCTGGAACAGTTGAGTTACCTATAGGCCGTTTGTAACGGTAATCTGACTGATTCCTTTGTATATAATTAGTTTAATTCTACATTTAATTGAAAAGATATGCTGTATTATATTTAAAAAACTAAACACATATCAACAATTCAGTAATAAATTATCATGCACGTTGTATATTTAACTATCGGTAGTATTAACATGAACCAGTAATAGACTGGGACAGATTTAATTGGACACAGGTTTGTGATGGGTCAGCTTCAATTTAAAAGTGAAAATTCGGTTTAAAGAGTTTAAGTTTAAAGATTTATTTATATGAAATATAAAGTAGTTATATATCTTATTAACTAGCCATTAGTTCAATACACATTGTATTTGTTCGAAGTCAGTGCTAATAGTTTTTACTATCATAGGTAGGATTACAGGTAGCCCTACCTATTTTATCTACACATGTAATGTAACCAGTTACATCACTATGAAGTGTAGATAGGTCAAGTATTCTTACTTCAATAAAAAACAAAACTATGAAAAAAACAAAAAGAATAAAACGATGCTAAACTTAGACTTAGACTGTATCAAAGTAGAAGAATCACCCATCTACCTTCAATTTGCTTGCGATTTGTGAATGTGTGTCTTTCTTCTGACTTCTTTTTTTTGACTTCTGGCCGAGTCTAGAGCTTAGAAAACATATGTTTTTATACAACTAGGAAACGGAAAAAGTAAGTAGCCCACCTGATGTTAAGTGCATCGCTTGCTTGAAATAGGTATATTTGTTAATATTGTTTAAGCTAATCTATTTCGTTGGGAGGTTTTAAGATAAACGTAGCCTGCTTAAGGAATAATAAATGTTGTGAGTAATTATAAGCTTTAGAGAGGCTATGTCTGATTTTGGGGTGAGTGGGGTCAACCTCGTAGTGGTTTATCCCGGATAATAGAATTGTTGACCTTAAGTCAAAGGTTACGGTTGAATGATCCTATTACTGTAGGTAGTTCGACTGACGTGCGATCACCAACCTGCCAAAATCCGGCCCCAAAAAGTGCGGTGTTCCGTTAGTAGAACCTTTTTTATTGGTTATAGCCAAGCGTTTGACCAACAGCTTACTTGAAAAATAAGTAAAGATGTGGCCTAAGTGAAACTCTTGCTTCAAAGGAATCTATTTATTCTGGACTTGAAGACTTCAAGATTGTACTCTTACGGGGAAACAGAGGAGGGCAAGGAATTCCATTCCTTACCAGTATTAATGATAAAGGTTGAGGCGAAATGATGAGTTCGGCACAATGGAATATTTACAAGCGTACCTTGGTCTTAGTCTGCCGTACGTCTGTTAGTCCAGTGGTGGAAAGGATGGGGGGATTAAGAATTTATCCTTGCCCAGGCTTTACACAAGATAGTAGAGCAGTAAAGTTATAAATTACCAATAACAATTACAATTGTACCTAGTTACTACTGGACAACATACTACATTCCATATACTTTAAAGGTTGAAAGTAAATGAATTGTATTACATATAGATTTAATCACGTAGCCGTAGGTAAAACTAGCAAAATAATATAATAAGTAATTTAAACCTATTTTAGCTAACACTGGCGTACTGACGAAAGGTTTTGATTGCATATAAATGTAATGAATGTACATAGAATTATTACATAGAAATACATTCACGTAAAATTAAATGTACCGAGACGTTTTAGAGCCAGGCAATCGACGAACACATTCGTAAAACGAGGAACGGAATTCACCCCGCCACTGCGTTCACGCAACGACACAGAAAACAGGACAGTAGGGTAAGTCAACTCTAATACTTGCAAAACGAGAGTAAATAGCATCTTTAGGGTCGCTACATTATAGACCTCGTACTTGCCTAGGTAAACTCATATCAAACCAGGATCAAAAGCTGACCAATTTAATTCAATATGCAAAGCTAAGTATTAATTTAGATTTCAAACAATGTCCAAAAACTGATGCAACAATAATGCTTGCAAGAGTTATTCAAGCTTAGCGCCCACCTCCGAGGAAACTATATTCAAAAAATTACAAAATGGTAGGTATAACAAAATAAAATTAAAACTGGTCCTAGCATAACGCAAAATGCCACAGCTTGTCGCTAGAGCTGTAATGATAGCTAATATAGCAGTTTTATCGTGATAATGTTCATTTAAATGACATGACAAGTACAACACGTTACCATTCTCTGTGAAATAATAAATAACATATTTAAATTGCTTTATTTCTAGTAAAAGTAATAGGTAGCGAAAACATACAAAGATAGGACTGTAACGGAAACATAACTAAAATGGGAAATCTACGTGCAGGCCTTTTTTAACTTATTTTTGAGACGATTTGAGTTCACAAATTAAATAGATTTGCAGCTTTTTCTCTTCTCATAAATCACACCACTACTTTGTGGTCGTAGAGCGCGTTGTAGTAACTACTACGACATAGCTGCTACGCCATAGTAGTGCTACGTCACCAACACATCAGATTTTATGTTTAATGTGGCCAATTTAAGCGAGCAGATGTGCAACTCTGAGGATTTTATATATAATATATAGAGATAATAAAATTTATATATTTCTTATATTTTTAAATAAATTTTATATTTTGATTAAACGCCGTCTCTGTTTCGAACACTAGCAACACTGTATGTTAGAATATGTTCAGAGTTAGAACCGTCGTGGCTAAAAAAAGGAACTCAAGTGATTTGTCATAGAATTTTAAGATACTTTTAATGTAACTAGTTAAACTCAAACTTTGCTCCCGTAATATCATTGACATTTCTTAAATACCTTTTTTGTGCCCTTACAAAAAGGAGTTACCCTGAAAGGCTCTAGGAGCTCTGGGTTTGAGTTGTATATTTATTATAATCCAGTCAGACAGTCAGTTTCACGACGATTATACATTATTATACATTTCGATAAAATACAAGGACACAGGAACGTCCTCATATCTATGGCAATTCTCATTGGCTCTCTTAATGAACGGACAATGTCATGAATCTAACATTGGTTTTCATCCGTGATGAAGATATAAAGTTACATGAGTTATTTTTAGGTACTGGTTTCCTTTAAACCATCTTTCATATATTTTCTATTTGGGTGTGTATTAAAGCCATAGAAATTCCAGTACCTTATTCTACTCTATCTTATACTCGTAGAACAAAAAGCCTCGAACCAAGTGTTGACACCAATACATTATATACATAAATAAATAAATATTACAGGACATTAATTTTACACAGCGCCATCTAGCCCCAAACTAAGCATAGCTTGTAATATGGGAACTAGATTACGGATAATACTAAAATACTTTTGTAAATACATACGTACTATATGATACAAAACCCAAACACAGAACAAACATCTATATTCATCACACAAATGTTTGTCTTGGGCGGGAATCTAACCCACAGCCTACAGCGCAGAAGGCAGAATTACTACCAACTGAGCTATGAGGCTTGTTGATATAGGTAAAATATTTTTCAAAAAACTCCTCACGTAGCTGAACGGAGTTGACCTGCTGTCAACGTCCTATCCTCTGTGGTCCGTAATAAATTTGAAGCCGAGCCGCCTTTTCACCGACGATAAATCTAACCATTCTCTAATACACCGCATTCAAATGTACCAAAGGGTGTGCGGTGGGGGTTAATCTTGTATGCTGTGCGAGATTTCACCCCCATAGGGGGGCTTTTCACCTTAAAAGCAGTGCGTAACTTATGACCGTGTGTCTCGCACGATATTTGATGTAAAGCGCTGGCTATCGTGGTCCGTCTTATTTAGAATCTGAGCTTGTCATGTTCGTACGTACTTTGATACATATACGTATATTCTTGTTTTCCATTCCGTGTGGGATGTAATAGCTAGGCCTTGGGTGTCAGACTATTCATGCCATACGCGTTATTGAAACCACTTCCTGCCTTACCTTTGAATTGATTCATGGTTTAAAATTGATTATATTAAAAATAACAGATAAAATAACATCTGGTATCTAGTTGAGCCTTTTATTATATGTAGATTTTAGATGTAGATTAATATTTATTTGAATGGACAAAATAAAATAGAAGATCCGCAAGATAAAGGTTAAGTGCTTGCTTATTTTTTCGGATAGCTGTTAAATAAAATTATTTGAGAATCAGAAACAATGATCATTACGAAATATTCACATAGACTTAGCTAAGAGTTTCTCAATATATTGAAGATTCCGAGGGACATGTGCTTCCACCTTCGGCCTTATCATAATTTGAAATCCAGATTAGATGAAAACCAAGCGCTTCCCCGTCATATAGTTAAAAAATAATTTAAAAAAATGTAGATTGGGAAAAATAAATCTGTAGCCAGTTACCAGAGTCAATAATAATGGTGATAATGATGATGATGCATGGTATGTACGCGCCCTTACCGTGGCGTGACAATATTTGAGTATCTCGTATTCCACGTACGTCGCCGATATTTCTTAAGCGCCAGATTCGGGGAATAAAATAACAATATTTTACGCTTTTGATTTTCAATCGACCGTTTTATTAGGGTGGGTATTGAAACGCATTTACTGGCAAAACTGTTTGAGCATTATAAAAAATGTACAAGTAATCATTGAAATAGACTAAACCTGTATGAACCAAATATACGGAAACTACTTGAAACTTGAAAAACTGATGAAACATTAAGAACCTATACGAATGGTCATGTTTTTAATCCTCGAAGCAACGTTCAAACAATGTTAAAAAGAAAGCAAATCCTCAAAACCTGTTTCGAATATCAAATAAGTGGCACCCTGAAATGTAGGCATCATTTCAGGGTGCCGTGCAAAAAGGTGCCAACGGGACCCTAATACAAAGCCTTCGCTGTGCGTCCGTTCGTCTGTCTGTTAGCGGACTCATGAACCGTAATAGGTAGACATTCGACATTTTCAGTGTGTAATTGTCGTTACTAAAAGAAAAATAAGCAACGTGTATTAAAAGTTAAAGAAAATTTAGGGGGCACACAAAAAACTTGATTATTTGCCTAAAAATGTTGGTTTGAACCCTCAGTGTGCGTGTCCGCTTGGCAGCTTTATTTAAAGTAGCCACCACAAAACTTCAAACAGCCGAAGTCACGTGAATGCAAACTGCCAAGCCTGAGCCTCCACAAACAATCAATCTTCAAACCCCGAGGTGAGGTAAAGCCCGCCTTAAAATTTGACAAGCAAAATGGAAACTTTTTATTGGGCCTCTCATTTTGAGAGGTTGGAAACTTTCTCGTGTTATTTAAGAGGCAAGTTTTGAAGCCTCGAAAATATGAAAAAGGCTGGTAACTCGACTTGTCTAATCTTTTTCTTATTCGGGATTCTGTATTTAATACAATCATATTTATACACAAACAATTACAAATTTATACTACAGCGCGATGAGTTAAAATATGACATGATTACTAAAATTAACGCGTAATAAAATTGCATAAAATACTTTATCTTTTTTCTTATAATTTCGCAGATCTGTTTGGTATTAGTTTTACAAAGATGCCTGAAGGGGATATCTTCGTCAAAGTCAAAAGTTATCTAAACAGCTAAGAGTGCCTTCAACGAAAAAGTTATGTAAAGGTTTCGGTTTCTCTCAATATTTCATCTTACTTTCTGAGCTAAGTTTGGCTTGAGTCACTACATGGACTTGGTACATGGTCTGTAACTGATATTTTATTTAGTAACGGCAAACAATTTGTATACTTTTTTTAATCGTCCTATATGCCTATGTTTGAGAGGTATTTTCACTGGTAGAATACGGCATTTCTTTGAATCAAAGATTGTTTCATGACTATAGGAGTTTTAACTAACAGGATATTAATCAAAATAACAATGCAAACAAACAAAACTAAAAGTTGGTCCGACGCAAATAATAGTATATAATATAACAAAAAAACACAAACGCCTACTGTATTACTGGCCGCATTCATTTTCATTTTTGAATAAAATCTATCTTTCTTTCTATAAAGGATCTTTGTGGTGAGTTGATACTCTTTTCGCTACACAAAAAATGCCTAGTGGAGATCATCCTAGCAGTATTAGAAGAATGAAACAAAATAGTTATAACCATTTTATATACATATAATGAAATAAACTAAAACTATTTTATAGTTTTAACTATTTTATTTCACTCTTCTGTTTTGTTGATTCTCCAATCTTCTAGTCCAGAGTGAATAGATTAATTATGTATTAGCATGTTACATATTAGGACTCTTATTACTTATTTTTCAAGTGTTGCAAAACGCATGACCAATAAAAAAACTTGTATGAAACCACGTTCCCTGCTTGTGTATTAGAAGCATTACTTATAAGGTAGGTACAGTTGTTTGCATACTTGATGGTGGCACGTTTGATGTTTCCATTTCCTTTCGCTCTCGCTCGCGCTTTCTGTACATATTTCAAAGTTCCTTTTAGTATTTGACCAAAAAAAACTAATTCTAGAGTTCCACGCATTTTTTTAAGATTATAGGAGTGGAAGAATGTATTTAAATATTGTTTTCCCCTAACTGCCTAATTGATCCGGCTGTCAGACCAGCCGCTCTGCGTAGTAGTAGAGAAACTCTCAAAAATCTATATAAATATTACAGGACATTAATTTCCCACAGCGCCATCTAGCCCCAAACGAAGCATATACCTACTGTAATATGGGAACTAGATTACGGATATAATACTTGTATACTTTTGTAAATACATACGTACTATATGATACAACATCCAAACACAGAAGACACATCTATATTCATCACACAAATGTTTGTCCTGGGTGGGAATTGAACTCACAACCTTCAGCGCAGAAGGTAGTGTTACTACTAACTGAGCTATGAGGCTTGTTCAACATTTATACTTAGATAAAGATAGATAGTGTGATTGTTATCAAGTCCTACTACCTTATAGTCTGCACATAGATCCTGCGCGTCTAAATTACAAGTTATACTTAATTAGAGCTATAAGTCATGTAATGACTGTACATTAAGCAATCATTATAAAAAAGATGCCTCGTCACAAAATACTACACAAGGAACTATCTACTACCTACTAATCTTACTCCAAAATATTTATAGTAAGCTACCTACAGATAGTTTATTAATAAATTACACTTTCGTTATTATTTTACGTTAAGATTAAAACCTATATAAGCCTATTTATAAAAAGTAAAACTTGCTAGTTAAAGATAGATAAGCTAGATGTCTAGCAAGGTTCTTTCGTTTCATAAAGCATCAATAGACCATTTTTGTCCACAACTGGACAGTTTTCTCCAAAAATTGGAAGCCATTATCACCACGCTCGACTGGCGATTGTTGATTGTGTTATCAATTTTCTTCTGGTCGTATCCTTAGTCGCCTTTTAAGACATCTGCCGCGGCAATCGTAAATCGATTCCGCAGACAAAATATTTACACAAATACAGTCTAGTCAGCATTTTGTTGTTGATGAGGCAAATGAGACGTTCTTTATTATACCAATTCTTTATAAGCCGGAGGGTAAAATGTCACCTTGATTTTATATCAAGGGGAGGCACGCAAGCCTCGCTGTCTAGAATATACAGTTTGATTGGTTTCAATACTTAAGTAGAAATCAATGAGTGCGAGTAATAATAACATGAAGAATGAAGCAAGGTTAAATGTATTCTATGATAAGCCTTTGATCTTCAGATTTACCTAGACCAGAGTGATGGAGTCTACAATAGGTTGATTGGTGATAAGACTTTGTTTAAATCCACCCTATCACCATCTTGTCTGAGTCTGTCACCATAATAACAATAAAAAAAAAATGTTCCGGCAGTTAGAGGTAAGATATAGCCACTCAGACTGTTTGGGATTCCGGGTGCGCTGCGCTACCACTTTCGGCCTTATCATAGCTTGAAACCGGGAGATATGAAGGTTAAACACTTCCCCGTTGCACAAAAAAAATAGAGCGAGATTTACTTTTTTATTTTTAACAAGTTTCTAGCTAACTTCATGTGTTTTAACACGCCCTCCATTACATCCGTACATGGGAAGCATAATGCTTCTTAAAGTTTCCTAAAAAGTCTTAAAATAAAATAAAAATAATATATACATACATCATCGTAACAGCCCACACCCTCCAACTTTTAAGGAGACTCTTTCCAAATGTGGACAAGGTATTTCCTTCTCCAAAACATATTTGGTAGAAAATATGGGTAAATATTGAAAATTAATCTAAGACCTTCAAACCGGTTGAACTGAACTCATAATATTAAACCAAGGGTCAGAACCATAGCCCACAGTCTATCCAGGTGAATTTATCAGGTAGACCACGAATCAATAAGGAAGTAGACATACCATTACGAAAAGTCAAATGATTGATTGAACGATGCTGCTACAAATTGAAATTGCTGTTTTGTATTCCATGTGTCACGTTTAATCTCACTCGAATATATTTTGATGGATGTCTGTTTATAGGAATATATTGAAATTAATGTTTACGCCGGTCGCTGGGTAGACAAAGGGATAATTGAGTATGGATATAAGAATGGAAGAGGTATGAATCGATGAAATTTGTAACTGTTTACCAAATTATCAGGTGTTTTTAACATATTAATTAATTGTTATAAATCTCTTGCATATGCTGTGTATATTTTATTTTACCTAGTACGTGCTTATTCATATTTCGCGATACTCTTAAGCCTGCCATAACAGCAATTTTAAAATTGTTGTGTTCCAGTATTTATAGAGAATAAGTAAGTTTGTCCAGTTCCTCAGACTGTTGAGCATTCCTCAGACTGTTGAGCATTCCTCAGACTGTTGAGCATTCCTCAGACTGTTGAGCATTCCTCAGACTGTTGAGCATTCCTCAGACTGTTGAGCATTCCGGATAAAGTGCGCTTTCACCTTCGGCCTGATCATAACTTGAAACCAGGTGAGATGAAGGCCAAGCGCTTCCCCGACGTAACATAAAAAATATACATCTTGTGTTTTTATGCCTCAATCTCTGGGGACTAAAGGTTCTTGCAAGGCATCATCATTCTCCTCCCCTAATCCCACGCTAGGTGGGGTCGGCACAACATGTTCTCTTCTTACACTCACTCATATCAACCGTCAACTCTGTATCTACACCTTTCATACCCATGTCCTCTTTCACACAATCCATCCATCTCTTTTTCGGCCTTCCCTTGCTCGCATGTCTATCCATGCTCAAATTCATAACCCTTTTGGTCAAATGACTACTATACCTCATCATTACATGCCCATACCATGCCAACCTAGCACTCCTCATATTTTCTACGACTGGTGCCACTTTCAAACTTCCCCTAACTAAAGGTTCTTGCAAGGCGACCGTGATTAAACATGAAACGGAATGTGGGAAGACCCCCGGACCGACGACACTGTGGCGGTCGTGGAGAGTCGATGGATGAAGGAGGCTCAGGTTCGCTATTTGTGGCGTCGATTGGGGGAGGCCTATTTTCAACAGTTGACGTGTGTGGGCTGTTTCGATGATGTATGTATATATTAATTTTATTTTATTTTAAGACTTTTTAGAAAACTTTAAGAAGCATTATGCTTCCCATGTACGGACGACACCCACCGTTAGAATTACTTGAGGGATAAAAAATGACTATCATTTAAACGGTAGTAATAAATTGTATGTAGTTAGCAGTGAAAGTTTAAAGAGGTTTTGGTCATCCACAAAATGTATTTTGTCAACAAACAAATGAATCAGAGAAGCAAGGTGTTTTTGGATACAAAAAAATCAATTGACGCACTCGACGAAGTTTTTTGCTGACAAAGCATTTGAATGAAATACCTTTTAACTACTTTCCAATAATAACCCTGTGCCAATCTTGAAAAATATCGATACCTATCCCGTAACATTCGTGAAAATGCAAAGTCGATGGTTAATTCCCAATATCCGAATAAAAAGATACACGCAACAGTCCAAGGCCGAAGGCAAGTATCACGGGAAATGTATTTATTGCCGCCAATAAAGCACGCAATAATAAATACTCTCCAAAAGGTTTGAAAGACTATCCGACTTTTTGCTTATTCCGGCAAAAAAAACAACTTTTAGGACGATAATACAAAAGTAAGTATCAGGCATGTTTTAGTACGATTGAGTGTGTAGCACACTCTATAATAAGCCTTATCCTTTCCCGCGCAACCCTTGAACTTGAATGTCATTTAGGTCTAAAGTGTCTTCATTAGGTATAGCAATTCTTTCACACATTGTAAATTAAGCCTGCAAATAACAAATAAACAATTTGAGCTACTTACATAATTGTTGTAGCTAACTAAAAGTATACCGTGGCAGTCACGGTTTAAAAATCGAACTCAGATCGTGTATTTCATAAATGCCGACTAAGGAATATCACCAGATAAAGGGCAGAAGCTTACTTCCGTGTATTATCCGGAACTTTTAGTGCGATCTTCAATCCGCCTGCCAAACTTTTAAGGAATGGAATTCCTTACCCTCCTCTGTTTTCTCGCACCAATACAATCTTGGAGTCTTCAAGTCCAGAGTGAACAGGTTACTTTTATAACTTTTGAAACAATCATGGTTATGAACACTATAACTAAAATTAACGGGATATTTACCATGATTTGTTGATTTTTGAGTTATCCAATATTTCGACGCAGTTGCATGCGCCATGATCACGGATACACTGAAGTCTTTGCGAGTAGGAATGAAGGTAGTTAGTGATCGCCTAAACGATCTACCTTCTTCCTCAGTCTTTTACTGCGACTAACGACACTACCACTGGTTTTATTCTCGAACGAAAAATAAAACCAGTGGTAGTGTAACTACCTTCATTCCTACTCGCAAAGACTTCAGTGTATACGTGATTATGGCGCATGCGCCATAATCACGTCAACTGCGTCGAAGTTGCGGATAACTCAAAAACTAACAAATCATGGTAAATATCCCGTTAATTTTAGTTATAGGTTCCTTTTAGACAAGCGTGCTCCATCTTAGGCTACATCTTTACTGTTTTTTTTTAAGTAAGTTGGTAGTAACGCTTGGCTACACTCAATAAAAATAAAAAAACGTGATAATGGCAAAACCCTCAAATTTGAGGAGATACATTCACGTTTTTAATTATTAATGAATTTAAAAGTCCGTCTTTTCTCTATGTTTATTGGCAACACTAGTACAAAAACAAACAGACATCACTCTCGGTACATTATTGGCGACCCGGCACAAGTTTATGGCGTATGTTACGCGCTTAAATAAATCTAGTTACAGATGATTTTTATTGTTTCTTCGGTTGGGGCTCCGTTGAGCTGCAACTCATTAAGTGCTAGATCACACACATTATGTGTACCAGCACTCTGGTCACTCAGCGGTCAATGAGTTAAGATGAATGCGGACAGCTTTTACAATGCTACTATAAAAAATATCATTTCATTTCCCCGTACCTACAGCGAATATTGTACCTACCTTTGAAGCCATTTACGATGCTCATGCACGATTGAGGGTACAATACAACTACTTAGATTTTGTAAAACTAAGTGAAACAATCAAAGAAATTTTGTTGATTGTTTCACTTGGTGTCGTACCCTATGAGGCTGACATAAATAATGTATTTAAAAGTCTTTTAATAAATTATTTAAAAAAAACCAACCCTTCATCTTGTCTGAAAATTCTAGTCTAAGATAAAGGATTTCGCACATTCCGCCCGAATGTACCAGTGTTACCAAAAACAATGTACCAGTGTTACCAAAAACTCCTCCAAAACACACCGGTGAAGCTCATAGTCTATCAAGGTCGTAACGAACAGTAACATAGTATACATTGAGCCCTAATTTCTTACATACGAAATGCTATTTGTTTATATAAATATGTAGGTTGCTTAGCAGTACCTGTTATAAATTGCTGTGCATAGTAAGGCATGCAATATCCTTCGCTTTTTTTTATTCAAGCCATCTATAATAAGCTTAGCATAGGGAATTTACCCATATTGTTTTGGTCAAAGGTAAACTACGCAATGTTTTATTTCAAGCATCGTAAAACTTCAAAACGTTCGATATGTTAAGTTTTTGTGTGTCCTACGCCAACATAACTATAGGTATAAACTTTTTTATTTACATTATTTAGTAACCAAGAATAATTAGTGGTTTCAGCAAAACATATATGAGTACAATAGTCATATAGTCATGTTTTGTTAGGCTTGCTTTCTCTGTCTCTCGTGGTTGGTGTAAAATAGGTGGCATGCAAACTTTGAGTTACCAATAACGGTATCTCTCTAAACAACCTCTGGCCTTCGGGGAGGGTACAAAAACTGTTGTTGCAGACTCTTCCGTGATCCTAGTTGAGCTTTTACCCATAAATGCAAATATGGATCCGTAAACATGGGTACCCAGGTATGCCTGGCTTTGGTCGCCATGTTTGAGTAGCTTCGGCCCATGAAGCTGGATCACGCATATAGTTTTTTTTTATACAACTAGGAGATGGAACAAGCAAGTAGCCCACCTGTAGTTAATAGCATCTCTTGCCTACAACAATGGCTTGCTACGTAGGTCACATCCAAAAATAACATAGCTTACACGGCACTGCATTGCGCCCGTCAACTTGAGGCACAAAGGTGTTAAGCCTCGCGTTCCCGTAATTTCACCGGCAACCATACCCTTCAAACCGGAACACAGCAATGCTGCTTAGCGGCTGAAATAGGTATTGTATTAGTACTTCCCCGGACGAGCCCTTTTACAAGGAGCTCTATTACTCTTAAAAGTTAATAACTTATGGGTTAGTTTTTTACCAGTAGGCTAGTCTAGCTCTAAACTTAAGCAAGGATAATGTATATCGTGTAGCGAGTTTCCCAGAAAGCACTGGCTATCCCACGCACCGATGGATCAGGGCATACCATTGGCATCAGACTTCGAAAGTGGGGTAGTCGCTAGCCAGATGGACCTGAACTGGTCCTACTGCCAGAGCTGTGATGATTTAGCCGTAACCGCTAGCAAAAGCCATCTCTCCCGATGCCCAAGTACCACTAGGAGTAGAGTCCACCTACCTCGATCTTAACAAGCTTAAAATCGTCAAAAAATCCTTACTGACTGACTACAATAAATCCAATGTAATTGTTATAGTGGGAGACATTTACTTAGTGTGGATATGAAATGAATGAATGAATGGATTAATGAATTAATAAATTAATTAATAAATTAATTAATAACAATACTTTCTTTCAGACCTTAAAAATAAAACAAGATTACTTAAATAATGTATGTACAATGGGCGGTCTTATCGCTTAGCGATTTCTTCCAGACAACCTTTAGACTTTTTTTTTTATGGCTAAAGAGGTGGTTGGTAGTGCACATAATTATAAAGCACATTATTTTATGTAAAGTTATACTGCAAATATACACACTACTTAAATAATATAAATACCAAAATATACACTATGTACCTACATACTATACAATAAACAAATAAAATATATTACTATATTTTGGGATGATAATATAATAAATATTTCAGAAGTGCCATGATAAAACATATAAGAGTACAGGAAACAGCAAATAATTATGGCTACTTACGTATATATCACAGCAGTATACATGCAAGAGACGGTAAGAAATCCTATCAGGCATAGAACATCTTTCAATGTATTTATCTAGTATTAAAAATAGTGAACCAGCCGTTTCGCGCGCTGTGATTGCTGTCCGTAAATAATACAGCGTCACCGTCGGATTTGTGAGCGTCACGGTGACAATGGAAAATGCGCCTCGAGTTATGGCACTCTGCGCTCCCTTTTATTTAGATAATGCCCGCTTTTTTTTATCTTTCCACGTATTTTCTCTGTGTCACTGAAGTTTTTTTTATGGATTGCTCACGTTGCTCGGGAGTTAGTGGTAATCTTTTTGCGTCACGTTCCCTGAAGCTGCTCATGCTTTCAAGGTAACATAAAACGTGATTGTTAATTTATCGCCACATGTTTTGATAAACAAAACTAGGCGATCAAATTAAGAGCGACAGACATACGTTGTCGCTCTTAATTTGTTTCATTTGGTTTTCAATATATTTGTGATTAACAAATAATGTTTTTTGTATGTTGGTGTTATATTGTAGCTTATGTTATGTCAAGTAAATTACAAAGACTACAATATACAGAAAAGGATATTCATATTCTCCATAATCTATGTCTCCTAATACAAACTTTGCTTAGTTAGAGGGCTTTGTGTAAAATGTCTAGTATCATTTTTTTTTAAGCTTAAAACTTTGTCCTATATACTCGTATTTGCGTGGACTGCATCAAATTAAATGAATGATGTAAGATACCCTTCGCGGACTCTCGAGCTACTATGACACAGGTGTCGAGATATGTGACGTGTCCGATTTCGCACGCTGTTTGTTGTTGTTATTATTATACTAACAGGCCTAACAACTTAGTTAGTAGTATCTCTGCCTTCTGAGCTGTATGTTGCGGGTTCGATTCCCACCGGGACAAACATTTTGTGTGATAAATGTAGATGTTTGTTCTATGTTTGGGTGTTGTTTTGTGACAAAAGTATGTAGGTATTAAAAAAAAATACAGTATCAAATACCTAAGCTGGATTCCATATTACAATTTACGCTTAGATTTGGGCCAATTGCTCAATACAATATGACCTCTTTTGACGACTTAAGTAGAATTTTTATATAATTATGTGTGCTAGTGGTTACCGTTACGGTCGCGGATTAAGAATTAACCCCTCCGATCACCGATCCGCCTGTCAAGCGTGGTTATTATGGCAAAAACCCTCCCGCTTTAGAGGAGGCTCTGTCTACTAATCGGTTGTTGATGTGTGCTAGTGGTTGCTTGACCATCCAAGGCTTTCGTCCAACAGAAATGTTTATCTGCAGTGTTATCAAAGATATTAGTAATGTGTTGTCTTGTATTGTTTTTACAACTCATTTCACATTTTGTCTCACGGTGAAAATGGCTTATCAAGAAAAGTTTGATTTAATGGACGCTTATTTTTTAAATAACAAAGATTGTTAGAATGATTTCATCCTTATAATTGACCCTAACGATCGATGCAATAAAGTACAGGGTATATTTTTTTCAGATTTTAGCCGGTTCGATTCCCGGGTGTGGGAGAAGAGAATTTTCGAAAATCTTTCAATGCAGTTTGCTTTCTATTCAAAAATAAAGGAATGTTTCCTTTGAGTAAAATTTGCTATCTGCAGTATTATGAGTACTTTCCCTCCAGGTTGCATTACAAAATTCCACCCTGTATATAATTATGCATATAATTATATATGTATAATTATGTAAAACAGTAAAAAAATACGTTGCAAGCAAAAAAAATCGTAACCGTTTTCAAGGAGTATCGTTATAGTTCAGGATTACAAAAGTAAGCTTCAAATTAAAATTAATCTGTAACTGATTAGCCTGAATTATGTATCATGTACTTTAATCAGTAGCCGATGCGAACAAAACGATAAAAAATACATTTCAAGTAAAGAAAATCGTAACCGTTTTCAAGGACCATCGTTATAGTTGAGGATTACAAAAGTAAGCTTGAAATTAAAACAATTTTGTCGTTGCGATGTATATCTGAAATGGCAAAATGATGATGTTTATTAATCATTTTGCTAGTACCTCCAGACGGAGAGTCAACTAACACTCAAAGAAGAGTGTCCTGAGGGAAATCGAATGCTACGCTGGAATCCTCAATGAGTGTACTGAAGGAATAGCGCGGCTCTTACAAGGATGCAATCATAAAACAGTTACACATAGGTAACTGAGGTACGCTGCAAGTCGGCACCAGCTAGTACTGCGGAAAAGCAAGTGGAATTCTGAATCAAGTTATAAAATAAAAAAAAAGATATTGAAAATATATTTTTCAGAATAACCGAAAATAGGGCATTCAGACACGTCCAAGCTTACGTTCATCCTGTTTCCAAGTAGCCTAGCATTCAATATGTGTCACGTTGCGAGTCCATCGATGCTCAGCGGAATACTTACCAGAGACACGTTATGGTATTTGAATTGTTGATCTTAGAGACATGTCGTTTCCACACAAAGTGAACACATGCTCTGATGGCAAACGTAGAATTTTTTTGTTTGGGTTATTGTATGATAAGATGTAAAAAGATAAAATAGCTAATGTATAATATCCGTAACGTAATCTAATCATCCTATCTAATTATCCTTGATACAAGGTTATACATGATTTGCTTAGTTTGGGGCTAGATGGTGCTGAGTGAAATTAATATCCTGTTGCATTTAAAATTTAAACCTTGCATCATTGTTATTGCACAAGGTAAGAATTTGAAATCAGCTGGCAGCCCTTGCTTTCCTACAATAAATAGACTTCTTATAGTCATCAAGAAGGCAAGTCATCCCTCAAGTGAGCAAGTTATCCATCAAGAGGGCGAGTCATCCCTCAATGCACTCAAAATATCACGACGTAGGTTTAGGTATTTGCTTAGTAGCTAGACTTAGCAAATACTATACTTACTTTATACTTCCTAGACATGTATCGGGTCAACCTTCGGCAAAACCTACAGTGTGTTGAGTGTGTGAAGGTGTAAAAAGTGTGAGTCTAGGAGACTAGCTGCGTTGTAACAACTCATGTGAAATGTATGTTTTAATATTGGAATAAAGGTTTAAAAAGGAATTAAGAACGCTATGTATTATTCCGTTGCAATTTTGAGTAGTCGTTATATAAAGCTATTTTGGTTTAATTGCAAAAATATTTTTAAAAGCATTGCAGTTTTGGGGAATGGTAAACACACTGTAAAATTCACGTTATTCCGTAGCAATTTAAATTATTTCCCGGAGCACAAACAAGCGTCAGTGTTTCTACTATTAAAATATGCTCAGAATTTGTGGGTCGAGAGTTGTTACAAAAATGTTCATAAAACAACTGTCGCAGAGCTTTGCAAGCCGCCAGAGGGCTGTCAACTTTAAAGGAATGTAGGCTTCTTTATGAACATATCCGATAGTCAAAATAGCATCCGGATTTTCTGGGTTTAACTCTGCTAAGTGAAAATATATAAATTTAATTATATTATTCTGTAGCGAGTATCTATTTATATACTTAATAGGTTAGCTCATTAGTTCTTGGCTAGTTTAGATCTTGGTCAGAGCAAGAATGAGGTCTACCGATGGGCCCTTTTTCTGGATGGGAGCTCTTGATCATTCAATAAAATACGGGATATTTTTTTGGGAACTTGATTACGGATATAATACTATACACTTTTTTTTGTAGATAAATACTTAAGATACCATTTATCTATACCATCCAAACAACAACATAACAAGTATCTTTTTTCATTAAACAAATGTTGGTCCTAGGTGTCCTAGGTGAGAATTGAACCCACAACGTACAGCTAAGAAGGCAAAGCTACCAATTGCGCTGTGAGGTCTGTCATTAGGGAATCACATTGATCGCAAGAATAGATAGCTTATATAAAACCACGCATACAACATAGTAAGTAACTGTTATTTGGTATACGAAAGGTTATTGAACTCGCTGCCTAAAATACGAGCCACCTTATGAAGCCAACCTTTTTTTCCAACAACCCTGCAAGATTGTACCACTAAATATTAATAAAGGAATGCAACAACGCCGGAATTTAATTATATCCAGCAGACGGCGGATTGAGAGAAATAAATTTCAGGCTCCCGCAACTAAACAGCGTAATTTAGTGGCCGTCGAACAAAGGTCGGCTAATAAGTGCTGAGGGGAAGTGAAAAGGTTTACCTACACGAGTCGAGTCTTAACAAACTAAACTATCTACTAGCAGAGATTTTTTAAGGCGTCATTTTTTTAAACAACTAGGAGTCGGAACAAGAAAGTAGCCCATCTGACGTTAAGTGCACTCTTGCCTATACCAATGCGTAGGTCAAATCCACAAAGAACATAGCCTACACGGCACTGCATTGCACCCCGTCATCTTGAGGCATAAAGGTTAATCCTCGCGTGCCCATAATTTCACCGGCAACCATACCTGTCAAACTGGAACATAGCAATGCTGCTTGGTGGCTGAAATAGGCATGGTGGTGGTACTTCTCCGGACGAGCCCTTTCACAAGGGACTCTACTACTTTTACTCTTACTACTTGTTACTACATATAGATCCAAATTAAGCAAAACTTTTAATTGATTATTTTTTGACGGTGATGCGCTTGGTTTTCATCTCACCTGGTGTCAAGTTATTATAAACTACCTAAATGGTGGTAGCAAGCCAGGTGGACTTAAAACCAGCTCTACCATCAACCAACTTAAAAAAAAATTGTACCATCCCCTGGGGATCTAACCCGGCACCTCTGGGTCTAATATCGGTGGGCAAACCACTAGAACACAGAGGTGGCCATATGAGTTACATATATATGGGTAATAGATAACGAAGAAAAAACGTATATTTACACTTTTTGAACGCACTTCCTATGTTGGCTTCGGCCTTTGCCAACCTTGCTCAGGCAAGCTTATTTTGGCTTTTATGAGGACAAAAGCCAAATTTAAATGACAATAAACAATAAATATGCTCAAAGTAAACTTGAACTTGAAACGTAACGCAAATTACTAATCTAGTGTGAATCTAGCACGATCTTTGCCGTTGAAATTAAATAGCTGATTCTAGACACTAAAGTGCAAGTGTCTAGACAAGACAGTCGTAGTCCATTCTAAGATGAACGTTTACATATCAAAAAAAGAAAGCATTATAATTTATTCAAAATCAAATATAAACAAAGTACTTGAAACAGCACAAAAAACAAGAAAATATATACAATTTTCGATAAAAACACAAGAAACATTTCAATTTACAACTAACTTCCTACTATTTCTGAATCAAGCTGGCGTGCAACTCAGCGTGATATTGTGTTACATAAAATGCAACACAACGCTGATATTTGTGAAGTCCGTCTCCACCTTATCTTATTGTAAACTACAGTCCATCAAATCTAAGAAATACACTTTGACAGCTGTTGGATCAACTTGCATAGAGATGTGAACTAAATAATCGCCATCGATAATATCCGATATTTATGAGAAATTGAAAAATCGATATTGTTACGATAGCGCACTTTCGGTCGCTCGCGCATTACACTATCTCACTGATTTCCGCCAAAAAGTCTGTCCGATTAATATTTTTTTACATTTAATTTGGAAACTCAAGAATTTTAAAATTCGCAGCACTACTGTATACAACTTAATGATATAACATTGTACTAACGTGAAACTTATTTACATTTTTTTTTTGTTTTAAACATCTAAGTATAGATGATTATATAGAAATGTTTAGTAATCATAATTATTTATCAGAGTACATAATTCTTCGACATTATAAGAATTACTGTTTGTAATCATGTGTCTACCTTTGAACAAAGTTATAGCACGTAATGAGAAATGCGAAATTTCAGAATGTTATTCTTAGATTTGATGGACTGTAAGTGAGATGAAGGCCAAGCACGTCACCGCCGTAAAAAAAAATACTACATCGGATAAATACATGTCATAAATTAAAAAAAAAAAAAACACTAACTATTAAAAGTAATGCAACATTAATATGATCAATTGGACACTGTACATAATGCCCGGACATTTTGAAAAATCAATATGAGAGGGCATACTATACATAATTATTTCAGGTTGTACATAGGAACAAATAGTATATTTAAAAATATATAATTTTGGACACTGTCCGAATATCATGTGTCCAAGTCATCAGCAACTCTAGATTTATAATCAAACGAACTCAGATTTATGTGACTAAACGTTTTCTTTTAAATATATACTTTATGCAAATCCAGCGATAGTAATCATAGCCGACAATACCTCTAGAACAGTTTGATATTTTCGTATAACTTTGCTAACACCGTAGAAGCTACCAAAATATTTGCTTCAATTCCTGAGCATTATTCCGCAATAATAAAAGTATGGCGTTAGTCAAAGTTTTATGATTCGTGAGAAAATATTCCCACGAATTAAACTTTCAGCATGTTTAAAATTCTCGTTTGGTTTTATTTTATAAATCTAATGTTTTTTTGTTTTTAATGTTTAGACATAAAACGTGCAGGAATTGGCGGTTTTCATTTCGCGAGCTGGTTTGGTATGTAGCGAGGTTGCGTGATCATATTAGTTGAGATCCAACTTTTCCAAGGGTACGATTACAGATTTTTTTAAGATTCCGTTCCTAAAATGGCCAACGGAACCTTAATACTAAGGCTTCTCTCAGTCTCATCATGAATAAGTTGTATCTATTGAACCAACTATTTTATTTTGCAACCATTGATAATATTTATGTTCTTGGATAAGTCACATAATCATTCATGTAAGTAAGTACAGTCCGACTAATTGCGAATCTCCTCTTTTTTTTGAAGTCGGTTAAAAATATCATATAGGTCATAATAAATTATATGAGTTTTATGAAAAAATAGGGAAGATGTCCCATTGAGTATACGCCATACATCGGGTATGGCGTATACTCAATGGGACATCTTTATGTCTAAAAGAGTATTTATATAAACCAAACACACTCACTCCCCAGCTGTAATCGGTTTTGAGAGTGTTGACCACTACCACTTCAGCTTGCTAATTCTGAGAAATAAATGTAAGCACCTACTAAGTATGTTCGTAATTACGGAGAAGAGCACAAAAACTCCAGGACTGTTCCTCACTAAGTAATTCCACGTACAAATCTCTGAAAAGGAACGCTGCAACCAAAACTCCGCCGTGACAAATGGGATCACTTTACGAATAAATTTAAATTCATCGACCTTACACTCATAATGCTGCCACACATCTTCGTGATAGTGAAATATGGCCCCTCCACGAGTTTTACCTCTTCTTCCGTATTCCCAGAGGCCCCCCAAGTAGGGAGGGAACAGGTGGGCGATGGTCGGCTAGCCAGTTGAATTATATTGTTATTTCAAAGCGATTGGGAATCGATCGAGCGCCCCACATAGTATTTCTTGAGGTTACACGAACTGTACAGAGCCTTTGAAAGGTGCAACCAAGCGCTTTCACAGCAATGGAAAGATTAAATCGTTCCATTGCTATCAATGAGCTGATGTATAATTAACGAGTATGTGTTTTATATATATCGCTATCAATAGAGGTTTTATTAGACAACATGCCTCACAGTTCTATTGGTAGCAGCTTTGTCTTCCGCGCTGCAGGTTATGACACAATTCACTCCCATAAAAAACGTTTGTGTGATGAATATAGATTATTATTCTGTGTTTGGATTTTGTATTGTATAATAAGTATGTATCAACAAAAAAGTATGTAAGTATTTGATCCTTTATTAGTTTCCGTATTAGCTTTGCTTAGTTGGAGCATATAGAAAGCGTTGTGTAAAATGAATGTCCTGGGGCCGTACCATGAAGTCTTATTGCGATTTAATTGACGTCTTGAACTGAGCTGAATTGCTATTTCGTACCACGACGTCCCATAAGCGTGTCATTGTAGGTTCAGTTCGACTTCGACGAGCGACTCAGTTGAGAGTTTATGCGTTTATGTACTTACTTTATACTAAAAAGAATATGTAGAAAATAAATAAGTAACCGCAACGTTCCCAAAAAACTCCTGATTTAATTTCAGAACGTACCAGAGACAAAATTTTGTTAATTCAACGATTCAAACGCTAAGCAGCTGTATAGACGTCATGGTACCAAATTGAGCGATCCAGCTTAGGAACCTACACTGATTTTCATCGGAAATGAGTGGCGTCTAATTATGTGATGGTAGGTCACCTGTAATCTTTATACAAAATGATGTGTGATGATTTTTTATCTACAAAAATATCTAACATATAACTTTTATACAAAAACTGTAAAATTAAATCGAAATACGTTTTTGTCTACCCAGCAGTACACAAACTGAGAGCGGATCTCATCAAGTCGAGCGCTGTGCGAACACAATCAAATGAAAATTACAATGCGCGGCGAAGAACCGCATACTAAAGCGACGAAGAGAATCAAATTCAAGCCAAGATTATTTTTACTGCAACCAACACAATTTTCTACAACTCCTACCTCTTAAATGTTCCATTGTACCGAACAAATTGATTCGCCTCTACTTTTATCAATTAAACTGGTAACTGGGAACTCCTAGCCCTCGGTATGTTTTTCCGCATCGATACAATCTTGGAGTCTATACAAGTCATGAATGAACAGGTACCATTTAGACAAGCGTGCTCCATCTTAGACCACTTCTTAACTTGTTTTTCAAGTTAGCTGGTGATCAAACGCTTGGCTATCACCAATAAATAATACATAAAAGGAAGGTGAGTTGTAACAATACATGTATAATACATTAATGATTACGTCTTATTTAATCTTATTGATTAAACGCGAAATTAAACCGAGTGGGGGGTCCCTCCACTCGATGGATTGACGATATTGTGGCTGTTGCGGGGAGTCGATTGATGGAAGCGGCTCAGATCGCTATTTGTGTCGTCAAATGGGGGAGGCCTATGTTCAGCAATGGACGTATGCGGGCTGAAATTATGAACGATGCGTTGTAATCTTAACTAACGATTTTTATTTTGAATACAGGGTACGAGATGCCAAAGCCACTGGCTTACAAGAGATAATAAAATCACGTATCACAACCGCCATAGACAAAATTTTGTAAATGAAATTGTATTCCCGTATAGCAGTCACTGGTGTGGTGAGCTGTAATCGGCGTACATCCGGACGAACATGACGACTAACCATTAATTATTCATTAATCCCGCGATGCGACACGATAATGGCGAAACAATCGCATTGTTTGCGATCCCGCGATTTTGAAGTCCGTTGCTTTGGGCTCGAGCCTTTTGTGGTGCTTTTCATGTCTAGGATCGTTTAAAGTGCATTTTTTAATTGGACTTGTTTTTAGTCTACCTGGCTACCATCTTATCTAAGTATAATGCCTTAACGATTAGAAGTAAGATAGACAGTTCCTCAGACTGATGAAGATTCCGGGTGAAGTGCGCTTCCACCTTCGTCCTTATCATAACTCAAAACCAGGTGAATATATAAAGAGAACAAAACACGAAAACAAACGTTCAAAAAAAATATGTGAACACACACTATACCAAATACCTCTATGATGGGATCATTTTTATGCCATATTGTTAATAGCATGACTGTGTTGATATGAATGCTTTTTTTTTCTTGTACGACGGGGAAGCGCGTGGCATTCATCTCATCTGGTTACAAGTTAAGATTAGGCCAAAGGTGGAGGCGCACTTCACTCGGAATCCTCAACAATCTAAGGAACTGGCTATCTTACCTCCAAATGCCAGAACACAACAATTTTAGATTTATTGTTATGCGATAGAATTAGGTAAGATGGTGGTAGCTAGCCAGGCGGCCTTAAACATAGTTCTACCATCAAGCAAACCAAAGCACAAATGTTGTACTCGCCCTGGGGATCGAACTGGGGATCGAACCTGGGACCTCTGGATCTGGAATCGGTGGGTTGAACCACTAGACCACAGAGGCGATTAAATATCCTTACAATATATAATACCTACCTAATTATCTGCATTAGTGACATAAAACTTGGATCCACTTTTGCACCGAAACTTTCACACGTTCTATAATAATGTGCTTTTCTCTTGTTGCAGGTGGATTAACTATACGCTAGAGCAAGCTGAATTAACCAACGATAAGTATGAACACTGACCATTTTTGTTTATAACATAGAAATCTTCTACATTAATCCTAGTTAGTTGTACAAACAGATACACTACAGACATGAATTCAACGATAGCGTTTTGATTCAAAAGAGCTGAAATACAATAAATAAATGTTAGTTTTCAAAACAGCGTACGAAATAGGGGAAAAGTACTCCGATAAGCTCGTTGCGAGCTTTGAATTCAGCGTCGTGTTTTTCGCTATCGTACCGTCCAAGATTTCAGTACTGGCCACTATTGTACGTACGTGCTATTGTCTTATCGTAATGCATAAAGAAACTAAGAACAAAAGCCCCTTGTCCAATGTGCACGGTAAAAAATGGCGCCCGATAAACTTGCAGTCTAAAAGCGGTCGAAAATGAAAAAAATGCAGGTAATGTTCATACGAAGGCACGGTTTGAATAAATATAGCAACGCATTTTTTGAAATCTAGGAGTTTTTTTATTATTTGAAATGGGTATGCTTATTATGTATTCAGGTACGTTGGTATTTACATACTAATGTGACAAAGTAAATTTTAAACGTACAGTATATGATGGATCCGAAAAAACTGTCAGCCTGAGGTTCTCCTTGTGTGCTGTGGTGGGTTTTTCAGATTTGACGTTCTAAAATTATCATTAACATCTTTATTCAATCATTGATTCTGTTTTGATTTTGGAGCTCTTAGCCTCGAGACACCTGGGCATTATCTGGGCAAGGTTGAGGTCCAATATAGAGTGAGCTTTCCCAGAAACTGCTGCTAAAAGGTAAATTATTGTATGAGTGATGTCACTGAATGTGTGCTCATTCAACCCAGGCATAGAATCCTAAAGAGTTAAATTTGTGGTATCTTAAAAAAAACCTACTAATCTAAATGATATGTCTCGTCATATTTTTATGGTAATTTATTAGTATTTTAGTATTTTAATAGGTGATATCTTTTCGTGATTGACTGAAAACAAAAACAATCCATAATGAATTCCACATAAAATATATCCGGCACAGTAAAGTTCATATTCAGTAGCGCATCTTTGTTATGTGTGCTCTAAATGGCACTCATTACGGCTAAATTAGTTTTATGGGCGCCTGTAAACACGATCGAGATAATGCCGCCGCCAGAGTGCCGCTCGTTAAAAGTTGACCGTGTAATAATTTAAAAGTTATGCGGTCGTATTTCGAGGAGTTCATACACTGTTTGTGCAATTATTTACCGTGTAATGTGCTTACGGGAATTAAGTTTTAGTTGACTGTTTAGTGGCTAGGATTGCTCGTAAAAAGACTGTAAATTGTTTTATTTTTTGGCCCTTGACAAAATATGAGAGCTGTTTTATGATTGTGTGGCTCTCCATAGTTGATATCTAGGGAAAGCCCGCACTTTGTTTTTCACCACATAATTGTATGAACAACATAATCAGAATGCATGACTCAATTGGAAAATGGCCAGCATGTCTGTATGAATAATAAAATCGTTGTGAATCTAAAATTGACTACATATTCAGCAATCCATTTAAAAACCCGGTTGATAAATAAAATATTGTCAAACAAAATCCTATCACGTAATCCACGAAATGGTTTTAAGCCAACAACATCTGGTCAGCCGCAAAAACAAAAATCTTTGTTACAACAAAAAATCAATGCCCCAATATTTATAATTGAATTTTCCGATACAAAAATGCATCCCTCTGTTGGGGGGTTAACCCCTCGCAGGGTGTTACGTTTCGCAAGGGTCCGAAACCGACAAATTATTCCCTAGGGCGTCGCGGACATAATTACAGTAATTCGCCAGCGTTGTTACTGACACGGAATCAGATTGGGATAGTGCGCGTGTGATTTATCGAGGTTGAGAATCAGTTTTTGTTACGACAGGCTATAACCTACTTCAGTTTTTTTTCAGTTTATCTGGTGAGATTGTGGTCAAACGAAAGTCTATAATCAATCTAAATCATTAAAAAAAACTTTCGAAACAAATAGTCAATATTTTATTGTTACACAGTGTACCTGTAGGTAAAATTAAAGGCTGCTATTTGTTCTCGCTTCAAAATGTAAGAATATAATATTGTAATATATATTTGATTTCTAATGTTTTTATTGTAAAACAATCTTGTTCAGTTGTAAAAAGTCATCTCTGATAAATCCTATACGATATGTTCAAACCATTATTTTGGGTTATTCCATCGAACCTAACCCCACGATCGCACGCTTTCCGCTCGCAAAGTGGGGTGCGATTAGGGATAAGCCCCGGTTGATTTAATTCAGACCGGTGAAAAAATAATTGCGTTAATCTGATTACATCGGCCATTTTAGGGTTAACATCTGGGCCGGAGTTTATTGCGTATTCGATTGTGTAAACAAGAAAACATAATATATATTACTATACTCATAAATTAAAAGCTATTAATAAATAGCATGATCATTATCATCACAGCCTGAAAAAGTCCGATACAAGACAATGGCCTCCTTCATAGAATGCAATGGAGGAGCAAGCCTCACTGCTCAGTAAGTAATAGCTCTGCCTTTTGCGCTGTAGGTTGTGGTTTAGTTTTCTACCTGGGAGAAACATTTGTGTAATGAATATTTGCTCTATGTTTATGGGTAGTATTGTTATGATAATTATGTATTTACATATATAATCATTTTCAAAATTATCGCGATTATTATACATAATTAATAACAAAAACGGGTCTTCATCGCGTACCTTTATAGATTCTCTAGATATATAATCATTTTCTGGTATTTTATGTACGACGCGTAAGCGCTTGGCCATCATCTCACCTGGTTTCAAGTAAGTTTCAAGTAAAGATAAGGGCGAAGGATATTCAAGTTTAAAGTTACGCCAGGGTTGACGCGTTTCCATGTTAGTTCATTACGATGCATCTTTATATCCGAGATAAACTCCTTCAGGGGTTCAAAGTAGAGCAATATCAAACACTTGGTTATACCGAGCATATTAGATATTTACACACGAGCGCGCTTCACATCATTACTTTATACTGCACTTTGAATAATAGGGTGTTACCTTGGTATGATATCAGTTTTAGTTAATCTTGAGACATTCACGTCAATTTTATATTAAAAAATGTAATGTACTAATGTATGTAATTAACCTGCGACACAATCATTAAAAATAGGACTTTTCGATATTAAATAAATAAATGACAATAAATAAATAACTATTACAGGGCACTAATTTCACGCAGCGCTATCTAGTCCCAAATTAAGCTTGTAAAAGACAAACTTGATTCATCAAATTAAGCTTGTAAAAGACAAACTTGATTACGGTTAAATATTAACAAACTTTTTATTGTATATTTATCATAAAATATAGCACCCAAACACGTAATATGTATTGTTAAATAATTAAATTGATATACTATGTATTGCTAGTTTTTATTTTATTCATAGGTATGAGCGTATTATGTCCACGCTGTTTCAAAGCTAGTGACACTGCACTGAAAATTTAAAATTGAATTTTGTTTGAAAACTTTCAGGATTATGTGTACTTTTAACTCAAAATGTAGGGTGAGTAATTACGCTTACAAATTTTCTGGGACAAACAAAAGCACGAAAGTAAGGTTTATATTTAGAACCTGTTAGAATAGTTATACATCGAAAAATGTATTTAGGCACCAATTACAGGACACTTATTGCACACAGCGCCTATCTAGCCCCAAAATTAGAATAATATCGTAAATATTTGTTATCATTAGTCATAATTATATCGGTCAAAAACATTTTGTCACAATAATCACCGAAAAAAACATCTCAATCTCGTCGAGTAGAATCTTTGAAAGTATTACGTGATAAGTGTTTTATTATAAATGTTAAATTTCCATCAATGTAGTTAATTCTTAATTCTGATCGTTAGTCTAATTTTCAAACTGAACGATTTCTCTTATACTGATATTAAAACATTTTATGGTTGACGTATTTTATCAAGTGCTACGCCATTTGCTAAGCCAAGTGCTACGAGAGCTGTTCGTAGCACCGTAGCGCTTACATTGCAATTCATACTGCTGTGTAATTTTTATAATTGGTTCCACAAAATTGCTACTATTTATCTAAATACGAGATTCTGATCTGAATAACTAATCTCATATATTTTTGGAACGTTAATAGTCCTAGTATCGTATCAACATGCGTTATTTTTTATATACGAAAAATTTTGGATAAATGTGTAGAAACATAGTTTTTAATTATTTAATTTTACATACGAAACGTCCCTACAAAGCTTGACCTTCCTCTCATCTTGTTTCATGTTATAATTAGACCGAAGGTGGAAGCGCACTTCACTCGTAATCCTCAACAGTCTGAGGAACATGCCATCTCACCCCTAAATGCCGGAACACAACAATTAAGAATAATATTGATGGTGGCTTAGATAAGATGTCCCTCTGGCTAGCAACCAGCCAGGGGGACTTATACAAAGTCTAAGCACCAACCAAACCCAGCACAATATTGTGCTCCCCTGAGGATCGTACCCGGGACCTCGAGATCTGACACCAGCGGGCGAACTACTAGACCACAGGGGTTGTAAAACATGAGATTGGAAACGATCCTGCAACGAATCTAAGCTTTTGTGTTTAGTAAACTGTGGGTTGAGTTGGAGGGGCTGCTTCCACCACGGTATAATTATAATGGCTCGAGTTATTCTTTCCTAAAAGCGTATAATGATTTCAAGCGGTGGGTATGAAATGTCAGCCCGCCCGCTGTGAGCACGCTGGTTCTATTCTGTTTATAATGAGTAGGGCTTTTGTGTAAAACATTTTCATGGTGGTTGTTGCTGTTTGCGTAGCGTAAAAATATGTTTACACAATGTCGATAATATTACTGATTTTTTTTATGATAAGCGGCAATTATTTCGTATGTTTCGTTTGTGTGTAGGTTTTTTTAGGTTATCTAAATGGCATGTGACATTGGCACATTATGATGAAACCGGCATGTCCCTTTGGTCAAAAAATCCGCAATGTGCCATTGTATAGTTATATATTACCAAGCATCGATGGGCTTGCCACTAGTCATATACCTATTGATTAAAATAAATAAATAAATATTACAGGACACTAATATTTACCCAGCGCCATCTAGGCCCAAACTAAAAACTAAAACTAATAGCTTGTAATATACTTGATTACGGATAGAATACTTAAATACATACGTACTATATATGATACAACACCCAAAAACAGAACAAACATCTATATTCATCACAAATGTTTGTCCTGGGTGGCAGTATAACCCATTACCTACACCGCAGAAAGCAGACAGTTACTACCAACTGAGCTATGAGGCTTGTTTTAATGCTTCATGTGTTCAATCAATGTTTTATTTGTGTGTTTAAATTTCACCGTACACTATATTTTTACTATATTCCACTATACTCAATATATATATATATATATTACACGACACTACACGTAATTGCACTACACTTCTTAATAAAAACTACAGTACACAATACTATGCTACATTATTATACTACATTGCACTACACCACACCTCACTACACAACTGAGATAACTTTAACTGAAAAATGGGATCAGAACTTAACTTACCTTATAAAATGTAAGACTAGGAAGAAAACAAACTTTTGCAAACTCAGTATATCTTACTGCAAGAGCTAGCAAAGCCTAAATATTAAAATTTGTGCATGGTTTACTGTTTATATCACATATACCATTATAATTATTCGATAAATAACATTAATCCTCCCTAAATAATATAGTACATAATCTATAAGACTACTTACCTACTTGAATTTATTGTACAAATGTTATATCAATTTAAGTAATTTTATAACCATTATTTGTAAAAAATATTTGTACTTACACCTAATTTTAAATTGATTTATGCAAGGAATGATTATTGAAATACCTACCTAAGTTTAATATTGTGATTAAAATAAATACAATTTTATTATTATTTCGAAATCGTGCTTAATCTGAAAAAAAGGAAGAATGAAATATTTTTTTAAATAAATATAAGATTATATTAATGCTTAAAGAGGGCGTTAAAACTAACACCCTCGTAAACGCGTAACTTGTGCTGTATTTTTGCTGTTCATAAAATAAGGAATACTGTTATTTACTCGACCTCTTTCAAGTATATTCAGCAACGGCACTGCATTTTCGAAAATGGCTATTTAAATTGCTCAACTCGACTCGGTACCTGAGTAGATAGCGTCTCTATCGAATGTGTCCCGAAACAATATTTCTAAATAAAATTGTCAAAAACAAATTCACAAGTTTCAAGCTAAAAGATTTAAAAAGAATATCAAGTTTTATTTTTTTCCTAGTCAAATGATATTTTGTATGTTATTATTTTTTGTGCTCTTATCTCACTCTTAGACGGAGTCGGCGCTCGTAACTTAATCTACAGAACAATATCAGTTGATCTTGGTGTTCATTGAGAGATATCATCTTTGGAGATAACAAGTATATATATATATATATATTTTTTTTGGTAACATATAAGTGACAATGCAAATTTAAATATAAAAAGTGATACAAAATACAATTAAACTAATTAACTAACTTACACTAAAACACATTAACATTAATAAAATTACTCCAACAACCCACTATATAAAATAATAACGATAGCTTACAATAAATAATTTTACACATCTCTGAACTTGGGCAAGGTCATGTAAAATATATCAACATCCTCATCTTCACATAAACCATTAATAGCGCGAAGGGCCAAATGTTTAAGGTTGAGAAATGACATCTTTGAATTTAACCCAAACCGCCACTCGAGAATAAAAACAGCGGAGGATCGCGCCGGTATCGCCACATTATATTTAAGTGGTAGTTTGCGAGACGAAGGCGTATTGTTGTCGGAATTGAAAATATACTTGCGCCCCTACTATACCCATAGTTTCTAAATATATAGCCCACTAGAGAGGACACGGGAGCTGATAGTTGTTTTCACACAATCATTTGAGCAGATTGAGAAATCCACCAAAATAAGGCGTTCAACTATTGTTGCACTTGCACTTTGAGAAGTATACTAGAATAGAACACATTAATTAATTTCAAACACGCTTTAGTATTGTTTGTAATTAGGTAGTCACACCCATCTCAAAAACTTATGAAGGAACTGCCTAAAATTTAATTGTTTTAAAGTTATTCCACAAAATACGGCGACCACAACAAACGGAAAGCTTTAATTAAAAAATATCATAGTTACATGACAAGAAATTGAACCTTTCAATTGAATTGCAAATTAACGAACAAATATACTCAAATATTAATAAAGTGCATTAATAAATTAAGGACTAAAAATACTTTATAGTGTACACCTTTTATGTAAATCTGCATTACTAAAACGGGAACTTATATTTTATAATTATTTGCAATCGGTCATATCGCTCCTAAGCGATCCCGAAGTTAACTTGAAGGCGGAAAATCTATATTTAATATTCGTACCGCATCATTTACAATAAATCAATTTATCACCATTTAATAATGTTTTAATTATACATAGCTATAATTAGCTATGTATAATTAAAAGAAACTTGCATATTATGAGTATGATGTTTCTGATTTGCATCGCCCTTCAAAGGTGACCTATCTCCTTGTCTATAAATACGGCCCACTACAGAGCAATATTAGGTGCGATTGTGTTTTGTTCGGCCTTTATATCTCAGCAGTGTCACCATATATCTACCAGGGGCACTTTAGGGTTTCGAATGTCGTACCCAGCCGGAGAAGAATAGGTAATTTATGGGGATCTTAATTTTGTTTGCAATTTTCTGTTCTGACAATGGCGTGTTCGGTCTCTTTATGGCTGTGGTCCTTGTCTATTATTTGGGTAGCTGTGCCCGTGTTTTATGATTTCAAAATACATTTAAAAATACAGCTTACACTGAATTTATGTTTTTAAATTAATTTGATAAGATCAATGTATCTTAATTTTATTTAAAACCATACCTACGTTTAAATGGTAAAACAATATATATTGATGTATAATACAATCAATATCGTAAATGCATTCTGCAATCAATGTTGTATAATGCAATCAATGTTACATAATGTTGCTATTATGCTACAGACTATTTCACAATATCATTTTAAAATAACAACTGGCTTACTATAAAATGTTGATATTTAAAAAACGTTACATTACTCGACAGTAGATTTCAATTATTTGTTCCAAAGTCAATTAGGTACAACAATACAACTTCTAGTCCAACTAATGGATTACTAAAGCCAATTTGCAAAGTATCCATTTGGTGTCAGCGGAATTTATCCATATTATCTGCTGGTTAATTGGCAATCGATTCTGGAGAACTTGTTAGCTTAAGGTTCTCGGTCTCGAAATACCGACGCGCGTTTATTTTCATTTAGCTTGTTATATTAAAAAAAACTAAGGTATAAATGCAAAGTACAAATACAGAGAATGAGAGAGTTCCTAGAATATAAACAGGTAATGTCGGCGTAACCTACAATTTACTGTATATCTTTGTTAAAATAGTCTTTTTTAAACTTTCGCGATTAGAACACATAATTTTAATTCGAGAAACGGGTATTTATCGCGTATTTTACCTCTATATTTATCCCGACGCTTCGGCAAGGTTGCACCAGTCGTGGTCGCGGGCAGACTGGAACTTTGGAGCCACCGTCGAGAAGTGAAGGCGTTTTTAACAACTACCCTCAGCTTGGTCTTGATTATTAGAATAGGCCACATTTACACTAGCACGACAAACAACACTGACAGTATCAAAACAATTTTTCTTAGGATCACACCCAGTGCACCGTGCTACCACTGGATTCCAAGAGGCAGAGAGTCTGAAACCGTCTTCGCGATTAAAATTAGGATATTTTAAAAATAATAGATATGGATAAATATAGAGGTAAAATACGCGATAAATACCCGTTTCTCGAATTAAAATTATATCTTTGTTAAATCATTTGATAAGTTTGAACCTTTTGTTGTAATGTTAATTGTTATATCTAATAGTAAAATTTATGATTGTTTTTTGTCCTGTAATTGACATTATTAATAAGTTTCGAGTTTGAGTCTCTCATACAAAAAAGGTCCATCTGATGGAAACGGTTACGGTCGCCTACTTCTATAGACGCTTGCAAAGCCAGAAGCATCACTCACGCGTTGCTGACCCAAAAACTGCCGTATTGCTGTGATTTTACGATTAAGGAGTCGAAATATTCGACGAAGGGAAGAAGAAGCTGCTGTTATTATTAACAGCAGCTTCTTTAAGGTAAAAAAAAGGTTATGGCATGATACTGCAAGTTTTTAAAGAGGTTGTGTCCAACTGAAAACATCAGGACTGTCGGTGTGAGACGCTAGGAACCTGAAAATGTTTTTTTTTATACTAGTGGAGCATCGTGACTTAGTACCCATTATTGTTTGTCTTTTTTGGATTTATGGGTGTTATGTTTTTGCGCGGAATCCAAATTTTCTATCCCGTCAAATCGGTCAAGTAGTTTTGTGGTCCATAGGAAATATACACCCACACAGCTATACATGCATCGTCATATACAATTATAAGCTTTTTACATGGTGATTGTAAGATGAAGAAAAATACTGTCATGTCTATTTAAATGTTGCGTAGTCACATTATTATTGGAATATAGTTGTAACTGCAAATTACATTTTTTATAATACCTATCAGTTATACTTTTTAAGTGGTTATTACTTAATGATACTATTTAATCTATTGGTTCTACTTATAAAGTAAAAAAATATTCATAAGGACATGTCGCTGATACTAAAGCCTCACCTTAAACACTTTTGATTAAGTGCCGTTGGATTATCTAGTACGTTCTAGATATAAAGTAGAAAGTCAAGTTTAATTACCAAAGTTAAGAGTGAATTAATGAATGAGAATCCCAATTTCTAATGTCTGATTAATCTCTATGCGAATATTATAGCTCAGTAAACGTTTAGGAGTCGATTGTTTATAATGTAAGTTACTTGGGTTATTTTACTTTCATTTTTTATTATTTATGTAATGATTATCTTATTATACATATGTAATTTTGATGAAATCAACTGGCAATCAACTGAGCTCACAACATTCAACTAGCCTCACAACTCAGTTGGTATTAGTCCTTCTGCGCTGTAGGTTTATATGATTATATATTTATATTAAGATTATATAATTGATTTATACATCTTTATCAGTGGTAACAACATTACAGAGAAAAGTGCAAACCAGTTTGCAAAATTTTAAACATTAAGTCTTACGAAAACTCCCCTTATTTATAAATAAAAATATATATCACATTATACTCCTATACTTGTAATTAAACTGTAAGGGGTCAAAATCTGTAAAAATCTCAATTGAAGGAAACATTAATATCAATACAGCAGCCAAAACAACCAATTTTTTACATTTTTTTGTCTGCCTGTTTGTCTGACTGTAACTTATAAGCGAACGCATATCACCCTGAAACTACTAAATGGATTGTGATGAAACTTGGCTTATTTGTTACTGAAATCATTGGCAAGGATAATGTAAACTTATTACCTCCCCTTACGCCCTGAAGGGGTGAAAATGGGTAAAAACGTTTGTATTTAACTTTTTACTTGTAAGGATATGGAACATGAAACTTTGAGTAAATATTATTTAAAGACAATGATAATATACCTCATCATATATTTTTTTGATATCTTGCGTTAGAGAAAAATATCTGTTAAATAAATTTAATATATCGACGGATTGGCTTGAGCACTACGATACAAACAAATAATAAGTAAGTTATACACTACACAAAGTTAGTGAAGAAACATTTGTTTAACGAGCTTATGATAATCATAGTTTTAAAGAAATATAAACATATAAACCAACCTGATATGAGCTATATGCAGATAAAGTTTATGCACGCGAGGGGTCTTATTTTATATTCGTAGTTTTTATTTTTAACTTTTTCTATACATTCAATTCAATTTAATTACCAATAATATGTACTAAAGGGTTGGCTGGAAATAAATATAAAGAATATGCGGAAATCTTTAGTTGTGTCATAAAAATGTTTGTAGTGTATAGCTAACCGATAAAGAACCTTTTTTTTTTGTACGACGGGTAAGCACTTGGCCTTCATCTCACCTGGTAACAAGTTGCGATAAGGCCGAAGGTGGAGGCGCACTTTACCCGGAATCCTCAACAAACTGAGGAACTGGCTATCTTACCTCTGAATGCCGGAACACAACAATTTTAGAATTGTTATTATGGCGACAGAATTAGGTAAGATGGTGGTAGCTAGTCAGGCGGACTCAAACAAAGTCCTACCACCAATCAAACCAAGCACAATATATTGTACTCCCCATGGGGATCGAACCCGCGACCTCAGGATCTGAAATCGGTGGCTTGAACCACTAGACCACAGAGGCGGTTGAAATACCATTGATCAAACGTCTGCCTGGGTAAAAGAATCCTAAAAATCGAATGAGTGGATATTCGTAGCAAGAGGCGGTGGGAGAAATCTCTAGATTATGTAGAGAGTTATCAGTCTCAGAACATTCTAGGACCACCAGTTTACAAAAATATAATCTTCAAGAGGTCTTTTTAGAGAGATTTAACCTTGTCCGATGGACGATCCGATGGATGTCCGACTATGGAGCATACTTTTATTTCTCAAACTGTTCTTTAACAATTTGAGAAATAAAAGTATGTTCCATAGTACAAAATAAGAAAAAAATATGGAATTTTGTCCTTTGACGTCATGTTCCATTCAACAAATGGTACCTACCCAGAAAATGCTTTGATCAGCAGTAGGCACAAATGGACTGAAATTATTGCGATGACCTTAGAACTTTGGCAGAAGTGCAACTGCGCGGGGTCAGCTAGTAAAGTAATATTATCTATGCGTACCTGTACGTAATTATTATCATAAAATTTTCGATATTATAATTTACGTGACTTCTACTAGGCAAACCAAATGACACGATACACGTTTAAATCCATCAAGCCGTTTAGGTTGTTGACCATGCCAGTGAAATAGACTTAAACATACCATCGAAAAACATATCCCTCCTACTGAGGCATATACCATACTGAGGCAGTCGGCGAAAATAAGCTCTATTTCAGTAATTGACAGTGGTACACGTGTACACGCATTGCATATACTCGTATACGGTGTTTCCCTCTGCATTCTCGCGCTGCCAATTTGCTCTATCGCTGTGAGAGCATTTCACTCAATCTGTCAATTAGCTCGTCGCAAACTGCACGCGAGAACCTTTTCCTAGTTCCGTAGTCTCTTTCTTATCTTACCATGTTTTATTGTAGATGTCGATTTATTAAATACCTATATTATATACCTATAATAATATACATACATTAGCAGCTTGTCATGGATAGTGGTAGGACTTTTATTAGGTTTATCTGGCTACCAATAACAACAATTTTAAGATGTTGTGCTCCGGCATATTGAGGTAAGATAGCCAGTTCCTCAGTCAGTTGAGGATTTTGAGTGAAGTTGAGGACGCGCTTCCACATTTGGCCTTTTCATAACTTGATTGTAGGAGAAATTAAGGTTTCCCCGACGTACAATTAAAAAAGTCCAATAATGCACACCGTTGGATAAAACCTCATTCAAATTTGTAGGATTTTGTGATAAGCAACACGCTTGGCAGGTGGTTTGGTGATTGCTGTAAAGGTATAGTACTCAGAAGAAAGCTAAAAGTCAATATACATCAGACTCATCATCCTCAGACTGTAGACAATTCATCAGATCATAACTTAAAACCAGATGAGATAAAAGTCAAGCGCTTTCCCGTCAAGCAATTGAATAAAACAGTTTCTTCAGATTTCTTAGGATCATTTTGAACATCGGCGGACATCGGCCTGTTTAGAAATCGCTTCTATTGGTAAGGTCTCTAATTCGACTTTTAAAAAATTTGCAGGCTTATATGGAGTACTTGTAGAAAGATGCCTTTTTTAGAGCAGTAGTCAGTGTCCATGGATTTTTGGTTTATTCCAAAAAAATGACTATTAGTTTTGAGCAGAGCATTCAGATTAATTGAACATCGACTAATTATTAATACAGCTCTAATTGAGTTTGAAAGAAATTGTAAGTTTGGAAGCCGGCTCAAAATTTAATAACAAATCTTCAAAAGTGCCTCCTCTTTTCTCTCCCCCTCGTTAAATAAATCTTATAATTGGCCATAAGGAGTCAACTTCCAAAGTACTAGAGGTAAAATGTTAAAAACAAACAAACGAAATTACCAACGAGACGCGAATTTTGATAGACTAAACTCCTGAGGAGAATAAATTAATGTAAGAAAAAGAAAAAACTCATTAGTAGAACCTCCTTACAGAATCGACTTCGCACGTTTACATTAAAAACAAGGCTTTGATAGTCCCGTCGGCGCTTTGCTCTGGGCTGTCGATAGAACCTTTTAACGTGACGCAAAGTAAGCAACCTGGAATGTTTGTACTGTCAGTGATTTTTCACGGCTCATTTTATTCTATAAAAAGGTATACAGTTCCTTGTGGAAGATATTATGAAGAAAAAAACGTATTGTCCCCACTTAGGGTAGGATGAGGGCTGGAGAACGATGATACCTAATTTCAGCCGCCAAGTAGCGTTTCTGTTTTATGGTTTAAAGGGTGCCCATAAATTGTAGGAACATAGGCATGGCTTAGCATCTTTATGGCGCCATCTAAACTAAGCAAAGCTTGTAATATGGGATCTATTTAGAATACTTTTTATTCATAAATCCATTTGATGATTAAATGAAACGGCCAAAAGCAGAACAAACATTTGATTGTCCCGGTCGGAAATCGAGCCCACAACATACAGGTCAGAAGGCAGAGAGATACTGTGAGTGAATTGGTTCCTTCGCAGCAATATTCCGTTTTCATCATAATTCACGCTAACTGCTGTTCATTGGCTTTCGCTACTTGAAACCAAAAACTACGATCCTAAGCCACCTTTATATAGAAAGTCTCTGTGATAGATACGGGACATCATCGATGTCAACGATATCCCGCTAAGCATCCCAACCTTGTAGTTCTCTCTATTATTTAGTACCCTCTGTAATATTAAGTACCCTCTTTATTATTCAGTACCCTCTCTGTTATTAAGTACCCTCTTCATTATTCAGTACCCTCTCTGTTATTAAGTACCTCTCTAATATTAAGTACCCTCTCTATTATTTAGCACCTCTCTATTATGAAATAGTCGTGGTATTTTTATTAAAATGATAATGCGCTTATTTTCTCGACTCGGACAAATTTTCAACTACTTTGGCGTTAAAAGTATTTACCCCAACTCTAGATCAGTGCCTTCCGGTATTTGTAAGCGCCTCCGGCCGGTAGCGGTGGTATGTGTATAATTAATTTGCTTAGCTCTGGTGCTAAAGTGGGGGGTGGGGAGAGCGTCCATTTGTTTCATCAATTATTCGTTTAGCAACAATTAATCGCACTGTGTGCGCTTGACCTTATTAATCTCAGTTAGACCGATTGTTTGGGTGATTTGAATTAATTGTTGCTACCGGAGTGAGTGCCCGTCGTTTGTTTTGATTAAAAGTGTATGTTTCGTCCTAACTGTTACGTTATTATTCATTAATTTCATAGCTAATTGATTTAAGCGTTACTTTGCGAAAATCCATTAAAAAATTTCAAATCAAATAAATATATAAAAGAAAAAAGACTATGTTTTTTGTATGCCCATGTTTTAATATGATGGAATTAGATAAGAATTACGTATTACATGATGCGGTTATTTATCAAGCACATAGATTTTTTTGTCAATCACGATGTCAAAAATAATAGGAGTTAAATTATTATAACTGTTCTGATTTCTAAAGGCATTATTTACTGTCATTATTTAACAAACGCGCCGAGGCTCGGACTCACTCGGCTGTGTTCGGAAGATAACAGCACAAATTGAGCACTTTGCTATACAGTAAAATAACTTTTACGTACCGATATTTATTATGTGCAGGACAATAGCCATTATTTTGATTAAATTAGCTTACAGACCATGAAAGACCAAGCACAGTTTTTTGCCCGTTTTCGTATACAGCGGGGTTATCGTGATAGGACGCGAGATATCTTTCGTTCCTCAGCACTGCCACGGCTGGTAGACTGTATTAATAACATGTGTTACTGTTGTTGTTTTACAAAGAATAGGGTGAAGTCACATTGTCCGGTCTCAGTCTCAAGACAACTCCGTTTGGCACTGTCACTTTTGGAGTGAGACGTCTGTGAATGCATGAATATTTTTGAATTTGTGCATCTTAGTACCTAACTATTAAATATGTGCCCCGTAAACGCTTGCGAGTTAAATTTCCAAAAACTCATAGTCAACACACATATTTATAATGTTGGAAGTAGAAAAGAAGTAAAAATTCAGAGTCCAGTAAAATAGCTGAGACACATGATTTTATTACCTGGCCGTTGGCTATGGCCTGGATCTGTGGCCTGTAAGCGACCGACCGTTAAGGTGGATGGTGCATTAAAGCTACGCGCGAGTTGCATTTGATTTAATGTAGCTTTGAACACATTTTGTATTTATAATATGTAATTCGAGATAATAACCAGCAGCCATCAATATGATAGCAACCTACATTATATTAATAAAAACAATGATTTTCAGTGTGAAAAACGGTTACTTTGTCGAAAAAAAAAAATTCACCTAAAATGTTGTATTATAACTACGATAACGTGAAACTTTTGTAGTTGAACTCGGTCAAAGAAACTATTAGATAAAAATAATATTGATCGACCGTTGGTCGTGACCACCATGGCGACAATATTGACTTAGTGTATATAGTAGTTGTGTATAATAGGCAAACTAAACGTTGTTCATAATGTCACAAATGTCACTTTCATAAAATACCTCTAATTTCACACCTTTTTTGCGGGGATTCGCTTGGCCTTCATCACTTTGGCAAGTTAAGCTAAAGCCGAAGGCGGAAGTGCACTTTACCCTGAACCCGGAATCCTCGACAGACAGTGGAGCTGGCTCTCCAGCTCCACTGTCTGTGGAAAATTCCAGGTAATGTGATTACCTCTTATACTTGATACCAGAACACGATAATTTATTTATATATATTTATTGTACGACGGGGATATGCTAGGCTTTCATCTCACCTGATTTTCAAGTAATGATAAGGCCGAAGGTAGAAGTGCACTTCACCCGGAATCCTCAATATACTGAGGAACTGACTAAGTTACCTCTAAATGCCGAAATACAACAATTTAAGAATTGATGTTATGACAACAGAATTAGGTAAGATGGTGGTATAGCTAGCCAGACGACTTATACAAATCCTACCACCAACCAAACCAAGCACAATATTGCTCCCCTTGGGATCGAACCCGGATCTGACACCGGTGGGCGAACCACTATTGTGTTAGTAATTGTTGTTATGTCTTAGTTACGATTGGCCTAAAACAATTTCACCCGTACCTACCGAGGCTCATCCACGTTAAACGGGGCGTCGTAAATAACGTCCGGGCTACGATAAATGAATAATTAACGGACGGTAAACGCTTTACGGCGCCTCCAGAGCGGTTGATCCGCAGTTTTGATAGGCTATCTGGATACACTATTTGTCATTTTATGGATTTTGTTTGGGTGAGTTTGAAAATTTGGGGCGTCGGTCAAGGTTGTCTGGATTAGACCTGGAATTTAATTGTTATGTCGTAGTTCCATGGCTTATGTCGAATTGTTGAATTGTTTTAGCAACATGTTCCGGATTTCAGAAGGAATGTGCATACACACCTATTGCTATAATGTCTTTTTTATTTTTGTTTGGTTTGTTTGGTAGTGGTATGGCTTGGTTATAGGACATTAATTTCTCACAGCGCCATCTAGTATGCCGCCATAATAACAATTTTAATTGTTGTGTTCTGGCGTTTGGAGGTACAATAGCCAGTGCCTCAGTCTGTTGGGGTTTTTGAGTGAAGTAGGTTTTAACCATACATTTAGTATAATTACATATAGTTTTAACTTATCACAATTTGATACCAAGTCAGATGACGGCAAATCTCTCCGTGGTCGTAAAATAAAAAAAGTAAATGAAATGTGATGTTAAAACTTGTTGCTGTATAACTTCCTTCATTTTTGTGTCAAAATATTTTTTAAAAATTGTGTCGGGTAATTCGCTGTATTCTCTGAAAATTTATTACGGTTTAAGAGAGCCCTTTATAGGTCATATAGTTAGACAGATATATAAACAGACGGAGGGACAACGGCAAAGTCTTAAAAATTGGGCCCAGTTTACTCACAGCATCATAAATCTTGGATTCTTTGATCCTAGGCGGAATAGGATGCTTCAAGGCAAGCGTAACACATCTGAGCCCTTCACTTATCGGTATCCCATCATTACATGCTTAGTTTGGGGCAGGATAACGTTGCGTAAAATGCCTAATATTATTAGTCATGAAGTGATCTGGTGATAAAGCGCTTACTATAATCATTGTATTTTTTATTTGATAGACTTAGATTCACATTTTTGTGGGAAAATGTCTTTTGTTTTATTTTTCCAGTGTTCAGTCAGTTGAATAAGTCTTTCGGCTTAAAGCATTCAGTCATTCATAATGTTCCATTCAGCGTTCACGTAACGAGTGCATTCACGTTGGTCACGTGACACGAACGAGGGCGTTTTATTGAACTCGATACCCATTCTATAGCTTTCATACACTCATACAATTTCAATTCTAAGGAAAGAAACGTGCATAAAAATCGAATTATTACCACTTGTATTGGAAAGGGTTAGTTTTGATATGAAAGGAAACAGTTTAGTAGTATTGCATGGCTGTATAAACGATCGGCTAATTATGTTAACGGTAAGATAATTAAAGTGGTTTTGGTCAGCTCTAAAATGTAAATAGTCAGCAAGCAAAGTGAATTAAACGAACGAAATGCGACCCGATAAGATGCAGCCAAGATGATTCTCGGTGTAAAAATAGCCTAGTGACCTACTGATGTACTTCGCCTTAAAATTCGTGTTATCAGGCCATGCAATAACAACACGTGACGATATATTATGCGGTCAAAAAAACTTTTTATCTGATTCTGGCTGACCAAATATTTATAATAAAACCATATAATTCCTTATTTGAATTAAGAACAAATAATTGGAAACCTACACCGATACCATGCCATGTAAGACCTACCTAATTCTTGTTCCTAGTGGGAGGGCGAGCTAGTACTTATGCTGCTTATACATTCATGCTTTAACATCGGTTAAGTAACTCGCGTGCCGACAAATCAAAACTAGTAAGAACCTATTATTAATGCGACAGGTCCCCATCTAATAAACCAATCCACTTGCGTTTTTGTCTGTGGTTGGTGTAGGTAGAGTAGTGAATTTGGCTATTGCTCATAAATAATCATCAACAAATCCAAAAGTTACCGAGTGAGTCGGTTTCACAATTAATAAATATATATAACAGGACATTAATTTTATATAGCGACATCTAGTTCCAAACTAAGTAAAGCTTCTAAATGGGAACTATATTACAATAATAAGAGTTCGAGGAATTGCTGTCCTGTCTTTACTGTTTTCAAGAAATTGTTTCTGCTATTTTCAATGAATAGTGTATTTAGGTATATTAAGATAGCAAGTGGAAATCAAGTTTACCTCTCCCTCATAAAAAAACATCTTATACAATGTGCCCTATATAGTCTCCCTGCAGTCGAAATTATACCGTAAAAGTATAGCATTCTGCACTTATTCTACATATTTTAATATGCCAAATGATACACTCATTAGTGTAATAATGAGATGATAGATTGAAATGTAGGCAGCATAAATCATTGATGATCGTCATGTTTAAAAAGCGGTCCAAAGCTATGCTTAGCGTATACAGTTGTCTGATTCAAGGTACTTATGGTTATAAGTACCTTGAACCTGTACACACACCTCACCTCTACGTGATTAGATATTTTATAGGCCAGCTATCGCAAGTACAAATAATCCAAGCAATTTATCAGAGAGAGCAGTATCGAGATCCCGAATATTCACATATAATACATAGAGAAGTATGTCATAAAATAAAAAGTCTTGCAGTCTAAAGCTTGCTTCTTACTACTCCGAATGAAGAAATGATAAATTGAAATGAAAATGATAGTGGTCGTAAATTATTAAAAGAAATGTTGTCTGCTTTCTTTACTAGCAAACAAAGTTAGAATTGAATCGTGAATATTCAAGTTGTAGCAACATGAAGTTGGCTGAGGAAGCAACATATTTTAGTTAAGTTAAATAAGATATGTGACTTATAGATTTTTGCCTAAAATATATTTTAAATGACCCAAATTGCTTCAAGTGTGTCTATAATATTTGAAGAGTTCCCTCGATTTCTCCAGGATACATCAGATCCTGACATGAAGACAAGGATCCGTTTTTCCTTACTTTGTGTGCCAATAACATTTGAAAAGTATACCACATACTTTTCAACAAAAAAATATTTTCCAAATCGGTCTAGGCGTCTTCGAGTAATCGGGGAACATACATAGAATTGAGAACCTCCTCCTTTTATTAAAGTTGGTTTGAATATACCTCTATTATTGTTACTAACGGAAAAACTATTTTAGTAAATGACACATCATTAGGATCGTTGTAACTAACTTCTATAGTAACATTGTAAAATACATGATAAAAGTAACAATATGAAAAACTGATTTTGTAAATGACACATCATTAGGAACGTTGTAACTAACTTCTATAGTAACATTGTAAAATACATGATAATAATAACAATATGAAAAACTATTTTACCAAATGACACATGATTAGGAACGTTGCAACTAACTTCTATAGTAACATTGTAAAATACATGATAATAATAACAATCAATATTACAGGACATCCATTTTTACACAGCGCCATTTAGCCCCAAACTAAGCATAGCTTATTATATGGAAACTAGACTATGGATAGAATTCTTGAATACTTTTGTAAATAGATACGTACTATATGATACAACACCCAAACACATAACAAACATCATTCATCACACAAATGTTTGTTCTGGGTGGGAATCGAACCCACAGCCTACAGCGCAGAAGGCAGAGTCACTATCAACTGAGCTGTGAGGCTTGTTATACCCAGTAGTAATATTAGATATAACAAATTTGAAATAATGACTTTTTTATCTCATTTCTATTTCGCGTGCAGACCGTGGCCTAAATTGACCTAACCTGATTTCGTGACTAAAGGCTTTTTGCAGTGCAAAAATACTTTTGGTAGTTTTTGCTAACTAATTTGTTTATTTAAGCACAAAGTTCAACTATCATTCAAGACTTTATTTTAAAAAGGTGTTCTAGTTTGGTTTATTTAAGCCTCCTTTGCGGCTTAAAAATTGACCCCTCCAGCTTAGCACATGAATGTCGTAATAGCCGACTAAGAGATCTCAACAGAATAAGGGGAGCAGAATTCTTCTGAATAATATCTAACTTCTGACCCTTAGATAGGGTTAATAGGCTGTTGACGGAGCTACTAGCTCTATTAATGCTATCCGGTGATATTCAAATGAAATCATCTATTAATGTTTGTATGTTTGTTACCATCCCCTTCACGTCAAAACTACTAAACAGATTGAGCAAGAATGGCTAAGGAGTGGAATACGTTGCCTGAGTCTGTTTTCCCTGATAATTACAGCACATGCCTCTCTCAAGGCGAGAGTGAACAGGTTATATAGAAGACTATAGAGGCGTAGTACAACGTAGGACCCATCTTCGCTTTCCATCAGATGAGATCGTGGTCAAACGATTAGGATATAAGGTATATCTTAATTAAAACAATATTTACCCGGATTCTATAACTATGGATCCTAGAATTAGTAAATAACAATGTTTTTTTTTAACAAACTACAGAACATTCTATCTTAACTATAAATGCAGTGTACAGGTTTGTATATTGCTTTCTGCAGAAAACCATACAAACCTATACACTGCTTGGCAAATAACCTACGTTTGGCCTTGCTTTAGTTGAAATCTCTTTCGTATCTTGAATGGAATTTTGGCATCAATTTGGCAGAAGTCTCGAGCCATTAACCATAATGTGTATTGTTATACTGTTTGGCAACTGTACCGACAATAATCTGTGTGCAGACTAAACAGCCCCGATAAGCATTTCGCGACAATCTATTGCCCGAAGATCAATAAACTTTACTAGTGAGGTGGCGACGCTTCTCTGAAACTGAAAAGCACAGTCGTTATTCTTTTTTTTGTATGACGATGAAGAACTTGGCTTTCATATCACATGGTTTACAAGTTATGATACGGCCGAAGTCTAAGCGCACTTCACCCGGAATCCTCAACGGTCTGAGGAACTGGCTATCTTACCTTTAAATGTCGTAGCAAAAAGGTTGCTAAGGTTGTCTGGGTTTCCCTCTCGATATCAGCAACTCGATTTCATAAAAAAAAAGCACGGTCGCTCTATCGCCAAATGATATAAATCTAAATAATATTATTCTTTTTCAGTTTTATTGAGCTTTTATTTCTGAATCAACGAAAGTATAAAAAATAAATGTCATGAAAATCTTATTTTAAACTGATTTTACTACCATTTGCAACTGACGTTTCGGTTTTGTTGCATTGGCCATGACACAAAAATAAAATGGCAGGTTGGTATTCATTTTTATTTGAAAAAAGTCCTACTATTTTTAGGGCTTATAAATAAACAGTGGATTATATGTTCTTCATTCAATACCCACCACTATTCATCGTTAGCCGTTCATCAATAGAGGGGTGAGGGCTATAGCAGAATTTATGGCCCCGAGCCGCGGGCATAGACAAAACACCAATTAATTCTGCCGTTAAACTAACGACTGACTATTTGTTATCTTGTTATTTGTATGTTGGTATGATCTTGGGATTATGAGCTGGTCAAACCTGTAACATACCGTGAGACTTTTCTTACTTTGGTATACCTATACACGTCATATATCAATGCGTTTTGTCTAAAATAAACCTTCATAAATAACTATCATCGTAGACTTCATCCTCACTAGATCTGGCCAAGAGCTAGACATCGACCAGCCTAGAGATCAATAGCCAACCTATCTTAAAAATAGTTTTACTTATTAATATTGTGACCCTCTTTTTGACGTCCCTGGTTCACTAAAATCGAGCAATAAGCAAGCAAACTTCATTGATTGCGATATTTTTTTCCACGAATATATTCTTGTTCTTCAACAGCTCAGGAGGGTTTGCAGTTATGGTGACAACACACAGAAGTGAGCTACTGCCCTTTTTCTAATGAGAACCCTCATATCGGCCCGCCGTGCATCAGCGTTTTCTGATTTGAGAAATGTCGAGACATATAGTAAACGACTCTGTGTCGAGCGTGTAACTTTTGTGTATCTATGGTAAAAAAAAAAACTTTTTTTTTCACAACTAAATATTTTTTTAACAGCATTATTTTTCATGTTAAAAATACAGATAAATAATGACAAACAAGTATACTGTATGTGAAAGCTGTAGCAAAAAAATACGCAAACGACGAAATTTCTGAAAAGCATTTACATTTTAAACTAATTTAAATGTGTATTGATCACAAAATGTTTGATGTTTAAAAAGTTAAGTTTGAGAGAAGGTCGTTATCAGAAGTGGAGATGTACGAGCGGGTTTGATTAAGTTATTAGATCAAAGTGTCACATTGATTATGCAACATCATTTTATATTCTTGAGTGTTAGCGTCTGGGCTTCATACTGCTATAGCTCATCGGCTTTCTATCGTCGCACAACTCCACAATCAATTATTTTAAAACATTTGCCATAGCAGGATATTAGGCTGGGCATTATGATAGTGATCAATGTTGAAAATCTTTGAGCTAGTACTTTTTTTTCTTATTGGTGATAGCCAAGCGTTAGACTACCAGTTTACTTGAAAAACAAGATAAGATGTGGCCTAAGATGGAGCACGTAGGTATGTCTTAAATGAGCCTATTCACTATGGACTTAAATTCTCCAAGTGCGGAAAAACAGACTAGGGCAAAGATTTCCTTACCAGTATTAATGATAAAAGTACAACTGCGCGGGGTCAGCTGCTTTTCATAATAAATAGTACAAAAATCTCGTAAGCCCTTGATCATGATCATTTCCCTGTCGCTTTAAGCCCTGATAATGTCAGAACACGATAGCCATGCACTGTGAAACGAAAAGCTTAATTTCACCCCGTGTCATAATGATAGTGCACAAACAGGCATTTTATTAAAGACCTGTTTAAATTAATTACCGGCTGTAGTGTAGAGTTGAAAGGTGAGTGAGGGCGGACTGCCATGCGATTTTATAATTTATATCATGTTTAAATCCATTAACGGCCTGCTTTGTTAATGGTTGTCATGGCATGGCATCTAGTTTGCAAGTACGTCATTTAATTACACTGTTTTGCATAGAGAATTTGCGCTATAATGGTATTCAATCAGCTGCTTGATGCATTAACTAAAAGAAAAAAATATATAGTCGAATGAAAATGAAAACATTACGAGGTTTTTGAAACATTTGACGTGACGTAACGTAGTTTTATCCCTCTGATAAGTAGCATAGCAGGCAGAGTACTTACTAAGAACGAAATACTCGATGTAATGTTAAGGTCTTGGAAGAGTACGCTAAATATACTACAGTTTCGCAAACTTATCTGACCCCAAATCTTTTTTCAATTTCTTTTAATTAGTAAAATATTTTTTTTCATTTATTTTTATCGTTCATTGTTTCACTGCAGAATAAAGGTCTCCGCATTTTGTTACAGGCTTTGATTGACTAGGCGTCGATTGAGTCAAGAAAGTAAAAAAAGTTGAAAAATAGCTATAGATTTTTATGTAACCCTTATTAACCTTTGTACTGCTCTACGGCTGGATCATGATGATGATGTACTTAGATAGTGTCTGCCATCGAGAAAAATTATAGGCTACTTTTACGGTAGTAGCTCTGCCTTCTGCGCTCTAGGTTGTGGGTTTAGATCCCACCCGGGACAAATATTTTTGTGATGAATATTGATGTTTGTTCTATGTTTGGGTGTTGTTTTGTATGATAAGTACCTATGTAATTACAATATAAAAGTACCTCAGTGATTACTGAGATAGGTACTTTTTTTGTAATTATAACTTTTTTGTAATTGTAATTGTAACTAGATTTTGTTCCCATATTACAAGCTTTGCTTAGTTTGGAACCAGGTGGCGCTGTGTGAAATTACTATCCTCTAATATTTGTTATCCTGTAATATTTTATTATGGTGCCTTCCGCAACCAAATCAAAGTCTACTTTTATATATTTAGATAAGTAAAATATTGCCAATGTTATTTAGCCTAGAGGTAGAGGTACTTTCCTGTAAAACATTTATAATATATTTCCTATGTTTCCCGAGTGAAATAACATAAACTTGAGAAGTTACAGTAACTTGTCGCCAGCGTAAAAATGCCAATCGAGGCTCAACAATTGGCAAAGATCGAAGCTCAATATAGCCTGAAACAATAGCAATTTTCCGCGACCGCCCAGTGAATGAAATTAAACAGAGACCGAGTTAAGCTAGCGTTCGACCTGAATGGAGTTTAACTTGAAACGCAATTGAACATTTCCCACTGGCCAATAAGCATTGACTTCTACCGTGACCCCTTTGTATAGTTCTAGTTACTTGCCGTCTCAAAATAAACTTAGACCAGATTTTTTAACCGAGGGCAGTCGCGGAAGGAAACGCACGGTACGAAATATCACCTATTTTTGTAACAACAAATCTTTGTATTAAAATAAATAATACATTACATTAATTTCACATAGCACTATCTAGCTCAAAAGCTTGCAATGTGGGAACTTTTAGGTTCTCACTTCTGTTGGCAGTCCCCATTTCTGACAATTTTTTTTTTTCGTAAATACATACACTGCTTAACATCAGGCGAGATAGCAATCAAACGCAAGCCTATCATATATACTTTAAAAAAACCTACTTAGATCATAAATCGAAACCGGAGAAAAGCATCTCTACTCATCACACAAATGTTTTTCCTGGTTGGAAATCTAACTTACACAACGCAGAAGGCAGAGCTGCTACCAACTGAGCTATGAGGCTTAACATATCATTCAATATTTTGCTAATGAACATTTTAACCGCCTTTGTTTAAGTCCGCCTGGCTAGCTACCACCATCTTACTTAATTCTGACGCCATAATAACAATTCTTCAAAAAAATACTGTGTTCCGGCATATAGAGGTTAGATAGCCAGTTCCTCGGTTTGTTGAGGATTCCGGGTGAAGTGCGCCTCCACCTTCGGCCTTATCTCAACTTGTAACCAGGTGAGATGAAGGCCAAGCGCTTCCCCGTCGCACAATAAAAATATCAACTTTTGTAAACAAAGTGATTGAGGCATATCGTGTATGCGATAGTAAAGGAGAATGCCTATTTTTATAGCACCACAAGTACGAAGAACAATTAAAAATAGATAATTTTAATGCCTGAAGCTTATCCACTACATAAATGACATAACAAATATTTTTTTGTTTGGTGGTAGAGCTGGTTTTATGTCCACCTGGATAGCTACCACAATATTTCCAAAGTATTAAGCCATAGCAACAATTTGATATGAGGTGAGATAGCCAGTCCTCGGTCTGTTGATACCGGTTGAAGTGCGCTTCTACTTTCAAGGAGATGAATGCTTAACTTTCCCCCGTCGTACATTAAATAAAGATATCGCAAGAAAATACTGGCAAACATAAACACAGCATTATCCCTCAAAAGAAATGGAAAGAAAATAGTTTTTCTTACTTATTGCGTACTGTAATGGCTGCTAAGTTGCCGCCAGCCAAGTTAATTCGTTCAATTGACAAGTTAGCTGTTTCTTTGTTCCGTTATAATTTACTTTGTTCCAGCAAAACCGCCATTTTGTAAGGCTAGTGATATTCATGCCAATCTCACTTAATAATGTCTTAGTGATTAATCATAGGTTTTGCTGAGTAGGTACTTCGTTCTGAAACAGCATTTAATTTCATACGTTTACATAGCAACAGAATAAAGCATGTTTGTTTATATACTATAGCCTTTTTTATTATAACATGATACAAATATTAGATTTACACTGTTCTATTTTTACGGTTTACCACAAACTGCGATGATAATGACCTCAATGTAGCACAATGGTTTAGAAGACACCTATATGCACTCTCGCTATAAAATGGCCTTTGTTGTAATTTTCTGGAAAGACAGACGCAGGCAACTTTTTCCACTCCTTAGCCGTTTGCATGATGAAAGTGGAACCAAAACGCTATTCTGCTTGTGACTTATTGGTTCGGTAAATTGAAGTGCTAAAATAGCCCCCAAACAACATTTTAAAACCAATACCCATCCAGTTGTTTCTATGAAAAATAACTACAGAAAGTTACTACGTACTAGCTTACCCTTAATACACAGACTTTCAGTTCAGTTCAATCTGGCAGTTCAGTCAGTTTATAATAAGGTCGATAGATACACGATCTTTAGTGGTTCCCAACCAAAATCATTAAAAAAAATGGCCGAGCGTCAGTCAGACCCACACGAAAGCTCCACTACGAAATGAAAAAACAAGCATGTCTGCAATAAAATATAGATTGGAACCCCCAGTGTTCGTGACTAGCACTCTTGGATAGTATCTTGAGGAGCTATCCAAGAGTAGTGTTGTCGACCAGGGCCCTACCGACTGGTCGACAACACTTTTGCCATAAAACCATCGACGCAGACCATGATCTCCGCCAGGACAGTGGCACTCGCGCCGCGAGGGACAACTTTGCACATAAACGTGATCGCGGTGACCGAAGATGTACGTTTTATCGTTTTCCGTCTTTTACTTATGAATTTACGAATGTATGAACACTTTATTGTACACTAAAAATATATTTAACAATGGAAACATTAAGTGACACATTGTATAAGTACAAAAGGTTGTATTTCAAAAAACATGACATAAAATTTACGCAGCCCAGCTCAAGTCTCAATCAAAACTTGTATTATGGGAACTAGATTACGGAAATAGTACTTACATACTTTTTTTTGTAAACATATTAGAATACTTAAATACATACATAATATACAATTTATCACTTATATACACAACTGAGCTGTCAGGTTTGTTGTTAAAGTGAAGAGGTAGGTATTATCTTACTAGTGTGGAGTTAAAGGCTAGTAAATGAGGATGTCTTGGCGCCGCATCAGCTTCTAAAAACCCAATTTCAAATCATAATCAGGCTCAATTTAACTGTTTTAAGATGCTGCATGCGAGTGTGTTTTCAAAGCCCACAATTTTTATCTACCAGTATTCAGTAAATAAAACTAATACATATTTAAAACTCGTCTGATAACTCACCCAAAATTTTTGATAATGTTCATAGTAGGCTAAATGTTAAATAAACTGGCGTATTTCGTTTGAAGAACCATTCTACTATCACAGTTCATTTGACTAGGCAATTTTAGGTATTAGCTAGTAAAATTGAAGAAACAAGCTCTTGAAAGTTAGCCGAACTTCTTTTAAGAAATCCAACACTCGCCATAAACTATAATCTCTTGATAACTTGATCCAGAAATCCTTTTAAGAATACGAGACTTACACAAGTCATTACCCACCTGGAAATATAAAAAGCATAAAAACTTATCGCATCTCGCTGGCATCTCACAGCAACCTCGCAAGTTTATGACTTGCTCCAAACTTTGCCAAGCCGTTTCTCGCTCCGGAGATTTTAGAAGTTGCCATAGTACAAGCGGTATAGCGGGGTGAAAACAGTGATGTTAAAGTTTGTGTTTCAACATATAAGTGAGCTTGAATGAAGATACATCTCAATTTTGGCACTATGATCCTTAATATCTTTATTAAAATTCTTATATAGTTAATCCTGATAAGTAATTACTAATCTAAATATGTATAGTGGAATTTACACGCGCGCTGACAAGTTGCGAGATAAAATCAGCGCTGATCATAAAATATAATTTTATTATTTAAATTCTCTGGCGCGATATATGCAAATTCCAATAAATAGCTAATCTATTCTGATTTCAGAATCAGTGTCGATAATATAAATTAAAGTTTAATGTATGATGAATTTATTTAAATACATTATTGTACACCTTTTATTATATAATATACCTCCAACGAACAGCTTTATCGCAAATTCCTCCACACAACCTATGGCTGGAGAGGACTTTATGGCTTAAAGAAGTGATTGGTGGTTCCCAAATGAAATCTATCATTTATTTGTTTGAAATTGAATATTTAGTATGAATTGTTAATGGAATAATGCTTGGAGATGAATTTGATGGAAACTGAGGATCGGAATCCACAGTTGAGCAGTAGGTAGCAATATATTGTTATTACAAAAATGTGTATGGGGCATTTACAGTAAAAGATGTGTAACGTGTAGTGTAGTGAACTGGCAGCTTTCATGAACCAGAGAATGTGAATTGCATGTGCGGTCTCTGCTAGTCTCAAGGGTATTAACACGTCCGTGGCTTAGTGGCAGGGCGGGTGGTTCTCGATCTTGAGGTTAAATTCCCGAGTGGGCCACATATATGTGATTGACTACGTTCCCAGTTTGGTTAGAACATGCTTGAATCACCTGATTGTCTGACAAGTGAGCTTATACCGATGGCATGCTAAGCTGTCGGTTAAAACATGTGAAGAAAGAGAGAAAGGGTATAGGGTAAACGATACCCACCACCATCGTAGGCCTACACGCCACATTGTATTATCTATTCCACCATGACCCAGTTTAGAATTTTTCAAAATATTTCCCGGTTTCCGGCTTCATATTTTTCGATTTTAAAAGTGCCAGGTATGTGCATTACTTATAATACGTATGTGTATTATAAGTACCTTTTTATATTCAATATATTGGGAATATAAAAAGGTAATTACTAAAGGTCTTCATCGCGTACCATTTTATATTCCCTATATTGGGAATATAAAAAGATACGCGATAAAGTCCCGTTTTTTTATTAATTATTTATAATAATCACGATAATTTAAAAAATGCACTGTATTGTGTCGCACTGCAGCAAGTGATAATTTTGAAGCTTTTCATTCAGAAGGCTTTTGGCAAAAGTTTGGAAATTTTGTCCAGAAATGCTATATCATATGTTTTTGTATTCTTAACAGAATTAAGATAAAAAATGCAAAACAGATTCAAAATACCCTGTGATTCACTGTTTTAATTTTCCAAGAATAATAATACTATTTCTTAATCAAAAGAGTAGATAACCCTAACCCATATAGACATTTGAACGACATCCTTACAAATGGTTTCTATAGAGATATAGCTTTAAGCGTGAAAATGAGGTCTAGACTTCATACTCAAACTATTCACACGCCTTTAGAAAAGCAGCATCTAGCCCTCTTTAGAAATTAGGTGTCAGAATGAACTGATGACTGGCTCGAATGAGCTCCCGTGACTTGCACCAAACTTTTACTAAGACCACAGAATAAATAGTAGTATCTAAGTACACCAAGACCATTTCCACGAAGATTTTTATACCAAGTCGCGCTTCGTTTATTGCTTAAATAAGTAATTTTGTAGCTAGAATCTACATAATGTAAAGAGAAAAAACAAGTTGTTTACTTGTGCCTTTCCCTTCGGCCTGGGGTTATTCGAGTTTCTAGAGTAAACATTCGTAAGTCTCAAGATATATATTCGGATGCGATGTGTTCTAAAATAATATAAACTGAAATAATATCGGTTAACTTACGCATCAGCTTTCGATAGGCCAACGATCGAGAATAATTATTTTAAACTAAATAAAAACAGACTCACGACTATTTCCCATTCGAGGATTAACTTCTAATCACGACCAGAGCGTGGATCTTATGGGGGTCACCTACTAGTGGGTAGTCAGACGCACGTCCGATCTTACGTTCGGCACATGTCCACGGTTTGCAAGTATTCAATACCTGACAGGTTGCAAGTCCATCGCCGCTTAGCGGAATACTAGTCAGTGACACATGCAATTTGGATAATTGGTCCTTGGGACATGCCGGCTTCCTCACGGTGTTACATATAATCAAAATAAAATCTAGAACAAAAGATTTTTTCTTGCAGTGAGTTTATATTCATCATTCATTTATCTCATGCAAACATAACCAATATAATAATTTAGTTTTGTCAAACGAAAGTGAATCTTATTCTATCACTACTATTTATTTAACAAGTCTCAGCTCAGTTGGTAGTAGCTCTACCTTCTGCGACCTACAGGGTTGTGGGTTCGATTCCCACCCAGGACAAAGAAGACGTTTGTTACAAAAAATGTATTTTAAGTATTTTATCCGTTATCTAGTTCCCATATTTAGCTTTGCTTTCTTACTTTGTTTCGGGCTAGATGGAGCTGTGTGAAATCGATTTCCTGTTATATTATTAATGGGTGCAGCACTTTTTAACTTAATTATTTAAATAAACAGTAGGTTTATGTCGGCTTTGTATTTACTCAAAAGGTTGCCTATTTATGAGGGTACAACTTACACTTGGCGTATTTATTACCAACCCACACAAACCCTCCGTGCATTCGGGCTACGACACCTCCAATCTACCACGTTTCTCCCTCGACGCACTTTACCTGTGGGGGCTGTAAGTTATAGCTTAGCAGCTTGTGACGATTATCTTACAATATCTGACATTAGCTTTAGGTGATTGTGTCGAGGTGAATTGGTAAACTTCCTTTAGATTCATGTGTGTGAATTAAGGTAAACACTGCCTATTCATTATAACTAAAATTCATTCCATATAATTAAAAATTGTATGATCATTCTTATTTAATATGAAAACATAGGCATTGTAATTTTTTTTATTGTTCGACAGGGAAGGCCCATAATTTCACCAGGCCAAAGGTGCAAGCGCACTTCACTCGGAATCCTCAACAAACTGAGGTGTATGGATTAACTTAATAATATAATTAGAAAATATTGGCGATAACATTTTGGTTGTTAAATGTTGAGGTAAGGAAGTCAACTTTTCAATGTTCCAACCAAAAAACCCATGAGGGTTTGAGGTAAAAAAACGACCGCTGTCTCCCGAGTCCTCCAGGTTTACTGCACTCCGCTCGTTAATCCTCTCGATTCAATGGACTCGCCCGATGTCCCACGTGACAGAGGATAGAGCGATGCAGAGACACGCTTAAGCCTTGATACGTGAGATTGGTTTGATTGATCGCTGCTCTGATATAAATAACCGAAGCGTTAAACGTATGTGCTGGAACTACCCATCTCAAAGTTACTGCGCGGTACATCATTGGACAATTTACTATCAATTAACATGATTTCAGGCATTTGTAATTCGCGGCATTCGAACAAATATCTTGTAATTCGTATGCGGAAGCAACATACTTGGTTAGTTGCGGTATAACTTTCGGCAGATCAACAATCTGCGGTATATTACACGTGATTTCGTTGGGTCTGCTACTAATAGTAAAATATCCAACGACGGAAGAATTTGTGAATTCTTGTGAGAATACTTTTAAAAGGTCAGTGAATGAATATACCTCGAACTCAGATGGATGGATGTTGGCCGTGGCGTTCGTGGCTTAAGAATCGACTCCTTCAACTATACCCATGGATGTCGTAAAAAGCCAAGTAAGGGATCTCATCAGAAGAAGGGCAGCTGTTATCCGATATTTCATTGTCAATATCCCGTTAATTTTAGTTATAGTGTTCAAAACCATGATGGTTTCAAAAGTTATTATTACCATTGATTCTAAAGTGCTCACATTAAATCAAGTCACAGCCAAAGCGGTACCTAAATCACTTAGGTGCCCATACAAAATAGGAATCAAAGTAGTATAATGTTCTCATAAAAGGTAAGAATAGGCAGCGGCCATAAAATAAAATAACCAGGATATACACACGAAAAATGTTTTAGCAATAAAACGTAAGTTTTTCGTAGTACGAGACAACCATCGGTTGGAGTGCATCAATCAACGAGGACCCTAGACATCCCTCCCCTGATCCTTCCAGTAAGACCTGCGACGGCAAACAATACGCCCGGCTATTAATGCTGCCATTATACTAACGAGCACCCTAAGGTCTATTGCAGACGAGCGATTGTAATCGGTCACGGTGCAAGATTTAGATTCTACAACAACGCACTAGTTCTTGTCTATATATGTTATTAACGTTAATGTGTAGACTTGTTTTTCTTTGACACCGCCAACGATGGGGCTAATTTGTGTACTTCGATTAATACCTTTTTTTTATTGTGTCACGGGGAGTTGGCCTTCATCTCACCAGATTTTCAGGTTATGATAAGGCCGAAGGTGGAAGCACACTTCATCCGAAATCCTCAAAAAAACTGAAGAACTGGCTATCCTACCTCTACATGCCGGAACGCAGCAATTTAAGAATTGTTGTTATGGCGACAGAATTAGTAAGGTGGTGGTAGCTAGTCAGGCGGACTTAAACAAAGTCCTACCACCAACCGAACTGCTTCTGTGGTGTAGTGGTTCGCTCAACGGTAGTAGATCCAGAGGTCCCGGGTGCGATCCCCAGGGAGTATTGTGCTTGGTTTGGTTGGTGGTAGGACTTTGTTTAAGTCAGCCTCTAGCTAGGCTGGCAGCTAGCCATATTACCTGAGTCTGTCACCATAACAACAATTATAAATCATTATGTTCTGGCATTTGAAAAATAAGCTAGCCAGTTCCTAAGACTGTTGAGGATTCCGCATGAAGTGCGCTTCCACATTTGGCCATTACTTGAAATCTGGTGATGATGATGATGAATATAAAGGCCAAGCACTTCTCCATCGTCAATGCAGATTGATAAATGTCAGTATCTTTAAATTTGACGGTTTTAGGACTAGCACTCTAGGAGCATGTACCGGCCATTTTGAATTCTCTAAATTCAAATATGATAACGTTAAGTCGATGTACAACAATTCAATCAATTTTCTATTGTAGTTATAATCTCAAATAATATACCACAGGCAACAGAACCGAAAAATACTTATTTTAGGTTAGCACCATGCAGAAGACAGGGTGCTTAAGATCTATTCCGCGATCAATAAACCGCTGATAAACGTATATTTTGGCCCATGTCCTATTTTGTGTAGTGGACTTTTTTGGGCTTTGACTGTGGTGACTTAATCGGCCGTCTGCAATAGGCCTAATCATAGCTAACGGATCGAATATAAAGAAAAAACTTCAATCACTCCGAGTCCACTTCGTTTGTGATGTTATCGCGATTAAAATGGGTTGAGGTTTTTAAAGACGAAAGCAATTGTACAATCGCGTAGTTGTGTATGGAGATCTTTTTGGGCTATTTTCTAAGGTTATCAGTGAAATAGGAGAAGAAAATATATATAAAAAATGTTGATTGTAAGAAGTTTTGTTGTGGTCAATGAACCTTTCGAAAAAGTATGTACAGAGCAATGTAAATATCTACTTGGTGGATTGGAATCATAGACATTAAGTTTAAAGCTTTATTAGTATGTAATTTAACATACCTACATATTTTTTTATGGATAATATTATCACGGTATATATATTATATATATATCAGTCTTAATAATATAATATTATTAAGACTGAAAATAAAATCCAAAGAATACAACTTGTTGGTTTGGTAAATGTGATTATATGATATTCAGGGGACGAAAATAGCACAGAAACAGAAAAAAATAACAGTAATAATGTTAGCGTGGTACTTACCCATTCATCTTTCATCCCTCCGCATTACAATGAACATGTCATGCGGAGGGATGAAAGTCCCATAAATAAAAGTATGTATGAATGTGGACGGACATAGGAGTAGACTGAGGAAGAGATAGATGCATTGTGTAAGTGACGATATGCATGTGAGAGGATTGGATGCTGAGTTGACGGGAGACAGGAGAGAGTATGAAAGAGAGGAAAGAGCTGTACCGACCCCGCCTAAGTGTAGGATAAGGTCTCGCCCTTATTCCACACTCAGGCTGGTGAGAAAAGAAAATAAGTTTGATCATATTTTTTAAACATTAATTTTAAACAGAAACGGGTCTTCTTCGCGTACCTTTTTATATTCCTGACGGTTTCGACCGTGTTACAACGGCCGTGGTCACGGGTAGACTGAAGTACTCGCTGCTACTGTCGTCGTCGTTGTGAGGTAGTTTCTCCAACTACCCTCACTTGTTTATTGGAAACAGATGAGGCAGCACACTGCGGTACAGAATACGGTCACTACATCCTCGCTCTGCGATGTACCATCACGGCGAAAACACCTATTGATGATCGGATTTCAAGACGCTGAGAACCTAGAGGCATCTTCGCGATTAAAATTTGGGTACTTCCTAATCTCAATCGACTCACGAACTATTCTCCTACGATATTAGCGTTCATTGGACATAATCTTGGGTTTGTGCTGTTCGATCCAATGATTTGAACCTGAGTCCACTTTAATACTATCATCATCATCATCATCGTCTTCCAAAAAAAGCACCCTGCAAGACATGAACTGCACCACGCTTGGCATGCGGGTTGTTGTCGCAGTTTGAAACTTAATACCAGGGGATGCTGCTGCCCATTTACTGGTGTGATCCCTAACTTTGTCAATTTTTTTTTTATTTATAGGGTATAAATATTTTAGCTGCAGAATGTATAAAAAAGCGCCACTGCGCCTTTTGATCTCGTTGGGGTTGCCCTTTAGCTTCCTTAATTAACGCCACTCTAATTAAAATACCATTCAGCCGTCTGGAAGAACTGTAGCGCTCTCTGCATTCTACCTCCTCTGTTGGTTTGCTATTCTGTATGTACCTATGGGAAAAGATAATTAAATTTTGATTAGGTATATTTAAACTAAATAACATTTACCTGGAGAACTGCAGCAGATTCTTTCCTATTTTAGTATCATTTGCTTTGCGAATACGTATAGATCTATTTGTGATCTATGTAACCCAAAATAAAGATCAGATTGTCGTTCTCTGTGCTATTTAATTTTTTAAGGGGTTGGAACCTCGTCGACGTCAATAAAATATAGCAAAATATCCAGTTTTATCTATTGGGTCATTCAGAAAGTATTTTTAGTAATTCTTTCATTAATTCTTCTCAAGTTTTTCAGTTGCGTTTCGTTGCATTTTCAAATAAATACTTAATCAAAATATTTAAAAGCGTTTTGAAACAATAAAGCTTACACAAAATTTTCACGTACGGGAAATCGAGTTACAAAACCCGTCCATACTTTGTTGTGGTATTAAATTAGAATCATGTACTCCATATTGGAAGGGCCTAGTCGAGTTCGGCAACTTATCGGTGGAATATTCATCGAAACTTTATCAATTTTCGGGTGTGGAGCGCCCGCGGCGCTGCCTTCCAATCAATTACCTCAGTTTCGGGTTGCCAGCTCCAATTCACATAAATCAATACTGGCAACTTTTGATAACGTGTGTGATGAATGTTGCGTGGCGCGCAGATATTTCGGGTCTATTTTGTGCATGTCTGTTTCAGGGTATTACGTAGGTAGTTTTGTTTTGTTTTCATGGGGAATGCTATTGTTTGTGTGCTATTTGTGAGCTAACACTGAGGTGTAAATATTATTTCCTAATCTTTTAGAGTGCACGCATTGAATATAAACACAGCGCATGTAGAAATAGAGAAAATAGTATGCAAATACATATATTTTTTCCGGCTGGCGGTTTTTTTGTGTTGGAATTGGATTTGATCAATTTATCCATATGGCTTACATATTCCTTTGAGTCTTTATTTGGGATTTCTAGACGACTTATTTTCACTTATATAAAGTTACTTAGGTACTATAATTTGTACAATGGTATACTCAGTATGGCCATTATGTGAGCGAGTAAGACTCTGCGCCGACAGCTACATGCAAAGCTGTTTCTTCCTTTTTATTTTACGATGGGGAAGCACTTGGCTTTTATCTCATCTATGGTGTCAAGTTATGATAAGGCCGAAGGTGGCAGCACATTTTATCTAGAACTCTCACCAGACTGAGGAACTGACTATCTTACCTCTCAATGGCAAAACACAACAATTTATATTTTTTCTATTGGGACATACTTAAGTATGATGGTGGCAGCTAGCCAGGCGGACTTTAACAATGTCCTACCACCATCAATACCAAACTTAAATTTATACCCTTTGGGATCGACCCCAGGAACTTTGTGACTGATACTGGTGGGAAAACCACTAAATCCAAGTGGTGGTTAAAAAAAGCTTGCTCAGCGTAGTTTTTTTTTTAAATGTTTGAATGTAATCAGTATGGCTGTATTACATTCAGCCATATAAGTTTTACTTTCACACAACCTTCCAGATTTCATCAGTCAACGGTTTGATCTAGGTACCTGCCTGAATAGACCGTTTCCTTTTCACATTAGTACACGGCAGTTCTCTCGCTTATCTGATCTCAAGAACGCTATTGCCATGCCACGGCATTTGGTATGCATTTTGCTGCAAGCTCTCAAAATGCGGTGAATCTTTCGCCAGCAAATTGATACCTGATTATATTTTGCGGTTCGTTCTGCGGCGAGTTCGATCGCGCTTTGTTCTTTCAAAGTTGGCCGTATCGAAACAAACACAGTGGAAACGAAAGCGTGTGTTGGCGTCGCGTATGCTGTCCGGCTAAATATACAATCAATTAGTGGACTTCGTTCCCGCCATCTAGTGATACTTTACCGAAATCCTTACTGAGTGCAACCTTACACTATAAAAATAACCTAACTTGAACGTTTTTAGTATCTAAGACCGAGTATTAGAGTACGTAATGGGTTTTGAAAAATGTTTTTTTTCATTTCTTATTGCGTATTATTCGCTTGTTTAGGCAGATCCTAGAACAAAGACGGCGCCAAAGAATGCTGGCTTACCAGCATTAATGATAAAGGTTTTCCTTAGAATGGAATTCCTTGCCTTCGTCTGTTTTTCTGCACGAGTACAGTCTTGGAGTCTTAAAGTCCAGAATGAATAGGTTCCTTTTAGGCAAGCGTGCTCCATCTTAGGCCACATCTTTAGCTAGTAGTAGCTGACCGACCGAATGGCAATGAAACAGTCGAGTGACTGTTTCATATATTTAGATGAGCAAGAACCAAAATGCTTCAATTCAGATTAATGTGAGATGTCGAGTTATGATATCTAATAGACGCGAAGCATCTGACTCTAAATAACAAAAATATGAACAAACAAAGTGGTCAAATTTACAAAATTATTATACTTGATTCGATTCCCGGTGATATGTGTCAACTTTTTCACGAGTTTGATCTTCATCTCAAATCGACCGTCTTGGTGGATGATCTTCTTAAGCGGATCAAACGATGGTGATGATGAATCGCTAGTAAATTTATTTTATCAATGGGAAGTTAGGTATAAATATTTGCTTTTCAAAATATTCACGATTTAAGTTTGATCAGTTCAGCAAGGCAGCGGCTGAACGGAACGGAAGCGGGCAATGAGTAATAAGTTGATTGCAATGCAATGTTACTACACTAAAATACTATAGACAATTGGATAGATTTAAATTTCACATTCACTGTTCCTACTACGTCTCGTGAAAACCTATTATTAGATCACTTAGTTTTTGTACTGTAATTTTAGCTGTTTTTGCCAAGAAATAAATGAATAAAAATCCGCAAAAATAAACACAAGACTTACCTGTAACATGTTAGACTTAGCTTGACTTCAGCGATGTTGCGAAGCGAGGAGTATAGTTTTTCCAACCGCAAGCACAGATTACTAAATAGTTGCGGCTCCCGTGTAAGTTTGCTTTTGAAAGACGTGATTGGTAATTCTAAAGAGTTGATATTAAAGTTGTTTTAAACTGTTCCCTATGCTCAGATATTGATTCATTTATCTTTTTACAAAAAAAAATTATAACGTATATTATTATGCGCAATTTTATACTCATATTACGAGTTTGGCTGGCTAGATGGCGCTATGTGATATAAATATCGTGTTATATTTATTTATTTTCGAAATAAAATAAACATATTAATATTTATTTGTATACATAAATGTTTACTTTTTATATAAATCATATTTTAAGCTGCAAAACAAACCTCATAGCTCAGTTGATAGTAACTCTGCCTTCTGCGCTGTAGGTTGTAGGTTCGATTCCCATCCAGGACAAACCTTTGTGTGATGAATATTGATGTTTGTTCTGTGTTTCGGTGTTGCATTGTATGATAAGTATTTATTTACAAAAAAAAATGTATAAATGTATTTATTTTGGGGATAGATGGCGCTGTGTGAAATAAATGCCCTGTAAATTTGTTTAATTTATTATTAATTTTATTAAGTTCATTAAAATAAAATAAAATAACGTACACAAAGGTTAGCTTATGTGCATTACTGATAATTTTTCACTAACAATTTGGGAAAGGAAATCGAACCCACAACCTACAGCGCAGAAGGCAGAGCTACTACCAATTGAGTAGTGAGGTGTATAATATTTCAATACCAATTATACTATATAAAACCCAAACAATGAACATATATCAATATATTTTTCATACAAATGATTGCCCCGGGTTAGAATCGAACCCACAACCTACACACTACTACAGATATCGGTACACGTTATATGGTTTTCGTCAAATTGTATCTTTCAAAACACATTGTGGTTTATAAAATTCGAAATACGCCTCTGTATGTCATTTTGAATGTAACTATAATTTGAAGAATTAATGGTCAGATTTTCCATACAACATCTCAAATTATTTCTCCAGCTGAGCGAATTTTGTTCGCAAAATATTTAGTTAGTTTGTTAGGGAGCCAATGTGGAAAATAAGACATCGAACTTCGAAAATATTGTTGTATATTGCCTGCATCCTGCAGGTGGATTTTTGAATACACTGTGTGTGTCAAAAACCGTTTCATTGTACCTTTACTTACCTCATACCTTAAGGGTTATGTATCTTTAGGTTATGTACGGCGATATTAACGGATGGTTGAGGATTCCAGGTGAAGTGCGCCACCACCTTGGGCCTTATCTCAACTTGAAAATCAGGTGAGATGAAGGTCAAGCACCTCAACGCCATATTATAAAAAAAAAACGAAAAGTGAATTTCACCACTACACACAGGCTAATGTTACTTATGCCAACAGTATATTTGAAGATTAATGTTGAAATATTCCATAATGTTTTTTTTTTGGTACGACGGGTAAGCACTTGTCTTTCATCTCACCTGGTTACAAGTTGAGATAAGGCCGAAGGTGGAGGCGCACTTCACCCGGAATCCTCAACAAACTGAGGAACTGGCTATCTTACCTCTGAATGCCGCAACACAATAATTGTAGAATTGTTATTAAGCGACACAATTAGGTAAGATGGTGGTAGCTAGCCAGGCGGACTTAAACAAAGTCCTACATGGGATCGAACCCGGGACCTCTGGATCTGAAATCGGTGGGTTGAACCACTAGTAGACCACCAGAGGCGGTAAAAATAATTGGTTCCTTAACTGAGCGAACTTTGCTCGTAAAGATTCAGTCCAAAGATTCAAGACTAAAATCTGTAAAACGTGTACCTAAAGCTAAGGAACCACCTTAAATAGAGACACTTGAACGTGGAAATTTCCGTTTTCACGGTAAGATCTTTCCCTCAATAAACGACTTTAAGTGTAAGTAAATGCGCGGAGAGTGAGCAAGTTTTAATAAGATTCTCCTGAGCTCAGAGCTTGTTTGCTTTACCCACTTGTACTCTGCACTTATCACATGAGCTAATAAAGCCAGGGCAGATATTTTCGATATGGTTATTGTATTGAAATATTAAATTGCAAGAAGTCTTTCATATTAGTTCTATAGTAATAATGGTAATATACTTGAGCGTCAAACTAGTAATGCGATTAAAGAACTTACCCTAAACGGTACTAAAAAAACATCTTTTTTGTATTTCAAGTGATTGCCATTGGTCACAAAAAAAGATTGTTATACAAGTAGTCCACCTGATGTTAAGTACATCTCTTGCCGATAACAATGCCTTACTCATAGGTCACATCCACAAAGAACATAGCCTACATGGCAGTGCATTGCGGCCGTTAACTTGAGCCATAAATTTGGTAAGCCTCACGTGCCTGTAATTTCTTCGGCGACCATACCCTTCAAACCGGAACCCAGCAATGCTGCTTGGCGGCTGAAATAGGTATGGTGGTAGTACTTCCCCGGCTCTACTACTCTTTACAAATGTTATAATAACATAAAATATATTAAAAACTGGCCGAGTGAGAACGAAATATACCCAATTTTTTGCCTTGAAATTTGGGACCCTCGGTGCGCGTGTCCGACTCGCGCTTGGCCGGTTTAAGAACCAACATAGCTTCGATTTTTAAAGATACTTAGCAAGTTGCACAGGCCATTGATAGATCGTAAAATCGACGACCGGCTGGGGAGAAAAAGTTCTAGGAAGTCGAGCGCGAGTGAACACGAAAAGAGGTACTATAGGATATATTTTATATCTCACCTTACTAGTAAATTGTAAAATGAGGTTATCCGCCAGAGAACTAAGGTGGTCGACATAGCTCAGAGTTAGCAGGCTGAAGTGGCAGTGGGCTGAACATATTTGTCGAAGGACCGAGAACCGGTGGGGTCAACGAGTGGAGACCACGTCTAGAGCGACGACTTCCGTACAGTGACAGGCAGAGAGTGGATGGGAAAGGCCAAAGATCGGACTCAGTGGCGCACCATGGGAGAGACCTACGTCCAGCAGTGGAATACGATTGATTGATGATGATGATTAGGATGAATGTATATATATACCATATGTATGTACGTAATGATAGTTGTTAGAAATTAAGTTAATTATTTACATGATTAAATTCTGATCATAAAACTTAGCCCTTCAGAGCAGTACACACAGTACACACAGTAACAATGTAAGAATCGCTATACCTCTGTGACAGAGCAAAAGGTGGTAAAAGAAAAATGTTTTCCGAGCATTTTATTACCGCCTGCGAACAATGCTTCCCTACTTGGCGTTTTTATAAGACCCCTAAACTTCTTATGTCACTACCGTTTGATCCTGGCTGGGGAAAATTCACAAGTTTCCAACGAATCATTCCCCGATCGAACTCCCACTTTCGCTGTGAATTTTCCCCATAAAATATTGCTCTCATTTAGCTCTTACAGTTGAACGTTTTGACGAATTTTTGTTCCCTGACGCTACTTTTATTTTTATGGTTTGACAATATTTTTACCAGCGAATATTTACAGGTGTCTATAACTTTTTAGGTGATGTGTCGATAACTTTTCGAGGTAACTTTACTGAACGTGTGATTTACATCTTACCTGAGCCTGTCGCCATAACAACGATTCTAAAAATTGTTGTGTTGCGGCATTTTGAAGTAAAGTAGCTAGTTCCTCAGAATGATGAGTTTTCCGGGTGAAGTGCGCTTCCACCTTCGGCTTTATCATAAATTGATGACAGCGATTCAATCATACAATTAATGTAAAAATATAATTATCATTCGAGAATTCTACAGAAGATTTACCGTAATGGTTTTAGAATAGCGCTGAATTTTATTACACTTTTTCTGAAATGGTTTCTAAGTGGAATCCGATAAATCGGATTTGACTTAGAATCCGATAGATTTCAGATAAAGTGATTCCCGTGTATTTGAGAAAAGCTACACAGGTGAGATGAAAGCAAAGCGCTTCCCAGTCGCACAATAAAAAGTATGATTGAGGTGAAAAGTGTTTCATACGTACTACGAGAGGAATGTATCAATGGGAACAGTAACAATAAACTTTTCGCCTACATAGAACCGAAATGCAACCGCAAGCGGTACTTATCGCCGTATAGCTAACCAGTTCCAACTGCATTAGCCGCCGACCGAACACCAAATTTAACTGTGAACTGCGATATAACGACACTTTAGTGCGACACTTGTATCGCAAATCGCGACAATTCGCCTAAATGCGATTATTGTGACTACAGAATAATCGCATAGAGGCGAATGTCGCGATTTAATTGTAATGCAGTTAGTGGAAACACACGGATGCGTATCGCAAATTGTGTTATCTCACTTTTTTTTCCTTTTCCAATCTACTTATTGGTCATCTGTCAATGATGACAACAATCCAATATGGTGTCTGAAAATTGGGAGCTGTACGAGATACTTGTCAATCGACTCTTCTCTCACTATCTGTCAGCGAATTTCATTGCGAGACCCTAGGTGCTGAGGTCTTAGTCTTGAGAATATAAGTTCCTATTGACGATTGAGCGACTAAATCACTTTTTGTCTTGTTCTGCCTTAGATTTGATAGATAGTTCTTAATGTATGGCTCTATTTACTTTTTCACTAATCTCAATTTTATATTCATACTTACGAACTCGTTGAATTTTTTACCTAAATAATGTATCATTATGGTTACACTGATTATTTTAATTTGGCGTTTGAATGCTTTAAATTTTCGAACGCACAAATCAGAACCATTAATTGTAATTTGTAGTTTGACTTAAAGCTTGGATTGGGTAAATTGAATCTAAGTTTGTGACCCTAAATAAAATATCATTGTGTGTATCTCCTCTTGACATTTTCATGGATGAGGTCTACGATAGAGTGAGCCTTCCCAGAAAGCACTGGGAATTTTCCCAGTGCTTTCTTTCCTCTCCCGTGGAACACAGCAAACCGCTTGGCACCGGACTTTGCAATGAATCTAGCCAGTTAAATCTTAACAGTTCCTATTACCCGTTTAAACTCACAGCTCTACTTAGTTATGCATTTAGTTTAATACTCAGAAATATAAGGTAACCGTTGTTTACTGATATAACTAACACGCTACGGAAACGCAACGTTTTCGGCCGTTGTACCACCCCGCGAATCGCCGCCGTGGCAGCCTCCCAACCCGCACTTACCGGCAGGTGCGCCTGAAATTGTTTCAACTCACCAACGCAAATATTAGTTAATTAACCGTAAACGAAGCTAGCCGGCACTATTTGACTTGTGATCTTGACTGCGCAGCGGAGACACGGCAAAATCTCGGGGAAATTGTTAAATTTAAAGGGCATTTATGTAGCTGGAAATTCAACCGAGAAAAACGTGTGCCAGGGAAGATTGTGAAAGTAAAGCTAGAAGACCAGTGTAAAGCGGTCCAGGTACTTATTTTTTGTCACTTTACATAACTCTCCCTACAGAAAAATATGTCGCAAGATTGCAACTGGCACAATGCAGTCCAACTGCTACACATCCATCTACTTTTGCATTTAATATTTAAAAAACAACTCGTTGAAATATTAAAATAAACAAGTAATTCTCTACCTTATAGTCTAGGTTTAAAGTTTTAAACATGCTACCTGTTAAAAAGCAACTAAGTATAGGCAAAATGTGATCAAAAGTTTGATGTAAAAATATATGAAATGTTTCATGCTTTATATTGGATTTGGTTGAAACGCGTGCGTCAAATATTTCGCGATCGTTAAATATCCAATATTTCTCTGCAGTTATCCCAAAAATAATGGATAGTTTGCGCCCAATAAAGGTGAAACAAAAACACTAAAACACATTGACACGAACGTTTGACTGTCATAATTCAATATAAAAGATCGTAAACTTTCTCTCGCTCCCAAAGGACCCATATTTCCTAGGAAATATCTATATACACAGGACTGGAATATATTTTGTTGCAAAGGCTCTCATTCAAAGCCCAATAGAAGGAGTTAATTCGATTTTATCAAGTCTTATTTATTCAAGGAATTTGAGAGTTGAAACCAGAAATAATTTGAGATGAAAGATAGGTAGGTACTTGTGAAGTTCTTGGCTTAGTATTTGTTCACCAAGGGAAATTGTACGCGCCCGTGTCTGATTCAAAGGATTTGGTGTTTGTTGTGTTCGTGCAAAGTTTTTGATGGTAAATATACTTATGAAATAGACAGGTAGGTACATATACCTGAAATGTTATAATGCTCAATTGTTTAAGAGCGTTTCCAGCTTGAGGAAATGAGAAGTGGGTTTGAATCCCGTCACGGGCTGTGAATTTTTCTGTCAGTATAAAATTTGTAAATGTTAAGTGTATAAAAAGTGATAGCGAGTTAGGCATAGCAACGACTTATTATCACAAAATTTTACAAAAAAAACGAGCCGTTAACTCTTCGACTCCTGTCACGATACCACTTTTTAACCGAATTTTGGAGGGGGTTCTTAGTCTTTATCTCAATGTACTCCTAACAGTAAACCTTTTTTTATCTGAAATGGTTCTTGTCATCATATTTCGTAGTTTGATTATGATGATGAGGGCATGTTTCAGGTCTGCCATGAAGGCCAAGCGCTTCCTCGTTTTTTTTTTTAGCCGACAAGCATACGATCCACCTGACGGTAAGTGGTTATAACCCTTTTCTTCATCCTTGAATAAAAAAAAATACAATGAAGTTGTATTGGAGTAAACTTTATTTTATATCGACAACAAAATACAAAAGTATTTAAGTATTCTATCCGTAATCTAGTTCCCATATTACAAGCTATGCTAAATTTGGGGCTAGATGGCGCTGTGTGAAATTAACGTCCTGTAATGAGTTAGATTAAAATTTGGACAAAAGCTTTCTGAACCTCAGCTTATAATTGGACGTAAGATCAGCAACATTTATAATTAACGGATTCATACTAATACGAGATCAAAGGAGAACGAAGGGTGGCAGAAATAACACGCAAATATTTTGTTACACTATCAAACTTGAACTAGAGTTGGGACTGCTCGGTTCAGGAAGCAGAAATCTTATTATATTGCTTCAAAATACAACGTTTTGTTTCGTTTTGAGATTTGTTCGCGGTTAATTTTTGTTATTGAAAATAGCTGTTTCAAACTCGTTTTTCACTTGTATATCACGAAACTAAAAATCTGCTCTCGCAAATATACTCTCTCAGTTGGTGGCAACTAGAAAATAAACCGTGGGTACATATTAAGAGATATTTCGTTCTCAATAATAATTGCTTCAGTCCGATGATCGCTACTTTCACTTCCCTATAATTTTCGGTGGCACTTGAATCCTGGCAATATTCACGTCGTAATTGGCTGTCTGATAATTAATGCGTGAAATACAGAAAGCCTTGAGGGCGTTGCTATGATCCGGCATATAAGGATGATATCAAGTGGCTACTTATAATTAACCCTGTATTAATTAAGCCAAAGTCGAAGTCAAAAAAGAATAATCCAGTAAGATTTTTTGATGACATTTTTAAACGACAAGTCTACCGCCTGTTCGGAATCGCAACACAAAGAGACAATTGATCCAGCCTGTCGCGACTTTCGCTGACGAAGAACTCTAACTTTATTACAAACACAGTTTAACCATCTCCTTAGTTTCATATCTAAGAGCGAATCAATATTTAATTTGAACTTTTTTTTTGCAATTCCTAGCTATATTTTTCTCTATTCTCCCAGTGCAAAGAGATTAGCCGGAACTGCTTATTATCCTTTGTGAAGTGCGAGCATTGCAAACAGGACTTTATTCCGCTTCAATAGTCTACCTTATTGTGTATTGTCGCAGAAGAGAGATTAAGCCGGAAGCTCGCTCTAACAAACTTCACCGCGCTAAACTCGAGGGCGTTCATCCGTTACCATGAAATTGCTACGAGACTTCTTCTAAATCCTAAACAGAGTAACTTTACAAGGCAGTACCATTAAGGATGAGAAACATAGAAATGAAACTCGCGATAACATTTTAAGGGTTCTGTGCCCAAAAGCTGCTTACAGGAGTAACAGGAGTTTTAATAGTAGTAAAGACCCTTGTGAAAGGGCTCGTCCGGGGAAGGACTACTGCCATACCTGTTTCAGCTGCCAACCAACATTGCTGTGTTCCGGTTTGTGGCACGCGAAGCTTAACACCTATATGCTTCTAGTTGACGAGCGCACTGCGATGCCGTGTAGGCTATGTTCTTTGTGTATGTGACCTACGCAGTAAGGCATCTTTATAATCAAGAGATGCACTTAACATCAGATGGGCTACATGCTTGTTCCATCTTCCAGTAGTATAAAAAAAGAACCTTAATAATAAGCCTCCGCTGTCAGTCCGTCCAGCTGTCTGTCAGCAACTTAAATACATATTTTACGATATGTATTTAAGTTGCTGCTATAGCAACATATAATAAACTAAAATAAAAATTAAAGGGCTTCCTTTATAAAAAACTTATTTTTTGCCATGAAATGTTTTTTTACGTTTTTATTGTACGGCGCAGCAGTTACCTGGCCTACATCTCACCTGATTTATTCAAGTTATGATAAAGTGGAAGCGCACTTCACCTGGATACTGAGAAACTGGCTTTCTTACCTCTGGATCCCGGAACACAACAATTTAAGAATTGTTGCCATTGCGACAGAATTAGGTAAGATGGTGGTAGCTAGGTGGACTTAAAGAAAATCTTACCACCAACGAAACCAAGCACAATATTGTACTCCCCTGGGGATCGTACCCGGGACCTCTGGATCTGACATCGGTGGGCGAACCACTAGACTACAGAGGCGATCAAGAATATAAATGTGGGAATCCTCGATTCGCGAGTCCGCCCTTGGCCAGTTTTATTTAAATGATCTATGTATTTCTTCTGCTGGGCAGAGGTCTCTTCCGATGTTATCAACATGATCATGATAAGAGATTTTGAAAGAGATTTCAATAATAATCTGTATCTTCTGACATCCAATTTGTCTGCGTCATCAGAGCACTTCGTCTTCGTTACAGGCCTATTTTATTTAGTAGGGTTTTAATTGCAGTAGCAAGTTACTTTAAAGTTTAGTCTGCATAGCGTTACATAGTGTCATATCTAGATATTGTTATTCATCGCCTAATTTATGGAGGATGTAGATGCGAAAGTTGTCCGAAAATTAATGAAATTCCGATTTTCCTGCTTTCTCTGCGAACCGTACTAACAAAGACGAAACTGTTTGACTAGGGTTGACATTGTTGTGTCCTTTAAATCAAAAGTTGTAAGGAACTTTATGACGGCCATAACACATACACTGAAAACAAGGCCTACTGTGATACAGCCCATTAATGTCCACCGTTGGACAGGGCCACCTTTAAAAGACTAAAGGTTTCTCAATAATCACCCCGCTTGGCAGGCGTATTTTTGATCATAGTAAATGTATTAGGCACATTAACTGCCATACACGTAAGCTACTGCAAAAAAATGAAGAAAAAAAACTAAGGCTTCTGGAGCCGCGGCATGCGATTCAAAAACGGCTTCGGGATCAAAAAGTATGGACGAGAAATATGTAAAAATATCTCACCAGGTTTACCTATATAGTAGACTATGGAAACTAGCAGTCCTAAATTAGTACCTACAGAACCTATAAACCTGAAAAGCGTCCAATATTAAGGTTCAAACAAACAGTATATTAGACTTTGCTTCTGGTATTATAGCAACCCTATTTTCCGGTTAAACAAGACTGGGCTCACAACGTTTCAGCACATTTGAAACAGCAGGGCTAGACCAAATTTTCATTTACTGTATCACGGAAAAGCGCTTGGCCTTAATCTCGTCTGGTGTCAAGTTATGATAAGGCCGAAAGTGAAAACGCATTTTACCCGGAATCCCCAACAGACTGAGGAACTGGCTATCTTACCTCTGAATGTCAGAACCACAAACCCTTGGCCACAGACTAATGTAAGATTTAGAAAGCCAGGCGGTAAATTCGTTTTTTTCGAATAGATTCATTAAACATTGACGAGTGGCGTTTAAAAAAAAATCCGGACTCCGCAAAATCGAATGCAATTGCGTTCGGAAAACGACGCTTATGCCTTGCAGTAGGCTTCCTGCACCAGGGCTAGCTTACGATAACCTTTTCTTTCAGTACAGTAGTATGTGAACCAACTGTTTGCGAAGACATGCCTTCCAACATTGAATTATGCCCGTTGGATATTGCATGTGTTTCGGCCAGGAAGCTGCGTTGGGCCGCAGTTTGCCCGCACATGCTCCAAGTTGGCCGTTCTACTGGCCAGGCTCAGGAAAGTATAGTTTACGTAAGGCTTCGCCTGTTAGTTAACTTAACTATTACAACATCGAGCGTATCTGTAAATGATTTACCGCGTCTGTGGTCATTCTGGAATAGATGATTTATATCCCGAAGGGCGCTTTTGCCCACAAGAAATGGGATCTGAGTTATCTGAGACATGTTATAGGCGGAGTAGAATTGTCTGAGATAAGCCTCTTTGTTACGTCAAACAGCAGCTCGTAACCTGAAACTCCTTCAAAACTGGAGGATCTAGCAATAGTCGATTCTTGTTCTTCAAATAAAATACTTCCTAATAATTACAACACCTACTGACAGTTTGAATGATTGAGTTTATTTGAATGAATGAACAAATGAAATAAAATGAACGTTTCGATACTCTAGTAACTAAGCATCAAACAGCGTTTATCTGCTCGAGTACAGTTACTGATTCTTAAGTTTTTTTGATGTCTCTAGACGAAACGTAGACTCCATTGAGCGAGGGACGAGAGCGCTCGTCAGAACAAATAAAATGTTTAACGGGAAACAACCTGTATGAATGCAGTAGATTGTCCTGCAACAGAAAACAATGGCAAGAAATCGTGAGGTGAGCCACTGCCCAAAACAATACCACATGTTTGTTACTAGAACCACTTTGTAAAAAGTGAAATGAAAGAGAAGAAGAGGAGGAATAAAAAGCACGAATAAATAAATGAATGAAAATACTTTATTGTACACCTAATAGAACTGGATAAACTACATATATAATGGGAGATCATATCGCTTGAAAGCGATTTCTATTTATATTTCATTATAAGTAAATGATTGACAGATGACAATCGGCTGGAATATCATTATCAAAACATGTCATTTAGGTTTGTTTATTTTTGTAAGACACATTTTAATTATTTTACTATATAAGGTTCGGAAGATTCTCTGTTTTCAATTTCCAAATTTATATCTTCATAAGAATGCTGAAAATTCGCTCAAATGTTAATAGCTCGCACACAGTTTAAAACTGCTAACAAAATTAGTTTGAGGACAAGTTTTGAGCCCGAATTAATTGAATAGGTACCTACAAAAGTTCCGTGTAATTACCTTATTTTGAAGCTTGTCTGTAGTATGCTTTCAATTTTGTCGTTGAACTTTTAATTAGGGAAAAAACGTCAAGAGGGGCTGTTGGTTAATGTGATAGAGTGGTAAAAAATCTTTTTAAAATAATTGACTGAATGGCTTTTTTGTAAAAAAATCTAAATATTATACGTTTATTTCACACAGTAAACAACATAGTACGTTCAATTTAATAATAAGTAGGTAGAGTAGATAACATAATGAATTATATATGCAATACAATACATAGTTTCGACAGAAAGAAATTTCTCGGGGATACCAGTTTTGTCAACCGGGGCCGAATAAGGAATATAAATGGGAATCTGGGGGTAGTGTCAAACACTTGACATTAAAGAAAAAGATTGGGGGAAGAAGTAGAAAAGTCTGAGTACCTGAGTACCTGAGTACCTCAGGTACCTTTTCCAGAGGATTTCAGGCCGTTTATTTTAGAGGAATACAAAAAAAACAATCAATACAGTATCTTAATTGAGCAAGGGTAGTTACTGAGTGGCGTCCCAACTCAGCGAATAGACGACATGGCACGGCAAAACGCAGATGAATAGGTCAGTTCCTCGAGGACTGGAGAAGTACAGCTCAGGATAGGACAGCCTGCAATCAATTTAGTGACGGTAACGCTACTCAAAATGTACCTGTACTTTCTGTGCGCACCCACCTTATATGATACAGCTAAATCACACTAATTATTAGGGTGAAAGTTTGCTGGGATGTCTAGATAAGAAAATAAATATATATCAGGACATTTATTTCACACAGAGCCATCTAGCCCCAAACTAAACATGGGCTGGTATGGGAATTAAATTGCGGAAAGAATACTTAAATACTTTGTAAATACATACTATATGATACAACACCCAAACACAGAACAAACATCGATATTCATCACACATATGTTTATTACGGCCAACGTTCGATATTTATGTCGATATATGACCGTAAAATCTTTTCATAATGTGTTCAGACCGTGCAAGTTTAATACAAGAACATAGGCTACTTTTTCCCGCGCGAAGCTGCGACTAGAAGCTAGTAACAAAATAAAGTCACGATAACTTTAGACTGCGTTCGCGTTCAAGTCGCATCCAGCGACGTGACACATTGCAGGAATCACTCGTCAAAACTTTTCAAAGCATGCAGCAGTCGCGAAGATTTGCATGACTGTACGTACTTACTCTTATGCAACTTTGTGACGGTTGACACAGTTTCTAGTTGCAAAGTGACTAACGGTGCCCTCCGGGTTTCTTGCGGGTCTTTTGATTGAGGCGTCGTGTGACCTATCGGCTGGTTTTTATGGGCCAGCGAATGGGCATTGTCATTCAGCGAAGCAACGCCTTGGGCACGCTTCCGACTGGTACCGGTCTGATTCAGTTGACTCATCTACAGACCGCTTATAAAGGTCTACAGGTAACCAGACTGTTTCCCTATAAAACTGCGATCGCAGTGGACTCTTATGGGCTGTTGGTGTCTGTGATGAGATGTATTAATAATAATACTGGCTACTGGTTATCTTGGGTATGGATATAGACAGAAGCGCCGAAATTTGAACAAATTCCTACCGCCAATCAACAATATTGTACTCCACTGGAGATGGAACCCTGGACTTCTGGATTTGACACTGGTAGGGGAACCACTAGACCACAGAGGTGGTAAATAATGTTCCTAAAATGTAAAAGTTATTCTATAATATAGTAGACAACATCTCAAATCCCTTTCCGTGTCCTCTCTCTAATCGCAGTTATCTTGTTTCCGAATCGAGTTGAAATCTTTAAAATGCAGTTATTTTAACCAAAACTCGGTTCAGTTTGTATTTAGATGTGAAATAATCTGATAGTCTTATGAACAACATCTCAAATCCCTTTCCGTGTCCTCCCTCTAATCTCAGATATCTTGTTTCCGAATCGAGTTGAAATCTTTTCTCACCATCGCAAAGGACACCCAATTAGAACAAATGAAGACCCCACACATTAGCCGCTCCGGTCCCGGCCGTCCGGTGCGGGCGGCCGGATCGAACCGGATATACAATAAAATTAACCGGAATGCTGTATCGAGATTACATCTGACCTCGGTCGATCGACTATCGAACTGGAGATTACCGAGCTCTGGATACTGTGTGCGGGCTGCTAAAACTTGTCATTTCACTCATATACCCACTGCATACATGTCTGGAAGAATGGCTTCTCTCAAGGTTTTCCGCCAAGCAGGCGACTGGTCTTATTATTTCAGCAAAATCTAACAACATATTGAATGTCATGGTGTGCCGATCCCACCTTTTGTAGAATAATGGTCAGAGCGATAATGATTTTTAATCGACGTTCAAAAAAAGGATGAGGTTTTCAATTCGTCGGAATCTTTTTTTTTATGTATGTTCCCCGATTACTCAAAGAGGTGTAGACCGATTTGGAAAATTATTTTTTTGTTTGGTTAAGAATATTCTTCACAGGTAGTCCCATTGATATCAGGAGAGGATCTGATGATGGAATCCTGGAGAAATCGAGGGAACTCTTCACATATCATATGCACACTTGAAGTGATTTGGTTATTTTTTGGTCGGTATACTTGCCAGGTGATCCCACGTCATTAGGTCAGCATCTGGTGATGGGATCCTGGAAAAATTGAGGGAACTCTTTTTATTGGCTCACTTGCAGCGATTTGGGTGTATTACCTCAAAGTAAGGAAAAAACGGACCCCAAATAGAATCACGCGTCTGTCTGTCCGTCCATCTGTCATCAAATAATTTGTAAAAATAAGTCATCCAGGTAAACGAAATTGTATCATATTCTTCATTGAAGTCGGTTTTCTTTTAGTTTTTAACCAACTTCAAAAAAAGGAGGTTCTCAATTCGGATGAATGTTTTTTTTTAACGTAGATATGACTTGTATAATAAAAATAAGTTATGTTCATCTAGAAAATACGGGTTTAGTCACGTGCACGATAGTTGGTGGAGGCACCAACTTTCTTTCGGCTCTTATAAGGAACTATCTCCAGGGCGAGTGTGATTCCCGTAATAGGTACCTACCTATACATACGCTAGTTTTGAAAGTGAAATTAATAATTAGTTAGTTAGAGTAAAGGAATAAACAAGATTAACAAATAGGAATATTGAATATAGGTATCTATTTAAAATATTATTTCAATCAAAGGAAGTCCTCTAGGTAAATAAACATTTTACATGCAAACACCGGTTGCTGCTTGTTATTTTTCAGGCGCTTTGTAAATCTAACACCTTATCATAATCAAAATGATTATCGGTTCACACGTTTTCCAGAGTAAAACGAGATGTCTAGTCAGTATAGTAACAAAATAATATTATTTAAAGGATCTTTGAGACATGGCTATGGTCGGCTCTGCCTTCTGTGCTGTAGGCTGTTGGTTCGATACCCACCCAGAACAAACATTTGTGGAATTAATATAGATGTTTGTTCTGTGTTTGGGTGTTACATTGTAACATTAGTATGTATTTAAAAATGTAAGTATTCTATCCGTATTCTAGTTTCCATATTACAAGCTGTGCTTAGTTTGGGTTAAGATTGTGCAAACATGTGTAATGTCCTGTTATATTTATTAATTTTCAATCTCGGCTACTAATTTTGCATAAAATACGAAACTGGATTATGTTTACCAAACAAATATGACCGGGCAGACTGATAGTAAGATGACAGTTATTTGGCAAGTAAACCTCTTGTACAGGCTAACCCACAGCTTACCCATTAATTTCTCTGAGCAACAGTTCCAACTCTGGATTCCACACCTGAATTCTATATTCAGCCTCAGTACAACGAAATAAGGCTCAATTTAGTAAAGCGGAGGCTTAGCTTGAATCAGGCTCGCACCTCGACTTTTGTTTTTGTTTTGAATAATTAATTTTCGCAGCAATGTAGCCCATTTATTGCTCATTGTTTTTTTCTTCAGCATTATGTTACACGACTTTGGGGAAATTGTATCAAATTAATTTTCTCCGAATTTTATTGGCAGAATCCCCCGACGCCTCGAGGGATTGATGCCTTAGCTACAATATTATTGTGCTAGGATTCCAGGACGACACACTTTTCGGCAATTTATTTGGAGTAATTTGTTTTACGGGTACCTTCTTATCATGTTATTAACCATATATTACTCTTGACGTTTCGACTGGGTGGCACGAACCGTGGCTGAAGGCTGATTGGAACTCCCGCCGAGAAACAAAGGCAGATAATTGTACTACCCTCAACTTGGGTCTTTATTATCAGCAAAATCAACACTCACATTAGGCCGACACAACACTGTTTGTATCTATACACTTAGACATAGGAACGCGTCGTTTTAGGGAGTAGAACCTTGGCGAAAAGCTATTTAACATAATGCGTTTAACAGAACACAGTTAAACAAATACTTAATGCATCACAACCTATTTAATACGGATCCACGAGTATACTTTTAAAATATAACGCTCAACATCGCAACATTCAATTAACAGCCAAAATTTTACAGCTCAGTTCAAGAAAACTAAAAGTGACCAGTGACAGAGACAGTGCAAAGGTAAACAGTAACTTAACAGTGATGATAAAATGTCAGTACAATGTCTGAGACGGACAGGACGCTGACCCGGATCGCCTAAAAATATTAAAAAAAAAATTGAAACTGCGTGTGTGTGAGCGTGTGACAGTGTCAGGTGGCAATGAGGCGGGGGGCGGGGGCCCCGCGCCTCTTATCAGGAGATAAGGCACCGTGGCTCGTCGGAGGCAGCTCGGCACAGGGAGTCGAGGCATCAGTGTGACCAGGCTGCAAGCTAAGCGGCCGCCGCCCGCAATGCTTCATTCTCTGAACGCACTCGCCGGCAAGATATCGCCGGGCGGCGGCCTAGACACGAACGCCAACCGTCCCACGCTCCCAAACAGGAACCACAAGGCTTGCTCGCCGTCATCTCCGTACGCGAAACCGAAGTGAGTACCTACACCTGTAACCATAGCTGACCCACCACATCTGAACCCTCTGTCCGAAGAGGAATGAACCACGTTTGCCTTCGTCTGTCTTTCCAGACCAGACAAACGTTTTCCACATTTAAACGTTTATCATCTGGGACATGTCTCGAAACAACAAACCACGTGAACAAAATAATGTTCAATAAGTACTTAATATAGGTAACCGCATGTTATAAAAAAAAAATGTGTAGTTTTAACATAGTATCCGGCCACGTTAACATCTGAGCCGCATCCATCCATCGACTGTCACAGAGCGTCTGCCACAAGGTTGTTGATCCATCGAGTGTTTTGCGTTTATGCGTAGTCTCAAGAATATACGAGAATCCATTGCTTCAGTGTTGTTTTATCTTTCTTTACATATTCTAATTCTTTTGTACGTGTTGTCACTGAACATCTCGATACGGCTGGACTGATTTTGATATTTTTTTGTTTATTTGAGTAAGTCTTTTGATGATATTTCAAATAGAAGATATTAAATACTCAATATGGGTTACAGCTTATAATTATAGAAATTTTAACACAGCAAGCACAAAATCTAGGAATCTAAACATTTGTCAAATCAATTTATCACAGGAAATATGGTGAAACTAGTTGATAATGATTGCGTTTTCTTTAGCATCCTGATATTAAACAAGATTGTAGCTATGTTACTGTGATAACACATTCAAGGTAAGTTAGAATGTTGCCGCTTTTCAGCAAAATTTATTTACAATGAAACGTGGAGGTATTCTAAGCGTATGCTTTTCGAAGAATTTATGAATTAAATAAATATATTATAGTATCACAAAGAAAACACACAACTAAAACAAAATGAAACATAAAAATCATATATATTGGATACCAATTTGGATATTTATCACCATGGCTACGTTGCCGTCGGGTGCAGGCGTATCCAGTCGCCCAAATTAGAGATCACCTTCTGGTGTTTACATTTTCTGTGTAATAACACAGAAAATGTAAACACCAGAAGGTGATATTATAATAATAAGGGAAGTCCAGGAAATTAGAGATTAGTCTTGGCGTAAAACCAAAGAGAAAATGTGCTAGAACATTGGAAAGAAAAAATTGAGTGTGCCAATTATAATAACCATGATAACCGTTAAACGCTGGGGAGTAAAGATTCCAATGTCGTTTCTTAGTTTACGCTATCTTACATCAGCCTGAGCAAAGTTTGCAAATAGGAATGAGATTACGGATAGAATGTATCTATACATTTTTAGTAAAAATATATTTATCATACAATACAACAGCTAAATCACAAAAACATCTATATTCATCACCCAAAAGTTGCGAAGAATCGAACCCACAACCTACTGTGCAGAAGGCAGAGCTACTACCAACTGACCAGTGATGCCTGTTGTAAGGACGTCATTGCAACGGTCGGTGGTAGATCTCAGGATTGCTACATGGGCGACGTTTGGAGTAACCTTATGTTTAGCGGTGGCCAGAAATGCTCAATGACCACTAAAATAAGGAAAAAACCCAATAGTTTTTTTTTGTTATTGTACGAATGGGTAGCGCTTGGCCTTTGCCTCACCTAGTGTCAAGCTATATGATAAGGCCGAAGGTGGAAGCGCATACTTCAAGCGGAATCCTCAAAATATGAAGAGCAATTTGGAATTGTTGTTATGGCAACAGACTTAGGTAAAATGGTGGTGGCTAGCCAGGTGGACTTAAACAAAGTCCGAACCACTAACCAAACCAAGCACAATATTGTTCTCACATGGGGATCCATCCCGCTACTTCTGGGTCTGACAATATATCCTAGCAGGTTTATCATGTGAGTGGGAATCAGCTGTCCCGCTCTCCTGTAAAAATCCCTCCATGAAGACCAGCTGTTACCTCATTGATCAACATGCCCGTTAGTTATATAGTTCTGTGACATTTTGTGACACAAGAAATGACCTCAGTAGGCTTGTTAACGTGGTGACGTCATAAATGTTACAATATGTGATGTCACTTTAGCCTCGATGTAAACCGTAATCTGTTTGTAAATATTTGCCAGGTGGATGATGTGGCAACATACTTTATACCAAATTTGGAATACGTTTCTGTGACATTTTTAACCGAAAAAATATGGTGTATTTAGTTTCAAAGGGTTTAATGTCTACGCATCATAATTCTCAAAATGAAGCCTTTAGATAAATTTACGTCTGGTAAATTCTGTGATTACTTTATATATATCACACTAAATAATACCAGTCAAATATTTTTCTCGCTAATAGGTAATAATTAATACAAGATAAAAAAAGTGATGAAAAACATATCTAGTAGTGACCGCATGATGTGATGTGATAGTCTGGTGCCTGAAATAGGTTTATACAAAAAAACCTGTAGTACAGGTCACCAGGGCCCCACTAACGGAGTATACATACTTTCCACGAAACAGATGGTGTGGTATAAGAAAATACTAAAACAATTGATAGTTTGGAACTACTTCCATCACAAAGGTGTGTGTGTTGTGTGTTGGTGTAGTGAAAAACTAAGTAGTCAAGTTGTGTGGTGTGTATGAGGGGCTATGAGGTGTCCTTTAAAAGGAAGCACGATTTGTAGATGTAGCTGTTACTAAACCAGAGGTGAATATGTTACTATTTAGAAAATTATGAAGTGTAATTGTGAATACCTACATAATTCATGCAGGTACTGATAATAACAACAGACAGTACTTAATACTTATACTGAAACTCAAAACTCAAAAGCTGAGTTTGAGATTTTTGAATGCATTGGCATGTGATAAATAGAGGAGGGAAAACAACAAAAAAAAATGAAAATTCACCTTAAAAATCGAAGAATCAATGCTACTTAAACGCGTGACGGAACAAAACCCCAGCTTCATTCTTGATTTTTTTACTATTCGAGTGAAGAAGTATCCCAACTAGCGTTTTTTTTTACTGAAAACGCAGTGTGGTGCCATCATAATTATCCATAGTCTGGTTTCGGTTACGTTATCAAAAAACCCCTGAAACTATATTTTATCTTTTGGGGCGTGGATCGAGTGTCAGATACTTGGGATAACTACTGCTTTTTGTTTGATCGGTATTTGAAAATGGTGTTCCTCGATTATACCAGAAACGAAAATAATCCAACAATTTATTTTATACATAGAACAAACAAAGTAAGTTTCTTCACGGTGCCATCATAAGGACAACATCATATGCGTAAATAAAAACAAAGACTAGAATTCCATAAATGCACAACTTAAATCGTAACCTCAAAATTGTTATTAACCATAATTATAATACACAAATCTAAACAAAAAAACACAGAGGTTTGTTATAATGCTATCACTAATATACATAATGTTTATAAAGGCAAGCGTCCAACCATTAGCCAGCTCTTCTAACAGCTAGAATGTAGGAAAACTACACACTTGACTAGCGACACAATTATGATACAAGTAGGCTATCGGTGATACCGCTCGAGTATCGCATCACACAATAAGGCTGCTATTTACATTGTTGATAAAACCGGAGATTACGTTCGCTTGTGTAAATGTACTTCGTCGACTCTGTTGCGGATTATTGCTACAGAAATTATTATATATTTTCTGTTACATCGGTAAACAATAGAGGCCCTGGGGTACTACCAAACCTCCCGTGGATATCGTATTTTCTTATTGTCATAAATCGTCGAGATATTTATGGTCGGCACGGTTGGTAGGCGGGTTGGTGATCGTGCCGTGATGACGTGACAACCAACCGCTACAATGTCGTCGGTCATATTTATTCTAGGTCCCTTATCCCTCAGCGATTATTGGTTCTTCGAGCGATCATAATTATCTTGACATTCCGAGAAAGTCAACATTAAGACATGCGCCTTACCCTTCCAATGTGAAGAGAGATTCGGCAGAATCACTACGCTTGTAGCAGGAGGGCTGCTTATTTTTTACGATGCAAAAGTGCTTTGCCTTCGTCTCACCTAGTGCCGCAACGCGCTTCACCTGGAATCCTAGACAGGCTATGTTACCTCTAAATGCCGGAACACATGAATAAAATTAGAACTATCGTTTTGGCGTCATATTTGGGGTATGATGGAAGTAGCTAGCCAGGGGTACTTTAAACCAGCCCTACCATCATCCCGTGCCTAGCCCCCGTGAGGATCAAACCCGGGACCTTTGGGTCTGATACCGGTGTGCAAGCGATAAGACAGTATTAGATAGAAAACTGTGTTAGCCAAAGTGTGTGGTGCTGCTCTCCTAGCCATCGTTTGGTTGACGTACCATTTTTTGATTTCCACAGACGATCGGGCTGGTAGCTTAGCATTAGAAAAACTGACATAATTATTAAGCGCTATTATTTATCTGTCCAAATAATACAATCCTCATTTTCTCCATTCAGCCAGCATTTCACTTCCCTATATTTGCGGCTATTAGTATGACAGCTGTGTTATCAGCAATTTTTCTGATTGTGACAACATATTGTCGGCAAGCGGCGAGGCCTCCAGGCTTATTATTCTGAATATGTGTGACGGGTGCTGAGATCATGTCTGCCATACTGGATGCATTCACACCAACTGCCTTATCTATTAGGTAACCCAAAGTTGTAACATCCGCTATTGGTTTTCATTTTAAATGCAATTTAGTGCAGAGCAAAATATAAATCGAAACTTACCTACAACACTTGTTATTCTAGTAAATAAATGCCTATTACTGGACTTTATACTAAGCGCCATGTAGCCCCACACTAATATATCATAGCTTGTATCATGGGCACTGTCTAGTGACGGAGACAGTACTTTTATATGTTTAACAAACATCACACGAATGTTTGTGCGTGGTGGGAGACGAATCCAGCGCAGAAGGCAGAGCTGTAACCACCTGAACTGACCTGTTTAAAAACATATAAGATTGGAAAAGACAACTCTCTAGCCAAGCTGTAAAATTAAAATAAATCCGTCGATATGTTTGTCAATTTTTTTAATAATACATATATTATTTTTAATGCATATATTATATTAGGTCCTTACATATGAAATTGGCGTTTTGTATGGGAGGAACATAAAGGCAATTTTTTCATATTAAAATATATTTTATTAATCAAAGTATGTACCATTGCTATCTATACACTTTTGCCATCTTATAGGTAGTTCATTGATCCCTTTACTAAAAAAACCATTCGGACGGGAATCAATGAAATCTTTGAAAGCGGTTTGGACTGCCTCATCGCAATTGATTTTTTTTCCTTGCAAGAAGTTATCCAAATTTCGAAAAAAATGGCAATCTGTTGGAGCAAGGTCCGGAGAGTACGGTGGATGTCTTAGACATTCCAATTGAAGCTCCTCTAATTTGGTAGTCGTCTGTTGGGCCGTGTGTGGTCTAGCGTTGTCTTGAAGCAGCAGTGGCGTAGAGCGATTGAAAAGTCTCGGTTGTTTAACAGCGAGCTTTTCCATCATGGTTTGCAGTTGCTGACAATAGACATCAGCCGTAATCGTCTGACCAGATTTAAGAAAGCTATAGTGTACGACACCGGCACTAGTCCACCAAACGCTTACAAGTAACTTTTTTTGAGTCAATTTTCGCTTGGGGCAAGATTTTGCTGGTTCACCAGGGTTCAGCCATTGCGATGAGCGTTTACGATTATCGTACAGGATCCACTTTTCATCACATGTAATGATCCGATTTAAAATTCCTTCATTATTGTGCCGGTTGAGTAATGTAACGCAGCAGTCGACGCGCGTTTGTCGGTTTGCTTCACTCAATTCATGAGGTACCCACCTTTCAAGCTTTTTCACCTTCCCAATTTGCTTCAAGTGGATTAAAACGGTTTTGTCACTAACACCGCAGCCTGCAGCTAACTGTGATGTGGTTTGCGATGGATCTGCTTCCAGAATAGCCTTCAATTCATCATTATCGACCTTGGTCTCCGGCCGTCCACGGGGCTTGTTCTGCAGGTCGAAATTTCCAGAACGAAAGCGTTGAAACCAAAAACGCACCGTGTTTTCTTTTGCGACACCACCACCATACACATCATTAATCCTTCGAGCCGTTTCTGCAGCACTGGTGCCACCGTGGAACTCGTACTCGTAAATAATGCGATATTTTAAGTTTTCCATTTTGTGAAATGAGTGACGCAGAAAAAAAATCAAAAGAGAAAAAAACAAATGAATTACGGTTTTTGAAACACAAATGCATGAGTAAATAGCTGTTTAAATTTGAATTTGGAATTCCTAACCAAAGAGGAGATATTTAAGATCAAAGTGGCCAGTACGACAAAACGCCAATTTCATATGTAAGGACCTGATATAATAAATTATACCGAAACCCTAGGCATAGCTTGCATTATATTTCAAACTTCAGATCAAGCCATTTTCTTGAAATTTTCCAGAACGAGTCGCTTTTTACGTAAAAAATATGCACCCTTATTATCTTACTTCCCCCACGGGGAAAGGGATGCGTATGACGTTATCCGAGAAATTGGCAGAAGGTAATAATGAAATTCTTTAGACATAACTGTCAAATAACCTCGTTGACAAATAAGGGGGCGAGGTGTCATGTTATAACAGTTTAATTATTAACAGACTTCAGAAATGGCGGGCAATTTTAATTCGAAAAGTCTTATACCCTTACTCTTGGGTGTTAGATTTCAGTGGGTTGTAGCTCATTATTGGTATTTAGCCATTAGTGTCCAAGACTTTGTTCTCATTATCCCATTGCAAAACAAATACTACTTCAAAACAATGCTACTCTGAGGACTTTGTGCCTTCTGGATTAGGACGTGAAAAAGTCATATCATTAGAGCTGGAGCCTATGACCTCTGCGACCTGGAGATTACTTAACCCAGCGTGGATATCACGACAAATCCTCCAGTCATAAAAGGTTAATATCCATTTTATTTTTAAATAGCTTTTTACCTAAACGGGTTTGTTCTACCCAGAAGCTGCCTTTTGAAGGCACTGACACTCATGCGCTCAGAAGGAACATATAGTGCTTTGCGACGGATCCTGGTGCTGGTAGCCAGCGATAGGATAATAAGCTGTAACCACTGAAAATGGTCTTTCAAACTATTGCAATCTTTTCGAATTCGATTTTCGATTCGATGTTTCGAATCGGCTATTTATCGGTGGGGATAAATAAATGTACAATACGTTTTTTCGAATCAAAATAACGTTTCAAAAAGGTAATCCGTGCTCGTGGAAAACTACCAGGAGGTAGATCCCACTGACCCTTATATAAAAGAAAGGTTAAGAGATGATGATGATGCACCTTGAGCATTTGTCATCATTACGGCTGTGTTTACCTAAACGTAACAAAAGGTGTTCGTGGCAGGCACAGATAAAACAAAATATCGTAATGATAAAAGCACCCCATTTCTGTAATGGCCGCCCCATTGTGGTTCCACGATCGATAGATAAAATGATAACGGCTTGTTTGATCGCTGCAATCGTAGTAACTGACAGACACATGCTAGAACAACATTATTTACATCATATTCAAAAGTGTGATCGACTGCTATTATACAAGTGAAAGCGAACAACCGGCTTTACAGTGCCTCGGTTCATTAATAACTCATTACCGTTCAATGCAATAGTCTGATGCTATTAACATTATGTTTAAATTAACAAAAACTCTGATCAAAAAACTTCTACTTACGTACTGTACGGTAAGTAAGCAGGTAAATAAATAAATATTACAGGACATTAATTTTACACAGCGTAAAATAGTAAGTACTAGGTAAGCAGAAGTTAATTGACCAGATGTACTGTAATTATATTTACTTACTTAACTCCAGCGTGAACATACAGTTGTTTACCTATTTTAATATAATAATTATGTATTGTACATACATAATTATTAGATTATAAGGTAAGCCCGGCTCTTATAATGTTAAAAAAATATCAGTTGACACAAGAAACTCATAGCAAACCGACCAACATTTCATGGTACATAATGCGAAAGTATTTGCGCTAAACTACAAGTTACTTAATAGCCAAAATACAACGATATCGTGTTTATTTTTACCTGGGAACACATCTACACTCATCGTATTGACTTGGAATTTCAGACGCACGGCTAATTTTCATCCATTTGATATATAATTTATTAGGACTAAGCGCTTTCAAAATTTTTTTTTTATATTATGCGCCCTATAAAAACGTTGAACTTCAAGCCGTTGTGTTGAAGAGATTAAAGAGAGTTATCGCAACGCATTTTTCGTATACAAGAAACGTGTTTTCTTAGAGTACCTAAGGTTTTTTTTTTCAATGTTATTTTAAATTTGTAGTTAAGTATTAGTTATTTATAATGCGCTATAATAGCACAAATTCTCAAAAACGTTGGCTACATAGTATGTATATATACGTTTATATATATATAGACGTTTATATATATATACATAGTATATATATATATATATATATGTATATATGTTTAAGAAATATATAATTATAGGTCGGACCGACAGTCAAATAGACTGTATGAGTAATTGGACAGGCTCCTTCGGTTTCGGCTTTGGTGATAGGGAACCGGCTTTTTATATACGGAACCCTAAATAAATTCGACAGATGTCGCAAAATTCTACTGCGCAGTATTACCATCATCAATTGCATTCAACCAAAGTTGACTTAACAATGTTCTATGCACGGAAATCTGTTATGTCGCAAACCTACCAAGAAAGTATTGAGAAGATATTGTGAATTTTTCAAAACTTTTCAACGTTTTCTGTTTGAAATTCCATATTTTATATTCGGCTCATCGCAACCTTGGCTTTTGGTTGGTGGCAGGACTTTGTTTATGTCTGTCTAGCTACCACTATCTCACCTGAGTTTGTCGCCATAACAATAATTCGAAATTGTTGTGTTCCAGCATTTAGAGGTAAGATAGCCGGTTCCGCAGTCTCTTTATTGGCCAGTTCCTCGATCGTCGATCGCGATTTTGACGGTTTTTCAGTCACTTGACCAATTGCGAATTTGACCACACGCGACGAAACGGTGTTGAAGATTCCGGGTGAAGAGCGCTTCCACCTTATCAAAATTGATCATAGATGAGATTAAGGCTAAGCGCCGTCGCAAAAAAAAACAAACAAATATTTTTTGTATCACGCGAACCAAATCCAGATGCGCGTGTGTATCCGAACGTCATTCTATTACAAGATGAGGGTACTTTCAAATACGCTATAGGCAGGTTACTCCATATACCCACAATGTTAACAATTACAAGTTAATTCACTAGTCTCGTAGTACTCGGGCCGATTGCACGATAACGATAAGTTCTAATCGAGCGATGTACGCTCTGTTAAGTGATAACGTCTCGGCAAACAAGTGGTCGCCGCATTCACTATGGAACTGGAGGTTTTCGAGAATATTGAGGTACCTAACGCCTTATGCGAGCGTAGCGCGTATATATGTGTGTTGTTGACAGTTTGTCAGCAAGCTTGTGAGCCGAAGCGTGTACTTCGCCACTACATACCGGCTACATGTATAGGTAATTCAGATAATAGGCTATATGTAACAACTGTTATATATTTACAAATGTTATAATGATGTAATAATGACACTAAATTTCGCAACCTGCGAAGGGACTCGAATCGATGCTGTTATTGTTCTGAATTATAGTTCTATTAATTATAATATTATCTTGATAATACACTTAATATTAGTGATAATGCCCGGTTCTAGATTGTGATGCGTTTTGCATTCAAGATAATATAAGTCTTTCATCGAATACTGAAATTATTATGAGCTGCGATATTTATTACTACTGGAACGTGGTACCAAGATAAAAAGTAGCATATTAGGAAAAACATTTTCCTGGTCCAGAGCAATATCGGTTAAACATTTTTTTTATTGTTCGATGGGGAAGCGCTTGGCCTTCCTCTCACCTGGCTACTAGTTGAGATAATGCCGAAGGTGGAGACGCACTTCACCCGGAATCCTTAACAAACAGAGGAACTGGCTATCATTTTCGCTCAATCCGTAGTTTTTGTGTGCTGGAGTAACATAGAACGAATCAATTTTATAAGGCAATGTTGAAATCTCATCCCATTTTACGGGAACTGATGTATGGGATGAAAAGTAGCCTATGTCCCGCTTAATGATGGATCCTCTTTCTCTCAGACGACGCAAATAAGTGGTTATAGGTTAAATGAGACTGTTTTTTTCGATACAGTCTCACGTGGAATTCAAAAAGCTAAGCATTTCTGGGGCAAACATAAAAAAACCTAACAACTTACTCCGCCATAAGATATCATGACGCCGTGCGTAATTTAAAGACCAATGATTAAAAACGGGGATCAAATATTAATTTAAATATAGTTTTATTAAAAAAGTGCACATTTAAAATACATCAATTTGATTCTGGAGTATCAAATAATATTGTCTCATAAACAACCACATGAAATCCAACTAGATGATTTTCATGTAGGTAGTTCGTGGTATAGGGGTGCATTATGAAAGGATTTTTGGACATTCCCACGCAATTATGGGAACGAAGTGCTGGGTGTTCCACTAGCGCTTTAGAATAAACAATACCAACGCAACATTTACCACTTTTACCACGATTGAACGCTGGAGCTTTAGAGTGATTATAACCATGATTGTTTTGAAACTAAATGTTTCAAGCGACTTATACTGTAGGAACCTTTAACACTAGTTTTTTAAATGTGTGTTTTTATAAAGTAAATAATAAAGTGGAAGTAAGGTCTTTGCCCTACAGTGGGACAAAACCAGCTCATCTAGTTCCGGTTTAACTAGAATCATCAAGGTGTTGAAACTTTGTTTCGTATTGTTTCAGTGGGATCACTATGAGCCTGAACAACAACAACACCCATAGTATAAACAACAACAACAATGAGGTTAAGACTGAAGTGCCGGACCCAGATTTTATCAAGGTATGTTTTTCTTGTTTTCTTGTTTAAAATAATTGAATAGCCTCTTGGTGATATCGCACCATGGATATAGAAAGGGGTTAACTTTTTTGACATAATAAAATCGGCGCTTAGATAATCAGGTAATCATATATTCATAATACAATCATACGTCAGTCAGCCTAAATTAGGGCATAAAAATAATACAATAGTAATGATATTATTATCTATCACCAAATCAATCAGTTTATTAACCTCATAGAATTTCTGACTTAGCAGCCATTTTTTAAGAATGCGATATTAGGCATGTGGCAACCACTGTGTACTCTGGCGAATGCCCTGAAGAATATGGGAATTAAGTTTGACCGCACCCTTAACTGGGAGATGGAGGCTACCAGCCATAAGCTGCTTGCATCTGCTGGCACGTTAAGAAGACTGCAAACTGTCTTACTACTGCTACTAAGACCATATTTTTATTCGGCCTTTGTAAATATGACCATGTTTCACCTGTGTTCATCTTTGCCAGACAAAAATGGATTTCTATTCGGTAGCGTTGGAATTAGCAATATATATATATATATATAAGTTTTGAGTATACAAACTCGAATTTATTCGATATAAGTTTGTATATTTGCAAATGTACATTTGTAGTTTTATTTTATTACATGACTGTTGTTGTTGAATAGACCTACGTTATGATGTTTGTATTAATTTGTACATCACCATCGTTCAAAGCCATTACCTGTACATACAAGGGTTGCCTGGAAGAGATGTGTTCAGTTCAGTTGTGTTCAGTTTCATTAAGTTTCTTCTATCTGGTTTATGTTATGTATTTTTGTAAGTGGTGAATAATAAATAGCTATCTATCTATGGTATTACAAAGAATATGCAGCAGTATTATTTTGAGTTCAAACTAATACGTCAACTTGACCCCGACCCGCCTGCCAAGTACGTAGGTGTTTAGAAGAGGTTTATGTTCAGCAATATTGCTGGAACAAAAAAAACTAAGTTTTGTAGAAGATATCTGGGAAATTCTCACAAGATGACGTGGTCAGAAATAACGCTTGTTGTTTGTTTATTTATTTGTTACCTTTTCACGACTGAACGGATCTTCATGAAATTCTGCTAATCCGGGGTCCGCGTGGGCGAAGCCGCGGGCATAAGCTAGACATTAGTAAACGATTCCAAGGAAAAGTAATTGTAAGCATTGCATTGATTGAAATAGTGCTTCATTGCATATCCTCAGGGTTGATATTTTCCCGGGACATGTTAATTCTTTTAATTTTTACGCCAACCTCATTAAAAGTTCACGAATACGGTATAATGTTTTAAATGAAGTGATATACTGGCATAATTAAAAAGGTTCGACCTCGACGGATGGCGACTGCGTACTTATTTCCGTAGGGTTGCCACCTGGTCTGTGCGGGCTCGAAATCAGAGATGGTCGCTTTTAAATAATCGTTGCTTTCGATTTATGGAAAATATAGTTTTATCTATTTTCTTCTATTCAGAAAAACGAAATAACTTGATCATATATTACTCACTTAAGTTGCTATCAATTTTATTATACAGTTACAAAGTATAATATAGATACAAACCATATTTAATGGCCTAATATACACACCCAGAAATGTATGGCCATACCCTTGATTTATTTAAAATTGACATAAAACATTACGTACACACCTACCGCTATCTATCAAGTCAATGCATAACTAGATAACGAAAACTCTATAACTGTATATACTATACTATATACTATTTACTATCAGCCCTGGTCATATATCAGATATGGGCAAAGGCCTTGAAAACGTATACTTATCAATACTATATATTTTATCCATATATTTTTTTTGTAGGTGTTAATTACCGCTTAATTTTGACAAAATGAATCATTTACTCTTTGGCAAGATTTAATGTAAATGGGAACGTCTTCTGAAGTCTTCTGCAAATTACAGTTTCATTTCTCTAAAACGTAATTTATTGTCCTAGTTTTCAGACTTGATTCATAGTCTGTTACGAATTGCCCTATAAACTATTATGTAAGTTCACAACTACGCTCGCTCGCTAGGTTGCAGAGCTAGTTCGCGTGACAACCCTAAGCCATGGAGCGATGCCTGGCGCCCAATTACCAGTCCTGATTGCTTTTATTCGCACCGCGTTTGTCAACCCTAGCTTATTATCCGAACGATAGTAAAAACTTGATTTTACAATAGTGTTTCATTGGATACTCAAGTTGTGTTTCGAGTTCATTTTGTTTTTGAGTAAATTTGTTCTAGTAAAGTCATGTTAGCTACTCTGTAACGAATAACTTATTGGTAAATATTGGAAAATATCTTACTGTATTTTGGATACTAAAATAGAAAAAAATTGTTAAGGCCCTTGATTATAAATGTAAAGGGGGCATCTTGTTGTATATTTCAAAGAATATCAAACTCGCCCGCTTTTCGTTGAGATGATTGCAAATTACAAGATATATTAATTTATCCATGCTTTATGAGTGACAGACAGACAAAACGGCAAATGAATTAATATTTCATTTGCCGTTTCGGCAAAAAAAGTTATCTTCTTTTAGTATGATTGATCGAAATTGATAACATTACATAATCAATTCCGACAAACAATTCAGAAATAACTTCATTTTATTATTGATGATTAACATCAACTATAATTATACGTTTTTGCGGTTTATATAGCTAGTATACGTAGGGAATCTTCATCACTATTATTAAAAACCACTTACAGCAGAATATGCTCCCAACAGACAAACAGGCCATGTACACAGTCCAAGTGGTGATGGTGAGATGAGCTAGACTCGTAAATGGACCCATTAATCATAAAGGAATAGGTCCATTTATCCAATAATATAGACCTATGGAAGGAGGAAAGGCTTTGGCCGCAGGACACCCTAAGCTATTTTTTTATGGTATATAAACCTTACACCTTCTCAATTCCAGATGTTTGTTGGGCAAGTGCCTCGAAGTATGGACGAGAACGACCTCCGGCTGATGTTTGAGGAGTTCGGGCGGGTGCATCAGATCAATGTGCTCCGAGACAAGATCACCGGCGCCAGCAAAGGTGGGTTCAGCAGCTCTTTTTTGGTATTTGTAATGGCTTAGGACTACGTACTTTGTATTGGACACTTGGGACAAAGATGAGAAGACTCTTCTCGTGGAAACCTTCTCGTAGTCATGAGTCTTTAAAAGAACGCACTTGAATACTTACCTAACCCTAATGGCTCAAAGAAGAGAGTTTATCTTGACCTAGGAATTAAACTCGTTGGTCTTGTATATTTTTCAGCGGCAGTACTATCTTAGAGTATTTCAAGTCCAGAGTGAAAAGGTTCCTTCTAGTCAAGCGTGCTTCATCTTAGGCCACATCTTTACTTGTTTTGCTAATGACCTGGTGGCCAAACGCTTGGCAATCTACAATAAAAAAGCCGCCTTGTTGAATGTAAAGATAGCCTTTGTTATCCGTAGGGCATGACATGAGGAAGCTTAGTGTGCTCCAACACGTGTCACAGGTTTTTTGTGTGCTGATTGTGTAAATCATTTAATACAGTTACGTCTTATTTCTTTTTCTTGGAATATTCTGAATGGCTGTCCGAGTCTGATTATATTTAGACAATTTTCTATCTTGATATCAAAAGCAACCGAAATGAAAACACAACAAGGCTTTATCGACCCTTATCTTTTGCGTACCTTTTGAAACGTACTCGTACGGTAACATTGTTGATAATACAAAATGTAACAAAAGGTGGCCCGTATGTTATGTATATGCTGACATTTTTGCTTGTACCGTTTTAACCGTCTTTTGTTTGAAAAAAGCTCCTTTTATGCAGACGGGCCCTTTGTCCGCACTCGTGGAGTGAGATAGCAGAATGTACGCTCATATTATTTTATTTATAATGCCGCTTCTTATGGGCATGTAATGATTAAAATTTTACTGCGGCAATTTTGCAGGCAAACCAGGCTCAACCATCGTCTTTCCACAGTCAAAAATTTGTTGGATGAAAACTTTTTAATATCTATGGTAAAAGCTTAGAGATCTCACTACCTTACTACCAACATATTGTTAGCGGGTTTATATTAAAAACAAAAGAATTAAAGCATTGAAACAATTAGAACAACAAGCGTGTTAAGGAAATTTCGCATAACTTTGATGATAGAAAATTCACGAAGAACTTACTTCGTTAGCTCCACTCCACATATCATGTTTTTTTTTATGCTAAAAGGAGACGGGACAAGCAAGTAGCTCACCTGGTGTTAATTGCACTCTTGCCTATGACAAAGCCTTACTGCATAGGTTACATCCACAAAGAACATAGCCTACACGGCACTGCATTGCGCCCGTCAACTTACCCGTAATTTCACCGGCAACCATACCCTTCAAACCGAAACACAGCAATGCTGTTTGGCAGCTGAAATAAGTATGGTGGTAGTAATTCTCCGGACGAGCCCTTTCACTAGGGGCTTCTACTACTCTTAACTATCTTTTTTCAACTGCCATAACAACACTGACAAGATTTACGATGAACCTAGGTACTCTTTGAATAGAATGAAAACTCCACCTTAACCTGACTGTATCCTGCTTGAAAAGTTTAAAAATTGTATGTAAAAATATAAGTCTAAAAAAGGCTAAAACACGTTATAAAGCTCTGATGAGCTTCAAACGCGTTTGCGCCTTTTTAAACTTTTCCACTTATCATATTAATTTAAAATCCAATCTTTAGTAATATATCAAATAATATCGTAAAAGTATAACAATCGCGTTTTCGTGTAAAACGTAAAAGGGTTCAAAATTTTTAAGCTGTCTAATGCAGTTATAACCACACGCTTAAACCCCGGCACGAACCACTTAGTAGTAACGAAGTGTTTGCGTGCTCGGGAGAGTGTTTAGCCGAGTCCGGACTGACGCCCTGACTGACGCCTTGTCGATCAGCTTGCATAATTAGCTGCTAAAGCATAGTTTACAGCATTGATGTCAAAGGACAACAGGGAAAAATATAGCAGATGTCAAAAGCTAACCAGTCATATATCTCGTGGACATAATTAGTGGCACGCAACAAAAACACAAAAAAACATGATGATGTTGATGGTTAGAAAGTTTTTTAGTTTTTTTTTCCAATTAGAAATATAAAAGAGGTAACGAAGTATGAATATTTTTTTGTATGTTTGTTGTAGGGGTGTAGTAGTATTTTTTTCAATGTTCTGAACTTACATAAAGTCTCAAAACATGTAACAGTTTTAGAGTATGTCTAGACCTCTGCGCCATAAACAGTGTTGCCACAAAGCATATGTCCGACAGCATCACAAGAACTCACGTCCACTCTTACAAAGAACGTACTTTCCAAACAGCTTAGGAATGCACTAACTACAAGGACGCCGCGCCGTTCGAAAACTGGACCGTGAATGTTGCCAGCAAACTTTTCGGCTAAAGTATTAAGCCACCGTTTCGCATAGTCGACTTTACTTGCAAGTGATGGGTTAGCTCTTTACCTCCAGGCTTGTATAGCTTTGGGCCAGAGCAAGAATGCGGTCCACGAAGGAGCGAGATTTCCCAGAAGCGACTGACGGAACACGGGAAACTGTACTGGACTGTAAAATAGCTAGTGACAGGTTGTAGCCATGGCGCAGTGTTAGTAGCATTTGTATCAGAAACTACAAGAATTTACCGTATTTGTTCCGCAGCAGATATGAAACCCTATCCTGGATCATAGCCAGTTCATACACACAAGGAAGCCAATGAAAAAATAATAACACTATAAAATTTGCCCCAGCAAGCGACGCCGCAGGATAAAAAGTCGCGACGCAGTATGTCGCGGGCTTGCAATGCCACACAGTGCAATCAGAATAAAAGTTGCACCGCAGCACGAAGTTTTTTTCACTATTTTCCATATGCGATGTAGTGTATGGCGGTAATACGATTACCGTGCTGCGGTCGTAGTGGCTTTGTCGCCTTAATAAGTGGCTAGATTGCAGGCAAGCTTTTATTCTTGGATATGAAAGGTGATTGTAGGTACGCTTCTTGTATAGCTTGGAGTGTTCCTCAGCAAAACGTTTTACGCTTTTTGGTAAATTGTAGCTTCTAAACATATCGTGGAATCAAAAAGTGAATCGCCTCTGTGGTCGAGTGGTTCAACCCACCGATTTCAGATCCGGAGGTCCCGGGTTCGATCCCCAGGGAGAGCAATATTGTGCTTGGTTTGGTTGGTGCTAGGATTTTCAGTCAGCCTGGCTAACTACCATCTTACCTAATTCTGTCGCCATATGACAATTGAAATGGATGTAAGATAGCCAGTTCCTCAGTTTGTTGAGGATTCCGAGTGAAGTGCGCCTCCACTTTCGGCCTTATCTCAACTTGTAGCCAGGTAAGATTAAGGCCAAGCGCTTCCTCATCGAACAGTAAAAAGTAAAATTAGCCTATACATACAGGCTACATCTAACTATAAGCAAGGATATAAATATTACAGGACAGGACATTCATTTTACACAGCGCCATCTAGCCCCAAACTAAGCATAGCTTGTAATATGGGAACTAGATTACGGATAAAATACTTAAATACTTTTTGTAAATACATACGTACTATATGATACAACACCCAAACACAGAACAAACATCTATATTCATCACACAAATGTTTGTCCTGGGTGGGAATCGAACCCACAGCCTACAGCGCCGAAGGCAGAGTTACAACCAACTGAGCTATGAGGCTTGTCGTTGTCTTTTGAAGACGACGTTTTGATTTTCTATATTGGTTTCCTAACTGACTAACTCTTTACCAGCTTCAGTCCACTCATCCACTATGGAAAATCTAAACATGCGATTTAAAAATATTTTTATTTTTATCGTAGGTAATTAAGAATTTCACTTTTTTGTATCCGCAATACGTTTGAAACTACAATTTACCAAAAGTTTCATGCGTACCTGAGTTTCCACCATAAGTTGTGACGTTACTTAATACATATATATTTCGCTCGTCTGTTTGGATTGTGTATGTGTAGCCTTACGGACATGCTTTAAAATATAATCTTCAATCAGCAGGGTAAACCAGCCCTAGTTGTGCCTCGTTATATCATTGTTATTTGTGTGTTTTTCCTTCCAGAACATTTGAAAGATGTCTTCGTAATAAATACCTTGTTTAAGAAGTAGTTTTATGTCAGTGTGCCTTGTTCTGTTGTCTTGATTACATGTTACTCGACTCAGCCCATGTTTGACTTTGCCTAACCGTATGTCTGTGTGCGTTAGCGATATGTATTACACGTGTAGGCTCCCTTGTGAACGGACCTGTGTGCGTGCAATGTTATGTATGTGTGTGCTTTTGTTACAGGGTGCTGTTTTGTGACGTTTTTCACGCGCAAAGCGGCGTTGAAAGCCCAAGACGCTTTGCACAATATAAAAACATTGACTGGGGTAAGTGTTTTATGTTTTTATTGTATATTCCTTACCTTAAAAGTCAATATAATCCTCAAAACAGTATTATTTTCGCATATAGGTACCTACTATAAAACAGAATATGCTTTGAGATACGACATCGCTCCACTCTATATATTTTTTACCTACTTGTTAGTTTTATTTATACATAAGTCCAGAAAGCAAATACAATAAAGATATCGTTACACGTAAAATAGGCTATGTACGTTTGTTTTAAGTTAGCTAGAAATGTAGAAATTGGATTTGTATTTGACTAGTATTGCTTATCAATATAGCAATAAAGCATATTCTATACATGGACTCAAAATATAATTAATCATAGTTCAAACTGTGTTCCATCTTACAAATAGGTATATAAAACGTTCTGCCTGTCGGGCATTCCTTTGATCATGTATTTGATTCAAAGCGACAGCAATTTATGCATTTGTAGGGTTTTTATTCGCATCATTCTCGAAGTGCATAGACAGTATTACAACATTACTAACATTAATAATGTTTCTTTGAAAGCCACAAAAAAAATAACAAACACAATTTATAATTAGAAGAGTATGTTAAATATTATATAAAATTGGCTAAGTAAACGAAAGATTCTTTTTTCATGAACGAAAACTTATTTTCATTCGACAAAGCAAAGTTTGTCGGTTAACAATCTATTTAATGGACCTAGATTACGGATAGAATATTTACATACCTTTTTTGTGAATACATTTTATCATTCAACACCTTACCACATAGAACAAACAACTTTGTTATTCATAAAAATGTTTGTCGTGAGTGGGAATTGAACTGATCTGAAACTTTGAGCGCTTGGCCTTTATGTTACCTTTAGATCAAAAAAAACGTTTCGTGATAGTCCTGCTTTTGCCATTTCTCAGTGCCATCTGCATTACAATACCTGTTGCTTGCAATATTCTTTATCGCATTACAATGGACAGAGACAGGGGAAACAAACATCCAATTCGATACGCGGATTGTTATCGACTACAATCGAATTATCCGAGATGGCGCGCCCCGCCGCGTCTTCATTTCGTGGACCGGGAGCTAGGGAACATGTCATTACAGTATTCATTTTTCATTTACGATGGATCAGTTTATAATCTCGAAGCTTGCCTGGACAAGGATGTGGACCTCCCTTTTTTTTTTTTTATTGTACGACAGGGAAGCGTTTGGCCTTGATCTCACCTGGTAACAAGTTAAGATAAGGCCGAAGGTGGAGGCGCACTTCACCCGGAATCCTCAACAAACTGGGGAACTGGCTATCTTACCACTGAATGCTGGAACACAACAATTTTAGAATTTAATTAATTGATTTCCCGGAACATTCCTACATTTTTTTTTTAATTGCTACAGCAAATAATTGTTGCTGATCACACAGTGCCATTAAGCCACACGCTTAGCAAATCTAATTAAACTAAATCTTAAAATTAAAATATTTATTTGATAGTACCAGTTACTATATTACGAATAATGGTATGCATAAATACTTTTTTTGTAAATAAGTTAGTAGGTACATACTTCTGATACATTTTTATCATCTATACACTCATGTAGTGAAAGTTAAAGTTGCCATGATTCTTTTCTCGTAACATATATATCATCTCTCACTTGGTATCATCTAACCATATTGGCTTGTTTCAAACTGCACCACCAAAACACAAAAAATATGGCAGGAAAATTGGCATGTGAAATTCTATCCAACAATGATGTTTAAATGAGTTCTTACTAGCACCGATTACCCACATTTGCTTAATATAAATCTGGAGCTTAAATAAGTTAGCTTTTATTTTCGGCAAGAACTGTAAAAATCTATTGACATAAAATTCACAACCGTTACAGGACCCGAACCTGCACTTTTCCGTTCATTAAATTTTCAATAGGTTTTGTAATAAAGCTCTAAAATGTTAGGCTGGTTCCCGGTCTCATCGCGCTTTATCCCGGAATAATTCAATTGTATGGTACTATGGGTGTATTTCTCTCGATTGATTTGCGCTACGCTCTTTTGATGGAAAATGTCTAACCAATTGTCAACTTGATAGACTTTTGTAGTAAAGCTATCTTCTGGAAAAGTAGAAGCAATCAAATTTCTTTAATATTTGCGCTTTTGAATTTTACATTTACCTTAATTTTTATCGGATTATGAACACAACATAACAAATACATAACTTACATAGCATCGCCCATTATTTTATTTTATTGTACGACGGGGAATCGCTTGGCCTTAATATTACCTGGTAACAAGTTGAGATAAGGCCGAAGGTGGAGGCGCACTTCACCCGGAATCCTCAACTAACTGAGGAACTGGCTATATATACTCTAAATGCCGGAAAGTAACAATTTTTAGAATTGTAATTATACACACAACACAGAAACACACACGACAGAAATAGGTAAGATGGTGGTAGCTAGCCAGGCGAACTCAAAAAAAAATCCTACCACCAACCAAACCAAACCATGCACAATATTGCTCCCCGTGGGGATCGAACCTGGGACCTCTGGATCCGAAATCGGTGGGTTGAACCACTCAGTTTGTTCAGTTCCTCAGTTTGTTGAGGATTCCGGGTGAAGTGCGCTTCCACCTTGGGCCTTATCTTAACTTGTTACCAGGTGAGATAAGGGCCAAGCGTTTCCCAGTCGTACAATAAAAAATAAAAAATCTAAGCGTTAGATAAGGAAGTGGACCTTGACGAATCTAAGCGTGAAATAAGGTCATGGACTTAACGAATAGACTTTAAAAGCTACAGTGAATTATGGATAAATAGCAATATCCCACTCCATACTATATTTTTATAAAATAAATCTCATTTCATCAGAATCGAAAAATTGAAGAGGCTAATGACGAGGGTAGCTTCCAAAAACTTTCTCATCCGCCCACGTCTATCTGCTTGAATAAATAATAATCTTCGTAATGCCCGATACACACTCTGTATTTTATCAACAGCCAATTAGTATCCAACAAGGACAGAGCCTCCTCCAAAGCTGGCGGGTTTTGCCACAATCACCACGCTTGGTAGGCGGATTGATGATTGCAGTAAAGGTGTAGATAATAAAAAGAAGGAAGCTGCTGCCCTCTTTCTGGTGAGATCCCTTAGTCGGCGTTTACAACATCCATGGGGTAAATTGGAGGGGTCGCGACCGCCATGGCAAATTTTCTGCGTAAATAACCGTAGTTTTATTTATTTTGCGATTTTTTGGTTAAAGATCACAGTCGGTTGAATTCAGTTATACAAAAACTTAGTTATGTATTGGAAAATATGATAAAGAGCGGTAGTTTCAAAGCAGAATAAACCTGAGTGGTGGCTACTAACACTGGTTAGTTAGCATACCAGATAAACCTTATATAAATTCGATCTAATAATCTAAATAGATATTACAAGACATTTTGCACAGAGCTAATTAGCCCCAAACTAAATTAGAGCTTATTATATAGGAAATCGATTACTGACAATATAAATATCAAACTAAGCTTGTAATATAGGAACTAGATTACAGACAACATGATCATATACCTGTACGTTATTTTTTTTAATACATACTAATCATACAACATTACACCAGAACACAGCCTAAACATCTATATTCATCACACAAATATTTGTCCTGGCTGGGAATCGAAATGACAACCTACAACGCAAAAGGCAGAGCTTCTACCAACTCAGCTGTGAATCTATTCTTCTCTATATATTCTAGTCTATTATTGTTATCTAAATGTATATTAAAAACTTTTGTAGTAAAGTACAGATAGTTTTTTAAGCCATATTTGAGGTGTGCAAGTAGCTTGTGATTACACGCACGCAAGCAGCCAGTAGCTAGCTGGCGTCAATTACTCGCACCGTGTATTCGAGCCCTTATAACTCGAACCGAAATAGTACACGACACAGCGGTTGAATGATTGATGTTCTACCACTATCCCTAATGGAGCTTTTACACTAATTTCGTGACAAAATATAAATTGTTATTTACCATGGCACCTGAGGTTTCTAACGGGATTGTAATTTTGGCGGGGAAGCGTAATATCATAAGTGAAATTGATTTTCCTGTGAGGAATTAAATTACAACGCTCTTCCTTGTACTTATCTAGATGACACCACCCATGCCCGCCGGGCAAAATGTACAGGAAAACCCGCGCCCGACTCAACTTCACACTGATCTGTCACACTGTTGTTGCGGTTAGGAAATAATTTTACTAACCACCACACTGGGAGTCAAGCAGTGTGACAGGCAAGAAAACTGTTTCCTAATCTTAACATTAGTGTGAACTATAGGAAACCAATTTCCTTACACAATAATTCTGTAAATGTAAGAGGTTTTCATTGTAAATTATTTACACTTAAAAGCTCTTTTCTACAAAAATAATAGGAAACAAACAGAAAAAGATAGGGATAACTTTATAATGAACAAGAAAATGCAGCTGAAACAGGGAACTATTGCTATTTTTTGTTGCTGCACAACGAAGGATTTCCAAAAAATGGCCAATCAGACTAATTGAAAAAAAAATATTCAAATCTTGATGCCGAAACACGATTTGAATCGTCTGTCCGTCTTTCTGTAATCGGGTTGTATCTCATGAACTGTAATAGGTAGACAGTTGAAGTACCTATAGCCGCTATAATAACAAATTAAATTATAATGTAATAGCGTATCGATAATCAATAAGACTAGTCGAATGAACTCATGTTAGGTTTGGTCTAAGTCTCGTCCGACCTTGCGGTTTTCAGTAAATGTAGGTATTTTTTTAATAAATGAATTTGTATTTGCATACGCAATGGTGAAATAGGTCTAGAATATTTTATGAAAATGTACAGTTGCCTGCATTATTATGTTTGCACTTCATAATTTTAAAATGGTTTTGTGTTCTGTGTAGCGAAACACACGGAAAGTTTTTGGATCGTAATTTTTGTCGGATTTGACTTACCGATAGATTTCAAAGCTATTTCCAAACCATTTCTGAAAATCTTCTGTGGAAATTTTTAATAATACCGTTTTTTTTTTTACTTTCGTAACAGTGTACTCGGAATCTCCATTGAATGTTTCCAAATTTGATCCGATAATAAGGCTTCTCGAATGCTTAAGAATAGCACTAGTCACGTGTTATTCATTTGATATATTAATATATAATATATAGTCTCATCTAACAGCCAACCTGTGAAAACAAATGTTATTATATAATTTCCTAGACGCGAATATAAAAGTAATGGCTTCTTTTTTTATTACTCGGTGTATACATATCATTGCAGGTGACTGTACATTTCGATGTTTGGAATATTAATTATTCAGCAGATCATTCCACAATTTCTTGGACTAATCGCTAAGTCATGTAAATATGGATGCAATTTACCGTGGTGGTCGTGGCTTGAAAGTCGAAGCACTCAACTCAGCCTGATTTCGTAATTGCCCACTAAGGAATCTTACCAGGACACGAAGGGCTTCTTAGCAGCTTTATCCAATCCACCTGCCCAGCGCGGTGATTATGGCTAAGCCCTCCAATTTAGGAGATGTAAAGTTTTATTCATACTTGTATAGTAATCTTCAAATTTCTACTAAACATCCAAATGAGAATAGCTTTACACATTATCAAAGGCTTATTTGTCTTTGATAGTCGCCAGAGTGGTGAGTACAATATTGTGCTTGGTTAAGTTGGTGGTAGGACTTTGTTTAAGTCCGTCTAAAAAGTAATCACCATAAGACCTAAATCTGTCACCAAAACAATAATTCTCAATTAATGTTCCGTTATTTACATGTAAGATAGCCAGTACCTCAGACTATTGATGATTCCGGGGCCCCGATTCTACTAAGCCAATCGCTTCACCATGACAATGGTATCTACACAGAATGGCTCCAATAACATCCAAAAGCACCTATAGTGGCAACTCTGCGTCAACCCATTGTCATAGTGAAATGATTGGTTTAGTAGACTAGGGGCCCAGATAAAGTGCACTTCCACCTTCGGCCTTATCATAACCTGAAACCAGGCGAGATGAAAGTAAAGCGCTTTTTATTTACCACTTTAAAAAAAATGTGTTAGTAACTTAATCTACCAAATAAATGGCATGGATTGATTACAAAGTCAGAAAACCGATTGCTCCGGAAGCACGTAGCGGGTCTACGACGTAGCTGACCGTAGCAGTTGGCGTCTACAATGAAACTTGAATGTTTTAATGTAACCGGTTGAAGTTACCTAAAATCATTAAACTGTAACTGTGTAACTGAACTCTAACGGCTCACATCCACAAAGAAAATAGCCAATACGGCACTGCAACCCGTCAGCTTGAGGCATAAAGGTGTTAAGCCTCGCGTGCCCGTAATTTCCCGTAAACCGAAACACAGCAATGCTGCTTGGCGGCTGAAATAGGTCCATACCTATCCTGTCTATTATGCCCTTACACATCGGGCTCTACTACTTTAAAAAAATAAACTTATGATGAACCGCAAAATTGATGGCTTGGCTGTAACAGTCATAGACTGTTACAGCCAAGTTGAATAAGCTACAACCTTAGCATTGATTCTAAGGAACAAAGTGAAGATGAGCTATAAGTTTCAGTGTAACGTTGAAGGAACCGCCCCGGACACAGCGAACTTTGATCGATCGACCGGATTTATGATCGAGTTTCCCCCGTTCTTAAGTAATTGACCGGCTCCATTAGACCGGGGCTTTTGTAGACCCGGACAAATGTTTGACTTGGAGATAGTTTTGACGGAGCGATATTCGATTTCTGGTGCCGGGGCTGGAAGTCAATAAAAGCTGATGCGACTCAACTTGCTTTTATAGCCGAATTGAACAAAAATCGTTGTAAAAAAATCGTTTATTCTTGTTAATTGTTTGTTTTTGTTTGACCCTTTCAAATAGTTAAATAATCAAAGTTTTAAAATTTGTTTTTTTTTTTTTCATTAATTTATTATTGTGTGACGGGGAAGCGTTTGGCCTTCATCTCACCTGATTTACAAATTATGATAAGGCCGGAGGTGGGTGCACACTTTACTTGGAATCCATGTTTCGCACCCGCGTCCCCCGGGAGACGTCAAAAGAGGCCCTCCCGTGAGGCTTTAGTTCGTATCAGTCCAATATCTAGCACTCGAAAGAGTTCGGGTATCAATGAAGGATTTGCTCACGTATAAAAATATTTTGAAAAATCAAAACACTTTGTGGAAATTGCAACTGTCTACTTACCGATGACAGACAGACGGACCGACGGATGGACAACAGAGGTTTAGTACCAGGGTCTTTGTTAATGGCATCTTTGGAGTACCCTGAATACCTTCCATGGTCTACCCAACAATAACAATAATTTTCACGTGTTGAATGGGGTAAAGCCGTAAGCGTTCAGTTATCTATATCGTGTGAACGTATGAACCCCAAATGGCACTGGGTAACAATGCTGACGGAAACGGCGGGAGTCCCCGACCGCACTCTGCACTGTGATTTACTCCTGCGGACATTAGGCGCCTCTCATCGGAAAGGTCACACGACCTGTGCTTCAATTTACACCTTGAATATAACACACATCTGTAATATGGCCCGTGTTACTGGTAGAACAACTTATATTCCATTAAATTCAATTGCATGTTCAATGATCGAATTATTTCAATATTTTTTTTAACATTTGAACTTTCCGAAGTTACGGAAGGACGAAATTGATCCTAACTTAACTTACTAATACTTATTACTTTATTACTTACTAACCAGGTGAGGTGGTCAATAAATTATGTATGTTGTAAGATCAACCCAAACTCTAACGAAATCACAATCATAAATTATCATACCAGTTCGTATGATAATTTATGATTAGGCCCAAGATGCGCATTACATCTCAATTTACCGAGACACGATAGCTGCGGGTCTTTGTAATCATGCAATTATTCAGCGGGTGTACCATAAGCTTAGCCCTTTGAGGCAATGCGTGACCCAAGGGCTCGCTTTTATCGGTCAGTGCATCAGCATTGCAATTCAGCGTGGCAATGCAGCCTGCGTCGTGGGCACGCTTCCACCTGGTACTGGTTTGGATCTGTTGAGTTACTTATAAACTATTTGTAACGGTCCTTTGGTACCCCGACTGCTTTCCTTGTAAATAGTTAATGTACCTACATGACATGTAACTTAGCACTATATATATTTTTTTGTAACGTAGGGTATATCAATAATTAGTCTACCGTGAGTTTAAACTACTGATCAAATTGTACTCGCTAATATCTACGGTAAAAATACATATTCATAGATGATAGTCAAACATTTGGCCACATTTAAGACAAGTTGTCTAGCTCTGATGGGAACCTGATAACCTGACCCTAAAACTTGAAAAGTGTTCTTAAAAAATCTTTAGCGTCACTAAAATGAATTAAAAAAAAATACTAGTGCACGCACAAACCGCTCACTCGAATAAAAGTTCTCGACTGTCACTGATAGGCTCTGAACGATCGGGAGTGCGACTGGTAGTTGTGACTGTGAGGCTTATCAGGCTATTTCACTATAGTGATTCATGGTAACACAGGTGTGCTTGTCTCAATCGGTCAATTAGCTTTCCCATCACGTGTACAACACAACTCTCCGGGGTAAACTGGCTCTCGACTAGGGATGAGATTCAATTTATCGATAAATCATTCAATAGCTAGAGAGCACTTGCGAAAAGGCCGTTTTTGCAAATTGGTTTATAAAATAAAGTCTAAGCGTTAGCTTTTGAGCTACACAAACAGTAATAGTCAAACAAACAATTGCGCTGGGATATGATTGAAACAAAACATTAGTACTTAAATGACTATTGAGCAGTAGGCATGTCATGGAAGTAAGATTTAGATCATGCGCCATTGATCAATTCTCTTTGGCTGCGTGCATGGTTATGCTGCATAAAGCTTTTCCCGTGTAGGTACTGAATTAGTTACACAACGGTGAAACATTTGAACTGGTTTAGTGAAAGTACAAAAACAAAACAGACACAATTAACACATAACATGAATATTCCAAACGATGGTCATTTATTATCAGCCATGAAGAATTATCTGCTTAGCAATCTTTGTGCTGAGGTTACGGTTGTGCAGAACAGGTCCAAATCATGATACCTTAGCTTATAAAAGATGTCACTTGCTCTCCAAAGATACGAGTTTTGTCTATAGTTTTTGGAAGCTAATGAAACGTGTTACAATGTTTTGAATCTTGTCACCGTGGAGTGTTAATAATTCAGGGCTATCGTTGAGGCTGATTACGAACTAGGAACTTTTCATCCAGCATTTAATTATTCAAATTAGAGTAACAAACAGCATTTCAACGTTTTCAATAAAACCTACATAATCGTAAAACTTTCAAATAACAGTTTGATGCGCCGTGGCAGAGATCAGTTTGATATAAAGAAACTAAAAATATAAAAATCAATGCAATGAAACGAAGCCCCTGTAAAAATTCACGACTTTGCTTAGCTACTTTTGCTCACAATCTTGTACTCCACATAAAAGATAAACTTTGTACTACTATTTCATATAGTAAATTTGATAGTAAACAATTTCTTTACTCTGCTTATGTGGGGAGCTACATAAGCACACAGTAAGTTTTGGAGCAGGAGTGCTCCAACGTTAAATATGAATATTTACATTTACAAATATTATAATATACACAACCCGCGACGGGACTTAGGAAAAGACGCGGGTTCGAGTCCCGTAGCGGGTTGTGAATTTTTGTGTCATTGTAACATTTGTGAATAATGAAGTTATAATATAAAAAAGTAAACAGTTCTGTGGTGTTTTGTTATTTTGTTTGGTGTTTTATTCTGCGCATTGCAAAAACTTGGAATCAGCTTCTAGCGTCTGTGTGTATTCCGCTGTATCACGATCCACATTTCTTCGAAAAGAGAGTCGGAAGGCACCTTCTACGTTGCTTTAATAGGTGCAAAAACTATCATCGTATTGCTTACAAATAGGTGGAGCGCGAGCTTCACGCGACCTGTCCTGAAAACATTCCGAATTTCACGATAACGAGCCGTCGTCTGCGACGGAGCCTCCCAGAACAATTCCTGTTTTATATTCCGATCCGGAGTTTTAAAGTGACAGGTTGCTGAAATGCTCCTCGTGAATTGTCCACGTTTAGTGTTAATGATGATCACTCTCGGTAATGTTTATTCAGCACAATGACACGATTTTTTTTTATATTCATCTATTATGCATATACAGTCAGTTTTATCGGATCGAATCCGGATGCTTCTAATAGAGATACCGGAAACGCTATTCCTAACTGCGAAATTGAAAGATCTAAAAAAACAAAAACAACAGACTGAAGAATTGGCTATCTTATCTTCAAAAGTCTGAACATTTAATTGATGTTATGGCGTCATACTAGGTAAAATATACATTCAGGATTGTTTACCGCCACTGCGGTTTTGTGGTTCACTCGCGTGTATCACAATCAGAGGTCCCGGGTTCGATCCCCAGGAGGAGTACTATATTTTGCTTGGTGGTGGGACTTTGTTTAAGTCCGCCTGGCTAGCTACCACCATCTTACCTAATTCTGTCGCCATAAAAACATTTAAATTGTTGTGTTCCATCATTTAAACGTAAGATAGCCAGTTCCTCAGTATTTTGAGGCTTCCGGGTGAAGTGCGCTTCTACCTTCGGCCTTATCATAACTTGAAAACCTGGTTAGATGAAGGCCACAAACCTCCCCGTCGTATAATAAACAAAAACATAAAATGCCAATGGAATTACTGTGGAAGGATAAAATATATAGTCAAACGTATAACATATTACCTCATAAAATAGTGTTCCCTTGCTTTGAAGTCAACACCGAAACTCAAGTGAAAAGGCGATGAAGCGGTCGCCTCGTAAAATACAATCGCGGGTCACAATAAGCCATTTCCCGAACTCTCAATCAGGGATTAGCTTCCTCTTAATCCGAATATCGAGCGCAGTGCCTCTCATATTTCATAATGGGGTCCGTTGCTCCACGATAACACGGGTATACCGAAAAGCATTTAGAACTGGACTACATTTGACTGAACAAGTGAGTAGACTTTAGTCTGACATAACATCATCATTAACCTATCGCAGTCCACTGCTGGATGTAGGCCTTTCTCATCCACTCTCTGCCCGCCACTGTACGGAGGTCTTCGTTCTATTTAGCCGGAGGACTTCCTACACTACGCTTGCTTAGACGTGGTCTCCACTGAAGGATTCGTTGACCCCACCGGTTATCGGTCCTTCGACAAATTTGGCCAGCCCACTGCCACTTAAGCCTGCTAACTCTTTGAGCTATGTCGACCACCTTGGTTCTCTGTCGGATAACCTCATTCCAGATTTTATCCTTCAGAGAAACGCCAAGCATAGTTCTTTCCATAGCACGCTGAGTGATTTTCAATTTGTGGACTAGCTCTATTTTCAGTATTCACATTTCGCCAGCGTAGGCAGGTCATCACAGGTAAGACGCACTGATTGAAGACTTTAGTCTTCAGGCACTGCGGGATGGACGACGAGAAGATCAGACGAAGATTCCCAAATGCTGCCCAGCTCAGCTGGATTTTTCGGTTTAACTCTTTATCAAAGTTGTGTCTTCCTAAACGTAGAGTCTGCCCGATGTACGACTTTTGCACAACTTTGAGAATAGTCCCGGTGACAATAATCGGTTCTGGGGTAATACGATCATTGATAATTATTTTCGTTTTTTTATTGTTCATACTCAGACCGATTCGACATTTTCACATTTTCACATTTCACAGAATCTGCATTGTTTGCAGATTCTGCAGCTGACACAGCAAATTAATTGCAATTAGGTTTAAGTAATTTAAGTTTATTTGCATATTAAACAATTAATGGACCATTAATAAAAGTACAAGCTCGAAGTGTATACTTTTCTCTTTGTGTGTTGGTCGCAATTCCTAACATGCGATAGATTTGACGATTCCAATGAAATGTAATCCTAATAATATTGCTGCATAAAATGTCCTCGCATCGTATTTGTGACGCAAGCGATCTCCATACAATTGTAGTAACTAATTTCCTGAAGGCCAACTACAAAAAACTAAACATCGATTTATCGTACGTTTTCAACACAAAAATCAACGACGCTCGATTTTCGTAGTTAGGCCTCTGTTGCCTACCTAATAACTTAGTTCAGTCCCAGTAGAACTTCGGTCAGAAACTTAGTCTATGACTGAGAACTGGACTATAGTAACCTAGAAACTTGTCCCAGAACTGTAGTCAGGAACTTGCTCTTTCGAACATCACTGTAGTGTAACAATAGTTGATAACGTTTTTACTTGTATGCGAGTTATACTTGTGGTGTCTTTATCTGCTAGAAAACTTTGCCTCAGAAAGTATTGATATTATAAATGGTAAAACAATTATTTTAATCTATATAATAAATACGCTGAGGGAAAACTTTGACCTATATTTAAACTAAATGCGTGTAAGGAGTTTATACGAAGGAGAAGTGCAGAAAGATTTTATTTTCATGCTGTTTTTTATTTGTTTAACTATCTAAATTTGACCACTCTCCTGCTACTGTTTAACTGTACTGGAATACAGCCGGGTCCCTTTTTTCCAATCTCCTGTCTTTTGCACTGCACCTTGTACAAAAGGACTATCTTAAAAATGTTAAGCCTTTTTAAGCGGTATTACCGTATGATCTAAGGTAGACTTCCCATAAGTCTCAATATTCAATCACAATTTTCTTTAGCATTTTATGTTGGGAATAATGTAGCGTCTCTTCGCTGAATGGCTCTCGGCGATGTTCGGTTAGGGGTGACCTCCCGGTCTTACGTAGTCCAAATCTTGATATGTTTATTAGAACCCGGGTTGATTGCGAGTATGTGGGTGAAGCTTTACACTATTGTTTCCGAGTAAAGGCAATGATTTCAAAATTTAGATTATATTCGTGTACCTTATTGTAAGTAATGGGGGTTCTGGTGAACAACTCTTGACTCGTCAGATCAGTTCGCTGTCTTTTTTTTTTCATAGTACGACGGGGAAGCGCTTGGCCTTCATCTCACCTGGTAACAAGTTGAGATAAGGCCGAACGTGGAGGCGCACTTCACCCGGAATCCTCAATAAACTGAGGAACTGGCTATCTTACCTCTGAATGCCGGAACACAACATTTTTTAAAGAATTGTTATTATGGCGACAATTAGGTAAAATGGTGGTAGCTAGCCAGGCGGACTTAAACAAAATCCTACCACCAACCAAACCAAGCACAATATATTGTACTCCCCATGGGGATCGAACCCGGGACCTCCGGATCTAAAATCGGTGGGTTGAACCACTAGACCACAGAGGCGGTTAAAACTTTCACCATGTTATTACATTATCGTCGGCACTTAAAAGGTATGCCAATTTTCAACTCAATCGATTGAACCATCATCCTCATTTCCTATATTTGTTTTTGCGTACAAAAGTTTTCTTACTTCTAGTACACTAACACAGTGAAACAAGATTATATTCATCCACGAGACGGTTTTTTTTCGAAAAACTGTGTAACTGAAATCGGAATTTCATTCGCGGTGATCTCATTCTTCTTTGGATTTATTTTCTAAAGCCTTCCAAATGAATATAAGTTAGGTAAATCAGTTACGCGATATTACCGTCGTTATTGTTACATTATTCTCTAAAAGCTTAAACATTTTATCGTTTCTTTTTGCCAAATAATATAAGACAGCATTACTCGACACCGCTACATAAATAAAGGTTTCGCGAATTGAAAGGGCTTTTCATGAATGGGATGAAACAACTTATTATTATATAGTCTACAAGTCAGATAAAACTCGATATGCGATACGCCTGCGGCGACACAGAAATGCCGTCGCAACGGCTCAAATTTGCGCTTTTTAATATAAGTTGGTCACTTTTTTGATGAGTGATCGAAGCGAACGAGATCTCCGGGTATAGTTGGGAAATCCGGCACTGTTTGTATGTATGTATGTATGTGGCAATGTTTCTGGCGGCGTAACTCTCGATCGGGTTTAAATTTTAATAAAATTTAATGTACAAACAGATAACATCAGTAAACATTTATTGTTGCGGGGATTTTTTGACAAATGGGGTAGTTTTTTTAATATTGGAGTAAAAAGAAGTACACAATTTCGCCCATATGTTTTAAATGATATTTTGAATGAATGAACTCAACATGCAGTGATTTGACTTATACTCATCAATCAGTATAACAGTTTTTTTTTTAAATAGAGTTCATACATGATATGATAGGTGTTATTATATAAATATAAAATAAATAAGTATTTCAGGACGTTAATTTCACACAGTGCCATCTGGGCCCTAACTAAGCATAGCTTGTAATATGTCATATGTAACAGCATAATGACGTTTAGACGGGGGTCAGGGCTTAGAGAGCCGATTTCAAAATTTGTTCAATTTTGCCCTTTATTAAGAGGCATTAATAAAGCAACTGCACCCCTTTGGTTACAATGGATGATCATCAGGTCTCGCAAGATACGTGGGGGTATTCGTCTTATTTAAATGAAAACTGGTCTATTTATTTATTGTTTAATACGCATTAGGGATGCCAAGCCAAGGATGTCGATAATATTCAAGAATAACTTTTGGGATATCATGCAAAGGGTACATCCTACATCAACAGCACATTTTTATCCACCACAAAGTGGGAAGAAAAAGTATGCTTAAGTAAGGTAAGGTGTAATGAAAGCATGATGGAGAAAGCTTTTCCAGAAGGCACTAAATATACCCGACCACTGCTGTTATGAGTGTTCTCTTAAGTTAAAGAGACTTTGCATAACCACCACACTTAGTAGGCGGGATAGGATATCACAGTAAAATAAATTCGTTTGCTCAGGAGGATGGTGATGCTCATTTCTTTGTGAAAATGCCTTAGTCGCCTGTATTATATGAAATACCAGGGCTCAGCAAGTCGAGGAAGATATTGTTATAATATCTGAAGACAATCCAGCTACACATGTACTGTTGATTTACAAAAGGCAAGCATAGTTTAGTAGAGAGTTTCAGGTAGCACGCGTCAGTTTTCGCTTTTAACGAGTCTGTTACAAGAAGCCTTTTTATACAGATGAAAGTGTGCCCATCAAAGTTTGTGTATGAGTAATATAGATAAAATTACTTTGACTTGCCTCCTGGTACTTTCATAGATTGAACAACATTGAGGATTTTTGTAAAGAAACAGCTTTGTATTCCGTAATTCAGTTCAATGTTGCGAACAAGGCGTTCGATTGTTGATGCATTTACTTGTACAGTGATCAAAATACGATCGTTTTTTTTTTCACAAATTACTCATTTCTGTATTCTTCTTCCCTATAAACATAAACTATGCCAAATGACATATTTCATTAGGTATCTGTGTTTGAAGGTATTTTTTAGCATGGACATGCGGATTTTGTGTTGAAACTGTAGATTACATGAAATTTCTGGAATTTTCGGGATGCTTTTTTTTTATTTAAATAAGGAGTTGAATCGTTGTTTCAATTGAATTGTTGTTGATGCGCCATACATATGTAAGATGTTGTGGCTAACCAGGCGGTCTTAAATCAAGCCATGTACTTCCCTGGAGATTAAACCTGTCTGATGCCGACGGGCGAACCACAAGATCATAGTGGTTTAAACGTGGTTTACTTCTGTTTTGCCGGATACCAAAGGACTCCATTAACATAGAAACGGGTTAAATTTTCAGCTGATTATATAAGGGTTTTACGAAGGTCTGCTCAAATTTCACTTTGTTATTCGTCAGACAACAGTTTATATTATGACGGACATTATCCAACATACCAGTTGGGCACAAATGCTTGTACGGCCAGCTGGGCCCGGCAAGGCCCGACCCGGTCGTTCCTTCCGGGACATTGTCTTATCCACCCCGGTCGGTCGGCGCATCAATCATTACAGGCTTTAGGACCGCTTACGACGTCGCCGACCGCCGCTTGAATATTTTCAGAAATATTCAGACAGACGTAAAAATAATAAATGGTTTGTGTTTTGGAAAATGCTAGCGGAATTCTAGTATGGCAAAGAGGTTGTGCCGTTTTATTATACCGGGTTATTGCTACTCGAGCAATCTTAGTAAATCGAAAGTCTAAAGTGAACTGATGATGCGGCAACCTAAACGCTGCACTGTCGGCGCCAATGGACCCAATTTTGCTATTTGATTTTACTCTCACACGCTAGTGGAAATTGAGCTCTACAAATAGAACGGTACCAGATTGCCGGCACTGCGACATAGTTGAAATCCATTCGATGGAACACTGAAAAGTGACTAACTAAAGTCGAATTAGTTCCATTTTGAAGAGTGGCCATTGACCACAGACGAATTGGTAGTTCTTTCTAACGAATCGCACGCTATTGCACTCAATGCTTTCTGTTTTAAGCATAAAGACACGCGACCGTTCATTGAAACGTAGCGTCAATGCAATAAAGTTTGTTGCGTCTTTGATGTTAAGTAGATGAGTGATACAGGTCTCATCCGGTTCGCAGAGTTCGATTGGAATAGTTCAGGTAACCGTCCCACTTAGTCCCTTCTAGGCACAAAGCGAATACCCAGATCGATCTAGATGCGGAAGTCTGCGAATGGTGCAGCAGAGAACTTTATGCAAATATGCTTTGAAAGTTACTTAATAACATTATAGCGGACCTAGATTAGCATTCATTGTGTATAACTAGTCTGTATGTCTTTGGAAATAATAATTAAAATTATAGAAAGACTAACTTGAACAGAGGTCGTATATACTATAATATATATGTACTAGACCACTCACTGTCCATGTCACATACAGTGACATGTATCCATGTCACTGTATGTGACCAACACTTAGATAAAAAAAACAGTGGCACACCGCGAGTGCCGACAGAAGTGAAAACTTGAAGTTTGTCTATCTTTTCCGAAGTGAGCAGCTGAGATTGTTGGTACTTGAATCTCAATATGTTATACCTACCGAGTGTACACAAATTTTCATTTTCCTATAATTACGTTTGAAATCAATCTTAATGTTTAGGTATTCAAAATTTAAAAGGTACACTACAGATACTTATTTAGAGAGGTATCGGTAGCGGTAACGGTAACAGTATCGCGAGTTCAAGGGTTTTTTCCAATCTCAAAAAATGCGCAACGCGCCTAAAAAAGTTTTCACTTCAAAAACAAAGGATTTCGCACCAACCGCCCGTATGTGTGAAACAAACATCTATATTCATCACAGAAACGCATTTCACGAGAGGGATTCGAACCCACAACCTACAGTGCAGAAGGCAGACCTACTATCAACTGAAATATGAGGTTTGCTTACATTATGTCATTTTCTTTTCACTGATAGATAGATAGGTTGAACTCTTTATCGTGAAAATAGGATATAGTGGAAACTTAATCTAAGCGTCACTGGTGGACACACTCCAATACCAATACCATATCAGTCGCCCGATGGGGACTGATATGGTTAAACTAGTCATAAATAAATTATCAAAGTCCAACACAAAACAAAACTAGCCCCACGAAATTACAAACCTCTCATACTACCCAAAAACATTAGGCACGCAATTTCCATTTACCTCTTATACGGGTCAACCGAGACCCAGCCATTCCAATATATTGCTGTGTACTGACCATAAGGTATCATCGCGGTAATGTAGATAGAGAAATAAAGACACCAACCGGCTTACAATCAAGGAAATTGAAAGGTCGAGCCGGGTAGCCGGGTGTGCCCTTCTCTTCCGCTACATTGTCTTATCCGGCCATGCATCATACCCCGTTTCATTTGAACCGATAACCTATAACCCGGGAATAACCGGGTGGGAGCGTTGCGGTTATTTTAATAAATCTACCGATTCTCGTGTCGAATCGGGACCGTTACATTATGAGGTTGGGGTGAATTGTCCCCAATTTTTATGATAAGGTGCGGAATAGATAAAGATTGCCAAGCAACGGATATCGAGTTTGAGTTATGAGCAATATTCTTTGTTGAATGGAAATTGGAAATTGCTCTTTTCTCGTCTTGTTTAGGTATCGACGGTGCAAAATGAAATTTAATTAAATTTTATCAACAACTCGCGGTTCTACTCCCAATTGGTTTCTTTTAAAACCATTATTATTCAATGTGTTTTTTGAACTTCATCTGGGGGTGCCACGACCTCTTGGAACATTCTTGTTTTGATATTACTTTACTTTTGTCTCTATCAACAAGAACGCTGTAAGACGTTGCGGCTAGGTTAGTGTTAGTGTTATATGGCCCCAGGTTATGTTTGGCTGTCATGCTATTGTAGACGACATCTGTACCTACTCACAGGACGGATATTAATTTAACACAGTGTCATCTAGTACGAAACTAAGCAAAGTTTGTTATAATTATTTTTTGTAAACATCTACTGATCATACAATACAACACCTGTTAATTTTTTGTTTTTTTTTTTATTGATTAATTGATGAACAATCTAAAATATATCGGCTCTTTAGTCGACTGGCCCCGGAAAAAACTGGCCCTACGGGGCCAGTTGACCTAATGCATTTAATTTATTACTTTCCTTTAGTCGACTGGCCCCACTACTAATTTGAACAGAAAATCTATGGTCTAAATTCAAATCCGTGTACAGATGTGTACAAAACGTACTCAAGATAAACATAAAGTTACTCAGTACTGGTTAAATCAACAATATACTTCAATGAAATAGAAATAGCTACTTAATAAACTTTTTTTTACTAAAAATGGGACTAGATTTCACCGCTAAAAACTTGAAAATAACTAAAGGTAAGTTCATATAATTTGAAGTTGGTGCCGAATTGCCAAGCACAACAACATATTGATTTCACAACCGTTCTCTTATGACCGATAAGACTGTTCGCCGACAGGACGATTCATTTATTTCCGTTTCACCAGCAGAGCTTTTCGACTACGGAGAATTCGCCGTAAATACTATCATCAGCGACATTGAAAAAAATACACATTATTAGTTACAACACAGTAAGCTGTGTTGTTACTAATAATGTGTATTTTTTTAAATATCGCTTATCATAGGATTATCGGCGAATTCTTCGTAGATGGAAAGGTCTGTAGGTCGCGAAGGTGTAAAGGCCTGTAGTCGAAAAGCTCTGCTGGTGAAACGGAAATAAATGAATCGTCCTGTCGGCGAACAGTCCAATGACGAATCGGTCATAGGAGAACTGTTGCGGAATCCAACATATTTATTGTATGAACAACAAACAAAAATAAGAGTCAATCAAGAATCATCAAAATCTATTTCGAATTGGCGGAGTAATCGAGTAACACACACAAAAAAAAAACATACAGCCGAATTGAGAACCTCCTCCTTTTTTTGAAGTTGGTTAAAAATCCTAACTGTGCTTGAAACTGTGCTAGACTTACCCAGTAAGGGACAATATTTACTTTATATATTACCTTTTACTTTAGGTAGGTAGGTACTCAAAGCAAAAGATTTAGATTTAAAGTTATAACACTTTTCTTCTTGTCTATTATAATAACAAATCCTGTAAGCGGGCCCAGTTAACCAATTCAAAACATGCATTAGGTCAACTGGACTCGAGGGGCCAGTGCGAGCGGGGCCAGTCGACTAAAGAGCCAATATATCTACATCCATCACATGTTTGTCCTCGGTAAGAATCGAACCCACAACCTACAGCGCAAAAGAAAAGGCAGAGTTTCTACCAACTGAGCTGTAATGTTTGTTAGTAATAACTGAATAAAAAAAAACATCCCAGGCCGAATTTCCATTATTGGACATAAGACAATAATGGTCATTCGGCCAGGCATAAAAATTGGGAATTTCCACTCGCAAAAATTAGTAAATTCTTGTCTGGTAAGATGTCATACCGCTTCTTAGCCTGTACCTTTATCGCTGAATAAGCTGCGCACAATGTATTGATGTCAAGTCTGAATTCTAGTCAAGTCCTTAAACAATAGCAATATAATCAATTCGCCTCAAACTTGGGACTGATAAGCGACTCGGCACAAGTTGCAAAGTCTTTGTCGAGGCGAGCCGGTCTCCAGTGAAATGCGGTTTATAAGCGTAACAAACTTTGAAACAAACAACTTTGATGATCTCTATTAACATATTGATCTTCATCAGGTTTGTGTGATGGATTTGGTCTATGAATTATGAGATACTGTTTGAGTGGCGGTAAAACCGATAACCGCTGGGAAGTTGATAAAATAAAAATGAATCGAATCAATTTATTTCAAGTTTTCACTCATAATGGTTTGACACACATACAATTTTAAAAGGTATGTTAATACAGGAATACGGGACACGAGAATACTAAGTATAACTAACTCAACAAAAAAAACTAGTTAATTAATGAAAAGATTGCACGTCGCAGGGACCACGATTAAGCGCATAACGAAGTGTAAGCCAATATCAATCTCTGAGATAGCTTTAAATCATACCTAGATCGCGGCGGCCTCTCTATCAACCGATGGAGATATCGTTACAGGCGAATAAGGTCCTACAGGAGAATGCGTAGCAGCATCGATCTGGAAGCTTAGCACCAGACAGCTTACCAAGAGTGTTGTGGTAATTATTACAAAATATTACAGGACATTAATTTCACACAGCGCCATCTAGCCCCAAACTAAGCATAGCTTGTAATATGGGAACTAGATTACGGATATAATACTTAAATACATTTTTTTTTTTATTTGTAAATACATACTTATCATACAATACACATCCAAACACAGAACAAACATCTATATTCATCACACAAATGTTTGTCCTGGGTGGGAATCGAACCCACAACCTACAGCGCAGAAGGCAGAGTTACTACCAACTGAGCTATGAGGCTTGTTAAATTATGGGAAACTTCTTTCTTATGCGCCTCTGTAGTCTAGTGGTTCGCCCGCTGGTATTAGACCCAGAGCTAAAGGGTTCGATCTCCAGTGGTACCCCTCAAATTTGTGCTCAGTTTGATTGGTAGGATTTATTTTGAGTCCACCTGGATGGACACCATCATCTCACGAATCAACGGTCAGCTAATAAAGTTGGCTCACAAAGTTTGTTTAAGCGCCTCTGTGGTCTAGTGGTTCAACCCACCGATTTCAGATCCAGAGGTCCCGGGTTCAATCAAGGTTCAAAGTCCTCCTGGCTAGCTACCACCATCTGACCTAATTCTGACGCCATTGTAACAATTCTAAAAATTGTTGTGTTCCGGCATTTAGAGGTAAGATAGCCGGTTCCTCAGTTTGTTGAGGATTCCGGGTGAAGTGCGCCTCCACCTTTGGTCTAATCTCAACTTGTAACCAGGTGAGATCAAGTCCAAGTTCTTACCCATCGTACAATAAAAAAAAAGTGGTTTTCGTCATATACTAAATGTTTTTTTTTTATTGTACTATGAATGTATTTGTCAGCGAGCAAAGTTAGTTAAAAAGAAATATTTGAAAGGTTGGAACGTATATATATAGAGCACTGATGCTCTCCGCCTTATATGCTAGTGTATACAGGTATATGCAATTAAATGCTGCCAAAATAAAATTTTCAGTGATTTTTGATATAAAAAAATTAGCATTTAAAATCCTTAAAATATGTATTTTTTCTTAATTTACGTCATATCAAAACATACGACCATGCTATATATTTGTATAGGGAATATAAATAAATAGGGACACAATAAAAGCAGCAAACGTACGGTGTTTGTATTATAACAAAAGGTAAAGCCCACATACCAGCAAGGAACATCGCCTGTCTTTTGTGCTGACCGAATATCAAGGCGATATTCAAAGGTATTGAAAAAGATCCCGTTGTAAATCTACGTGGTGGAGTCTAGACTGCGAACAGTTCTGGTCAGGGCTTAGGCGGGGCAATATCTCTCGGAAAACGGCCATCGTATACAAAGTTTTACTCTTGGGCACGGAAGGTATAAGCCGAATAGAATAATCCTTACAGAAAAGAGACTATATTGCACCAAATTTGTATTTGTGGTACTTACACACACGTTAAGGTACACCACAGAGATCTTTGTCGAAATGATCACCGCTACTACCAAAAACTAACATAATGTTCTGTTTTCAATAACATTAGAAACATGATAGCCATTTTCATAGCTTGAATGAATTCACTTCAGGATTATTCACCTACCTAGCCAAAAAGTGCAATGAAGGATAAGTTACTTTTATGGTTCAAAATGTTCAACATTTTTAACCATAAAACCATAAAAGTAACTTGGCAATACAATTCCAGGTATTTTTCTATTGTTCTACAGGGATGTGCTTGGCCTTCATCTCACCTATTTTTTCAAGTTATGATAATGCCGAATGTGGAAGAGCACGTCATCCGGAATCTTCAATAAACTGAGGAACTGGCTATTACCTCTTAATACCGGAACACAACAATTTCAGAATTGTTGTTGTGGCGCCATAATTAGGTAAGATGGTGGAAGTTAGCCAGGCAGACTAGAAAAAAGTCCTACCACCAACCATACTAAGCACGATATTGTATTCCCTCCGGGGATCGAACCGGGACCTATGGATCTGATACCAGTAGGCGAACCACAAGACCACAGAGACGGTTGAAAAATATAGAATAATACTTGAATTTTAACGTCCCTGTTAAATAAAGAATTAAAATTAATTTATTTATTTGTTTATATTTGTCAGTTTTTGACCTTGAAACTTAAAGAGGCAAAGACAGATACGTAGACCACGTTGGGGCAAGTTAACCCATAAGGTATATCCATTATGTTTTTGAAGACATACATCGTAAGTCGCACTATATATAAATATAACACTATTTCTTATATACCATTTTCGAACAACCCGATAGCCTTCGAATACATTTTTGAATTCGTTTTATTTTTATTCAATACAATAATATCAAACATACTCAATTTGGATCAAGTTGATTATGTCGGTTCAATGGAAGCGTCTGCGATACAAACGACATTGATATTACTACAGAATGCTGGGTCTGGCAGCATTGGCATTCGATTGCATACTCACATAACTTTCCGTTGCATTTGCAAATCCTGAAAATTCTTATATGATCATGAATTGCTGAAACTTATTGGGTAGGTATTTTTTCACATTACTGGTTTCTCTAAGTGTAGCATGTAATATGGAAACTAAATTTGCAGATAGAAGACGAAATACATTTTAAATTTTTATATTTGGGAGCAATATTCTTCGTATGTATTTTTTTTATTGTATGATGGGGACAAAGTCAAAGTCAAAGTCGAAATTTCTTTATTCATAAAAATTTTTTAGGATCATTTTGAAACGTCAAATCTACCGCCTGTTCGGAATCGTGACCAACACACAAGGAGAAGGGAAGAAACTTGGACTGGTTAATTTTTTGATGACCCATTTTACATTTAAATATACAGTTTTAAGTTATATTCTAAGTAGATACATCATAAACCTAAATACTTAATACTATCTCATAAATATTTTATGCGATTTCCTATCTACCTAATGGGCAGTTTGTTAACATTGAGAAATCACCATTTAGCTGTCAACTGGTATAGTAACATCGGGCCACGCGTTCTTATCGTCGATATAGTCACTATTTTTTTAGTAGGCACTTTTAATTAAGGGACGTGCTTGGCCTTCATCTCACCTGATTTTCAAGGTCACGCTATAATTTGTGAAATCTAGATAGGTTACAGAAACCAAAAGTAAGATTAACCAAGGTCCAAAAGCATGGAGAACATACTAAAATAATAATGTACAATAAACTTCTTTTTGTGCCTGACATTTTTATTTAATTAAGGTTTTTCGTTATTGAAAATTGAAAATGTAATAAACCTATGTAATAATATTCTTTCACTTTTATCGTACGACGAGGAAGCGCTTGGCCTTCATCTCACCTGGTAACAAATTCTGAATCCATTTTGATATATTTTGTAAATTGTTTTAGTAGGTGTTTTTTTTTTATTTCTGTCATTTAACGTTATTGGATAATTTGTTGAACTAAGTTGAATTTCGTGAACTAGATACCTATTACTAACCTACCTTAAAGTTCAACATATTTTATGACTTGCCTTGTTTACATTGTAGCAATATTTGTTATAATGTGGCCTACAAATAAATCTGAATCTGAATCAAGTCATGATAAGGCCAAAGGTGGAAGCGCACTTCACGCAGAATCCTCAACAGATTGAGGAACTGGCTATTTTACCTCTATATGACGGAACACAACAATTTAGAATTATTATCATATCGAACTTAAGTAAAATAGTGGTACTAGCTACAACTACCTTACTTAAGTAAGTCCAGGTGGTCTTCAGACAAGTCCTACCGCCAACCAAAAGTTATGTTCACGCTTAGTTGCAATGTTTGGTTTACTCATAGATGATATAGTGCGTCTCTATACGTAGCCGAATTAATATAGTCTGTAGCGACATGGTTATACACCTGAGTGCGTCGTTTTACAAAAAACGGTCTCGATGGCGACTTTCAAAGTTCCCTCGCGTTGCTCGCCCCATTAGCTTGGGCCGATTTTTTCCAACCCTCTAACTTTCCGGGCCAACTTTTGGGGGTCGATTCTATGTGCGCAACCCTCAGAAAATAAACAGGATCACAGGAGTTTCCGTGGAATCTTTCGCATGAATTGTTTCGTGTTGACGCACCTGTGAGGTATTTGGGGAAACTTTAGTTTATTTTTGCCTGTTTGTGAACTCAGTATCGATGAGATTCAGATAATTATGCAGGTCAATATTAGCAATTTTAGTTATTTTAGTTATTGAAGTGGAAATAAAATCCAACAGACTTATAGTGTCACATTGGTAACAGTCTTAAAACAGTTAGTTTTCCATTTACAGGACGCACAGCATGTTCAAAAATCTAGCTCAACTGATTTTAAAACTGGAAATTTAAAATGTACATAAAATGGGCGGTCTTATCGTTTAAAAGGCAACCTTTAGCTTTCACGACTAAGGAGGTGGTAGGTACACGAATTAATATATATTATTATGTATATAGTAAATTTCAACACCTTATAACCTTCATTTCATACCTATACAACACAAAATGTATAAAGTTATGAACATAATAATTGAATAATTACATTTAATTTATAATAAATACTCAAAAAGTACCGTGATAAAACGTACAAACCGGTACAAAAAGCAGCAAATACTAATGGCGAAAAATTCTTAGTCATGTAGGCTTACTCTGATAACTATATATAATAATATATATTTATTTTGAGTCGCAGACAAGTTGTAATATTTACAATTTATTTCCACAATATTCAATTTATTTAAACATGAGAACGAAGAAACGTAAATTAGTCACAACATGGTAGGCAGGCTCACCGAATGGAAACTTTTTCGCCAAGGGAAATTACCCAAGTTTCAACTTTCCGTCGCTCGCCGGGATGCGATACAATTTACTTAACAACAAAACAAGGTCAAACTTTGTGTCACAGTGTGGAGGACGCAGTATGTTATCTGGGGATGTGGGCTAGCCAAACGATGCAATTGTACTAACTTTTAAGTGCCAAAGCTGCGGCACGTTGTCGATGTAGAGCAGTTAGTGACGAGTAGTGCCGCAGGCATTCTATCTCGTTAGCTTTATCAGCTTTTGTTGAAAAAAATGTAGCCATTGAGGGGTTTACACGTGAAGCTTTGTACAAATTGGGTACGTCTTTTACAAGAGCTTTATCGTATATATCCAATATATATTAGAGGAAAGGAACGCTTTGCCTGAGTCTGTGTTTCCCGAACACCACGACATGGGAGTCTTCAAGTCAAGGGTGAATAGATACCTTCTAAGCAAGCATGCTCTATCGAAGGCTGCATCACTGCTTAACATCAGGCAAACGTAAGCCTATCACGTGTAAAAACAGATGCGTAAGTTTGGAGATTTGGTTCAGTTCAATTTCGCCAAAACTCATCATCATCATCATCATCCGCAGTCTGATTTCACTCACTGCTGGGTATAGGCCTCCCTATGCATATGCCACGCCCAAAGGTCTTGTGCCACTCTCATCCAGGTGAGGTTTGCGATGCTGGTAATACCGTCGGCCCATCTTGCTGCTGTACGACCGAAATTCCGATATCCGGTTCTTGGGAGCCATTCCGTCATCGCTTTGCTCCATCTATCATCCGTCCTTCTCGCCAGGTGTCCCGCCCAGCTCCACTTTAGCTCCGTTATACGCCAAAACTAATTAATAAAAATAAATAGATAGAAAACTTATTAAATCTGGAGTCATTTTGCGGAGATCCAGTTCAATATGAGAATATAAAACATTTTGTAAAAATTCGCTACATTCCATTGAAAAAATCAAATCGACGCGTGTTTCGCCTCTACGCGAGGCATTCTCCATCTACTGCCTGTTTATAATGGCGACCAGCACACATGGAGAAAGGTTACACTGCTCGAAAAGTTCGCGTGAAATGGCTGACAAGTCTCGGACTCTGTGCGTGTGTGGACAAACTTGAGTAATAATCGTAAAAACCCACAGTTCGCACCTAATAGGCTCCTGCTTAATGGTCCTACTTAGCAACTTTATTAAACTGTGGTAATAGTGCCGTTACGCGTAACGTTGATTTCATACTTAAACTTCGGACAAGCATATTACTGAGCGTCGATTGCGTTAACGAGTCAGAGCAAGTTCGTTGTGATTGGGCACGATACATTTTGTTAGCCATGTATAAAGTATAACTTTTTTCAATTATTTCATTTTATTAATGTTCCGATTTTCAATACCGAAGGTATGCAGGTATGCCTGGGAAATTAAATTAGACCGCCTCTGTGGTCTAGTGGTTCAACCCACCGATTTCAGATCCAGAGGTCCCGGGTTCGATCCCCAGAGGGAGTACAATATTGTGCTTGGTGTGGTTGGTGGTAGGACTTTGTTTAACAACCACCATCTTATCTAATTCTGTCGCCATAATAACGATTCTAAAATTGTTTTGTTCCGGCATTTAGAGGTAAGATAGCCATGCGCACCCACCTACCATCCTGTACGGGTATTGCTGATACTTTTCGGCTGGTTCAGCCAAATACTATGTTGTCCCACTAGACTCTATGGAACGCTGGGCTAGGAGACTTATAGATAAAGAATATTTATAAGCATGGCTCAATAGCTTGAGGTTTCTACACTTGTCTGTACTTCGGAGAGTGTGCCTGCAGGAGCTTCGTTACGTTATTCCGCCGTCACCGTTCTATGGTATAAATTTTAGACGCATAACTAATTATTAAGCCCTAACAAAATATATTTATAATGAGCACTGTACAAAAAATTAAATCAGCTTCAGCGTCCGTTTTTCCAGCTACTTACGACCGCAACACTAAAGTTAAAAGAGTTAAAAAGCTGCTAGGTACGTATAGGTACCTCACTATTTAAATCCACAAAACGGTGAAATGGACCTTGCATAGATCAAACATGTCCATCGACTCATGTCTTTAGAAAACTTTCAACCCGTGAAAGTATCCCTTTGAAAGATTTCCTTTAACCTGGTCTTCCAAAATCAATATATTCGAACTTTGCCACATTATTTCCAAACTTCAAAGCCAAAAATGACAGGTCGTTCAAAGAAAACATAAAGGTCTTTCTGAAAATAGCAAAAAACTTAATACCGTTGTGGAGACGCGATGTCCGGTCATAGCTGTACGCACTGTAGCTGATTCACTCCGTGTTATGCGACAAAAAAGTACCCAGAAAATAATCATAGTAAGCGTCGCTTTTAAGGACAAAAACTTGCTTAAAGTTGCATTACTAGTTTTTGCATGATAAGTATGTATTTACGAAAAAAAATAATGAGAAGTGTTTTATCCTCAATTTTTCCTGGTTCTCATATTACAAGATTTACTTTATTTCAAAAATATAAAAATCATGTCTTGCAATATATTTTTATATGTTAAAATGTGTGCTGTAGGATTTCACAGTATTTATTTGAAGGTGGATAGATTGATGGATAGAAAATTCTTTATACAACATTACAAAAGTATAATTGTACGATAAGTATTATATCCGTAATCTAGTTTCCATATTACAAGCTTTGCTTAGTTTGGGGCTAGATTGCGCTGTATAAAAATTTATGTCCTATAATATTTATTTTATTTATTGCCCTAGTTGAAGACGAACATAGGCAAACAAAATGCTATGAAGCATAAGTGGATATACCTCCATCGTGTACAAAGCTGTTTTCTTCCATCTTCATAATGCGCAACAGCTCTTAAAATTATAATATTATGATTTAGAAATATGACCAATCGTAAAAGTACGTAAAATATTAACAATGAGGCTTTTCACGAGACGATAATGGCATGACTCTTTACTGTAGAAGAAGAAAATATATATTAGGAGAAGTGATCTAGCTTTCGATATTAAGCTGTGGTCTGATCGAGGTATTAGGGATGTGACGTTTGAAAATCGCCGGTCGCCCACAAAAGGTGTACTAAAGAGCCACATTTAAAGGGAGTGGCGAAATCAAAGGACCTTTTAGGCTTATTACGCGGTTCAGGGGACGGTGAAAAAATTGCCAAGTGTAAGTCAAGCTTATTTTTGGGACCTGTAGGTACACAGGTCCCTAAAAATAATGTTACTCTTATAGCTTAATAATATTGTTTCCTTAAGGAAAAAGATCCCTTTATAAAACATAAAAGCGCGGTTAAATTTGTAATGTTTATGTAATTAGTTGTACTCTACTATTCGTATTGTATTCATTTTTTTTTATTGTACGACGGGGAGGGAGGTTCTTGGCCTTCATCTCACCAGAATTTTCATGTAATGATAAGGCCGAAGCGCACTTAACCCGGAATCCTCAACAAACTGATCTTGAAATTCAGGTGAGAGGAAGGTCAAGCCCTCCCCGTCGTACATTATTTTTTAACGTTGTCTGCCTGTACGTTGTCTTCATTCAAGAAGTGGTTTACCACATCTCTCGTCAGGTCTTCGGCATATACGGCCAGTCCACCTCCACTTCCTTTTGGTTATTACAAGGGCTATGTCCGATAGGAAGTCAGAGCAATTGGAAAACTCTAAACTGAAGGCTGACTTACCATTTTTAAGTTGACCTTTTTTTTGTTTATTTTTTTTTGTACAACGGGGGGATGCTCGCCGTTCATCTCATCTGACATTCAAGTGGTGGTAAGGCCGAAGGTGAAAGCGCACTTAACCCGAAATCCTCAACAGTCTGAGGAACTGTATATCTTACCTCTAAATGAGGAAACACAACAATTTAGAATAGTTGTTATGGCGCCAGACTGTTATGGCCAGGCGGACTTTAAGTAACATTTTTTTTTTCACCTATGATAATTCAAGGGTTTAGTTATGTGGCCCTGTGATGCGGAACCCAGGGAATATGTTTTAGTTTCAGTAGCCGGTGGTTATGCAGCGATTACGTCGAGTCTCGTGACTCGGCGAACAATGAGGCCTGGGGTCTACCCGCCGTATTATAGGAGTATTGTTCATTGGATCTGAGGATTAACGAGATTAACCTCGTTTATATTTGGAACTTATAAAACAGACTCACGACTTTTCTCCTTCGAAGAATCACATGTATATGGGGCACTTATAGGGGGTAGTCAGAGGCACGACCAAACTTACGTTCGGCACATGCCAACGGTTCGGCATTGCAAGTAGCTAGTTTTAAATACGTGACAGGACGCAAGCCCATCACCGCTAAGCAGAATACTAGAACTAAATTAACTATGGAATGTAATGTTAAGAATAGGCAAATGCATGAGAATTTCAGATGATGATATCGGTGACTCACGAGTCTTGAATTATCATAGGTAATTCTTATTATACGACGGGAAGCGCTTGGCCTTTATCTCACCTGTTTCATGTTATAATAAGGCCAAAAGTGGAAGCGCAATTCACCTGATATCCTCAACAGTCTGCAGGATGGTGGTAGAAGTCCAACCACCAACCAACATCAACATACATCTTTTTATTTATTTATTTATTTAAGCCTTTTATTTCAGATAATTTCACATTAGGTTCTAATTTAGTATTTTACGTGACATCGACACTTATATCTGTTTGCCCTTTTTTGGCAAAGGCCTCCTCCAACTTCTTCCACTCCTCTCTGTCTCTTGCTATCTCAACATACATCTAGCAGAGACTAAATGAGACATAACTTTGCGACACGTTATAAATCAGCCTCGCGCCAGATGACCGCGGGGCGTTTTCTTGGCGCAAATCGACACACCTCATTTATTTTTAAGCGGCCCATCCGTCTGACTGTACTGGCGGAGCGAAAATGCTTAACATATCAATTTATATGCAACGGAGAGTGGGTGAGAGAGACCAAAGATCACAGTGCCGTGGGAGAGATGTGGATTGCGATAGGTTTGATGATTGTGATGATGATATTAATGTATGGATTCATTGTAAAGCGAGAGGATGCAATGGACTGAATATGCCCCGCCGTAGTCTTTCATCTGGGTTAATTCACTTCAGATTTCAGATTTTATTTATTGGCCATATTGTAACATAGATGTCATACAAGGCAAGTCATTAGATACAATACAATATTATAGTATTTATTATATAAAATCTTATAATGATCATTAGATAATTAAACAAACAAACAACATCACAATAAGAAATAATAAAATGTCAAAATAATGAGTAAAAAAATTTAAAAAAATATGTAAATTTCAGGAAATAAGCATTATAAAACAGATTTTTAAATAGCACAAAAATGTCAAGCAAGAAAATAAATTAAGTTAAGTTACACTTTCTACCATATGCGTAATGTCACTACTATTTATATATAATTAGTCATACCTATTCATTGTCATACAAAATGAGGGTTCGTGTATCTTCGCGTTCATAAACTCATTCAAGCTATAAAATGCATTTCTCTCCAGATAATATTTGATTTTTTGTTTGAAAAGTGTCAGATGTTCTATGTTAGTAATAATTGTAGGCAATTTATTAAACATTTGTATTTTATTGTGATCACCTTGTTTTTGAACTTTAGCCAGTCTCACCCGTGGTTTGTGAATCTTTTCTTTATTTCTCAAATTATAACTGTGAATATCTCTATTTAGCACATAGTTTCCTTTATTTTGATAGATTTCTATGAGACTTAGGTGAATTAACCCTATATTGATCACTATGAACACTATATTGTACACAAAAATTAGATCAAACAATTAGTACAAATATGATGACATTATGATCCGTGGGACAAGGATTGGGAGATTATGATACAAATATCTTAATAAACATAATCGGGACATATAATTTTTGCACAGCGCCATCTAGTCAATACGCAATATTTGATCACTCTCCTCAAATAAGTATATTTTATATTCAAAAATCACATAAATATAAATATAGCCTATATCCACCATGAAGTCCCTTCTAAATATTGATCACAGTTTCTTAAACCGGACAAGTAGTTTTAGAGATTACCTGCTACATCCGAATTGAGAAACTTTAATGCATAATCAGATAATAATTCTCCTGCCCTTATCCCACGCTAGTTGAGGTCGGCACATGTTCTTTTCTTCCACTCACTCCTATCACCCGTCAACCTGCAACCTAAGGAAAACTGTCTATCTTACCTCTAAATTATTATGGCGACAGAATTAAATAAGATATTGGTAGCTAGCCAGGCGGACTGCAACAAAGTCCTGCCACCAACTAAACCAAGCAAAATATTGTACTTCTCCTAGGGATCGAGCCCGGGACCTCTGGACGAAACAGATGGTCGTACCACTAGACCACAAGAGGCGGTTGAAATAAGACGTATGATTCTTTAACATCCAAGGCAAGGAAGTCAAAGATTGTTGTTTTCAAACCGAGAACAGAGCTTTTCCTCGGTAGTACAGACGACAATGCATCACATAATGTCGTATATGTACGCAGGAGTATGCGAGCGACGAGAAATGTCGCGTGCCGATCGAGAATTTATATTGGTCGGAAAATCGAGCCTGGAGTGCGTTTTATCGGATGCCTACTAACTTTTTACACTGAGCCCGTCAGCGTTTTTCAGTACCCGATCCCTTTTTACCAACGTTATGAAGAATCTCTAATAGAGTGTGGTGTTTGATAAATAAATGATTCAACCCCTTTCCATTCAGAGCTGCTGTACAAGACGTCATGAGCTAGGGAGAATTGTTTAGGCACTTGTAGCCAGGCGAATGGGCTGCACCAATTTCTGCTGTGCATTTAAAATACTGCAATCTCGGAACACAAGCACAAACTCACAGTTCTCTAAGGAAACATCCATGTCATTTCGATACTTGATTTGTTATAAAACTACTATTTAGCAAAACCAGTAATCAGTAATCATAGGCTAGCCAGAGCAAGCTCACAATCTTACCTCACTGACGTCATAGTATAGAATAGTTAATCTGTACCACATTAATAATAGTATAAGTAGGTATAATTAGTTCGCAAAGGACTCCCCAGCGGCCTAGAAATGATGTCCCTTATCTAATTAGCCGCAAGTCATCATCAATCATGACACTGACAAACATACCCACTTCGATAGCGATGAATCATCTCATATATCAGCATACGGCTATTAGGACTTTATTAGTGGGTAAAGGACTCCCATAGAATTATTTGAGCTAGGTTTTGCTCCGGAGATACTAAGTTTTTTTTCCTAAGCATTGCAAAACTTTTATAAAATGAAGCAACATACATGATCACATGAACAAAGTCTCAGGCGGTTATTTAACTACATTTTATTTATAATTCCTGTTTATAAACAAATCTACTTACAAATCAATGTTTGCTGCATTCCTTACTGATCCTTTTGGATTGTGACATCCGTTTTCTTGAAACCTATATTGTCCCATATTGATAACAATATGAATAATACATAACCTATATTGACATCTGAATTAAACATTTTTTTTTATAAATAAAATGAATTTTAGTAATTATAGTGACTTTCACACAACGCCATCTAGCCCCAAACTAAGTTTGTAATATGGGGTTACGGATAGGATACTTTTATTGCTGAACACATACTTATCATATAGAAACACCCAATCACAGAACAAGCATCTATAGTATATTCATCACACAAATATTTGTCTCGGGTGGGAATCGAACCTACAACCTACAGCGTAGAAAGCAGAGCAACTACCAACTGAGCTGTGAGCCTGATATGATATAGTTTGAATGGAGTGATAAATTTTACATTTTAAATCCACTTGTTTTGAATCAACCAAGAAAGCACACGTGTACTCTTCATGGGACCATGAATATTACATAATTAGTTTGTAATTATTCCATGAGATGATAGACGAGTCATTTTGGGACACATACGAACAACTTTTCGCCCATTGAACTTATACGCTGTGTTACCACTGTGTTTTATTCGGTGTAGTTTTGTGTATAATAATTATTTAATTCAACTTATGAAATAATCCAGTCACTTTTTCAATTTTTATTTGAAACAAGCCTCATAGCTCAGTTGGTAGTAACTTTGCCTTCTGTTCAGTTGGCTGTGGGTTCGATTCCACCCACAAGTTTATTTCAGGCAACGTATAATAGTACAGAATATGAAATACTCATTCTAAGACCCATATTAATATATACCTTAAAACTAAAATACATACAAAATACAACCTAACCTAAGGCACACGTGATGTCGCCGACGTGTTGCGGTGAGAGAGATCCCGCGACTGGTGACCCTTGAATAGCTCCCATATAACTTCACCCCAGCCAGAAAATAGGGCTCAGGAAGGTCGAGTGGCGTTCCGTAGGAACTCTCACCATTAATGAGTTGAAGCTCGTATTATGACGAGAGTCCAGCTTCTTAACCCTCAACCCCACTACAGCTTTCCTCTTGACGTACTCCACCACCTCTGCGGTTTTCGAGTAATGGACGAGGGACCCATAGATCTGCGTAGTGGGTACCTTCGCTCTTTATAAGTGGTCACCGGATGCTTGGCGGCCGTAATAGGTATGGTGGTAGTACTTCCCACGACGAGATTTTTCACGAGGAACTCTACTACTCTACTGAGTAATAGTGGAATACTTACTACTCTAAGTCTATCCTAATACCCGAGCTTACCACTCCATCACTGCCAACCATTTCAAAGTTGCCTGGAACGAATTGCTACATAACATTATTGTAAAACATTTGTTTTCTTTTTGTACAGTACTGGTATTGTAACTGGTTATGTACAATGTACAAGGAACAAACACCATACCGGGCATAGTACGAAATGTACAAAAACCGATTTTTGTTGGAAACTACTCTTGGTTGTGTTTGTGTGCTACTAATATACTGTATGTGATGTTCTGTGTTTTTGTCTGTCAAATTAATGTCTTTATTTCTAAAGAACATGGGGTAAAACCAGCTCTCAGTATGAAATAGATGATTTATTTAAAGACCTGCCAATACAAATGCAGCCGTTACTCAATAATGGCCGCGGGGCGATGGGCGCCTGTAAAAATAAACTGGCGCTGATTGACGGGTGGCACGGCTCTCGCAAATTGTGAACATCTCGTTACATGCCTCATCATCATCATCTCTCATCATCATAATAAGAAAAGCTCTGCCTTCATGTGCTGCCGGTTGTGGTTCAATTCCCACCGGATACAAACATTTATTTGATGAATGTAAACAGCCTTGTCTGAATTTTGGTGTAATAACTGATAAGTTCTCTTAAGTATCCGTGACCAAATTTCCGAAGTGTCATGTGATACCATATGAGTATATATATATATATATACATATATATTAAGGCTATTTCAGCATCATCTACGTGTAATCTCTCACATGACATTTGTAAGCCAAGCCCAAAACATTCCTTATTTTCGAACATCACAGAAAACGAACCTCCTGTTCTGAATTGAACCCGTTTTTAGGGTTCAGTACCCAAAGACCAACGGGACGCTATTACTATGCATCCGCTGTTCGTCTTTCGCATCCTTCAGTATGTTTGTCAGCGGGCTGTATAACATAAAACGTAATAGGTAGATAGTTGTAATTTTGACAGAGTAATATGTATTTCTATTGCCGCTCTTGCAACAAATCTGTGATCCCATCTGTCAATATGCCATCCCTCGTGTCGGTACTTGGCCGGTTTTTTCTGTCATGACTTATATGTAATCTAAGCTCAAAATCGCAATGTTAATAAGGTTAGACCATTCCTTATTTTTAACAGACTTCCCAAAAAGAAGGAGAATTTGTATTCAAAGCCGTCTTTTTTTCAAAGGCATTTGCAACACACGGATGGTATTGAGTATTGTGTGGTTGTTTGCCTTCGCCGCTATGCAGTGTTTACAAATAAATATGGAATTGTTTACATCGCGTTCGAAAGCGACTTTTAGTTCAGTCATCGCAGAATACAATGTCGGTGTCATATAATAAAACAATACCTTTGGTGTCACTACTTAAGGATGTTCCTCATCTCTTTAGGTATCGCGTTATATGTAAGTATATAGGCAAATTGCAGTTTCAAAATATATCGTGAATATCGATGAATGAACGTGAAATTTGTAAATGAACGAGAAAACAAGCTTTGATGATACCAAGTAGCCAGGCGGACTTCAACAAATTCCTACCACCAACCAAAGGCCTAACCATTATGTCCTAACTATTAAACCATAAATGCTTTTAAATTTCGTGGTTCCCCCCAAGTCTTCCTTCATACTTGCTTAGAGAGTTGTTAGTCTGGCTTTCCTCGAAAACTTTTCTGACTTGTCAAAGGTCGTTCGACAATTTCATTCCCAGCTTTCATACCCTTATTTCCCCTTCTTTCATTCCCACCAGGAAGTGTGAGCTAGACCATACGTACTCTATATTTTGAATTTCTTTAGCACAGATTGTAACGTAACTAGATTACGGATATTAATACTCATACACCACTCTCATACCTCTACTAAGTTTTTTTCTAAGTGTATATACACCCAAACATTGAACAAGCATTTACGATAATCTCATATGTTTGTCCCGGGTGGAAATCGTACCCACAACCTAGAATGTCCCAGTGTGGTCAGTCGATGAATAAACTATTATTTCTGTCATCTGGCACAACACGTCATCACGTGAATAATTAACGCGAGTGCGCTTCAAAATCGCGTCATGCGCCATCAATAATAATGTTGAAATAACTCCTAACGGGTTAATATGTTTGCCGGTGCATTAATCGATGCAAGCTCTGTTTTCCGGAAGGTGTGTTGATAGAATTAATGCAACATTTACCCACATTATATCTGAGGTCCTAGCACAAAGGATTATTTCGAGCCAGTATCGTATGCTTTCGCCATCTTTCGCTAACGAACGGTGCACACGAGATCAGCTTGATGACGAAACATCACATCGTTGTGAGGCTTCGAAGCCATATACACACACACACACACAAACAGACAAACATACTAAGGTCTAACTAATAACACCCCTATTTTTAGATTGGAGAGACTAAACAATCTATGTGCGAAAAGGCGCATAATACCTATACAAGGTATTTATCGATGCTTTTAGTTTTTTTTGCCCTTTAATACTGATGGACAAATCCTCTCTCTTTCTCATCACCATTAAACTATTCCCTTTTTGATAAGACTAGCAACTCGAACTTAAGACGACACCTAGTTTATATTATTTAATGTGATCATATTCCTGCTCGTTATACCAAACTAAGTGGATCGCCACAGCATGTCTTCTTCTAGGCCATGTTGTTAGTTTTGGATGAAATCTTAATACCGGCCGCCCGCCTGATATCAACCCTTCTTGGGAATACTCGATTGTGTGGGATAACAGGATCAGGATTAAGTAAATTACGCGGATAAGGATGAAGATACATGGATTTGGATAAGGGGGGGTGAGGATACTGATGTCACAGCCCACAATTTCATTGCCCAGTTTAGACCACCACAAAGTGTGATCTTATCCTATCCTACCCTATATTTGGGTCATATAAATGAAAACCGATAGCGCCCCTTTATGGATCAACTATAACATTAAAACAACAAATACAATCAGTTTTAATGTACTTTAATGTTTAATTAAACAATATTTCCTCCACCAATGTATTCGTACTCACCAGTCTGCAACACAATCTATAAACAAGCATTAATTATTTACATATTAACACGTCACCTTGGGCTTACAGGATAATCCATTGTTTCTACTCGATGATATTGCGTCTACATATCGTATTGTAAATTAGATTTTAATTTTATTCAATTCACTTTTTAGCCGTCGCGGTCGCTCTAGATTTGAAACCTCTAACTCCGCCCGCGGATGTCGTAAAAGCCGACTTAACTTGCCAGTGTTTCTAGCATTCCTCATTGTGTATTTTGGTTAGTGGTAGGACTTTGTTTAAATCCGCCTACTACGATAGCTGCCACCATCCTCCGTCTCCTGGTGGTCATACTAATTCATTATTTTAGTATGACTACGAGGATTATACATGTCCTCTTAGTCATACTCACTGTTATTGACCTCCTGTAGGAAAAACAATTGTAGCCCATTAGAAATCAAAAATGACGAGCTAGAAATAACTGGACTTAGGAAAATCCTGTATGTGTAGAATGGTATATAAATATGAGAGTTAGACCCATGTCCCGTGGACCTACTCGTAGAGCTACTACTACTAGACCTACTGTTGAGAAAAACAATACGTGCAAGTTTATTAGTTGACTAAAATAATTACTAAGTCTGTTACCATAACAACAATTCTCAATTGTTGTGTTTTCAAATACCGATTTAGAGGTACGATATGTTTTAAACTGTTGAGGATTCCGGGAGAAGTGCGCTTCCACCTCCGGCCATTATCAAGACTTGAAACCAAGTGAGATAAAGGCCATGCGACCCCGTCGTATAATAGCTACTGTACGACGCGATAACGAACAGGCGGTTGATTTGACGTTTCAAAATTATTGAAATAAATCTGACTCAATATAAAAGATACATTTATTTTGACACTAGTGACATTAGCTGTTTTCACCAGACTATCTGTTGAGAAGGACAGCAGTTCTTTTCTGTATTAGCTTACTCTTTGCTGCGATCAGTTTTGAAGGTTGAAGTAGTTCTTGCCTGCCAGTCTTGCTGTAAATAGGGAAGCAGATTCAGCAGAAAAGTAATTGTGATATTGGAGGAAGAAATTAAGTTTGGCCAATCGGTATGTCATAATGTGGCGGTTTTGTTTTTGATAAATGCCAAGCGTTTGAGCATACCAATATTTTTTTGGAATTAAAACAATAATCTGAGAATTAGAATCTCATGTGTGATACAGAGGTAACTCTATGTTTTTTTCGATAAGCTTTTATTTTTGTAGTCAGTTACAAATTTCTTTTAGAGCATGATCAAGCTGATTGTTACTAATCTTGCATTCGTTGTTACAGATGCACCATCCGATACAGATGAAGCCGGCTGACAGTGAAAATAGAAATGGTAAGTGAAGTGGATTTTTTTATTTACCTGTGTGTTGACAGCTGGGCAGAGGTCTCCCCTAAGTCTTTCCAACCCTCTCTCCCTGGCAGTATCTCACCACTTTTTGTCGAACAGATTTTGCGGCCGTAGAAATTTACTTTACGTTCAGGTAGGTACCTACTGACAACAGTTAAGTATATTAAAAAGAAATTGATTAACTGTTGTCAGTTGGTGTGTATTCGCTGTTCAGACTATATTGCGGATTTCAAAGTCAAAGTCAAAGTTTATTTATTTGCTAGAAATATGGGATGAACAGGTTCTTAGTCTTCAATAATTACGTTTCACATATTTTCACCAACTACATCGGTATGCAAAATTTCGGTCTTATATTCTAATTATTTCTTATCTAAATGTCTTCAAAGCAGAAAAATGACAGAATGAATAAATTGAGATGAATAAACAGTTATGATACTAATAATTATTTTAGCAGTTATGTAACTCCTAACACAACATAACACGATTATATCGATATTTATATCGTTGGTAATGTAAATGAAATAATTTGCCTCATTGTTATCCTTTTAGTAACATGAGCTTGAATCAGAAGGTCAATAAATTCCTGAAAAAAATTACTCAATTCAGTTTTGTGCTTCTTATAAACTAGCCACATTTCTCTCTCCCTGTTTCTTATTTGTATACTTTATAACTTAATAATATTTTTTCCCGAATAAGGTCAGTCATTGTTTATTTCTACAAGTGCTTTGATACTTAATGATAAAAAAATGTAGGATCAATGAAAACTAACTATTTACAAGAGAAGTACTCGAGTTACCTATGGACCATATCAAACGGTCTACAGGTAACTCAACTGATCCAGACCAGCGGCAAGTGGAAGCGTGGACACTCACTGCACCTTTGGTCCATGTTCGTAACCGATATTTCATAACCAGTTACGAAAATTGAGTTTTACTCTTATTTTTGTAACCGGTTATTGAATAAAAAATAATTTTCCACTTTTGTAGCTTAGTTTGGTAAGCAGCTACGAACAAGGAAAATATTATCCTAACATATAACCTTATGAAAGGAATAGTTAAATTTCATTTCCGTAGGTAAATTTGGAATCCAGCTACAGAACCTTATTTATCTATTTTTCATAATTGAATGTTGATAATAACAAGCATGGAGTTAAATGGTTTTATTTAAATAAAAATTAGGTCCCACCTAATAATAAAATTTCTTTATTATTATTGTAAACATCAGGTTTTTATGAAAAAAGATAAGTAATGTTTGTTGTTGCTGGTTGCTTATTCTAGCTACAAAAATAGAATTTTACTCTTCTATTCATAACCGGTTTTATCTTAGGAAAATATTTTTCATGGTCATTGCTGGTTACGAAATTCAACTATGAAAGTGGATTTAATTTTTTAGTTAATAACTGGTTACAAAAAGAAGAGTACAATTTCATTTTCGTAACTGGTTTATGAAATCTCGGTTACGAAAATGGACCAAAGGCCATTGCATTGCCACGCTAAATAGCAATACTAACTCACTGGTTTAAATAGAACCAGCCTTATTGTCTCTGGGTCACGCATCGCTACAATTAAAACCCCGATTTGTTACCACTCATACAGACCCAAGGTCTCACCCCAAAAGACTCAAATATGTAAGCTTTGTAGCGCCCACTAAATCTTTAATCACAGACAAATTATTTTGTATATTTAGACATTGCATGAGCATGTTTCGAAGTCAAGAGCTAAGCTAAGCTTGAATCAGCATAGCTATTCAGCGTGGCAATGCAGCCAGTGTCTTAGGCACGCTTCCGTCTGGTACTGGTCTGGAACAGTTGAGTTACCTAAAGGCCGTTTGTAACGGTCCTTAGGTAATCTGACTGATTCCTCTGTACATAGTTAGTTTAATTGTAGGTACTTTTTATTGAATAAAGAGCTAAGCAATACTTAAAAATAAACGATTTGTCGTCCGTGGCCTTTTTACTAACTCAAAAGAGGTTAAACCTTAGCTCATAACGGTCAAACAAACCAAGTACATGCATAACTACTTAGTTTTACGAGTATGAATTTGCGTTTCGTAATCTTTGAGTGTGAATTTTATACTGTTTACTAGCCTCCAAGGTCGCGGAGTAGCCATTTTAGTACTATTCACACACCGAGGATGGCCGTTGTATTTACCTGACAATGTTTAACTTGGTTATGATAAGCTGACCCTTACCATCGTTATCTTTTTTCCTTTTATAATAAAATTTTAACCTTTATAATATTCTGTCCAAAACACCAAAATAAAAAGCTGTAACCAGAATATACCGCATTTCAAGTCACAAAATATTGGATTTAGTTCTGGCGATTTAGTGCTGGTCTGACTGACACTGTTTTTAAGTTCTTCTTAAATGTGCATAGGTATTTGAAATAGTGTGCTATCCGTTATATATATTTTCCATAATATAATAGAATAAGCTGACGAGAAACTGATGTCACATTAGCTTTTTCATAGAAATGTTAACTGTCGTCATCTTTTCATGAAATAAATCTTATATTATCTTATCCGAAGGCCAAGCGCTAATTTTCTGCCGTTTTTATTATAGAGCTAAAATAAAAAACGTCAAAAACGTCTTGAACTCCTTAAATACTTTTTTTATAATCTTACAGATTATCCGCTTATGTCCTGTATTATTTATATTCTCAAAAAATTCCAACCAGCTAATACGAATCAAAAGATACCCTACAAAGGTTGGAAAGACAGACAGACAGCAGCGTAGGCTTAGTTATAGGTTCCCGTCGGATCCCTTTGGGTTCGGAACTGTAAAAGTAAAAACGGACGTTCTAGTACTGTACCGTAACATTTACAGGTTGCATACGATTGAAGGAGTTTTGAAGATTTTCTACATAGTAGAAACTAGTACCAATATCGAGAAAATGCAGTAAGGCCAGTCAAGGATAAAGCACGTTACAAATCAATTGAATATTTACATCATAATAACACGTATCTTCGTATTACTAACCAATACGCACACATGCGTACATGAGCGATACCAAGTGCATTACAAATACCTACAATGTGCATACAATGGTGAATAGATATACCTATAGGTTTGTAGGTTAGGTATATTAAGAATCAGGGTCTAGTGATGATTGGTATTACTTTATCTGTTTGTTTTTTTCTCTTATAACTGAATTGATACTCGGTCATAGATTTTGGAGGATATCCTAGCTAATCTGATAGCTATGGTTTTCAGATTGTATATATAGTTTTCCTGGGTCTATAATCTCGTGATTCCGTACGATTTCATAAAATCCTGTCCAAGTGCAACACTACTATTTAAATTCCTGGACTATCTTCCGTCTCATCCTTGCCCTGGCATATTTTGAGATCAAGGGCTGGCACATTATTAATAACAAAACATATAAACAGGGTATGTCGTAAAGACACGATAGAAGTGAAGCTTTGTATCACAGGGAATCATTTTAATTATCTCCCACTCTACCCGACAAAGTGCCCCACCACTTTTCGTCGCACAAAAAGGTGGCGGATCATATTTTCGGTACCCTCCCATAAAAAGTTTTACTTCAAAAAATGCTGTGAATCGATTGTCACTGGGTGAAATGGATCACAATGATTTCGAATACATTCGAATATTTACTTATTCTTTGATTCGTCTTTCTGATAATATCCTCTATATTTTATGACATAACGTTCTGTACAATATCGTGTAAAGTTCAGCAATGGATTCTAAGCTATTCGATATATTAGTCCCCGTCTAATATCAATCAACTTGATCAAATAACTACATTATATATCGTCCAAGTTGGAGGTTAAGGTAGCGTGACTGAGCTATGGATTATGTAATTGAGATTGTAGACATAAAGGTAGCTAATATAGGTACTGTCTGTATATATTGTCTGTAGTTAATGAATAGACTGATATGGATCTCATGGCCTATGTTTAGTCAGCTTTGCTGCTATTATTTTGAGGTTGAATCTCTAAGAAATGCATGCAAAAAATTATGGGTAAACTGTAGCTTTATAACGCATCGCGGATTATATAAAGTTAAATTATCTTCTACATATAAGTTTGTTTTTGCATTGATTCTTGGTGGAAAGAATAGGTGATTGTCTTATTATATTGATATACGAGTTACTAGTTAAGGCCCGGGAATTTGTTTCCAACATCCCACCATTTTCTTAAATCCATTCTCAGTGCACCCCTACACTACAAAAGGAAGCTACCCTGAAAATGTCAAGTATCTAGGACCTCTGGTTTGATTGTACGTTGATTGTCATTCAGCTGTATATCAATGTTATATGTTTATATATTTGTATTATTTTTTATTTGTATAATTCCTTTAGTTGTCTGAGGGTGGATTCAACCAAACCAGAGTACATTTTAATCTTAGACTAAATCGCCAGTTATTTCCAGAGTAAATCAATTTGACGTTACCATTTACTATTCCGAGCATAGCGAGCCTATTCGGGAATACTTCACCACCATTTCGCGTGGAATAAAAAAGTTATTCCAAGTATATTTTAGTGGCGTATGTAATTTTGATTTTCTCCTGTTTTAACATTTGAACTCATAACACTGTTCTTAAAACTATTATGCAACATTTAAGAAATTTGAATGAAGATAGTGACGATCTAAGGTGACCAAGCAAAAGAGACACAAGGAGTTGTACTTTATACTTTTATACCGATATCCTGGAGGAGTTTCATTCAGCAACAAGCTTTTGAAATTGACAAATTTCCGTTCAGCTTTTAAAATAATTAGCGCGTCGGATTAACATGTTAATAAGCAGACCAAAAAGTTTACTCATGCCACGGAAGTATAATTAAAGAACAGCGCTCTATTCTTTTTTTACATTCAAATCTACATATATTCAAACTACTCATCCTTGCTCTGGCCTATAGCAAGACAAGCCTAAATCGAGAGCTAACCAATGATAAAAAAAAATAAGATCATTACGCGTTCTCTTAATACTTTAAAAGGTAAATTTATGCAGTAACACAGGGTTCACGCTCCTCTTAAATTTAAATGGAATGCTTATTAAAACCCAGTGATTCTTGTAAACAGCCCACCAAAGCGCTGCCCACGAATAAATTAGCTATATCATATATAATATAGCTTCATCTGTTCTGTGCTGATAATGCACGCCTATTCCGAGGCGCCAAATTCACCGGAACCAATTGCCGTTGCCACTTTGGAGCATGGACTATCTGCAGATAGAGTAGACAGATAATAAATAATAATAAAATAAAAACATAAAGAGGTAGGAATCCAATTAGCTACATAGGTACAAAATAACAATAATAAATATACAGCCCCCTCAGCACGGGGCGGGGATAAAATTTTTGTCCTCTGTTTTTCTCCACCATTGGGAGACAAAATGCTCTCAGAGGTGGATAAAAACAAAGGACAAAAATTTTATCCCCTCCCCGTGCTGAGGGGGCAGGAAGGAATTTTAAGTATGACCTTTATAATGCTAACGGTTTTGGAAGAGACAGATCACCGAGAATCGAAAAAGATATCACCGAACATTGCTATTTATAATTAAAATAATAACTTTGTATTCACAAATCATTTCAGGAACTAAACTTTTTTTATATCTTACCAAGGTGCTTCGCCGTCATCTCAACTGATTAATAATAATAAATATTATCTCCATTATGTTCCATCTAGCCCCAAACTAATCATTGCTTGTAATATGGGTACTAGAATACGAATAGAATACTTAATACTCATTTTTTTTTTGTAAATGTATACGTACTATATGATACAACCCCTAAACACAGAACAAACATTTATATTCATTTATATTAAATAAAATAAAATAAAATGATATAAAATAAAATATTCATCACACAAATGGTTGTCCTGGGTGGGAAATGAACCCACAACCTACAGTGAAACAGGCAGAGTTACTACCAACTGAGCTGTGAGGCTTGTTATGATATATGCCTCGACGGAAATGGCAATTGCCTGTCTCGTATCAGTGAAGTCCTCGCCTACGGCTCAGCCGAACAGTTCAAACTCATACTCGAGCTGCAATTGCCTGTTTCGCGGCCTTTGCAATAATATACTATTATGAGAACTAAATGTCTTAAATACACTTGAAGACTCCAAGATTGTCGTGGTGCAAAGACAGACTAGGGCAAGGAGTCTGTCTTTTCTACAAGTTGGTGGTCTATGCGCCAAGCCGCGACGCTCGCGTAGCATGCCAGTCACGTAATCAGCTACTCGAAGTTGAATGTGCGCGTGACGATTTTTCGAGTTTCAATCGTAGCGGCTATCCCCTTGTGTTCGGTGCGCGGTGATTGTGTTGGAACAGCGTTGGAATTATTTTGGATCGGATAGTGACAAGGATACACCAAAGGATGGTGGAGCCTTGACTCTGTATTCCGGACTCGAGTGACTTTTAGGGTTTCGTACCCAAAGGGTGGCACATTTTGGCTAAGGGACCCTAATTCTAAGACTACGTTGTCCGTCCGTCTATCTGTCTAAAAGTAATAGGCAGACATGTGAAATTTATACAGTGTGTATTTATATTGCCACAGGATCTTTTTTTTTTTAAAGTTACTTTTTTAGGTATACCACGCAGGTAAAGTTACAGACAAAAGCCAATAACAAACATTAAATCGATTCCGTCAATTTTTGTGTAAAGAAGTGTTAATCAATATTAAATTTGGAAGTACATGTATTAAATGAACAGAGATATTAACGATTAGGCACCTTGCCAAATTGATGTTCTCACCCATTATGTCACTATTCATATAATGTTAATACTGTTTTATAGTATGTTTATGTTTAAATCCAAAAATATCCGTACTTTTACAACACATGCATATTAATAATCATAATTAGAAGTCATGCAATGGTCGAAATTAGACGGTAAATCGGTTAGAGAAAAAAATCGTGAACACCTTCTGCATTTATAATCATAATTATAATTTGGTTTTTATTTATCATAATGCGTTTATCTATATATATAATATGTTGATTCGTATTGATGGACGGAAAACGAACTCTAGATTTTTTTTGTGGTAACTTCGACAAAGATTCCACTACAATAGAGTTAGTTTTGATGATGGCCACAACCTATATAAATGATGTCCTGTAGTACAGGTACTGAACCTATTTCAGGCAACAGTCACTTCCAAAACAGGTAAACTACACTACCAGCTAACATTGTAGTCATACTTACAATTTCTTCCTGTATTTTTATAAGTATTGTTTTTGTTTATTAGTATGTAGCTATCTAGCTAATTGGTTTCCTACCACTCTATGTTCTCTGTAAGTTAGTCTTAACTGGTTTTTGTTATAAGATACAAGAACATTAATCAAATTGTATTTTATATATTTCTATCTAATTCCTTTTACCACATGAAAAACAAAGTGTAGCGCCCAATCTGGTATTCTTTTCAAATGTGATGTCTCTATCTCGCCGACGCAATTACTTTATTGAATGAATCGGTTCAGTCACCTATATTTATTGATTGGGAGTCTGTTGTACGACCGGTCAGCAACAGATTTGATCAGACAACCTTTTTCAATTAATCTCCTTTTTGATCCTCGTAAATTGCTTATTTGATTCTCTAGTAAACCAATATTCGACATTCGTAATTTATTCCATCGTAATCATGCTTGAAATTCCATTGTTTCATGTATTTTGCCCGGCAATGGATATTGTGCCCTTCTTTTTCCTTCTGTGGAGTGTGTGATCCCTTAGTCGCATCTTACGACATCGTAAGATGCGACTAAAGGATCACCGTGAGATGGGCTGGAGCAATTACTTGAGTATTTTATAATATACCACTGGCTCAACTGCCAAGCGTGGTGATTGTGATATTGAGGAGGCCCATGAGTTGCAGTCTTTTCGCGCAATCATGAGGGCATTTCATGATGAAGATGGTGATTCTGAATATGAATATCAGATTGAATTAATTGATTTATTGATGCACTCCTACTATCCCTCATTCCCTTTTCCAATACCAGATGCAGATGGTATTATGTACTAGCAGATGTACGGCAGGTTATAACCCGTACCTTTTAGGTGTTCCATTGTGCAAAACACATAGATTCGGCCTATCATATAAGTACTGTTTAGGAATGGAACTCCTTGCCTTCGTTTGTTATTCCGAACCAGTAACAATCTTGGAGTCTTAAATTCCAGGACAGTTGGTTCCTTTTAGACAATTAGTGTGCTCCATCTTTACATATTATAAAATTATATATAAATGTTTTAGAGATTAATTCTCGATCCAAAAAGTACGAAGGCACCTTGAACTCCGGCGGGCGGTATAATCCAAAGTCGGGTAATTCAGTTCATATTTTCTATTCCCAAGGTTTGTTTCAAGTCGGTGTCGGCTCCGTGTACTAATTTGTTGATGCTAATGTGCCGTGAAGGCTTCAGCGGTGTTGCGATATGGCGATTGTGACATTTATAGCTGTAGCATGAATTTTTAACTTTGCCTATTTTCGCCGTTTGCGAAATGGCAACCTTAAATGTGTAATTCTTTGTCGTGTTTTAATGGTAAAGATACGGTTGGCTCTGATGACTCTGCCAAATATAAATAGCAATCATTGATCGATGAAAAGACAAGGCTTGGAAACACTTCAAAATAAAAGTGAAGCATGATCTATTGGAAATGTGGGAGGTGTTTACATAACGGACATGGATAGAATAATGCGTGTAGTGTACAGTCGAGCATTACAGAGCGGTGCATAAGAGAAACCAAGTAGGTATTGACTCGGTATAGACCTAGATCCGATCACTCTATCAACAACTGGAGGAGCACAATTGAACCGCGAGCACTGACGGACGCAGCTCATTAGCAAGGGGGGAGTGGAGGCGACGCGACACCACGAAGAGTGACTGATCGGGCGTCATCTGTCAAAGTCGGCGCGCGCGCACCTCACCGCGCACCGTCGAACTCAGTAGTGTCGCGCCCGCGGTAACACAAGCACGTGTGTGGGTCATGTGAGTGCAGTGACGTGAATAAGGATGCGCGGTGAGACGGCCGGCGCGAGAGGCAAGACCGGCCCTTCGAGGAACGGCGGCTACCCGGCCATCAGCGCCGCCTATTGGCTGCCTCCGTCCAACCCTACGCCGTACCATGTCCCAGGTACGGCCCGAGTGCAGCCTGCGAGGTGCATCGAAACTCAACCTTATGAGCGGCCTTGGACCATCACCATCCTTGGTCTATGACTTCACCGTCCCAAAGCAGTAGTTATGGATCGCTTTATGGATGCATTTGATGTACCGAATGATGTTATTTCATCTATTGTCTGTTTCATATACGGAGGATATGAATGCACAGCCGCAAGAAATTCAGATAATTTTAAAACCTGCTAACATGTGATTTTTCTTGAGGTCTTTTTCCATTTGTGAAAATCTTAAAGTTCTTGTGGTCCAAGCTGCCGCTGGTTTTTGTTTCGATAACTGAGCAATCTGTAGCTTTGAGTAAGCTAAGAATTGTTATCAATATATGCTAGATTAGGCCTGATAAGGCCTCACCTGAACGTGTGACTCACACCACACACATGGATGATTCTTAGTAATACTCGTATTATGCAAAATAAGGTTATCGGGTAGTTATTGGTGAAATTTTTGCTTGAATCGAAAAGCATTTTCATGTTTGGTAATCTACTGAGTCCGCATATTCAAATTGCACTGGTATTGTTTGCAGAAAAATATACAAAATTGTTATGTTCCAGCATTTAGAGGTTAGAAAGCCAGTTCCTCAGTTTGTTGAGGATTCCAGGTGAAGTGCGTCTCCACCTTCGGCCTTATCTTAACTTGTAACCAGGTGAGATGAAAGCTAAGCGCTTCCCCGTCGTACAAAAAAAACTTTTTACATTTACAAATGTTTAGGAAAAAATGCGGGTTCGAGTCCCGTCACGGTTCATTTCCATCATTATAACATTTGTAGACTAACATTAGGAAAACAGTAAAAATTATAGTACACATAAACAGCATATTCGAATACAATATAAGTAATAGCAACTATATCTTTGCAAGTGTAAACTGTCTATAAATAAAAATTCAACAACGTACATATTATTTCAAGGAAAAATTGTTCTAAGAGAAAACAAATCATCGTACAGCTCTCGAGACAAATGCTTTGTGAAAATTAATGATGGCTTACACCTAATTTTAAATGGAATCTAATATATAAAAGTAAATATGTTTATGTGGGTATGTATATGTGCTGATGCACCGTACCGATGTTGATGAAATATTCAGAAAATATTCCGTTTTTTTTTTTATTGTACGACTGGTAAGCACTTGTCCTTCATCTCACCTGTTTACACAAGTTGAGATAAGGCCGAAGATGGAAGCGCACTTCACCCGGAATCCTCAACAAACTGAGGAACTGGCTATCCTACCTCTATATATACCGGAACACAACAGTTTTTGAATTGTTATTATGGCGACAGAATTAGGTAAGTTGTGGTAGCTAGCCAGGCGGACTTAAACAAAGTCCTACCACCAACCAAACCAAGCAAAATATGTTGTACTCTATGGGGATCGAACCCGTGACCTCTGGATATGAAATCGGTAGGTTGAACCACTAGACCACAGAGGCAATTATAAGCCCAGTGGGTAATTCTGTGAAGTTTATTTTTTGCCAACTCTGCGCAAGTGTTTGTGTAACTGGGCGGGTCAGCTATACTAGTTCAATAAAATAGAATCAGAAACTACAATTTGCACAATATTTACATATTTGTACACTAGCTATTGTATATTGACTCTTGCTTTACTTGCATAAAATGCTTGCAATTCAACCTTGAATTGAAAATGTATGACCTATGTAAAAATTAAATAACTTACGTACATAGTCGTAGGTGAACCAACTGAAAATGAACATGTGTCTGTTAACTCAAATTACAACATTGATTGTCCGTTCCTTCCACTTCAGCTGTTATTGTTACAATGACCTCAAAGTTAATAGATTATAGCTAATGGTACAAAAGGGACCCTATTACTTAGACTTCACTGTCAGTCTTTTTTTTTGGTTTTTAAATCGGTGGGTTGAACTACTAGACCACAGAGGCAGTCTGTATTGTTACAATGACCTCAAAGTAAATAGATATATGCTTCTTAGGGTTCCGTAACTAAAGGTACAAACGGGACCCTATTACTAAGCCTACGCTGTCCGTCTTTCCGTCCATCCGTAATTCCGTATGTCTATCAGCTATTGCTCATAAACCTTAATAGGTAGATAGGTTGACATTTTCACAGGGTGAGTATTACTATTGCCGCTGTAACAACAAATAATTGAAAAGGGATTCAAGGAACGTGATATTTTCCGTGAGATTTCGGTCGGACCCCTCGGTGCGTGTACGCACTTGGCCGTTTTGTTTGTGCCTGATGGTAAAATTTACATCAGGCACCAGTCTCATGTACGACGGATTAGCACTTGGCCTTCATCTCACCTGGTTACACAAGTTGAAATAAGGCCGAAGGTGGAGGCGCACTTCACCCGGAATCCTCAACAAACTGAGGAACTGGCTATCTTACCTCTAAATGCCGGAACACAATAATTTTAGAATTTCTATTATGGCGACAGAATTAGGTAAAATGGTGGTAGCTAGCCAGGCGGAATGAAATAAAGTCCTACCACCAACCAAACCAAGCACAACACATTGTACTCCCCACGGGGATCGAACCCGGGACTTCTGGATCTGAAATCGGTGGTTCGAACCACTAGACCACAGAGGCGGTTTACTATTTTGTGTGGCTTTACTTTGACTCGCCTACTTCTTATCGATGGTGCTATGAACTCGGTATGTAGAGCTATTTCGCCTTTCGCAAATACAATGCGGGCCCGTAATCTTTCACGAAACGTGCGAAATTGAAAAGCCTGCGATATTTTACGGGTAAAAAACAACGTCCATGACCAACATTTAGACGCAATTATCCTCGTAATTACCGCATCGTGTTGATTATTGCCGCTGAATGAATAGGAGCTGCTCTTTTTCAACGTCCGCGCGTAGAGTTGCTAAGCAACCGGCTTTTTACATGTCCGACTAAAAAGAATACGTCACTCAGATGTACTAGATTAAATGCATCGTACACCTGCATGAATAAAAATAAATTAAATTGTCATGAAAAAATCATGATAAAAAATAGAAACGTTTTACACAACGCCATCCAGCCCCATACTAAGCAAAGCTCCGGATGTAATACTAGCATACATATGATACTAATTTTTTTTACTGTACGACGGTAAAGCGATTGTCATGTGAGATGGACTCGCATGTTTTCAAATTAGGATATGCTCGAAGGTGTAGGAGCACTTCTCCCGGAATCCTCAACAGACTGAGGAACTATGATAGTTATCTTATCTCTAAATGCCGGAATTCAACAATTTAGAATTGTTTGCTATGACGACAAACTTAATTATAACACTTAAACACCGAACAAAGATTTCTATGTCCATCACACAAATGTGTGGTTCCGGGTGGGAATCGAACCCGCAATCTACGCTGTAGAAGGCAGAGCTACTATCAACAGAGCTGTGTGGCTTGTTATATTCAGACAAATTTTCGAGATATTTAAGGAAAATGGTACACGGAAAAAATTAGGACTGATAAAATTACAAGGTACAGGATTTGGTCAAATGTAAAAATAAAACAAACAAAATATAATAATTCATGTTATTATGTAACAAAAAATTACATCCATAGAAATTATACAAATTCTCATACGCGTTAAAACAATCATTTTATGATAATTAACAGATTTCTTTGCGTTTTGAAATGTTTTGAATATATTTTAGAGATTACCCGACCTCTAATTGTGTGACAACTCTATCCGCCTGTGATCTTTTACCCCATTTGAAATGGAAATCAAGCTTGGCATTGACCGATACGCGTACTAAAAAACAATATATCTCCCTGCGCGGTGACCGCTCTGTTCCTACAGAAGCTTACCGAGAACATTTTAAATTTACGATCTCTTAGGATGATTTTAATGGCACATTTATTATTTTAATGAGCCGGAACACTTCTTAAATCATATCCAATTTCAGTATGTAGTTATCATTTTGCAGTCTGGTAATGTAATAAAATAAAATTGTATTAGTGAGCTCATTTTGCTAAGAAAGCGAAATTACCGCTTATATCACGGAATCGCATTTTAGTATTATGATTTTGTTGCGAAAATAATTCAATGCGCTGGCTTAGCAAACAAAAATAAAATGAACAAAGAGGAATTAATTAATGAATGAACACAGAAATTACATCGAACAAAATATTTAGAAGAGAGAGCAGAAAAGGATTACACCTGAGTACTAATACCCCCAGTATTCAATTTTTTGCGACATGATTTCAAATCTAAATATATTAGTTGAAATTTGAAAAAACTAAACTGCATGGCCTTAAAAAGTATTACAATCGATTTACAAATTTAAACTTTCGCGATTAGAGCAACATTATTTTGTTGCAAAAAACGATCGCTTATTTTGCCTATATTTCAATATTAATGCAATCAATATCTTTAGAATCATCAAGGGAAACAATCTTGTGACCCTTTATTTGATACCCATATTGCTGTAACTAAATATTTAATCGGTCTTCTCTAAATCTAGGCCTTAAGGGTCAAGTGGATTCCATCCTGGCTTCTTCTTTACAGCCTATCTCTCACCTAGGCTCTATGGTCCTACTTCAATCCGTCCAGGTATGAGTTTTGGTTTTCCTGGGGAGTCTGCCGTCGGGCCTGCCATTTAGTTAGACACTTTGGTGTTTTGACGTCTTCCTTTGTCTGAATAAGGCATACCTATCCTTCCATTGCACACTTCGGTGAGGCCTATTTCTTTCTAGTAAACTGATTGCTGATTGCTGGGCTGATTAGCATGAATCTGCTAGAGTCTGTGACGTTTAATATAAATGTCCTGGTGTGTGTATTCTGTATTACAACACAATACAATATTAGCCGAGACTTTTGAAGTTTTACCTCAAGCTATGGACGGGTAGCAGTGACATTCTCATACCTTTAGTCTGGCGTTGTAAGAAAACAATTAGCATACAATACCAAACAGACGTCTCTTGAATAAACATTTTTGATTATACATACCTACTCATACTCATTACAGTTATACGGTCGGCGGTGACACTAATGGTAGGTATCTACCGTTAGTGTGTTCTGTTCACGTTCAGTTCTGTTCGTATCATCAAGTGAACTCATTTTCTAGTGTTTTTCTATTGCGGTTGGTACATGACCTAGTTTTCTCAGAACTTAACTTAGAACCGCCTCTGTGGTCTATTGGTTCGCCCACCGGTACCTATCAGATCGAGAGGCACCGGATTGAATCGCCAGAGTGTACAATATTTTGCTTGGTTTGGTTGGCAGAGGAAGTGCGAAGTGCGCTTCCATCTTCGCCTTACCTTATCATAACTTGAAACCAAGTAGAGTGCAGGCCAAGCGCTTCCCCGCCGTACAGTAAAAATAAATACATATCAGATTTTTATATCTTCAAAGAATTATAGTTAAATTGAATAAAAAGTACAATTAAACTAGCTATGTACAAAGGAATCAGTCAGATTACCTAAGGACCGTTACAAACGGCCTATAGGTAACTCAACTGTTCCAGACCAGTACCAGACGGAAGCGTGCCCAAGACACTGGCTGCATTGCCACGCTGAATAGCTATTTATTGTTTAATTGTAGTTTGAGTAAATAAATAAGGCCAGATCACACGGAGCAAGTTAAGGCTTGAACTAAGAATACTTCCTCGTCCACGTCGTTGGCACGTCCGATTCAAATTAAATTTGGCACGGCAAAATTATAAGAGATGCTTATATGTATAATTGTTTTAAAAAAAGTAACCTACAAAAATATTTGAATGGAATGTGCCATTTCGATATGAATGACTTCTACGTTTGTATGAGCGTTACTACAAGGCCATAAGGATATCTAGTACAATTTATTAAAAACTTAACCCTTTCTACTTATTACCTTCATTTGCATTTGCCGCCTTATTTGACAGCTACAATTGGCGTTATAAAATTATAAAATGCGTCTTCCTTGCCACCTGTGTTTTATTCAAATTGTATATAGACCAACGCAAAACTACAATGATTTACTAGTCCTCAAAAAGTTATTTCAGATTCTCCGTGTTTTAATTTGCAATATGTATTAGTCGTGAGCTAAGAAAACAAATAATGTAAGGTCGTGCAGTATTGGGTAATCGTTTAAAGATGTTATAGCCGTGCGCTTTGCATTGTAGTTTGTGACTTTAATACATTGTTTTAGCCGAGCTACGTCTCTGCGCTGTGCCAGAATTTCAATTATTGCGTATATATCTCGGGGTTATCGTAAAATACTAGGAATTTGTTAGAGAGAATGGTTTGCGCTGATAATTGATTTGGAAATAGTCAAAGGCTTCCGGTGTAGCTACAATCGCTTTTATTAATAATATTGATAAGCAATTTTATAAGTTCCTTCAAAATTACTTCGTGAAACACCTGAATTAAGAACAATTACATGTACCTATCTAACGGAAATATAAACTAAAATTATATAAAACCATAGGGCACTAAAATACTCAGTGTCACTGGGTAGCAACTTTACGGCAAACCGGTGACTTTTTGATTGCAACTATTGCGAGGACGTGTGGTGAGATAATGTTACTCCTCCAATTCTACCTGTGGTTGTCGTAAAAGCAGACTAAGGGACCTCATCTGAAGACGGACAGCAACATACTTCTATGTATAATCTGGCACATTTCCTGAGATCACCGATCCGCCTGCGTATGGCCTGTTATTATAATAAAACCTTGACCTTAAAGGGCTGTTGTAGTAAGAAGTAGCTCTGGCTAGCTAGATCTCAGATTTCATTTACTTGGCCTTATAAAAAATTGTTCGTTATTACTGGGAATGTTATTTTACAACAGCACATTTATGAGAAATAATAAATTATCATAATCATAGTAAACCACGAGTAGGCACTAAATAATATATATGATTATATATACGTATTATATGTACGTCAAACTTGTAAATTTCTAACATTTACAAGACATAACCAAATTAAACGAAAAGTAAATTATAAATATAAACAAAGTCTGTGTGCATCGTACACGTATCATTAACAAAGTTATCAAAGAGTATACAGAAATAAGGGGGTAAGTGATCATCAAAAATCATCAAATAAATAAAAACACCAGGTAGGTAATTATCTGAAAACAGAATGATATTTATTAACAAATCCCAAAATTCGAAAAACTGTGTGTGAAAAACTTCTCGAAAACTCTCTTCAAAAAGCGCTGGGATCGGCAACACGTCGGAAAAAGGTTTCGATTTGATTTTTTTTCAAACGAATTAAGGGTATTTATTACTAAATATCTTTCTGCTTTAAAATAATTAATTTTTAATAATGGATTTCCGCAAAATAGCGCCTGAATCAATTAGCTGCCAGGTAGGCTTTCTTGAAACCTACGTGTTCAGTATACCGGGGCATCATTGGGAATGTAGTAAGTCAGGTACATGGCGCGTTTTAATGTATCACGTAAATGTCAGCGACGATCGATTGCTGAGCTATTGTCGTCGAAACTCAATCAGCATGGACTGAAATAAGTCTGATGTTTCCTCGTTTTGCTTTATTTATTCTGTCTCGTGCACGTCGTATGGATTAGCGCTAGTTCAGTTGATCTATTTATTTATAGGCGACTAAATGTCCTCGCAAATACACTATCCAGTAAGCCTAGAGTTGATTGTTGTTATCAATTTCTCAAGCATTATCCTTAGGTATCGTTACAGGCATTCCCAAGTAATACAAATGTTCACTATATGTTATCACATAAGGTCCACATCGTTAATTTCAGCATTTATATAGCTTTATTAGGGTTCAGTCAAACTAAAGCAGCTGTTTCAGAGGCTATGGTTTGTACAATGACATTAATATGCATCACAATGGCTTCACTATGATGTTACTTGCTTTAGTATGTGTACTAACATATAATATAACTCTGCTGGTGTTAAAAAAACATGATATCGGGGTCACACTACACTAATAATCGAATAAATATTCACTTTTCTACTCTTCAATTACTTGCATTAGCAGTTTTTTGGTGCACTTAATTAACGATGATTTAACAATGCATGCTGTATATGGTTGAACTTTTACAGTGTTTAACTTTTGTAATCATTGCGCTCTTACAACAGCAGTACAGAGAACTTATATAACGATGAATAACAGTAAGCTACAATAAATCAGTTCACATAAATATCTACAAATTAGTTACATTAGATCCCTAAAATATGGTTCTATCAGTGAGTTTTTGATTTTAAGGTTTGGTTCAATGATTTACCATTTGCGTATATATGAAAAACTATAACGTCCTACACCGACTAATGACTTATTTTGATAACACTTGATCTATACTTTCCTGCTCGCTGCTGAAATATGAACTACAAACGAATATTTGTACAGCTTATACCGTTTTTCTCGGATATGTACGGTTCACATATTTATCCGCCATTTTTACGATTTAATATCTTAAATTAAATGAATTTATCACATTTAATTTTGCCATAAATGAAAGCAGGGTTGAAAAAAATTACACTTCATATTTCCTTAATCTAATCATTTAATCAATGATGATTATGTACAAAAATTGAAGCCAAAAATTTAATTAAGCTTAATTTTTTCTCAACTCGTGAAAAATTTAATATTTTTAGGGCGCGTGAAATTTTTCTTCGAAATGTCTATGCATTTTACAATACAAATGAATTCCCAATAAGATTTAACCCTATGTATCAAATGGCAAATCGTTTTACTCAGCCGAGATAATATCACCACATCACTTTACTCGCTGGCCGGCACATGCACCACTACAAAATTCTATTATTTCAAGTTAAAGTTTTATTATTGTCTGCGTGTGAAACTAAATAAAAATGATGAAGTTATTAACAACAAACAATTTACCCAAAAATGAACTTACACAGTACACACTGTAAAAGCGTTTATAAGATAATAAATTGTCCATTGTGCTGAATAATAGGTAACTTTATACCCCTCATAGACATCATATGATGTCTATGAGGTGATGAACAGCTCTCGACCCTATTTGTTACCCCCACTAATGCTATTTTAATACTATTAAGCAGACAGTTAAGGACAAATCAAAGTTGTAAGAGCGTTTACGGCGCTGTTCGCTCTTGTGCAGCAAAATTGTAGCACCAAAAGTTCCAAGGTGGGCTGATATTTTGAGGTTATGAGGCACTTTTTTTTTTACGACGAGGAAGCGCTTTGCCTTTATCTCACCTGGTAACAAGTTGAGATAAGGCCGAAGGTGCACTTCACCCGGAATCCTCAATAAACTGAGGAACTGGCTATCTTACCTCTAAATGCCGGAACACAACATTTTTTTTAAGAATTGTTATTATTGAGACAGAATTAGGTAAGAATGTGGTAGATAGCCAGGCGGACTGAAACAATATCCTACCACCAACCAAACCAAGCACAGTATATTGTACACCGGACCCGGGACCTCTGAATCTGAAATCGGTGGGTTGAACCACTGTACCACAAAGGCGTTTAAAAACTTAAGGTCGCTTTTTTGCTACTTGGGTTGTCTCTACTATTTAACTAGTAGACTTTTTTCGCTGTTCTATTTCTCCTAAGTTCCTTAAAAGGGGGCCGATGGTTTCTTTTAGCGTATCTATATATGTAAATATATACGCTAAAAGAAACCATATATATATATATATTAAGTATCACGTTAAGTAAAATTACTTGTCTCTATCTATGTAAGTTGGAGCACCAGAGCTTTAATTTGTATTTCAGATATTCAGATAGGTACCAAAAATACAATAATGTTCCCTGCGCACCAAATACACATTTCAAACGGAAGACGTCTAAAACAATGTAGCTACGAAGTTACAAGCTCTGCCATCTTATCGAACTGTCTGTCGGTCTGAATAGCTGTTACTAGTTTACACAGATGGAGCGCGTTTGTATCTTTTGTATGAGTACATGGCGTGGTTTGGTCGTCCTGAATATAGTATAGTATTTTTGGAATGGTTTAAGATAAAAAAAAGACAAATCTAATGAGTTGTTCTAAAATTATTAGGAACAGTAGGAAAGATAATTGATTCAGGCGTCACTTGGCGGTTGTCCATTTCAATATGAAGACAAAAATATTTCTTAACGAAATGTGAATATTTACGATTTTTTTTTTTTTTTACTTTTTCAAAGAAACATTGTACTTTGAAAGAATCAAATTGACACGTGATTCGCCTCGACATGAGGCATCCTCATGAAATTAAGTCATGCTGCTAAGTACATGCGCCCCCGGCTGACGTGTTACAAGCGCTTAGAGCGACAACGCATTAGTTTTGGAGCGACTGTAGGAAAATAATTGCAAAGCGGTATGGAATTTGAATGCAGGCGATATAAATTTTGCCATTTCAACCACCAAATGAAGCAATGGCTAAGTTATTGTGCAGGTACATTAGTTTTTGTCGATTCAAATATGTTGCCAATAATATTGCAATTACAGTTTGTTCTGAAATTAAATAAATCAATATTACAGGGAATTAATTTCACACAGCGTCACCTAGCCCCAATCTATGCATAGCTTATAATATGGGAACTAGGTTACGGATAGAATACTTAAATACCTTTTTTTTGTAAATACATACTTATCATACAATGCAACAAACACAGGTCAAACATCAATATTCATCACACACATTTTTGTCCTGTGTGGGTATCGAACCCACAACCCACAGCGCAGAAGGCAGAGTTACTACCAACTGAGATATGAGGCTTGTTACTTGTGACATATGACAGGGCATGTTAAAATATTTTTTTAAGCCAATCCACTTTATTCTACTATCTTACAACCGAGCGTTAAAAAAAACGAATAGCCTAATAGTTTAACCTCGTTACGAATTTCAACGCGGTAATTAGCACTAACGCGTCAAGTGAAATTACACGAACACTACAAATCATGGTTTTACCAGCCAGTAGCGGTATTACGTACCCACTTATGTTACCAGCTGTGCTATTGATAGGGAATCCACCAACCATTACAGAATATTAATAATATCAAAACGTTCAGTTGTAACTTTTCGAGCCTTTTGTGTTGTAAATGGGTTTACCTAAACATAACTTTCAGAGGTAGTACCTGATTCCGACGGCTAAGCATGCCCTGCACAACATAGTCTTTTGAAGCACATAATCTTCATAGTTATCGGAAAATGGGATAATGTGGTGGGTGGGATTTACCGCCTTGTGGTATACCCCGGGCATTTAAATTGTTGAAAGTCAAGCTCTCGAGTTTCCTATTTCAAATTAAAACCTAACCCAACCTAACGTGTAAAAGTTTATTTTATTTTATTACTATTATTTCCAAAGTAGTATTATTTATTTTATACGTAGGTACTTATTACGTATTAGTTAGTGTATTCATAAGTTTCAAAAATGTGTTTCGACTTTATGGCGGTGCAAGTCTTAGGATTAGTATCACGGCCAACCGTTCCTCCAGCACTCGACAAGAATAACAAATAAAGAACCAATACCTCTTACGTAATCAGTACATTTGACAGAACAATCGATGAATTATTTATAAAGTTTACATACCCACTGGCTGGACCCACGACGCACCACGCACCTTGCCATCGCTTTCTGCGGGTGTCGTAAGACGCGACTAAGGTAATTTTGCAGTGAGCATATTTGACATGTTCGCATTCCCTACCACTGAATCACGAAGCCTGATAATATGTTTCGATAGCTGCGTTACCACTCTTAAACTATTACCATGACTGAAACTCTCTTCTTTTCTCCACTAGATTTAAGTCTCAAAACTCAGTTGGTAGCTCTGCATTTTGCTCTGTTGGTTCGGTTCCGTTGGCAAACATTTGTGTGATGAATGTAAATGTTGGTTCTGTGATTAGGCTATTATAGATTGAACAAAAAAGGATTGGTGTATGACAATATTTTAAATTATCATAATAGCTAGATGGCGCTGTGTAAAATTATTATCCTGATTTTTTTTATTTATTATTTCTAATACAGATATAGTTCCCATATTACAAGCATTGTTTAGTTTAGGTCTAGATAGAGGGCGCTGTGTGAATTCAATGCCCTGTGATATCCTGTAATATCCCATTACACAGATTTCTATTTTTTAACTAAGTAGGTACCTTTTCATGTTTGTATGTTTTGGTTCAATACTTTGGTTTATGGAAATCCCTTATATTAAATATGAGAACATTTGATGAATTGTTATGTAACATTGTATTATAATGCGCCAATCTATCAGCTTGATTGTGCTTTGCAAATGGGCTATGAAAGTAATACTTACTGAGTTTTTCCTGTGGGTTTTATGTTATGCCACTTTCCTGTGTCATGCTGGTTTTCCGCCCGATAAGATAATTTTATGGTACATTAAAACTCTTATCGCGAAATATACTGTTTTAATTCCTTGGTTTTGAGTAATTAACTTCGGGTCATTAATTACAAGAATTTCGATAATGCATGGATGTTATCTAAAACACATAGCTAAGTATATCAACGATAAAGTAGTGTTTCCTCATTCTAACTGGGTAGCCCCACTTCGCTTTGTGCTGTCATTTTTTTAACCAACTTCGCGATGAGTAAATACGCGACGTATTAACCTAATGCGTCGCGTATTTTTCAGGGTTCCGTACCCAAAGGGTGCCAACGGGACCATATTACTAAACCTCCGCTATCCATCCGCCCGTCCGTCTTTCTGTCTGTCTATATGTCATAAACACGAGTGTGTGATACACACACTCTGTAATAACGCCATTTGCCACTTTATTAACAAATAATACAATATTTAAAATAAAATAAAAATTAGGGGGTCCCCATACAAGAAACGAGATTTTTTGATAAAAGCAGTAATGCGCAAATAGTTTATCTGTGTCATAATAATCCTTGCCTTGATGTATAACAACAAATACTAAAATCGCCAAATCGTTAATTGGACCCACACGAATGCTTCAGAACGTACTAATACAAATTGTTTGCTTTGAAATTAAGTCAGACTCGCACTTAAACAGTTTTTTTCTTGATTTTTTAACCCATTGCTTCTACATGTGTGACATTCGTTCGCGTGATAGAGACCACGCTCTACAAAACATGAGGCCATCTCTATCTAAAGCACATCAATTACAAATGTTTTTACATAGCGCAGTGCGATTACGATCATAGTACTGATCAAATAATTGAATGATCATATCATTTGAGGACATTATATCGGCTGCTTTCGTCACAACACAATGTCTTGGACCAATTGCGTGCGTTGCTAGGAATTGTTTACATAAATCACAATGACATTCCGATACATCAGTGCTTGTGTCGTTTGCATTTGCCGTGCGATTCGTAAACAATTTATGCCACAGACAATATCTCGGCCTTTGGTACCAATCAGTACTTGAGTACTTGGAAATTGAAGCAGCTCTATTAAAAAAACATACAAGCATTAAAATAAAAGCGTTTTTTTTTATCATGTTCGACCAACAATTTAGTTCGGATAAAGGAAGCTACCCTGAAAATAAAAAACCCGAACTTTAGAAGCGCACCTTTGTTATTAACTTTACAAATGATAAAGGGTAATTGACACCAACAGAGTGACAGGCATTCACTATGTTGACTTACATGACCTTTGGTTTGTCACAGTCTGTAAATATAATGTGTTAATAATTAAAATAGCTATTGTCTACCTTTAAAGTCAATTATTTGCATCTGTTAACAAAATGTTTTTTTTCTGATTTGCAATCGGTCATCGTTACTGAGCAGTTGACATAAATAGTTTTTTAAATGGGTAACATTAGACGACCTTTACAGGGGGTACTACGAAAAACAAACATGTGTTATCTCTCTTTTGTCTTAGTAAACTTACCTACGTACAGTCGTAAACGTTAAAAAGAACGGCTACTAGTTAGACTACCCGCCCCAATTCTTCTGAAATTCCTTAGGAATCAGTCCTTACATTTGACTCGCTTCTTCATGGGCATCGACGAGCTCAGCAGATAAAGAATTAGTAGTCGGTATTCGCACTGACTTTTCCGTTCCTTTTAAGTTGACAGATGCTTTCTCAAATTATCTAAATTATTTTATAGCAACAGATATAGATTATATATACAGATAGATAGTAGTGTACTTACACAGGTTAAGCTCCGTTTAATTGTTTTATTCGGTTTATCTAGAGATGTTTATTGCGCGAAGGCTGCGCGCGCGCCTGCTTTGTTTGATCAAGTGCGCCTTACGTAAACGTTATTACAAACCACGGTTAACCTGCTGGGTAAAAGTGTGCGCTATTTTGGTCTTACATTTTAATTAATTTTGAATGTACTGCCGAAGTCCGGCGCCAAATGGATTGCCGTGTGCCTTACCTTGTGGGAAAGCTCACTCCATCGATGGCCATGTCCTTGCTCTTGGTTAGAGCAAGACAAACAGAGTTCGTGAGCTAATCCGACATTTACAAAAAAAAAGTATAAAATATTTTTTAATATTGTGAACTTTGTTAAGGTTCTTGCTAGCCACGATAATGATCTAGCTAACTGTATTGTAACGGTTTTTTTTTTATTGTACGCCATGGAAGCGCTTGGCTTTCATCTCACTTGGTTAAAAGATGAGTTGGGACCGAAGGTGGAGGCGCACTTCACCCGGAATCCTCAACAAACTGAGGAACTGGCTACCTTACCTCTAAATGACGGAACACATTTTTTTTAAGAATTGCTATTATGGTCCTTCAGGTAATCCGGCTCCTTCGTACGTAGTTAGTTTCATTGTACATATTATTTTTAATGTTTTTAATTTAAAATGAAAGGCTAACTTAAGTCGTCCATTAAAGTTGTATTATAATTCAGTAAGATTTCTGAAGACCATTTTGTTTTTTTTTTTTTTATTGTACGACGGGGAAGCGCTTGGCCTTCATCTCATCTCGCCTGGTAACATGTTAAGATAAGGCATTCTCAACAAACTGAGGAACTGGCTATCTTACCTCTGTATGCCGGAACACAACAATTTTTACAATTGTTGCTATGGCGATAGAATTAGGTAAGATGGTGGTAGCTAGCCAGGCGGACCTAAACAAAGTCCTCCCACCAACCAAACCAAGCACAATATATTGTACTCCCCCTGGGGATCGAACCCGGGACCTCTGGATCTGATATCGGTGGGTTAAATCACTAGACCACAGAGGCGGTTAATAATTGCTGTAATTTAACTTATAAGCTCTGACTTTAAGTTAATATGAGAAACCGATGGAGAAAGAATCTGAGAGGTGTCTTGGTTTCGAGACAATCAAAATATCTAATTTCATTTGGAACAGAAATAGGGCGAACAGTTTCTTAGAACTCGCATCTTTAAAAACCTTTGATGTTTGTTTTATCCAACGAGATCAAAAGTTACGTAAACCATTGTAATAGGTAATAATATAATTACTATGTATACTCTGCTTGTTACAGCTCACATGCTTATATTTATATTGATTTTTATACATTTTATGATTATATTATATGTTTTATATGACAAGCCTCATAGCTCAGTTGGTAGTAACCCTGCCTTCTGCGCTGTAGGTTGTGGGTTCGATTCCCACCCAGGACAAACATTTGTGTGATGAAAATGGAGGTTAGTTCTGTGTTTGGGTGTTGTTTATTAGTACGTATGCATTTACAAAAAAAAAAGTGTTGAAGTATTCTATCCATAATCTAGTTCCCATATTACTGTGAAATTAATGTCCTGTAATATTTATTTGTTTATATATTTTTTCATTCACTAGTAAGTGTCTTTGCACTCGGGTCGGCAGATATGCAAATTATCACTATGAAAATTGCAAATGATGAACTCTCGGGCTTTCGTTATTTTCCATCAGTTCTCTCAGTTAGCTGGGATAGTATATACGGATACCCGTAATGATTGCATCAGATACAAATTGTTTGATTATATTCTGTTAATCTTGCTTAATCATAATAAATAAATATTTTTAAAGTTTGTTAAAAAATACATAAAAGGATAGATGAAGACCACGCATTCCCCGTCGTACAATTAATATATATTGAGACGTCTAAGTCCACAGAATGTTATTAAAACGTACAACTAGAGGTTGGAAAGAAAGAGATAAGAGATTTGGTCATCTGGCTTAGCGGACAACAGCGGACGTTCGTAATTATTAGCAATATCATTCAAAATGCTGCGCGTGCGCACTAGACTGCCATGAGCAGTGAGGCACTTTCAGATTAAAATAAGATTTTAACAAATATTTGTGTATATCTTTCTCGCTTCCCACAATAGAAACCCAGTTGGACCTACAGTACACGTCTGCTAAACACAATAAATGCTTAATACTTCCACGTAATTTCCTAACGACTATAAATCCTTCACACGCATACTGCAATATCATTTAACAATACATACACTGCTAGGTCTGTTGTGACTGATTTCAGTGCAATTGGGGCAAGCGAGCCGTGTACGTATAACTGTTTAGGCACGGTACAACTTCGCGCGATAGGCAATATAGGTATGCGCTGTAATTTGCGTCACGGTGGATAACTAGGGTTGGCACTTTCATTTCATTGACAAACGTATGAAAAAAAAAACTAACATGGCCTAAAAACCAGAACATAACAATGTTACTATGCTAAAAAAAATGTGTTTGTATTCGTTAGCAACTACTGTGTTTACACGAATTCGATGGACACAACAGCCTTGACCGCAAGTTGTAAGATCAGAATCAAAGGAGATATAAGATTAATATGCGTGTCACCCACCGATGGCGTGGCAACCCTATTGTAAACGAGCTCGTGTAGCGCATTCGACGCATCCCATTCTCTTTAATCTGTGCTGCGACTACTAATTCACTAATGCCCTGCCAGTTTATCAGCCGTTTGTTTTGTGCTGACTGACACTTGGAAAGTCGAATACAAAACGATCGCCGTGCACACGACTATACAAATACACGGAGTTGTGCACTCTTAACTCAATGCAGGGCTTGTTGTATGCCTGGCTGTCACCATCTTGCATACGTATGAAGCGATTGAAACAATTCTGATTATTGTGTTCCGGCATGCATTTAGACGTAATAACCCGTTTCTAAGTCTCTTAAGCATTCCGGGTATAGTGCGCTTCTCAATGCTTGCGACCTGGCATATTTTTGGGGATTAGCTGTTAAACATTTAAAATGTTCATTCATTCTTGTTTTTGGGAGACTCCTGATTATGATTATATTTTCACAGCTTTTTAAAAGATCTACCAGTAAAGTAAGTAACTAAGTAAGTAATGTTTCATGTATTTTTTTACTTATTACTAGTAAAACGTACAAAAATTATGACAATATTATTATTTTAATTAAACGAGTTCTTTTTGTTTTACCTCAAGTTGGTATTTAATTGTTGTTATCATTATACTGGTTGGTACCGTTAATTAACCCAATTGCATAGTAATTGAAATACGATAAGGAATTGTTTTTAAATGGCGTTTTAAGTGTGCATCGAAAATACAAAACACATTAGCCTAATAATCTATCAAACTTTAAACACCAAAAACCAAATGTACTAAATTACTTCAGTTAAAATGTCTAGTCAAAACATTATCTAATATCATATTATGCTTGTTGATACCTACTTGTCATCAGCATCCAGCGTCTGTATTTCCGCTGTGCTAAGACCCTAATGTCTTCTAGAAGAGAGTTAATAGGTACCTTCTGGGTAGGCTCGCTCCATCATTGACCTGATTCTTGCCTGAGCGAGTGACGCGCTCACTCGCTCAGGCAAGGATGAGCTCAGGGAAACTGAACGAGCAACTGGCTGCATTGTAACGCTAAATACCTTTATATTCAGTCAAATATTTTGCAGTGCGCATATTTACCTGAACATTTTTGAAAGCGCTTAGTTCTGATATATGGATAGATAAATGGATAATATGCAGATGATTTTGTTTAGTTCATCCAAGAGTACATCCAAGTTCATAAATACTGTAGTGTGATAGATCTGAATTACACTAAAATAATCACTAATAACAAATTACAAAAAAAACATTGTGGCGTACTAGGGGCACGTTCAGCAAATGCTGTATATGAGCATAATAAAATGCTGAATGATTGTGATAGCCGTTATTATGGTACACTCGGCTACCTAACAAAATCGTCTACAGTATGCGACCTATGCATTACTAAGGCGCAAATATCATCCATCAATGTCGTTTCGTAGTCCAAATAAAATAATTACTCTTCTCTTTTCTTGCTCTGAGTTCTGATTTGGCTGCGGATTTCACTAATAGACTTTTTTTTGACCTGATTTCATCCAAAGCGAAGTGAAGCCAAATATAAAATTTATATGATTATTTATATCGCCTTAGCATGTTGCATTCCCTAATAGCCAACAGGATTCTAAAAGAATCTGGTGAATGATATAAGTTACGTTTATGGCGTTTACATGGACCTTATAACTAATACTCTGATGTCGATCTGTCCATCTGTCTGCCTGTCAGCGGAATTAGGAGACATCTTCCCATATTTCCCATTCGTCAGATCATTTATTTCTTCCATATTGATCCGTAGTAGGTAGTTGAAAGACAGAGTGTGTATTTATATTACCGCTATAAAAAGTAATATACATATTGAAATAAATTATAAGTACCTGTACAAGTACGTGATTTTTTGCCTTGAAAGGTGGATCGAAAACCCTCGGTGTGCGCGTCCGCACTTGGCTGATTATTGATGATACTAGGACTTCACACACTACAAGGAGGTAGCAGATTTCCTCAAAAAAATATGTAGGTACTTAGTCATCATTATCCTTAACAGGCCAACCGCTGTCGGATAGGGTCTTCTCCAAAAAAATATATCATAATTTAGTATTGAAATTAAAAGGCCAACGTGTAAACAACAAAATCACTTTATTACAAATCGTCAAAACTTGTTGGTATTTCAAAACACCAATTGATTTGAACTCAACAAACCGATTTTAATGATAGGTACTAGGACTTCAGAAACTACGAGGAGGTGCAAGGTAGCAGTTTTAGTCTGAAAATTCTTGGTATCAAAATGAAAATGTTCCGCGACCCTGGCTAACCTGTAACCCGGACAATCCACTTGCCGGCGGTGACGGGTGTATTCTGGAACTCGGTTACGGCGACCGGCAACTTTTAATTGAGTTGTGAACAAAAGACGGACGTGGTTCCCGAAACAAGAGAGATGAGAAACAGTAGCATCGCATTTTTAGGAAAATGCATTTGTAAAGTAAGTGCTTGATAAAAATATAATCAACTTAAAGACTGGCATTTAAACATTCAGAAATCATCAGCCACGCGTCGCTTCGTCTAAAGAAACATTGAAGACGACTTCAAAAACAAAACACATGAATATAAATGCAGGTGCATCCGTTATTGATTGAATGTACCGAATGCTTTTTCTAAAGGTTCTAAGTAGACAGTCATTTTTATAACACTTCTTTTAAATATATTTTCCTATTTTTTGACTTATTTCATGTCTCTCTTCCAGGCAGAGTAATAAAAGATGTAAATTAAGTGATCTACATTACTTTATTCAATAAAGAAGAACATAGAAGTTAAACTACTGGTTGAGTTGCATACTGTGCTGACTACCTAGCATGGACCAAATGGTAGCTCTGCAGTAAGATTGTTTGCCAAGCTTTGACGGCTTCATTGATTTGATATTTGATGCGGTTTCATCGATTCTATATAGTAATATTCTATTCATATTCTCTGAAGGTTTTCAGTACTTGAAACTCTCGGAAGATATTATAGAACATTGTAAATTTACGTCTACTGAAACCGTACCGCTTCTGAAACGGTATTTTGGATTCGAAATAGTAAATTAACTAGTAGCTATGTAATGAATTGTTGAGTAACTATAGCAGCAAACCCGACACCTAATTGTGTTATTTCAATTTATCCTGGTTTTATTGATTTAAATATTATCCTGGTATTAGTAACTTGAATGTTATACGCACACAAAAATTCGAAATCAGCTACCAAAATGTCGAAAAGCGCTGCGCTTTTTACGATGGGTTTTCATCCACCACGGACAAAGCGGCTTTCTTCTACTGTCATAATGCGCTCTGCGAAACATTGAAATGCCTTGTCTTCAAGTAACGAGGTAGATGAATTGGTTTCTTCTTTGCAAGCGTGCTCAATCGTACACTGCATCATCGCTTACCATCGAGATATTGCAGTTAATAATTAAAAATAAAATATTAATAGGTTATCAGATGATTGATTGGTGCATTGTGTGAAAGAGCACTTGTATGTAAAAGATATTGACACTTAATGGATGTGTAAAAATTTTACCCACAACCTAGTAGATTAAGATTATCAATGGAGCGTTAAAGGCTTTTCAGAGAAATCAAAAACTCATTTAAGTATATATTTATGACGCCTTTTGGTACCATCACACATTTAGGGTATGATATAGAAGACATTATGAAAAGATGCAATATAGAGCCTTTTTGGGAATTTTTAGAGAAGACTAGTGCGTTAGATCGTTTTGACCTTTAAGTAGACAAAAGGAGCGGTCAAGATAAGCAGCGCAAAGAACTTAAAACCGCCTTTTATTATGTTTTTTTTACGACGGGGAAGCGTTTGGCCTTCTTATCACCAGGTAACTAGTTGAGATCAGGCCGATGGTGGAGGATAACTCCACCCAGAATCCTCTGCTACCTGAGGAACTGGTTATATTTACCTCTGAATGCCTGAGATAAGCAGTGCTAAAAGATGCAATGTACAATGACTGCAAACAAGCTTACAATAAAAATAGGGTAATTCATGTTAGTCATGTAAGTCATATGAACAGAGTTCTTCAGTCTCAGCAAAAGTTGAGTTGTCGTGATCAAAATCGGTCTGGGAGACACCATCGTCATCTTGTAGAAGAACATGTTTTGCGTGAAATGAGTTGAGTCAAAGTCAAAGACAAAGTCAAATATATTTATTCAGTAAGATTTTTAGGATCACTTTGAAACGTCAAATCTACCGCCTGTTCGGAATCGCGACCAGCACACAAGGAGAAAGGCAAGAACCTCGGGCTAGTTTTTTTTTTCATGATCCATTACAATAGCTTAAAATTATCTAATACTAATTACAATTTATTCACTGGAGCAAATTCATTTTTTTAATGCCAGGCTTTCTTATCTTCTAGGTAATCTGAAATTTTATAATAAGCTTTCCTGGATAGCTTTCGTTTTACAAAATTTTTGAATTTATTATTTGACAAGCTTAGCACATCACTTGGCAATTTATTATAAAAGCGTACAGTTTGCCCTATGAACGATTTATTAACCTTATGGAGCCTAGTTGTGGGAACAGCGAGTTCATTCTTATTTCTAGTATTATAATTATGTTTATCACAGTTTTTGTCAAATAAGCTTATGTTTTTACGCGCGTACATAATATTTTCATAAATATATTGGCAGGGCATAGTCAATATATTTATTTCTTTAAACTTGTCTCTTAATGAATCTCTGGGACCCATTTTGTAAACAGCGCGAACAGCCCTCTTCTGCAAAACGAATATGGTGTCTATATCTGCAGCACTTCCCCACAGTATTATGCCATATGACATAATACTGTAAAAGTAACTGAAGTAAACTAGTCTTGCTGTAGCAACGTCTGTTTGAAGACGTATCTTCTTGACAGCATATGCTGCAGAACTAAGTCTCTTCGCCAGTTTATCTATGTGTGGACCCCATTGAAGTTTATTATCTAAAGTTAATCCCAAAAATACAGTGGTTTTGACTAATTCTATTCTAGTCCAAATTATGATATGTCTCACAATAACGTTTGACCTTCTCCGGAAATGTTTGCTCTTGAATTAAGTCGAGTGTACCTATCCTGTAAAAATAACGAGGCACTTGAGCACAATCAAGGAAAAAAGTAAAGCGCAAAGTTAAATCCGTTGTTTCGAGTGACACTCGCCAAAGTTGCGAGTGCACGAAACTCTCTCTAAAAGTATTTTTCATTTGGTTGTAATGAATAGAAACCGGGTCCTGGATTATGTGCCTTTGGATGTATTCGTTGTTTCGTTAGCCCCCGCGATTGCGTGATCAAGTGTCGAAATAAAAGCCCGATAGACACTTCACTTGATAGATTGATAGGATATTTACGAATTACAGAAACCGGTGTATTATTTCACACAAGCACCATTATACGGAAGTCGGAGACAGACAACGAAACCTTCATATTTCAACATTAAGTTTTTATTATGCGTGTAGGCTAGTTTTACGGTACTATTTATTTATTTACGAAATTTTGGGAAAACTTACAGCTAGGTATAAGGAATACACATAAAGATAATAGAACATACTTGGTTATACAGAGCATGTTTGTTGACGGCTAATTACAAGTTTCCGCCGACAAGCTATACTTAAAAATAGCATGATACAAACATGATACATATCGGTTTGGGCCGTAGAAAAAGTTACATAACAGTATAAAAGAAAGAACAGTTTTTTCATTGTTGCCTGAAATAAAATATATTACTATTATTATTTATTTTTTTTATTTATATATCAATTAAACCAATAAAATGGCGGATTTCTTAACTTCTTGTTTTGATTAGTCAATAATAGTTTCAGAATGCTGCCTTTTTATGTATTTCGCTGATACCAATTACAATAAGAAATATAATGTCGAAGATTTTCTCAAAACCGTAGTTCAAAAAAATCTTACGCCTATTTCTTTTTAAATTATAATCTATCGTTACATACTTCTGGTGCAATATCCTCTTTGGGATGGTGGTAAAGATTTTTTCCCTTTAATCGGTCCTAGGTTCAGTTCCGGGCGCGTTGCTTTGTATGATTGATCTCAGTTTGATATAAACATTTAATCACTAAATATTAAAACTCAAAATATTTAATTTCATAAGAGTCACTTGGATTGTAGTTTCCGATAAATACACAAGTCATAGTCCCGGGCAGCGCCGCATGTAGAAATCGTTTCATCACCTATGCCAGACGCCTATGGTGGCTCATAAAAGTCTACATCATTATAAACTTAGATCTATCTTAATAGGGCCTCTTGCAAAGCGAGAGTGACTAGGTGTTTTCTTTTTCAACGTACTACATCTAAGGCCACATCATCACTTTCCATAAAATGAGATCTTAGTCAAACTTAGATCTCTATCCTATTAAGAAGATTCTGTATACAACATTCCTCCTCCGGCTTGTGTATATAAAACGTTGCTATAAAAAGAATCCGCAGTATCCTTCTATGCATTTCGGGTTCAGTACGACTTTGCCCGTGCTATCCACCGGTGGAGTACTCTAGCCGGATCGTCTCGAGATCGTTATCGAGTCGCTTCCTGAGCGGGTCTGTCTGTTTGCATTTGTACTCAGATAAAACTCGGATTTTTGATAGGGCGACGGCACAATAGGTTCATGCCCTGCTAACATCATCATCACAGCATGTTAGAACACCGGCACGTAAAACGTTTTAGGGTTCTGTACCGAAAGGATGCCAACGGGACCCTATTTTTTTTTGTACGAGGAACTGGCTTACGTCTAAATGCCGGAACACATAAATTTAAGATTTTTTGCTATGGGTACAGACAGGTAAGATGGTGGTGGCTAGCCAGGCTGACTTACACAAAGTCCCACCACCAACCAAACCAAACACAATATTGTACTCCCCTGGAGATTGAACCCGGGACCTCTGAATCTGACACCGGTAGACGAACCACTAGACCACAGAAGCGGTTTAAATATGACTAAGCCCCAACTGTCACTCATCTCTCCCAGAGCGAAAACTTTTGAGAGAGAATCTTGAGTACTTGCAACAACTCTATGCGACCTGTTTTTATTTTATCTTATTTATTTGGAAAACAAACAGCTTCAATATAAATTAAATAAAATAGATATTACTATGCCAAACAGTTTTCGCTTATGGGTTTACAGGTTGTCTATAAGAAGGTTTTCATTAGGTATGAATATAGGTAGGTACATTTTCTAAAATACATTTATAAAATTTATTTTGTTCCTCTAACTACTGTACATTTTACACGGTGCCATCTAGCCCCAAACTAAGCAGATGTAATAAAGGAACTAGATTGCGGATAAAAAAAATGCTTTGAAACTTTTTCATCACAACTATTTGTACTGGATGGGATTGAGCCCTCAACTTATAGCCAAGAGTTACTGAAAACTGAGATGTGAGGTTTGTCAATCGTTCACAATCAGTTCACCTCTTAATGTCTACGGATACTTATTTTTGTCGGCAAAAAAAAACATTTTAAAATTGATTGGCAGACATGTCGCAGGAACAACAGCGTCCCTCTTTATGTGAGTCAGTTGTCACTTAGCGCCTGTTCCTTTCAACAAGACTGTGTAAGCCTAACTAGCCTACTTGCTTAACTGCTAGCAATAATCAATCGTTATTCTACACCCTTAATGACTCCATTTTGCGTCAATTTGCAATAAAAGCATCGTGTGAGGTCGGGCCTTAGCCTTGGTTGTGCCTTATCTATACCGAGTGCCTTCAATGACAGCGTTGGCACTACACAGCCATGCACTGCCTAGCACTACACAATATGTGATGAAACAAACAGTAGCTGTACTTTTCAATGTTGCTTGATACTTACACCTTAAACTGGAGATCAGTTATATTTAAAAAAGCCAATGACTTGACTCTTTTGATCAAAATAACATAACAATTTCACTTTTAAAGAGAGCGCTTGCTAACCTGAAAACATTTTTTTACCAAAATGGGGGGTAAATCGGAACTTCAGAAAATCTAGTGTTCTGAACTAACAACTACCTACAGCTTTTTGTATTTCAAGTGATTGATCTTGGTCACAACATTTTCAATTTTTTGTGTCATTATATCATTTCATTTGTAAACTACCTACAGATTCCAAAACCCGTTGAAGAATATCCATAAAATGTATGTTTAGAAATCAATAAAATCTTATTTAATATTCTTTTAAATAGATATTATTCAACTTTACCTCATGATATTACATATTCAGCGACTGATATAGAGCATAGAATAATATTCAAAAGGTTCGGTACCTCAATGCATTGTTGCATATCGAAAAGCGAAACAGAAGCTTAGCTACTGATTGCGTCGCGCTACTGTAAGACAATGCGCAGTAAACAGTCCACAGTAGGGTTCCGTCAGAACCACGAGACTTTAATATCTAACGTACTGTGAGTGGAGTGTTGGATGTGCACTTGGGTCGGCTGAGGCATTTCTTTAATGTATTTGCTGAACTTTCCAATAACTGAGGAGATATACCTGTTATTAGATATTATTACTTTGATGGTTGATGCTGAAAAAACATACCTTGGTCTTTTATAGCGTATGGAATTATGATCCACTAGTTTCTTTTTTTATTGTACGATGGGGGAGCACTTGGCTTTTATCTCACCTAGATAGAAGCACACTTAACCCGGAATCCTTAACAAACTGCGGAACTGAGCTATCCTTACATCTGAATGCCGGAACAAAACAATATAAGAATTGTTGTTATGGCGACAGAATTAGGTAAGATGGTAGTAGCTAGCCCCGCGGACTTAAACAAAGTCCTACCACCAACTAAACCAAGCACAATAGTGTACTCCCTGGGCCTCTGGATCGATCCCGGGACATCTGGATCTGAAATCGGTGGGTTGAACTTCTAGACAGAGGCGGTTAACACTTTACCCACGTACTTTTTTATTATTTAAATAGGTAAGCATTTGACCTTGAGGCTCACCTGGGACCATTAGGAGGTAGATCCCATCCACCCAATAACCTTAACTTTGCCAGACAAAATTTGTAGTTTGACTTTGGCCCCCGGTCCTAGACCATGTAGAAAAGCGTGCGTTTTATTGTTTATGCATAAAACCCACGTTTGACCCTGGCACACTAAAATTACGAAGATAAAGTTTACAGTGGATATTAACATATCCATTTAAAGGCTTGTATTTTCCTACCAACTGCTTCGAAGTTAACCTGCAGATAACTTCAAACTATTCAGATGATTTTTATACACTTGAGAGCATAGAAATCGCACACTCCTTCATTTTCCCTTTGAAACTGTTTTTTTTTTATTAAATTTTGGTTGCACATCTAACTTGAAATAAATTAAAGTACACGCTACTTTCTCAAAACACATAATGCCTAGCCATGACCTTAAAAATCATTACAGTGGCATCAAAACATTAGAATGTGCGAAAATCGCTTGCATACCATCTCGCAGTCTGAAAGCTCGTTATATTTGTAGTTATATTAATTATTTGCCCCAAATACTGTGTAATGTACCTCCTAGATGGTCTATCCCGGGCAAAGTAATCGCAAGCTTTTGCTACCTGTTACGGCTTTATGATTACGAAACTCGTGATTTGCAGCTATGTTCAAAAACCAAAAAACTTGTCATCTTAAAAAACTTATATTCTTATATACAATTTTTTTTTTTTAAGTAAGGGGTCACAAATAATTATGTACAATCAAACGACCATTGTACGAAGGAAGCAGTTTGATTACCTAAGGACTGTTTCAAACGGTCAATAGGTAACGCAACTGTTTCAGCTAATTAGGAGACGGAAGCGTGCCCAACACACTGGCTGCATTGCCACGCCATGCTAATTCGCTGACCTAAATAAGAGCCATTCTTTGGGTCACGTGTCACTTCAATCAAAAGCCCCGCAAGATTTAAAAAAAATCGGAGGACACCGGCTCTCCACGATCCCAAGATGTACATATTATGTAGTTATACTAAGGTGTATGGGTTTTCCCCACTCCTTTATATTTTTAAGTTTAGTAAGTGTCTCAACAAATAGTATAATATATTGTAATAATAGTATATTCATAGTATTAGTACATCCTGTATCGTGTATATGAAACACGACGACGACGTTACAAAGCGATAATTAGCCCTATTAGCGAGCTATCGACAATACATCACAGTACACCCGCGCTAACACATAACGCACGTATATAGGTATATGTGTCAGACGTGACTAGGTGATACTACTCCGCATTTAACGGGCAAAGTTGAGAAAACGGACCCTGAAGAAGTCTGAATTGGTCTTCAGCGGCCAAGCGCGGACACGCGCACCGAGGGTCCGATACACATTTCAAGGCAAAAATCACGCCTTTTGATTTAGATTTTATGATTTGTTTTTAAGCGGAAATAGAAATATACACGCTGTGAAAATTTCAACTGCGTACCTATTTCGGTTCATGAGATACAGCCCGCTGTATAGTAATACTGTCCCGTTTTCACGGAACACTAAAAACGGTTTTGTGTATTTCAAACTGAACATAGATATCTACCTAAAAATAATATGTACGAAAAGCCATGCACTAGTCAAATCGTTAAAAAATTAAGGAATATTTTTTTTAAACTTCTGCCCGCCTCCGCCATATTGACATGAACTATGCCAAATTTTAGACTCCTCTGCGTTGCATTGCGTTTACACGTTTAAAATGAAGTCCCAAGTTATCTCTAAGCGTATTAATATATAGGTAGATTACGGTAGGTAGTTGGGGGTTCCATATTACCATTAAAACTTAAATTATCATTTATATCCTTCATTATTATTATTATTATCATGATTATTATTGATGTAATTTTATGTATTATTTTATATTCGTTATTCGTATAGTCCGCCATCCTTGAAAGTTGCTATCTTATCTGTCCATCCAGCGGTTGCCTGGAAGAGATCGCTTTCAGCGATAAGGCCGCCCATTGTTTTACCAGTGACACTTAGATTAAGTTTCCAATATCTGTGTTTTGTTATGTTATTTGTAAATGGTGAACAATAAAGCGTTGTCTATCTATCTATCTATTACCATACCATATCACAATATTCACATAACTTTCGGGATTAGCCCTGACATCATACAGACATCGCAGGCTATTTTGCTTAATTTACTGTGTAGCGATAGTGATAAGTTTAGGTTTCCCACGTCATATGTACAACAATAGATGAACACACCTTTTCTAGTGTATATCCCAATTGTGCTTGCATGCGACCCAGATTTGACAATAAGACAATCGATTACAAGCCTCATAGCTCAGTTGGTAGTAACTCTGCCTCCTGCGCTGTAGGTTGTGGGTTCGATTCCCTCACAGGACAAACATTTGTGTGATGAATGTAGATGTTAGTTCTGTGTTTGGGTGTTGTATTGTATGATAACAGTATTTACAAAAAAAAAAGTATTCTATCCGTAATCTAGTTCCCATATTACAAGCTATGCTTAGTTTGGGGCTAGGTGGCGCTGTAATGTTCTGTAATATTTACATTTATACTAGAAAAAACGAATTCTACAGCTTTTGGTATCGGCCATCGCGAAGACAAGTGACAGTTCTCATAGGTAATTATTACCAAGCATGCGCGTTCCTTGCCTCAATAAAAACCTCCCCAACTTCAAATATTAAGAGCAGACATCAAACAAAGAGCATCGATAACAACACTATAAAATATTAAAAATCCATGTCGAAATCCAAATATCAAAAATAAAATCGGCCACGCACACGAAACTACAACAATAGTTGAAAGTGAAAGTGAAGGGTTCCGAACTACATTTCAAGGCAAAATTTTCACGTTTCTTGTATGGTACATCCTCTTTTATTTTTAATTTGATTTTATGATTAACACTCGATGTTATTGCGGCAATTTAAAAAAAAGCTGAAAATATCAACTGTGTAACTATGTATAATACGGGCGGACAGCGGAGGCTTAGTATTCCGTGCTCATAGGGTCCCGTCAGCACCCTATGAGCACTGACTCTAAAAACATGCAAACAATGACATGTCAAAGTATATAATATTCCAGCAACTGAAAATGCGATGTGAAAATGTTTGAAATCATTGCTGTTTATGCTTCGGTAGCAGACATTTCAAATGGTTTTCGTTTTGTTTTTGGCGAGCTCCCCGTGTTCGAGGCACGTTCGCTGCATCTACAATAGTAATTGAATAGCAGATTCGAGTGTTCAAGTCTCTACCCCAACTTGTATACGAAATGTATTACATAAGCCTCTTCGAGCGCCTTATATCGTATATCTACCTATGTACACTCGCCTGCAATGATATGATAACTTCATAATTTTCAAAATGGTTTTGTATCCATATCTGATAGATATAATAAGTAATAGGTATTCAAGTGTGATATATCTATCAGGCTGATATTCAAAAGTAATGTCAGAATTCACCAGACGCGAATATAAAAGTAATGGTTTCATATTGAAAATTATTCCACTGCCAGTTACTCGGTTTGTTGAGGATTCCGGGTGAAGTGCGCTTCCACCATCTGCCTTATCTTAACTTGAAAATCAGGTGAGATGAAAGCCAAGCACATCCCCATAGCAAAGAAAAAAGCCAGATACAAGATCGGTCACTTTGTAGCTGTTTGTTGCTAGCAAGGTGTTACCTATTGATAGAGGTAGATAGTACCTTATTAGTAGGTCTCGTAGTTGTTAGCTAGATAAGTCGTGAGACAGCACTTGGCGAGGCTGTGCTAATCGTAACGGAAGGTCTGCGCGGGCGCACAATCGCTACTTATTATTGTAATCGTGTATTAGTAATATATTTTACTATGTAACTAAACATGACTTTGTCATACACAAGTCTCAAGTCAAAATTTCAAGTCTCTAGGACCCCTGGTGAAAGACCGTACACTGTACCGTAGTTTTGATCAGAGTACCTAATCGTTCAATTATATTCTAGAGGTATGTATCATAGGATTATTTTGGGTACCTACTAGATAATCGGTAATAATGATAATTGACAATAACCGATAATAAATCGATATATAATCGATTATAGAGCTTATGTAAGCAACAGCGAAGCAGCGTATAATATGAGTGAAAAAAAGTTTATCATTGAATACGAGCTTAGTTGAGTGGTGGCTAAGCATTGTTACACGATATTTTTTTAAGTAAGACATCACGTATGTATTTAGAAGAATAATCTAGTATTTCTGGACAAGTATTGCACTAGCACAGGTGGGCGTTTTCTTGTTTCGTAATCATACAGTATAAAATACACTAGTAAAGTCACCAGCATTTATAATAAAGGCCGTTTTTTTTGTAATTAACTTTTTAAAATAAGATTCAAGTGGTTGACAAAAATCGCGTGATAGGGTATGAGGTAAAACGTTTACCTAAGTGGGCAAAGGTCGCTGTTGTATTCAGAGAAATCGACGAATATTATCCTCTGCCCCTCAAATAAAAGACAATTCGAACACAACGACGTGTATCGACGGTTTTGTACTACGGTTTGAAATGGTCATTGTTTGTGACCAGCAATGGCTGAGCATTTGAAGTAAATGCGGTATTGTTGTCGGTTTCATAATGCGACCTTCATTATCCGTCGTACGTCGCCTATTGCAATGAGGCTGAGGAGTGAGGAGGGGAACAATGGTGTCGTAATGTTTATAATAGGTACGTAATATAAACGTAGACTTCTATCGTTGTTTTGTTCAGGACACAATATACAGCAAATCATACTAGATCATAGAAACGCAATGACTTACTTTCCTGTTAACGTGTTATTGTCAAGTAGCTCCAAGCTAAAAGAGAACCAGTACGTTGAAATAATGCTATAATAACGTTTTAAAAATGAAAAAGAAAACCGACCTCAATGAAGAATATGATACATTTTCGTTTACCTGGATGACATATTTTTTCCAATTATTTTGATGACAGATGAGACGGACAGACAGACGCGTGATCCTATAGGAGTCAATTTTTTCCTTATGTTTGAGGTAATTCACCCTAAAAATACCCAAATCTTTTCAAATGTGTCAAATGAAGTAATAACCCTTTCAAACAATAAAATAATTTTCCAAATCGGTCCAGGCGTCTTCGGGTAAACGGGGAACATATATAAAAAAAGCGATTCCGACGAATTGAGAACCTCCTCATTTTTTTTAAGTCTGTTAAAAACCAGTGTGCCTACCAAAGGATCACAGTTTTTTTTTTACAAATGATTGGTTTGTCCAGCTCTAGGTCTCAATGAATGAGCGAGCTTTCTCAGAAGGCACTGGCTCCCTAGCTCTCCAACGAAACACGGCACCGTTTGGCGCCAGACTTCAGCACACAGGTCACAAGCCAGGTGAACCTTTAAAGTTCTACCGAGAAAATTGTGATCATTCAGCCGTAACCGCTCAATACTTACAGCGATTCCGTTGCCTGGAGTAGACTACTAGGCAGATCACACCTACCTCTAGTTTACTCATCATTTTGAGCATCTTATGTACCAATATTGGATGTATGCCTCCCCTATTGATTTCCACTGTGCTCTATTCTGAGTGTTACGCCTCCACTCGTGGCTACCTACGGCTTTCATATCGTCGTGCCCTCGGCCTGCCGGGTACGATGCTTTTCTGCTACCAGTCTAGTTTACTATACGTAACCTATGCCAGTTTACTTTACTTTGTACTGCCTTTAATACTTATTCTACACGCTGAGGCACTTATTAAGGTGTCATACGTCATCTAGTACCCTCGCTAGCGCTAACTGAATAAGGAAATATGTGTGCAAAGAACTTTTTTTTTATATATAACTAGGAGATGGAACATACAAGTAGCCCACCTGATGTTAAGTGCACTCTTGCCTATAACAATGCCTAACTGCGTAGGTCACATCCACAAAGAACATAGCCTACACGGCACTGCATTGCGCCCGTCAACTTGAGTTATAAAGATTTTAAGCCTCATGTGCCCGTAATTTCACCGGCAACCATACCTTTCAAACCGGAACACAGCAATGCTGCTTGGCGCCTGAAATAGGTACGGTAGTGCCTACTCGTAAAGGAAACAGGCGTGAGTCTACAATTATTTATGAACAGCTATTTATCAAAGCTTACTGCGGTGGACCGCTGATCATGAAACATGATCGTAACTAATTTCATTGTTTTGTTCCGATACAGCGCAAACCCGCGCTTGACAAATAGTTATTAATTCTGAACTTCCAATGACCAAATACAATCACGACCGCGCATTCATACAGCTTTCTATTTGTTTATCAGCCCAATTAACTGGCCAGACAGCTCAGTTGCTAGTAGATCTGCCTTCTGCGCTGAAGGTTCGTTTCTCACCCTGGACAAACATTTGTGTGATGAATTTAATGTGTGTTTGTTGTCTGGGTATATTTATCGTACGTAGGTATCGTATCACCATACATAGATCGCTCTCGGTGTGATTATAAACTTTACCTTGATGTTTGATAAAAATACAAGAGTTTCAGAATGAAATTCAAAAACCCGCATTGTTTTGCGTTGAAATGTGAGTCAGAGCCCTTGTTGTGCATGTCTGGCACGCACTTGGCCGCTTTCCATGGCTTGTAGGTACCATCAAGGTTCTGCATGATCTTGAAAAACTTGTTTCGGGCAAGTAACACCTCCGACTAATACAGACGTAAGAATCATGAAGCTCATTAAATTAAGTAAAAGTAAAAGACTCACGACATGTTCCCATTCGAGGATTCACCTCTGCACCTTTATTCTGTATGACCAATCGTGTCTTAACGCGCCCGCGTTACGATATGTCAATACGATGATTCCATGCAAACATCGTAACGCGGGCGCGTTAAGACACGATTGGTCATACAGAATAAGACTTTTGATCACTACTCATTGTGATTCTTCAAACATTTTTATGTTGTGTTTTAAGCCTAATAAATGAATAATAATAATTTATAAATAAATACGGGTCATACTACTTTTACACAGCGCCATCTAGTCCCAAACTGAGCAGAGCTTGTTATATGGTAACTTGCTTACGGATAGAATACTTACATACATGTTTTTGTAAATACATACACAAAAGTAAGTAAAAGTAAAAGACTCACGACCTAATGAGTCGTGAGTCTTCAAGCATTTATTTGTAATATTAAGTTTGACTACCACTAGATTCATAATGACAGTTACTAACAGTTATGTAGGTATTTACAAGCGAGCATGCAACATATTTACCAATAACATGAGGTGGCCTTTGTCATATCATATTACATGGCATCTAATGAAATTTCAGAAGGTTCACTTCACGCTAGAAATACTGTTTTATGAAGCTCATAATTTAAAAAATATAGCTTGTGCCGTTATGAGCCCCTAATTTCTAGTCTACCTACCTGTGGTAGTAGAATTGAATGGAAACCCTCTGGTGTCAACTGATCTAGAGGTCCCGGGTTCGATCCCCAGTACATTATTGTGCTAGAATTAATTGGTGGTAGCTACCACATCTTACCTATGTTCAGCAATTCTAAATTGTTGTGTTCTGTCATTTAGAGGTAAGATAGCTATCATAACTAGAAACTAGGTGAGATGAAGGCGAAGCGCTCCCGTCGCACAATCAAAATAAATATAACAACGTGTTTTTTTACTTTAAAAGTTCATCCCTACACATTTTTGTATCAAATTGTATTATTGCAATAATATATATTATATTATATAATATTGCTCGGTGATGGCCGATCGTTTGACCACCAGCTAACTAGAATAACACGTAATAATGTGGCCGATAAAAATAATAATAATAATAACATTTTACTTCAGGCAACACTAGAGTAGTTACAGATGTAAAAAACTTATTCTAAGGTCCGTAATAGTAATTAATACCGTATAACTAAAAATGCATATAACATAGAAATATATACCTTAAAAATAAAAAACATATAAGGTACAAATAAACCTAAAGAACACGTGATGTTACCGACGCGCGACACGTGCGTGCTTTTCTAAAAGGAGCCTATTCACTCTGTTTATTTTTTTGCTGACGGTGAAGCCTTCATTTCACTCTGGACATAAAGTTGATATCATTTTTATGTATTGATAACCATTGTAGTTCCAAAAGATAAACCAACATCAAATATAAGTAGGTACCTATTTCAATTACCTATGGTGTCTGCATTTTCGCGAATTAATACAAACATAGGTACATAGACTTTGCACACCTCTTTTGCCTCAGTCACTCTCATCACGTTTTTCATACATGATCTTCGGTTTAGGGTACTTCTAACCTGGCCTTCCTCAATACAATCTCTGGCTATCGTTAGCGGAGGTCTTTTCACACTCGACACAAATATATTATACTCAACACGAATACGTATCCATAAGCAAGTAAATAAATAAATACTAAAACTAAAACTAATATGGTAGATATATCGTTTTAGTATTTATAACCCTAAATAGCTACTAAAATAAAAAGAACCTATGAAAAAATCGGCCAAGTGGGGAAATGCACAACGATGGTTCCGACGCATATTTCAAGTCAAAAAGTCACTTTTTTTTAATTGTCCCCTTTACTATTGTTACAGTTGGCAGTAGCTCTGCCTTCTGCGCTGTAGGTTGTGGGTTCGATTCCCACCCAGGACAAACATCTATGTGTAGTATGAATATTGATGTTTGTTCTGTGTTTGAGTGTTGTGTTATATGACTAGTATTTATTTACAAAAAAAAATAATAAGTTATTATATCCGTAATTTAGTTCCAATATTACAAGCTTTGCTCAGTTTGGGACTAGATGGCACTGTGTTATATAAAATTATTGAATAAAAAAATACACACTGAAAATGTAACCTGTCTAGGGTACCTGTTTATGCATCATGAGATCAGCTCGCTGATAGATAAACGGATGGATGGACAGACAGCGGAGGCTTAGTTATAGCATCCCGAAGGCACCCTAAAAATGGAGTTCACAAAAAACGCGTGTTTTATTCATTTTAATACGTTGTTCGAGATAGAAATCGCCATAATGTCTTTGAATCAAATGAGACGATAAGAAGTATCAAATGATATTATTATGCGCATATTTAGGCATAATGCCTTTAAATCTATCCCGGAAACGAGGGGCTTGATTTTTTTTTCTCTTTTGCTTTGAATTCGGCAGGATAGGGGTGGTTGTGAATTGTGATATTCGGGGATATTGCTTTTTTGTTTTACGGGAAATTGTTAACTATACGGCAAACGAATTAGATTACCAAGTTTCTCTGAAACACACTAATTCAATAACTTTACTTATATTATATTTTAATGGTGGAAAGCCCGGAACGGCGTTCCTGTCTTCCCGTGGTAATCGCAACGCCCCTGCCGGGTCTAATTGTGAATTTAAACCATCAAGGAACCAACTCAGAAACAAAAAAAACATCATAATTGGTCCAGCCGTTAGGAGTTAAAACACACTTACCTACAGTAGTTTTATTTCAAAAGTTACATAACGTTGTAAAACCACATAAATGTATACGATATATTTTCTACAAGATTCTAACTAGTCTGTAGTCCTTCACAATAATTCACGACTCTACCTAAGTATATTGCATCGATAGCCGTTACGGTCGCGTTGATAAAAAAAGTAGAATAAAGGAAAAATGGCATCAGCTTTCTTTTGTGTGCTATCTAGCACTTGCTGTAATGCAATCCGCCTGCCATGCGTGATGATTATATCAAAACCCTTCAGAAATAGAGGAGGCTTTGACTTATACTACAGTGGATATCAATAGGCTGTTAAGCAGTTATAAAGATACCTAAATTGTTCTGGTAAAGCTTGCTCCATCGCAAATCTGATACTTGCGCAGGAAAACCTCGAGAGCTGTTTTATTATTGCCTAGACAAAATGATTATGTCACCCTACTAAGCAGTAGGTACGATCGCACTACGCACCCCATACAACATCCCTTCAATATATCACCACTTCCTACACGGGCCACCTTTCGAGTCTTGATATTGGCAATAACGTAACATTACCAACCTCCCCCAGACACCCTCTACCACCCCATCCTCCTTCCATAATTCTGTGAATTACTACATTGTGAATCATTGGTCATTCTGTATTGTTTTATTTCGAAACGTTCGCGAAAGTATCATATTCCTAGCAGTGAAACTTTTTTCATGCTGACATTGCACATTGAAGTGACTAACATTTTGTGCCTCAGCTTGCCGTACCTTTTCCATCTTTTTATATGACTTGTTGTCTTTTTTGTATTTTATTGCAACGTAATACTTATAAATCATATCTATCAAATAAACAAACATTATTTTTGTAAACCTAATGTTGCAATTTGAGACTCTAAACTGAGAGATTTCTAGAACACATAAAGTTAACCCAATTAGCTTTAATTAGTATAGATTTGTGGAAGGAGGAGAAGAAAGCCTTTTCCCAACAGTGAGACACGCCAGGTTAATAATCATTATTATTACTAAAGTCACTGAAACTAAAATGTACATAACTGTACAGTGAAGATTGGCGAAAGGACAAGTTTCCAGGCTGTAAAAAGTAGTCTTTTCATTTTGTATGTTTACCTCTTTTACTATAACTTGTGAAGACCTTCTACATCTAAAGGTTTGGAAATAATGTTTCCAGTAGATCCACGGAATGAGCCAAGCCTACGGAGCAGCCATGTTATGTATTTCTGCGCACAGATGTAATCCTTCATGACGCGCTTTTGCGTCACGTGTCGTCGCCATGACGGATCAAATTATACGCACCGCACAATCTTACTCAACGCCTTATTCCCACCGTATAAAATTCAAATTCCACCAACATGACATCCAAAGTTTCGTTGTCAAATTTCATTAAGATGTTCTAGCGTGTTTTTCGTTCGGTATCGTAATGCTTTCTTTCTTTCTTGATGAGTCGCAGCCTGTGGAAGAATGTAGGTTAAGTGCTGGAGACGAGCATTAGGCAGATGACCGGGTGTAATAGAAAATTTCACGGATAATGCGAGGACGTCTTGATTGCTTGGATCTACTGGAACGCGTAAGCTGATGCTTGCTGAATTAAATTAGGGGGGATGTAAGCCGATTACATGAATTGCCACCGATCGCCTTCCAAAACATCGATCCGTCTAAATACTGTCAGTTAAAGTGCTTTGGATAGCAATGCTGATCGGCCCAATGACTTACCTACAACAAGTAGACTTTACCATTTCACTTTAAAATAACTGATAGCTAAAAGTCGTAGTTGAAATATGTGAAGAATTGCCTATATTATGTATGTATATTATTAATAAATGATGGCCAGTTCTGACATTTAGGCTTGTCTAGCTCTAAGCCGCACAGATGCGAGCTTTCCCAGAAATCACTGGCTCTACCGCACTAATGGAACAGGGCGTTTGGCGCTGGACTTCGGCAAGGACGTCCCTATCCCTAACCAGGCCTTTATAGGTTCATTGAAAAATTAATCTGTTTAGACATAATTAATGAGGTATTCTTTGCATTCTTCTTTTTCTATTGATTCCATAGCACAAGTTTCATACACATAAATATACATAGGGCGTTTTTCCCATACTAGGATCAGCGTGAGATGGGGACTTTGTTCGTTTCCTGATAAGTCAAGCGAATGTTATCTGTTACGTTGATGACTATTGTTTAGTTCTGCAATCGCCAAATACCTGAATGGACTACAGAGTCGGGTTTGCCAAGGTGGGCGGACGGTGGCGCGACATTGATTGATATAAGACAATAGGCGTGTGTTTCTGAGTGCTGCTTGTGAGACCGATGATTGTAGGTATGTTATATCTTTGAGCTTCAGCTGTAGTTGATTTGAGACGAAGCAGAATAATTTATTTAAACATAGTCTTCTAGATTTCTCAACAAGACATATGTCAGCGGCCTACCCTGATTGCCATGCCATAGATAAAGACCTGATTGAAAGCTACCTGTTTGCTTACCTATGCATTTTATTAACTGTGCCTCTGCATCGAATTTATCCTTTTGTCAAAATGTTTTATTTTATTTACGTCAGTTAAAATATATTCCACCGATGGAATCTTGCTGGTTTTTATGTAACGAGTATTATTGTGAGTGATCTGTTCATATATGATGAACTGTATGTTTGCCAAATAAATTAAAAATGTAGTCTATCGTAACCCGTATCGTATCATCTTCGCATAATTTTATTGAATCTGAGGCTGAATTCAAATAAGTTATTTAAATAATTATAAAAGTATAATTATAAATAATAATACTAATATATTTGATTTACATTGTTATTATATTGTATTGCATATTTAACCGACGATACGAAATAATATCTCACATGTTTACTATGGACTACACAATAAACCAATCGGTGAATATACGAGTAGGTACATTTCTTACACTCCTGATTTCACAATTATCGTCACTAATAACGCGCGTGCTAAAATTGTGAAATGATGCAGCCCCGGCAAGGTATGTGATTCTCCTGTAGATGCCGTAAGAACTTTCGACTTCGACTTTGTATTACACCAAAAGATATCACCAACCAGCCTTTCTTTAAGACGCGTTGTCTCCGTAACACAACATTGCAGCACCTCCATTATTGGCCATGGTGATATGTATATCTTAGTGGCAATCTCTCTAAACATTATGAGATAAATAGCAACTGGACCTCACCCGCCTCTCAACCTTATCACTGTATTAGTATCGCGCGTTCGTATATGTAGGTACACTAAGTTGAGACGCACTTCGACTAATTGGAGCGTTCGTAACTACTATCAAATGAAAACGTTCAGTGTAATCCGAACAGTGCTGTTTACCTAAATATAATACTGAACCATAGCATTTATATAACTATAACTAGGAACACCACAAACAAACTAGATACCTACGTTGATAGCTCTTTATAACTGAGGTGATCGCGGCGCAGACCCCCAATTGTAGTAGTTTTAGCAGAACCTTTATTGCTGTATGTTATCGTCAGATAGACGGATAGACATCCACTCCAAAGTTTATATAGGGGTAGGTCACTTATGGGTCACTTGGGTTATGGAGTTAAATTGTTGCGCACTCGTAAGATACGATACATTGCGGCCACTAAAATTGTATGCGTATAAAATATGGTATGGTGTGGTAAAATCTTTCTTTTGTAAAGAAGGTCGGCTACCAAAACATTTCTGTGTAACCCGCAATGACGCCATTAACCTCCATTGGTATTTTCAAAGAACCAATATAATGTTTTCTTTTGGCCATATTTGTTTTTTTTTTATTGGCCTCTGTCTGTTTAGTCTATAAACAATAATTCACCAGCAAAGCAATTCTGACATCTTAATTTTCGATAATATCTTGGTAATCAAGGTCTAATGATTTGTTTTTAGAGGCAATATTTTGAAATCGCTAAACACGCTCCACAATTAATGCACTTCAATATCTTCTTAACGTGGGCCATCAATCCGCCTGCCAAGCGTGGTAACTATAACAAATCACCCATTATTTTTTTAGGGAAATACCGTGTTCAATATTGGACTTTTTCAGGATGTGATTATGCAATAGGTATGTATAAATAGAAATATAAACATTTATTACAGCAAGCCACAAGCAAGATTAAGAAGAAAAGAAGAGAGTAAGAAACAGGATAGTAGGATAGGCAGCATGATTACAAAATGTGATCAACAAAATAAATACAGCAACAAATACAATAATTGCAATAATTCCACTACAACGTGTACCTACTAAGCCAAACGAAAATAATTAAACAATTCGGTCGACGATTGCCTCGAAGATTGACGTACGCCGTCCTACATTAGTTCTGCATCGGCATTCGGGAACCAAACCCACTAGACTGCTAACTGACATCTCTATTTATACCACGTTACCAGTCTATTCAGGCCCGAGTCACCTGGAGCTGGTGCCCGATCTTCAACAGAGGCGCCAAGCTGCAAGGTTCAGATTATAATGGATGGGTGGACGCTATGTCTGCTAACGACCTATGCGTCATAGGGTTTTTTTTAAGTATTTAAAGACAATAGACTACAAAGGCCATTTGATGAAGTGGTAATGTTCTGCTCTACATTTGAACATTTTGAACTCTCTCCAAAAACAATTTATAACGTGTACTATTTCATAAATGTGCATTATGCTCTCAGCGTACGATTCCAGATACATTCCCCAACGCCTTCAAAAGGAGAGTTAATAGGTATTATCTAGGAGCTCGCTCCATCACAGACCTCTCGTTAACCAGGCAAGGTCAAGATATGACCCATCGTATTTAAAAAAGAACTTGTCCAACAAAATAAGAGGTAACTATGCATAGTTAAAGGTTGCCTGTGTCTTTTTCGATAGTAGAGGATATCCTTCTTATTATATATCCAAACTTTATTGCACAGGGCAACTTATTTTGGGGGTAGTTTTTATTATTGTGCTGCTACACATTGCTATTCATTCAGTATCACAAATATTAAATGATACCTATAAAATACCTTTTTTTGGAAATCGGCTCGCTAGTAAAAATGAACAACAAAATGAAACAGACGTTATTGCAGCACACGTTTTAAAATGAGTGTTAACTTGAAATAAATTGATTATATTTATAGATCGCAAAAACGGATTTCATGGACTTGTTAAAAATTCATTAAAAATTGTTTAGACGGCTGTAAGAAACTTTTTACTATAAGAGCCATGCTTCGTTAAGTGGGGCTGAACTAAACACTTAAAGACTTAAGTTGACTCTCATATGGGTGACGAGTTTAAAAGGTCAGCTTATTAAAGAGGATTTGGTCAGCTCAAACATGTATGCATGAATGTATGGTGAGATTCCCCGTTGTACAAAAAAATATATAAAATACGATTGTGCAAAAATGACATCATGTCATATTCATCACACAAAGGTTGGTCCTGGATGGGAATCGAACACACAACCTACAGTGCAGAAGGCGGAGTTACTACCAGCTGAGCAATGAGGCTTGCACTCGAAGATTAAAAATAATGGTGTTTCTTGGTGCAAAACCTGAAAACCTACCTAGACATACTCCGCCAAAATTTGAAATATATGCAGTAAAAATATTGACTAATATTATATTAATATTGACTGATGGTAGATGGGGATATTCAAGTCCACAGTGAACAGGTTCCTTTTAGACAAGCGCGCTCCATCTTAGGCCACATTTATACTTGTTTTTCAAGTGAGTTGGTCAAAGGCTTGGCTATCATCAATAAAAAAAATAAAATAAAGAGAGTTGAAGACCAGGCTCGGTCGCGAAACTTGGGAGAGACCTATGTCAAGCGGTGAATTGCATTAAGTGGATGATGATGATGATGATTATTATTATAATTTAAGATACAACATAAAACTGTTAACGATTGTCCCCGAAGTGAAATCTGAAGCGTTGATTTCGTAAACATAAATCAATACTTACTGTACAGTTTGATGCGAATGAATAAATCGTTGTGTTGAGTTCCCAGTTCGAATATCAATTAAGCATTTTATCTTCTGAAGCGGTGTGTTAATACCCTCTGCTATTTTGGTATCAATTGTTATTGTTTGTTACTTTTAAATTGGTTTTCTTTTTCTTCGTTTTCTGTCAAAATTAATGTGTGAATTTTTGAAGTGTAACTTTTTGAGGAAGGGTTTTGAAATTTTGTTCCGCAACCTTTCTGTATTACGAAAAGTAGTGGGGTAGAGTTGTTGGGTAGAGTGGGAGATAAATAGAGTTAAAATGTTTCCCTGTGATACAAAAGTTCTTTAAAACTTGGACATACGATACTTTACGATATATCGTAAAAAATCGTGTAGTGCAGCGCTTGGCCTTCATCTCACCTGGTTTCAAGTTATGATACGGCCGAAGGTGAAAGTGTACTTCGGCATATTTATACTCTATCCCTTGTAGTAGGTGTTGATTTTTAAGTTCTAAATAAATAAATTACGAAAGAAACGTTTCAGTAGACAGTTGCCTTCATTGTGAAGTACTAAATGACGCTAATATTATAACGTATCCAAACGACCGAAGAACTTGTTCCAGTTAATCCGCTGGGACGAAGCAGCGACCGCTTCAGTAGACGCTTGGCTTAATCGTCGTGTTGAGTTGGGAGCTAGAATTACACTAATTTTATTGTCGTCATAACTCTTTCTGTTTCCCTCCAGTGGTTATCTGTCTGTTCTGTTTTGAGCTTGTAATATGTTAGCTGGAAGTGCATGGCTCATGTTTGTGTGAAGTGTTAACTTTCTCGCGACTAGTTTTTATTCAGGAGAACGCTGGAGTCTGATAAGCTTTTGGAATATTTCATTCATTGAGTGTGAAAAGGTTTATTTAAAGTGGTTTCTTTATGTGAGGGTTTTGAAATTACGATCGTGTGACGAAAACTAGTGGGAAACTGCGTCGGGTAGAATGTGGGATAATTCGAATGTTTCCCAGTTATACAAAAGTTATACTTCTGTCGTGTCATAACGACATACCCTGTTTTTTTTATACCCAAGTAAACTTTCTTTCTAACAAATTGTTGAATAGTGATTTTCTATAAATCACACAGAAAACAAGTCTTATAGCTCAGTTGATAGTAACTTTGCCTTCTGCGCTGTAGGCGTTCGATTTCCACCCAGGACAAATATTTGTGCTATGAATATAGATGTTAGTTTAGTGTTTGGGTGTTGTATCATGTAGTACGTATGTATTTACAAAAAAAAACGTATTAAAGTATTCTATCCATAATCTAGTTCTCATGTTACAAGCAATGCTTATGTGTATGTTTGGGGCTAGATGGCGCTGTGTGAAATTAATGTCTTGTAATATATTTATTATTTATTTATACGAATGACCGCAAGTCTTGGAAAGATATGGGGGAGATGCAGTAAGACAGTCTAGGTTTAAAAAAAAGTATCTTAAACGCTTTGAGGGTTATTTAAAACGATTGTGTATGGCAACACAGCTATGTAAGGTTGACGCCCAGCCCGTCACTCATCAGTTTGGCACATCAGGTGGTATCCGAACGATTCGTGTCAGATGATGCATCGATATTATTATTTAGCTATTGAGATCCGTTGGCCAAGTGTATACCTATAGCGTACTCACATGATATCGAGATATATGTGCTTTTTTTGTGATTGTGCTTGTTTCGTTTGATTGTAGGACTTTATTAAAGTCCGCCTGGGCAGCTACCACCATCTTACCTAATTCGGTCGCCATAACAACAATTCTTACATTCTTGTGTTCCTCAGTTTGTTGAGGATTCCGGGTGAAGAGCGCTTCCACCTGCGGCTTTATCATAACTTGAAAAATCTGGCGCGATGAAGGTTAAGCACCTCCCACGTTTACAGTAAAAATAATAAAAAAACACATAAATGTCGCCTGCTGGCCTTCTGCGAACTTAGGAGGTTTTTGCCATAATCAAAAGCTTCGGGTGTTTCAGTCTTTTTATTTTTTAAGATTGGTATTCGAAGCAAATGTATTAGATAATAATATCCATTAGTCGGCTTTTTTGATAGAAGGATTTCGCAGGCTGTGTTGCGGGGCTCAATTTCCACATAAAATTTATAGTAAGATCTATGCATCTTAAGGAGGTGATGGAGTAAAGTGCATTAATAAAAATAATGGCAGTACAGAAAAATAAAATCGCGTCAACACGTCCTCATTTACAATAGCTATTGTATCTATATCTTTAGAAATAACAGAATACATCTTATTTACTTTTCATATATTAAATAAGATTTTAAAAAAATCCGTTATTTATGAATTAGCATAGATTGGGGCTAGATGGCGTTGTGCAACTATTCTACCTCTATATTGTAGTGTTCCGGCATTTAAAGTTAACATAGCCAATTCCTCAGTCTGTTGAAAATTCCGGGTAATTTGAGCGTCCACCTTATCATTATTTGAGACCAATAAAGCTATTTTCAAACATTCGGAAAGCCTTACCGGTTCGAATTCGGAAGCTTCCGCTGAAGATTCCGAGAACGCTATTCTTAACTCCGAAATCTTAATATTTTGACATTAGAATTCGATGCTTCCCACAGAAGATTTACATAAATGATTTATTGTGTTCCACCATTTAGATATAAGATAGTCAGTTCCTCAGTTTGTTGAGGATTCCAGGTGAAGTGCGCCTCCACCTTCGGCCTTATTTCAACTTGTAACCAGGTGAGATGAAGGCCAAGCGCTTCCCCGTCGTTCAATATAGCGTTGAAATCTATCGAATTCTATTTCCGATCTGAAAACTTTCCGTGTGTTAAAAATTGCTATAGGTGAGGTGGTATATAGGTGAGATGAAGGCCAAGCACTTCCCCACAAAAATGTGTTTCCGCTCAGTTTATGCCCCTGTGTTGGTGACCGCCTCTGACCGTGGAGGTAGGACTCAATTACTGCGACGCGTCACTTACTGAAGGTGGTCCTTCAGGGCTATGTACGCGCGATCTCGTTTTTGGTAAAACACATCGTCGATTCGAAAAAGTGGCATTCGCCATACAGGCTACATCAAACTTATTAACAGCAATAATTTTGAATGAAATTTATCCTTATCCATAAGGCAAGAAGAAAATTTATGATGAATGAAGAAAATTTATCCCTATCCATGAGGATAAAATTTAGGGGATAACCTCTCATCCCACATAACCGACTATTCCCAAGGATTGACCTGAGGTAGGCGACTGGTTTTAAAATTTAAATGAAAATCTCTTACAACATGGCCTTGATGTGGAGGAAGAAGACATGATGAACCCCACTTAGTGTGGGATAACTTGCAGGAAGATGATGATTTTTTAATTTAATGATTATTTGTCGTTAATTGGTTTTCTAATAGAGCGAGCTTTTAAATATTCAGTTAGTGTTGGGAACCAATAATAATATACTATTAAATGAACACCGTATGTAGTGTTGAATTTTACATTTTTGCATCCGCGACGCGTTTTGAAGCTACAATTTACCACAAACTGTATCAAACGTATCTAGCCCCGAAGTACCACTTTAATGGACATTTCCGTCGTGCGATTAGCTAGTCTCTTGTACTACATTGTTTGCTAACACTCACTTTAAAGTGCCAATTAAAACGGTATAATCACTATAATCCACCTCATCTTTCAATGCCAAAGGTCAGGCAATCTGTTCGCAGATAATTCACAGTAATTGATATTAATTATACGGTATTTTAGAGAACCCTGCAGCATTTGCGGTTCAAAGTCGCTTTAAAGTGAACAAATTTAAAAGAGCATTCTTATTTTATTAAGGATAACATGCATATTAATTTAAAATTATTTGCTTCCACAGCCCATTAGTGTACACATATAGACAGACATTTATTTATTTCCGCACACATAAACGAACAAATGAGAAAGAAAAAACATACCTACTAAAGAAAAATACACTACAGTCCACTTTGAACTCAAAGTTTCGCCATAATCACTCTGCTTGGTGGGTTTATTTCTTGTGTTGAAAATAAAATATCATACTGTATTACAAATGTTTGCATTATGACGCCATGTTTGCCCACTCACCAATTAGACTTATTCTTTGTTTATTTGATTGTATGACTGGGAGGTGCTTGGCCTTCATCTCACCTGATTATCAAGTTATGATAATGCCGAAGGTGGAAGCGCACTTCACCCGCAATCCTCAACAAACTGAGGAACTGGCTATCTTACCTCTTAAATGCCGGAACACAACAACTTAATCATCGTTGATATAGCGACAGAATTAAGTAAGATGGTGGTAGCTAGCCAGGCGGACTTTAAAAAAGTCCTACCACCAACAAAACCAAGCATAATATACAATCTTGTGACCCCCTGGGGATCGAACCCGGGACCTCTGTATCTGACACCGGTAAGCGAACCACTAGAACACAGAGAGCTTCCTCTAACGACACCACGTACTTACGACCTTGAAATTAATTTGATATTTTAAATCTCTCTCGATGCAAAAAAGTAACGTTTTACAAATGCACTGAAACAGCTCAATAACGCAATCGGCCCGACACCGTTCGCAGTCGCGTTGTTTTTCCGTGATTTATTATTAGTTGCGTTTATTTTCGACAACGGGACGTAGCTACCAACAACGGGTTTATTTTATATTCTAGTTTACTCGGATAAGTGTGATGAATGCCTAGCCATGGGACTGGGGGCTCAGTTGAGCGGATTGAACTGCAATACCAACTTCTGATGTGTTTCGAATGAATATCTGAACATTTGTGGCACATTTGAGTGAATTAAAGATATTTTAATCCAATTTTTGTATTGCAAGTGATTGCACTTGGTCACAACATTTACAAATGTTATTATGATAGAGATCACCCATTGTACTGTTAACTTTAGTTTTAAAATTGTCAATTGTTCTAGATGTTTTTTGGCGTGCAATAAAGAATTTTCATTCATTCAATGACACAAAAATTCACAACTCGCGACGGGACTCGAACCCGCATCTTTTCATAAATCCGGAAACGCTCTAACCAACTGAGCCACGAGGATTCCTGACGCAGATTCCTTCCGAATTTTTGATCAGCGCTGAAGCTGTGTATCAATAAGACACGTAAATACGTATTAAAAGCAATAGTAATTCAAACAGACACTTGATCATTCATATATTCTTACCTTATTTTAATATGGTCAATTGACAAAATGAAATATGGCTGTCATTACTTACCTTTGCAGGCATTTCGACTTTGTTATATTTCAAATCGATGCTTAGAATTTGTTTTTCTTGTTTCAGGTAAGTCCACTTCGATGTTTGTGTGATATGGTAAGACTGCGGAGATACCACAGACAAATAAAAATCTTAACAACGTCCTATTATTTCGAGAGCCGTGCTACCAAAGACAACCAAAGAGTATGTATGCCAATATATTAATTGAATGAGGAACACCTACCTACGTATTGACATCCTGACAAAAACTAATTTTGTCAGGAAACAAGGTGAATTAAATGAGCAAAAAAAAAATGCCTTCAATGTAAAATCATCTTTTTAGCTAATTCTTGCTGATCAATTCAAAAACATACAATTTCAGTTTATCTATAATATAGCACCGATCTAACTCGTAGGCTCACGAAACTAGCTCATTAAACTATAAAACTCGGCGTTTAAGAGCGTTATCGTTAAACACACAGTAAGAACGACTTAAAAATAGGTGAACAAACATTCATCATAATGTTTATGATGTGAATTTAAAAGCTGTCAAACAAACTGACAAGCTGTTTGCTCTCACGTAAAAATTTTGACTATTAACTATTATAGACTAGACGAAGACTAAGAGAAAACTGAAATTGTTTTCTGTCTACCTGACTAGATAAATTGTAAATATATTTCTAGGATTATTAAAAGAAATTTGAACCAAATTCTTTGCTTTTATTTATTAAATTTTTCTGCCTCGCCCTCTAGTTAGTCGAGCATGTTTAGAGGTTAAAAGCACCCCAACTTAATAAAAAAAAACAGTAGCACTCCGGGAGTGCCAACAGAAGTGAAAACTTGAAGTTTGTCCATCTTTGCTGAAAAGAACAACTGAGATTGTTGATACTTGAATCTCAATGTTATCTCGTTGGTCGCAAAACTTTTTGCAAACGATTTCTAAGAACTGACGTTGATAGATACCTGTCACGGTAGTCAACCGTCCGTCTATAGGTAGAGGCAGTCTTCGAACGGTCCTTACCCGATTTCTTCCTTTCCTAGTGAATTGTTGTGCAGGTAGGGGTGTAAATTCAAATCTTTGAATTACTACGGTTTAAGCTGTGCAATGATTGTCAGTAAATGTTATACATGATACACGAGGAACAAGTATAATTTAAGATTTACATCAATTTACTGCCCGAAATTTGCTAAGCATGTTTGTAATGCGATGAACAAGTAGGTACCTAGTTTCAATTCTCCGGTTTGACTTAAAACACGAGAAACGAGAAATTCAGTGAAATTACACGATCCCGGGGCACAGACATATCTGGAGTGTCAGCGTGACAAACGCAAGGCAATCTAATGCCACGCGCCGAAGCAACGAGATATAATGGCGCTTATATAGAAATATCTCAGTGTTATGCTATTTTATTTGGTAAATTGTGCTCCAAAATGTTAGCCAATGGACTTTATTCATGTGATGCACGATATGCAGCCATATAACATGTACTCAATGGATAATTATGTATGAAATCATATGCAAATTCCTGAACATTTTAACATGAATGTAGCTTTTCCACTTCTGTGAGATCGAGCAAAATATTTTCTGTATATTATATTTACGGAACAATATATGCACGACTCTGTTGACAGCGACATTCCTTGTCGGATGTTTTGGGAAATTCCAAAATGGGGTTTTAAAAACTTTGGCATTTGGTGTGCGCAAGTGATGATTCAGAGAACTCGGTTAGGTGTGTATCCGTGGTCAAATCAGTTTGTTAGATTGATGACTTGATTGATTTATAGACGGCCACTGATATTGACACGTGACCCAAAGGCTCGCTCTTTTCAGGCCAGCGAATTACTAAAGCTTTTCAGTATGGCAATGCACCCAGTGTCTTGGTCACGCTTCCGTCTGGTGCTGGTCTGGACAATACGAGTTACCTATAGACCGTTTGTAACGTTATTTAGATAACCCGACTGCTCCCCTTGCATATAAATAGTTAGTTTAAATGTTCCTACATATTATTTTCAATTGTTAAATGTAAAACGGGCTCATCAATTGGCCGCGTGTACCTCGTGGTATGAAAATCGAGCAAATATAATAGGTCTTCATCTATGAAGTTGCCGTTTTGTAGTACTTACTTGTAATTTCGAATAAAAACTATTTTAAAAATTCTAATTTCAAATTAATGTTATTTTTTAAAACATGACATTCTATTTTCGAAATCAGTCTTTTGTTTACTAATTAGCGTTATGTTTTCATCCCATTTGGGTCTTTCTCGTCATCATGGATACGTCAAAAATAAATAAATAAGATCGAAAAAAACTGACTTGCATTGCTTTCATACAAACCAGACCGAATGTTAATAAGATAAAAGCGGTTTTTTTTTATGTTTTCGCGACTATTTCGGGCAGTTAATCTGATTAGCTAAAATAACTCTGTCCCTTTGAAGGCCTTTGTTTCTCAATGGACGTTATCGCTCAAAGATATTTTTGATATCTCGAATACCGAACTCGCAGGCCAAATTCCATCATCACGTTTAGATTTTTTTGAAACATTTTTTCTTAGAACTTGTTATAGTTATTTTTGCAACCGGCGCAATAATTTGAGATACTTTGAGACCTTGAACGAGTGAATGAAATTCTTGTGAAATCGTAAGACATCGGAGTCAGGACACTTTTTGTCTCGGTTTCTCTACATTCCCTATCGCTGGTAGGTTATTGATCCTGGTTTAATATTCAATGCGCGAGCGCATGAGGACGAGACGAGCGAGTGCATCCGTCCGAAGTCACCGAACGTGGAAAGTATTTATTATATGCGTCTTCCACACAGGTCTAGATATTCGTTATAACCGCCTCTATGGTCTTGTGGTTCGCCCACCGATATTAGATCCAGAGGTCCCGGGTTCGATCCTCAGGCGAGTACAATATTGTGATTGGTTTAAATGATAAAATTATAAAGATTCTTCATTTTTATAAATCAAATGTATGTTTTTTACACTGATGGTGTGACCACAAACACTACCTACATGTCTGGATACCACGAGCGGTATAATTTGATACCTTTTACCCATGTACTTGTTGTTTAAGGAAATATGTTATTCCCTGAGAGAGACGTGTTCAATTTGTTCGCTACTTCAACGATTCGTTTCAATTGAAACTGGAGTGAAATATATGTGATGGATTATAATCTCCTTGAGTTATTATATCGTACCATATGAATGCGACTTAGGTTTATTCCAGAATTAAATTCTAACAAAATCGCGACTTAACAGTGAATTGTAACGATAATCTGTGGTCTAGTTAACCGCCTCTGAGGTCTAGTGGTTCAGCCCACCGATTTTCAGATCCAGAGGTCCCGGGTTTGATCTCCATGGGGAGTACAATATATTGTGCATGGTTTGGTTGGTCATAGGACTTTATTTGAGTCCGCCTGGCTAGCTACCATCATCTTACCTAATTCTGTCGCCATAATAACAATTCTAAAATTGTTGTGTTCCGGCATTTAGTGGTAAGATAGCCAGTTCCTCAGTTTGTTGAGGATTCCGGGTGAAGTGCGCCTCCACCTTCGGCCTTATGTCAACTTGTAACCAGGTGAGATGAAGGCCAAGCGCTTTCCCGTCGTACAATAAAAAATGAATAAGTTTTTTTTTAATGGGTAACCTACCTACTCTCACTTTGTCATCATCATCTTTCTGCCCGCTATTCCTCACTGAGGTCACAAAAACCAGCAGCTTCTTATTATTCTTATTTATATACATATTATATACATTTTGTGTACAAAGCAATTTACAATCATTACAATTTGCGTTACAATATTTACTACTAGTTTCGTTCCAGACTATACCCCTACACTAATCTTGCTATTAACAAAGTAATATTAGTGTAGCAAGCAAAAAAATCCCCAGCCGAAAGACTTGTGTGAATATTATGAGTTGATCATATCACAGCTTTAAAACTAATACAACTTTCGATACTTATCTAGAGCTAGCATGGAAATGGTATAGGAAATTGCTGCAATAGGTATCTGCTATCCGATAATATTAACAATGTATCATGAATGTATTGTATTATTCTGTAAGTATAAGAATATAAGTAGTGTATTGTTTAATAATATTTGTGTATTATGTATTAGGTACGTAGTTTTATGTAAGTATATTGTATTGTATTTATTTTATATATGGGATAACTATATTATATAATTAATGTACACTTTATACCCATTTAATATATCGCCTCTCTCACATCAAAGGTTTGCTCGAAGAAAATTCTTAACAGGGTTAAGCTCGCCTCTGTACATGCCTTTTGTTATGATCTTTTTTTTCTTGTTATTATTTTTGTGTGTACAATAAAGAATTACAGAATCTATTATATTGTATCACGTCGAAGTTCTTGGCCTCTATCTAACGTGTGTCAGTTTTGATAAGGACGAGGGTGGTAGCGCACTTCACTGGCTTTCTTACCTCTTAATGCCGGAACACAATAAATTAGAATTGTTGTTTTGGCAACAGACTATGTAAAGATTATGGTCTAGCTACCATAATCGTTCTTCTTTCCAGGCGGACTAAAACAAAGTCCCACCGCCAACCAAACAAAGCACAGATTTGAACCTCCCTAGGGATTGAACCAAGGACCTTGTTTTCTAAAACCGGTAGGCGAACCAGTAGACCACACAGGCGGTTAAAATCACAATGAATGAGCTGATTATAACGAGTCCGATACACAACCCTAAAGTAGCGGTATCAGCCAACGAGCTGAAGGATTAACTCTGGATTATCCTTATGACTCCCCTCATCACAACCAGATTAGCTGAACCATCGAGTCGAATTCTAATTATTTCGACGTCAATGAACTTGTTATGAATTTATTTCACAGAGAGAGGTGCTTTCCAAAACATAGCCGTTGAAACGGCAGCGTGAATTTGATTGTTCGATTAAGCTATTTTAAATTTAAATAATAAACAAATACAACATTATCAAATTAAATTAAATCAACGTATAAATGACAATCGATGTGTGTGCCTATGTATGTTCTTTATGGACTGCAAAACGACCGTACCGATTTTGATAAGTTTTTTAGGCAATTTTCAAATTAGCCCGAAGCAAAGCAGCGTTGATTCTGCGAAGTTTGGTAGCGATCGGATCAACAGATTGTTTGCAACTTTGCTCTGGCGCCGGTGTTACTGCGTGCGGTCAGCTAGTCATTTTTATCTGTACCGAGTTTCTCCTGTCCTGCAGTGGAGACCACGTCTATGCAAGCGTAGTGTAGGACGCCCCGCCACTTTATTGTCCATCTGTCTGTCTGACTGTCTGTCTGTCTGTCTGTCTGTCAGTACCTTTTTCTCAGGAACGCGTAGATGTATCCATAGTTTAAATTTATATCAAATACGGGGCTGCGCTGCCTTTCAGTTTCAGTTAGTAAGTCAACGCGATCAAAAGTTCAAAACGATTAATATCCGCATAGTTTTTCGCATAGTTTGTGCATTGTTTCCCAAAGGAATCAAAACCCTGAAATTTGGTAAAGGAACCGTAAGTATGTAATTTAGTAACAATAAAAATCTTATTTACGATTAGAAACATACTATTTGCGGCTGGTGTGTTGATCATGTCTTGGGATCGAATGGCAAAGTTAAGTTTGTTCTTTATTGAAAGTCTGTAATGGGCAAACTATTGAACTTACATCTAATACCTTAGCTCAGAAACTCATACTACGGCCTCTTACTTTACCTGCAAGTTTATACGGAACCCTCGGTGCGCGGGTCCAACTCGCACTTAGCCGGTTTTTTATATCGCACACACAGAGGAGTGTGAGTTTTGGCGTCATCATCATTATCAACCCGCAGGTATCTAGCTGCTAATTTCTAAACCTATTAATTCTGAATTTGAAGACTAAATTTCATCAGAGAAACCATATTTCACACAATCTCACAAGTGTCACCTCAACACCCTACAGATCTTGAAACGCCATTGTTCAAACTAATGGTAGCGAGACATGGTGAACTAAACAAGAGCCATTCATAACCGTCAAGTATTGTGCTGTGGCTGCGTCACTCGCGGTGTGGCTGTGCAAAGACCACGTGGTTCCAATATAACTTGTTAACTCCAATTCACTATAATTTTATACATAGTTTACATAATGCTCCGTACGGTGGCGGGCAAAGAGCGAATGAAAAAGATCGGGCTTAGTGGTGCACCTTGGGAGAGACCTAGCAGCAGTGGACTGCGATGGGTTGATGATGATGATGATGATGATGATGATGTTGATTCATATATAATATATAATATATCCATGAGATGGCTATATGCTACCTCGTTATACGATTAAAAAAATATAAAATACTGCAAAGTACCAACAGCATAATTAGATAAGATTTTGCTATGATAATAGAAACATAAAATCAGATAAAAGCGCGTGTAAACTGACATGTTACTAGAAATACAGTAGGTATTGTATATTATTTCCTTAAAAGCGAAAAGACCGCCTACTTTCTAGTTCTTAATTACTTTCAGTTACAAAATTTTACAAATTTCATATTCTTCGGCAAATTCATCTAGCCATTTTTGTCCGAACACAGACATTTTCAAATCCGGCCCGCCCTTGCCAATGCCCGTGGTTTACACACGCCCGGGGGCTGGTAACTTCCAAGGTATTGTTTGCGATGACGCGTCCTATCCATCAGCTTGTCGTGATATTGACGAATGGCGGCCCCGAATACGTATTGCCTGCGCAGACGATTAATCATTCAAAATATGGGAGAGCCAACGGCAATAGCCCTGGAACTTGTTAAAGGGTTATAGTGCGAGCTGTTTGTCATACAAAATTGCAGTAAAAAACTGCCAAGAACAGACACGCATACCCACGGTTCCGACCCCACTTAATTTCAAGCCAAAAATTACGTTCCATTTCAGCACACACGTCCACTGCTAAACATAGCCCAATATATACCCAATCCACGCCATAAATAGCGATCTGTGCCGCCTCTATCGACTGCCCGCAATCGCCATAATGTCGTCGGTATATAATGTATTAGGTATTAGTTACTCAGTTAAGAAGTTAAGGATTTCGGGTGAAGTGCGCCTTCACCTTCGGCCTTATCTCAACTTGTAATAGGTGAGATGAAGGCCAAAGGCTTCCATGTAGTACACAAAAAAAAAATAAGCTACAACGAATCCGGGTGTCTTCCCACACTCGTTTCGCGTTTAATCGTTGAAATTTTAGCATATATTAATAGTATACCTTTATTATTATTATTTTTTGTTATGGCAGTAATAGTAGACACTAGACATACTTTCAACTGCCTACCTATTACGGCTCATGAGATTTAGCCAACACAGATGACAGATGGATGGACAGCGAGGCTAAGTAATAGGGGCCGCCCTAGGGTACAAACTTATCTTGGTGAGTTAGAAACCTACCCTGGACTATCATTCAATCAAGGAGAGAGAGACCACTATAGGTACATATTCCATAACAACATGAGAATTAAGGGAAATAATACAATATTTGTTTACAATATATACCGTTGAGTATGCTAATGGCACTAACCTATTTTCAGGCAATTCACTCAAAATATCCGCCCTATATTTAAAAAACTTTTCATTCGTTTAAATAATTTTCCTTTTCAATAATATGCGGTTCGTAAGTAAACAAAACCACCATTAACAAATCCCCACTTCAATTTATTGCATGACAGCATTAAACAGCTCATTAGGAAGCCCCGGGTGGTTTCACTGTTCAAGCCGTACGAAATAAGTAAGTTTTTGACTCGCATTCAAGTCGTTTCGCATCCGTGACACTTCCTGTACCTGACGTGTGGCACCCTCGCTTCCGGTGACAGCTCGCTGCGTGAATCATTGTTGCTTCTTGCAGAGGTAGCTTTAGGTACAGTCAACACTTCAGTCTTATAACATTTAAAACTATTGATCGTGGTGTTATGGAAAGAGATTTTCTTGGCGTTTCACTAAACAGTAAAATCAGGCATGAAGTTATCGACTTTATCGACGGTCGACATAACTTAAAGAGTTACTAGTCTGAAGTTGCTGTGGGCTGTAGGTCAACGGGTCCTTCAGTGGAAGGCAAGACCTCCGTACAGTGTCGGGCAAACAGTGGATGAGAAGAGCTGAAGATCAGATTTTGTTGTCCAACAGTGGACTGCGATAGATATATTAAATTATTGAAATAAACCACTCTAAAAATGAACGCCCTTCCCCAGCGGTTACGCTCACATGCAAGGAAGACGCAATACTTACACATAAATGCGCTTTGTCATTTGTTGTTCAGTCACCAAAGGTAACTAAAACAACAATAGGTTTAATACACATAAATGTGCTTAATCATTGGTTTTTCTGTCACCAGTGGTGACTTAGTAAACAATAGACGCAATACACATAAATAGGCTTTGTCATTGGTTGTTGTATAGTATATCTTTGCAAATGAGCGTAACCACTGAGGAGGAGCATCCATTTTTAGAGTGGTTTATCTGTACCTATAGCTAGCATGCTAAAACTTTACAGGCTTTAAATAGAAATAAAGAAGTGCCGCATATAAAACACACAAAAAAACTAGTGTTTTACGTTGCTTTTTATAGGTGAATACGTGAAAATATGGGCATGTGGGCATGGGCAGTCGCAGTTTCCTTTTTGCGACAAGGCATTTGTGTATTCACGGACTTTTTGCTCACGTCCTGTTGACGTGTGACAGCCCTGCGTGCTCTGTGCGGCAGGTCGCGGGCGTGAGATATGTTTCACCAGTGGTCTGAGTTATTGTAGTAAAGTCGTCTGAAGTGAGTAAAGTTTTAACTGCTTCTATAGTCTAGTGGTTTGCCCACCGGTATCGGACTTATAGGTCTTGGGTACGATCCCACCATCAGGTGGTTACAAATTTGTGCTTGGTTTGGTTGATGGTAGGTCTTCGTTTAAGTCTGCCTGGCTAGCTTACACACTTAAGTCAGTCGCCATAAAAACAATTCTAAATCGTTGCCTGGCATTGAGTAGGTAAGATACAAGTATCTCGAATCTATCAAATATTTTCGAATCAGCCTTATCATAGCTCGGGATTTCGTTGCCCTGTTCGCCGCATGCTTGAAACTTATAATAAGTTATTTGAGAGCATTGATATCCTTGCATGCTCGATTTATAAATTTAAAAAACACATTAATGGTGTGCTATCGTCACTCGATAGCGCTCTACCTGATTAATTTGTATGTTTTCCTGCTTTCTTTTCTCTTTGTTAGTTACCTATGTTGTTTCCTGCTCTTTTTATCATTCGTACTCCAATTATATAACTTTACTTTTTAGCATGTATGCCTAGTTTTGTAGTGTCATCTAAAGCATTTTATTTTAGTTATGTAACTAGTACACTGTGGGCGTTGATTTTATAATTATTTATATTGTGGCTGTTTGTTGTGCCTTAATAAACAAAATAAAATAAAAACTTGACACAAGTGAGAGATAAAAGCCACGCGCTTATTAGTACAATAAAAAAAACAGTGGCACTCCGGGAGTGCCGACAAAAGTGAATCCTTGAAGTTTGTCGTCTATAGGTAGAGGCAGTATTCGAACGTTCCTTACCTTACCTCTTAGGATCGTAAAGAGCAGTTTTGTTACTTAATATTTTTTCTGTAATCCGATTTATTTTGAGCTAGTTGATTCAGGCGTTATTTTGCGGAGATCCAAACTCCGCAAGATAACGCCTAAATCAATTAGCTATAAGTCAAATGTGTCAAAAGCGGTCTCGGTAAGGTAAGGTGTCGCGAGTTCAATGGTTTTTTTCCCATTTCAAAAAATCGCGAAAGGTCATTTCCCATACCTTTTGTGTTCGTAAAGATAACGTGACAATGTGTTTAAAGTCAAATGTGTTAATGCATAATTACTTTCACAATAGGCGTTAGCGAGTATAGTTTTTCAAATCTCATGGTAAGTATTCGGAATATAGTAGCGAGGCAGATATATCAACGTGTGAAGTTATATAGGACCTCCATATCATGTTATTCCATTTAGTGATTTTGCTGTTTGAGTTGGTTGTTTTCAAATTCGGAGTATCGGAAATGCATTACACAAACTAATGGACAATAGGTTCACTGCCATTTTCAATTAGCTACTTACTTTAATGTTACATTTCAACACAACACATTACCTAAATATCTGTATGGATTTTATTAATTAAAAGCTTAGGTTGGAAATAAACATGTAGAAAGAATAAAATTTATTCTATAAAAAAGTACAATTAAACTAACTATGTACAAAGGGATCAGTCAGATTACCTAAGGACCGTTACAAACGGCCTGTACGTAACTCAACTTTTCCAGACCAGTACCAGACGGAAGCGTGCCCAAGACACTGTAGAAAGATAGATGATAGATAGATAAACTCTTTATTGTACACCAAGAAATAAAAATAAACAGATAAGCAAAGGTAGGTATATAACTACTTAAACTTACCTACCTACGGGTGACAATGTAAAGAATGTAATTTGATTCACATATTTTTAAGAATTTTAGATATTCTTTCTTTTCTTTCCTCGTGTGGTTCCGTTACACAGCACAGCCCCTGGCTGTCAGCCTGTCACCTCCGCCATTATAGGCGTCTGACGTGCTTCTTTAGCAACAAACACTACTCATTATGTGCAGTACCTACCCGGGGCTGAGGCAGCCGAAGCACGGAATCTTCTTACTTATCATTGAACAATCAGGTGACTCGAGCCTGTAATATCCAACCAATCTTGGAAAAAACAGTTGTGTTGTTGTGTCCCGCCCGGGATATGAACCCAGGACCTCCGGATTGAGATGTATACGCCCTACCAGTAGGTTTAGTTTGAAATCAGTATATCTACCACTAGATCACGGAGGTGATCTAGTGAGGTGATCTAGTGGTAGATATACTTTTATGCATAATTCAATGTCAACGTCAAAGACAGAATTAGAAGTCAAAATGCGTTCATTTTTTAATTTTTTTTAGGATTATTTTAAAACTTCAAATCTACTGCCTGTGCCGGTCGCGATTGCGCGACCAGTACACAAGGAGAAAGGCCAGAACCAAGGGTTATTTCGTTTTTTGCTGATCAAAATTAGTACATAATAAACCTAAATACTGTGAGAAACATACGCAGCTATATCAGTTCTAGTGATTAGCAAACGTGCGAGGTGTTGAGTTACATCCGAATATGCGCGTCTGTTTGTCGATGACATGCGTATTGTTTCCGGGTAGTGTAGCGTTACATGCCTTTATTTGCTGAAGTTGCCTGAGCAAGCATGTCACAACGTTGAGGATCGAGGGCGTAGCCCTACTAGATGGTCTGACCAGATTTGTACGACTATAGATATTCATTTTCAGGGCGTTTTTCACGCATCCAAGGTCAGATGCAGCGGGCAGAACTTTGTTCAAACCAAACTGTTTCCACGGGGAATTAGTTTAACCTACCGTTAAACTAATCCCAGTCCAGGCAAAAGCTAACCCAATTGAAATGCTCTAGGTCAATAACCTAACCCAATAGAAATAAAATATATATTTTCGATACAATAATAACGTCACGTAAAAAAAAACTAACAATATGTACCTACCATTAAACTTACTATATACAAGGGAAGCAGTTGGGCTACCTAATGACCGCTACAAACGCTATATCAACTATATCAGCTCTACTGTTCCAGGCGGAAGCGTGCCCAAGTCACTCGCTGTATTGCCACGCTGAAAAACAATGCTAATCCGTTGGCCTAAATAAGAACTAGGATACGATTACTCACATGCAACTTTAATCAAATCTCTTTATTAATCGAATCATGTACCTAAACCTCACATCATCTACCTACGTAGTTTTATCCTAATTCTAATCATGAGGACTTCTTATTATAACTTTTATTAGATGATATGAAATTAAAAATACGTATCCATATTTCATTTCATTTTCATTTCTTCGAGAAATAGATTTGTGTGTGTGTGTGAGTTGGAGGAAAATTATAGAGTAAGCTCGATTTTCAATTCAAATAAAAATAAATGGCTCCAATTTCAAAAGTAATGAGAAACTTTACTGTATTTATTATATTTCGAAACACGTTTTGTAATAAGTTTTGAGCCGTAAATCTCAAAGCTGAGGTAATTTCAGTATGATAAATGGAGTCATTTGAATTTAAATAATATTTAAATCATAACTAATATGCATTTTGTGCAAATTACACCCCCAGTCTAATGTAACTTGCGTACAATGGACGAAATAAATCTTTTATTCAATCAAATTTGCAAAAATAAAGTGAATAAGGAACACAATACTTCTTTCTTGAAACTATTTGGTTGGACCGTTTTTTTTTCTTTCGGGATCAACACCCTCTATCGATATAATGTCATACCATATTATAGCAGTGCTTGAAATGTATCAGCAAGTGTGTTTTTTATTGATAGCCAAGCGTTTCACGACTAGATCACTAGAAAAACAAGTAAGATGTATGATGGATATACGCTCAGTAAGGATCCTATTCACATAATGATTTTTTGGTATTCATGTGAATATAAAAAATCATAATGAAACCATAATTCACACTATCTCGCAAGTGCCTCAACAACCTACAGATAGTGACAGACAGATCACTATCATATACCTACAGATAATGGTACCAAAACATGGTGACTTAAATACTCTACTACAGATACAGTCATGGTTACGTTACATAGTAAAATATTGATACTCAGTTGGAGAAATCACCATCTCATCAGTCTACTTTTTTCAATAATGCTGACACAAATCACGCGAAATCGTAACAGACAAATTTTGCTGTGGCAATACGAGCCCTCTAATTTGTATGCGTTGTCTGTCCAAGCTCCATTTTTCAGAGGCGAACAGGGCCATTTTAAAATCAATGTATCCTTTGAAAAAGTTTCACGTAAAGAACGCTGGCCCCGGAACTTTAATGTCCAACATAAAACCGGCTCAATATCCTGATGGCTGTTAGAACGGGCGCACGCTAACCGATTTACAGATTTCAGCAGTTTTATTACATGGAAGACAAATGGTTTTGTAGGTTTTTGAACACTACTTTTAAATCGAGTGAGGTTTTGTTCTGTTGTAACTTTAAGCATTGAACTGCATACAGGTTTTTTTTTAACTACGGGGAAGCGCTTGGCCTTCATCTCACCTGGCTAACAATTAATGATAAGGCCGAATGAGAAAACGCACATACCCTCTAAATGCCGGAACACAACAATATAGAATTGTTGTGTTCCGTTAAAAAACACTATTCAATAAACATTTTAATCAAAATAAAAAAATAAAAAACTATCATTCAAAAAATCCATAGCCTTTCTTGGTTTTAAACTTTGCCCCAATTTTCTTATTTTACTATAATATGTTATATGTTATAGATTTTGTTTTGTTTTGTTTTGTTTTGTTTTGTTTTGTTTTGTTTTGTTTAATTCCTGTCATTTAACTTTATTTGATAATTTGTTGAAGTAAGTTGAATTTGGTGAACTATTACTAACCTATCTTAATGTTTAACATATTTTATGTAAAAAATTGTGACTTGCCTTGTATAGCAATCTTTGTTATAATGTGGCCAATAAATGAAATCTGAAATCTGAAATCTGAAATCTAGAATTTCGGAACGCGATAATTATATTTCAGCATTTTCGAAATGCTGAAGATGCTATGTGGAACGATTTTTGAACTTAACTATTTACCCTAAGTCTAGAACAAAAACTGCAAGCGTGTTCTGAAAGTTCAGAACGCGGTATCTGTAGTCCAGAATATTCGGAATACTGACTCGGTGCGGAAAGCTGAAAGTCCGAAACGTATGCGCACACCCTTAGGACGCACTTACCTAATTACAGCAAAATCTTACGCCCGTTAACTTCACCCATTCTAATTAGGGTAATTGGAAAACAACTTGAGATACTGGAGGGGGGGTTTGCGCGTGACGTCATGGGAGATTTCGCCAGAAGTTGTAGCTACTTGTAAGTTTTTTGGTTGGTTATGTTTACTCACAGAATTATGGAGTTAAGTAAAGGTGAACTCTGTCCAGTTTTTGATTTTTTTATTTTACTCTTATTTTTGTTGACGTGTACAATTGCGTATGAATAAATGAGTTTATGAGTTTATCTTTGTAGTTTGTAAAACTCAGGCCGAACTCCATGTTTATCACGCAATTGCGCTGTAGGCTGTGGGTTCTATCCCCGCCCAGGAACATTTGTGTGATGAATATAGATGTTTGTTCTGTGTTTGGGTGTTGTATCATATAGTACGTATGTATTTACAAAAAGTATTCAAGTATTATATACGTAATCTAGTGCCCATATTACAAGCTACGCTTAGTTTGGGGCTAGATGGCGCTGTGTAATATAAATATCCTGTCCTGTCCTGTAATTGTTTATCCTGCGTGGGAATGAGCCTACAGCGGGCCTCAGCTCAGAAGGCTGAGCTGAGCTTATACCGACTGAGCTTGAGGCTAGTTATAGTTGAATGACATGACTTCGGCCTACTTCAATACTTAAAAACATTTGCGGTCTCCATTGCATTCGTGTTGGGATAAACGCATTCCATCCAGCTGTATGTGTGTGTGCGTCAGTGTGACATTGTGTAGCTAATACTAATCTGGATCAAGAATAACATAGCTCAGTTTGTTCGTAAGTTATAAGCGGAGGCGGTTGGAACAACGCGTTGAAAGTGGCACAAAAATAAAATTATTATATCAAACTCATTATTGTTTAATCAAATTAAACTTACAAGTAGAAAATCATAATCAATTATTTTATCGTTTATTCCGTGCCTACCTCATCTAAGTGTGGTATATGGGCAGGTAGTGCAGTAAAATCTTTAAGGATCATGTATCTTGTACGCATAAGACCTAAAATAACATATTGGCTTCCTCCGATAGGTAAAGCCAAAATGTTGATACACCTAATAGTGAACAAATTGGCCACACCTAGGTAATCATGAATGGCTGTCATTTAAACTTTTAAAGTGGTTTTGGTCAGTAAATTAAAAAAAAACGTGTTTCTGAGTGCAAAAGAAACAGGTAAGGTTTTTTTGCATGTACCTACTTCGCCATAAGTTTGTGTGAACTGAAAATTAGGAAGCTTGAAAAATCTGCTTAAAAGCTATTTTGATAACTTTTAAGCGTATTTTTCTCGCTTCTTGCATTAAATTATTTTTTCCTAATTAATAAACTTGTTTACTAATAGATAGGTACGCAGTCGATTTGTTGTCATTAGAACTAGCTTAGTTTGGATTTTTGGTAGTTTTTTGTGAGTTCATGGGCGTCTATAGGCAGATGTAATCGCTTTCCATCAGGTCTAAAATTAATGAGGTATAAAAAAAAGCTTTAAGTTCTTAAGCTTTTTTTACATCGTAGCTGTTGGCAGAGTTCGAATGACAAGATCCAAATCGGGTGCACCTTGGATAAAGCCTGGACTGTAATAGGTTGATGATAAACATTAAATAGTCATAGATATTTCAGCTGTTCTCATTGGTCCGTGTCAAAGTAGAGACGGGAAATGTAAGCGTGTGTTGACAGGTGAGGTGCGTATGTGTGACGTACGTGTTTGTAATTCGAGGCATGTAAGCGCTTGCAGGGCTGTCTCATTTGGAAAATTATACGCATTCTCTAAAAAAGATTAAATTTATAAATTAAATATTTACATATGTTTCATCCTACTAATAAGGCAAAAAATCTGATATTTTTTGTTGGAGAACATAATTCATAATTTATTTATTGCTTGTGAATCTAGGTATATAAATGTGGTAAAGCTTGGTGTTTCTGCTAGGTCCTGCTACAAACATTATTATTTAAAATTAATTAAATGTCACAAAATAATACCTTAAAAAAACTTTTAACCTTCAATAATCGTACCAAAAAATACTTTCATAGATACAATTAATGTGTAACTAACTATTTTATTTATGCATAAATGTATTCACTATTTTAGCTAGCATTTTAATTAGAATGTTGTTGTGGCTATAAATATAGTTATTATGTTAAAAACAGTTGGCTAAAAAAGCCCTGTATCTATTGAACTTATTATACTGAGAGAACAACTAAGGAAACAGGCGATTTTTTATGATAATTTCGATATAAACGAACTGAAAAGGATACAATTTAAAATCGAAATTAAAAGTATCGTCTAATAAATACCAGTAGCAACCCTAATTAAACTTGTCACCATCCGATAACAATTCAGCCGACTTCACACCCAACTGGAGCGATACGTCCCAAGACGCATGTGTTTGTCTGTGTGTCTGTTTGTGTGCCGAGCCAGCTATTGTTTACCATTGTCATACTTTTGCCATCAAGGGATCCGTACCTATACTGGGACTTCGCCTTGTATTTTGTAACCGAAGATCATGAGTTCTAAAGCCATAAAGTCTTATAAAGTCAAAAAATCTCGAGTAATTACCTACCTTGGCATATGGCCTATATTACTAACTATAGGTATTAACATAAACATACATTTCTGAGCATCTTTGTTCTTTTTCGCAGCATATGAAGTCAATGTTCTAAATCCAGATTTTTTACCAAAGTATAACTAATCTTCTAATAAACTGGCAAACCGAGCTTGGCACACAGGTTTGTGATCGCAGTACCTCTGATGAACCCTTATTCGTCATTTATGTCAACCAAATCCGTACCCACTAGTAGCTAGCAGTACCGATATACAAGTAAAAATTGTGACTAGAAACAGTAGGTAGCTACTACTTACATTTAATAGGTATGAGTACTTTTGTACCTCAACATTCCCTATTGTTCCCCGCAGTCGTACCTAACAGCTATTGGCATCTAGGGACAATGATATCTTCAGCTGTTCGCGATTGTTCGAAAGGGATGCGGGGTCTATTGTGGCAACCCTAGGTTATGAATATTAGGACAATAATATGCCTTTATTCTGGAGATGTTATCTGTGGTGTGAAAGGACGGGTCATTTCGAAAATGGAATGGCACTCGTGACTTATTCTATTCTTGCTGTAGCCGGTGTAATTTTATTAGTTACAAAAATATGTTACTGAACGATTTTGCCGCGACGCGACGGTTCTAGATATATGAGAATACCTCTTTGCCTATAAAAAAAGCAAGCAGCCCAACTCTTTGCCTATAAAAAAGCCTCACTGCGTAGGTCACATTCACAAAAAAAATGACGTACGCGGCACTGCATTGCGCCTGTCAACTTGAGACATAAATCATATCTTAAATCATACTACTATAACTAACATAATACATATTACTAACATAATATGGACGCGAATCGGTAATCATGATATTTGCGCCTGGCCGGGTGGCTAAGCTTTTTAACACTTGTTTATATTTATAAGATAATTAACTGAAGTGAAATAAATGCAAATAAGAGCCCTAAATATTTGGTCCAGCTGTCATATGCATATTCTTCATACACCGAAACACCTACGCCCAGAGAGGCCCGATCACGAATATTCTATCGTACGGTAAGCGTATCGTTCACGTTAGCATTTAGTATACTCGTAGGATTTCGCACAGCGCCTCTACAGTACGTAAATATTACTAAATTTGCGATCACGAACCTTTTGACACATGTATCGTAATGTAAAGGTAACGTTAACGTATCGTCACTCGACGTCACTCACGTTTACCTATCGTTGTTACGTGAGTGATACGATAGTGCTTCGTGCTTCCAAGTAATGTAAAGGTCCGTAACTGAAACGTAAATACGTTACATTACGAAAACGTTAGAAATTCGTGATCCAGCCACTGATCGCTAGGTTACTGATACGCATAAGCATGTGTTGACAAAAATAAATAGTATATACACTCTATTTATTTTTGTATATATTTTTTGCGTAGGTACGTAATAATACGTTTTATTGTATTGTTCCCAATGCCCATTTTTTCGCTGATGATTGTTTTATTTTACGTCTGGGAGGTGCTAAGCCTTCATCTCAGGTGATTTTCAAGTTATGATAAGGCCGAAGGTGGAAGCGCATTTTACTCGGAATCCTCAATACACTGAGGAACTGTGTATCTTACCTCTAAATGCCGGAACACAACAATTTTAGAATTGTTATTATGGCGACAGAATTATGTAAGATGGTGGTAGCTAGCCAGGCGGACATAAACAAAGTCCTAGCACCAACCAAGCCAAGTACAACATTGTGCTCCACCTGGGGGTCGAACCCGTGACCTCTAGATCTGACACCGGTAGGCAAACCACTAGACCACAGAGGCGGATATTTATGTTTCGTAACATCAAAACTATTCATCTATTACTCAGGAATTCAATATTACCGCCGAATACCTTAGCGATGACCCGGGAACAATGTGACTCATCAATGCGACGACGTTTCGTGGTTAATAGGTAGGTACCTACTGTGACAGTATCTGGCCCTGATCTGACCCGCATTTGTGATAGGTATTTCAATAAGATAACCGTTGAATTGCATAGATAGGTCATTCCGCAGTGGGTACAGGTAAACCTAATTACTGATGATTACGACCTCAATACCTTCGAAACGAGAGTGAATATGCATTTTCTGGGAAGGCTTGCTCTATTGTAGAATTCCTTGCCCAGACGAAGGTCCGGGCTCAGCTTAAGTGAAGAAATATTTAAAATAATTTGGCCAAGTGGACACTTAAACCAAGAGTTCCGATCCACATTTCAAGACTAAAAAAACACGTTTATTTGTTCTTATGGCGGCAATGGAAATATACACTCACGTAAAATTTCAAGTGTCTGTTCATGAAATACAGCCCGCTGACACATGATACATACGTCATGTACGGGTTTTTCAGAAGAACGGACGAACATCGGAGGCATAGTAATAGGATCCCGTTTGCACACGTGGGGTACGGAACCCTAAAAAGCATTATGTGATCCACCAATCACTGCTGTTGTTAGTCTCGAGAGCCGGTGGCCTAGCTGTCAGAAAACAATATAACAATGGTTGATGAATGTTTATCCAATTGCCTTACTGTCTAACTATCTTATTATGATACAAATACGCAATCCTTCAAAGCCCCAGATTTCCCTTTTCGATACAAAACGTATTCTACGCATAGTACGTCATTCGGCGCCGTATCGGTGAAATATTCAGTGGGGCCTGCGGTCGCGGCCTTCCCGCCCTAATTAATATTAAACTCCCGATTTTACGCAGGATTACCCTCCGCTTTTGACGACAATTTTTTCGGTGACAATTTCTTATTTTATTCATCGTGGCGGTGTTGGTTTTACTGGACACTGGGCGCTTCGTACTGGTGTATTGGAAATTCCAATTTATTTTTTCGTTCAGATTTCTAATATTGAAAAGGTCGCCTATGCGCTGAACCGATCAATTTAAATATGATATTTGCACTTGCATGAAACAGATTGAACTTTAACAGGAAAATATTCCGAGAAATCGTGAGGCAGGCTACCACTCGAAACATACCACTTGATAATAACCACAACAATATATAAAAAAATCTTTAGACATTAACTTGACACAGTGCAATTTAGCACCAAACTGAGCAAAGCTTGTTATATGGGAACTAGATTACTAATATAGTATTTATATACTTTTTTTTTGTACATATCTACATACTTATCATAATACGAACTCATAATTACGCAATATCAATTCAACACCCAAACACAGAACAAACATCTATACTCATCACATAAATGTTTTTCCTGGGTCCTGGGAAGAAGAAACAGCATCTTGAAAGTGAAATAAATCTGACATAGTTTGCTTATTCTCTAGTATCTAAATAACTTATCAAAATTTTAAATAAAATCTAATTTTTATTTAAAATTTTCTTCGCTTAAAACCAAGTTTTTGTTTCTTTGATTGAAATACGAAGTAAGTACATCAGTAATTACCACAGGCACTTAAGCCAGCTTAGGCAGGTAAGTACATCTGTCATCGCCCGAATTGGATCGCAGACCGTCTGAAAGGATCATGCCCGATAGCATCCGGCTATAACCGGTAATAACCCGGTAATACCGCTAAGGCCACCGCGGATCCCGTGGATCCCATTAGGACATGCGGGATTAACGAGAACGAATACCTGAGACACGGATATAGATTCCGGATAGATATATAACTGGGTAAAGACACGTTTAGAAAGCCGGAAATGTCTTGACGTTATAACAACTAATTTAGTAATCTGATGTATTTTACCAAGAATTTGAGCATTCAACATTTCGGATCATTTTGTTACGAAACAAAATGATTCGAAATACAATTAAAATCATAATTTTAGTTTTCAGTCTTCAACGTGAAAATATATTATTCTGGAAATACTGACCGATGCTGATTGCAATTTTTGACAGTACCGAGAGAAACAGTGCTCTTTTCATCCGGATTATTTCACATATAGCCGGGTAGAATATGAGCCGGCCAAATCATCTACACTAACCCGATCGGGTTTAACGAGGGATACCGTTTGATGGTTTAGTTATAGAGTTAGATATCTGCTTGATATACAGAACGAGTAAAACCTATTAATAGTTTTAGACAATTATTTGTTAATCATTAGTTATCTCAAGAAATTATTATAAAAACTGATCCATGCCATCAAACGCTGTATGGCCAAGTGGGTATGAGCCCGCCTTCCGATCCGGAGGTTGTGGGTTCAAATCCAGTTCTTCACTAATGGACTTTTCGGTTTTACGGAAGTTTATGTGTGCGCATTTGACACATGCACGTGCTCTGACGGTGAAGGTCACATAGTCAGGAAACCGGTTTGTCCAGGACCAAAAGTCCGAAAGACATTTGTGGCATTATTAGTATTCCGCTACGTGACGATGGGCTTGCAACCTGTCACGTATTGAAAACTAACCACCACTTGTAAACCGTAGGCATGTGCCTAACGTAAGTTTAAGATCCTAAAATCCACGATCTGAGGTGAATCCTCGAAGTAAGAAAAGTCGTGAGTCTATTTTTTTATTTAATAAAAAAAACGATGTCTCTTGATTGGGTTTTGGATACCGACAAAATATTCTCTATGGTTATCCTTTTCTCTTAGCTGAAATCAAGGATAGACAAAAGACATGATACAACATTTGTATGTTTTTCTTTTTTTTTAATCATACATGCTGGGTCTCCACCCGTAGGGATCAGTGTTCTATGATTTATGAATATTTGGCAAAGATATCGCGTAACATATGCAAAAAAAAACTATTTGTAACTCCTCTTTTTTCGGAAGTCAGTTAAATATACGCGTCGATTGTGATTCACCTGAGTAAATGTGAAACTATTTGGTAATTCTATTCAAATCAGGTGTGATTTGAATAGAATTACCCACCAATACCAGTGGTGACTGGTAGTCCACTCAGCCATACAAGTGGGTCGTAAGCTAAGGTGCTTGAGAATTTATTAATACGCGCTATAGAGTAGGTACTTACTTTCGTTAAAAATAAACATTCTCATACTTGACTTGTTCTATTGTTCTTTGTGGGAACGGTTCTTAGGTCGCTTACGTAAATGATCTCGCTAGATATTATGTTTACTATGAGGTTTTACTCTTAAAAGATGTGGTGTAGTAGTTCGCCCACCGATATCAGATCCAGAGGTAACGGGATCGAACTCTACAATAGACAATATTGTGCTTGGTTTGGTTTGTAGGACTTGTTTAAGGTCCGCCTGGCTAGCTACCACCATTTTTCTAGGTCTGTCGCCATAACGACAATTCTAAATTGTTGTGTTCGGCATTTCCAGGTACATAATCAGTTCCTCTGACTGTTGAGGTCCGGCTGAAGTGCGCTTCCACCTTCGGCCATATCATATCTCGAAACCACGTGAGATGCGCCAAGCGCTTCCCCGTCGTACCATAAAAAACACGAGTCATGTGCCCGGACTATGTTTATCCCATAGAAATTACCAGAAAATCGGCTTGACTTTAAACATTTATTGCTTTTTTGCTTGTGACATCCATACATTGAGAGGGACTTATCACTCGTAAGACAGGTACCATACTACGCGAATATAATTCGTGCTACTAGATATTATTTCCCTCAGATAACGAATATAGTATAAGTATCGCAGTCCTTACCAAAATCGATCTGATATTTTTTATATTTCAAAGAAGTACGTCTGAGTAATGAGCAAAATCTATGTGCGTAACTTGATTGAATTTCTTAGAAATACATATCTTTTCGATTAGTGGAAGATCGAAATGTGGAAGTCAATGAAGTGAGGTGGGTAATGGAATTACCAAGTTACGAAAATTTAATAGTTAGTATTAGCTACGGTCTACGGCGTAGCACTTGCTATGAGCTTACAATGTTGTACAAAATATGCAAAATGTATTTTTTTACATGTGTGAAATTAGTATCTATCTATATCGTTTATTGTATAACACTATTAAATTACATTTTCGGCTTATTTTTTATACCATAAACTGACCTCTAGGCCTAGGCCAGAGCAAGATCAAGGTCTACAATCGAGCGAGCTTTCCCAGAAGCACCACACCTTCCCTTCGCATACCGGAACACGAATTTCGGCAGGAGGGTGTTTTTTTTATTTTATTGTACGACGGGTTAGCACTTGGCCTGAATCTCACCTGGTTACAAGTTGAGATAAGGCCAAAGGTGGAGGCGCACTTCACTCGGAATCCTCAACAAACTGAGGAACTGGCTATCTCACCTCTAAATGCCGGAACACAACAATTTTAGAATTGTTATTATGGCGACAGAATTAAATAAGATAGTGGTAGCTAGCCAGGCGGACTTTAACAAAGTCCTACCACCAAACAAACCAAGCACAATATATTGTACTCCCCCATGGAGATCGAACCCGGGACCTCTGGATTTGGAATCGGTGGGTTGAACCACTAGACCACAGAGGCGGTCAAGAGTTTATATTATTTGGATATTGGATAGACCATTAGGAGGTAGATCATACCTACCCCTGGGCTGAAGATGTTCTTGACGCGATTCAATTTTTTATTTCTTCCTTGTGAACAGGCTCGCTTAAGATCTGACCCATTCATGTAATCACGGAATCACGAATATTAAAAAGTAATCTTATTTTCGTTACAACAACAACAACAAATAAGTATGTATTATGTGAATTGAATTGAACAACAGCGACAATATCAAAAGTGGATTCATTTCTGATGGTAGGTACCTGATACATAAAATGAAAGGCATTCGCTTCAAAGTGTCTTTCAACTCATTATCTTATAACAGAGATTTTCCATGAAAGGCACAACATTTTGTAAAGAATTTACGCTGAATCGAAAGCTCTCTCAATTTAACACAATTTATTCAGACTAGAAAGTTGAATTATCTTTAAGCTTTGATACGAATTACACAGAATCTAATTTAAAACAACTAGGTATTTTATCTGATTCCGCGGGGATTGCCAAAATATTAATTGAATTAATTTAATCAGCTAAATGTCATTTTTACCTGCCATTTTATCAGCTGGTATCAAACTTCATGAGCCGTCGTCGCCATAGGTGTCTTACACTAATACTCGTATTAACATTAGGTACCCGGGGCCAAAGTCTTAACGCAATGAATTGTCATATCGATATATTATCTTAGGGTAGTAAGATTTAAAAGTATATCCATGTATATGATAGTATTCAAGTTACTATTAAGTGTTATTTATTCCCACCAATTAGGAACCTGAATGGTTTACTTAGTTTTAGACTCAATCTTAAAAAATATCTTACAAATTGGCAGAGTAACCAGGAAAGCCTTTTGTATGACACAAGTGCTATATAGTAATTTTGAATAAAATTAATGTTTATTTGATTTTTATTGTTGATTTACTATTTTCTATTTCATTTTTATTTTTAATTTTAAATAATGTCACTTCAATGTCTTGAAATTGTTATTTTAATGGTAATATAATTATTTTGTGCTACTATTATTATTATTATTATTTTTTAGTTGTTTTATTGTGTGTATTGTTTTGGTTTGGTATGCTTGATATGTATCTACTAATTTGGACATAATAATACTAAATATTACAGGACATTAATTTTACACAGCGCCATTTAGCCCCAAACTAAGCTTAGCTTGTAATATGGGAACTAGATTACGGATAGAATACTTAAATACTTTTTGTAAATACATACGTACTATATGATACAACACCCAAACACAGAACAAACATCTATATTCATCACACAAATGTTTGTCCTGGGTGGGAATCTAACCCACAGCCTACAGCGCAGAAGGCAGAGCTACCAACTGAGTGAGGCTATGACGCTTGTTTAAATGTTTATATATATCATGTTTTGTATTATAAATAGAAACATTTAAACTTGGAGAAATATTTATCTTCTTATATGTACACCCTCCTTTATTATCCTTTCCATCCTACAGTGGTCTGGAAGAGATCGCTTTTAAGCGATAAGACCGCCCACTGTTTACTTTAGTTTTAAAATTGACTCATATGTTTTTGGTGTACAATAAATAATTTTGATACATACCGGGCCATCACTTGTTCTCATATGCTTCGTCCAAAGCATATGGGCTTTGTATTGATTATTTTATATAAAATTATTTAGTATGGATTAGCGCTGTGTGTAATTAATGTCTCGTAAAATAAAGAATAATAATCTGTGATTTGATGCCAATCTTTTTGAAACAACAAACGCACGATGTCCAATTAACTGCATATAAAGCATAAGGGCTAGATACCCCAGTGTACCCCAGTCGCTTTACCTCTCTACAGCAGCGGGATCCCAATTAAACCGTTCCCGGTGGCCGGCATTATCGGATCGATTGGACAGTCTCCGCGGATCGCCGGTGATTCCCTATATTGACACTTGATATCGAGTAACGCGCCGACGCGGACCGGGCTACACCGGATCCGGTGAAACGTATGGAGCATAATCAAACATGTATTTTATCTGTAAATGTAACTTTACTGAGAGATCAGGGATGCTCACGTATATTACGCTCTTACTACAGAGTCCGAGGCAAGATCCAGTGACAGCTAAACAGGACTTTTAGGTACCTGTACCTTGTAGATGTTTCATTGTAACGAACGAACATCAATTCGCCTCTACCATTATCATAAGTAGTACTTATTACGTACCGGTAAAGGATGGAACCTGCCTTGTTGCTCTCGGTTGTTTATTCTCCAAGTCCAGAGTGAATAGGTTTTAAGACAAGCGCGCTCCATTTTAGGCCACATCTTTACTTATTATTCTAGTGAGCTGGTGGCCAAGCTATGTCCAATAAAAATAAACAAAATCACAATTTTATAATATTACACTAGTAATTAAGTAGTTAACCATCTATATGAACCTGATTTCCAACTGTATTTATACGCTATTTTTTTATTTTGTCTATTTAATATTACAATCTTAAAAGTATTAAATGTATTACAATTACAAGGTAATTGATACGACAAAGCCTGCTTACAACGCTTATAACAATAACATAAAGAAATACAGTCGCACCAAAAAATGTTTTGGGAAGCGTCATCTTGCTCAATCTGTAAGTCGGTAGAAATTACATAAACACTACTTAAGGATTCGATAGAAAAACACCTCTGAAATGTTTGACAACGTATCATTTTTAGTAATACTTTGTAAAATAAGCACTAAACGAGTCGGGCTGCACTTTCCTTTCAACCACTTGTCTGAATGGCATCTAAAATGAAAACTGCTGCATGCCTATCTCACTTGCGCAACACAATGCGGGCTCGATTCGGAACGGGCGCGTCGACGACATCAAGTGAAATGGAAAGCGTCGTTGTTTAATTTTCACACTCATTTTACTTGACATTTGGCTGGAATGCGCGAATCGTAGGCTTACCATGGGTTACTGTACTAAAACCTAACATTTAACGGTAGTTTACTAGAATTACGGTGAAGTCACTCTGGCCGGAATCACTTTTCAGTCTCCCCACTCAATTGATTTAAGCTCGCAGAGTGCGCCCTCCATTCAAGAATTGCATGTCCTTAAGACTGTATTAAACCTGTCCAAATATAAGAAAAATATCCTATGCATAGCGGTGTAAATTAAAGAAAGAGAACAATATTTATTTAACATCGGTTTAACATCTACCTTTATTCATCACACAAATGTTGGTCCTGGGTTGGGAATGATATTAGGAGTTTGTTTCCTATACCCGGGAAAAATATTTGTGTGATGAATATCGGGTGTAAAATTGTAACACGCCTCACAGCTCAGTTGGTAGTAGCTCTGCCTTCTGCGCTATGGGTTCGATTCCCACCCAGAACAAACATTTTGTAATGAATTTAGATGTTTGTTCTGTATTTGGGTGTTGTATCGTATCATATAGTACGTATGTATTTAAAAAATGTATTTAAGTATTCTATCCGTAATCTAGTTCCCATATTTCAAGCCTTAGTTCGGGTCTAGATGACTTTGTGAAATGTCTAGTAATATGTATTATTATGAGCCGCCACCGTCAATGTACTAGTTTTCATGCCATTATAGTTTGCAAAAACTCATGGTTATTGTTATTCACACACGGCACGAGGGATACGCGGAGAGTTTAATTAATTCCCGCCGTAAGCTGCGGTTTGACAGATGTCAGTTGAGAGTTGCGCGATAAACAACAATGGTTATTGCTGGAGTACGTGATTCATTAGCGTCTCATCACAGGAGACACGTGACTGCGCAAGTTCACTTGAAGATTCTTTGCGCTTTCAGAAAGCCTGCTTATTGTGTGTCGGTAATTTTAATGAAGCGTCATGTTGTCATAGCGCGTTCCGTGTTAAAATAGAATCATCTTAGATGTTTTGTTGTTTTGCTCCTGTTTTATCCGCGTTTCTGGCGTCGTTGTTTCGTTGGGTTCGTATGAGACGATGATCAAGTTGGTCTGATTCAATGTCTGTGTGTAGTCAAGTCCGAGGAACCAATCGCGATCGTGGCAGAATTCGCACAATAGTGTGGTATTGTTGGCTTTATTTTGAGCGAATTTCATATCTTTTCGCTTCGTTGTACCGTTATGTGTTTGATTTAACAATATTGCGTGAATTGAAGACAGTTATGCGTGCTTTACACCTGAATAGATACGAATTTCATTACAGTAAAATATCATTTTGAGACATTTTCAGGCGGCTCTGCTTGAATATTGGCAGGCGTCTTTTAAACGAAATATATGCTATGGATGAATGGCTTTTGTAATGAACTTTTCGTTTCATAGATCATTTAAGTGTTTTATCGTCGGAGGCGTTTTGTTTCATACGCCTATTTTTACCCTTTCTTTTGGAGAAAGCCTAAAAGAGTGAATTTGTTGATAACAAATAATGATATCTGAATATCATAAAAAAATATATTGAATCTATAAAAAACTACATAGTTAAATACACATAGGTTACATAGTTAAAACTACATAGCCAAAACTACATGCCACACAACTACATGAAGTTAATACTTCTAGGCATGTCTAGCTCTAGGTCGAGCAAGAAGGGTGAAGTCTAGATTGGGGCGAGCTTTCCCACAAGGCACTGGCTTTCCCGCGCACCGACGAAACTTAGCAAACCGTTTGGTGCCGAACTTTACAGGGCCTACTACCAGTGTTGTGATCATCGGCCGTATCCGCTAGCAAAAGCTAGCGCTTCCGTTGCCCGGGGTTGACGACTAGGTAATATCACACCTAGAAAGATCTTTATTAGCCGATGCAATGTAATAAAAAACATAAAGTACGAATTCAATTAAATTACATGAGCATCCACGTGTTTTGTTGATAGAAAAGGACTTATTTCTCTTTTTATTCGAACGTAATCCACTCCCCGAGTCGTTTGAGTGTCGGGGTGTAATTTTTCCGTTTATTGTATACAGGTACTAAACGCAAATTCGTTTCTTTTCGCATCAACGAGCGACAAAGGAATTATGTTACGTTTATTCTCACACAGTTGGATAGGTAACAGAGTGTCCCGAAGTGTGGTAAATCAAACAAGATAAATTCCTACTAACACTTACTATGGGAAAGTATGCAAACATATAGGTACGATTTTGATCGTGTTTAAGTGGATGTTATACTGCATGATAAGTGTGTATTTATTTTTTAGTTATTGTACAAATAAAAAGTATGATCCGTATACTATCTTCAAGATCCCATATTACATGCTTTTTCTAATTCTGTCGCCATAACAACAATTCTGAAATGGTTGTGTTCTGGCATTTAGAGGTAAGATAACCAGTTCCTCAGTTTGTTGAGGATTCCGGGTGAAGTGCGCCTCCACCTTCGGCCTTATCTCAACTTGTACCCAGGTGAGATGAAGGCAAATCGCTTCCTTGTCGTACACTAAAAAAAGACATTGTAAAGCGATTAGTTCAGATGAATCGGGGCCTAGGAATTCCTATTCCTAGGCCCCGATTCATCCTCCACATAAACTTTTACTACCTTTTACTACCTGCATAGGTAGTAAAAGTTTATGTGGAGGTGCAGTGCAGATAGCTTTTCTTTGTTTCTGTGGAATTTCGACCACTATCATAATTAATTTCACTTCCATCGGTGCCGAATGCCTCAGTTCTTTTCCCATCGGGAAATCGGACTGCCTGTGTTCAGTTTTCGGGGCACAGTGTAGGTATAAGCATTATTTCAATTTACGGATGAAATTGCTACATCGATTGAGTAGGTACGTGTATAGGCAGTTATTGAAAAGCCGATCGGATATTTATTATTTTCGCCGAAATATAAATAAGAAGTGTTTTCCATTTGCAGCCTTCGTGGAGTGGCATGATGGATGGATTACATCTCGGTGTACGACGCGTGATGTGGAGACGGAATTGTTTTTGTTAGAATCTACTTATCATAACAGCAATAAGCCTCTATAGCTCAGTTGGTAGTCGCTCTGCCTTCCGAGCTGTAGGTTGTGGCTTCGATTCCCACCTAGGATTGTGTGATGAATATTGATGTTAGTTCTGTGTTTGGGTGTTGTATTGTATGTATACATATATGATAAGTAGATACCTATGTATTTACAAAAAAAAAGTATTATTTTCGAATCTAGTTCCTATATTACAATATATGCTTAGTTTAGAACCATGACGCTATGTGAAGTATCCTGTAGTATTTATTATTTATTTATTTATCATCTGCCTGTAGAATAACTTTTATTTGACACACATATTTTTTTAATTCTTGGAAATTTTAGGGTAATTTGTGTTTGTTTTTTATGGACTTGGAGGTAGGAGGTAGCGATCTACCTCCTAGTGGCTATTACATTATGTGGTTATTGGCATTTTGGTAAATATAGAAAAAAAAACTTTTTGCCTGAATTAAAACAAAAGACTTTTTATGTCATACAGAATACAAAATAAGACTTCAATACGCTTTCAATTATATATCAAAAAAATGCCAGAGATTTTCATCATTCAGCTTAAGAATCGAGTCTTTAAGTTGGCAATCTCCATTCAACAGAAAAACTGCAGTATTTTCTCACAGTAATTCGAGTTCCCTCCACAAAACGCAAGTTGTCTGCCCTGACTCGGAATTCAAATTTATTCAATTTCGCGAACCGATCTGAGCGGGAATGAAACGTCTCATGCTGTACCCTGACTAAATTGTCTAGGAGCTAGTGTAAGAAATTTTGACTCGATTCAAATTATCTAACGTTTAGGAATGTTAATTACAAGATTCTAAAGCGTCAAGAAAAATTGTATCCAAATCATGTCGAACTTAATATTTATTTTAAATAAATATGTAATGACATTAACTTCACATAGTGCCATCTAGCCCAAAACTAAGCCTAAAAATTGATAACTGGATTACGGATAGAATACTAGCATGCTTTTTTTGTTAATACATAATAATATATTTTCAAAATATGTAAACTAATTAACTAACTAATTTAACTAAACTATGTACTTATTTACAAAAAAATGCAGGTTTTTTTTTTCCTCAAAAGCATTCTAAAAGCGAATTTATATCATGAATGACAACAAACCATTAGCACAGGGTGTTATTACAGGGTATTAATACCTAAGTATTCCTTGCGACTAGTATGTCGCATCCAGTATCAGTTCCTAACTTTATACGTGTCATGAAAATAACCGATGCCGTAACAATATCGCCACCGGCTCTCGGCGTACAGCCTATTAACATTCGTGAGGTAACTTCATTTTGTCATAGTTGGATGCGCTGCGTCGGGTTTCAGATCGTCTGTTGATTTTTGAGTGTCGGTTGGTGTAATTAAATTACCTACCTACGGCCAGTTGATTTGCACGAAGACTATTCGAAATTGCTCACACTCACATTCACAAAGTCGCAGTCAATGAGTTAAACGAATGTAATTATTTTACCAAGCTATGAAATCACTGCGAAAACGAGCGTAAAATATTTTATTTCACGCATGAAAAGGGTGCGAAGGTAAAATAATTATTTAAAAAAAACTGAACTGCATTTAAAGACGTGCAAAAATCACCTAAATAAAGGGTAGGGTATTTCTAAATTGTAAATATTTGAAATTCCTATAAAATATATTACTAAGTTGCGCGGCCAGGCTCAAGACGTCTATACGTTAGTTGCATATCTATGGCTATAATTATACCGTCTTCCGCTAGAAAATGCTATGTGATTTCTCTCAGTATCAGGCTAGTATAGAAATGGAAATTGTCAAAGTAAATGTGCTCAGGAGGCCTACTACTTACGAATAAGCCAGCCAAGTTAGCGCACACGCACACCGAGGGTTCTGAACCACATTTCAAAGCAAAAATCACATTGATTTGTAATACTTATCGTTTAATATGTTACTATAGGCAAAAAAAAACACACTGAAAACTTCAACTGCGTTCCTTGGTTCATGAAATACAGCCCACTGATGGACAACCAGTCAGACACCTAAGTTAGGTTTTAACGACGTCGATTTTCGTAGCCAGGCCTTAGATATAGGTGTCATCGGCTTGCAAACCGTCTGAAGGAAAAAGTGGACAGTTTGATTCATGACATTCATGACAGTTCGATGACATGTCATAATTCGATACGCTGACTGTACCTGCTATTATGTTTATGGAGGCATACAATGAATTAGGGTCCATTTACGCCGGACAGGTATTGCTTGCAAGTTTGCAAGTTTGATATCTTATATATGTAGGTAAATCTTATAATTTGAGGTCTTAGCAATACTTGCATAGTGTCTAAATGGGTCTATAAAAAACTAAATACCTATTTCATTATTATGTCAGTGTCTCGGGTGAGTTAGGTGTGTTAGAGGGAGGAGTATAATGAGGGATTAGTTAGACAGCCCCAATAGATCCTTATTGGGGCGTCTATCTCATCCATATAAATTTCCATTAAGAACCATTCAGTCTTATTAGTCACAAGCAAACACAGGCCTCACACCTCAGTTAGTAGTAGGAGCAGTTGGCTGCAGATTGTGGGTTCGATTCCCATCCAGGACAAACATTTATGTGATGAACGTGGACTGTGTTTCGGTATTCTATTAGTATTATATAATAAGTATATATTTACAAGAAAAAAAATTAGACGTATTTTATCCGTAATCGATATAGTTTTCTCATAACAACCTCTGCATAGTTTGGGGCTAGATGGCGCTGTGGGAAATGTACTTTAATATAATTTATTTCGTACTTCAGTTTTCAGCCACGCTAGCTTCCTGCGGAGTACATAGTAAAGTCTCCTCGAATAGGTAGGTACTGAGATAAATACGGCCGCGAGCTCCTGCCTTGAAACAATGCCGCCCCATTGTGAACTGTTTGCCCAGTAATTTTCTAGAGCTGGAACTTTTCGTCTGTGCTCACAAATCGTTTCACAGCTACGTAGAATGTTTGCGAAATAAAAAAAAACAAGAAGTACATAGGGTACCTACCATTTTTTTAATAAATGACTGGCCAAGAGACAGGCTGTCAATTCGGACCGTATATTTTTTTATTCATGCAATACACTGTCATTGATCTAAAAGGATTGAATGAATGAATGAAAATACTTTATTACACACCTTAAAAATAAATCTGGACTACTTAAAAAAAAAAATCTACCGTGTGCGGTCTTGTCGCTAGAAGCGATTTCTTCCAGACAACCTTTGGATGGAGCGGATTTATGGCTAAAGGTTCCGGTTATCCCCTTATATTGACCGAATTCCTAAATACAACCTTGTATGCAAAATATTACAATGCTGTGATCTTAAAACCGCCTGCCAAGTTTGGAAATTATTACAAAAACCTTCAGCTTTGAAGACGACTCATCCGCAACAAAAAGGGATGTTGGCATTTCGGGCAGTCGACCTTTCAAGAGCTGATGATGTCTTATTGCGATATTATTGGTTCTTATGGGTTAATCAATACCCTGAGCTAGACAAGCTAGAGATCAAGAGTCACTTCATTTAGAAAAAAAAACTAGATTCAAGTATATAATAGTTCTATAAACAATTAATATCAATAAACAATTGAGAGAAGTTGATTGAAGAAAATTATTCATGAATTTGCCAGCGGCAAAATAAATGCTTCCAGTGACAAGATGCAAAAGCCTTTTAATCTATAATTTAGCCAGAAAACTACACTTAATAGCATAACAACAAAGCTTAAGTGGCAAGCAAACTGTTCCAGAGAGCATCTTCATAAAGATGTTTATGAAATTCAATTTTATAGTTAGCGGTTAACTATTGCGCGGGTAGGGTGAGAAAATTAGTTTGTGTGTGACTTGGGCATGTGTCTTTCGGCATGTTTCGTTATGTTGACGGAAGAAGGTGATTTAAAACTAGGTATGATGTTCCGTATATGAGTTCCGTATAGTTCACTTCGCGATACGAAAATTTTCAAATTGATCCTAAAAAAATATTGAATGAAAATATTTTGACTTTGAGTTTGAGTTTGTCTAACAAAGTTATTATAAGTAACGCATCAAAGCTGACCGCGGCAGCTTTGGCAAAGAGTTGGATTCTCTGTCCTTTAATGGATATCGTAAAAGATGACTACTTACCTGCAGTATAGATAAAAAGCAGTATTGATTACTTATCTGTGTACCGTTTAAATTATGTGAAAAATAATTATGAAAGAATAATGGTGAAAAGGGTGGAAGGTAAAATGTTTAAGGGTAATAGAAGGTTTATTTAGGTCGCGTATAAGTAATAGAACATGCTATCTTCCTCAATCTACTTTTTTAAGTCGGTTAAATAAATACTATTTACACACGTGAAGCATGCACCCATACAAACCCACGATCAACATAAATACGATAGCAAAACATAATTAGCCCGCAAAAACATAGAACAGCATTAACAAAGGTAAATTGAAATGCTAATTAACTTTGTCATAAATTGCTTAAACGACCTATTCCAAAAGAAAATGTTTTTAGAACGTTCGCCTAAAGAACCTATAGAGCGCCGCGTAAAGCATTTTTAATTAAAAACCTAATAAGAAATCTGGAAAGGTGTCCATGATTTAAATTCTGATCTAACCGACAATGTTGCCAGCCGTAAAACAAAGAAGGTCTTCCGTTATGTTTGCTGAGGAAATTATTTACGGGGGAACGGCAGGTAATAATGGACCCATCCAGTCAACCAACAAAGTTCATAGTATAAAATATTAAAGACCCCAACAAAACATTATCGTAGAACGTCGCGGATGGAACTTGACTACCAAGGCAAGACTTGTTTGCATGACTTTCGTAGCAAATTTAACTTGGTAAACAAAGCTTTTTAGGCTAACTATTGTCCGCCAAGCTTCACTCTAAAGGCCTTGTTTGACAAACATTTTAAGAGGAGCACGGCAAGCCTATTTGCAACGAATTGTGTAAAAATAAACACTCCCGTTGTAAGTTCATGTAACCCCGACGTCCCTTGGCCCGGCGCGCCTCGTTCAAGAGGTTATGTAAATTGTTTAACGAACGGTGCCGTTACTAGCTGGATGGCGCACTTAAAGCATTAACATTTTAAAGCCTTATTTGTTCTAAGTACACAATTACTCCTGCATTTATACTGATTACGCTCCTTGTTTAACGAGGATTCACTTTGAAATATTGTAATTAGACATACTAGTCTTTCACTTAACTTTCAGTTTGAGCGCAGTTGACTCTCGCGCGCGCAGATTAATAAGTTTTTAATGTGTGTAAGTCTCCACACGTCGGGTAGATTAATACGAATGAGAAGTTTTCGTCGCTGAAGTATAGAGTCGATCAAGTGCGGTAATTTTACGAGCCGGATTCAGTGGAGCACGCTACCCTGCGACTCGTGAGATGTGTTTCCGCAAGTGTTGTTCTCGAGTTTTAGCATTCATCGCGTGTGCAAGCGAATCGACGGAAATTAGGGTTTCTACAAGCTCAGTGGCAGTGAGATTTTTAGTTGGAGCCGGCTCGTTTCCTCGCGCCATTTTCATGCTAATCTCCGCGCGAGCTGATTTTGCGGGCGTGAAATATTTTCAACCATATGCCGTGAGCGCCTACCTTTTCAATTTCGCCCGTTTTCCCCCCGCGGGGATTGAAACCGTCGAATGTTGAATTTTACGCGTTCGTAATACGCGAAATTGCGTTTTGTTTTCGCCTTTGACGGTGTAATATTTGCAAATATTTTTATGTGTTTGCTCTTTTGTAATGACCCACATTTCGCAGGGAGATTAAATCGAGATCTAAAATTCGCATGTGGAGATGCGGGAAGGTTTATGTCGGGTGGCTGCGCGGCGGTGGCGGCGGCGGCGTGCCGACCTCGTAAATTCGTAGTTAGCGCTCGCCTCGCCGAGTGCATATTTTAGGTTCGTCGAGCGAGAGGTTGGACCGTCCGATACGGAACTCTGAAGGTCCTGTATAATGCACCACGCAGCGACCCAACAATAATGCTCAATGCAGATACGTGACGCGGGTGTCTGAATAGATTCATCTCTTTGACATAAATGTTCGTGTCGTGCACTATGCAAAGGAAACTGGCTTCCTCGGTTGCGCAAACTAAACGTGAATTCTGTGAAACTTTAGTACGAAATAACGAAATAAACGGCTCTCACACGTAGGTAATTGTAGGTAATTAAGAATTTCCTTCAAGTTGATCGTATATACTATATACGATAGTCGACTCTTAAGATCCAACAATTATACTTAATTTTAAAGCTGTTTGCTGAACTTGATTTGTTTTGTCAAGATCAAAAATTTATATTAAGAAAAACCGTTAAGTACTTTATTGTCAGGTGCCCAACACTAATCGATTCGAACTTCCCAACACAAGAAGGTTGTTCAGCTATTGTGCGTTTTGCCTGTATTCCCAAAGTTTTAACAACTGAGGACAACATTCAAAATATCGAATAAGAAACATAACAAGCATCATTATGTTATTCTTAATACAAAATTTAACTTTTTATTTAGTACAACAATTATCCATGATGGTTAGATATAAAAAGAAGATAGAAGAGATTAAAAGGGAATTAGTAAGAATCCACAAAAGAAAAGTAAAGAGGACGTTCACTGAGTGGCCACCGTATACCGAGTAGTTTGGTGATTACATTCTGCGTATCAAGCTGTGTTTGGTTACAAGACAGTTTTTTTTTTATTGAGTGTACAAAATGTCATATGTATTTTTCTTTGTCCACAGAACGCAAGCTTTTCGTTGGCATGCTAAATAAGAAGCTGTCGGAGAATGACGTGCGATCACTGTTCTCTGGGCACGGAGCAATCGAGGAGTGCACGGTGCTACGCGATGCCCAGGGGCAGAGCAAAGGCTGCGCGTTTGTCACCTTCGTGTCAAAGCAGGCGGCCATTGCTGCTATCAAGGTAAGCGACTTGTCCTACATCATATTTTCTTCTTTTTTTTTATATGAAATGGTTTAACTCTTGACCTCAAGTCCTGAATACCTGGGCGAGAATCAGATCTACGATGCGAGGTTTTCCAGAAGCTGCCTATTCAAGTACAGCCAGTACTCTCGCGCACTCCGGTGATTTCAGCTTCCGGAATCATTACGATACGCAACCCCGGACTGCTCTAGCTTTGTGTCACACTCACTATTATCCCGGGCATTAGTATCCTCATCCCCCCTTATACATACCCTTCTTTATCCATTTAGTTTACATAATCCTTATCCGCTAATCCCACAAAACCGAGTACTCCAAAGGAGGGTTGACGTCAGGCCGGTGGCCAGTCTTAAAATTTCATCAAAACAACATATCAAATGGCATGTTGTGCCGACCTCTGGTGTGGGATAAGGACAATGATGTCCTGTTTTAGCAGCTCCATACTCTGTGAAAGTTTCAAAAGTCTACTAATACGGTTCATAAAAAACAGCCTGCTGATTGACAGACGGATGGATCGACATCGGAGGGTTAGTAATAGGAACCCGTTGACAGCCTTTGGGTAGGAGGCCCTCAAAACTAAGGTCTTATAGAAGGATACGTGATTTTTGGGTATAAATAACGCAAAGGTAGTAAAGCTGTTGTGTGCTTCAGACGAAATAATGATCAGTAGATAATATATTTTGATTTATTAGGCGACGGGGTAGCGCTCGGCCTTCATATCATCTGGTGTTAAGATATGAAAAGGCAGGTGGGAGCGCACTTCACCCGGAATCCTCAATCGCCTCCCCGTCGTACAAATAAAATATACAATTTGAGCTTATTGCTAGTGCTCTAGTTTATTCTGTGACCTGACGTGTTCCAGACGCTGCACCACAGTCAGACGATGGAGGGCTGTTCCGCGCCGCTGGTTGTGAAGTTCGCCGATACGCAGAAGGAGAAGGAGCAGAAGAAGTTTCAGGCGATGCAGGTATTTGAAAAAGGGAGTACCAATCTAAGGGAGAGTTTGGATCCCGAATCCAAATTCTCCTTTATTTTCTTAGTAATGCTATTACTTAGAAACACTTATACTTATACATTTGGGAAACTTTTGCCCGTTTTCACCATCTACCCCTTAAGCGCCCTCCCCCTTTGATACTAAGCCACAGAATATATACTAAGGACGACTTCTTTTATGAAGTTATGGGAGTCGATGGTGAAAATGAGCGCATAAGGCAAACCATCAATAATATTAAGAATAAACAAGACCTAGGTATACATATTTACAACGGGTAGCGTTAAGGTTAACTACATAATTTACAACCAAAAAAAAAACAAAGGAGATTTCAGATACCCTTAATCAACACGCTTAGCAGGCTGATTGGTGATCGTGGGTAATTGGGGGTGGATGTTTGAAAATTCATGTACTTATTTTTAACACTGTGTAATATCAGTCTTATATAAGATAAAAACAGGGTATGTCGTGAAGACACACGATAGAAGTGAAGCTTTTGTATAACAGGAAAACCTTTTAATTATCTCCTACTCTTCCCGACACACCCCTCCTCTTTTCATCACACAAAATGGTTGCGGATCAGAATAAACCCTCCCAGTAAAAGTTTCACTTCAAAAACATATTATCGATCATAAAACATTCACAGAGTGATTGATAAGGCATTATTTCCAAGGAAAACCGTGATAACTGGTAGGCAGGTCAGATTTGGAGTTTCCATTTCAAAAGTAGGCTGCATTGCAGATAACGTACAATACAACTGAGATTACAACCATCGCTGATGTGAATGAATTAATTAATGAACTCTTTACTGTACACACAAATAAAATCGATATTGGCGGCCTAATCACTAAAAGCGTTTTCTTCCAGGCAACTTTGAGGAGGAGACAGATACATTTAAATAAATATAGATGTAGCGTACAATTAGGATTTCGAGTTGATTGATGTACCATGGGCCCGATTTCCAATCCTATTGAAACCAATCGTTTAACAATGTCAATGGCATACGCACCGAATGGCCATACCTACCACTGTCATTATTGAGCGATTGGTTTGTGAAGTGCGCCTCCACATTCGGCCTTATCTCAACTTGTTACCAGGTGGGATGAAGACCAAGCGCTAACCCATCGTACAATAAAAAAAATGCCCCCTGGCTGATGGTATGCCTACTGGCCCCAATGAAACTACCATTTTACCGCCACGAAGTTGACAGACCCACCTAATTGTTGAAATCCTCTTACAGGCGAGTCTATGGGGTCTGACGACACCGGTGACGCCAGCCGCATACCTAGCGTCGGAGGCTGCGCTGTCGCCGGCCACGCAACTGCAGCTGTTGCAGCAACTGCAGGCGGTTGGCCTGCAGCAGCAGCTACTGCAAGGGCAGGGCTCCACGCTTTTACAAGGTGAGCCAAGAAATATCATAGATAAGCAATGTAATATCCTCTGTAATTTGGGTAAACTCGCAACATTGCCATTGCATTGACACCACCTGTAGTCTAGTGGTTCAACCCACCGATTTCAGATCCAGAGGTCCCGGGTTCGATCTACACAGGGGGAGTAATATTGTGCTTGCGTTTGGTTGGTGGTAGGATTTTGTTTGAGTCCGCCTGGCTCTTACCTAAGGTAGCCAGTTCCTCAGTTTGTTGAGAATTCCGGGTGAAGTGCGCCTCCACCTTCGGCCTTATCTCAACTTGTTACCAGGTGAGATTAAGGCAAAGCGCTTCCCCGTCGTACCATGATAAAAAAAGAAGACAACTTGTCCTGCGCATGTTTTGAAGTCAAAGCTTACCCATTTCCAATAAAAAAATACACAAGAGAAGACCATGTTGATTGGCATTCTGTCCCTATAATCAATAAGTGTGAAAAAAAAAATACCTACAAATGAAAAAGTTTGTCATGTTTCGACAAGAGTACATAGGTTGGTGGGTCCGCAGTGCTATTGACCTAGTTTTGTACCCTATGACCAATAACGTCAGACATAATAAATGGATGTGAAGCTATGTTAGGAGGTCGATAAAACTCGAATTATACAAGAATTATACTTTTATAAGTATGTAAAAGCTACAGATTGAATGTTAGGGACATTCTACTTTGGTGTTTTGTCTTCAATTTGGGTTTTCGGAAACCAGATTATAAATATTTTCAAAAAAAAATTGCTATTTGCATATTTCATGTTTCTAAATTTATGTGATACTTTTTTTTTCGTTAAATATGTAGCTATTATGTGTAGGTATATATATATATCTTGATTCTGGGTTTTTTAATTTGATGATTTTTTTTTTAATTATTACGTAGGTAGTTAATTATTAATTAATTCTTAATGCTTAATGTTGTGTTTTTGCCATGAAATCCCGCTCATCCGTTTCACTCAGCTACATGCGATCAGCGCCGTCGTCGTTTTCGACATTAGCCTTTTAAGATCATCTATTAATGTACCTAAATTGCTTTTAGACGATACATTTTAGCAGTCCTCACGCTGTTAAGTACCTTTTTAGGTTAGGTAAATTACAAACAAATAAAATTGAACTGTAAAAAGTTTCGTGTAGGTAAGTATATATTAAAAGGAAAATAGCTACCAACGTATACATAACAGTCAGTATATACCTAGGTTTCTAAAGCATTTTCCTTCCTCGTCTGTCAATACGAAGCAAAATAGTTAAAACCCGAACAATGCAGGTATGACCTCACGTACATTTTAATGATTCATTAGCAATATAAGCATCCATCCAAATAAACATTATTTTTGTCCTTTGTTATTTATTGTTCTAGTAAGATAATGTTCTGCCTGTACGTTACTCGTGTCACATTAAAATAAATTATCGTTGACCGAGACTGGGTATCTATGCTAGACGTTTGGTCGTAAGTAGGTACATATAGCTACTAAGTATAAAACAACTATGAATGACGTGTTCGCACTGGTTCATTTAGTTCTAATTCTCACCACATTTTCTTCAAGCTGACAACATGATCCTAAAAAACAGTTCTTTTCTCTTACTGGCAATTTTGCATTTCCTTCATAATTCGTTGGGCGGGATTAGAACGATGGGGAAGTACTTGACCTCCTTTCCCTTTCCACCTGGTTTCAAGTTATAAGCTGAAAGCACTTCTCCCGAAATTTGTATGAGACTGAGGAACTGGCAATCTTACCTATATGCTGGAACATATCGATTTAGAATTGTTGTTATTGCGATCGCCTTAGATAAGATGGTGGTACCTAGGCTATCACCAACCAAAGCAAGCACAAAGTTATAACCCTTAAGGATCGAACAGAGGTCCCGACCTCTGGGCCTGATTCCGGTGGGTCAACTAGACCAAATGGCAGTTATACGATGAATCGAACTTTCCAAGAGGCTGCCTATTGAAGGCACTGGCTATCGCACATCGACGGAACACAGCGAACGGCTTGGCACTGGACTTCGGCATCATGTCGCAAGCCAGGCAGACCATTACAGAAGTTACCACCAGCGATACAGCCGGAACCGCTTACGTCCCGGATTAGATGACTAGTAGATCCCACCCACCCCAACTTATACTTATGATTTCTTTATTTATTTACTGATTGATATTTTAACCCTCTTGAAATAAGTTTATTCTCTTAGATAGTACCCCAAAATACCTGTTTACTGTATTTTGTTGCTCCCTTTTAAGTTGTTTATATTTTGTTTATTTCTTTATCCTTAACAGGTGTTAATTACCAAGACATGAGCGCATTCAATGGTGGGCTAGGTGGGGGCGCGGTAGGTAAGCATATCATTTCAGCTCCTATTTTATGACCCAAGTACACCGAAAACAATGTGATTTTTTTAAACTTGCTACTTTAAAAATCCCAAGTAATTAATACGGTCAACAAGATCGAGACCACTGTATTGTCTATCCATCTATGTTACCTATTTTAGTAACCTTCCTAATTATTATTGTTTGATTTCATTTTTGTTTATCATACCATAGATCCTATTCCTTATTCGGATCTGGAGCTGGTGTATTATTCCCCGCACGAGTTCTATGGACAATTGCACTACAAAAACGAGGATGAAGTACCCTCAAGGTCGCGCGGAGGTATTGTGAGCAATTTTGTAGATAGTGTTCGGTCTGGTTCAGGTGTTAACTACCAAGATATCGGTTTCAATGGCGCAGGGCTGAGCGGGGGCGCTGTGAGCGAGCAGCTGGGAGGACTGCTGGCGCCTGTGTCGGTGCAGAACCTAGCTGCGCTGGCGGCCATTGCGCAGCCGCCTGTCGTCACGCAGGCGCCGGCCGCCGCGCCGCAGCCCGCAGGCCCGCAACTTTGTAAGTACCTCTTCTCTCTGTTCCACTTCTGAAGGCCTACGAAACACGACGCACCTGTAGACGGATGGCACGTTTTATACGATTCCTGTCACATTTGTAAATGTGACAGGAATCGTTTCGGATCCGACGACGTTGGACTTTCGTAGTGAGGCTCCAGGTCCGTAGATAATGGATAATCTGTTTAGAAACTGAACCGTCATAGTGGGCAAAAAGTTAACCACATTGTCATCAGATTTTAGAGTGGGGTTGACCAAGGCTTGCACTGACGTCCCGCTGTGGGGTGTATTGTGCATTGGCCCCCATTGTTTTAAATACCGGAGAGGGAGTGGTTGGGCACCTGAGTTCGCGACTGCGACAGTGAAAATGACTCTGATGTTGTGGGCGATGATGCTTGCTCCAAGCCTTTCCCTAAGGCCCGTCTTCTCTTTGGAGCACTTGTATGAAAAGCTCGTTAATACAAGGGCGCCAGGAAATCTACGACGGTTCTCTGTCTAAACAAAACTACTGTAGGAAAGTAATCTCGCAATATTATTCATATGTAACGCAAATGGTTCTAAGAGCAATATTTTTCTTTGAGGATTTATCTGTTAAGTAAATAAAAATTAAAATCTAAAAATGCTGAACGTATTAAACAAGAATTTAAAAAAATACCATCATACTGTATTTTTTTCTACATTTATCAGAAACGTTTATGTTATATCTGAAGAGAGCAGTCAGCATAAAACGCTCTACATCAGCAGTAGGTAACTGCACCAAATCCGTAATTGGAGTTGGAGCATTCAAATTTGGAACATCCCGAGAACAAAACCCTATAACGAACCTTTTTGTCCGCAAGCTTTCCTATTTCAGGTTGGACTTAAAAATGTTGCCATTAAAAAAACGGTTATAAATTAACGATGAACATTTTTCACACTTCAGGTCTTCTCGGGAAGACAAACATCACAGGTAAAAGATTGCGCTGCTGAAGTGTGTGTTTATTTTGTAAAATGGAATGATATGTTTGGTTTCCTAGCTTGTGATAAATGGAAGACGTGGCATAGTTTTAGTCAGAGCTGTCAAAAGTATCCGAACATTTGAAAGTGGCTAGTTTAAGCCGCGACACTTTTGTTGTTTTTAATAGTAGTGCATGAATTAAAATGCAGAATGTGGCTTAAATAGTAGTAGATAGTAGGTTAGTTATAACGTCTTAGATTTTTATTGGATAAATTATAAGATTACAAAGCTTTCCCGTTTTAATAATGCCCTGGCATATTTAGTCCCTACTGAGACGGAGGTAAGTAATAAATTAACGACACTAGACCGAGTGTTCTACATTCAGAAGGACAGAGAAGTAATTATTAATTTCAAAGTCGTACCGCAAGAAACGGATATGTAGTAAAAGTCACCATTGTCGTCGAATATGGCGATGTATCTTTAAGGATACGTGCACGTGACTTTATTGTTGTAGGAAACAATGTGTCGTTTTAAATGCGATGCACGAGTCGTGGCATTGTAGCTAGATCAGCGATATTGAGGCCGATTCATTGTTTGGCAATGGTTACTGGATTGCCGGTTACCGGAAAGTACCCAGCCGCAAATTTACTCACAAACAGATCGATTGATAAACACTTGATTGCATTAAAATTTAAAAAATATTCAAAATTCAAAAATAACAATAAATTAGGTACAATGGACGGCCTTTAATTTGGAGCTTGATGGCGCTGTGTGAAAATGTCCTGTAATATTTTATTGTGCTGAGATCTCTTCCAGATTGAGTGTTGCAACTTTTGCAGGTGATCACCAAATTTCAATAAAGTAAGCGGTTTAAGAACGCTACAAGACAAACAAACTAACGAACAATCAATAAATACCTTATCATCAGCATCACTCACCCACATACAAAGTATTTGCTATTGTGATTTGATGGCATCAGTAAATGATATTTAAAATACCGAGAGGTACAGAGACTTTTCAAAATTAGGCACTCACACGTAGTAGGCTCGTAGCACTCGTAGAGGTTGTAGAGCTACGGCGTAGAGCATGTTCGTAGATGCGCTACGGTTACAGTTCAAATAATAGGTTTTTGTAAAGATCCATATCGTATATTTTTATAGTTATATTCGGTTAGTTTCCATAAATAATAATAAAAATATATAATAAGTCCATAGAATATGCAAATTATGTAAATGAAACGCTATGCACGGGTCATACAATATGAACGATGTAGATTAACTATTTACAAGTCGTTTGACTCTCTCCTCTAGTGCCTTTTTTAAATGTCGGTTCATGAACTTGTTGATAGCTGTGTGATATTTTGACAAGCATCAAAATCAAAAAGCAAAAATTGAGACGTATATTTAGGATCATTTGAAACGTCAAATCTAATACTTTTTTGAAATCGTGACCAGCAAACAAGGAGGCAAGAATTTCAGGTCAGTTAGTTTTTTAGGTTTATATAACTATCCTATTACTAAGCCTCTGAAGTCCGTATGTCCGTCTGACTGTCAGCGGGCTATATCTCATGAACATCATTAATACACATTTTCAGTGTGTATTTCTGTTTGCAACAATAAATAATATAAATAAAATAAAAACTTAAAGACGACCTCCATACAAGAAACGTGATTTTTTGGTCTCAAATGTGTGTCTAACTGGCCGAGGCTGTTTTTTGTATAGCTATTCAAAGAGGTAGAAGGTACTAGATACTTAGATAGGTATGTGCACATTAGGATATCAAGAAAGTCCCACGTCTTCATTTATCACAAGTGTTAGCAAGCTTGGTTTGATTCTATGTTCGCCGAAATGGTAGCGCGCCTGATGCTTGGCCTTTGTTTCATAATGCCGGCATAAATACGTCGTGTTTGTGAATAAATTAATAGATTTTGTTTGTTTTCAATGTCTGCTCTGTAATGGCTGATACATTAACAGCTCGTACATACTTTGAACGACTTTATTTTATGTTGGAGAACTGCATCGTTTTGTTGTGTTATAAAACTGTTTATTGAACATGTGTTTATTTTTATTTGTTCGACTTTGTTTTGCTTTACTAATTGTAACTAAGTATATAAGAGTAGTAAAGTTCCTTGTGGAAGGGCTCGTCCGGGGATATACTACCTATATCAGCCGCCAACCAGCATTGCTGTGTTCCGGTTTGAAGGGCATGTTTGCCTGTGAAATTAGGGGCACCTTTATGCCTCAAGTTGACGGGTTTACAGTGCGGCGTAGGTCATGTTCTATGTGGATGTGACCTACGTAGTAAGGCTCTATTATAGGCAAAAATTGCCCTATTCTCTGGAACAAGCTGATCTCTCTATTTCTTGCACAATTAAATTGTATGGAAGTGTAAGGGATGCATCACCATATCGAGTGACCAAGATTGGTCAATCGAAATTGTTCAGCCTCGGCCAGCTGAAAAATGTATAAATAAATTATATTTACACATTTTTCAGCCCGGGCGATAAGCGACAGACAGCGCTCCTGAGTTTGCACACAGATACAATATACACATGCATCTAAGCACACAATTAAAACCAACCCGCCTTCGTGAGATAAGCTGTAGGTAGTACCAGTGTGGTCTTAGCTATACCTATTTTTTATTGAAGGATTTATATATCTATATATATATCCATCGTGTAGCCGCGTGAATGAATGAAAATGAAATTTTCACTGTAGTTTCCCTACACTTGTTAGGGATAGGTACACATACATGAAATTAACGTTTTTACATAAATCTAACACAAGTTAATATTTTTGCATGAAGTGCTAAAACTAATTGTTTTGTTGTTTAATTAGTACTAAGTACGTCGCGAGTTGTGTCACTTTGTATGGGATTGCTCGTAATTTTGTTTAAATAAAAACTAACAGCATCTATTGCATAATCAGAACTTGAAGAGTTAGTAGGTATATTACCTCTCGGACTAAATTATTACCTACTAACTCTTAAAATCCTAGTCTTACTAACTTTTCTATATATTTCTACTTAACTATGTACTCGAAAAATATTCTAAGGTATGAAATCATAACTGAACCGAATCTCAAATTTAGGTTAGGTACCAAACTAAACTACGTTTTAGTGACGTATTTGCCGCCATGCAGCATTGCTGTGGTTGGTTTGTACACGGTAAAATTACGGGCACGCACGAGGCGACATCGATCAAAAAATCGGTGCCCCATCTCTATCTGTTCAGTGTCACTCTAGTTCTGGATTACCTACTACCTATTAATAATAAGAAAGTCCTATAAATATACAATATACTTGAATATATATTTTTTTCCAAAATGCTATTATTTATTATTGGTTAGGTATTCACGCGGAGACTGGGTTTGTCATGATACAAATTTCAGATAATCATGTTGGCAGTTCAATAAAAAAGTCGGGGAGCTAGCTAACGCTACGTCACGTTACAGGGGCCACGGCGGAACCGCTGAGTTCGGCGTACGCCGCGCAGTTCGGCAGCGCGTTCGCCGCCGCGCCGCTCGGCTCGGTGCTCGGCTCGGCGGCAGCAGCGGCCGCAGGTAAACAAGTTGAAGGTACATATCACACTTTTTAGTACCCCACCCCCCATCCAGCGAATAAGGCAAATCTTATAGTTTTGACACTTGGTGCGCATTTATTCTTACCATAATTCATCGAAAATCTATGATATATGTATTAAACGTGTGATTACTTTAACTACCTATATTGACACAAAAAATCAGAACCCGCATCTTTTCCTAAAGCCGGAAACACTAACCAACTGAGCCACGAGGGTCCTAACACAGATACCGAATTTTTGTATCATATTGATACTCAGCTTGGTTGGTTTCGGTTATAGTAGCTTGTGTAGAAAGATTAATTGTTTGCTTATGGAAAGAAAGTGTGCGTCTCTTTGGTTGCTGAGCCAAAAGATTTACAGCAGCCGTGTGTTCTGTAAAAAACACACGGGGTGTTTTTCGAACACCGTGTGATTTACAGCACCCAACGAGCTAAAAAATAAAGACTTTTTTTTCTGGTAGACCTAGTGTCAAAACTCATGGGCTATAAGTTGAATAAAATAATTGTGGTAATAAAGTATCTCACGTTCTCTTTTAGCAGCTCGGCGTACCTATCCATTTCATCTCCGTCCTATCCAAATTTTGAGTTTTTTTTTTTTGTTTTACACAAGTAAGTTAGAACGCTTATTGCTTTTCACTCGGCAAACAGAGTTTGTAACAGGTTTTCTCGATTCCAGGGCCTGAAGGTGGAAACTTGTTCATTTACCACCTTCCTCAGGAGTTTACCGACACGGATCTAGCCTCGACGTTCCTGCCGTTTGGTCATGTGATCTCTGCTAAAGTGTTCATAGACAAGCAGACGAACCTCTCCAAGTGTTTCGGCTTCGTGTCCTATGACAACGCCGCGTCCGCCCAGGCCGCCATACAAGCCATGAACGGCTTCCAAATAGGTACAAAGAGACTCAAAGTTCAATTGAAACGTTCGAAAGAACTATCTAGACCTTACTAGAACAAATTCCAAGAACTCGTACCTAGTGAATTTAAAATTTAAAAAGTAACTTGCAAAGAGGTTGTAAGAACGTTTGTTGTGATGTATCGAGTGCACTTGAACTAAAACGTAGCCGGCAAGTTGTACGTCCACTTGCACAGTTGTTAACTAATAAGTTTAAGGTTAAGGTTTGTGTCAAAGGATATCATCGTTTCCAAAGTATTCCCCAAATTGTTTTATTATTTCTAATAGTAACATTTAACGTTTTAAGTTATAGTCACGTTTTTAAGTAAGTTTACATTATGATCAGGAATATAATGAGCAGTTTATCCAAAGAGCCGATACTTCGATAGTGTCATATCAATGTCTACAAAAAAATATGCTCCAAAGTTAGTGAAAGAACCGAGTAGGTACCTACTACAAACCAAACAAGTATTGCTGATAGATAAGTTTCATATTTAATCATGTTTATTTATTATGTTTCGTTACACATTTTATGTTACCACATAGGTAATAGTTGAACATTTTGAAAAATATAATTTTTATTTGGCCATTAACCGGTATCAGTCATTTTTGTTTAAAAAATTAAGGTGTTTAGAATAAACAAGATGATCTCAAAGTGATCAGTGTATTTATTGTTTCATTACTTGTTGTCAATGGTGTACTTAAACTTTGTGGATTAGCGTAATGTCTAAACGTTTTGTCCTATTAAACGACGCGTAGATTTTTCGGGTCTCTATGAGAATATTCAAAAGGTTTTTAACTATTTCACAATATTATATCTTTTATTATATACACATGAAGATTTGTAAAACACAATAAGGTGCATAACATAACTGACTCGTAAAACCTGTATCACGATCATGTTATATTTAAAGCACTCGCAGTTTATAGCGTAGTAAATAATACCTGTCAGCTCCGAGACTATAAAATTGTACTCGGAAGAATAAAACTTGATATCTCATAAAAATCTGAAGATCTACAATTTTCAAACTACTTATTGTGCTTGTTTGTGTATCTTATTTATTAAAATTACCAGTCAAATGCAATCACACATCGAACACTGGCCCTTTAGTGAGGTTTTTTTTTTTCTTTAGTAATAAGTATTTAAATATCATAGATAAAATTTTCATGTGTAAGTTTTCTTTTCTTTATTATCGAAGTTACATTTTTTTTTTCATTTACGGATAAGTTTTCCATTGCATCAACACTATGTTTTCTGATAAAGTATCCTGCCTCTTTTTGATGAACTATCATCATCATCATATCAGCCTACACACGTTCACTGCCGAACTTAGGCCTCGCCAAATCGACGCCACAATCGATCCCGAGACTCCTTCATCCATCGACTCCCTGTCGATGCTGATGACTATGTTGCAGGAAAATTCAAAATACCTATCTGGCCCAAACTAAATTCTTTTTTTTTTAACTGGTAAGCTGTTAACCACGGGCTCGCCTAGGTAAGGATGAGGTCTGCCAATGGGGCGATGGAGTTTTACTAGAAACTGCTTAAAGGCAACAATTACAATATTGATCATTTAACTACAATAGAGGAAACAAAACTTCAAAAAGCCTTCCGTTGTTATTATGAACTTTATTGACTTTGTTTTGCAGTATTGTTGCATCATTGCAGCTCTAAAACTTAATTATTTCCGAGCGAATGGCACAAATAAACCGACTAAGTGGTACCTACCTATTTATGAATATAAATACTTACAGGTAGGTCAGTCGGTACATTTCTAGTAGGTCCGGTTTATCTTGGTGTCGCCTTGTACCAATGCGCTTTGACCAATATAAATTATTGAAAATTATGTTTGTCTGTAATAAGAGCACTGATGTAGAGCGAGCATCGAGTTACTAATAAAATTTACTTAGTTCGAGTATTAAATGGTGGATTTATAATAGTTTGTAATTTTTATTAGTCAATGTTTTTGAATGTCTCACGAAAGACAATATCTAGACTGAATAAGTTTCCTTTTAGTTGTTACAGATGAGAAACGTTATTGTGTAACTTTGTGATTCCTTTAGTAAGTTCATTTAGTGAATCTTGTGTAAACAACGTTTTCGTCTTTCAGTGTTTATTTTTCCTTGTTATGTAAGATTAAAAATTATGAATCGTACGTATGTTAGAAGGACATTGGGAATATAAATGTAAATAAAACGGACAAAGCTATCCTAGACACGGGAACGCAAACGCCTCTTTCAATGTGTGATTTAGATAAAGATCAAAACAAATTAAATGTGAATAGACTTTTTTACCTACAGTTTTCTAGGTATGTTAGACATTGTTGTTGTACAGGCAAGTAGGAACGTTAATTTGTATGTGATAAGGCCGGTTTTTGAGCATCGCTATTGATTTTAATTTTGTTTAATGGCAACACTCCAGCCGTTTAACCAAATGCGACTTCGTTTTATGGCGAATAGGGTGCGCCTTGGTTTGTCTACTTTTATAACGCACCAACAAATATTAATATGATTACGTATCAATAAAATGTCAATGAAATGTAAAAACATAACAATTCTGACCTTTCACATCTGAACGTACATAATTTTCGCAAATACATTTTGCTGTTACCGTTGTATGCCATATGTAAGCTTATTAATTTTTAAAGCTCAATATTTTAAATTATGTGTACCTATAAATTTAAGATTTACGTCATGTTATTTTTTGATAATCAAGTTAAAAATGTTTGAAGCACAGTGATTTTTTTTTCGTATATAAATGATATAGCCCGAGGATATCATTGCCTTTTCACTGGGTTTTAGAAAGTGCGTCAAACCTTTTTCGCTGTTTGTCGGTTAAAAGTATATGTTTATTTATATAAGTGCTCCAACAAACATTCTTCACGGAGTCACGGTCAACAAAACAGCATATCCAAAAATGTTAACGTGAATAAAAAATATTTTTTCACATAATTGAGGCACCAAGTTTACTAGTTATACTACAATTGGTATAAATTATAATGTACTTCTATGTACTGTTTTATACAACACCCGTTTTGTTGAAATGAATGTAAATAAATGTCAAGTTTAAAAAAATGTTTTTGATTTTACTTTGGAATGTAGCGTCCACTATATCTAAAACAATATTTACCAGTGTACATAGAATATACCCGCTACCAATTTTTTGGCGCGTAGATAGTCGGCCAACTTTGTAGCAGAACGGGCGGTGTAGTTACGATTCGTGCAGGAATCGACCGGCCACATTGGTTAAAAACTATATCACGTCATAATTCATCGCCGTGATTGGCTGATGGCTCCTTTGTACTACGGGGAAGCGCTTGGCCTTTCTCACCTGGCTTACAAATTATGATAAGGTGGAAGCGCACTTCACTCGGAATCCTTAACGGTCTAACTGGATATCTTACCTCTAAATGGCGGATCACAACAATTTCAGATTTGTGATCGACAGAATTAGGTAAGATGGTGGTATGAAATTTCCGGTGACGACCCGTCCACCCACTGGATTTTCCCACTGGTGGGTGGACGGGTAATTCACGATTACCCCTCTAACGAATAACGTGAACCGAATAAGTACCTAGTTATCGATTTACTTTTTAATTTCGATAAATTAAAATAAATTGAAACATATAATTCGCTTTTATTTGATTAAAAACAACTAACTTTAAATTCTCTCAATTTATAAACTAGTAGTTCGCCCTGAACTGAGATCTCGTGATGTCTGGTTTGTGACAGAGATTATATCTCAATAGAACGTTATTAACAAACGATAAAAGTGTGCTTTCATTACACCTTACTTACCTTAAGTGTTCGAGGCTCTCTCTTGTTGCTAACTTATTATCGTTACTAAAATGAAACAAAGGTTGATGACGTTTTTAAGGTGCACTCAAACCGTTGCCATAGTAGTCGTGGTTTTAAAATCTATCCCTCCAGCCTACGGAAGTCGTGAAGTCAACCAAAAAGCTTATTTCTATGTGTTAACAAAACTTGTCTGCCAAGCGTGATGATTATGGCGACACCATACAGTTATAGAGGAAGTTATTTTCACATTGTGGTGGACAATAATTTACCGCTGTGCTGATACGAAATATGCGCGGACAAAACACTTGCATGACACCCCAAAAGTAATTCTTTGATTTTATCGACACCCTTCCCTATCGAGTGAATAACAAAAGGGAGGATTTGTTAGTTTTTTTTTAATAAAATGAAAGCGAAATAAGTGTTTCAATTTATTTAAATTTATCGAAATTAAAAAAATAATAAAAATTAGGTACTTATTGGGTTCACACTAGCGCAGTGGGTGGAGGGGTAATCGTGAATTACCCGTCCACCCACCAGTGGGAAAGTCCAGTGGGTGGGCGGGTCGTCGCCGGATATTTCTTCCTTTCCTTTCCAATTGGTATGAAATAAATGCTTAGTTTTTTTTATTAAGCTATTATTTATTAATTTACATGTCCTACTTTAGTCATTGGTGAGTTTGAGTACAGTTTCTTCGTACTCATCGCCTTCTTTGTCCTCCCGGCCGGGATGTTCCGTGGCGAGCATCGGCCGCGGCTCGACGAGACCGTTGGAGTCGGCCAGCGGCAGAATGTCGCAGATCAACGGAGACTCCACGCCTAGGATGTAGTGGCATGTCCTGCAATACCATTTTTGACGTTATACTTCTCTTGGCGCGTTTGGGAAAAAATATGAGTGATTTTTTTACGATGCGCTCGATCACCGACACCTCAAGCGACACCATGAAGTTGGTTGCGTTTTAGAAAAAAATTGATTGATTTGCGCGCGCACACCGACACCTCAAAGCGACACCATGAAGTTGGTTGCGTTTTAGAAAAAAAATGAGTGATTTTTTTACGAGGCGCGCGCACACCTACACCATAAAGCAACACCGTGAATTTGGTTGCGTTTTGGAAAAAATATGAGTGATATTTTTACGAGTACCGCGCACACCGACTATATAAGCAACACCATGAAGTTGCTTGTGTTTTGGAAAAAATTAAGTGTTTTTTTACGATGCGCGCGCACACCGACTCCATAAACAACACCATGAAGTTGAACGTGAGCACTGATGACTATATTCAAGGTAGTTACAAAGAGTATAACAGTAATGAGGTAGTTATTCAAATAATATATGAATCTACAATACGTGTTATATATCAGTGGAGATAGACATAATGACTCTTACCTAGGTTCTAGCAGGTACAACGAGACTTGAGCGGGACTCGAGGAGTTCTCCAAACACTTGAGTTTGACCTCGGTCTGTCGCGGCTTGCCGGTTTTGTCGCAGATGTCGCCGTTCGAGTAGAAGTGCGACACCGATGTGCGTTGTTCTGCAAACATTCAAATTCAAAATTCCAAATTTTCTTCTTTAGGCGCGTTGGGCATTTTTAAGTATTCTATCCGTAATCTAGTTCCTATATTACAAGCTATGCTTAATTTGGGGCTAAATGGCGCTGTGTAAAATAACTGTCCTGTAATATCGATTATTTATTATGCATGAAATAAATGAATATGGATATGAATACGATCCGTTCCTTGGCGGTGCGCATTATAAATGGGGAAGAAAAATGCTTAGCGCGCGAGGAAGGTATATCCACCATAAGCGGACGTGTGCTTGGTATAGGTTGAGCAGCTGTCCCGCCTCATCTTTGCCATTATACCCAGTTTCATAGCAGCTTACTGGACTTTCGATTCGATATAGGATCCGAAATTGAGAGTTGGGGTCAGTGTGATACCAAGAAGCTCAAGGTGGTCAGAGATAGGAACGGATACACTTCTAAATGTTGGATTCAGGTGGAATTGACTCCGTTTGGCGGAGAATAAACACGCTTGGGTCTTGTTAGCATTGAACTTAATCAAATTGGCATTATTCCAATCGGAGAATTGTGTGATAAATAGAGCCTGTACAAAGTTAGAAATATTCCGTGTTGGATGATTCGTTCGCGAGACAATAATATGTTTTTTTTTTTTTTTGTACGACGGGTAAGCACTTGGCCTTCATCTCACCTGGTAACAAGTTGAGATAAGGCCGAAGGTGGAGGCGCACTTCACCCGGAATCCTCAACAAACTGAGGAACTGGCTATCTTACCTCTGAATGCCGGAACACAACAATTTTAGAATTGTTATTATGGCGACAGAATTAGGTAAGACGGTGGTAGCTAGCCAGGCGGACTAAACAAAGTCCTACCACCAACCAAACCAAGCACAATATATTGTACTCCCCATGGGGATCGAACCCGGGACCTCTGGATCTGAAATCGGTGGGTTGAACCACTAGACCACAGAGGCGGTTAAACTAGACCACAGAGGCGGTTTAGGTATGTAAATTAGTAATTAGCCAGATTATGCACGGCCCGATAATGCACAGCTTTCAATGCGGAGAGCGGCGAAAATCGGTTGCTATGTTTTTTTTTTTAACCCAAAAACATCTTGCTTATTTGACTTCGAACTTCAAACTATCGAGTCGTACATTCACGTCACGACATGATATTGCATAACCAAATAATGCACGGCCCGATAATGTACTTCTAAATTATTGGATGATCGTATTAAAGAAGCCAATCAACTGCTAAAAAGTGAATTGGCCGCGTCAATAATTCACTCACGCACACGTATTTATTAAGTATCAGGCAAGGATGATGTCAACGTGGAGCGAGCTGACCCAGAAGGGACCTATTAACTCTCATTTTGAAGATAATTAGGCTCATAGCGCAGTATTGCAAGGTTTGCCAAGTTTGGTACTAGATGGCGTTGTGTAAAGCCTAGTAATACAGATGTATGTGTGAGCTCACCGACTGGTTTGGGCGCCTTCCCCTTGTTCTCCTTGATCCAGTCGAGATGCGCCAGCTCATTGAACTTGCCCAGCATGAGCGTGGTCTTCTCTCCCGTGCGGTCCACGTGGTACTGTACCACGTGCTTCCCGTAACAGAACTCGTATCTCCACCAGCCTGTGCCCTGGAGAATGGGACATTTGATTCAAAATATATCAATTATAGCTTCAAATAAAATGTAAGTTCATAGTATAGGCATGGGTCAGCTTTTTCAGCAAGGACAAGATCTTGGGTCAGCTCATTTTGAGTATGAGGTCTACGATCGAGTTATACCCAGAAGGTGTCCATTATCCATTTTTCTTGAAGACATCAGGGAATACATACGCTGGAGGTCGATTCCAAGCTTATGCGTACTGCAAAAATATTTCAGACGCACTGCTAATTATGGAATACATGGAATGGATAACTGGAATAGGGATGATAATTAGCTGTGCGTCTGAAGTTCCCAATAAAGAACGGTGAAGGCGGAAAGAGGCCATGAAGCTTCTGGGCACACTCACCGAAGCACACCGAGGCCTCTGACCAAAGTAAAAAAAACTTCAATTTCTCTGTGAAAATTTCAACTGTCTACTTTCAACGGACAGCGGAAGCTAAGTATAATCCCGTTGGCACCTCTTGAGTGCGGAAACCTGAAAAGGATAAGTAATCCATTGTAGAACGTATTACTCACTCCATTGAGACAGTTCTCTCCGTTGAGGAAGGCCCGGACCGGTGAGTCGTCGGTAACCGGTGGCAGGTTGCTCTTGTCCGGCAACTGAGCCGGGGTTACCTTCTCCGTTAGTGGTTCGTCTTCAAGGGGATGGAGCTCGAATTTCAGATGCGTTTGGCCATCCTAGAACATGTCGGAAATCAAGCGGTTGTGATCTACAAGTCGCGTCACGTAATAAGAGCTGGAGGGAATTTTTGGGCAATATTTTTTTATGGGATAATTTTGCGTTTGACTGCTATCTCGCCTGATGCAGACTTCGATGGGGCACGCTTGCCTAGAAGGAACCTATTCACTATAAACTTAAGGACTCCCCCATGTTGAAGTGTTCGGGAAACACAGACTCAGGCAAAGCGTTTAATTCCTTGGCAGTACGCAATATAAATGAGGAAGAAAACCGCTTAGTGCGCGAGAAAGGTAATGTCCACCTAAAACCGGTGCGCATAGCCGAGCGTTTGAATGCTTAATATTTGTCTATCATGTATTATGTTTTGTTTACAAAAATTACATTTACACGCTTTGGACTGGAATTATAAAATAAACAATTTAGTTCAGTTAGTTTTTAATGCGTTATTTTTTTTGTTATGACTGAGAAAATTACTCAGGGAGATAAGAGTAACATAATATGTTGCATTAATTCGTCGTGGGTCACATGGAAGTCAGATGAGGTTGCAGTTTTAAGTTATTCAAATTCATTTATTCAGACGTCTAGGTCCAAAGTGTTAGTAAAACTTAGAATTAGAGGTTAGTACTTAATAACTAAAAGAGATTTGGTCCACTGGATGAGCTGCCACACCAGCGGACATTCATAATTATTGGCAATAACTTTCAGAATGCTGTTACCGCTCGCGCGCACTCGACAGAGCAGCGAGGCAGTCTTTTTCCGCCAGATGGCGTCAAATGTGTCTGTGCGCGCATCTGCGAACATGCCTGACGCACTGCAAAAGCGCGGGAGCCGCAACAACGTTCTGAATGCATTATTATATTGGACCCGCAGAGCATTGTTAGCCTTTTTAGTATGCTGAAACCACAGACTCGCCGTATACATGGATGTACAGTACGCCTTGAAGAGAGTTATTTTAACTGCGTCTGTACATCGTGCGAATCTGCGGGCCAGCATATTAGTCCTGACTGTCAATCTGAGACTGACTTTTTTTAAACATATACTTACTATATGATACAACACCCAAACACGGAACAAACATCTATATTCACCACACAAATGTTTGTCCTGGGTGGGAATCGAACCCACAGCCTACAGCGCAGAAGGCAGAGTTACTACCAACTGAGCTATGAGGCTTGTTGACATGGAAGATAATTAGTCAATTGCGTAAATCAACAAGGTTATGTGCACTTAGAACTCACAACAGAAACACGCAAGAAACATGTAAATAAGCGAAAGACCGTTACCTTTTCAATTTTCTCAACTTTCAGTACAGCGAGTACGTCCTTCGGTTCTTGGTCCTGAACAACAAATGTTATACAAGCAACTACAGCCAGGGACAAATCGAGCGAAATTTATATCCAAGCTGAACAGGCGGGTTGGAGATCGCTGCGATTCGTTTAAGATGAGTCAACTCTTGCCCTCGAAGCTTGCTCCTGGGCAACGATGGAAGGAGAAGCCTTCACATCGATGAAAATCCACGCAAGCAAATGTTTTTCTCTTACTTATTAGCAGATTTGGTGCAAGATTTGTCCCAGACTAAAACTAAAACAAAAAAATGGATAAACAAGCAGGGCCTTTATTCGCTAGGACCATACATACATATCAGTCATAGTAAAACCATGATATCTCCGTTTAATTCGAATAAATAATATATGATTATAGATGGCGCTGTGTTTTTTTTTTTATTCAAAAAATATGTTCAATACCTACCATACAAACCGTTACAAACGGTCTATATATGTTGATTCGCTGGCCTAAATAAATGCCTTTTTTTATTATTTTTTTATTTTTATATATATATATATATCACGTGATCACGTCACTCGTTATAAATGAATCTCATATGTCATAGCGAATAAGGGCTCAGCAGGGGTATTCACATCACAATCGGACCGGCTTACGTTCGGATTTACATTATCCGTCTCAGTTATCTACATTCAGGATGACAGAGACAGAATTGGAGCCGAACTAAAATTCACAACTCTATCGGAAATATTGAGTTGTGAATACCCCTGCAGGTTATGAGTGAGTTAGAAAACTACCACTATATTGAGCAATATTGATTAATGAACACACACATCGAGTACAGTGGCGAGAACTATTTTTTTTTTACTTTCCACAAGTTCATCTTTGTTTCTATTCATAGCTATTTTTAGGACACCATTTCCGTCATTCTTAGGACACCATTTCCGTCATTCTTAAAAGTTTCAGTATCAGAATCAAAATCACTTATTCCTTTTTATTACAGTACAGTCGGAAAAGTCAAATATCGGAAAAGTGAAATATCGTATAAGTAAAGTATCGTTTCTCATAATGTGCCTTACTACAAAAGTAATATAAGCGACGGTAACTGTAACTAATTTTCCATCAAGAGGAGCCATATGTTTGCCACCAGGTGTTAGGGTCTCAGTGGAAAAACAGATGTGCAGCCGAAAACCAAATTTTATCAGTGCTCATTGTAGCTGACTGACTGACAATTATGGCACAGCCCAATTCAGAGGATCCTAATATATCTAATTCCAGTAAAAATAAAAACAAGTTGGCACTAGGAAAGAAATTAAAAATCTAAGTTATACTAGTAAATTACTTATCATTTACTAAAACTTAAAGATGAAAATAATAATAAAATAAATTCTTAGACTTTGTAAATAACTCGCCACTGCACACCTCAAGTGCAATTTTGTTCTAATTCACACACATTGTGCCTAAAACCTTTACACAAACATGTTATCAAAAACTTAAAAACTCTAATCAATACACAAAATTTAGAACAACCGTTTCTATATACAAACAGTACTATTGATATCACCTGCTTTGCTGTCACATTGAACGGTAGATATATCCTTCCCAGGCACAGTATTGCCATAATCTCCACGCTTGCAGGCGGTTACCGGTCTCTTTGAAGAGTGCAGAATGCTTAAATGAGCTTACATGTAACTTGATGGTCTGATGGTGGAAGCGCAAGCTTTCCACTTCGTTCTGCAGTAGACTCCGTGGCTTCTTCGGAGCGTTACCTACTGGCAGGCAGTTAATTACGTTCTCTCCAACTTCAGCGGTTCTGAAATTCATCAACAACAAAGTCCAATAAGGGTTATAATGAACTTCAATTCCTGATTGTTTGAGAGTCAGTAAATAAAAAGAAGTCAGAAGGTCTGTAGGTCGACGTGTGACAATGGACCGGTTCTCTACTGCTCTTGTGATGGATTAAAAGTGGATCCCGCATGTACTGGAGCATCTCTTTTCTAGAAAAGCAGGCGTTCATAGAACTTTATTAGTTACTTTTCAATAACCCTATGTACTCTTTTATACTTGGGCAATAGCAAAAAGCGTGCAAAGGTTGAATCAGTAGGCAGTGGCGAATCAAGATTGTATCAAATGGCTTTTATTATGTTATGCTCTTCTTCATAAATTGCGTAATATTTGCTGAGTCCTCACCGCACGTGACATTGGGTGAGATTCAGCTGGACCCTCCCTAAACGCCTTACGTAATTACGTTTTTCACTAGAACAGTAAATGACTCACTTGAACAGTATATGGACTCTTTTGAATAGTAAATTACTCAATTGAACAGTAAATAACTCACTTGAACAGTAACTGACTCGTTTGAACAGTATATGACTCCTTTGAACAGTAAATTACTCAATTGAACAGTAAATTACTCAATTGAACAGTAAATAACTCACTTGAACAGTAAATGACTCACTTGAACAGTGGATGGTCGCACAGCAGCGGCGAGAGTATGATGATCTCGTACTCGCAGGTGGCTGTCTCCTTGAACGAGTACACATCGTGTTTCCCGTGCAGGAAGCACACGTACCGCACGCGCGTCACTCGCGGCTTGTCGCTCAGGTCGCAGATCGTACCTGATATAAGTTAGTAAGTTGAAATGTTATAATTATTATTACTGCACATTTTATGGTGCTGCATAAGATCTAGAACTAAACTAAAACTAAGCAAAGCTTGTAATATGGGAACTAAATTATGCACAGAATACTTTTATACCTACTCTATTGTATGAAAAACAAAACAAACATTTATGTTCTACTAATGTTGGAGGACCAACAGTTGCCAATTTCTTTGTTCTATGCTCATCAAGTGGTCCATCACAAAGTTATCAGTTGTACCATGAAAAGTGAAGTTATTATTATTAATCAGGAAATATTTTTTTACCTTCATCCAAAACCATTTCCACATAAGGAATATCATTGCCATCTACTTTAACAGTCTTTAGACCATCCTTAGATTTAAATGAAGTCTCAAGATCTTCGTCCAATTTAACTTGTTTCCCAGCACTCCAGTGGCCAAGGAAATACTGCTGCAGGTTGGATTGTTTGCCTAGAAATTATGAAAAGATAAAGCACCTAGGTATGTTGTTAAAATTATGCACAAACCAGCTGCACTCTGCGGTGTTACCTGCAGTTAATAAGTTAATATGGCACGATGGGACTAAAAGTAAAAATGTGTTTTTTGCAATTCACAAAAATTGGTATTAAAAATACAGACAATTATATGAAAGAACTGTTGTTGTTCAAAACCATGCTTCAAAACAAAGTAAGAAACATACTATGAGATGCATTTGCCATCACACGGGAATACTTAATAAGTAGCCTCATCCATTATCTATTTCCATTTTCATTATCTAAGTATATACCAAGTTTCAGCCAAATCTGTTCAGCCATTTCAGCATGAAGAAGTAACAAACACACACTGACAAACTTTCGCATTTTTAATATTAGTGTGATAAACTAGCTTCTGGTCACGGTTTTGTCTGTGACCAAATAAATTGATGTTTATACACTGAAATCTCAGAAGTCATATAGACTTTTTCTTTGGCAAAATAGACAAGTCTGACACTATAGATACCTAAAGAGTTTCTTTTTCCAAGACCAATGATAATCAATAAATCAAAAATATATACTCAAAAGTAAGTAGATTAACATACAAACCTTCCCTCTCTTCATGATACTGCCTAATATACCTCCCATGGCAAACTTCATAGCTCCAATAACTCTCGAGCCTATATGAGCATATCTTCTGAGCAAATAGCGGCCTCAGTAGGAGCAGAGGAGGGGGCCCACTATAATCCTCTAGGTTTGTTGACTCCTGCTTAGAGACATTGGGTATTTGGCACTCATAAATTTCTCTATTTGTAGTTGTTACTTGTAGGATTTCACTATTCTGAAAAGGATATGTATTTGATAATAATTATTATTTGGTAGCTAATATATACCATATAATATATGTAGTTTTAAGGATAATTTTGTTTACAGAATTAGTTCACACAGAAAATAGAAAAACTATTTTTTTTACTTGTGCGAATATAGCTATGGTGAACATAGAATATCGCCGCCGCAAGGGCGATATAGATCTCTGATCTGACCTACCTGTGGTTCTTTAGACTGGCCTTCTACCAAATCTTCTAGATTTTCTGGGTTTCCTGGCCAGTTTATACCAAAATGTATAGAATCATCAAACCCTTTGATATCATGGTTGATACACAACACAAATACAAATAAATTTGATAATACCAAGACGAAATGCTTCATTTTAATGAATTACGACCACATTCTACAGAAAAAACAACGAATGTACAGATAAATCTTAGAAAAACACCAAAAATCAATTTTCTATTTACTCTAATATACTATAATACTACAAAATTTGAAGAAGCTTCTTAACGTATTATCAACGTTCAGTTCAAGTCGTCTCGCAGATTTGGTAACATTATACTGTACTGCACATCTATACCATCGTATGAGTTGGTAAAATGTCATTTGTCAATACATAAATCTATGTTTTTTTTTTCTGGCTTCGCACGACTTGCGCATTGCCATATACAAGTTTTAAGAAAATTTGGGAAACAGGATTATATTAAAGCAACCGACGAGGATGGAAAAGGATCAGTAGATAGATAGATAGATAACTCTTTATTGTTCACCATCAGTAGGGTTGAATAATAAATATATGCAAAATTATACGATATAACTTTATAATATTGAATATACAAAATATTTACATCATTATTATGAATAAATGAAGATAAACATTGATATATACAAGGATCGGATGAGGAAAGAAGGACTTGAATTGAAGTAGGAAACGGAACCTTAATTGAAATGAGGCTATTGTGCAGCGAAACGTGATTATAATTAGGACAACAAAAGAAATTATGGTCCGCATTTCCATATTCCGCTCCGCAGTCACAAGCGGGGCTGTTTATGATTTTGAATCTGGCCAGATGAGCTGGTGAACAAGTATGTCCCAATCTCATACGAATTATTACGGTAGTGGCTCGTTTACTTAGCTTAATCTTAAAAAAACAGGGTTTAATGGGAATAAAACTCTGTACATTTCTTTAATAGCTAAAAAAAGTCCATGTTTACAGAGAGTGTGTTCTGTTTTTTTTTTGTTTGTGTAGTGGGTAACTTCAACTTCAACTTCTTTGATATGGCGTGCAGCCGTTTTATCGATTCTGCTAGTGTCAAGTATTGTGAGTGTCGTAAACAGAAAAAGTGGGAAAAAATATTTAAGATTCCAGATTGCCAATTTTCATATCGATAGTCCATAAAATCTAAGAAATACACTTTGACAGCTGTCAGATCAACTTATCTAGGGATGTGAACTAAATAATCACCATCGAAAATATCCGATATTAATGAGAAATTGAAAAATCGATTTTGATACTTTATAGGTAGGAAACACTCGTTTACTTTTTTTATAAAACTATAAACTCAGATAGAAGATAAACAAATTATGTAGCGCTTAATTAAAACTTTGGTGTGGGACGCTACCTGCGTCGACACCCTAGCGCCATCTCATCTGCCTGGGACATCAGTTAGGGCTCGTGCGGCGGCTGATTCAGTCGAGGATCACAAAAGGCGCAAATATAGTGGTCTCGACAGAGCTTACCTTTTGAGCCTTTTGGGGTGGAGACCTTGGGTCCGTGGGGAGCCGGTGCCCTCCGGGTTTTCAAAAATATTGCGGGGTTTTTGATTGAGGCGACACGTGACCCAAGGGCTGGCTCTTATTTATGCCAGAGAATTAGCATAGCTATTAAGTGTGGCAATGCAGCCAGTGTCTTGGGCACGCTTCCGTCTGGTACTGGTCTGGAACAGTTGAGTTACCTATAGGCCGTTTGTAACGGTCCTTAGGTAATCTGACTGATTCCTTTGTACATAGTTAGTTTATTTGTACTATTTCTTTGTATTGAATAAAAGAAAATTAAAAAAAAAAAAAAACAAATAAAATAAAAATAATTAACTATTTCTGTTTATTTTTTTTTCATGGTGGCCACCCACAGATAGACGACAGACTAAATTGGAGGTTGTATTTATTGTACCTACTTGTGCGTACGGAGTGAACTTCAACTTCATTGTTTTGGCTTACAAGCTGATCTTCAACACCTCTACCGTTTCAAGGAGGTTCGGGTAAGAAACGAGCCTTGGGCTCTTATTTCTGGCATTAATTTAACAAAATCCACAGCTCGACGTTCCAATTTATTGAAAATTTCCTCCGTGGCATCAAGAAAACAGGAGTCTGCATAATCCAGAAGAGGTAAGAGGAGAGTTTGAGCTAGAGAGACCTTTGTCTCAAAAGGTAGAAACTTCTGGAGTCGCTTAAGGGAATGAAAGGAGAAGTAAATGCGCTTACTAATTCTATTGACATGGTTCATCCAAGATAATTTGGGATCAAAAATAACACCCAGATTTTTCGCGACAGTAGCATAACAAATGGGGGCACCTGCATAGAGTAGTGGAGGCAGTGAGTTTTGTTGTGCCTTATTAAGCATATACGTGCTGCCGCAGATAAGTGCCTGAGATTTAGCAGGATTAACTAGCAAGCCAAAAGCCTCCGTCCACAACTGTATACTTTTAAAGTCAGAATTTATCTGAGCTATACCAACAGACATCTCATCAACATTGATATGATTATAAATTTGAAGATCATCAGCGTACAGATGAAAATGAGAAGAAATGACTTGAGTGATGGCGTTTATAAACACTGAAAATAGAAAGGACACCACCTTGCGGCACCCCCACAGTAATGCTACACCAATCAGAGTAAGACTCTTCAGAGCGAACACACTGCGAACGGCCTGAGAGATAAAAATGGAACCAAGAGAAGACTGGAGGTTTTAGGAAGAGGAATGACAAAGGCTTTTTTCCAGATGACAGGGAACAAGCTTGTTTCTAAAGAGAAATTTAATATGTGAGTGATAGCCGAAACAAGCTCAAAGGAGAGAATCTGTAGCATGTTGACACTAATGCCATCCACACCAACAGCTTTTGTGGAGATGGATTTAATGAACTTCAAAATGTCTTCCTCTGTAACCTCTTTAAAGTCGAAACTGGGGCAATTAGGTTTATCGGAACGAGTTAAATGGTCAATAGTAGTACGCTTAATACTTTCGTCCAGCTGCACGGGAGAAGAGGAAAAGTGAGCGTTGATAGAGTTACTTTTTCCTGTGGGCAATTTTTTTTCAATACGTGAATAATCTCACTTAAAAGTATCAAATCTACACGGTATCATAATTTAATTATTCTAGAAAGTCAAATCATGAAATTTGTCATTTTTTCGCCAGGACAACGATTTTTTTTTACTGTACGACGGGTAAGCATCTTGGCCTTCATCTCACCTGGTAACAAGTTGAGATAAGGCCGAAGGTGGAGGCGCACTTCAACCGGAATCCTCAACAAACTGAGGAACTGGCTATCTTACCTCTGAATGCCGGAACACAACAATTTTTTAATTGTTATTATGGCGACAGAATTAGGTAAGATGGTGGTAGCTAGCCAGGCGGACTCAAACAAAGTCCTACCACCAACCAAACTGTAACTGAACAAATTTTGTTATAAAAAAAACACTCGCACTCTGGGAGAGCCGACAGAAGTGAAAACTTTCGAAGTTTTTTTTATCGTTGCCTAAGAAAACAGCTGAGATTGTTGTTACTTGAATCCCAATGTGTTTAAAGTCAAAAGTGGTGTCGGTAAGCGTAACAGTGTCGCGCATAATAATCGAATAGCTCGACGATACAATTCACAAGAGCGTGCGGTGACGATGACGCGAGTTACTCGCTTTTTGTTCACTCAAAGAGTACATTTATGTATATACACAGCATACATATAGCTCATGGAAACGGTTCGGTGACGATGACGCGAGTTCCATGATTTTTGTTCGTGCTCAACCCCCCTGAAGAAGTTTTCTACCCAAGTACTGGATTTGGCTACATAATTACTAATTGTAATAATCAACATTCATTTATGTAGGTAGTACAAGTATGCCGAGTATACAAATATAAATATTACAAATAAATATTACAGGACAATAATTTCACACAGCGCCATATAGCCCCAAACTAAGCATAACTTGTTATATGGGAACTAGATAACGGATAGTTTTTGTAAATACATACTTATCATACAATACAAACACCCAAACACAGAACAAACATCTATATTCATCGCACAAATGTTTGTCCTGGGTGGGAATCGAACCCACAGCCTACAGCGCAGAAGGCAGAGTTACTACCATCTGAGCTTTGAGGCTATGAGGATACAATGATTTGTCTGAAAATCTTGCCTATACTGTCAAGATTACGTAGAAATGATCAGTGCAGCGGCAAACGCGCGGCCCGGCCAGGTTTAAACGCTAGCCCATCAAATTTAGACTCAATTTGTATGAAAGTAGGGTGCTACCATTATCAACTCTTTGCGTTGATTTGAAAATATTATAATGGAAATCCGTCTTCAATTAATTTTATTATGCATAGGTACGAACCTGATTAATAAAAATAGATAAGTACCAGTAGATATTCAAAACATAATTCAAATTACGCGCTGTAATACGAAACAAAGCGGCTGGGAACAACCTTCCACGTCGAGTGCTGCCCGACAACTGACCAAGAAGCCATGATCTATTTTGTATCCAAATGGCATAACATAAAGTCGAAAATTGCATGGTTCAGTTGCTTATGAAATGGCATTTAGGTCCACGTTATAATTTTTGTTAGTGTTTTATTTAATTATTCAAAATGTAAACGTGAAATTAAAAAAAACTAGCCGATCATTCGACTAAAACACTAGTCTAGCTATTTTATTCATAAATAAAAAAATGGGGTTGTCGCTGATAATTTCAAGCATTTGAATTAAAAGCGTTTTTTTAGTGCAGTATCTATTTATTTTTTAAAAAGAACTCAGATTTTTTTTAATTGTATCCGATCATTGTACTACAACAAGATTTTTCCCAGCTTTCAGTATTTTTTTATTGGTATAACTACTTTCGTTACTATCAAAGAATGTGTTTGAAAATGCTCCTGTTTCGTAATTTTGTCATTGGGCGCGCTCTTAACCTCATTTTCAATTTTACTAATTGTTTATGTTTTTAACTAATTGGATGAGATTTAATTTAGATTAATGTACAGGAATGTTTAATAAATATAATTATTTATCTGAGTAAATAATTTTTCGATATTATAAGAATTATATTATATAATATTATAAGCTTGTAATATTTTGTGTTTCCGTTTGAACAAAGTTATAGCGCAATAAGAAATGCGAAACGCCAAGATGTATTTCTTAGATTTGATGGACTATAATTCAGTCTTTTCTCTGATGATGATGATGATGAGAAGACTCTCATCATCATCATCATGAGTTTGCCAATGTCAGCTTTGATAGACATCAAAGCTGACATTGGCAAACTCTTGTTTGAGGTTTCCAATGTAACTAGCTTCCTATTAGTCTGTGGTAGCTAGTAACCAGTACAATAGGTAGTAGGGACGTACTCCGCCGTACGAAGAAGAAGAAGAGTAACATAACAGTAAGATGTAATACCCTTTGAGAATACCATACCACAACACACACCACAGTTTCACTTCATTCATTCATTCGAGTTTATTTACACTTTACACTCGACTAGCTTTGCTTTTTATCTTCTTGTCTTGGGAAAAGGCTATTCCCCAAACCCAGCAAATGCCACCAATAGGATTCCAGATAGATTCATACAAAATGGCCGAACAGCCAATTGCGTGCTACATTTCAGAAGTCTTTGCCAATCACGTACCTATAAATAAGTAAACAAATCATTCGACCTTCATGCGACAAGGACGTTCGACGGCCATCTACCTCGTGGTCTGTCTGTGTCTTTGACTATATCTACCTACCTTATACGCTCAGTGTATATACCGGTAAGGTTGTGATATTTGCTGATAGTTTTCATTGATGAAATTTCGCCTATTACTGTTCCATACTCTTCATTGATGAAATTTCGCCTATTTTTCTGTTCCATTCCATACTCTCCAATCAAATTTTTCCTACGGTTAGTGTTTTCAATGCGATGATGTACTAGGTGATGTGTACCAAGTTGTTCGCGACTGGACGCGTTATTACATAGACTTCCAGTGTGTGAGAAGAATCGCCAAAGTGACATACATTTTGAAACTGCGATAATTTGCGCAGCACAAGTGTCCATGAGCCTGAGCCTCAGCATGCGTGCATGCATGCGTGTTCTTGGAATCTGAAATTCGCAATGGGACACTGCTCATTATCTGCCTGATCGTAACTTTTGGAATTTATCCAAAAGTAATCAGGCTTCAGACATTGCTTCTATTGTTTGACAAATTTCACTCTGGCTTCCCTTGTAGCGGCGGCGCAGTGAACAACCACGTACCTACCTACTGCTCTACCGTTTTTTCCTCTTGAAAACATTTGGAATCTAATACTAAATGTAAGTACCTACTGATTGAAACATACACATATAAGCCCAGCAAGCAATCTAGCGAGGTGAACCCAGTATTTTATATTTTAGATGATTTTGATTACCTTGGCAACATCACAATAAAGATGAGTTCCTTCAACTAGTTAGCAAATCAAGAATTGGACTCATAGTAGGTAGGTGTATGATGATCAGCTTGGTTTCAGTTCTGCCATTAAGATTAAAAGCTGGACCAGACCAGCATGTATGTGTTGGCCCTAAAACCTACTACCGCAGGTAGAGAACTGGTGAGCAGAGAGAGAAAGAGTTTTTACAGACATAATACCAGTTTTCACTCCGATTCAAAACAATTGAACTGGATAGCTGTAGTGTGTAGCTTTTATTATAACTAGCTGACCCTGCACCTGTTTTGTTATAATTGATTTAAACTTATTAGCAATAAATGAATTTGAATTTGAAACTGCCCACCCATCAGCATAGGACCAAAAACATTACCACACAGTGATTCGGTCAAATACCTAAGGAAACTGCCCACCCATCAGCATAGGACCAAAAACATTACCACACAGTGATTCGGTCAAATACCTAGGAATGCATCTTGATCATAGACTTATTACCTGGAGAACTCGCCTACAAAAAAAAGAGAAGAATTGAACCTTCAAGACCGAAATCTCCTGTGGCTAGTAGGTAGAAACTTGGTCCATAGTATAGACAACAAACTTCGGATCTATAAGGTTGTATTAAAACCCATCTGGAGTTATGGCATCCAATTGTGGGGTTCGGCCTGCAACTCAAACACATCCATCATAGGTACAAAGTGTACAAATAACATCCTAAGAACGCTTTCAAATGCACCATGGTTCTTGATGACTGCTGAGCTGCGTAAGGAGTTCCTTAATATAAAGAAATGAGCACAGTCACTGAGGAAATCAAGCTCTACTCATTGAAATACAAAAAACGTCTGGCTACACATCCAAACACCCTGGTGACACTATTGATGATTATTAGCTATCCAAAGAGGCTATAAAGACAACACATCATAGAGCTTGACAGAGATGATACATAACAAAAAGGAATTGCTCACTGGAACACCCCTCCTAAATTCCCAATTTCCTACAGAAAATCTGCTCATAGTCAGAAGACTGACCGCAGATCAAAAAAAAAAAAACTGACCCTTCACAGTTGCACTTGCCCAAAGTTTGTCAAAATTAAGCACCAATATTATTATTACAAATTCATGATTGAGCAGCTAATGCTGATGTGTCCTTAACTCAGTGCTGGAATTTTAATGTTGGTAATTCTCTCTGGCAGATGGTTCCAGTTGTGAACAATTCTGTTACTAAGGCATTGGTAGGCCACTAGTGAATTTGTACGATCTCACCTTCTTTCCTGTTAAAGATGTCTTTGGAGAATATAGTGCAACATTGTTATGTTCATTTCAATTGAATCAAGTACTGAAATGTCGTCACTCTTAGAGTTGATCGTTTTTCAACTGGTTACATATCGGTATCGTGGTGTAGCGGAAAGACTCTCGACCTAGGAGCGCGAGTGCGTGCGTTCGTATCCTGACATATTGGTATTTATTTTTGTTATTTTTAATTGTATTTCCTTTAACGGCTTCTACCAGGCACTGTCGGGTGTTACTAATTGATGCAAAAATGTAGGTAGGAAATATATTTGAGGCTCTCAAATATATTTCCTATTCAGCGAGATTCCTTTCAAAGGACAGACGCTTTATTTTTTATACTACTAGGAGACGGGACAGCATGTAGCGCACATGATGTTAAGTGTACTCTTGCCTATGACAAAGCCTTACTGCATAGGTCACATCCACAAAGAACATAGCCTACACGGCACTGCATTGCGCCCGTCAACTTACATTTTATTTGTTTTAGCCTTTGGAAACGCCCTACTTACTATAAATTATAAATAGATATAAATTGTATTTTATTTACCAACCTGACCCGTAACAACATTACAAAGCCAATGAGATATAACAGTGTGTGAAGTCCAGATGCCACCCCCACCCAACAATGGAAAGGTTGCTAAATTAATATAATCCCTTAGTCACCTCTTAAACCATCTACGGCATATTCATATCACCATATTTATTTCCGGGGACTGCACCGGAAATAAATATGGTGATATGAATATGCCGACCTATTAGTTATTCTGTGGCAGTACCTAACATCGACGCAAATATCACCGATCTGCTTGCGAAGAATAATTATTATAGTTAATTATTAGCCTTTAGTGGACGCTCATGTATAACATACACCTTTATAACTCAAAACGACGGGCGCAATGCAGTGCCGTGTAGGCTTTGTTCTTTGTGGATTTGACCTACGCAGTAAGCCATTGTTATAGGCACTGTATGTCAGAGTGCACTTAACATTAGGTGGGCTTCTTGTTTGTTCCGTCTCCTTGTTGGTTTGAAACTAGTTTTTTTATGGTTTGGCAAACTGAAAAGTACTCCAGCAATTAGTTAGTCTATTCAACTATCTGCCTGTATAATTTTAGCTCAATACACTCTGAAATTAAGGAGATATCATAAAAATACGTAAAATGGTCCGTGCAATGGATAAATAGACCAAGTTTAAATGACAACTGAAAAGCGGCCTTACCATCGGTAATTTTCTTCACCTGGGGTTCCATAATTAGAGTTTATGTAAGGATCCCTGATATAGTCAGTTACACTATAGCATTCTAATAGTGAAAGAAGGTTATATAAAACAACAGGCCTCGCCACTGATCATAAGCTGCCTCTTTCCATCGACACCAGGGCTTTATTACATTACCACTTCCCATTAAAAATAACGCTAAATAACGATACATTCAAATTGATACCTATTTAACGGTATTAAGATAGGTATTGTTACCTTTTAAAAATATTCCCATATTATACCGTTACAAAATTTAGTTAAAAATGCACATTGCCGCTCTTACTCTAATTCGCTGGGTAGAGCAGAGCGGCAACGTGCATGCAACGATGGCGCGCCGCGTCGCGATAATGTAGGTATAGGTACAATCCGATGTTCCGAATTCAACGTTGCATGCTTAGCTGTGTTGCATTATGTACTTATTACACCTTCATAAATTAAGGACGCTAGGTCATTTAGCCACATGAAGTAGCTAGGTACATAAAATATTAGAAAACATACAGCTACCTAGTTACCTCCGAAAATTTTCATTTAAATTACATGCCGCAAAGGGCCATATTGATCTAGGTATGTTCTGTGCATAATGTACCTACCTACCTAATTGGATAAGGATTAATGCTGTATTGCTTAAAATCGCTTCGTAAATAAGGCATTATTTCTCGTAAAAGTACAGGATCAAAAATGGTTATTGTGTGTAGTGTATCCCTAAGAGATAGACATAGTAGGTATAGGTACCATCGCGGACATTTTTGTATACCTTTTTAAGGTGTACAATACTGTAGTACATTATTTTGAATTATCTCGTAGAGTATAGCCAGCGTTTGCAATGTAAGCGCAAAAAAAACACATTAGAAATCTCTAAAATTATCAGTGTTTCTCTACTAGGTATATTATGCATTTAATAAACATATTAACCTACCTCTTGAATCACTCTATTGGAATCATCAAAGCATCAAAATCCGTTGCGTAGTTTTAAAGATCTAAACCTACATATGGATAGACAGACAGCGGGAAGCGAATTTGTTTTATATATACGAGTGATAGTGATTATTTTGAAATGGTGACGAGGCGATAAATGGCTGTGTAACTCCGCCACATTTTATGCTTGATAATCCCAGGCAATCTTAATGGGTACGAGTACCTAACCATTTATAACCTACCTGTTGTTCAGGTTTGTCAAACATAAACTTGTGCCGGTCCTAAGCCCGGATAAAGGAGGAAGGCGCACACATACATATCCTATTTTGTTCCGTGTGTCTTCAATTTATGTATAAAGTTTAAGAATAGTAGTTTAGTCTGTTATTCTTTTTATATTAGTTATCTTTATTTTTTAATCTTGTCGTAAACCTGTACATCTAACTAGTATTTAATTAATTTTTTATTGTACGACGAGGAAGCGCCTTCGCCTTCATCTCATCTGGGATAAGGCCGAAGGTGGAGGCGCACTTCACCCGGAATCCTCAACAAACTGAGGAACTGGCTATCTTACCTCTAAATGCCTAATCTCTGGATCTGACACCCGGTAGGCGAACCACTAAACCACAGAGGCGGTTAGATGGATATAGGTGTTTGTATAAAGTTTTGAAAATAGTTTCAGATTAACGACTTCGCAGTAGGATTCTCCGTCATCAGGACGACGCGACGCCTCAGCTCAGCACACACACCTAGAATAAATTTTGCTATGAATTTAAATCTGCACTTTGCGATCACTGTACTTTTTTTTTATTATTATTATTAATGCCCATAAAAATCATAGAAATGATTTAAACGTTTGTTATTAGGATAGTAACCATATTTAACACCTGTTTTCATAGAAATAAAATAAAAAATATTTATTTCAAACCAAGATCCATATTTATGTTAGTAAATTGAAAAGCTTAGGAACTAGGTGTTAGTAACAATAAAATCAAGAAAGAAGTAGGTACTTACTCGGTGTGCACATGTAGTATGTAGAAATGTAAACACTTGCTTATCTACTGAAAATTACTAAACAAAGTATTTTATTCTATAAATAATCCTAATACCTACGTCTGCTACTACCACCAACCAAACCAACAAGTAGGTTGGTTTGGGTTTAGGTTTAGGTACCTACTCCCCCTGGGGCCTATAGGTAACTCAACTGTTCCAGACCAGTACCAGACGGAAGCGTGCCCAAGACACTGGCTGCATTGCCACGCTGAATAGCTATGCTAATTCGCTGGCCTAAATAAGAGCCAGCCCTTGGGTCACGTGTCGCCTCAATCAAAAGCCCCGCAATATTTTTGAAAACCCGGAGGGCACCGGCTCCCCAATTTAATATAAATCAATTATATAAAGTAGTCTTGCAGCTGACTGACTGACAATAAACGCAAGGCTTTCTAGGTAGGTAGCTTACTTTTGTTGTGTAAGGGTGCACTTAGAAAGTATTTTTGTAAATCCTATCTATTAGATTAGGTATGCATGGCATGAGTACCTAAATCAAATGGTATAAATAAAAATAATAGAAATACCTACGCAATGTATTATAGATAAGCCAGTCGGTAGCTAGGATTATGTCGGAACAAACCCCCCGCCCCTGGACTGGCGACATTATCTACTATACCACGTTGGATCGCAATAGGTAGGTACTGTACCTCTGAGCAATATGCAAGCCGGCATTCTGTACTCTCTTATGTCTACCCCAAAAAGCTCAAATAAAGATATTTACTTAATATATGACCCATAGCCAGGATCGCATACTTGCGCCGATAAAGGGACTCTGCTGATGTTACTGCGGTGCGGAGCCAGCGTGCATGGAAATTTTAGGGACGGTGCTAGGGTATCGACGCATGTGGCATGCCAAACAAGCGGCCGTCCTAATTTCCAGGGGACCAAATGTCATCAAAAAAGTACCTACTTTTGTTTGTCAAACTGTAGGGGAAGGGGGGGACACTTGATCCCTGGGTGTTATTTCGGAAACTATAGCATTTTAATTTTATACTGGTAATACTGTTCTTTGCCGTCAGCCAGAATCAGAAATGTCATTTTGACAGTGACAAGCCGACAACAAAAACGACTGCAGTGGTGTGTTAAGGCTTTTAGTGGGTCGCAATATTTTTAGTGAGTATTTTGTTCGTATTTTAGTGCTAATTTCTCAATACAAGTAAAGCTTGATGTTGATTATTGGTCGACTTAATTTAAATTTGAGTGGATTACTTTTCAATAAAATAATATTATATTCACGTAAAATAAACTGAATTAGAAATATGAAGCCTGGGTAGATTTGTTCCCCGAACGATAGGGTAGACTTAATCCCGGGATCAAGTCTTCTCCCATGCTGTCATATAAAATAGCTTACTATTATTGTTTCTTGTCGTAAATAATGCCAAGAGTCTATTGAACAAAAAACGGAGTAAAAAAGCGAAAACCTGTCGACGAAAAAAAGCTCAAAAAAGTGGTTCAGCATTAATTCAATTCAATTCAAAATAGTACCTATTATATAAGTCTTAGACTTACACCTGCATTGACTTATTTTGAGTGAGAAGAGTTTGATAAGATATGTTGTTGTTGTTTTCGATAGGTACAATAAGACTGCCTATTTGTTACAAATAGTTTTAATTTAGCTTAGTTAGTAGTTACTTATCTGCTTTGTTTTTTGTTGTAATCAATAAAGTATTATTTACTTATTAACTTCATAACAAGATTAGCGCTCGAAGGTTGATATGACTGAATAAAATTAAGCTAATGATTTTTTATTTCTTAACTTTATATACAGTATTGCACATTTGATGCCCGGATTAAGTCAACTGTATGTATACCAGGGTCGGCGAGTGTGCGCATGATATCTTTAACCTAATCCCTCCATCCCCTTTCCACCACCGGACTAGCAGACGTACGGCTGGCTACAACCCGTACCTTATAAATGTTCCATTGTGCCGAACATATCGTTTCGCCTCTACCTTTATCATTAATATACTGGTAAAGAATGGAATTCCTTGCCTTCGTCTGTTTTTCCGCACTTGGAGTCTTCAAGTCCAGAGTAAATAGGTTCCTTATAGGCAAGCGTGCTCCATCTTAGGCCATGTCTTTACTTGTTTTACATGTAAGCTGGTGGTCAAACGCTTGACAAAAAAAGAAAACAACAAGTCTCCCTCAATAGGGGACTTGTTTCTTTTAATAACACTTGTTTAATCTTTTTGCTAAATAAAATGATGCAATATGGTATGGTATTATTGCAATATTAAAATTGTTTATACAGTGATCAATAAAATATCTACTATATTATATGAGATAATAATGTAAAAAAATCAAAAGAGGGGATCAAGTGTCCTCCCCTTCCCCTACTTATATTTACCTATTGTTTGATAACTGAATACAATTTGCAATCTTTTATTATAAATACCTACCAAGGTATTTATTATACTATGATTTAGGAATACATTTTGATATGAACACAATTAACATATATTTGTAAACTAGTCATATCATAAATAATGTAGGTAGGTATCATAACAATATTGCTAGTCAATGAGTAGGTACCTACACATCAAAACAGGGGCTGTGTTTAGTATTGATAACCACTCAGGGCCCATATCAGCTTTTGGGCAGATCCAACTAACAAAACTTGCAAGAAATGCAACATGGAACCTAGGTGTGATGAGTGAATGACTATTGTCAGAAGTCTGGTTCCAGTAGATTTTTAACTCTCTTCACCATCTTAGCTACAAGGTTTATTGCTAATGTATTCATGTTTCCCCGGAGAGGAACCAATGAATGCACTGAATTAGGTAAGTACCACATTGTTTTTTTGGAAACACCTGTTCACTTTTGATTTAACCGTGCATGTAAGCCCTGATTTTCCAAGTGTATGGCAGGGCAGAGTTATCTACTAACCAGCTCCTAACATAATGGTGGGTAGGTATACCTACCTATTATGGCTTACAAATTGACCAGAATTTTAAAACATGTGCATATTTCAATCACACCATGTCACATAGGTAGGTAATAGTTGAGCCTCCGTCTCTCCGTCATCTTCATCAGTTAGAAAAACAGTCCCATCAGTGCATTTTCAGTCATCAACATCCTCGTACCTACTGCGGTTGAATTCAATGTTTTTGGTTTTCATTGTCTCTGTTTCGGCTCGTATCGTATCGTATCCAGCATAGCAAGGACTAGATGTTTTCATTACGATGTTCTTTTTCTTTCTGTTTCTTGATAGGTACGAACAAACTGTAGGTAGGTATTTGTTAAATTATAAATAACAAAGTTTGAATCACTACCTACCCATCTAGTTCCTACTAAATAGAGATTTACGGCAAAATTAAAACACTGAAAACATCTATCATCACTCAGTCATTCAGTAATTAACACAGAACACTTATATCCTAGTAATTAAACCCAGTGTAATTGACCGTATGTGAGTATGATATTAATAAATAATATGAGTAGGTCCTACTCTGTGCACTCAGTTACAGGAATTATAAATGAAATGCGAATTGCGAATACCTATACCTACGTTGACCGAAATTTGAGACGAGAGTGCAACTCAATGAACATCAGCTGATAGAATACTATTACTCACAAGCAGATGAATGGCTGGATCAGCTGATTCGGTTCGACTAAGGTTAGGTCTTGAAAGATGGCGGCTATCAGGGTCACCTCCAAAAATGTCTTCAGAATAACAAAAACAAACCATTACCGGCTGATTTTGACAGATGCGAGACTAAAGTTTTTCAACCATACCGCCGTGACTAACATTATGTTCAAATGAATGAATGATTTGACAAAAGAATGAATGAAATGATGATGTTGAAAATGTCGCTATGTCTTCAGAACAGTATTGACGCTTGTCTTGTTTCATTTCATTTCATTCACTCACTCATGATAAAACCAGAAAGATGGCGTTTAGTTTTCCTGCTTTTTCTTACATTATTGCGTTAATTGTAGATGCTTTTCTTATATTTTTCTCCATATTCCATGTAATAGCTTTCGACGAACTCAAAACTGATTATAAAAATCCAATAGATCAATGTAACAGTCTAAATCCAGTGAGTTTTCATGACTACATAACCCTACGTACTTTGTATTTTGTTCTCAATAACTTTTCAATTATTATTTTCTGTTACAGTTAGTGCTACCAGAGTATTTGCTGCATTTACTTATCAATGTCCTATTCTTATTATCCGGAGAATGGATCTCCTTGCTGATAAACATTCCACTAATCCTGTACCACCTCCACAGGTAAGCCAAAAGTTTTTCATAGTATTTTGTACTGTGAAACAATCCACATGATTGTGATAGAATGTATAATGTGCTCTGCGATAATAGATACCGTAACATACTTCTGGAGAAAAACAATGAATATGGCAAATAAACATCATTGAACATATTGATTTCTTGTTCCACGATTAGATTGCCATTTTGCCAACATCAATTCATGGTTTCCAAAATACTCATCCTCACCACGGCCCAATAATCTACAATATATAATTAAATAGAAATAGGCATATATTTATTGGAACCATAGTGCAAACCATATTATTTAAGCATTATGTATACAGAGTTAGAAAATGAACCTGAAAACATATTAAACAAATATTTAAAAACATATAGGTGGAAAAATCTAATTGACATATCATGTTTCATCTCTCCATGAAGCATCCTTAGGAAATATAGTCTTGCTCCTAAGCTGTTGAGCCACTGCAGGGGACAACAACATATTGTAAAGTTTATAATGAAATAGATCTGCAAAGTAACACCAGAATCAATTAGCTAATAGTATTTATTTGAATTAACCCTTAATTCAAATAAATACTGTTCTTGAATGATTTATCATTAGAACTTTTTATTGACTGGCTGCCTATTGTTTTTTTTAGATACTACACTAGGCCAGTAATGTCAGGGCCAGGTTTGTATGACCCAACCAGCATTATGAATGCAGATGTCTTGACCACATGCCAACGAGAGGGGTGGATCAAATTGGCATTCTATCTGCTGTCATTCTTCATGTATTTGTATGGGTGAGTAATGATTTTGTAATCTGTAGATAGATATTTTTTGCATAGCAAAAAATTTTTATATTGTAGTAATTTTTTTTTTATTGATTTAGAAGACATCAATTAGATGCCTATTGCACATACCGAGGGCCTGAAATAGAATGGGAGGAATAATATGTTACTGCGGCTCTCCAATTTCCTTAATGGTATAATATGTAACAGACAGACAGACTAACAAACACTGAAACATCTGAAATTGCTTATCAAATACCTAGCAGAGGTTTCAAATTGATCAGCTTCTATTTTTATTGAGAAAGTCCTCAATAGAAATAGAATCTGATTAAGTTTAATATCATAGTATCCTATCAAACCTAAAATCAATGACAGCTATGATATCAACTCTGAATCAATAAGTATTAAGGTTGCACCCTTTCACTGGGCTGTCTAACAACCCTAATGTCTTTTTACATTTTTTTTGTATTTCAAGTGATTGTACTTTGTCACAACATTTACAATTGTTACAATGACACAATAAAATCATGAATCTAAACATAATGGTGTTAATAACATTTGGAAACTGCATCAGGACTTCATTGCTCTATTGGTTAAGAGTGTTTCCGGCTTGAGGAAAAGATGTTTGTGTCATTATAACATTGGTTAACCCTAATGTCATAAAAAGAGAGTAAAAAGGCACCTTCTAGGTAGGGTTACTCCAATGTATATTCATCCAAGCCACAAAATGTGTAATGTATGTGATGTGATATGTGTCCCATGATTTTAAATCAAATTTACACTCAACTACAATATTAAGTTGGTACTTACTTAATAAAATTATTTACCAACTTAACTTACTTAGTCTTACTAGGCTAATTGTTATTGTTTTTAGAACTAGTAAAGCATTACAGACAGATTATCCCTATTGTATTATACCTACTTTTTTTATCTAGAATGGGTCAGCTCTAGATAAAAATCCTAACCACAAAACTAGCACAGCCATGGATAAGATCTATTGGAGGAAGCCCAGAGGGTGCCTATTGACTTTTCAATTAGGGTTGTAACATGGCATAAATACAGATGTTGGAAGCTAATTCTGTTTTAACAGTGCACATAATAATGGATTTTTTTAATCGCTTAGTCCTAATGAATGGGAAATATTCGTTTAATTGAGAATGTTATTTCGAAACGAACTACAAACTATTTTATGGGAGAGCTGAACTACTTGGCTTTCTTATGAAGTATGCTGATTTTTGCTATACTTATATTACGAAATTTCGTATGTTATTCATTTTGAAATGGCACCTTGGATTCAAATTAAAATTTGCAGCATATATTAAGGCTTTGTTTATATTTATTTTATGTAACCTATACCTACTTACCTTTCTCCATCCAAAGATTCTTTTAGCAAAAATGTAACATACATCAATCAATAATGTTTTTATACCTATATGCAAGGTCAGTTCTAGTGTTGATTTTTCTTTGGGAATAATATAAACGGTTGTAGAAGGAAAAATATTGTGAACAATTACGGGATCGATTTTAATATTTATAATTAAGAATATAATTTAAAAGAAAAAAATAGTTTGGAGAAAAACATTTTTCTTTTTAAAACTCACCATGTTTATGTATGTATGGTTTGACTAAACAGTAGACTGTTTTTTATGAACGACCTCGGTGACCGTCCTCGATGCGTAGGAGGGCTCGGGAATGTTTTATTCAAACTTCTTTCACCGTGCACCGCCGTCACCCATCCCGAGATCACGGATCCGAAAGGTTCCATACTCCTCAGGGGAAAGCGGCGAAGGATAGCGGGTTCCTTTTACGCGGGACGTGGAGTCGGCAAAATCAATATAAGACCTGCCAAGGCATTACCCTCGGCGGCGGCGAACAAGGGGGAGATTTCTAGTCTGTTACGACTCCCTGTCAATAGACGCTACGTCGTAGTCGCAGCGCCTAGAAAAGGAGGGGTCGAAAACCTGATGTTTGGGATCCGGCGGCAACCCGTGCACCTGACCTTAAGAGCCTTTCTCTGAGCATAACCGTTGTTATTCAATCACGATCAGATAAAATCTCTGCGTCTTTCCGTAATCCACCGGTTCAAAATAAGAGGTCACCTTCATCAACGACCCCTGTCGGCAAGCGGGAATGCTCGTTCAAACGTTCACCGTTTTGTCGTCCTGGTCTTTTCTCTTGGTGGGAACTGTCTCCCACACGCCTACACGACAGGTTAGGTTATACTTCTATCGGAGGGCCCACGAGAGAAAGAAACACCGCCCCTGCCCCCTCCCCTCGCTATCCAGGCACAATGCCCGAAGTCTCCCTAAACGAACCCATTATTGGGTCTGAACTGTCTCATCACACTGTGCCCTCTGCTGGTTCAGAGGTACACTTTATCGCCAGTGTACCGATAACACCTATCTGGAGCTAGCGGTACCCCGGAATCCCCTCTCCGGCCACAGAGACATCTCAGCATGACCATGGAAACACTAGGTTCTATACCTACTTACCAATTCAAGACTTTCTTCGTTATGACCTATGCAACTTGTTTCTCATTTTAAGTAAACTCATTCTGTATTGATCGATGTCTTAACACGTTGAATAGTAAAAATGGCTTTATTTATGCGAAGGAACTTGACCATTGACTTTTGACTCGGAAAACTAATGTAAACTATACTGTAACCTACTTATTGATAATGTTGACTAAGTTTTCTTGTTTGTTTCAGGATGATTGTGGTGCTGATCGCGGCATGAGGTTACATATTTTTATATTAAAACTTGACTTAGTTACATATTTTAAGGTAAGTCATAATTTATTGTTAGTGTCAGAAAATTGTTTAAAATATTCTATTTACGAACAAAGTGATGTATTGTCTCATGTGATTCACAGTATTTTGGTAATAAACATAAATGAATTTCAAGTTAAAGTTTGGATTGGATTGTATTGTAGGTACATGTATGGTTGATTTGATTATAAACCCATTATGATTTTGTTTTTTTATTTTAATACGACGGGGAAGGGCTTGGCGTTCATCTCACTGGTTTCAAGTTATGGTGATGCCGAGATGGAAGCGCACTTCACCCGGAACCCTCAACATACTGAGGAACTGGCTATCTTACGTTTAAATGTCGAAACATATTGTTGTTATGGCGACAGACTTAGGTAAGATTGTGGTGCTGGCAACCAGGCGGACCTTAACAAAGTCCTACCACCAACCAATCCATGTACAAATGTGAACCGCCGCGCGCCGCCCTGGGGATCGAACCCGGGACATTTGACACACCTGTGGCGGAACCACGATAAGCTCATCCGGGGAAGTACTACCACCATATCTATTTCAGCCGCCAAGCATCATTGCTGTGTTCCGATTTGAAGAGTATGCTATGGTTGCCGGTTAAAAAAAAGCGCGAGGCTTAACAACTTTATGCCTCAAGTTGACGGGCGCAATGCAGTGCCGTGTAGGATATGTTGTGGGTGGGACCTACTCCTATATTACTACTATATTATTATAGGCAAGAGATGCACTTTACATCGGGTGGACTACTTGTTTGTTGCGTTTCCAAGTTTAAAAGATAAAACTTACTGATAGATTAGTTTAGGTACCAGTCATGTATAATTCCTAGGTACCGACTTACATATATACGTAAAGTGGTATTAACGGCCACTTTGTTGATAGGCTACGTACTAAGAAGTAGGTAAGGTAGGTACATAGGTCGTCTACATATAGTTAGTAATTAGTGTCGTCTCTCATCTCAATTTAATCCAACCTTATAAAGAAATATATAAGGTTAATTAAATAGGCAAGTAAGTACTTGCTTACCTAACCTATTTCATTCAAAATGTAAAAGTCCATCATAAGCTTGCCCCAAGTTATGAGTAGGTAGGTAAAGTGCCTATCTAGCATCTGCCTACCCACCAGCAAAAATAAACGTTACCTACTTTCTGAAACAACAATCAATAACAGTAGGTGCCGAACTCTCGTTTGCAGTATAAAAACTACGCCAGTGACCCAGATATCAGATTAGTTTCAAAAAGCGTCCAATTATGTAGGTACATTGTCGAAGCCACAATCACGTTATAGTAGGTAGGTACGGTAGCTAACCTACCGATGTAAAAGAAAGACGTCGATACTGAAGCCAAAACAATAGTTTTTACTATATATGTCTGTCGTGTCGTGTCGTGTCTGTTTCGTGAACGATGGATTTGAAACTTATTATCTTCCATCAGTACCTCTTAAGGGGTAAAACGTTTTTGTCGATCTTTTTACTGGAAAGGATTTGGAAAACGAAACATTTCTTATCAGGGTATACCTATTATCCCTGCTAAAACTCCAATCATGTAAACCTAGGTAAGGAAAATTACCGATAAAATTCCTTACATCGCGTACAATCCTGAATACCTATATGTCCATCTATATAGTCATGTCACAATAACCTAATTTCCTATTTTCAAAAGGTTAATAGAAACATTGTTCCTTGGTAGAAAAAATACATCAAGACTTGTTTTTTTTACCTGTACATTATTTTTTTAATTATTCAAATCGGACATTCTATTCAAAAAATAATATCAAGTCTTTGTGATCACGACAAACGTCCACTGCTATGAGCGTCCACAAAATGAGTTCTGTAGAATTTACAATAATTATCATGCATGGCAAACGGATCGGTGATCTTTGTGTTGATGTTAGGTTCTTGGAGTCCCCGGGAAATAGTATTGTCCTGCTGTGGATGTTTTAAGAGGTGGGTTTTATTCCGTGTTCTTTTTGCTGGTAATAATATTTTTTCATTTAGTTTTTTTAAATAAAATTTTTGGTATTCGTAAATTTATCTTCCCTCGCGATTTGACATTACATAGGTACGGTAGGTAGGTAGTTATTATCTTACCACTACACAAATTTGTGTCGTATCCTAGGTATAGGTAAGGTAGGGTACTTAGTACACACTTAGCGTAGTTAGGTAGGTACATAACTACGCTGTCTTCGTTAAGTTAGGTGTCAAGCTAAAAATGCAGTTTTGGTAAGATTTACTCAGATTGCATTTTTCACCGGTCAGTTAACTGTTCCTTTGTTTTTTATTTATTTTTTTTAGCATAAGATAGGTACGGTCTCTTGTCAGTAAAATTTATTTTTAATAATTTCTTCCTGTAACTTTTTACTATGATCAGGTATTACCGATGGGGTAGGATGTAGGATCAATTTTATTAATATATATATAGGTATTTAATTGATGCTACTTAACTTAACCTACTGATAAGCAAAATCAAATAAATAACTCGAACAGCACATGGACTGTAAGAAGGTCAATGTACCTGATAACCTCTGGCCTATTTAGGAAACGCGTCGTAACAATTACTTATTTGCAATTCCATTTATTCTTTGGTCGTAAACAAAACCAAATGATAATAAAAAAAATCCTTTGTTGTAATGAATGAAAGGCACTACTTAATGCTCTTCCACGAATCTGCATCGTAAATCCATTCTTCACATTCTGTGAACTAGAGAAAAGTTTTCTTAAGCATATATTTGATCTTCGTCTTACAAACGAACCAAGGTTTACTGTCCTCACAAAACGACCGTCCCTTACCCTAATGTTGATGTTGGTTATCATATCACGTAAGTAACAGATGCGCTGAAAATAGTCGACCGCACCGCATTCGATCGGGCGTCAGTCGTGACCGAGCATCAACCGGCATCAGTCAGTGCCCAGTGCAGTGCTCCAGACGCGGCCGTCTCAGAGCTCGCGCGATGCTCCTCGCAACTATATACTTCGCGGCTATCGTGCTCGCACAAAATGCAGAAGCTGCACGAGTACTTGGCCTCTTCCCTCACACCGGGAAAAGTCACCAAATGGTTTTCGATCCACTACTCCGCAGACTGGCGGAGAGGGGACACCATGTCACCGTTGTCTCCCACTTCCCCGTCAGCAATCCACCGGCAAACTACACAGACATCAGCTTGGAAGGTATCGCTGCACTCGGAGTGGAAACCGTCGATCTAACCTACTTCGAAAACCAAAATTCAGTGCTCAAGTATTTAGGCGTGGAAAAAATATTAAAACAAATATTTGAATTCGAGCCGCTGGCTGAAATGGCTTTGGCAATCTGCTCAAAGATGGTGAATTTTGCACCATTGTCCGAAGCTTTGAAGAAGGAATATGATGTGGTTTTAGTAGAGCAGTTTAATAGTGATTGCATGCTGGGATTGGCTCACGTTTACGGCGTGAAAGCGCCAGTGATTGCAATGCTGTCCAGTCAATTGATGCACTGGTCGCCGGACCGTATCGGCGTGTCCTATAACCCATCCCATGTGCCGATCGTCAGCGCTGATTACACTGAGAAGATGACATTCACACAAAGGCTGGAGAACACAATATTGAATGCTTATTACAAACTTTGGTTCCGGTATTTTATACAACTGAAAGAGGAGGAGATCATAGAGAAGCACTTTGGGACGCAGATTCCTGACCTACAAGACCTGGGGAAGAATATAACTATGATGATGGTGAACGCGTTCCACAGTTTGAATGGTGCTCGTCCACTGCTGCCGGGAATCGTGGAGGTCGGAGGGATGCACTTGGACCACACTAGGAAGCCTATTCCACCTGTAAGTTATTACTTCTTATTGTTCATCAGCTTTTAAAAGCCCGTGTTTTGATCTCGAAATTTATCTATGAAATTGCGCGACACCTATGTGTAGATTTTTAGTATCGTGTGTTTTTCAGGTTTTTTTATCGCCACAGAATATTAAATACCATATAATTAAAATATTAGTAGGTAACTAGTCGATAAGTACATGCTGCTTCGATTTTAAGGGTATGTTTGCCAATGATATTACGGATACGCGAAGTTTACGGGCGCACCGCAATGCAATTCCGCGTAGGCCATGTTTTTTGTGGATGCATGGTATGCAGTAAGTAAGTACAGTAAGTACTTAACATCAGGTGGGCTGCATACCTTGTTCCGCCTCCAAGTTGTATAAAGTCATTTTAATAAGCGTGTTATGAATTCCAATCACATATTGTACTCGTAATTTGATGCTCGAAAAGGTACGATGATACAGGCAGGGGTTTAGGTGCTGGGAAGGAACGCGCCATCGTATACCTCATCGTACACCTCCTTGCTCAGGCAACCCTCGGGATAAAGAGCTAACCCATCGTAATTATTCATACTCCCTAGCTTTACTGCTGGTTCATATCTTTTTTTTAAATAAATAAGTTGGAACCTCTTTTGTTTCTGCAGGTTCGTATTTTTTTTATAAATAAGTCGGAACCTCTTTTGTTGTTTTTCTACGTAAATCTTTCTGGGTACCTTATTAAAAAAAACTTACAGTCCGTCTGGTGTCAGCCTAAGGCATTTTCTGTTTCATAATAATACTGTTTTCAACATTTGTTGTACGATTCTCCCTATGGACCGTACATCTACCTTTGCTCAGACCCCCCAACAGCTTTTTGGTTTTATGTCAGTTATTCACCTGTTATTGGCAAACTCTCGTGGTACTCAAAAGGACCGCTAAAAAGCCATAAAGAAGAAGAAGTTATGGTGTTGCAGTTTGTCATAATAGGTACCTAGTAGTATTTTTACAACGTCATAGCTGTGTTATGTTTGTTCAATTGTCACATTGTGTACTTGTCATGGTTCTTTATTTTCAATTTCCATTTATTATGATCAGGGGCCCTACCGCCGACGGCGAAGCCGATCTCCATTGGCTTAAAATTAGCTTCATGAGAACTAGAAACGATTTTTACTACCGGGTATGTGTCATATCCAAAATGGCGTTTCCCATCTTAAAAGTGTACACATGTTATGAAACCTATCCGTTCAGTACATTTGACGGTAAAAATCGTTTCTAGTTCTCATGAAGCTAATTTTAAACCAATGGAGATCGGCTTCGCCGTCGGCGGTAGGGCCCCAGAATGTACTTATTTACAAAAAAAAAAACTTGAACAAGTTGAAGATTCGTAATCTTTGCTTTTAGTTTGGGACAAGATGGCGCTGTGTGTAATTATTGTACTGAAACATTTATTTATTTTATTATTAGGTTTTGAATTTTATATTTATGAATTCATATAGGTAGGTACATACCTACTTGTAATGGTACTCACTCACAATTAGACTGATGAATTTCATTATAGTGAATACAGCACAGCTTATTTTGTTTTGAGTTGCATGCTTATTTCTATTGTGTACATACTACTAGGATACTGAGAAATAACGTCATAGCCATCATCGTCATCAATAGTCCTTCTATGTCCAATGCTGGACAGCACCACTTTCAGAAAAACTGGTTCAAAGCCACAGAAGATAGGTAGGTATAGGTACCTAAATGCCAAATGAGTTGACAGTAAATAATCTACATATACCTACCGATGCTAGTAATACCACAGAATAACTAAATAAATAACCATAAATAAATAAAGAACTAAATGAATAAATAACCGATTTTCAAACAAATAGCATCCCTTTATGCTGCTACGGTTCGTACCTTGACAGACGAGTAAACTAATGAAAACTAGGGATGGGCCGAAATTCGTTTCACATTCGGTTTAACCGAACTTCGGCGGTTTGAACTGAACTCTGGCATTCGGACATTCGGCCGAAATTCGGTTCAAACGCCGAACATTCGGTGCTTACAAAAAAATATAAAATTTACTCAACTGTTTTGACCAAAATAATTAAAATAAACCAGTGAAATAAAATGAGAGACATTTACTTATTGTTTGTTACTTTACATAACGCGAATCTAACAAAGGCTGTAGTATTTGTGATGAAGATGATCGTGAATCTGCCGAAAACGTCTATCCAACCCATATTTTAGTGACAAAACAATGTTTAAATGAATACAAGCCACTTGACCTTCTTTGGGCAAGTACTTGGAAAGTATCATAACATTGGGTATTCTTATATGCATAAGTAAGACGAGCTGACCATCTTAGTGATTTCTTCAAACGACTAAGGAAAGACTAGTTCAAAATATTCTAATGTCTCTCTGACATATTTTGTAAGTGTATTGTGTCACTGTTGTCTGATAATTATAACGAAATAACATTTTTTTTGTAATGTACGACGGGGAAGCGCTTGGCCTTCATCTCACCTGGTTACAATAAGCTAAAGCCAAAGGTGGAGGCGCACTTCACCCGGAATCCTCAACAAACGGAGGAACTGGTTATCCTACCTCTAAATGCCGGAACATAACAATTTTATAATTTATGTTATGGCGACAGAACTAGCTAAGATGGTGGTAGCAAGCCAGGCGGACTTAAACAAAGTCCTACCACAAACCAGACCAAGCACAATGTTGAACTCCCCCTGGGGATCGAACCCGGGACCTCTGGAGTGCCTTTTTGTGTCGTTAATATCTTAATCAAACAGGAACTGTTCCAATGCGGACTGACGTCTTGAATTTATTGATGCTTTGCTGTATTAAGATCAGGTTTGGAACGATGGGAATGAGTTACGATACGAAGACCCGCTGCTTATTGGTTAACGAAACCAATTTGCTTGTGCTTGTTAAGCATAGCGAAAAAGCGCGGTGCGAATAACCGAAGTTCGGCCGAACGTTTTGTTTTCACCAAATGTTCGGCCGAAATTCGTTTTCGGCTAAAACCACATTCGGCCCATTCCTAATGAAAACCATAGAATAACGATACTAACGAGATGAAAGCGGATGGTCCGGTGCGTTTTAGTGCAGTTTTAGGACTTTTAGGTAAGTAAGACACATTCAGGCGGATGTGTGCGTAATTCCCTTGTAACCGTGAGATGAAGGTGAGATACTTACCCGTCGTAAAATAAAAAAGAGTAATACCTAACAGAAAGTTGAATTCCTAAAATGTTGAACCCTTTATTTAGTCTAAATCTTGATATGCTTAGAACGAAGTGATTGTATAGTCTTTGATGCTAGCTCTTAGCTTCTTTCTTTTTATTATAGGTAGCTGGTGCATTACATACCTACTTCATGGGTAAGTCAAGTAGGTACCTAGGTAATTGTACCTAGGTACCTACTTGACTTACCCATATACTGCCTATTGAGGCAGAACAACTGATTCTAGAAATATTACTCTTTCATTATTTTTCCTCAAATTTCCAGAACTTGTAGGAACCCTAGGTAACCTAGAGCAAGCAAACAATAAAATTGCATCCAATAAACGGAAATGCAAGTGTTCTCGATTTCAAAACAACAAAGTTTGTGTTGTACAACGTAGCATTTGTTATACGAGTACCTACCTACCTACATTGTTAAAATCGATGTATTGCCATCTTGCCATGAACTTGACTTGTTGGGAGGTAATTACCTAGTACTTACTTACTTACTTATCTAGTATTTACCTACTTGTACATGTACCTTGGTACCTACCTACTTACTGTTCTCCATATTATGTCTTGTATTGGTGGGGGTTGTATTGTATTGTAACGCATTTTTTTTTTCGGTGGGAAAATCTCCTACAATATACCCCCCCGTTTGAGGGTGCGATGAGGTTCTGTGAGGTTGTGTTGACTCCAACGACTCACTAAAACCCCCTCGATGCTTAGGAGGGCTCTGGGATGTTTGTTGAAACTTCTTCCTTCCTTCTTCTTTCGCGATCCCGGTCGACTGAGTGCATTGTGCTGTAGGTATAAGATCGCGAGCTCCCGTTTTTCTTCGCCCAGCAGAAGGCGTTACCTCCGAACAGGTGAAGGCGAAAGGGGGGACGTGTCTAGCCCGTTACGACCCAATATCAAGAGACGCTAGTCGTAGTCAAAGAGCCTAGCAAACAGGGGGGTCGAAAACCTGCTGTTTGGGATCCGGCACCTCTTGCACCAAATCCCTTTCATTTCACTACCTTTTATGAGCCGTTCCCAGAGCATGACCGTCGGTATCCGATCACGCTCAGAGAAAGGCTCTGCGTTTTCCCGTAACCCACCGGTTCACGGAAAGAGGCCACCTTCCTCCACGACCCCTGTCGGCAAGAGGGAAGTGCTTGGGAGCAGAACTTGGTCTGCTCCCCTGTGTTTTGTCCGCGCCAGTGTAGGTACCAGTCAATAAATTATTTATTTCATAGAAATATATACATGCTTACACACAATTCCAGAATTCACTAGATTATATAAGAAAATAAGTAAATAATATTTCAATTATAAAATAATATTAAAATTATAAATATGCATTACCTAAGATTAAATAATTTTATATATATATTGTAATATTAAATAGGTAATATGTACATGTCATTGTGTGTAGTGTTATGCCAGGATCTACACGAAGTCTCAAGAGGCTTGTGTTGTAGATCCTGTGGACCTTCTGTGGACTCAATAATTTATAGCCGTATCTTATATAAGTAGTACATAAGTAAAATATTATATTTATTCATTAATAAATTACAAATCAAATTAATTATAATTATTGTAATCAGTCTTACATCAATAGGTACACTTTTATTATAATACAATTTCCATCAGTAGGTACAGTTACAAGTTATATTTAATCACAGAGAGTTATGATGCCAATAACTCTTATCTGAAGCTACCGGTACACCGGAACCCCCAATCCGCTACCCGGGGACGCGCCACGTCGGAGTACACCTCTCCGCCCACTGAGACAACGCAGCAGGTCCGTGGGTATTGTACCGCCTAGCTAGTCTATCCTGGGCAACGGAATTGACAACCCGTACCTTCTAGTAAAATACGTCTTAATCACAGATAAATCACGGTGCTTGTAAGAGCTACAAATCTAATATTTATTTGGGCACATGAAACTAGCTAGCTAGTCTCATATGACTATTGACAACGGTTAGGTACGGCTGAGAGATCCTATCTCTGGTGGTAGAATCTGTAAAGGTCCGCCTGGCTTGCGGTCACCCTCTTGCCGAAGTCTGGCGCCAAGCAGTTCGCTGGGTGCGCGGGAATATGCTCCATCGTAGACCTCATCATCACCCAGGGTTATGTCAAGGCACTGATATCAGATTAGGGCGAGCATGATAGGTAGGTACCTACTTAATACTCAAGTACCTATTATGCACAGGTACCTTCTAATTTGTTTATGCATAAAATTAATCCACTACTTATGTCAATTATTATTCCTTTTCCGTAGGTACCTATACTTACCTAGGGAAGGTAGGTACTTTACCTAGCTATAGGTATAGTATGTATACTCGTATACCTATACTACCTACTTCTATGTTTGACTCGCTATCGTATCGTAGTCGTAGCTTATAGCTAGCTAGTAGGTACTTACTTATCTACCCAGCTATAGTCTCGCTTTCGCAATTTCTTCATTAGAAAACGTCTAGCTTCGATAAGCTTGCAAATAAACAATTTCTAGAGAAAAGGCAGACCTTTTTTGTTTTGTTGATAGATTGTATGGTAAGAAAGTGAAATGTTACTCAGGTTACCTACTATGTACCTACCATGTGAAAAATCTTATATGGACCAAGCTTGAACACTTATGTAGGTACACATTGTTCTTTGTAATTTCATCATAATGAAACGACTCTTCCAAAAACTCCATAAAGACGGGTAGTTCTCCTCCATGTTTTTAAAATAAATCTAACGGAGTGGTACCTACTTACTACCAACATAAATAATAAGTGTATTTTAGTCTTTCCCTGAGAGAGCGACCACGTGACCTGTCAGCTCAGCTGCTCTAGTTTCTGAACGAATGTTTCAATCTATTTTCTCTCAAGGACGAGAGGCGTAGGCACCGATCACGCGTCCCACATTCCCACGTCGCGTCGTCTCAGAGAGGGTACAATAATTGTTTCCTCTTTGAGAGGACGCGACGTGAAACCTATAATTATTATTGGTTTCAACTTAGTTGCTATTCTATGTTAGTACTATACTAACGTACCTAGGTGCCTTATTTCTAAACCAACCGATCCATCCACTGAATTGTATACCGTACCTAATCCCGTAATTGTTTTCTGAATCATTCAGGGAGTCCTTGCTCTGCTTTTATAATAATACTTATACTGACTCGCTTTGCTTTACGAGATGTCGAAGGCTCAGGACAAGTATTAGACTTTATTTTCGCGCAAGTATCCTGTAGGTCTACTACGAAAAACTAAACATGACGGTTCCGTTGATGGATTGCACGTTTTGTTAATACAATAAACTCTTTTTGGAAAAAAATGGAACCGACTTCACCACTAAAAACTTACAAATAACTCTTAGGGTAAGTTCATATAATTTGAAGTTGGTACCGAATTGCCAAGCACAACAACATCTTTATTGTATGGTTTTTTCGCTTTCAAGTTATATGAACTTACCCTAAGAGTTATTTGTAAGTTCTTAGTGGTGAAGTCGGTTCCAATTTTTTTCCAAAAAGAGTTTATTTTTAGCTTATTTTCGTTGTAAAACCTACGACACCACGACGTCTCCGACACACTATTTAAGAGTCGTGTGAGGGTGCAATAATACGTTATTTTTTGTATGAAAATATATTTTCCAAATCGGTTGAGTAATAACGGGATTCTAAGGTAATGCAGTAGTAGTCGTTAAAGAGTCATCAATCACCAACACGCCTGCCAAGCGTGAGTATTATGGCAAAACCCTCCATTGCTTTCTTAAGCATTGGGGGAGGCCATGTCCTATACAGTTGACTTTTATGGGCTGTAATGATGATTATGATAATACATGTATACATCATTTATAGCCAGAATGCGTCAAAGTCAATTCCGCTTACTACTACGTATCATCATTACTGCGATCAAAAACATGCCAAGCGTGGTGATGATGGCAAAACCCTGATGATGATGATGATGATACTGGAAGGTAAACAGTTTAAAAGGTCTACTCTAGTGACCGTAAACACCACAGGAAAGCAGAATACGCAATATCGTTTACTTGGATGATAATTATTTTCCAGTTATTTTGATATAAAACCTAACTACTGAACCGATTTTGATATAATTTGTATGGGACCACCTCGCGAGTATGGCCTACCAGCCAAGAATCATCAAAATCTATTTCGAATTCGCGGAGAAATCAAGTAACAAACAAACAAAAAAAAAACATACACCTGAATTGCGAACCTCCTCCTTTTTTTGAAGTTGGTTAAAAATGACAGAAGTTCTTTCGGATACGATGACGTTCGATTTTCATAGTAGGGCCCCCCTGATACCGTACATCAGTGATAACGAAAAACGATTGTTTTGATTTGTATCAGAAGTAATAAAGACGTATATATTTGTGGTGTACCTAATAAGTACAAGTGTTAAACTATATTATCTTCACATCCATAACGAATATCAAAACACACTCATTGATACTTAACCATAAGATCGTTTGATTACTCAAGTGTCTCATCCATAATGTACTTAGATACCTAAATCGTCTTCGCCTTATTTCAGTAGGTATGTAGGTACCTAACGGAGTTCTTACTTATCTTAACCTAAGTACCGTTCCATAGATTAAAATATGCCGATGTTACATCGACGCGACGTAGGATAGCTAGGTACCTACTCATTTTTTTGGGAAAGCCACGCGATTGACCAGCTGAATTGAAGACTCCAAAATTGTAAGTAGCTACTGGTATAGTAGAGGGCAATGAGTTCCATTCCTTACCAGTAGGAACTGATGATAAAGGTAGAGGCGGATCTATGTGTTTGGCACAACGGAAAACCACAAGGGTTGTAATTGTAACATAACCTGCCACATGTCTGCTGGTCTGGTGATGGCACATTGAAAATCCCTTACTTTATTACTTAACAATATTGTACTTGGTTTGGTTGGTGGTAGGACTTTGCTTCAGTCCGCCTGGCTAGCTACCACCATCTTACCTAATTCTGCTGCCGCCGAAACAACAATTCTTATATTGTTGTGTTCGGAGGTAAGATAGCTAGTTCCTCAGTTTGTTGAGGATTCCGAGTGAAGTGCGCCTCCACCTTCGGCCTCATCTTAAAAATATTTACAAATATTGTAAAGTAATAAAGTAAGGGATTTTCAATGTGCCATCACCAGACCAGCAGACTTTCCGGTCGTAACACAGCGGAAATATAGACGCTGGAAGCGGGTTCCAAGCTTTTGCAGATCACATAAGTAATTAAAATATTTTTTAAAAGCGCATAATAATAATAATATTTTTCACTTCTCTTGCTCAAAAAGTGTATCATAATAGTGTAGCTTAGCGGGCCTAAAACTCGAGTTTAATACCTTGGGCTAAAAAGTATTTTTTCTTTTTAATTTTTGTCTAAAATCATCAGCCCGTACGAAGCATTCGGTCTCTTACATAAAAACTCGACTTCTAGGTGCTCCGTCAATCTTTTTTTTTTTAAATAGAACCTTCTTGGTGATGTTTTATGAAAGTTGATTCTTCCCTTCACGTTAGAATGCTAACTGGTTCGTTGCGAGTTAGATGAGATTTAAAAAAAAAGATTGAATTGGCGCTAAATCTCTAGAACTAGAATTTTCTTCATTCCAAATCACAAACTTTTACGTATAACTTCCCGACTTTTACTTCCAAATTGTGAACGTGAAAAATGTCATCAAGTGATAGTGAAGATGCTAATATGCAAATGGAAGAAAAGGGCAAAGAAATAATTATGAATCTGTTGCCGACAAAATCACGTGGAATATATTTAAAGAGTTTTTAAGTTTTTAAGAAATTTTGAAAAATGGAGAGATGAGAAACGTGTGGATTCTTTTACTGAAGGGGTTTTTCTCACTTATTTTGATGAATTATCGAAAAAATTCAAATCGTCGACTCTTTGGAGCACATATTCAATGTTAAGAATGACCTTACAAACGAGACACGACGTCGATATTAAAAAATATGTAAATTTGACGGCTTTACTGAAGAAATTGTCTACTGGATACAAGGCAAAAAAATCTAAAGTCTTGACGACACAAGAAATCGAAACATTTTTAAATAACGCTCCAAATAAACAATACTTGGCAACAAAGGTAACCTACTTATCTACTCTACTCAAACTAAATAAATAGATACCTACCTACATACCTAAAATAGGTAAGTACCTAGGTTATTACGATTATTAACACACTTATTTTTTTGTTCAACAATTTGCTTTAATTTATGGAATCAGCAGTGCATGCAGAGGAATAGAGCTTGCTAATATAACGCTAGAAGACGTAGAAACGGATACAAACCTACAAGCTGTGAGTCTGCCGAACAAACCGAAAACAAACAAAGAGCGTAAATTTGTCATCAGTGGAGAGTACCTTAATATAGCTAAAGCCTATCAGGAGTTACGTCCCACTAATGTTTCAACGAGAAGATTTTTTCTAAATTATCAAAATGGTAAATGCACAAGGCAAGTCATAGGCAAAAATAAATTTGGTAACATGCCTAAAGATATTGCCACTTATCTAAATTTACCAAATCCGAAATCCGGAACTCTACACGGGCTATTGTTTCCGCAGAACATCCGCGACTCTGTTGGCGGACTCTGGTGCGAATATAACGACATTAAAACGGCACGGTGGATGGAGGTCCGATCAAGTGGCTGAAGGTTATATAGAGGACTCTATACAAAACAAGTATCACGTCACGCAGCGGATTACGGAAGGAATCAATATTCTACCAAACATACAGAACCCCAAGCATCTACATCGCGGGATTGGATGAATATGTCAACTCAGCTGAAGCCGCACTCAGATCGTAATAACCTATCTATCTACCTAATGGGCAGTTTGATATCATTGAGAAAACACCATTTAGCTGTCAACTGGTATAGTTACATCGGGCCACGCGTTAGGAAAGTTTATTATAAAATTTCAGATTACCTAGAAGATAGAAAGCCTGGCATTAAAAAAATGAATTTGCTCCGGTGAATAAATTGTAATTAGTATTAGATAATTCTAAGCTATTGTATTGGATCATATAAAAAACAAGCCCGAGATTCTCTTGCTTTTCTCGTTGTGTGCTGGTCGCGATTCCGAACAGGCGGTAGATTTGACTTTCAAAGTGATCCCAAAAAATGTTACTGAATGAAAATACTTATTTGACTTTGCACTTCAAATCTGAAGTGTTATAAAAATAGCAAGTTGGAACAGCCAGGTGGACAAAGGGGAGCCGTTGTATAAAAACTTTCCACGGTTCACCCAGGTGGTCTCAGGATATGGAAGGTGGGGTCGGTGGGTAAGAACTGGCGGACATAGACGCTGGAAGGTGATGTCAAGTTTTTCCGCATAATAAAAGATTTCTGAAAGCGCTTAGTCCTAATAAGTGGAATATCAATCAACCAGATGGGGATGATACGGCTGTGCTTCGGAAATTGTATAATATGAAACTTGTTCTAATAAATCTTGATTCAATAAAATGTACAATTAAACTAACTATGTACATAGGAATCAGTCAGATTACCTAAGGACCGTTACAAACGGCCTACAGGTAACTCAACTGTTCCAGAACAGTACCAATCGGAAGCGTGCTTAAGATACTGGCCAGCGAATTAGCATAGCTATTCAGCGTGGCAAACGCTGAATAGCTATGCTAATTCGCTGGCCTAAATAAGAGCCAGCCCTTAGGTCACGTGTCGCCTCAACTTATTCTGATTGAACTTATTATGGTAAAGTTATGTTTTTTTTTGAACTTTTTTTTTATACAACTAGTAGACGGAACAAGCAAGTACCCCATCTGATGTTAAGTGCATCTTTTGCATAACAATGCCTTAGCGTAAGTCACAACATAGAGCATAGCCTACACTGCACTGCAATACGTCATCTTGAGGCATAAAGGTTAAGTTGAGTTTATGTGGTGATGGTACACTAAATCCTTCGTGTAAATCCTTCATACCATAATCCTTTAACAACCTTTTTCAGTTCATCGAGAGATTCATAAACGAGTCCGAGCATGGAGTGGTGCTTCTCAGCTTCGGATCCTTGATCAAGACAGCCTCGATACCAAAGCACAAGGAGCAGATTATCGTGAACGCCTTCGCAAAGATAAAGCAGCGAGTGATTTGGAAGTATGAGAACAGCGACGATGAGGGGACCCTGGAGGGAAATATCCTGAGGGTCAGGTGGATCCCGCAGTATGAGCTATTGCGTAAGTTTTTTCGCTATATACGATGGGTCAGATTCCCGGATTTTTTTTTGTAAATGCATTACTTATCATACAATACAACAACAAACTCACATTGCAATGTTGGTGTGGTCGTGCATTATCGGGCCTCGTTGTTTGTGCGCGTTGTGCAGTGCTTTATCTAGCTATACATTCCCTGCCTTTAAATAAACAATAATTAGGTAGGTATTCGAAACAATAGTGCATCTAACAATACCAATGCCAAGTCAATGTATAATTGGCAATTGGATACGTTTCCGAGTTCATATCGTACGTTATCTGAATAAACTCACTTGCAGGTAGGTATACGCAGGAAAATGCAGAAAGGACAGCAACATACACAGCATCATCCATTGTCCTTAGAAATAATAGCACACTATCGCCAAGAAATCGGTGATTAACTACTGGCAAGTCATTCGAGCCACTTCCCTACCAACTAAGCCTTATTACCGTAGAAGCGTTTATTTTTATTGTATGACGGGTAAGCGCTTGGCTTTCATCTCACCTGGTTTCAGGTAAGGCCGAAGGAGGAAGCGCACTTCACCCGGAATCCTCAACCGTTGTTAGTATTTTATCATCTGTGCCTCAACTGTCTGAGGATGAAAATGATGAGGATGTTGGAAGTGTGTAGTTAAAGTGTGTTGACAAGCCTCACAGCTCAGTTGGTAGTAGCTCTGCCTTCTGCGTTGTAGGTTGTGGGTTCGATTCCCACACAGGACAAACATTTGTGTGATGAATATTGAAGTTTGTTCTGTGTTTGGGTGTTGTATTGTATCATATGTATGCATTTACAAAAAAAAGTATATAAGGATTATATCCGTAATCTAGTTCCCATATTACAAGCTTTGCTTAGTTTGGGACTAGATGGCGCTGTGTAAAGTTAATGTCCTGTAATAAAAAAAAAGTATTTCAAACTTTTACATTATTCCATATTCTTTCACGGCTATTTATCGTGTTTATACCTTTATTACTCCCGACCGACGAGACGTTTCGAATAGATGCACCAACCGTGGTCGCGTCGCTGGCTGACTTTGTATAAAACGATGAACCTACCCATAAAACAATATTTAATAATCCTCGATCTTCAACTATTTCGCTTCGTGCCAAGCATGGAGTTTATAACGTGGAAAATAGGTTTTAAAGGTATTGGGTGTACATACATTATATGCACCTACACACAATAGGTCCCCTTATTGCTCTTTTCTATATAAGTCTTACTTACACCTGTGTATTTAATACCTATAGAAAAAAGCATCGCAATCGCAAATTATGTATCCGAACCGTTTACTGCATAAACATTTTTTTTTATTAACTCACCAGAACTTCCAAGGTTAAAATAATATGTTTTTGCAGCAGTAGGTACATACGAGCTTTGTCGTTAATTTTGAAATGGCATATCCGCTTTTTCAAAACATTATTATTGTAAAGAGTTTTCTAATACGAAACACGCTTCCTCTTTTATCGGTTCTATTAGTGTTTATATTTAGTGAAAATTATGAAGTTAAAGGTAGGTATGGTTGCATAAGTACCAAGATCCATTTCTTTTTAGCGGGGAAATCTCCTACATATTACCCCACCGCATTGAGGGTGCGATGAGGCTATGTGAGGTTTATCGGGACTCCGGAAGCCGGCCTCGATGTTTAGAGGGCTCTGGGATGTTGTTGAAACTTGAAACCTCTTCCAATGCCCTAACACTTCCATGGGGCGGCTCCCACGCACCATCCACTATCGGTTATCGGCATATGCCATATCCATATGAGGCCAGAGAGTAACTATACCAAGTACCAATACCAAGTCCGGAATAAAAATTACCAGATTTTTATCATACCGATTTATGTCCCATATAAACAAAACCTTTCGCGTTTTCGTTCTAAGTGAAGAAGGATATTATAACTATACTATACCTAAGCAAATACGTAAAGTAGAAGGCGACCTAACTAAATAAATGTAGGGTATCGGCGGCTCTGGACTAATCACATTACCTACGAAGATAGCGCTCATCGCCTAATGCTATTGGATAGGTAGATACTAGATAGGTACAGTACCTACTTCTAATCCGAAAATATTTACCAACATCTCCAGTTTAGCTCATTTTATCTTATCGTCTGGTACCTAGAACAAATAGCACTCTATCATCATTAACATTTCCCTGCACTTTACAAGACTATGTATTGTTTGGTATTGGTACCTACACTGGTTGGGTTCCGTACCCAAAGTGTTCCAGCGGGAACAGATTACCTACCATTTACCAAACTATAACAACAAATAATGGTACCTCCCTACTTAATAAGAATAAAAGCGGCCCTTATACAGGAACTGAACTACCAAGCACAATATGTTGTACTCCCCATGGGATTCGAACCCGGGACCTCTGAATCTGAAATCGGTGGGTTGAACCACTAGACCACAGAGGCGGTCCTTTTACATAACAATATAATAGTCAAGTGTTATGAATTATGTACGTAAGTAAGAGGTAATTGATAACATAAAAAATAGCTTCACGATTCGCGCTACATCTGTGGTCAAGCGAGTGTGATGCACAAACCAACAGCGATTACAGATTCTAAGTATACCTAGGTAGGCTATGCGTAAGCACCTATACTTAGTACTTAGCTAGAATAGGCTATCTACAAACCACCAGACCAGGATATGCCTTATTACTGGAACCATAATCATATCAATCAGTAATTTGTGGAAGCCTAGCAGAAATGAAAACATTCGTCTTAGGTTCGCCTACCTATACCTACCTTCTTTACATTACATGGATATGCAAGTTAGGGTTTACTGGTAAACCTAATAATTACGTTTCAAAACTAAAATGAAGACCGACTTCAATGAAGAATATAATAGATACAATTTCGTTTACCTGGATGGCGTATTTTTTCCAATTATTTTGATGATAGATAGACGCGTTATCCTATATGGTGGGGTCCGTATTTTCCTTACTATTAAGGTAAAACACCCAAATCGCTTCAAGTGTGCCTATGATATTTGAAGAGTTCCCTGGATTTTACAGGATTCCTGCATATCCATACCATCAGGTGGTGACAATGGGACCACCTATGTCGGTTAAAAATAGACAAGAGCTAAGTCTTATTTGACACGAAATACCTACGTAGTTGACCTACAACAAACATAATAGTAATAATTAACAAGCCTCATAGCTCAGTTGGTAGTAATTCTGCCTTATGCGCTGTAGGCTGTGGGTTCGATTCCCACCCAGGGCAAATACTTGTGTGATGAATATGTTTGTTCTGTGTTTGGGTGTTGTATCATATAGTATGTATGTATTTACAAAAAGTTTTTAAGCATTCTATCCGATCCGTAATCTGATTCGCATATTACAAGCTATGCTTAGTTTGGGGCTAGATGGCGCTGTGTAAAACTAATGTCCAATGTGAAATGTGTGTAAAAAAAAACAACATTTAATAAGAAAGATCCCAAAAGCCAAGCAGCAATAAACTAGCATAATATAAAGTACCTACAGTCGAATTGGGAACTTCCTCCTTTTTGGGAAGTCGATTCGAATCTGCCAAAAGGGGTCAGTCTCAGGCTCAGCTCGCTGCCGCTGGTTTTTAGACTACCTACCTTACCTATCTGATATAGTACGCAAGTAGTTTCCGCCTGTGCCATGTTTGTAAATAACAGCAAACCAATTAGCTGATTGTCGTAAGTAATATTAATATCAGACACAAAAATAGTCCTGACCGCACGGAAGATAAGATTTCCTGCCAATACAGGAAATCTTATCTTACTACCTCTCTACTACTTCCATAATGTCAGAAGTCCTTTAGTGAACACCGGCCTACACAGCGCGGACCCAATGCTGCTTGGATTTTTTATTTCCGTAACAAAAATATCTAACTTTGGTTGGCTAGGCAAGTGTGCACAACTTCTTTCGTACATGTATCTGTGAGTGGAACTCACTGTCAAAGTCATTTTTGCGTGATTTTTAGGATCAATATCAAAATCTACCGCGTGTTCAGAATCCCAAAGAACCTCGGGCCAGTTAGTTTGTTGATGATCCATTCAATAGTTAGGTACCTACTGACAGTGATTTAAATAGATAGGTACCTTACATGTAGCAACAAATAGGGTGGCAAAAGCCACCCTTCCATTTTTCAATAGATAGTACCAATATACCTTTTTTAATAAATAAGTAGGTACATATTTTACAATAACGTTAACTAGGATTTTTTTCTATAATGCTACACACATCTTCAGTATAATAAACATAAACAGCACCCAAACACAGAACAAACATAGGAAGGTTATGATCACACAATTAGCATTTGTCTTGGGTGGGAATCGAACCCACAACGATATATAGCGCAGACGGCAGAGCTAACTACTATCTATACTTCATATGTTTATTTTAAGGTTTTATCAGCGTTCCGTACCAAAAGGGGGGCAACGCGGAACCCAATTTCAACAAGAAAGATATGGCAGAAATTACAAGAATTTCTTTATGATTCTATGTGGAAATATATTTAAACCTACGTCTCCGAACGGCTAATTATTGTGTACGTAATCCGCAGCCCGTTACGTCAGACAATACTTACATAATAGGTATGTAGGTACTTGGAACGTGTTAGATAATGTAAACGTAGGTGTACCTACCTAAGTAACACGATAGAAAATCCGAGGAAATCCAATTATAGTGACTGACTGAATGAATTGACGACATGGATTCGTGAGGACGAGATTATGTGATTCCAATTTCCGCCACACCCCGCCCCGCATGGGAAAATTATAATACTTACGAAAACCTGCCCTGGGACCCTACTGGGAGCCGATCTCCATTGGCTTAAAATTAGCTTCATGAGAACTAGAAACGATTTTTACCGTCAAATGTACTGAACGGATAGGTTTCATAACATGTGTACACTTTTAAGATGGGAAACGCCATTTTGGATATGACACATACCCGGTAGTAAAAATCGTTTCTAGTTCTCATGAAGCTAATTTTAAGCCAATGGAGATCGGCTTCGCCGTCGGCGGTAGCGTCCCTGAGGGCTAACCGATTTAAGAAAAATAACCATTTCGATAATTATTGGGTTTTTGTCCTTTAAACCATGTTCTAATTTGTTGCAGAGCACCCGAAGGTAATAGCGTTTATTGGCCACGGTGGGATGCTCGGCATGACTGAAGCGATAGCCGCGGGGAAACCTATGCTGGTGGTACCGTTCTTTGGAGACCAGCCCCTCAATGGTGCGCAGGCGCAAGAGATCGGCTTCGGAAGGACGCTGTCGTACGCAGATATGACGGAGGAGTCGCTGCTAGACGGCTTGCAGACTGTTCTAAGTGCCGAGTGAGTATTTATCTACTTTTACCTCGAAAAAAAAAAGGCGAATCAGCCCATGGTACCTACGTGCTACCGACTGCCTTTAACACGACAAGTTTAAATTCTATCCAATCTTGGCTTAGGTAATAATGAATACATCCATAAACAGGCTATGCATAGTTTGGCGTTTTGTGAAATGAATGTCCTAAGTTTCACAAAACTGCCTTCATTTCACCTGGTAACAAGTTAAGATAAAGCCGAAGGTGGAGGCGCACTTCACCCGAAATCCTCAACGAACTGAGGAACTGGCTATCTTACCTCTGAATGCCGAATACAATTTTAGAATTGTTATTATGGCGACAGAATTAGGTAAGATGGTGGTAGCTAGCCAGGCGGACTTCAACAAAGTCTTACCACTAACCAAACCAAGCACAATATATTGTACTCCCCATGGGGATCGAACCCGGGATCTCTGGATCTGAAATCGGTGGGTTGAACCACTAGACCACAGAGGCGGTACTCGGTACCTATACCTACTTACCTTCTATGATAATTATAGATAGCTTGGTTATCTATGCAATTAGCCCTATGAATACCTTACGTGACTTCAGACTAGGTAGAAGCCGCACATCGACTTCCCTTGTAGGTAGGTACCATTGCTTTTGAAGTGAATGACCAGGTTGAAATAAGGCACCCGAAAGCAATCGGAAATAGCTAGGCTCGTGTCGAGGTAACCGATTCATGTGACATGCCTTTAATATGAAAATGTTGGGGACATAGGATTTTTAATTTTTGTTGTAGGTACGACGGGGCAGTGCTTGGCCTTCATCTCATCTGGTGGTTTTTTAAGGCCGAAGGTGGATGCGCAATTTAAAATCTTTAGAATCCTGCCAAATTGCGGAACCGACTATTCCGTCCTCATAACGGAACACAACAATTTCGAATTGATGTAATGGCGTTATTGTATGACCCGAGGTGCTTGGCCTTCATCTCATCTGATTCTCAAGTTACGATAAGGCCGAAGGTAGATGCGCACTTCACCCGGAATCTTACCACCATCCTATCCATCCACACCATCTTACCCAGGCGCCAGGCGGACTTCAATAAAGTCCAACCACCAACCAAACCAAGCACAAATTTGTACCCTTCTGAGGATCGAACCCGGGACCTCTGGGTTTGATACCGGTGGGCGAACCACTAGACCACAGAGGCGGTTAGAGTGGAAGGACAGGTGCAAAAAAAAAACAGACTAACTACTGCACCATGTTTGTATTAGCAGGCCGTGCAATATCGGTATTACGACAACATTATTATTATGCTGCCAAAATAACATGTTATCAGATTTTTCTTGCTGGCCCAATAAATTTAAGTACCATATATTTGCTTGCCGGTAATGAAAAAAAAACAAATCTTTCTCATTTCAGAATGCGAGTGAGCGCGCGTCTAGCATCGACAATATGGCACGACCGTCAGAACGACCCCCTCGACACTGCGGTGTACTGGACCGAACGCGTCATCCGATGGGGCTACAAAGACGCCCTCCACACCATCGCCAAAGACCTACCCTTCTACAAATACTACCAACTAGACGTCGCCGCTACAATCCTGATAGCTCTAGTCATACTTATAACAGTCCTAAGACTGATTTTAGCGGGCACGCTACGGTTTGTGAGTGGCAACGGAAAGGAGAAAATCCACTAGTTTTTCTGGCGTCCAAATATGCCAAACTCTTAATGGAATCGCTATAGGATTGCCTTTCTATTAAAAGCACCGGTACTTTAAAAGGCAAAAGCAAATCAGTGTAGGTCTACTTGGCAATTCGTCGCGGAACTAACACCGAAAACTGTGTAAAAACATGGATTTTGATTATCCAGTGTAATAGACAAAGGCACTAGGTTCATAACATTTATAATTGTTAGGCATTTAGCCTCAGTCGAGTCTGTGCGAGTCATACCCACACGAAGGTTCCAGATCTAAAGCAAAATAGCCTCATCGATGTGCGTGTCCGACTCGCACAGATTTTATTTTTGGAGGTCGCCTAAACCATGGCCACAGATAATAAAATACAAAAACCGTGGCTAAACGAATAATTAAATTGGAAAGCTGGTCTTACCACTACTCAAACTAGCACCTATTTTTACTCGATTTATAAATAATCGGTAAGTGACACTTACAATCATAAATCGTTTTCAAGAAGGCAATCCTAAAGGCAAACACGTGCCTTAATGTGTCATTCACGCATGGTGTAATGTGATATGATCATGGTGTTTTGTGATAGGTAAAATATAAGAATGATAAGTAGGTAGGTACTATTTTAAAATGTTAACTTAAGACAGATATCTACCTAATTTAAACAGGTATTATAACGCATAATTGCGGTTTAGTATGATGTAATATATTGATTGATGAATTGTTTATTGTCCTGTACCCTCAAATATTCTATGTAGGTAGATAAGTACTTAACAAGCCTCACAGCTCAGTTGGTAGTAGCTCCGCCTTCTGCGCTGTAGGTTGTGGGTTCGATTCCCACCCAGGACAAACATTTGTGTGATGAATATAGATGTTTGTTCTGTGTTTGGGTGTTGTATTGTATGATAATGTATATGTATTTACAAAAAAAAAAGTATCTATGTATTCTATCCGTAATCTAGTTCCCATATTACAAGCTATGCTTAGTTTGGGACTAGATGGCGCTGTGTGAAATTAGTGTCCTGTAATGTTTATTTATTTATTTTATAAGTACCTACTATTAATATGTATGAATGTAATACCTAGCTGAAATTCCAAAGCTAAATAAAAATTGCCAAATCTCAGAAAGTTATTGATAATTTTAACCGACTTCCGGTAAAAAATAGGAGAGAACCTTCGAGGAATTCGGACGGGTTTTTTTTTCTATGTATAATGTCCACCGAAATGTTCGCGAGCTCTAAACCGATTTGCGAAATATTTTTTTTATCGATAGAGTCAATTGAATTTGGTGAAAATCCGATTAGATCTGGGCACCAAAACTCCTCCAAGGACAACAGCAAGTAGTAGATATCTCCGCCTATTATTAAAGTCCGACTTTCATGATTATGTATTTTTTATTTGATTAGTGAAGCAGTAGCAGGTTTTTTTTAAAAAAAACCTTTTTCAAAAGCCAATTTGTCGGTTTTTAAAAAAAAAATATTCAAAAACCGACAAATCCCAACAATTTATTTTTTATCGCCTATTTACACCAGAAGAGGGGAATGCTCGCTTATTTTTTTTATCGTTTTTTTATTGCCGAAGGTGGAGGCGCACTTCACCCGGAATCCTCAACTAACTGAGGAACTGGCTATCTTACCTTTTAATGCACGAGCACAACAATTTTTGTGAAGTCAAAATATTTACTAGCCCGAGTTTATTGCTTTCGCCTTGCTGTGCAGGTCTCGAATCCGAACCGAACAGGCGGCAGATGACGTTTCAAAATGATCCTAAAAAAAAATATTGACATTTACGGTTCCAATTTGTTTTAAAAACTAAGAAGGTATTTTCCCACTCCCTTTTTTTTTTATTGTACGACGGGGAAGCAACTATGTCAAGTTATGATAAGGTCGAAGTTAAAGCGCACTTCACCTGGAACCCTCAACTGACTGAGGAACTGACTATCTCCGGTCGGGAAATGTGACATTGTGGCGACAAGATAAGATGGTGGTAGCTAGACAAACGGATTTAAAACAATTCCTTCCAACAACCAAACCAAGCACAAATTATATCCAAGTTAAATTTCATGCAAATGCATGGTATTTAAGCCATTTCTGGGGCCCAACCTAACCATAACGTCTTAACTTACCTCTAAATGGCGGAACACAACAATTCTTGAATTGTTGTTATGACGACAGAATTAGGTAAGATGGTGGTAGCTAGCCAGTCGGACTTAAACAAATCCTATCAGCAACCAAACCAAGCACAATAATGTACTCCCCTGGGATTCGAACCCGGGACCTCGGGATCTGAAATCGGTGGGTTGAACCACTGACCGGTGGTTTTTATATCCAAGACAACGTGAGTGACGTTGCCGGGTGTTGCAGCTAGTAATGTTTAATACCTAGGACGCCACTGCCCGTATTCTGGTGAGAATTTTGTGCCATCCAAAACAATCCACATTTTAAAAAATAATTTACGCTGTCATTACTTTTCCTCGACCAACTTGTAATCGTCTCGATCGCTACTGCCGTTTAGTTTCTGTTTTGTTGTTATTAATGTGTTCCTATATAAATTATCTATCCATCTACCTACATTCTGTGGAAATAATAGCCTACCTACTGACAATGTAACATTCGATTTTTCAACTCGTCGAGTGCTGGTTAACGCACCGGAAGCTGGAACACGAGTGATCCAAATTTCAATCAAAATAAGTAAATAAGTCTCGCAATAATCTGAAGCAGGTATATATTTTTACTTCGGTTTTTGTAATTCAGTTCTAAATTCACAGCATTTATAATAAATAAATAATCTGAAAAAAAATATTGAAGCAACTAATATTTAATTTGCATAACAATAGATTTTTATTTTTGACTGTGTTTATTTATGTATTTCTGCTGAGATTTCCGAGGAGTTGCTGGCAATAAAATTAGGTATATACCAAACCTGCCAACTTTCGCCCGACAAAGTTATTTCGATCCCAACTCTATCCATGACACCAATTTTGTTGTCATTCAATATTTATAGATTCCATTAAAATATGTAAGTTAAGTTAATTAAAACAGCCATTGGTATTAAAAAAAGAGATCACCCTACAAGCACAGATCACACATTTGTCTATTGTTATTGTTATATGTATTATGCTTCATTTACCAATGGAAAATATACTAATTATATAGCATTATTCACACATATATTAGGGACTTGAAGGTGCATTGTCGCAAGACATCTTTCAAACGATCAACTCGGCCTGCAGCTTTTTAATTTTCAATGGCAAAATGTTGACCATCTCCTTACAAAGACTGTACTCTTCATTCATCATAGCTGCTGCATCTTCACTGCTCCCACAAATGTCAACCACCGCCTGATAAGACTCATAACTTTTCATAACATAGCTGAGTTGAACACTCTTATCCACCGCTATTCTTTTCATACTATTCCTACCTATAAAAGCATATGCACTTATCACTGGCCTGATTAGTTCAATATCAAGTTTCGTCGGCATTTTACCATTCTTATCCTTAGCAGAATTTAAAAAGTTATCATAGTTTTCTATGCTTTTCTCACATAGCATGTTGATTTTCTTCAAAGATTGTGGTGTGGGCTTATCTTTGGATTTATTCATTTTTTCCAATTTGATATTCAAGATGTCCGAATAAATTTCTCCCAGTTCAAACCAGAGCTGTCTACAATACTGTAGGTAGTATACAGGATTTATTTCCTTGACTAGCTCTTCGAGCATGTCTATGCGTCTTTTGTGCATTTTAGCCCTCCTCTCATCATCCTCTTCAAAGAAGGATAGATAGGCATATGACATAGAACTATCTTGAACAAGTTGTATGTAATCCGAGGCTAATGTTTCCAACTTATAATACTCCTTGGCCTTGTCCAACCACATTTGACAGCATAAGAATACCTCTCGAGCATCCTGGTACATCAGTAAGAACTTGTCAGTTATTTTTGTATCGTAAGCTGATACATCCAAATCTGAGAAGAGCAGGGTCTTTAGATCACCACCACAGATGTTCTCACTATCATTCAAAGTCAAGTTTGACATATCTGGAATGACACAATAACTAGTTTACAAGTATGAACATATGAATGCTCTAGGGGTTATATTGTATTGATGGGGACATCCAACTTTCTGAATGGGGTTGCCACCTTCCAAAATTTACATGTAAATGTTGAAAATGTAGTCTATTTTAAGACAGCACAGCATTGAAAAGTGAGAAAAACGTTGCACCACACTATTTGGACATGCAGAATTTTCCATCTTCAAACAGCAACAAGCGCACCACATCTGAAGATACTATAAGATATACATCTAAGATATGCTTGAACTGGCATAATGGTGGAATAATTTTCAGTGTGGCGCAAATTAGCATGTCTTCTATCAGGACGGGTTCGGTTTGGACACCAATAACATCACAGCAGCACAAATTAAGTGTTTTAGGTAATAACTACAGTGGGTGCACTGCACATCAAGCATTAAGAAATCTCCAGCTATGGACAAAATATTTCTACTAACCAAGGATATTTAAGTAAAGCAGCTAGGTACCTGTTATAGCTTCACTGATATCCTCATTATCATTCATCAAGCGGGCCTTGGAAGCTGACATCAGTATGATGCAGTACTTAGCCCAGCAGCGGGCCACATCAGCAGACCTGTGATTGAAAGTCTCCAGTTTCGCTAACTGAACCTCATCATTATTTTCTGCCTCATGAAGAGTATCACCATACCGCTGAAGGATAATTGAAGCTGCTGAGAGATGGTGTCTGGACTGAAAAAAGCCATTCTGCTCAGCAAAGAACTGAGAGAGAGTGGCTGAATTTAATGCCCAATCAATAGGCTCAAAGTCATCATACTGTAACTGTCTCCGTAGGGTAGCATGACAGTATATTGCTGATTTCAAATTCTCATGCAAACAACCATAAACCTGGGCTAAGTAGTATAGGGTTAATGTATGAGCCTTTTCTAGAAGCATGAAGTCTGCTGCGTTTGCTTCACCATTGTTGTTAAGTAGACTTTCCAATGGTAAAGGCATCAGCAGAGTACATTTAAAGTTCTCATAGGCTTCTTTAGCAGAAAGTAAATAGGTCATAGCTTTCTCAGGCTCCTCGCGCTCGCGATTACTCCAAAGTATACCCAAATTGTTGTAGACATTGATTATGGTTATGATCACCTCCGGTTTTGTAGAATATGGTGATAGTAAAATCACAGCCGACGATAGAATATCAGCACTGGATGTAAGGTATTCTGTCTCCATATCTATGACTCCAATGTGTAATAGAACACCACCCAACATAGCTTCGAGCTGGTTACCTTCAAACAATTTTTCTGTATCATGTTTCAGTAAAGATTCATTCATGGAACACAATATTTCTCTAGCTTTATATTTTGAGAGATATGGCTCATTTTCCGGGTCATTCTTGCTGTCTTCGTCAAGCAACTTGCGGACTCTACAATAGTTTTCCTTAAAATCGTTGAGGATTTCCTTTGCAGACATACCACCATCGGTTACGGTTACAGTCATGATCAATGCACTGGTTAGATTTTCCAATAAATTTAGTCGTTAGATCACGACATTACACATAACCAACTAAATAAAACAACTTGGAAAATCTGGAAATATTGGCATTCGCAAAACCAATATTTTTTCGCGTCGAGTCGAGATCGAATCGAAATCAACGAGATGGAGACTAATTTGATTTGATGATTTGTGCAAGTAGTCTGTGGACATCATAGAAAACTTTTACTGTCTAAAGCCAATGAATGGAAACTCGGAACAATTAAACCTGACGGCTATGAGCCAGCTTGGGTCAATGATAGACAGCGCTAAAGTATCTCATTATTTATTATAATCATCATTAACATCGCAATACTAATTATGCTATCATGTAGATCTATTATTATTATTTTTGAATAATGTAGGAAACTATAATCTATGCAAACATTTTCAGAGAAACCTTAAAATTACATTCGGTTATAATTGGTTACTTACATACATGAAGAAGGCATCTAGACTTTGAAAGTACCTGCCTACTAATCCCGCCAGAGTTTACTTTTGTCTCGTTTTTTCTACTCATAAAAACATGAATGCATTTAGATTTAAAGGTAGGTTAGGTGCTCAATTACAAAGATCTTTATGATTGTAAATCAAATATTTATTACTTAACGTAGGTTTATAACTTTTTGAGCTTACTGACATATTATTAAGCACGTATTTAGTATAAATAGCAAACTAACACATATATTTCAGGTAGGTTGTAGGTAGTGTGTTCTTTCATTGAACCAGAAACATTTCTCCGGGTGACAATGATATTTCTTGGGCTCGACTGCGGCTACAAACGGAACGGCAAAATGAGCGACCGCGGCGAAAGTGGCTATTAACGGAATGTACCCATGGTCGTTTGAAGTTTGACAGCTGTCATTGGAAATGTAGATCTTAGAGAGGAAGCTTTATTAATACCATAACCAGATGACATTATACAGTATATATATGAAAGAACGAAAATAACCGTTACTCTGGAGCGAATTAAAATGAAACAACAGAAGGAGTATAATGCCTTTAAAGTTTTCGTACCTAAACATAGGGTGAATGTTTTTATGAATGATCAGATATGGCCCGAAGGTATATCCTTCAGGCGTTACATAGACTTCGGTTTCAGACGAACCTCAACCCTTTCATAATGGATCACAATCAAGCATTAGTTCAACCATCAGATAATAGCTATAGTAGTCTTATTAGCTTTAATTGTAAGCGTCTGTCGACCAGCATAGACTACGTGAGGACCCTGTGTAAGCGAGCGGATATCATAGCCCTGCAGGAGACATGGCTGTTTGAGCACGACTTGACCCTGCTTAATACGATCGACGCAGACTTCGGACATACCGGTAAATCAGCTATGGATACGGCTAAGGGCATATTCCGAGGTAGACCGTATGGAGGTGTCGCGCTACTATGGCGAAAGACTGTGTTTAGTGACGTCTCAGTGATACCGTGTAGTAGTGAGCGGCTAGTGGCAGTAAAAGCAGTTATGAATGGTCAGTGTTTTTTATTTTTCTCTGTGCACATGCCAGTGTTTTCTACTACAAAGACAAAGGATAGTGTCGATACTTTAATAGAATTTACGGATGTTTTAAGTGAAGTTAGCACAATTATCGAAAGTTCAGGGGTGGCCGCAGTATATATATTAGGTGACTTTAATGCTAATCCAAACAAATTGTTTGGCAGGGAACTGGTCAAGTTTTGTTCTGACCAGAAGTGGATTTGTGCAGGCATTGAAGTCTTAGGTACAACATCTGACACTTTCACCTTTGTAAGCGATGCCCACGGCACGACCAGTTGGCTGGACCACGTCGTAGTTACAGAGTCTGCGTGGCCATCGGTCGAAGATGTCAAGGTGCATTATGACTGTAACGTATCCGATCATTTTCCCCTAGAATTAATATGTACACTGTCTAATTTCAAGGCTCAGTTCTCACAATCATTTTCAAATATCACACGTAATGGAGTACTGTGGGGAGAAAGAGATAGTGATCAAATTGCACTATATCAAAAATTATGTAATGAAAAACTCAAAGATGTTGACTTCCCTCCAGAATTAAGGGATTGCTGTGATAGGGTTTGCCATAATGCAGAGCACAAAATATTTATAGATAAAATGTACGCTAAAGTTTTGAATATTCTGTGTGAGGCTGCGATCGCTAGTTCCGACTTTGATAGTGATATAACAAATGGAGCAACAAAAAGAAAACGCGTGGTGATAGGCTGGAATAAACACGTTCGTGCTGCACATGTGTTTGCCCGGCAAAAGCTTAAAATTTGGATGTTTCAAGGTAGACCTAATAATGGTGCTATCTATGATGAAATGGCAGGATCTAGACGTATTTTTAAAAGCAAATTAAAGTGGTGCCTTAGGAACGCTGAGCAAATCAAGATGGATATTCTGGCCTCTCATCACGCCAAAAAGGACTTTAAAAATTTTTGGAAGCAAACAAAAAAGCTCAGTCCCCGGTCTAATGTCCCTTTCAGTGTACACGGCGTGAGTGAACCATCTGAAATTGCAAATATGTTTAAGACTCACTTCCTTGTTCAGCCTCTTAAAGCAAGCGTACCGATGTCGACACTTGGTGCTGAGAACCAAATGCCCTCCAAGCTACCGACTGGTTTTAGCGCAAAAGAGGTATATTTCGCTATCAAACACATGACCAAAGGAAAGTCCCCTGGGCACGATGGTGTCAGCATCGAGCACCTACAGCATGCGGGTTCTCACTTGCCGAGAGTACTGGCGATGCTGTACACTTTTTGTGTGCGACACGCACACATGCCGGCTGACTGCATAAGGACGGTGGTTTTACCAATAGTAAAAAACAGGACTGGGGACTCATCTGACAAGAACAACTATAGGCCCATTTCGCTAGCTACCACAGTAGCAAAGGTATTGGACAGTCTGCTTGACCGCATATTAAACAGCCATCTTAAGCTAAGTGACGCCCAGTTTGGCTTCCGTTCTGGACTCTCTACTGAAACAGCGATATTATGCCTCAAGCACACTGTCCGATACTATACCGATACGAAGACTCCGGTCTACGCCTGTTTTCTAGATTTATCAAAAGCCTTCGATCTGGTGTCCTACGATGTTCTCTGGCACAAATTAAGATGTGAAACTTCTGTTCCGGATGATGTCATACGTCTTTTTGATTATTGGTATAACAATCAAGTCAACATTGTAAAGTGGGCCGGTGCAGCATCTGGCGAGTACAAGCTTCGTTGTGGTGTTCGGCAGGGTGGTCTCACGTCACCTCTCTTATTTAACTATTATGTAAATGGGCTTATGGACGGGCTTAGCAGCACCGGGGTTGGCTGTTCGCTTGACGGCAAATTTGTAAATAACATTAGTTACGCCGATGACATGGTGCTCCTCGGCCCATCCATAAGTGCCATCAGGAAATTGCTATATAAGTGTGAGGAATACGCTGAAGCCCATGGCCTAAGATACAATACCAAAAAGAGCGAACTCATAGTTTTTCAGCCTCGCGAACATAAGGTTACGTTGGTACCTCCCGTCTTTATTGATGGAGTAGCCTTATCAAGAGTTGAGAAGTTTAAGTATCTGGGCCACTGGGTGACGGCGGACCTCAAAGACAATGAGGACATTGAGAGGGAGCGTAGGGCGATGGCTGTTAGGTGTAATATGTTGGCCCGTCGTTTTGCTAGATGCACTGATGTAGTCAAAATTGCTCTCTTTAAAGCATACTGCCAGTCGTTTTATACCTGCACTCTATGGGTCAACTACACAAAGGTAGCAGTCAAAGCCCTTCGCGTACAATATAACAACGCATTCCGGGCATTGTTGGGGCTGCCGTGGCGCTGTAGTGCATCGGGCATGTTTGCTGATGCTCGGATTGATGGGTTTCCTGCCATCCTCAGAAAACGAGCAGCATCGATGCTAAGCCGTGTCCGCGGCAGTAACAATGGCATCCTGCGAGTTATAGCGGGTCGCGTGGACTGTCCTTTTCTAATGCATATGTGTCGGCTACACATCACTTAGGTACCTCGTGCGAAAAATGCTAAAATTGTGAGCTTTATTATTATTATTGTTATTATTATTATTATTATTTTGTTTCAATTATAATTTGATAAACTTATTTTCCAATTTCGATGACATTTTATGTAATCTATGTTTGCTCGTATTTCTAATATTATTGTATAATTTATATTTATTTTGGTAATTGTATTGTAATTTTGTTTTAAATATATTGTAATTTGTAACTATGGACTCTGTCTGAAATAAATTATTTTTATTTATTATTTTATTAATGTTATTCAAAAAAATGTAAATCGGTAGCTGGTATATGTAGCCAAATTACGGTAGATCTACCGGAGTTACGGTGAAGTGGAAGACACTGTACCAATATATTGTGCTTTATACATTTTTATTTTAAGCGCCATCTAACAAATTTAAGATGTAGCACTACGGTTACAACAAACATAAGGTGGTTCCAACATTCTTGTGTTATATGTTGTATATGGTTTGAATAGGTGATAGAAATAATGTTGATTTCAATGTTTTGTTTCCTAGCGGCATCTAGATTTTTGCCGCGAACTATTATTAGAATCACACCTAGTTGTATGGCGATTGTTAGTCCTCTCCTATAGTATATTTTGTCCATGATATTACGTTATGTCAAGATCTTTCCTTACCTTTTTACACTTGCATCTGAGGTACACTGCGAAATAATCGAATTAATATAGCATTAAAAAAATACCGTTGCGGTCGCGGCCTAAGAATCGACCCCTCCAACTCACCCCAGGGATATCGTAAAAGCCGACTAAGGAATTTCACCAGAAGGGCAGCAGCTACCTTCTGTGTATTATCTACACCTCTACTGTGATCAACCATTCACCTGCAAAGCATGGCAAAACTCTTAAGCTTTGGAAGAGGCTCTGTCCAGCATTGGACTCTAAAGGGCTGTTGATGTGAAATAAAAAAAAATAAGAATCACAACAGTGGTAGCACCCATTGTCTCTCAGCTTTGTGTGTTAAGGTGTGTGGTTAACATTTCTATGATAGGCTTGCGAGGTCTACAGCTCACAAAGCCTCTAGTAATGCAATACATAATGTAATACAATACAATGCAATGTAATACTGAGGATTATCTGCGAAATGAACAAACATTGTCGTGCCAACTCACACTGTACATTATCATAGGCAAGTGACACTTTCAGAGTATTTTTTTTTCAATTCATTACATTTCAAATTAGTTGTTAAAAGCTTTACTAACATAACATTCACAATTAATTAGCTTTTTTAGTACCTTTACCTACACATAATGATAATAAAACTACAATACTAACATTTATTTGCACTGTTTATTCTTACATTCAAGTACCTTGGAGTAATAAAATTTATACAATCATCCATCAAAAAACAAACACACAAACAATCATTATTTCTCAAAATTCCCCCATACACAAACACAATTTCATATATTTTATTTACATTGTACTGTAGTGGATATTAGATATATTATACTAAAAGTAAATAATCATGTCTACATTAAAATATCAGTCATTTATACAAAATATTTTTGTTAATTTAGAACATGATTTTAGGTTTTTATGACAGGGGAATTCTCATAAGTCTATTGATAAAAGGCATAGTACAAACAGTGCATTTCTACATGGCGAAACGCCAGTATTGTGTACTAGGATCCAGGCTCTTGTTCCTGGTCTTCCATGGAAAGTACTCGGGGCGGAGTGTGGGCATTCATCTGGGAAAACACTTCCTTCTCTCCTAGTGCCAAGGGGTCAGGCTGGGCTGTTGGTGTGGGAGCATACACCATCATAGGAGATGGAGACACGGGCCTTACCACACCAGCAGAAGAAGCTTCCTGCTCTTCTAAAAACCTATCCATATAATCTGTGTGCCCAGGATGGAGTGTATACTTTTTCTTCTCCAACCTAGCTTTATTCGCAAAAATATCATGTCTCTCTGTCTTCTTCCAAATATAATAGAACTGCACCAGCTCTCCAACTGATCTAGTCCGTACTTTGTGTTGCCTTATCAGATGAAAATCCTTACCGTGAGCTTTGAGACCATTTTCAAAGTTCCTGCATTCTTCCTCGGACCATAGACTTGCATGTGGAGGGGTTTGTGCAGATATACGTCTTCTCCTCAATGCCTCTTCAATATTATGACCACATTGCTGTAGAAGGAATAAAGCTTCCTCATCATCTCGTAATTGTCTCCCTTTAGGTATTGCATCTATACCAGTTCCAGAATTCAGTGCCGAGACTTTACTCATATAATCCTCTGTAGCATTCTCATCTATAATAATAGGGTTCCATAGCAGTTTGTCTTCATTTTCATAGGGAAGTACATCATCATAACTACACAGACCTTCGGGTATTGCAGCTTGAAAGTCACTACCAACCATGATAGTCTTTTTCCAATCATCTTCATCGGGACTGTAGTCATTGTCTTCTTCTTCTTCTGAGGGTGGTCTGGAACCAGAGCGGAGGTATCGTGGTGCGTCAGAACTGGCCTGATCTGTGTATAACTGCTGCAGAGCAGATTCGGGCTTGTCTGTGACCTCTTCTGGAAGAGTTAGAGGTGGGTTCACAGGCTCGGGGGCAGGTTTGTCCATGGTTTTGTCGTATCCATAGCGCGCCAAGAGTTCCTCCAGAGGCATATCCCCCTCTTGTTGCAGGCTACTGAGTTCCTCTTTAGGGTCGTGCTGCTCCACCGCTGCCAAAGCTTCTTCTTCGTCTAAAGTTCTCTCGTCGTCGAAGTCATTGACCATCATATCAACAGTAGGCTCAAAAAGAGACTTATCGTTCTCCACGTCCATGATATCATCGTGTTCGCTTACATTAGCAACCAACGCACAATCGGACATGACTACACCGCCCGCGATAGTGACGAATCTATCATCAAAACTGCGGCAATGAACCACTTCATAAATAAATGTTTAGACGGTAGAACTAATAAATATGCACGAAACATCACAAACAAGGCATTATCTAGGTATTTTTGTAGAAATAAACGAAGAAAGAAAACAAAAATATTTTGACACGACGAACAAGCAAGACAAGGCAAAGGCAATAGTGTTACCACCTCTAATCAACTGAATAGCTAAACTAAATTATAATAATAATCCAATCCAAGTCTAATAGCTTAATGGCTTGAATTAAATGGCTATCTATTGTACAGTCGTATGTACACCTTTTCCACAATATTACCTACATCAGAAAAAATAAATCTGTAAACTGGATCCCCTAACACACCTAACAATAACAATTTGATAGAGTAGGTCATAAGCTAACTACAAAGAATATTAGTATATCTATAATTCTTTGTAGACACAAGTAAAATCAAATAAAACCATTTGACAACACTAAAAAAAATAGTTTTTTTTTATTTGACTGGTAGTAATATTTAATACTATCACACTAAATGAACAGCTATGTCTGTGAAAATACTGGCGTGAAAGTGGTAACGGTAAAACTGAAATATTATAGTCAATAACGCCGTTATAAATTATGACAAATCAGAATACATCGTACTACATACATATACAAACAAACACGTACCTACTCACATTGTTTCTCAATCATTAATACTAGTAGTTCGCCCCAAACTGAGATCTCGTGATGTCTGGATTGTGACGGAGATCATTTCTCAAATAGAAAGTAAGTCCTGTTAATGTCCTGTAATATTTAATATATTTTTTTAAATATTTAATTAACAATAGATAACAATGTGCTTTCATCACACCCTTCTCACTTTACTTAAGCACTTTTATCTCGAACTCTCTTTATTCACCTGAGTGTTCGAGGCTCTCTCTTGTTGCTAACGTAATGTATCCTTACTAACATGAAACAAAGGAAAGGCGTTTTGAAAAGTGCTCTAAAAATTGTTGCCTTGGTAGTTGTGTTTTAAAAATCTACCTCTCCAGCCCACGGATGTTGTAAAGTCAACCAAAAAGACAGCAGCTTTTTTCTTTGTATAAACAAAACTTTTATTGTGAGCACCAATCTGTCTGCTTAGCGTGGTGGCTATAATGGCCGTAACGTCCCGTATTGTGTGAATAACAATGGATGATATAGATCAGTTTTGAAATTTCGAATACCCTCTCTTACCTTACAAGACCTGATGATCATCCTTTGCCCTCTTCATCTTAAAAACCACCCCTAATAAGGGCAAAATAAAACTCTGAGAGCCAAGGCTTGGAGTGGGCCTTTCGGAGTCTTTTAATGCTAATTAATTTGGATAAGCATTACTAAACTTTTAACAAGACATGGATAAACACATTTGTTTTTAAATGTATTTATCCATGTCTAAATGCATTTTGGAGCTGGTCAAAATCTCTTCAATAAGCTGACCGTGATAATGATTGCCATTGTTTAATTAAGCGAAGTAAAACGAAAACTGGCAATACTTTTGAAGTGCATCATCGCCATCCATGGCCTTCCACAGACGTGCGATTCGCTTTGTCTTAAAAGAGTATAAAATAACTTGGCTGTCTGTTAGTCTGTAGAAGACATTTCTGAAAAAGTAAATGCAACTATACAGCTTTATTGACTATTAGTTTTTCACTGGTGTATCTGTAGTGCAGTGGGTCACAACTTTAACTAAATAAATTATGATGATGAATAAAGCTAGGCAGAATCTTAAAATTCTGCCTAGGCGGAGTTAGTTACCCAATTTCTTTTATTTTTAACCAACTTCAAAAAAGGAGGAGGTTCTTAATTCGGCTCTATGCTTTTTTTTTGTTTGTTTCTTACTAGATTACTCCACCAAAACAAAATAAATGTCTATTGTGCTTATTTTTTTGTTTGGTTTTTTGTATTTTGTTTGCCATACTTTCGAGGTGGTCCCATAGAAATTTCATCAAAATCGGTACAGTCGTTTGGTTTTTATATCAAAATATAAGGTTAATAACTGGAAAAAATATGTCATCCAAGTTAACCAAATTACGTATTCTGCTTTCCTGTGATATTTACGGTCACTAGAGCAGACCTATTGAACTGCTTACCTTCCAGTATCATCATCATTATTATAAAGTTTTTGCCATGATCACCACGCTTGGCAGACGTATTGTTGATGGCAGTAATGATGATACTTAGAAATCCCACTGAACTGGCTGCCTTCTGGTATTATCGTCATCTGACGATGAAGCTATAGGGTAGGCAGTTCACCGCAACTCTGTAAAAAAACAATTTTTTAACCTAGCATTGTGTGGGCTTACTAAAATTGTCGTATGATGCATTCTGGCTATAAATTTACCGATACAAGTATACAGTACTTGTATCATCATCATCATCATTACAGCCCATGAAAGTCCACTGCATAGGACATGGACCTCCCACAATGCTAAAGAAATTAATAGAGGGTTTTGCCATAATCACCACGCTTGGCACGCGTGTTAGAGATCGCAGTTATGATACTTATATTTTTTTGTATAAGCATATATTCATTCTTTCTTTATTCGAGTAGACTGTGTAACAATTCTGGTATCAGCCTTTACGAGCTGCCACTGTAGGCGTCTCGTTATGGTAGTTCGTTTAATATTTAGAGACTTAAAAGCTTTTAGCATACAATCAGCATAGACGTGTCTAAAGCTAAAGGAAGCATTACACCTTTCAACACTTGTTTCATGAAAGGCTAACGCACAGTAGTGGTAGTGGCATTTGTGAGTTTGTGGGTATTCTATGAGGTGGCACATAGTTATTGATCTGTGGCCAGAGGTATGTGTATGATCTGTGAATTGAATAGTATTCTATGGCCAGAGGGTGCATTGATTGTGATCAATTGTGATGTGTTCCCCGAAAAAATGAATTTCATTATTTCATTTGTAAACATGTAGTTTGGAGCCAAATTATTACATCAAGCTTCCAAACTAAGTCCTAGATTATAACCATGTTGAAGAAATTAGTTTTATTGATAGTTTTGTTCGAATACTCATATTGTTTTTCCGATATTGGGAAATGGGATTTACCGCTGAGTGGGGTAAGTACATAGTCTTGACCATGTAATATCTGTATTTCTTCTCTGATTGTTTTTCTCGAGTAACAAGAAAAATATTTACTAACAAATTCATGATTTCAAGCAGGTACCATGAACAATTTGGTCATCTAATAGCTTTACTGTGGATTTTATGAATACAGCTCGGAAAATCCTATATAGAATGTTCAACGTGAAATGAAAATGAAATACCTGATATTTAAAGAGCTGTTTTTAGTTGGAGGGCTAGGTAAAATTGATATGTACCCATGTAATTTCTTAGCTACCTTCATATAAAATTACATGAAATGCTATATTATACCTTTGAAACTATGTATAGGCATGTAACACAATTCAGACAACTACACAATGTATAGTTAATATTAAAATTAGTTTTTTGTAACAATTAAATTTATGACTGCTTTCAGGATAACTGCATCTACAAACTTGACAAATCACTGTTCAAAGACACCAAAATTTATGTTATATGTGAGTACCTGTATTTTATAGTGGCAAAAGAACCTGATAGCAGAATTCTGTCTTTTACTGCAGCCTAATTGCATAACTTAATATCTAAGTCAAAGTCAAAGTCAAATATTTTTATTCATTAAGATTTTTAGGATCATTTTGAAACGTCAAATCTACCTCCTGTTCGGAATCGCGAACAGCACACAAGGAGAAAGGCAAGAACCTCGGGCTGATTAATTTTTTGATGATCCATTTAACATTTAGGTACATTGTTTATAATAATTTAATAACATGTGTTACCTACATCATAAAACTAAAAACTTAATATTATCTTAAAACATTGATTACTACTTACATAACTATCTAATGGGCAGTTTCTTGACATTGAGAAATCTATTACCAGTGAACTTAAGTTGATGGTCAACCCAGTCAGAACTTTGGCAGTATTATAGTGCATGCAGGATATGACAGATAGATACACAATACAAACTTGGAGGTGGTGGATTTTACAGAAGAAGAATGCTTTGAAAGGCCAAATTAACTTTATTATATAAACACAATATTAAAAGAACATTATACCAGTTTTGTATTTTTCACTTGACAGAGACTTTCCCAGCCAATAACAAAGGTCTGCAGTTGCTAGGCTACCTTCGTTAACTTTAATATCTCCTCTCAACAAAGACCCATGCACTCTGAGATCATTCTGATCCTCGGTCTTGGAAGAGGCTTGGTGAATATGTCTGCCAGCTGGTCTTCACTGGTAACCTTGTCCACGCTTAGCTCTCCGCTAGTCACCAATTCCCGTACGAAGAAATGCCGTACCTGTATATGCTTAGTCCGTCGATGGAATTCAGGATTTTCAGCTAGCCTTATTGCAGCTTCGTTATCCACTTTTAAGCACGGAATCTTCTTGAGAACAACAAGATCACTCAAGAGCCGAGACAGCCATACATTTTCCCTGGCTGCTTCGCTGGCGGCTACAATTTCTGCCTCTGTAGTCGAAATCGCGACACTTGCCTGTCTTTGGCTTAGCCACGAGATCGCTCCTCCCGCATACATGCTCAGCACTCCGCTAGTGGATCTTCCAGTACTAATGTCACTTGCATGGTCAGCATCGCTGTAGCATTCCAAAATGCCTTGCTTGTAATGCTTCTTGTACATGATACCTAGATCTGGTGTGTATTGCAAGTATCGCATTATGCGCTTCAAACGGACACAGTCTGCTTCTTCTGGTTTCTCCAGACTCCGTGAGACTACACTGACTGCATACGCAATGTCAGGTCTAGTGCATACCATCAAATATGCTAAGGCACCAACGATTTGCCTGTAGTTACTTTTCATGTAACTCATATCCACTTTCTCGCTTGATGTACCTTCTTTTACTATAGGCGTCGAGACCGGTTTACAGGTATCCATCCCGAATCTCCGCAAGATTTTCTTAACATAAGACGTCTGAACTATTTTAATTCCGTCTCCTCTGCTTTCAATCTCTATCCGAAGGAAATAGGAGGCAGGTTTTGTAGTGATTTTGAACCGACCTTTCAGCTCCCCAATAAACTCATCTATGAGCTGTTGACTTGAGCCAGCAACGAGGCCGTCATCCACATATAACGCCACGATGATTTTTCCACATCCTTTCTCTCTTGTTAAAAGACAAGGATCTGCTTTACTAGTTATAAAGCCAATCTCTTTGAAGAAGTCTAAAATGCATCGGTTCCAGCATCGAGGTGCTTGCTTTAACCCATAAAGACTTTTCTGTAAAAGACAAACTCTACCGGAGGCATCGTCATAGCCTTCTGGTTGCTTCATAAAGATTTCTTCAGTCAAAGAGCCATACAAAAAGGCAGTCGAGACATCAAACTGCATCATTGTCATTCCTTCGCTAGCTGCCACACTAAGTACAGAGCGAACGGTTCCCATCCTGGTAACCGGGCTAAATGTCTGCTCATAGTCAATTCCTTTTTTCTGATGAAAACCTTTTATAACCAGTCTTGCCTTGTATTTGTCTACAGAGCCATCAGCGTTCATCTTTACTCGAAATACCCACTTGCATGGTATTGCTTTTCTTCCCTTAGGTAAATTTACAAGCTTCCAAGTACTATTTTCTTTTAAAGAATTAACTTCGCTGTCCATGGCTTCTTCCCATAGATTTCTCTCCGGGCTTCTCATCGCCTCTTTATAGGAATTTGGCTCTATGTATCCCATAATAGCATTCATGACAAAGTCTTTGAATCGATCTGGAGGACGTAACGAAGATCGGTCACGAAGTACCATCTGGTCCGAGAACACATCTTCATAAACATCATGATTTACAATATCGTCCTCGTCCATGACATTATCTAGACTTTGAACATCTTCTTCATCTAGATCTTCATCAATAACGACATCTTCTCCGACATCATTTCCCTCCGATTCAATAGACTGTTCATGTAAAATGTTCTGTGCATCGTGAAACTCTTCACAATTACTCATATGTCCTTCATCAATTCCAATATCAGAATTATCTTGTTCTTCAACTGTTTCCCTATTTGGCTCAACAGGAACATTTTGTTCAATATTCGTCTGGCTTTTTCTAACAGGAACTACCTCAATCTCGTTTTTATGATCGCAATCTATCTCAATTTCATGTTCATTCATTGAAGTTTCAAGCACTTTCTCATTAAATATGACATCTCTAGACCTCACCAGCGAATTCCTCTCTCGGTTCCAAAGTCTGTACCCGTCATCATTGTCGTATCCAATTAAAATGCAACGTGTAGCCTTCTTTTGTAGTTTCTTTCTCCTCTGCTTAGGTACATGCGCATAGCAGAATGAGCCGATTATTCTCAGGTGCTTTATCTGAGGCTTCTTATTTAGCCAAAGCTCATAAGGCGATTTGTGTCCATCAAAGTTGGTCCTGTCCTGTTTAATATGTACATAGCAGTGTTAACCATCTCTGCCCACAAATTCTGAGGAATCTCCTCATGCGCATGCATCATTGCTCTAGCAGATTCAACTAGGATCCTGTTTTCCCTCTCACTACATCCGTTTTGCTCAGGAGTATACGGCATAATGAGCCTTTGCTTTATTCCTGTCTTTTCAAGCAGATCTCGCACTCTCTTATTATCATACTCTCCCCCATTGTCACTTAAAAGCTCCTTCACAGTATGTCCAGCATTTCTAGCCTCAGACAACATTTGCTTCAGTTTTTCATAGACTTCGGATTTGTTTATTAGAAAATACACATATCTGTACCGCGTAAATTCATCTTTAAATAAGACGAAGTATCGATATCCCGAAATACTTTTAGGGAAGGGACCACAGACGTCAGAGTGTATGCGCTCTCCAGGTTTCGTAGCTTTTTCGCGAACACCAAATGGTTGCTTGTGCGCTTTCCCAAAGATACAACCTTCGCATAGTTCTCCACTGTTTTTCGTCTTTACTCCAAGCTCCTTCTCTATCAAACGTTTGGCATGTTTCTTGTCCTGATGTCCCATACGCTCATGATACAGTTGCAGCGTATCTCCAAGCTCAATTAAATTGACTGAAATAGCAGGGCGTTCGGCTTTGCAAGCTATCTTATATAAACCGCCATATCTTTGCCTTGTTCCTGTTACAACAATCCTACCATTGACCTTCACAGAACAGTTTGTAACCCGTGACTCAAATACGCTCGTGGGGTTTTTGTCTTGTGAGCTAAGTACAGAGAAAAGGTTCTTAGTTATTCGGGGTACATACCAAACATCTCTCAAGAAAAGGTCCTCAATCCGTTCATTTATCTCGGCTTTAACATGAACTGTTCCTTTGCCAACAGCCTTCAACATGTTTCCATCTACCGTTGTCACTGTGTGAGCTTCATCAAATTTATTAAAATCTTGAAATAGATCACCACGCATGGTGACATGGTGTGTAGCTCCATTGTCCACATACCAAGCATCAGAATCATTGCCAGAATCCGTTGCATTCACCATCAGTAACATCATATTTGAACTTTGGGTACTTTCCTTTTCTTTCGCCTTTGGGCAATCTTTTCTTATATGACCAACTTCCTTACAAAAGAAACATTTGTATTTTTTCTTTTTACTTTGGTCTTTTTGGTCATATCCCCTTGCAATATTTTTATTATTTGTCTTCACGTAAAGCGCAGTCTCGCTAGATTCAGCGTCAGCCATCTTCGCATTGAGCGCTTTTTCGTGGGCACACAACTGGCCTGTAATATTGTCAACCGTCCTTTCTTTTTTCGACATTAATAGCCAACTCGATTTGAACGAGAAAAAAGTTTCTGGCAGCGTGTCAAGGATCTTGCATATTAAGAGAACTTCAGGTAACTCTACCTTTTCTTCTTTCAGTAACTCTTCCTTCAAACTGTGCCACAGGTTCTTTAATTTCGATACATGAGTCGACATGTCATCTGACGGATCCCTCTTAAGCTTGAAGAAATCCAAACATGTATCATAGAGTCGGCCCTCATTAGGTCCCTCATATAATCTATGGAGTTCGTCCCAAACTTCTTTTGGAGTAGACAATCTTATTACTTTACCAAGCGTCTCATCTGTTACATTGTTAGTTATCAAGAGCAAGGCTGTACTCTCTAACTTTACAAATTCACTTAGACTTTTATTGTACAGTTCTATCGCAGTAATCATAGCATCACCGCTTCCTGCTATAGGTCTCACTGGCCTTTGTGTTTTACCTTCCACAATATCCATGAGTCCGTCCATACCTCTCAGCAAGGCTACCATACGATACTTCCATGGTACCCAATTGTGGCCGTCAAGTTTCATAATTTGAATTTTCGAAAGCTCCATTTAAACTTCTGGGTCTGGGCCCATAACCACTTGGAGGTGGTGGATTTTACAGAAGAAGAATGCTTTGAAAGGCCAAATGAACTTTATTATATAAACACAATATTAAAAGAACATTATACCAGTTTTGTATTTTTCACTTGACAGAGACTTTCCCAGTCAATAACAAAGGTCTGCAGTTGCTAGGTTACCTTCGTTAACTTTAATATACAAAAGCTGCAATTCAAGTCTCATGTTGCAAATGACAATAATACACTTAAAGGCTGCTGGTCTGGATCAGGGTTGTTGCTGATGCAGTATTTTTGTGTTGCGGATGCGGATGCAGATGCTGATTTTTGTCATTGAAATCTGCAGATGCTGATTTTACTAATTTAAAAAAAAACCTTAAAATGTCCTGGACATTTTGATGATTTTTTAAATTAGTAAAATCAGCATGAAATATCATTTTAGTTTATTTGGTATTGAAGTCAAATATCGTTTTAACTATTTCGTCTAATTTATTAATAAAAATCAGCTGCCTTGTCTAACATTTAATCAGAATGGAATTTTGATTAATTCTCCACAAATCAAGTGTGCTGTGTGGCACAATCAAGTTTATTTCCTTACAATATTTTTTTAACTGTGCGTTCAGTATTGTATCCAAGTTTTCTGTGTCATCAGTATCTCTGCTACCCTCTTCCTTTGAATCTAGCATATTTTCCGGTTACTTTTGTTTGTCTATTTTCTTACAATCAAATGCCATAAGCATAAGCTGTCTCGAAAGGACACACCCCTTTCGAGACGCGTGTCGCATCACACTATCAATTAACCGCAATGAATCTGCATGGATCAAAGCGGATGCTGATGGGGATGCAGCTATTTTGAATAATGCGGCTCATCCGCAGGTGCGAATGCAGATGCTGATGTTTGCAACAACCCTGGTCTGGATCAGTTGATTTACCTATACACCATTAGTAACAGTCCTTAGGTAACTCAACTGCTTCCCTTGTAAATAGTTAGTATATATATGGTTTCTGTATTCAATATGTGTTAGAGATCAAAGAGTTTTTAGATCTAATTATTCCTGAAAAAAATATTTAGAATTCAAATTAGTTGAAGTACTACTCTTCAATACATTAAGATAAAAGTTACTACTCAACCTTCATAATATGCAGTAGTCATTCTGATTTGAATGATTTGATCTGATTTGATTAAGATTTTATATCAAGTAGGTACTATTTGTACAAAACAATAGAATTTTTTTTTTATATTATCTAGAGTGGCAGCATCTGTAACATAATTATTTTTATCATATAAACTGTATAGCTTTTCTCTACTAATAATTATTCCTTGGGTAGCCCACTCAGCGAATACATTTGTAGAACATTTGTTATTATTATTATTACATAAAGCTGTCAGTGTCCACAATTGGGCAAAGGCCTTCCTACTCTTCCTCAAGGCTTCTAAATCTTGGGCATCATTCCTCCAGTCTTCAAGAAATGTGTCAAGCTCGAAATACCACCCTCGCCCATTGTTGAGTTGTCATGCAAATGCAACAGACATTGCCGGCCCAGTTCCATTTAAGCATAGTAGCTTTCAGCACTACATCCAGGAGTTTCTTTGGAATGCTGTTCAAGGTTATGGATTCACAGAATGAATCCATAACCTTGACTTAAAATTTGCTGTGTGTCTGTAGTTTATTTCATACAATGGTGACAGTGCCATGTGTCCCAGTAAGATCTTTTAGTACATTACCCGGTTTTGTCCAAATAATATTTTTTCTTGTAAATTGCTGGTACCTGATTAACTTGGTAATCAGTAAAAAGGGATCATTGCTAGTTTTCTGAGGACTTGGCAGACATCGGCTGTTTGCTCTATAGTAAGACGATTCCATGTTTGGGTGAGCATGCCATACCCTCGTTCTTAGGTACTGACGCAGCCATTATGAGGCATGTTATACTCCAATAACAAGATTGTGGTTTGTAAACATTTTTATACATAGTGGGTCTTTTGACCTCGAAACTTGCGTAGGCATGATATCAGGGCTGCTACAATTATTACAACTCAACAATTATTACAAATGAACGATGAAGCTTAATTTATGCAAGTCAGTAAAACTGGCATTTTGAAACACCCCTTCTAGGAAAGCTCGCTCGCTCGTTGACCTCATGAAACCCAGGAATGTCTTTTAACCAATAAAAAAAATGTTTTATTTTGCAAACTGTACCTAACTAAACCCACTACGCATTATTACTTGCGACCAGTGGCCTTAAGATTTCATGACGAACTTATAAAGAACAAATGAGTAGGTAGGTACTAGACCACTCCATACTATCTTATCAGTAGAACAGTTTGTAAGCGATAAAAGGGTTTTTATGTATAAATCACCAGGAAAAAATAGCAAGAATGTCTACCTATTCTGGGTATGAAGTTGGCAGGAAACTGCCACCCATAACACCGAACAACATCCACCTCATTAGTGAAACATTGACATGACAAATTATCTTTGTCAGTCACAGCGAGAGGATCATTATACCGAAACAATGTTCGCATTGTTAGTATTTAGCAAATGTATTGCTATCTCAGCGTTCGCTGCAGCCGCTCTATGCGTCTGACAGAGACAGTTGCTACTCGTGAGATAATTTTATTTTATTTTTTTATTTAAGCTATATCGTAAAAGCAGTAATGCGTAAACAGTTTAAACTTTGTGTGATGACAGTCCCTTACATTGATGTAAAATATCACTTAAAAAAATCGGCAAAGCGAGCCGGACTCGCATACGAATGCTCTAAAACGAAATGTAACAAACCAGCATGTTTAACCTTGAAATATAAATCAAAAACCCCGGTGTGCATGGGGACTCACTTGGCCGGTTCATTTTTACACAACCAATAACACTCAGGGACGGTACCTGAATGTACTTATATGCTGATTTTCCTTCCAGTGCACTGCGATGTTACAAAACTTACAACGATCACTTCCAAGATAGAATGGACGCAAAGGCTATGTTCTCCCGACTACATGCATTACTTCGAACAAGTTAGTACATTCCACATTTAATCGGCAACCAATTCAATGGTTTTTTTTTTACATTGGGTCAACATATTCAGCTCAAAAGTTATTTTGACAGCTTGAAACCAGATGAGGTATCAAATTATATTAGGCCAAGCGGTTCCCCGTACAATATAAAAAAAACCCTATCGTTACGTGTTTACAGGCACAACACGTAAGGATGAAACATTTTGATTTTTTTTTTTCAGAAACTCACTTTTCCAGTAAAACTATAAAAAAATAGATTTCCTTCAAATTTAAATCGAACACGTAACTCCTAACATGACTTTGCGATAGCTTTCACAGTTTCAGACTTCGTCTCAGTGGCCCTGAAAAAACTCTCTGTATACTTACATTATTTCTAGTTTCTAGTGTATATAAATACGTACATTATTTTCTGGTGTGTATATATACCTATATCTACATTATTTTCTGGTTTCAGGAGGTAATGCAATGCTCAAACACGCGGACGTTGAGATCTGTGAACAACACAAATTACATAGTGAGCCTGGAACAAAAGCACACATGCATCGGGAAGGAGTCAATAGTGTTCTCTAATGAGAAAATCGACGTCAGCGCCGTCGTGAACCCGGATGCTGATGTCAAGCAGGCGGTGTGATTTTTACGTATTCATCATTCCACCAATCCATGCCACAAATATCAATCATGAGCCGACTCCATCCACCGACTCCCTGCAACAGCCACAATGTCGTCGGCCCATCGAGTGGGGGGTCTTCCCACACTCCGTTTCGCGTTTGATCGTGGTCGCCATGCGAGAACGATGAAGAGAAGAGCTATGGCCTGTCCACTGCCACTTCAGCTTGCTAATTCTGAGAGCTATGTCAGCAACAGTTCTTACGGATATCCATGTTCCGGATTCTATGACGTAGTGAAATTCCAAGCATAGTCTCTCCATAGCTCGCTGTGCGACTTTGATTCATAAGGCCTATAGTTAGCGACCACGCCTCGGATCCGTATGTCATCACTGGTAACACACACTGATTAAAGATTTTCGTCTTGAGGGTCTGCGGTATCTTTGACGAGAAGATATATCGAAGCCTTTGCTTTTTTTATTGTACGACGGGGAAGCGCTTGGCCTTCATCTCACCTGGTTACAAGTTGAGACAAGGCCGAAGGTAGAGCACTTCACCCGGAATCCTCAACAAACTGAGCAACTGGCTTCTTCATCTTACCTCTAAATGCCTACTTACTTGTGTATTATGCACTCATAAACAAGCTTTACGACGCTGAGGCTACATGTGATGTGACTGGGGGCTAGCTACCACCATCTTACATAATTCTGTCGCCATAACAATAATTCTTAGATTGTTACGTTCCGGCATTAAGAGGTAGGGTAGAGCCAGTTTTCCTTAGAGTGTTGAGGATTCCGGGTGAAATGCGCTTCCACCTTCGGCCTTATCAAATCTTGAAAACAGGTGTGATTAAGGCCAAACGCTGCCCCGTCGAACAATAAAAAAAAGACTTAGAAAGAGGACTTAAACAAAGTCATACCAGCAACCAAACCAAGCACAATATTGTAGGTACTCCCCCCCGGGACCTCTGGATCTGTTGCTCCGCCAGACACACGATTGCACTGCCGCATATAAATGAAGAAAGCTATAATACATTTTCGTCCTCAGAAAATATCTCCGCTCGCGATCGTCGAGACGGAGGGTATATTTGAACTTCACATGTCGATGCAGAGCAGCGCCCCCTACAACGGATCTGTGCAAATAGAGATGCTCTCACCTCACGGGTACCTCTCCGCCGCTATCTGGCCTCTGCTGCCGGTAAGTCGAGTCGGGAGCTACACTCATATACTCTAGTTATATATACTATTCGAGAATAAATACTTTTTAATATTTTTTTTGTATTTCAAGTGCACTTGGTCACATTTACAAATGTTATTATCACACAAAAATTCACAACCCACGACAGGATTCGAACCCGCGTCTTTTCCTTAAGCCGGAAACGCTCTAACCAACTGAGCTACGGGGCTACCGACGTGGATTTCGAATTTTTGTGTCATATCTCTCAGCTAAAGCGCTGATAACGTCATCTAGCAGAAATTCACTGAACTGTGATCTGCCGTAGTGTTGGAAATTACGCTCAAAATCACTAGCGAGAACTAGGTTCGAGTCCCGTCGTGAGTTGTGACTTTTTGTGTCATAATAACATTTGTAAACGAAAGACTTTGTTGGTTGCCTGGAAGAAATTTTTACTTTTTGCTTTTTGGTTTATTTTTGTTTCTATTTGTAAATTATTATGGGCTAGCTTTGGACCTCTAGTCTTGTCTAGCTCTAAGCCAGAGTAAGATGCGGTCTAGTCTAGATGTAGCCAGCTTTCCCAAAAAAAAGGTTTTCTTATACGAATTCGTTATATTTTTTACCCAACTCTGTCTGAAGGATAATGTTTGTAATGTTTTCCAAGAGTATGTATATATTTCATTGAAACGTGAAATGATGCTGAACTGATGAGCAGTAGATGGCTTGATGGATTTTGTCATTTGAGGTGTCGTTTGGGTGACATAGTTATAAAATTTGATAACCGGGATGCATATAAATAAATAAAAGGAGTATCCTTCCAGATACTACAAAATGTTGTATTAAAGAAAAAAACAGGAGAAAAAAAAAGAAAAAGTATGAAATGATATATAATAACATGCTGATTCAAAATATATACGATGACAAATAAATTAATATTACAAGACATTAATTTCACACAACGCCATCTAGCCCCAAACTAAGCATAGCTTGTAATAGAAATACTGTTAAAGGCAGATTTTTCGTAAAACCGTGAAGTTTGAAATTAAATATATAAATATTACAGGATAGTGATTTCACACAGCGCCATCAGGTTCAAACTAAGCAAAGGAACGACGTTACAGAATATTTTTTTATAAATACATACTTCTAATACTTACAATAATTTATCAGTATGTTAGTCTTTCAAGTTTCAAATACTATTTTTTATTCTGGCTACGCGCGACTTGCGCTTTGCCATATACAAGTTTAAAAAAAATTAGGGAAACAGGATTATATTAAAGCAACCGGGAGATAACGAGGATGGAAAAGGAAAAGGGTTGAATAATAAATATATACAAAATTATGCGATATAACTTTATAATATTTAATATAAAAAATATATTGAATATACAAAATAATTAGAAAGTAAGTGTTTGTTTTGTTGATGGTAGTTCTTCGGTACGATGTGCTCCGTTTACACGATGATGTGTACTTGCTGGCTCGTGGTCTGCGGACTGCAGTGGCGCGACCTGCTGCGTATCCAGTACTGGATCGGCGGGGTGGCGCTCCTCGGCTGTCTCGAGAGCGCCACTTACTATGCGGTCTACTCGGCCATCAACAACTCTGGGTGAGTGCTCAGCCTGTTGTCTGGCTTTACGAGCCGCCGCGATACGCGTCTGGTATGCCTTATTCTCTCAGGGCATTTCATTTTTTTATTTCACAAACAATTCAAAATTGTATTTGAATGTCACATCACATGTAAAACTAATAATAAACATGATAGAATTGAAGTCACATATAAAAAATTCGAAGAAAGTGCACGTCAAACAATAAATTTGAAAGAATAATAATATATATTAGTATTAATAAAAATGAGGCACAAAAAAATAACAAAGGCTGATTAATATAATAGAATTAACAAATGTCAACTTTGTGAGTGCCAAACACTGAATAAAAGTAACCCTCCATTGACAGCATATTACCAACATATCTATATTTATGTCTCTTTTTATTCTCGCGGCTACGTACGCATGAAACGTTAATTCCAAATTGATAAATGCGCCACTGCGATTGCCCTGATCCACAGAACTAAATCTTAATAACACTTTCTGTGTATCAGAAGCATTCAGAAAAATAATAACAACTTTAAATTAAAACACGGCAAATCCATTGCAGAACGTCGAAGTCTTTATTTTTTATTTTGAATGGGTAAGGTGATGACTCCGTGGTTTGCGTAGGCATTACATGCTTCCTTCATGTATCAAGAGAGGTCGCTATAGTTCAATATGTTTGATGTAAGTTATTTATTTTTTATTTCATTGCACTTGGTCACAGCATTGATAAGATGCGACCTTTTTTTATTGTACGACGGGGAAGCGCTTGGCCTTCATCTCACTTTGGTTACAATAACAAGTTAAGATAAGGCGAAGGTGGAGGCGCACTTCACCCGGAATCCTCAACAAACTGAGGAACTGGCTCTCTTACCTCTAAATGCCGGAACATAACAATTTTACTATTGTTGTTATGGCGATAGAATTAGGTAAGATGGTGGTAGCTAGAAAGGCTAACTCAAACAAAGTCCTACCACCAACCAAACCAATGAGATTCGGGTTCGAATCCCGTCGCGGCATGTGTTTTTTTTTTTGTACGGCGGGGATGCGTTTGGTCTTCATCGGTCGAAGTTGGAGGCGCACTTCACCCGGAATCCTCAACAAACTGAGGAACTGGCTATCTTCTAAATGCCGGGATATAACAATTTTAGAATTGTTGTTATGGCGACAGAATTAGGTAAGATGGTGGTAGCTAGCCAGGAGGATCATATACAATCCTACCACCAACCAAACCAAGCACAATATTGTACTCCCCTGGGGATCGAACCCGGGACCTCTGGGATCTGACGTCGGTGTTCGAACCACTACACCACGGAGGCGACATTATAACATTTGTAAATTGCTGTATCTTGCGTGCCAGGTACTTCAATGTAAACGCGTACATGTTCGCGGAGTGGGTGTCGATAGCGAAGCGCGCGCTCGCCAGAATGCTCGTCATCATCGTCTCTCTCGGCTTCGGGATCGTCAAGTGAGTCAATTTCGCAGAAAAAAAAAACTGTCTATGGTTGTCTATAATTAACTCTATGGTTTTTTTTTTTGTTGTACGACGGATAACGTTTGGCCTACATCTCACTCGGTTTCAAGTTATGATAAGGCTGAAGGTGAAAGCGCAATGCACCCGGTATCACTCATAATACTGAGGAGCTGGCTATCTTACCTCTGAATGGAACACAACAATTTAGAATTGTTATAGTGACAGAGTATGAGAAATGGTGGTATATGGCCGGGCGGCCATAAAGCCTTTTTTTTTTTGGACCTCTATGTCTGATCTGGGTATCTTTATTTACACATCAGCTACATCAATAGCCTGAAATCGTCGAGACATAATATTCCTATAGGACTGGAAGGTTTTGGTGTAATTTGCACGCATGGCAGGTTGGAGTTCGCGATATTTTATGAAATTATTTTGAAATTAGTGAGCTCTTGAAGTCGAGGCCAACCTGGTCGAGGGTAAAGTCTATAATAGAGCGAGCATTCCCAGAAGCCTGTATTCTGCGGCACACATAGAACAGCTTGGCACCGGACTTTTGCAGCAGGCAGCAGGGTGATTGCAAGCACCAGTGATAGAACCACAATTTTTCATGCAAAACACATCATGTAGAAGGGATTTGTGCTATTATAAACAATAATATGTATAGTACAAAAAATAAATTGAAGTAGCTAGGTACTTTTCATTGCTAGATATCTGTGCTTGATCGTCAGCATTATGTAATAACGTTAATTTGGCACCTCGCCACACGCCCATTTTAAGTTTTTTGTGGTTGTTAAACAAAAAATAGCTCTCTGTACTTCATATAAACTTTTACAAAAAAAAAAACAAATATGTGTAAAAAGAGGTTCAAAGGTATCTTCTTCTCCGATATCGTTTTCTCTCTCATTGTAGACCACGACTAGGCCCAGCTCTACAGCGAGTTGTCGGAACTGGCGTGATATGGGGCGTGCTGGCCGCCATCAACGCCTGGCTACGTCTGCACCACAAGGAAATGGATAACAATCGAGATCTCTTACTGTCCGAAGTGCCGCTGTCTTTGGTCGACAGCGCCATCTCTTGGTGGGTGTTTGTATCACTCGCGCACACCATGAGGACCCTACAACTGCGCAGGTAAAGGCTTTATCGTTTATAACAATGCTTTAGGCAAATCGTTCTATATCACAAAGAATGGATTATATTTGAGATCTTACTGGCTGAAGTGCCGCTGCCTTCATTCAACAGCGCCATCTCTTGGTGGGTGATTTTATCAGACGCGCACACCGTAAGGCACAATATTGATACAACATAGCGGGTAAATGCAAATGTAGTCTTTATTATAATGGAATTTGGTTCAATTTTGATAAAATATTATAGACGGTTGTATCTGTGCGTAAGGGTCATCAAGTCAAGGGAAAAAGAAAGTCGATAGTAAACAGCTAGATAATGAACGTAACAAAATGATAGCGTGTAATAAAATGTCTTTGAAATATCGAGGCGTACATTATCGTCACGTGTTGATATTGCACGCCCTGATTATACGAATCTACAATAATAAATAAAAGTTTATTTACTAAGACTCAATTAAATATAACGATTTAAATACAATCGACTTAGCATAAAAGTAAAATATCATAAAATTTGTTTTGGTTAGCCTCAGATGTCTATGCTAAGGCTAAAAGCCTGTGTTATAGACTAATAGTAAAATCTAATAGTGGAGTGCCTCAGTAAAGTAGTATGGTACAGGCTGTGAGCTTGTGAGATTTTATTTTTCACCGAGGCACCTTGCTTTTTGTACATTATCATTATATGTTGATTTCTACCAGATAATGCACGGCTCGATAATGTACAGCTAATAATACAAAGCCAATCTACTACAAAAGTATTAACTATAAAAAACAAGGACTAAAGATTAAGATGTGGGTTCAAACCCCGTCGTAAGTTGTATCTTTTTGTATAATATTTTTTTCGTATTTTTACATGGCATATTTTTGTTCCAGGAATACAATAAAGCTGTCTCTGTACCGTCACTTCACAAACACGCTGATATTCGCGGTGATATCTTCCGTCGTGTTCATGCTCTACTCCATCAAGACATATCGAGTGACCACATGCATCATGGTAATATATAAAACAATAAGCTTACTTACTTACCTAATTCTGTCGCCATAACTAAAGTTCTTTACCTCCGGCGTTATTATAACTTGAAAATCATGTGAGATGAAAGCATCAGTCGTACAACAAAAAATAAAAAAAAGCCAAGTGTGAGTCAGACACGCAAACCGAGAGATCCGACGCATATTCCAAAGCAAAACGTGCTAGTTTTTTTTGCATTTAGTTTTCGTACATACTCGGTTACCTTTGTATTTAATGTTATTACAGGAATGGAAAGAGGTGTGGATGGACGAAGCGTATTGGCACATTCTGTTCGTATCGATACTGTGCGTTATCATGGTTCTGTGGCGGCCGACGAACAACAATCAGCGCTATGCCTTCACGCCGCTCTTGGACAACGCGGAGGATGATGACGGTTACTGCTTATTTATTGCTTTACTTAACTGGCCAAGTGCGAGTCGCACACGCACATGTCGACCCACGGCAAAACGTGCGGGGTTATGCATTTTTTTTAATTAGATAGAGTTAAATCAAATTGGTTATGTCACCATTGAACATAAAATCTAGAATTCAAAAATTAAATCACTTATCTTCTACGCTTAATATAACAATAACTTTATTCAATGAAAAGTACAATTAAACTAACTATGTACAAAGGAATCAGTCAGATTACTAAGGACCGCTACAAACGGCCTATAGGTAACTCTTATATATAATAATAGTAGCAAATGTTACCAACATTTTGGCATCCTCCGATAAGGCCAGAACGTTGTTACACGTTCCTATATTTAAAAAAAATATATTTTTTATCAATAAAATTATTTCTCTAGGCTTCGTTCCGAAAACACACCTTGTACACGTCTGCCACTACATAGTCAGGCCTTAGTGCGGGTGCGACTCGTGCTTGGCTGGTTTAAAGAGGGCCACGGAATATACCACTGATTTTCGCTCTCACATACAAACACGCATTTGGTAATTCATTTTGAAAAGGCACGTCCAATAACAAAAAAATCAGGTAATCCGATTGGGATAATTTAGGTTTGCAACACGATATACTTTTTCTTAAAACACAACAGCAAAAAATCAAACATGCAATTTCGAAACGAACAACAAACTACCTTGTCTCAGTGCATTTATCACGTTTAAACAATAGAGCTAAAATTAAATTCGGTTGGAAACACACGTTTCGTGTATGAGGACAGAGAACTGAGGGACATCCAATATTTAAATGACTATGAACTTCTGAAAATACAGAACATAGACCACCTTAATGTTATAAAAGCGTAAGTTTGTGTGTTTGTACGACTGAACGAATTTGGATGAAGTTTAGCATGAAGATGGCTTATACCCTAGATTAACACATAGGCTACTTTTTCCGGGTTCCGCGAGCTATTTTAGACAGGATTATAATGAATCGGTTTGCGGTTTAGTTTCGACATGATTTATCATATATCTAATTATAGCTCATTGATTCAGGCGTTATTTTACGGAAATCCATTATTCAAATTAAATAATCTGAAAACGGAAAGATATTTAGCCAAATTCGTTTGAAAATTTTCAAATCTCTGCCGCCTCTACACGAGGCATCCTCAGATAATGTAGTCTTGCTGCTATATAAGCTGACGAGCCCTCTGCCGTCGTGTTGACATAGCCTCCTCCAAATCGGTAGGGTTTTTGCCATAGTACCCACACTTGGCAAGCGGATTAGTAATCGCAGTAAAGTTGCTAGTACATACAGGAAGCTGCTGCCCTTCTTCCCTTCGCAGACTTTTACGACAAGCCTTATCGATGTTACTTATTCCCACCAATTCCTTTGGTGACCCTTTGAATGAACTACTGCGACTTTCATATTTTTGTATTTCAAGTGATCTCACTTGTCACAACATCAACGCTCAAGCTGAGTTTGGATGACACAATTTTTTAGAGCGTTTCCAGCTTGAGGAAAGGACGCGGGTTCGAGTCCCGTCGCGGGTTGTGAATTTTTGTGTCATCATAACATTCATTTGTAAATCAGCGTAACAGCGGCTTTATTCATATTTTCTTTGGCTTATTCATGACTAGGGTCTGCTCTCGACATCGTTGTCATAGTACCCAGATAAATGTTATCGAAAAGTGTATTAGGTGTGGCCCCACGTTTATATAATAAGGTTCCTGAAGAGATAAAACAGTCTGATAACATTAATATTTTTAAAAGAAAATGTCTAGATGTGTTTTTGTAATAAATAATAATAAATTTAACAAAACATAAGTTTAAATAAAATTTGCATGCCGCCATGGTAGAAATAAGTTGAGACTAATTTAGTAGATTTAAGAACTTGTAACACTTGTTTCGTGCAAATAAATAATTTGATTTGATAAAAAGTAGCATATATCATGTAACTGTAACAATAGCTGCGCCACGTTTCAGCTCAATCCCTTCTGTTGTTTCGATGTCAAGGTCAAACATCAAAACAAATGTTTGCTTTCATAATATTAGCGTGAGGAGTGGTGGGTTCATAGAGCATTGTGTTGTTTTCTTAACAGAGGAAGAAGAGCAATTTGTGAACGATGCTTATGGAGTGAAAATGCGGGGCGGGGGAACTAGCAACGGCGACGTAGAGCGGGACTCTCTACCAGACAACGCTAACTCGCTGGAATCCGACCTGCGCTGGGTGGAAGAGAACATTCCTACCAGGTATTACTACTACATGTACCCTACTGCTTAAGCTGCTTTTTGTTTTACATAAAATGGTTAAGCTTAGACCTCAAAACTTGCACAGGGACTTGCACGTGCGGGGATGAGTTCTTTTTTTTTATTGGTGATATTCAAGCATTTGACCATCAGCTTAAAACAAGTAAAGATGTGGCCTAAGATGAAGCACGCTTGCCTAAAAGGAACCTGTTTACTTTCGACTCGAAGACTCCTAAGCTTGTATTGGTGCGGAAAAACAGACGAGGGCAAGGAATTCCATTCCTTACCAGTATGAATGATAAAGGGAGAGGCGAAACTATGTGTTCGGAACAATGGAACATTTACAAGGTACGAGTTAGCCTGCCGTGCGTCTGCTAGTCCGGTGGTCGTGCGCACACTCTCCGAAGTGAAATGTATAAAACACAGACAGCCTGGCAACCCGCCGTCTATGTTCTAGACTCTGCAAATTGGCTTCAACAATTTGCAGAGCTTAATTGGCGCTGTAGATTGTGGGTTCGATTCAAACATTTATGTGATGACTATACATAGATGTTTGTTCTGTGTTTGGGTGTTGTATTGTATGATAAGTATGTATTTACAAAAAAAAAAGTATCTATGTATTCTATCCGTAATCTAGTTCCCATATTACAAGCTATGCTTAGTTTGGGACTAGATGGCGCTGTGTGAAATTAGTGTCCTGTAATATTTATTTATTTATTTTAACAAGCAAATCATCACCTATGCCTAGTGCCTAGCAGCACGACGCTCAATAGAATACAGGGCTTCGAGCTGATACATTCTACGATGGACAAGCTTACGCAAACAGCTTGGCGCTTCACTTCGGCAGTAGGGTTCCAGAGTTGGGATCATTCAATCGTAACAGCTAGCAAAACCCAGCGATTCTGTTGCCCTGGGTAGACCACTAGGAGATAGATACCCTATAGTTATTAACAGCTCTGACCAAGGCCCAAACTGTATGTCTTTGGGGACAGTTGATCTACATTTGTATGAACTTTAGAAATTAGAGGGGCAAACCCAGAAAGAACACACGGGCGAAATGCCTAACTCTATTTCTCATGTTTTTGTTTCAGCTCACTGCCGCTGCTTGACTCGGACGAAGAAATCATCAACACAAAATTTGAAGTATCTAAAATGCAGTAGTAACTTAAGTGTATAAAAGTATTACCTAGTTAACTGTGATGTGGCTTTTATTTATTATCTCTTCGCTTGACGTGGAATAGAATGTTAACTTACAAGGTTTAGTTTTTAAATTTTTGTATTGATTTACTTGTTTTTACTTCCATAAATAATAAGATATGTGGTTTAGAAATAAAATATAAAATATGTTTATTCGTTTATTTATTCATGTTATTTTTAATATATTTTGTTCTTTAGACATGATCTTTGGTATATAAAAATATAATGTTGGTATATCGCCAAAATAGATTACAATAAATGGAAGTTTCATCATTCAGTCAGCATAATGGAATCCAGTTATAAAATAATATACAATACTTTGCGCTATAACTCTTACTTAACCTTCTAAATCTAATCAGAATGGAATACATAGTTCAACCACCTTTTACATTCATTAGTATGCAAACCCACCTCATACAACACATACTAAGAAATTCAAACCACAACACGGGATATGAGTTGCCCTATTTGGTAACAAGCCTTCATAACATACAAATTACATTATTTTAATCAAGAATACTATACAGAGTTTAATTTAAATACTGGCAAATACAAGCAAAATTAATGATTCATTGATAATGTATTGGGCACTTTCTTATTCTAATTTATCTATGAGAAATACTCAAAATATGATTTTACAGTCAAGAGTCCAATTTACAGAATCAATACCAAACTTATTTTAGGTAATAACTAAATTGTAATTTTATGTACAGTAGAGGAAAATTTTATAGTGACTTTCTTAGTTATTGTCATAATAAAAATCATAGTCTTCAGGTTCATCAGGAATTGGAGGAGGATCTAGTGGTATTTCAATACCTTCCGCATCTAAAAGCCGGACTTTTATGTCCATCGAGAGCAATGTTTGAAGGTCACTCTCAAATGTCTTGCTCACCATTTTCTCTTTCAGTAAAGCATTGATCCCATCGGTCCAGAAATCAAAAACTTGTTCATCTGGTGCCACAAAATCTAAGGGGCCCTCTTCCCCAGATTTTGGTATCAATGAAAATGCCAGGTGTGGTGTTGTCTTTCTTTTTAAGTCTTTCATGTGGGGACAGTCTTTTCCAGTGATCACACATTTTATGTCCGTCACTGATAGTTTATTCCCGAGCTCTTCCAAGCTGGGTGTGCTCTTCTCATCACAGTCCCCGTAATGCAGAATCTTATGATTAGGTGATAATCGGACAAACCAGAACTTATCCTTCATCCGCTGCCCTTTTATGTATTTCTTAAACCTTGTGCCTCCCACTAAAACTCCTAATCTCTGTTGCTGTATCAAATCTATAATCTCTGGAGTTATCTTCTCTTTCAGTTCAACTATTGGCCGCGCCTGTGATTCCCATATTTCTCTATTTGTGCGCTCTTGAAGCCACAATAGCTGGATCTCAGCATAACTTAACTCATTGATCTTTTGCTTGAATTTATCGAAACTCATTGGAGATAATATAAGTGCTCTGCTTATTTGCTCCCTGACTACACTGGATACTTTGACAAAGTCTTCAATAGTAGCTCTCATTTCTTTCCATGTTTTGTTTAGAAGGCTTACGCAAATGCAGAACAGTTCTTCAAAAGGATGGTCATGGGTGAAGAATAGAGAATGGTATGTCTGCCCTTGTTCACTTGGGGCATCCCCAACATGCATGATGTCACACAGTTGCTTCACCAACTCCACACTTGTCTTTCCAAATGGACATTCATGGTCATCAGCCCTACAGCTGTTTTCTAGAACAATTTTGGTGTAATGCTCAGGATAGTTTCTAGCAAAGTACAGCATACAGTCCAAAGCCAACAGTCCAGGTGGAGTCTCATTGAAATCTTTTATAGGATCAATCTCACATTTAAAGCCAAGTTTCTTGAAGTCTTTTGAGTAGCTGCCTACTGGTCTTCTCATAGTCACATCTAGGCTTGGGTTAGTATCATAATCAAAAGCTATTTTTCTCAATTCCTTGATCTTTTCTTGTGATTCTTGTTCCTGTGAGTCAGCTCTCTGCCTCATTTTAGGTTCTAAGAGGCCTAGTAATAGTGTCTGCAGTACATACAACTGATGACCCAGCTCAGTGCCATTCCTATTCTCACCAGTGACATCCGCAATCAGATCATAAATGACATTCCTGACTTGTTTGGACAACAGTGTAGCTGCAATTGCTTTCCTCTTAGTGAAGTCTGCTTTGGAGAAAATAGCATTGATAAGAGTTATGGTGTTCTGCTGGATTTTGCTGTCTTTGTGAGAGTTATGCAAATGTGATATCAGATTTGGAATGGTAATCTCCTTTTCTACATGTGAATTTTTGGAGCTATTTAGCACAATGTTTTCAAGTATAGACAGGCAAGACTGGATCACTATGGGATCCTGTGGGCTGGCCTGGTTATTGACAAAACTGGCTACCTTGTTTATGAACTGATTCTCGAGTATATCCCAGAATATGATCCCGTGATCCATCAGCTCGACGAAAGTGACGAGCGCGTATTTGAGCGACTTCCCTTTGAACTTACCGTTCTCAATGTTGTTGATGATAAGAGTTAAGCCTTTTTTGTTGATGAATTCAAGAGCAAATGTCAGATCAGTGCTATGCCCTGATAGCTTGGTCAAGGCTGCGATTTGGTCGGTTTCTGAGCCTGAATTTATCTTTGTCAAAACGTCTTGTACTGTCCTTGCGGGGGACAATTCTAGTCTCAATACCGATCCGTTTTTGATCTCGATGCGGTTTTTCTCGGTAATGTAGTTCTGGTTGATACTCTCCGAGAACTGTAGAGCGTAGTTTTCGGGATCTGGCAGCCCCCATGGCTTGCAAAGGAGCTGGATAATGCTAGACAGAGGTTGACTCTGATCGAACTCGATCAACTGTGGTACTTTGTCTGGCGCATTTAGCATTTCCACAGCTATTTTGAGGATAGTAGAATTCTTATCTTTGGTTGCCGACGGCATTATTATTGGTTTTGTAGACATTTAATCAACATTTGATACAAACCCGCACTTAAAAAACACCACACCTCGTAGTTTGTAATCGCTTTCGATTGCAATATTTTCTTCGACTCCGTAGTTGGATTGAAGTTTTGCATGAGCTGTCTGCTGTCATCTGTCTTGTCTGTAAATGTCAAACTACCGCGTTTCATTTCACGCTTTCCTACTTATGATCTCATATTAATATTACGTAAAAGAAATGACGTACAACGTCTTTTCTTCATTAATTTTAGCTCACCGTCATTGCCACAAATATTGACTAAGCCTCCTCCATTCCTTAAATCCCCGCGACCGCCCTAATATCGTCGGGGCATTGAATGGCGTCTTCTTTCTACACTCCGTCGCCATGCGAGTAGGTAAATATTGCTTACTTTTTATTGATTTTGCGATTTTTGCCTACTTCTTATCTTACATCAACGCTTTGTAGTTGTAACAGAAGTAGGTAAGTATAATTAAGAGAAAACGATTAGTAATATTTTAAAAAGAAATACGTAGATTAGGTGGGGTTGTAGGTACTAGGTTGTGGTCTAGGCAGTTATTTACTGCCTAGACTAGACTACCCATACTCATTACCATACCAACAATACCTAGTTGAGCTATTTTTGCTTTGAATCCATAGAATGAGCTTAATATTCTTATTAGTTCAAAGTATTTTTTATAATGCCAAGCGCACTACTAGCTCAACATTTTTATAAGTAGGTACCTAGCTTAGCTATAGTTACAGAGGAAGACTAGGTACGTACCCTAGGTCACAATCACAAATACAATGCTTGGGTACTGAGAAGAGTAGAGAGACCTACTAGGTACCTAATTTGTGACCTACTCAATACAAAGTATAGGTACCTGTTTAGACAGCAGCTCATTATTTTATTATTTCATAGTACCCACGTAGCACTCGTATATTTCAAGCAATAAAATTTGATACATACCTACCTACCTAGGTATCCACTTTATCGAAACTTGAAACGTTGGGCCACAATTGGCTGCTAGATACAAAGATAGAACCATGTACTACCGTAGGCTTAGATTAATTGACTCTTGTTCATTCGTGTAGATATGCAGACCTGAGCAGTGTTCTTTGATGCAGACTGCACAAGCCAGAGAGATTTAACCAGATAGCTCTATTTGGTTAAATTTTCCTTTTTTTTTTTTGCTTCCAGATTGTCAAATATGCATATTTATGCGCTGGTAGTCATGTTACCGTTAATTTCAAAACAAGTTAGCAGTTTTCGATGCGACCGAAGACCGTACGGTGCTACCAGTCATGCCTCACCATCGGATGGTCGCTTCAAACTAGAGGTGGTCGGTGCTGACAATAATGCTTACATTCCTGAACAGCTGTATAATGGTAAGAAATTATTGGTATGTAATACCTACCTCGAAAGGATTTTTAAATATTTGCATGCAAAACAAATACATAGGTTCCTAATTATAAGTAGACAAGCTTATTTGTACCTGCCTACGTACCTACATGTTTTTTTTAAGTACCTAAAATCTAGGTCCCATACTACTTTGTTTCGAGTCTAGACAACGCGTAATTTGTACCTTAGCCTAGTAGGTACCTACATGTAATCTCTCTACCTATTTATTGTGACAGTGCAAATAACTGCAACTGGAGAGTCAACTTTTACTGCATTCATGATATCCGCTGATGGCGACACCAAGACTGACCCAAGGAATCCGCGCCGGATCATTGCCTTGTATCCTGGGGAGATCAGACCGACGAGTCCATCTACAGCTAGATTCAGTGAACGATGTCTTTACTCTGTCGAACAGACTATGAGCGCACCCAAATCATCTGTTGAGGTACCTACTAATCTTCTTGATAATATGAACCTACTTCAACATACGAAGCTACATTCTCAGTGGCAAGAGAATAGGTACCTATAGGACGTACCTATAAGTAACAGAGAACAGAACAGTGGAACAGAGAGTCCTAGAGCATTTCAGTTCTGACTTTTTTTTAAGTAAGCAGGTATCTATTATTTTTCAATTAGTCCCATCTCGTAGCGAGATTTGGAAGCTGGATTCCAAATAGGAGAAATAATCACGATTCGAAGCTGATCACGAAACGGGACTACAGGTTATTTTTGTATTTCAACATTACTTTAATATTTCAAGTGATTGATGGTCACAAAATTTACAAATGTTATTATGACACAAAAATTCGTGACCCGCGACGGGACTCTAAGACTGCCTATTTAGGTACCTAACCTACTGATATTGTATGAAATAGGATAAAATCTTCAGGCGCCCATACCGCTCTCCCATTTTTGAAATGAACGACTAACTACATTTAGTCGCTCGATCGCAGACCTCATTCTTCTTAATTCAAGCCTCAAGGGTCAATAGAAAAGCTATGTAAAGTCATATTTTATGAGGACAAAATGGGTCCAGGTCCGTACTAGAGAACCTAGGTGGGCCTAGGTTCTCCACCTGGGTGTGAAGCATGGGATACCAAAAGGACTTCAATGTGCTTTTTTCGTAAAGGTCTATTGGCAAGCTCCATCATCCGGCAGCGGTTGCGTCACGATCCGTGCGATGGTGGCAGAGAGCGACGCGACGTGGTTCGAAGACGGGTCGCCGCTCACACAGAAGGTCTGCGAGGACACGAGGCAGCCAGACGATGTGGCTCCGCAGTTGAACTATGACTGCCAGATCTGTGACGAAGCTAAATATGAAGTAAGTTTTGCCTCACTTGTAATTTTTCCCTGACTGCGTTAGACTGAGCGGTATTCTGTTTGTATTATCAATAGATATGATTATTTGGACTGATTTTCGTGATTCTATGTGACGCGGTCAGCGCAAGTTAATTTTATCGCCTCTGTGGTGTAGTGGTTCACCCACCAGTGTCAGAGGCCCTTGGTTCGATCCCCAGGTGTACAATATTGTGCTTGGTTTGGTTGGTAGGTACTAGGTTTTTGTTTAAGTCCGCCTAGCTACAACTATCTTACATAATTCTGTCGACATATCAAACATTCTAAAATTGTTTTGTTCCGGCATTTAGATCCAGATGAGGCCAGTTTCTCAGTCTGTGGTCAACCTTCGGCCTTATCATAGCTTGAAACCCAGATGAGTCGATAAGTTAAGCTATAATAAAACAAAACAAATAAATTTCATCACATCTCATCAACAGCCCATTAGTGTCCACTGCTGGACGGGCATCTCCAAAGCTTTAAGGTTTTGCCATAATCACCACACTTAACGGGGGATTGGTGATCACGGTAAAGGTGTACATAATATACAGAAGGAAGCTGAGCTTCTTCTGGTGCGATCCCGTAGTCGGCTTTTACGACATCCATGGTCTGAGTTGGAGGGGTCGATTTATCTATTTACATTTTACATTCTCCAGGTATCGTTCACCGGGGTGTGGTCCCGAAACACTCACCCACGTTTATACCCTGAAAACGATTGGGTGCCTCGATACAGTGACCTAGCGGGGGCATCCCATTCTCCAGAACTTATCTTATGGGCGCCCGGTTCTTTGGCATCGGATGGCTTGAAAGACCTAGCAGAGCACGCTAACACTAGCAAGTTCGAAGCTGAAATTCGGGAGAAGGTACCGCGAAGAATACTTAATTTAATTGAATATCTACAATTTTAATACAAATCTAAGAAAATTATTCCTTTTATCTATTAGATTGGCGATGGAGTTCGGACAATGCTAATGGGCAAAGGACACGGTTATCGCAAAATGGGGAATCCCACATATTCATTGTTTCGCGCTGACAAGACAAACCACCTGGTTACGGTAGCCATTGGACTGTATCCTTCTCCGGACTGGTTTCTGGGTGTGACCAGGTTTGAGCTCTGCCAAGGTGATACTTGGTTGAGTGAGCGGGAATTGAATCTGTACCCATGGGACGCCGGAACCGACAGCGGTGTAAGCTATGAGGTATGTTAAGAAACTTCCTATAAGATACTAGTTTGTAGAGAAGCGGAACGAGACTAATTGGGTATTTAGGAACTTAATGAAATCATATCAATTTATTAATACTGCACACACACGTATATAAGCATACAAACATAACATTTAAAATATGGCAAAGGCGAGATTATAGAGACTTAGAGTTCTCTATCAGCAAACCAAGGTAAGAAGTACCTACCCGATATATTAAAAAGCAAGCAAAATAATACAACATTAGCCAATTGATTCAGGCGTTATTTTGCGGAAAACCTCGTTAAAAATAAATAATCTGAAAACAGAAAGACATTACTAACAAATCCGCTAAAATATGAGTAAGTTTTACTAATTTAGGTTTAACTAATTTATTACCTATATTTGTTACCTACTATATATCAAATAAATACATCTATTTATATTCAAAATATTAGCGGATTTGTTACTACCTATATATCTTTCTGTTTTCAGATTATTTATTTTGAATTCAACATTAATAAATAACATGCCTTACATAGGAATTGTAAGATAACAGTAGAATAAATTAAAGGCAAAAGAAACAGTGTCTGCCATTGACTAGAAATAATTGCACCTTTATGTTTTAAGTCGACAACCATTGCTCAGAAGGAGCAACCGTCATGTTTATTTAAGTTGACAGCCATTTTAAAACATAATTTAAACAGAACAATGAATACTTCATGCATTTGTGACTAAAACAAAGTATGTAGTATAATTTTAAAAACTGGTGTTTTAGCGTTATCTGTCATTGATTTGAATTCGGTTTGGTTTTCCAGTCAGCAAACATAGAAACCTTCCCGCAAGACTCAGTTTCTCGCGTCCAAATGAGCTCTTACGATAAAAACTCCCCCTTTTATGAAATGGACATGAAAGACATGCATCCCTTTGGAAAACTACAAATAAAACTCATTAGAACTTACCACAGAGATTGTGAAGAAAATACTGGTAAGTACTTATTCCTCATCAAGTGAATATTATCTGCATATACCTACCTACTCTTCTCACATTCATATCGTCACTCACTTTATTCATTCATCCATCCTACGTCCGTTTACAATAATGCCATATCATATTTATAAATTTGGGTGCCAACGGCCAATATTCTAGCTTTTAATATTTAGTGGTTTGTACAGAACAACCGAGTGAACCAACAGATGATGGTGGAGAGGAAACTGAGCACAAAGATGATGATAAGCAGCCAGATCCGGAGGAGCCATCAAGGTATCAAAACGAAATAGATTCCGGAGAAAACGGGGGGTGAGACTTGGTTGATACTTTTCATCATTCATTCACAGATCAGTTTAATAATTCATTTCATTTGTTTTTTCTATGAGCTCAAACACATTGAGAATAGCGGATCGTAATAGTTCGTAGTAATAGTATAATGATATATTCAAAAATCATGCTAACATGCTATTGATTGATGAATAAGTACTGTGAATTAACTACGGGGTACAGAAACAATCTATCATCCATGAACATGAGAGTCATTGAGTGACATTGGTAAGAATTACTTGAATTAATAACTATTAATTTCTTCTTACCCGTTTATTAGCTAATAAAGCAAGAAGAGCTAAATATAATATAGTACGACCAAACAAAACTATCCAGTATATATTCTCCTGCTAATATACACATTATAAAGACGGTAGTGTGATTTAACTTCACTAACAAGTACTTTCCTACCGCTAACCTCCCGTGGATGTCATTAAATTCGATTTAGGAATTTCACCAGGAGATGCACTGCAGCTTCCATCTAAATACCTACCTAATACTAATAGGTTCTTTACAGACAGATTAAGATGATGATGACTTAATGTCCCTATTAGGTATGTTTTTGAAGTAGTTATTCATAAATTATTGTAATTATAGCAGTCCACCAGTAACAATAGTGACAACAACACAAGCTCCCATAGTCCAAGATCCTGGGTCATCAGAGCAATGCCCCACATCCCCGTGGTCTGAATGGAGCCCTTGCGAAGGTGCTTGCGAGGAAGGGAAGGTTGCCGGGTACCAGTGGAGGGAGCGTTATCACTTGGTTGATGGCATTGCTGTGGAGAAATACGATCCGAACGTAAGAAGTTTTATTATTTAGCTTTTCTGGTACGAAACCTCATTAGGCGGTACAGGGTGCACGATGATCTAAGGAAAGAAATTGGAGCAGCGCAGCGAGGGTAGATTATATATATATTATATATAAATCGGTGATAAATTTAATTGGATATAATACAATACTACAAATAGGTTGACATTTATTAAATACAATGTACAATGAAACTCTGTGAATATGAATATATAATATGTATCTAAATTATTAATACAATTAAAGATTAAAATAATAACTAGGTTTGATAAAAACAATTTATTGAGCACAACCACGATATAATAAGTTGAACTAAATTGTAGGTAACACCAATTGAAATCTGTTATTTTTAGTTAAAACACCCGTTCAAAAAGCATGTGTCCAAATATTGCAAGACGCACTTCGCTGATTTCGAAAGGAGAGGTTGCGAAGAGGATTGTTCAACTCAAAGTGCAGATGAAGGCATTAACGGTAAGGACAAAAAAACACACACACCTGAAACATAACTGACCTTAAAATAACAATCGTATATATTTTTAAATTTACGCATTTATTCAATAAAAAGTACAATTAAACTAACTATATACAAAGGAATCAGTCAAATTACCTAAGGACCGTTACAAACGGCCTATAGGTAACTCAACTGTTCCAGACCAGTACCAGACGGAAGCGTGCCCAAGACACTGGCTGCATTGCCACGCTGAATAGCTATGCTAATTCGCTGGCCTAAATAAGAGTCAGCCCTTTTTAAATTGATTTTCTTTTTAATGTTGTTCCAGTCGAACGTCAGATTATGGATTCTGACAAAGTAAGCTCATCGTGGTCGTGGTTTTCGAAAAAGAGAGATATCAATAAATCAACGACATCGCCTTAGCGTTCTAAGTTATGCTATAATGTGTACCTAACTCGGTTTATGCTGATTTGATACATATTTTAATTTTATGTATGCTTTACTACCTTTGTGATGTTAATTTAGCTATAGGCTATTATAGCAACTATTTTGTTGTTCGTTCATCCTTCTTTAAAAAAAAAAGAGAAAAGTAGGTGAAGTGAAATAGATACGTCATTTACAGCTGAATATGCCAGGAATATACTGACAAAGTATCATTGTATTTTAATATAATTTGAAAATATTATTAGCATTTAACACGCCCATATTACGCCCTTACCTACAGCGTTTTCAATTCTCAATGATTATAAAAATAAATCTGTTTAACAATCAACTGTTTAAAATTAACTAACTGAATAGTATCTCACTATTGTTTATATTTATAATTTGTGATGTTAATTTAGCTGTAATAAATGTAGATAAGTAGGTAACTTAGTTTAATTTAATGTAATTTACTTCTAAACTTTGAAACTGATGATAGTTAACTTTGTAAACGTACACTGTTAAAATGTATATATTTTTCAATAAATTATTTCAATTTTAATTTATGCTATAATATTTTAAGTGAGTGTTTGTGAGTTGTTGTGGCGGTCGCGGCTTAAGAATCGACCCCTCCTACTCAGCCCATGGATCGTATAAGCCGACTCAGGGATCTCACCAGAAGAAAGGCAGCAGCTTCTTTTTGTGTATTATCTACACCATTGCTGCGATCATCAATCCGCAAACCCTCCAGCTTTGGAGGAGGCTCTGATGTCCAGCATTGGATACTAATGTGCTGATGATATGATGTGATATGATTTTCAGTGAATTAATGTAACAAAATGTTAAAATAATGTAGACAAAAATACCTAAAGACTAGGCTGACAAAAAATGATCTGGCGGTAAAGAGACAAGAGCACGGCTGTGCCCCGTTGAATGGCCAAAGACATTATCTGAGTGTCAGAGAAATGAGCCAGCCCTCGTGTCTACAGCGACGTCTATAACATTTGGGTACCTAACTTATCCATAAGAATATAAACATTAAATTAAGATACATACCGTATATGAAAATTTCTGAATCTATTTTAATAGAATTGGTAGATATTTGTTACAAAGTAGATGAAATACCTAGGTACCTGATGAATCAATTCGCGTTTGCTCACCGTGAATGGTGATAAGTATATCTGTATTATTTTTCATAGAAATCTTGGTAAACGCAGCGTTCAAGTAGGTATGGAGCAAGTAGAATACTCGCACTAGATACACATACCTAGAATGACTGATCTTAGTGATGACCCAGTTTGGCGTGGCAATTGAACGGTAGCTGAAATTAGAAGAAATTAATGATATCACATTTAATTGAAAGTACCTACAAGAGAAGGTAATTCAATCCTAATTGCGGCTGGTCATTTAGTCGCAGCACGTATGTGACCTGCAATTGACCAGTTAGGAAGTCAACAAGTACATTTAAAGCAAAGAATAGAGATACAAGAAGAGATACATCATTGAAATGGACCACTTTTGTGTCTTTGGTGAGTATTTTTAACATATTTCATTTTCACCTTTTGGATTTTTGTTTCTGCAATGGCTTTTATGTATTACCTACCTATTGTTTTTAACCTTCTTTTTTTGTTTCATGAATGACTGTTGTAATCGATGTTGGTTCTAGGTTTTTTGATATTAATGCTGTTTGGCATAAGAATCGGCATGGGAAACGTGTGTGATCGCAGGCCGCTCGGCTTTAAAACAGACCCGCTGCTTCCGGACAATCAGTTTGTTCTAGATATAGATGATATCCGTAACAATGAATATATTCCAAGGCGTAATTATACAGGTGATTAATCTTACAGAGTTAAAATTATAACATACGAAACGTTTTAAATTTCAAAGGTTGTGATCGTGAACGTTCAAAATAACCTAGTCTTGCCTAATTCTGTCGCCATATTAAAAATTCTAAAAAAAAATTGTGTTCCGGCATTTAGAGGTAAGATAGCCAGTTCCTCAGTTTGTTGAGGATTCCGGGTGAAGTGCGACTCTTCCTTTTTTCCTTTTTTCTGCATTATCTTAACTTGTAACCAGGTGAGATGAAGGCTAAGCGCTTCCCTGTCGCACAATAAATAAAAACCTTGGTGATGATTCTCTGTCGAACTTACAAAACCCGTGTTTAAAATGTTATAAATAATGTTCATTTTAGTTCGGCTGCATGCAAGAGATGAGGGCTCTACATTTATTGGTTTTACAATATCCCTCAAAGAAGATTCCACGTTTAACATCGCAAATCCACGAAGGCCCACTCTTCTACACCCAGGAAAACTAGTCCCCAAATCAGATCAAACATTAGCAGTCCCTCACGAATACTGTAATAATACAGTTATTCAATCCGATATCACAGCAAAATCCTCTGTAGAGGTAAGCAAAAGCAACTTTGAATTAATTCTAGACTGTATTTTTGTTAGTACTTATATTTATTATTTTCTACATTGATTGATTTCCGTTGATCCGTTGATTCAGTTTGTTACACTTTGCAGGCTATATGGTACGCACCAGATAAAGGCAATAAATGCATATCAATATTTGCTGTAGTCGCCGTTAGACCTAACGTTTGGTACAACTTCGAGGGTCCGTTATCCAGAAAGGTATGTGAGGATCCTCGAAACGATGAGGACATGCCTCCGATGGAAGTAGACAACTGCAATGTCTGTGAGGATGCTAGGTATGAGGTGAGCTATCTACGTTAAATACCCAGATCGTGTAACATGGAAATGGTACTTATCTACTGAAATGCCGTGCAAGCGACTTGTTTTAATAATACTCGTACCTACATTGCAGCTGACTTTCCAAGGCATGTGGTCATACAACACTCACTTAGACCAGTTCTACAGCCCGACCCACGGGTCCACGGCTGGACATGCCCACTTCAGCGACATCGTCGGTGCCTCTCACGATTCGCAAACCTTTACGCTTTACAAAATTGGTGCTGTTGCGTCGGATGGGCTGAAGATGTTAGCAGAGCAAGGCAACACCACGGAGCTAGAGATAGCGATACAAAATCATGTGAGCTTAAAATATCTCATAATTATTCCACATAAAGTATATCTACCTTCCATTTCGTTGAAAAAAAGTGCCTGAGAAGGCCTCAGGCACTTTTCAGGGCGCTTATTTCCATACATTTGGTTAGCAACTGTAGTTCCTTTCAATGTTAACCTACCCTAACCAAATTTATGGAAATAATCGCCCTATACGAAAACGAAAATAGTTTCAGTTAGCTGTCAGAAACTCATACATATGCCTCTGCTAACCGCAAATTTTCTTTCACCTTGATCTAGACTGAGTTCGTCTTAAATGATAAATTATAAATGATCATTGATTTATTGGCTTGTTCAATCATGTTACATAATAAGTTGTTACAAATAGTTTAGGTCTCACATCATTCCACCAGATGTTGGTATACGAACATTAGGATAGCCTGCACTAACAATATTCATCAAATGGTCCATATATACATAAAAAGAGTACCTACCTACTTAGTTAGCTATATTGGAAAAAAAATGGTGTTTAAGGATGTACCAATTATAAGTTGAGAGTCAGTTGAAAGGGGTATAAAGCATGAGGGGCACATAGAATAATGTGGTTCTTATGTCGTCTAATTCAAAACATATTTTTCCGATTATAATGTTTAACTTATTTTAGCTTGGGAGTAGCGTCCGTACAGTCATTAAAGCGACGAGTCCAACATACCCAGACATGGCAGCTGTCGCACAGTTCAGGGCAAGTAAGAAATACCATCGTGTGTCTATAGCGACTGCCATCGTTCCCTCCCCAGACTGGTTCCTAGGAGTTTCCAACATGGAACTCTGTAGCAGGCTAACGAAACAGTGGGCTGAGAAGATCACTCTGAACTTGTATCCTTTGGATGCTGGAACTGATAAAGGGACAGAGTTTAATGTAAGTTTTTCTTGTTTATAGGTTGAGATCATTTTTCTTGTTTATAGGTAGGATAATTGTATTGCAATCAGGATAATAAAATTGAAGTAAGTACCTACGTATTCTTAATTAATTAACAAAAAGGAAACTTGTCGTTGTTAAATAGCTAACGTCGCCATGAGATAGCTGGAAAATTGGAAACAAAGAAAGCGAGTTTCCCATAGTTTTTAGTACCTACTATACTTTCTTAGACCTTTGTATTTGGAATATGTACCAGCGCGATAACATATTTCTTATTTGTAGTCGGCTAACGAAGTGACTTTACCGCACCAACCGATAACTCAGACCAAAATAGGTGGCAAGGATGTTAAGAAACCATTTGCAAGACTCATTCTTACCCTGATAAGGACTTATGACACTAGCGAAAAATGTGAACATGATGTCGATGAAGATGCAACTGAGAAACAAGGTGAGTTTATTAGACAATAGGTACCGATAATACCTATCCATACCCATACGTCTTTACTGACAGTGGGGTTGGTTGATTTTGATGACATCTAAATAATATTTTTTATGGTATTTTTTGTATGTATTTAGGTATTTAGATGTAAGTTATTAGTTGTTTACTGCTTTAACAATGATATTATACCTACCTAACATAGTGGGTCTCATTGCTAACATTAGTTGTGACACTATTTAATCCAAGCTAAACATGCAATAGATATAGGGCTCAACTTAAAATATGAATATAATTAATAAATGATACTATAATTAAATTAATGTCTTGTATTGTTCGATAGATTAAAAACATTGTTCAATGAATAAGTCAAAAATAATTCTAATTTACTGTTTGTATAAATCATTGCAGATCCTGACATGTATACTTATGACAATGACAACAGGAAGAAGACTGGTGGTGATAATGGAGGGAATGATAGGGATGACGGCAACTCATACGAAGAACCATCAAATGTTCCAGCCATTAGGACGACTACTAGGTACTTACTGACAGTCAAACACGCAGTATTATCAAACAGTTTTTGTTTGTCTATAATTGGTTTATCTCATCTTATCAATAATGCAATAAGAATATAGAACCACAGGAATGACGAAAACATTTTAACTATAATAATCTTTCGAAATACTCTACATACTCTAATCTATAGATAATTCTTCGGTGGAGGTGCTACCAGCAAGTATCTGAATCACTACCATGGAATCAACTGCTACCCAACTGGCTTAGTTTCACTTTATTTATTGGTAAAGAATATTAACACGTCAAACATTTACCTATATGACATTTTATTACAGGTGTAAAATGAAATTAAATAAAAGGCCTGTGCGTGTTGGTATTTCCGCCGGTTCTATATTAATGGTATTAATAATTTCAGAGCATCGATCCATTAAACGTACCTACGATACATTTGTAAACTAAATTACAAACAAACTGTAATCAAATCACAATATAATCATTAATATTATCATTTGAGAGACCTGGGGCCTTACCACAACGTCTTATAGCGTTCTCGTTTTGATATTACATTATTTTTGTCTCGTTTTATCTACACTGGACAGATAGTGACAAAAGGAGTGGTACTATCCCAGGGTAGTGATAGGAATGAGTACAGCCAACCAGCGTCTCTAACCGTTGCTGGCGATAATCAGTGCTCGGTCTAAGCAGCGGTTAGAACGATGTTGGTGCTCCCAAGTACCTACCTATACGGCATCAGAGCACGCGTCTGCGAACATCCCGTAATTTTCAATGATATCTACCTAAATAGGTATTAGAATAATAAATAGATAATTCATATACCTATTGAGGTAAAGTTGTTATCAATATGAAGAATATTTTTTAATAGATTAGGTAGGTACCTACCTATATGAATAGGTATTAGGTATAGAAGATATTTTTGATGCCTAGTAAATAAAAAATCTCTGAAACGAAATGCATGTTAAGCTGTGCTTGCCTTTCCTATGAAATGATTCCTGACGAATTTTGTTTGTCTAGTGAGGCGCCTCCATCTGTGGATCCTCAATCCAGCGAAGACTGTCCTATGACCCCCTGGGAGGAATGGCCGTGCGAGGGCGACTGCGTCGACAACTTAGTTGTGGGCTACAAAATGCGTTACCGCTATCACCTGGTCAACAACAATATAGTCAATTTTGATGTAAGCTGTTTAAATCCTTCTTCTATTTCGCTTATGGAGTTTTCAACGGTACAACGGGTAGGTAGCAACAGGCGTTTTACCTACTTGACTTAAGACCAAAAAGTGGTGAGAAGAGATGAAACTACGGCCCAAAGGGAGAATCGTACGTAAATATGCATGACAAATTGATTCACAAACATACCTATACATCTTGAACAAATATACCTACCAACCAACATGTTTAGGTAGGTACCTAATTATTCTTTAAATTTTCACAGGAGTCCGGAGATCAGCTGCCTTCAAATTGCGCAAACGAAGAAACAAGACAAACAGTAAAGTGCGAGGAAAGTTGTGAACAAAAACAGGCAGCTGAAGAAGAAGAGTAGGTATAGGTGACTACCTACTTCGATGTAGGTACCTAGGTACAAGGTTAGGTAGGTTATGTATCCTACGAATCACAGATTTACTTACCTATCAACTGTCCTAAAAGTTATGATTTTGATTCGTACCTAAGCTGTGGTTATTTCATATCTAATAGACTTCCATCAAAACAAAAATAAAATGTTTCAATGACGAGTTTTAGACAATATAACAATATTTTTAATGGTATACGATGATACTTTACCTATTTTATCCTAGCCATTCATAAAGGTTGGTTACAAACTATAATCCTATCCATATATAATATTAGAAACCTAATATTAAAACCTAATATTAGAAATTCGGGTCTGGTACACTTGCGCGAAAGACACGTGCTAAGGAAATTTGCGCGAAGAGACATTTGCGTGAAAGACACTTGCGCGAAGGACATTTGCGCGAAAGACACTTTCGCGAAAAAACCATAAACTTCGTAATATCCCAGGAAATAAAGGTCGTAAAGAGATGCATATTTCGCCATTGCGTAGGTGAGTTTTCCTCCATGATTTTAGTATGTCTCACTTTTCCCCACCTTTACCTCACCACCTCCTCTTCCCCTTATAAATAAATATATTTTTTAGTAGAGCTTCGTAGAGCGTACTACGTTGCTACGCCGGACCCGCGTAGCATACAAAGGACTTCAACGCCCACCCACGTTTCTACAACGAATTAACTTCTTAATTCCTCTGGAAATAAAGGTCGTACAAAGTGCTGATTTCACCACAATGGTGTCACGTGTATTTTTGCTTTTCATCTTTCATTCAATATGACTTAATATTCCTAACCCCAATTATCGCTCTTCTTTCTCCATATCAATAAATCTCTTTTGTCGTTAAGCTTCGTAGTGTGCTACGGTTCTACGTTGGACCCGCACCCGCATAGCATACAGAATATTTCATTCTCTTGAGTAAAATTAATTCTGTTTAGGTTGTTCTCTAAAAGAGCTTCGAGAGTACAGGTACAGACATATTGGACGATATCAACCCAACACACCAATTTATTACTATGCGAACTTCAACGGCAGGTTAGCACTCTGAATATACCATTAAAAAATGTAGTAAGTAGGCAAAACCCTGTGTAGAAGTTATAGAAACAGCCTTTTGTTATCTTGCTAAATCCTGACTTAGTGTGGATCTAGTGACTGCTGGTAATGTGCTGGAGTCGACTTCATTTGGTTTGAACATATTTTTTGATCAAGCGTGCGAAACGAGTGAGATGTCCGAAAAGTTGGTAATTCCGGCAATGTAGTATCCCAATTTTAAAGTGAGTAGCATAGATATTACTTAGCTATAGGGTGGTTTAATATTATATCTGTATTTATAGGTTTTTAGATACATGTTGTATAAATACTGTACTCAAAACTACAAACTTATTAATATAAATCACTATACTTATAGAAATATTTTTGTTACATAATAGGTAGGTAGGTACCTATCTAAGTACCCATATCTCAGTTTCACGTTAAGTGGGTATAACAACTTCAAATAGGTAAGCATTATTCGCAACTGATCTTTAGCTTATATGACATTCAAATACTTAGGTAATTCTAGATAAAGTTTCTCAGTATACGCGTACCTACTATAAACTCCTTTGGTAGGTAGGTATCTAGTGTAGGAACATAAACTCCTGTCTACATACTTAAGTATAGGTTTTGACCTAACCTACCGTTAAGTATAAGATATCAATATTTTGAATCAAGTTTTTAATAATGATTATGGGGCGTATTCTGAGGAATTGTTAGATACTTTTTTTTTTGAAAGGTTAATACGCTGGCCTCGTTCTAAACCGGGAGGGAGACAGCTTTGCGCGAACCTGAATTTGTTTGATACTGAAGCCTGCAGCGTCTTTTTGTCATCGTTCGCCGTCAACAGTGAATACGTCCCCCACTTGAAGATAATAATATAGGTATATCTTCGCACACGCGTCGAATGTATGGCCGCGCTGACAACTGCCGCCATATCCGCCTCAATTCTCTCGCTCCACTACACACGCGACCACCGGACTATCGGGGACCCTGGCGAATCTGCCTCGTGAAATACTGGGCACACCTTATCCTAAAATACGATGCAACCAGAAAGGAACCCCCCTCAATGAAACTTCCTACAGATGGACCACATCCACATGAAGGCACCTAAGCAATGCCCCGTGACCTCGTGTAGCCGCAAGAGTTGATGCTAGGGTAAATAGCGCCAACTAAAACTTACCCGCAGCTTGACAAAGAAAAGCTGACCCGATTGATTGATCTTTGCACACCGTACGGTACAACAGAAACTTCCTCCCGTGATCCATACAACAGTGGAATGATCTCAATGCCGCGGTCCACCCTATTATTATTATTGGGTAATGTATATTATCTACCTACATTACCCATGGCATGGGGTTTTAAAATGAGGCGTTTTAAAATGGCGGCACCTAGGCAATGGTAACAGCGAGTGTTGCTTCTAGTGTTGCGATTGCGAGCGTCGAACGAAACGTTAAAATATGTTCAAAAACTAGGTAGCAGTAGCACAATTCTTTTTTTTTTTGGATTTCGCGTTTGCGGCTAATGGTTCTAATTACGTTACTTTTGCACGTTAAAAAAAATATTTGCTTTTGCACCATTGCATTGCACAAAATCTTTATGATTTTTGCAATTATAAGTATTTAGCGTATTTGAAAATTACAGCAATCGAATGTTGGTGAATTCTGATACCGAACGTTTTTCCTTACGTCACTACATCATTACGTTACGCTTGACGACAGTCATCCTTTTTTCCAGCAATAAAACTATAATTCTATCTAATGAAAAAGCCATTGAAATTGGCTGTGTTTTTCAATTTATTATGTTAGCAAAAACTCCTGCGTCTACATTCAAGCGAGCCTTGAACCTTACCCTAAAAACAGCATTTTTAGTAGAGGCTGCTGGCTTCGCGGTGTCATTCGGTGTGTGGTACAAACTCAACACCGACAGGGGTGAGCTTTTTTATTTACGACCTAAAATAGCCTTTTCACGAGTTACTTTGTCCAAGTAATGTGACATGATTTGCAAGAATTTGTGGATAAAAATACATCTCAAATGCTTTATTCTACACAAACTGACTAGACTAGTAAAACCACTTGGGTTTTACATGCCCATTGAAGAGTTTTATCATTCACACTCGTTGCATTCGCAGTGCTGACTTCCCAGTGACTGTGATTGGCAATAAATTATTAATTTCGACTTTCTTCATGACTAATTAGTGATTGGTTTTATAGTTTTCTGTTGGAAGTCCTATGAAATTTCAAAGTATTACAACATGTGTTTGTACCAGATTCACAGAAAATCACTGACTTACTGATTTAATCAAAAATTTTGTAGATCTGTAATGTTACTTCTTAGTTTTGTCTGATAGATGTCCTATTTTAATAAATAGATAAGTAGGTACTACAGTATTCCAACTTACAGATTTCCGCCTGTACATGTTTAAGAACCACAGCTGGGCATTGGACAGTTATTACACTCTCGGAGAAAAGATAGCTGACCAGAGGACTAGAGAGCACGACCTCAAAGTTTGGAGTAACGAAGGGAAAATATAAATACCTATAGCATCTGATAAATATCATCGGTGAGATGAGTATAGCTATAAGATCTGCATTCTGGGTGTTGACATTTGGCTCCATTGGGTGGGCACTATTCAAGTTGGTCAAACCTGATGATGAACTACTTAAGAAGGTCATTATTATGAATTTTTTGTTCCATCATTGTTTTGTTAACTGTTTTGGGTTGGAATAGAACTAATCTGTATGCATGTTTGTGTTGTGTTTTAAACCTCACAAAAAATATACTTTGCAAAGCATTACTGTTTGTACTATGAAGGTGGAATTTAGGTATGTTAATGAATTCTGCTTTATTTCAGTTTGATTGGTGATGTCATTAGCTTTTGTAGATTTCAAATCACTGTTCATCCATGTTTGATCCATTTGATTACATTCAATCATTATATTTTGTATACTATTTTTGTTTATTTTTATTAATAATGTATGTTTACTTACAGCTTGATGAAGGGTCCAAACATACAGACACCAGGAGGCTCGCAAAACAAACATTAAACATCTTAAAAGAAGCAGCCAACCAAGATTCTGAAATATCTAAAAAGGTAGACGAATTGCTAAAGAAAGGAAAATGAATGACAAAGTTAGTGTTTTAGATAGACTGAGCAGGAGAGATGCCCAGCGTTTGGAGAAGTTACAAAAAGCTCATAAAGCTAGGGAAGAAGTAGATGCTTCCAATGAAAATGAAGATTACTTTTCCAGGGCTTTTAAAATCAAAGCTGAAGATATTGAAGATTCTCTCATGGCGGTCCCAACTTTAGAGCCAAATACGCTACCTCTACACTTTGATATGATTAAAAGAGAATTGAATGAGCTACAAAAATATGTGGTCACCTCATCCTTCTTCCTAAAAGAGTTTAAGATGCGGAAACATCTTGGCATTGTGCAGAACTTACAATCAAAGTGCTATGAGCTTGAAGAAAGATATGCTCCTAAGAAAAAGTTTGGTTTTTCCAAGAAGAAACTTCCCAAATCTGATCATCAAAAGCAGAGCTCCCTTGACGAAAGCGACGGCGCAAGCAAAACAGATAGCAACAAGTGGAGTGAAAAGCTCTTTGGATTTGATTCACTGGACAACAAGGTTCTGACGCTTGAAAACCAGGAGCTGTTCCAAAGAGATGTTACTTTACGAAACCTGAAAAACTGCACAGTTGGCCTGAAAGGCGTCATCGGCACCTTGCATTTATTAAATTTGGAAAACTGCATACTTTTGACTGGACCAGTGACATCATCGGTGTTTGTTGAGAAATGTCACGACTGTAAGATAGTTACTGCGTGCCAACAGTTGAGAATGCACACATCTGTCAAATGTGATATATACTTGCATGTGACCAGCAAAGGAATTGTAGAAGATTGCTCTGAGATTCGCACAGCACCATACAATTTGTTTTATGTGGATTTGGAGAACCATTTCATTACATCATCTCTGAACCGGAATATCAATAACTGGGATACCTTAGATGATTTCAATTGGCTTGCACCGGATATTCCTTCTCCTAACTGGTCAGTTTTGGAAGCTTCACAGAGGATTCAGAGTTGGGATGAGTGGTGGTCTAAAACTCCTTAATAGTAGCTGTAGATAGTTGTTAAATTTCGGTTTAATTTTGCAAACTACAATAGATAGTCTAACAAATGTAACCGTTTATACTCACTAGACCTGGTACTGCATGTAGGTACACTACCTATCTTATGATTTCAAAACCTAGAATATTATGTTCATATATATTTTTTTGCGCTGTAAAAGTAAATCAAGTGCTCTCACCTTTTTGACTATTTTAACTGAACAAATTTTATTTGTTAAATGAGCCATTGTAACTGCTTAGTTAATTTCAACATCAGCATTTATTCACTAATTTATGAAATAAAGTTTTATTAGAATGAAATTACCTACGCATTTTATTTACATGCATAATATAAATACCTAATAATACATACTATAATACCTTATTTCGCAGGCATTGTGATAAACAGGCACTTTAATATTATATTGAAGTTTGGCAGAGCGTTGACTTAAATCCGTATGTCGTGATCTTTGGGTATTATAATTTTAGCAAATATCCTGTGGTCTAATTGATAGAACCCACCAAATATTGCCCATGGATCGACCAGTAGAACTCTGCGATCGGACCACAGGCAATAATTAAATAATTAAACGCGAGACAGTTACTAGCATAAGTCTAGACCATAGTAGGTACTAGGTACCTACGAAAAGAAGCAATCTGCCTATAGATTTTGGTACTAACTAGTTTAGAGAAATCATCGTAGATTTGGGGATTGTTTTCCTGGGGGCGCTCTTGTGTGTACAAGAGCGCACAAGAGAAGATTTGACAAATCTACAAGCGCCCTTCTCTGAACAGAGAATCTTCATCTATTATCTGTAATATCCTCGAGAAGCTTGCTGCTTAGTTTAGGTAGTATCTCTACTCTTAACAGGTAACAGGCACAAACGGACTGCTTATTTTCAGCTACACTAATGTTTTGAGGCTATTATATTATTCAGACCAGAAGACTCACAGGGAATGAGCAGCAGTAACTTAAGAAATATGTTCACTGCAATCATCGATCCGCTTGCCAAGCGTGGTTTGTAGCAACAATGGATGTTTATGTACAGTCAAAGACAAGAGTAAGATTTTTTTAGGATCATTTTGAAACATCCAATGTATCGCCCTATGTGGTGTAGTTATAACAATAAAAGAATTGATAACAATAAATATTTCTTTATTTCTTCATTAGAAATATATAAAATTCCATGTTACATAAAATCACAGTAAACTATATATACCTACGAAAACTTACGTGGATGAAGTGGAAAATATTTTTTATTTTATTAACGACGACTGGTACTTATCCAAACACAATGTTATTCCGCCGCCTGCACTAATATGTATACACCTAATCATTTTCAAAATTAAGCCATTACTTTCAAACTTTTTTTTTATTCACATCTCTTGTTCTGGTAGATATAATTATCAGACTTGAATACCTAATTTAACATTATGCAGTATCATATGCATGACAGATGTGGATACAAAACCATTTAAAAAAAAATATTAAGTGTATACATATAAGTACAGGCAACTGTACCTACCTAGGTATTCAACTAGGATAATTTGAAATTAATCATAATACTATACATATTAACTGGGCATTAGTAACCGACTGACAGTCAATGCACAGGCCATTAGTCCTAGCGACTTTAAATTTGGAACGTGTGTATTTATTGTACGACGGGGAAGCGCTTGGGCCTTCATCTCACCTGGTTTTCAAGTTATGATAAGGCCGCGCACTTTCCGGAATCCTCAATTTTGAGGAACTGGCAATATCATAAGTGCCGGAACACAAATTTGTTTTTTATTAGTTGCAGTGTATGAAAAATGTTCTTTGATCATTCCCAAGATATGACGAGCACGAAGTCCTAAGAATTCCACTAGTGGTGATGGCTAATCATACAATACATACATGAAAAAAGGAGCCAAGCTATTTACACTTGATTACAAAATAACAACGTTTTTCTAAAATATTTGGCAATGTTACTTGAATATGGGAAATATTAAGTAGATATATGATGGGTAAGGTCACCTATTGAAAGACAACCTATAGGTACAGGTTTCCTTTATATACTATTTATTTATAAATTTTCTACAATAAATCTGAATAGATTTTTGATATTTTGAAAACATTCTTATTAGTTTGCAATTGAGCAATCCAAAAAAACAACATCTATAATACCTTCTAATTTTTAAATGATGACAATTTATCTAATCTTACTATCGAAATAGATACACACACCAACCTAATTAAGTAGGTACCTATCTACAAACACAGATTTTTACTTATTGAATAGTTTTTTAGACTTCTATCGTTAACATTTCATTGAAATTTCGTCTGATTCCCACCCAGGACAAACATTTGTGTGATGAATGTAGATGTTTGTTCTGTGTTTGGGTGTTGTATTTGTATGATAGTAATCCTTCACTCCTGCAAACATAAAGCTAACATGAAAATTTTACGCATTTAGGTCATGTAAGGTCCGTTTATCAATACACTGCTAATTCACAAACAGAGATTAGCCATAATAAATTTAATTGAAATAGTCTCTCTAGTCTCAGCTGTGTTTGCCAATAATTGTGAAAATCGTTATTATAAATATGTTGCTTGTAAGTAAGTATTGTACTGTTGTAGCAGCCTAAGAAAACCTAATAAAAAAAGGCAACCAAGTATTTTTTAAAATATTCTGTCGACAAGAAAAATCTGTAAAATGACATAAAAGAGCATAATAACCAGAACTTTTGGCGGAGTAAGTCAGTAGGTTGTAATACAGAGTGTTTTTTTTTACTGGGACAGTACGTGTGACCCGAGGAGATACAGAAATGAAATATCAGCTCCTTTTTGAAGAAAAACATTTTGGGTGTTTTTTTTTTATTGTACGACAGGGAAGCGCTTGGCCTTCATCTCACCTGGTAACAAGTTGAGATAAGGCCGAAGGTGAAGGCGCATTTCACTTGGAGTCCTCAACAAACTGAGGAACTGGCTATCTTACCTCTGAATGCCGGAACACAACAATATTTTTAAGAATTGTTATTATGGCGACAGAATTAGGTAAGATGGCGGTAGCTAGCCAGGCGGACTTAAACAAAATCCTACCAACAACCAAACCAAGCACAATATATTGTACTCCCCATGGGGATCGAACCCGGGACCTCTGGATCTGAAATAGGTGGGTTGAACCACTAGAGCACAGAGGCGGTTAAAAAGGTGTTTTGAAACGTGTCCGTACCTGCATACAGCAACATGGGGGGCATATCGTCCACATCTATTGAAATAGTTTTAATACCGTTTTTGAACCAAATTACTTCTTAAATTTGACGAACTTCCACTGCTTTTTTCATACGATACAATAAAATGATCCCTACAAGGGACTGAGTCGATTGGAAAATTATTTTTATTACCAATTTAATTAAACTTAAGGACCAAAAATTTTTTTTTCTCCAAAAATTAGCTGATGTTTCAATAGAAACTGCACCTGTATCTCCTCAGGTCATGTGTGCCCCCGTACTGTCCTAGTTAAAAAGACACTGTATATTGGTATGCACTCAGAAGCACCTTGCTTTTGTTTTAGAGATAATCAAAATCTCTTTAATGAGCTGAACGTTTAAATGTTAGTCAAAAATAAAATAAAATATGTTGACTATCTAAATAGTGTAAGTTTTTTAAGTAGGTACAGTCAAGCACAAAAATAATTTAGTCATCATCCTGCATCTTAATAAGTTTTAAAAATAATATATTATCTTTATAAAATAAGTATATTAAAAAAAAAGTTATCATCTTTCCCAAGATTTAATATTAGCTAGCATTGTCTAGTGAAGAACAAATTTTAAATTAAATAAGTAATTACTTTCTTCTATACTTTTAAATATAAAAAAAAGCTGTACGTATTTCATTCCATTTATGATAAGGTGTTATAAAAAGATAACATACATGAACACAAGGAAACTAGAAGGATAACTAAATATTAAAATCATAAGGGGTACCACTTGAGATTCTGCACAATTCATTTATTTTAATGTTCACTCTATAATTCTTCAGTCTCGAAAAAGGGAATCCTGTGTGACCAAATAAAAACACATACACACTTAATTATGGATGGGAAATAATATAGTGATAATCTATTCAAATTTTAGTCAGACTAAATAATCCTATAGGTAGTAATTCTAGGTTAAAGATTGTCAGTCAGTCAATGACCTTCATTTTTAAATTAAGACTGAGCCTACGAAAATGTCCGAAGTGTCCTGTGAACCCAGTCCTAGCTAGACCATAGGGTCTAAGCTAGAACCCAGTGGTTAGACTCAGGCGCAGACCACACCGCAAGTTAAGCTTTTTTCGCAGTCATGTGGGTTGCAGACCGAAAGTGTGCTAAGGCCCTTAGCTCGCCTATGCGACATTTGACGCATTTTTTCATTCTAGTGAGCAGACTGCCAACTTAGCTAAGTAGGTAACTAAAGTTTGCGAAAATCTTTTTTTTTATTGTACGTCGGAGAAGCGCTTGGTCTTCATTTCTGGTTTCTGGTTATGATAAGGCCGAAGGTGGAAGCGCACTTCACCAGGAATCCTCAACAGTCTGAGTCAATTAAGAGTAACTCTAAATGCCGGAACACTATTTAGAATTGCTGTTATGGCGGGATCTGTGGATCTAACTCCGGTGGGCAAACTACTAGAGCACAGAGGCGTTTAAAAAGTTGGTAGTACATGTCGATGCGTAGCTATACACGAGCGAAGCTAAGTCCCAAGGCACCTCTTCGCCAATGGTAGTTTTCGGACTGCAACCCGCTTTAGGGTCTAGTATTGCTAACGTATAAGTCATCAACATGGTTAGGTGGCACACAATGATTATAATATAATTTCAGTCTGAGTTTTACGTAGTCGCTAGTCACTTTTTCTTGTGCCATGTTCAGCTTCTCATATTGTACCGTTATTATTTAATTCATAGTTATTAATTATTAGTAACATTACAAATTTCAGAAAACCTTTAAGTACAGTACTTAACAAAAGGATTAACGAAAATATGCCTCAAGTTCTGCAGTATTAAGTCAGTGCCGAAATCTTGAATCATTTAATAACGTATTTTTTCAGGACTTTTCGACTCCATGGGGTCAATTCAGACCAAACAGAGTACCCTCTTTATTTTATACTTCACTTGTTGGTTGCTGTAAAACACACGAGGTGATCTTCATAGACAGCGACGGGCTAAACAACGAGTTAAAGTCAATACTTATTATAAAATATTTAACTTTTTAGTGACATAAAAAAGTGTACATATTTCTGTTTGCCTGAATTGACCCTAACCATTGTGTAAGATAGTTGATTTGGTTTGAATTGACCTCCAAACCCAAATGGTGAAGGTCAATTCAGTATGAAGGCGACCCACATATCAAAAACGTATATCACATAGTATATGTGCAGATATAGATTTATCTGTTGAACAGCTTGCAGTATAGGCGCTAAAATACTTATACTACTAAAAATGTTTAAACGACAATTACTCGTGACAGGACTAGAACCCGCATCTTTTCCAGGTTCTGCCAATTGATATACAAGAGTCAGTGACGCAACCTGCGAATCAGCATTGCGCTGATTTTAACGTCATCTAGCGAGGACTCACTAACTTATGTTAGTTCAAATAATTAGCGAGAGATAGCGCTTTTATCAATTTTTGTTTAGCTGTTTTACTGTTAGAAATTAACAGTTTGTATTGTGTGGATCGGCTAGTGGCCATACATAGAGCTTCCAAGAATTCATAAAAGTATCTCACTTGTATTGTGACCAGTGAAAGTTGGCCCTCATGAGCTGGGCGATTTGTGCGCGATGATAGTCCATTGCTGGTAGGTGTTGTTGGGGTCGCAGGGGGCCAGCCCGAGCTGGTGAGAGTGCGGCTGTAGTGTGAGGCAGTAGCCGTGGAGCCGGTGGACTATCTGTCTGTGTTCTTCCTCGTACCTAAAAGGAAATGGGGATGTGAGAAGTTGATAACAACAGAGTTTTTTTTAACGACGGAAAAGCGCTTGCCCTTCATCTCACCTGATATCAAGTTATGATAGAGTATGGAGTACAAGAGGTAATATTACCTCCAAGGTCCGTCCACGGTCCCGAGCCGGCAGATGGCTTGCTTCACGTTCTCCGCGTCCGCTTCGACGCAGCGCTCGCCAACGCCGAGCTGACCCGCCGCGTTCAGACGGAACAACTGGCTGTTACCGGACCCGTGGCAGGACGATGTGCCTGTAAACATTAAACAGGTCATATGACACTCGCACAGGAAGACGTAGCAAGCCAACACAATAAAAAACGAACCTTGGCTTATCTTGACGCCACTATGACATTATCCCATATGTTGAAGGTCATAGTCACATAGTGTGACACAAACTGTCAAAATACAAATCTGACACACAACTTAAATGCAGCCTGTTTAGTGAAACAAGTGAAAGTGATCTGAGCCTAGATAGAGTAGATAGAGCTAGAGCAATCACATCCACATACAAGTCTGTACTGACAGGAACTTTAATATGTCTATACATGAAACCACTGCTGAAACCACAAATCGTTTGTGCAATGTTTTCCAACACCAACGTTTACATTTTTTCTTGTATATAGTAGTTAGCTTTTTTTGTCCATGTAATTATTGACGGAAAATAAGCTATTCTATTCTATGACCCTAAGACCAAAACTCCGACTGACATGCGACACTGGCTGGCTAGTATTAAAGTTTAAGCAACTGTCTTTTAGTTTAGTTGTGGCATTTAATAGCCCAAAATAGATAACTTCAGTTGAGGATAGAAAGATTGATTGAGATTCTTTGGCAAACCTATGTATTCTCACTGCAGACCACTCAACGCGGTTTCTGAAGAGTTTTATATTCTTTATCTATAAGAAGATTAACTAAGCATTCGAAAATCTAAGCGAGTAAAGTAGCTTATTGATATAAATCAGTTCAGTATAATCAGGGGGGGGGGGGAGTACTTACCAATATATGCAGGAGCAGCTTTACCCATGGTGTCTAGGCAGGCTCCACTGGCTTTATTCTTCACCATACCCCAGTGCACGTTCTTGGGCAGCTTAGGGAATTTGTCATAAACGTCGTACGCAACATTCTCCATGAACCAATCGAAGTTTTTACACTGTAGCCTCTCTTTCAGCGCCACTTGCTCGGTGATATCACCCATATCCAGGAACCTGGCCATCGGTTCTCTCGTATAGAAGTACTCTTTGTGCTCCTCATCAAACCAGGTCTCGATTACCCGCTTGTAGTTGATCGTGATGAGCGATCCTTTTCTATTCTTTGCCAAGTTTCCGAAGGAGTACGGCATGAATGCTCTGTAAACGTGGCCTACTCTAGAGCAGGGTACCCATTCGATGCTGCCGCCGCATTGCCAGATTTTGAAGCTAAGTTCGAAGTTCTCCCCTCCCCACACAAGCAGACCAGGATCGTAGGCCCCGATTTCAAGGAAGTATCGTCTATTGATCGCGAATAATCCACCGGCGTGCGTTGGACTCTTATACGGCTCTGATGTGTGTTTGTGTAAGTTCGATTCTCTGTCGGGGACCTCGTTTTCCTTGTAAAGCATGCCCCATTCGAAGATGCCTCTGTAGTTCGACCCGTGTTGGTAGACCGGTCTGTACTCGAAGGTCCGGTGGTCGACTCCGTCTATGACGGGTACGGTCATGGTTTTGTAGTCTCTGTAAATGGGGGCGAGGAGTGGGGGCAGCCAGTTCAGGTTGACCTCGCAATGAGCGTCTAGGAAGACAATGACGTCGCCGGTAGCTTCCTGCGCGCCTCGCGACCGTGTGCGGATGAGTCCTTCGCGCTGCTTGTTGCGAATCAGACGGACCTTGCCTTTCCACCGTTTGATGTAGTTATCCAAGTTGTCTTTTAGGTTATCTTTGTCGGAGAAGTCGTCGACCTAGAACCGAAGACATTTACGCAGGTGAGCATTTCGGGGAATACATCAATTTAATATAAATAAATATTAATAGACATTTAATACAACGTAGGTAATCTAGCCCAAAAACTGAGCACTACTGAACTTGTAATATAGAAAATAGGTTACGGAGGTTAGATATCAATATCAATCTTATATACCTACTTTTTTTTGTAACAAATTACATTGGTATTTATGAAACAAATAAATCATAAATAAATATTACAGGACATTCATTTCACACAGCGCCATCAATATACTTAGTTGTAGATTAGTATGTATATCAGTATTTTAAAATGATTTATGACCACAGAACAAACATACTGCCCTTGTTTGAAATACATATAATTGACTAAAAAATATTTTTTTGAGATGTCTGGTCTGATTTCATGCCTATGACATTATCTACACAATAAAAGCTACAATTTACCGTAAAATCCCACGCGTTTCGGCGATAGTAGGATCTATACCTCCTAGTGATCTTAAAAAAAGTACGTAGAGTATCGTAGAGTGGTTTATCAAGACATTTTTTTTTTCGTACTACGGGGAGGCGCTTGCCCTTCATTTCACCTGGTTACAAGTTAAGATAAGACCGAAGGTGTAGGCGCACTTCACCCGGAATCCAGAGGTTAGTGATCTAGTGGTTCAACACAGCGATTTCAGATCCAGAGATCCCGGGTTCGATCGGCATGGGGAGTACAATATATTGTGCTTGGTCTGGTTGGTTTTAGGACTTTGTTTAAGTCCTCCCGGCTAGCTACCACCGTCTTACCTAAATCTGTCGCCATAATAACAATTCTAATTTTATTTTCAATTCTCATAATAATCTGACCAACGATTAAGCACCAAGATTATTGATCAATAAACACCGTGTTTGCTATCAAGCTTTAAAACTCCCAAAGGGAGGTAAAGTATGAAACTTTTTAGGGAGTAATGTGATGATTTGAATCTGAAACGTCAAATTCGTGTGTAAACTAGTTGAAGACTCTCGAATAAATAAATGCCCGAGCTCCGCGAGCTGGCCATGTGCAGCATGCAGCTCGATTTAGCCGCGATTGTAAATAAATTACGGTGTTTGGTGCTGTGATATTACCAGATCAAATTTTATTTAAAAAAAAACTCTTAAAACAGACGCTTTATAGATTGTTAATAAACTACTACCTTATATTAAACGATTAGATTTTTTTTTGTGTTTGTTAGATTAGAACTCCGGCATAAAATCAAAACACAGATACGAAAAAGCCTATGATGACCTCACTTGTTCAATGGAGAACATTTGTTGTTCTCCATTGAACAAAGTTTTTTTATTATTTGTTAGACACTGAAGGAGTCAAGGCTTTGTCGAAAGGAATCCGTCATTTTAGTTAATTTTCACATCAATATTAACCTACTGATTTATATTAGCTGTTACAAAATAAATAACAATTAAATTTATGAAAAGTAGAGTATGCTCCTCTGGGATAAGGCCTGTCTTCGTCTTGGGCTGCTTGAACCCCTCGCTTCACTTAGTCCCTCTTATTCTTATTCTGAGTGGGGGTGACCAAGGCCTGCACTGACGTCCAGCTGTGGGATGTATTGTGCATTTGTCTCCCATTGATTTAACTAACCCTACCCCAGCCAGCCCAGCTCCTTAATATACCGGAGCAGGACTTTGGGTTGTTGGTATCACTTACTGAACACCTGAGTTCGCGACAGTGACAGTTAAAATGACCTCTATGAGTTCTTCGTTACGCTCTGGGCCATATGCCACCGACGGTGACGAAAGGTGACAAATACCTTGCGTTATCCCCTTAGTGCATAATCTACTATTATGTTGGGTTTTATGTCGACCTTTTGATATTGTTTGAATTTTCTTCTTAGTATTTTAGGTACTCTAGTAATTATTTAATAACCATTTTTACCGTCTGTTTCACCTTCAAATAATTACTTATTTAGCGATAAGGTCGCCCATTATACATTAAACACAATGTCAACTAATGTTTTTATTGTACGATGTAATTTATGTGCAGGTACAATAAAGTATTCTTTCATTGATATCTTTTTAATGTTGAAATTTTTCATGACATTTGTATTTATTGTTGTATGCTCCAATACTAATCCAATGTTATTTTATAATATGTGCTTGTTGCTTAAACTATTCCGAAACAGTTCTTTTGCTTGTGAATAAAAAACCAATCAACCAAACCATGTTCAATTTATAATTAGGCGCTACATACTTGCGTGGTATCGCCCGGTCATGAGGTTGGGTGTGATTTCTTTGAAATGTTATCAAGCAATTAATCAGGTAACATTATGTATGTTTCAGATCTGTATCTGTATCATAGCTAAATACCGAATAGTGGAATATTCTTCGTTATTATCTAATCACATTTCACAATATATTATTTAATCAATAATGAAAGGATAGCGCATATAAGGCATGGGTGTAATTTTTTTACACATAAACTTTTACCTAGAAGCCAGGTCGAATGAGACCTTAAGCCGCAAAAATCGACTCACGGTTGGTCGGTTTTTAGTATTTGCTGCCGAGGCAAGGTCTTTTATCACACCAAGTTTGAACTATATACTAGGTTGGTACTAAAAACAGTTTTTACCTGAGTTTAAATAAATAAAAACGTTAAAAAAGTATGTTTGTTGTCTGGGGGACCCCCTTATTTATTTATCCTTTTATATTTCACACTCCACTTCCATATAAAACTATCATTGTTTTATATGGAGGTGGAGTGAGAGAATCTCAGACTGGTCCGTCCGCGCACTATGCTTAATAAGGGGTTCGAAATTTATTTAAAATACTTTTACGCCTAAAACAGATGACGAGTGAGAGATGCCACATTTTTCTGATGGCGTGTAGGATTTAAACTCATGAATTGGTTCTCACTCATTGAATATTAACATAAACAATCATATTTTCAACCGCCTTGTGTCACATGGATTCTCAATGAGTGCTCTTGAGAGTGGGTTGAAATGGCATTTCAAACTATTAATGTATCACTTCCCTCTGAGTTTGATCCCTTCGTTGATTGTGGGAACTTCAAGGTAGTCATGGATTTCTCTGACAGTTGTGAACCACGGTGCAACCACCAGTGAGTGTAAGATTTGTACAAAGTTTATTTAATTGTACATATTATTTTTATTTGTATAAGTAGGTATGTCAAGAAATCAGAATCAAAAAATACACTTACCAATACAACTTCATGCAATACATTTGGTGGTGATCTGTCAACAACAGTGTGAACTGTTCTCATGAGAACAGTGAACCCTTCATTGTGGAAGACGATAATCACAGAGGTACTGGGCAGATCATGTGGGTAGTGCCAGTACTTACACTCATCTTGGCGAGTATCTGGGATAGATCTGGAATATTATTATATTTTTTTTAAAAAAAAGCTATATTAAATAATGAATTAAAACAAAACCTGTAAATAATTCACCCAAAGCAATATAGGTATTACAAATTATAGTTTGAGTCATATAATTATTGCTTTATTTATTTAAACCTAAGTTTTGTTTTTGTGCCCTACATTTGAAGAGTTCCTACAATCAACACATACAAATAATAACAATGCAGGTGAAGCCACAAGCAAAAGCTAGATTTTAAAATTGATTTAGGTTAATCTGAGATAGAGTTGGTCTCAAAAAACTGATGTTTTTTAAGGTACTTAGCATCTCACTTGCCTTCATAGCATTTCTCTTACAGAATATACCTCATAAGGATTGTGATTTTAACCTGTTCATAGCAATATCATCCGATGCTGCAATGTTCATTCCATATTCACTCTCCGATTCTGCAATATCATTGGCTCTATCTTGTGGCATGTGGTAAGGCTTTCCTTCTTCGCCTGGGCCGCGCACAGGCTTGTGGGGCTTTGGCTCAAAGTTGCCAAGTTCTAAAACAAGAAAATTATTGCAGAGTTCCAGACCAATCAACATAAATTAGGTATGTAAAGTTACAACATGGATGCAATGTTATGAATAACAGTTATCGTGAGGACTGCAAGCAGTGGCGTAACGAAAACACGACACAAAAAGACATGCCGGCATTGTATTGTAGGCCACATAACAGTACCTACTCATAACAATGCCAAGAAACATTTGAATCGCATGAAGAGTTATCTGTCTCATCTCACCTGTATTCAGTACCGGGTAGACGTCAAGGTGGGATTTATAGAAGCCAGTTTCAGGCTCAAAAAGTGAAGCCACTTGAGTTTCAGCTCCAATATTCTCGTTAGACCACTTGTGAAGAGCATACAATAAAACTATCAAAAGAGCACAGCCACCGGCTATGCGCATGATCCTGTTTTTTCTTACGTTAGTGATCCTCATCTTTGTGTTGTTCTTTCACTATAGAACTCAAATCAAAATAACATATCTTTGAAGAGCAATTTAAAATTTACCAAATTCGTCGACGTAGCGATACACGACTTCAACTTCAACTTCAATCATTACATTACAGTATCAATCAAATCAATCCAATTCAAACGACCAATCACGATTTTGACAACTGAACACAGCTGACCTTCTGTCAGACAGACAGATATCAAATGCAAAGAGTATAGAAAAATTATAAAGGAAGCAGAAACCATCAAATTAAGATGTAGATACATAGCATAGCACAATCTACGAAAAGGCCGCTTTTTCGTAGTCTAGCACACACGTTTAAAACTATTCTCTAGAATAGAACCCCTCTTCAAAGTATCGGAATATGAAATGTTTTTTTGTTATATTCCGTAGTAAACAAATTAAACTAATTCATATCAATGCGTGTATAAAAAAAAAACAGATGTGCCTAGCCGTTTAGGATATCCAGCTAACAGTCAAACGTTCACCTGGCGTAAAGCTTCACACAAATTTTATTTTAGCACAAACCTTTACCTCTCGCCACACCCTAACTAATGGTATTTTTATTTTTCATGTCTATTTAGCATTTCTTTGTGAAGAGAACTAGAAGTGAATGTGAACAATACTTTGGAATTGGTACCGGCTTTAATTCCTAGTTCCTAGGCAATACTTCGTATTTACATGATACTAGATCATGTGAATATGAAGTAAGTACAGAAATCGTGAAGTATACGGCCTGAAATCACAAAGAAGAGACGGTGGCACAAAATGTTATTATATGGCCATAATATTCTATGGATGAAGATTGATAAGTAGACTATAAGCAGGGGGGTGTCACTCCGAAGTTTAGGTATGTTTGGCCCGAGCTCCTCCCGGGGAGGATGACGGCAGTAGGTTGCCACTCGTCTCTCGTCTTGGGTCGCACGCTAACCGCGTCGTCACCGTGCGTTATTTTTGTGGTTTTTGGATCGAACAATTATTATCTATGACTTTGAAACATCGAAAAATCGTATTAAAGATACTGTGATGTATTTGAATAAATAATAAATAAAAATAAAATAGTAATTGTTAAAAAAAACAATATGTAGGAAGGTAAACCATTTTTATATTCAAACCATCACATAAAAACTTACATACCTACTCTGTAACATTATATAGTACCGAGGTGCATAATTAGAAAGAGATTAATATAATATAAGATATATATAAGAAGTACCTACACTTAAGTACCCACATAGACATTTTAGGATGTCTAAAGGGAATAAATAATTGAGTAAAATCTTATTATTTAGGTGCCTACCTACTTAGTTTATAGTTTTTTACCTACCTAGCTACTTATTTATGTAGATTTTCGTATTTCAGTCATTTACGAATAAAAATAGATTGATAATTGAATAGATAAGTACTACCTACAGGTGTAGGTAGGTACCTACCACCGTTTCATTCTCCCACGTCTCAAACCGCGCGGATCAACTGAACAGGTCGATACATGTTTGTAGAACTTGAACCGCGTGCTTCCGTACCTAACAGTCACCTACCCAGTAATAGGTGCGTATGTTCGTAGTTATCTAGCCAGCGATAAAATTCTATAAGTGGTGAGAAACTATAAGTAGGAATAGATAGATATTTTTTACGAATAAAAAATCTGTAGTAGGAACCTATTATGTATGTTTACTACGCTTACTTATAAAAGAAAGTTTAATGACTTATTACACATAGTTAACATTATTGATTTATTTTAACATAAAATTACCTAAGTGTATTTATATCGGCGACTGGGAACCCTATGCTCTGACCACGAAACCGGTTCAGAGTCAGCGGAGCCAAATGAACGCTAGTACCACACGATAAGACTCAATTTCGCGTGCAAGTGGTAAGAGTAGGTACATTTTTATACCTAAACATGACTATTGTCAGAGAGTGATCTTTCTGTACGTAGTACTATTAGTTATTCTATGCTATTAGTAACAGTCCCATTTAGATGTATATTTTCTAGTCAAAATATAAAATGCAAAGGATGACGAACATTTACACATAATGAAGTAAATTTTTCAGGTGTGGAAATGGTATTAACAAGCCTCACAGCTCAGTTGGTAGATGATCTACAGAATAGCTCTGCCAGGTCGAATTCCCACCCAAGACAAACATTTTTGTGATTAATATTGATGTTTGTTTTGTGTTTGGGTTTTGTATTGTTTGTTATGTATTTACAAAAAAAAAGTGTATTTTTGCTTTGCTTAGTTTGGGACAAGATGGCGCTGTGTAAAAATGTATGTCCTGTCCTATAATCCTGTAATATTTATTATATATTTTCTTTTAAAAATAATATACCTAGGTACATGTGATAGTATTATTTATGGGTGGTAATAGTTTTGACTCATACTTACCGATTTATATTTTTATTTCATGTTGCATGTAATTTTTGCAATAAAATGTGTCTTGTAGAGATAACGGATTTTAAATCCGATTTGTAGTGAACCACTGATTTTGTTGGTATCATATCAAAATGAGTGCCTGTATTTTGTATACAGCTACCGCACATTAATATTTTTATTAATGTTTACTGTACTGTAGCAGGTATGGAATCGATATCGATAATTTTTATTAGTCTACGGTTCAGCTCAGCCTTTAGATATTAGTAATCTGTGGTAATGTCATTCTACGGCTCAGCCCACAGGCTTTTATGAAACTAACGCTTTCTCTTCTCAGCCGATATTAATTACCTTATATGCTCAGTGATATTAATGTTCTGTGCTGTAGTGGTGTGTCTCAGCCGTTATTTGTATATGATTTGAAATCTTTTGTTTTTAGATTTAGTGATTGAAATTGAAATTGAAATGAAATTTAGAACACAATGATTTAGAATTTGTGTCACGCAGGGTTAAAATTGTACATTTTGGTTCATTTCTTTCCTTAGTCCTTTCGTCCAAAGAGTTTCCTCACCTAAAGTTTTCAAGTCAATCAATAGGTACTTAAGTTTTTTGAAAAAACTTAAGTCCAAAGTGATTCGTTCGTCGTATTTGACAAATCTTACGTTTTTCAGATATACATAGCTAAAATGGCAATGGGTAAGGCTTTATATTAAGAATATATATTAATATACCCTTGGTAAATAATATTCTTTACCTGCTTGCCTGCCAGTAGGTAATAATTTATAGCCCTAAATTTAGTACATAAGTACCTACCTATACATAGGTACTTTATTATTATTATTATTTATAGTTGGGTAGTTACTGTAGGAATGTAGTAGTACCTAATAATTAAGTTTAAACAAATTATGCGGTTCCTAATGTTTTTTTGTGAATCAGCTGGATACCAACTGTAGGATAAGAAGGAAAACATTCAAAACCTACCATTGTACATACTTCATACATACCTACCTACCTATTTTATGTGGTCAGAGGCTGACATTAGTTTAATTTTAATTTACAGGACATTCATTTCACACAGCGCCATCTAGCCCCAAACTTAGCATAGCTTGTAATATGGGAACTAGATTATGGATAGAATACATGTATACTTTTTTTGTAAATACATACTTATTATATAATACAACACCCAAACACATATTTCTTTACACACAAAGGTTTATTAATGGCTTTGATGAATACTTTTTTTTATTTTAACAACTTGTAATATATACCTATCAACTATTAATTCAGTTCCAGGTCAAGCCATCACCATAGAGAGTTTTATTAACAACTGGAATGAGGTTTTTCCTCAGTACACCCTTAAACCTGATGACCTGAAGAAGCCCCACTCTTTGATGGAGGCAATGTTCCAAATCTTTGATAGACTTGGGATTGACAGAGAATATGTACTTGCTGTAAGATGATTTATTTATTATTCAATTAAGTACTTGTTCACAACAAAATTTTAACCGCCTCTATAATTGCAATAAAAAATATGTTTACTTATTGTTATGAGCTAGCTCTTGACCTCTAGGCTTGTCTAGTTCTAGAACAGAGCAAGGTGAGGTCAATAATGAAGAGAGCTTACCCAAAAGACACTACCTCTCCCTTGCACTGGACTGCGATGGAACAACAAACCATTTGATGCGGGTTTCAGCAGTAAATTCTTATTTCAGACTTCCATGGTTACAAGGCAGGTGGACCTTTACAAGTCCAGACACCTACCTCCAGAGTTGATTCTGATAATTTCTGTTACTGCTAGCATCATTATTAAGAATAATTAGCTGTACTCATTTCCTTACTAGCAAATTACAAAGTTACGTGATATAACTAAATTACTACTTTTAAATCTTCAGAAATCCCTCTTTGGGTAAAGTTTACTCCATTATTTATGATCTATTGCCATGTTCATCTAATGATCTTGTCTGTCTAGGTCCACCTACTCTTCTGTTCCCATCATGTAACCTTACCCAACAATAGTGTTGCCTATATCGTCCACCTTTTATCATTGCAACAAGCTAAATCATCTTGTTATCATTGTATTCTCAATATCAGAATACTAGCAAGCAAAAGCTAGTGATACCATTGCCCGGAGTAGACCACTAGTATGAAAGGAGATGTGATGGGGTACATCATACTACTCTGCTACACCTACTTCTATGGGTACTCTGGATGACAAGCGATATATTATCCGCCTCTGGTCTAGTGGTCCATCCACCGATTTCAGATCCAGATATCCCAGGTTCGATCCCCAGGGGAGCAATATTGTGCTTGGTTTGGTTGGTGGTAGGATTTTGTTTAAGTCCTCCTGGCTAGCTACCACCATCTTACCTAATTCTGTCGCCATAATAACAATTCTTAAAAGAATGTTGTGTTCCGGCATTTAGAAGTAAGATAGCCAGTTCCTCAGTTTTTCGAGGATTCTGGGTGAAGTGCGCTTCCACCTTCGGCCTTATCTCAACCAGTAACCAGGTGAGATGAAGGCCAAGCGCTTCCACATAGTACAATAAAAACGTAGTACAATAAAAGTAAAAATAAAGTTAATTTTAGAAATAGTCATTTCTTGCAGTGTGTACATTTTTTTTTAAATTAATTAATTCTTGAAACTGTTTCCAGGTTCCATCGGCGGAAGAGAGCAATGAATCGACTCCGTACTACTGGGATCTATTGCCCGTAATTAACATGACGAGAGTTGTAACTCACTTAGTATCTGTGATGCCCCAAGTCAGCCCTTCAATGATGCACTTCCTGCAACCGACTCTGACAACATCCCGGTCTATTATCTTGCTGCTGTTTAATCTGATGCTGTTTGTTGAAGAACGGCTAAGAGAGATAGCACCGCACGAGGAAGAGCTGTATGCAAAGACTGAGCATGTATGTAACATACTTACCTCTTTATCATCATATCAGCCCACAAATGTCCACTGCTGAACATAGGCCTCCCCCAATCGACATCACCAAAAGCAACCTGAGCCTCCTTCATCCATCGACTCCCTGCGACCGCCACAATGTCGTCGGTCCATCGAGTGGGGGGTCTTCCCACACTCAGTTTCGCAGTCAATCGCGGTCGCCATGCAAGAACCTTTACTTCAGCGGTTATCGGTTCTGTGAGCTATGTGGCCTGCCCACTGCCACTTTAGCTAATTCTGATGTTAACTCTTAAGTTACTATGTTCTCCTGCAAAAATTTAAAGTTTATACTGAAGCTTCAATTCAGTTTGAGAATAAAACAGTGTTTATTTGAGTGAAGTCTGATTATCCAATTTTGAGCCACATGTTGTAGTACTTTGAACTCGCTCGCTCTCTCTCTCTAGCTTGAACTAACTTATTCAAAGCTACACTATGACGAACACAAGTAGCAAGTGGCGTCACGACGACGATTTTTAACTATGTACAGATCAAGTAGATATAGATATAGGAATACATTTTTTGTTTAGGAGCTGTGCTGGCTGGGGTAGAGCTAGTTTATACCAGAGGGAGCAAAAATGGCACTGAAATAGGCATGTCAGTCATGCTGGTGGTACATTTTCTAATAGTAATAAAATATATATGTATAGCACCGGACATTATTTCACACAGGGCTCCATCTAGCTCTTAACTAAACAAATCTTGAATATATGGGACCCAGATAAAGTAATATTACTGGCACAAGTAATGATTTTGAGCTCTTTACTTATACTATTGTATTGATAATGGAGACTAGCTTTACATGTAAACCTCATTTTGTTTCACAGGTTGAAGCTTTAAAATCCAGAAAGCACCAGCTCTTGGAGATGCTCAATAAACAAGCGGAAGAGAAAGGAAATAGGGCTGAAAGGCTGGAAAAGGTAACCATCTATACCAATATTATAAATTCGCAAGTAACTTTTCACAATTGAACAATTGAAATGAAAATTCAATGAAAATCATATTTGATCAAAAATCTCGCCTTCTTATCGAAAGGGTTCAGATCCGGTTGTGCATTGGTGCATTGGACTTTTGATTTTAGATAATTTCAAACATTGAAATCTAGTCCTCTAGATGTCCAATACCAAAACTTATACATCCATACAACGTGTCGCATATCAAATGCTACTTGCAAAACATAGACAATTTCCGAACACAAAGTTGACAATGTATCATCCCTTTAGTAAGTCACACTAAGAAGCGATTGAGTTGAAAGAAGTCACTGAAGATAACTCAGAGCATGGGAAGGTGTCACGCTTAAGAAATGTGATTTTTGCCTTGAAATGTGGGTTGGAAGCCTCGGTGTGCGTGTCCGCACTTGGCCGGTTTATTTAACGTCGGGAGTCTATTTTATTTCCATACAATACAACTGCATCACCTGACACTTCTGGCATAAAACCCATAGCAAAAACGTACTATTTTTTTATTGTACGACGGGAAGCGCTTGGCCTTCATCTCACCTGGTAACAAGTTGAGATAAGGCCGAAGGTGGAGGCGCACTTCACCCGGAATCCTCAAAGAAACAAACTGAGGAACTGGCTATCTTACCTCTGAATGCCGGAACACAAGATTTTTTTAAGAATTGTTATTATGACGGCAGAATTAGGTAAGATGGTGGTAGCTAGCCAGGCGGACTTAAACACAATCCTACCACCAACCAAACCAAGCACAATATTGCTCCCCCTGGGGATCGATCTCGGGAACTCTGGATCTGAAATCGGTGGGTTGAACCACTAGACCACAGAGGGACATCATCTTTTTCAGCTCGCGGTGGAGGTGAAAACTCTGGAAGAAGAATTGAACCAGGAAAAGCAGCTTCACAACGAGGAGAAGTTAATCGTAGAGCAACTTATGAAGAGCAACCAGCAGAAGGAAATGTTGCTTGAACAGAAGAAAGTGCAGCATGAGGCGTTGTTGGCTGAGGTGGCTCGGAAGAAGGCGCTCCGCGTCTATGATGCTGAAGATGTTAAAGCGATGGTAATCCATTACTTATTATTCCTATATATTATCCGTCTTAGTTTGGCTATAGGCGCTGCGCGAGAAACCAACAATAACTTTTTTATTATTGGACGGGTAAGCAATTGGTCTTCATATCAACTGGTTACAAGTTGAGATAAGGCCGAAGGTGGGGGCGCACTTCACCCGGAATCCTCAACAAACTGAGAAACTGGCTATCTTACCTTTAAATGCCGGAACACGCAGCCTGGTTCCCAGAGGGGCGGTCTGTCTGTTCATTGCAGCGGAGGGCGTGATTCGCCCGGTCCAAATTGTAATATGATATATTTAACATGGCTACCTGATATGAATTTGCTAGTGGTATATTTAGGGCTTCTTGAATAAGTCTGCACGACTCATTGTTAACGCGTCGCTATTTTTTATGGTACTGTACATAAAGGATGCCAACAGGACCCTATTATCAAACCTCCACTGTCCGTCCCACCGTCTATCTGTCAGTGGGCTGTTTTTTTTTTTTAAACAACTAGGAGACGGGACAAGCAAGTAGCCCACCTGGTGTTAAGTACATCTCTTGCCTATAACCGTGCCTCACTGCGTAGGTCACATTCACAAAGAACATAGCCTACACGGCACTGTATTGCGCCCATCAACTTGTGTTAAGCCTCGCGTGCCCGTAATTTCACCGGCAACCATACCCTTCAATCCGGAACACAGCAACGCTGTTTGGCGGCCGAAATAGGTATGGTGGTAGTAATTCTCCGGACAAGCCCTTTCAAAAGGGGCTTCTACTACTCTTATCTAGGCTATCTCATGAACCGTAATAGGTAGACAGTTACTATTGCTGCTTTAGCAATTAAAAGAAAAGGGGGTCGCTACAGGAAACGCGATTTTTTTGCCTTGAAATAAGAACGAATGAATGAATGAACACTTTATTGTACACAGAATTGTTACTAAATGTTTGTGTTGTATTGTCTATTAGATAATACAACACAAACATTTAGTAACAATACTAAATGTTACCAAATGTTTGTGTTGTATTGTCTATTAGATAATACAACACAAACATTTAGTAACAATAGTACAATAAGTGTCGGAAACATGGGTGTGTGCGCACACTTGGCCGGTTTCTATATAGATGGAAGTCAAGCGTTTGTTTTCGTGTTGGCAGGTAGAACAAGCGACACTGAATGTGCAAGAAGCAGAAGAGAAACTGACTCTCTTGAGAGAAACTTTGATGAACAAAGAAAACAACCTGAAAAGCCTACAAGCGATCCAGCCTAGCTTGGACACTGCGAATGGCTTATTGAATGAAATCACCAAGATTACCTTGAGTATTAAGTAAGTTAATCAATTGATTCAGAAAGTATTTATTGAAAGTATTTATGTTTTTTTCCGTAATCTACCACTCCCCATATCACAACATTGCTTAGTTTGGGCCTAGATGGCGCTGTATGAAATTAATGTCCTATAATATTTATTATTTATTTATCAAACATGAAAGCATGAAAATTGAGCAACAAATCCACAAAATACCATTCATGTGACTATCCAAAGACCGATTTATAGGATTTTAACTCGCTGTTTAATTGCATAATATGCAAATAAATTATTTAATTTCAATTGTGATGTTTCGATGAAACCTAATATAACTTTTGAACTGTTACCTATAAATGTCAGGTTATCACATCACATCATCAGTCCATTAGTGTCCACAGCTGGGCAGAGCCTCCAGGGTTGGTCGATTAAGCCGCGACCGCCACGGGAAATTTTATTTTATATACATTATATATATATTATTATAAAATATATATATTATGTCTGTATTCGTTTACGGTTTTTACAATTTGTGTATGTATTTATTACTGAATTTTAGTTAAATTTATTAGTTTAATATTTTTGCCTAATTTGTGCGCTACCGTAAATTTTTAAATATCTATTTTCTCTTCCAAGACTGCCTGGATTTTTTTTCTTTTTTATGAGAATATGCAGTATGTACACCGTTACACCAAATGTTTGTATTAATCTATTTAAATTTGGTGTACAATAAAGTGTGGCGACACGTGACCCAAGGGCTGGCTCTTATTTAGGCCAGCAAATTCGCATAGCTATTCAGCGTGGCAATGCAGCCAGTGTCTTGGGCACGCTACCGTCTGGTACCGGTCTGGAACAGTTGAGTTACCTATAGGCCGTTTGTAACGAGCCTTAGGTAATCTGACTGATTCCTTTGTACATAGTTAGTTTAATTGTACTTTTTTATGAATTAATAAATATAAAAAAAAAAGTGTTAATTAATGAATACTTTTTAGGGATTACGAAATAGGCGATTTGGACGGAGACAGCAATGAGGGAGAGCTGGACGTACTGAACTTGGAGTTTAGTGAACTGGACGCCGCGCTCAGCGAGCTGCGGACCGCGAGGGCAGAGCTCGACGAAAGGCATCGGGAGAGCCAAGCGAGCCGCCACAACGACACGTCGCATGCACTCAGGTCCGTCCTTCACTCTATGGATGTCCTGCGAAGCGTATCAGTTCGAGATTGGCCAAAAATGCTTTTGTCCGCTGTCTGTCGGTCGGTTTGTTCTCGCCTACAGGTCGCATTTTTCAACCGATTTTGATGAAAATAGACACACGTGTTCCTTGATTAATTAAATTTCTTTAGTCGTTCGCGATTTTTGATCGGAGATCAAAAGAAAATAGGGGGGGAAAGGGGGGAAGCTTGCTGTAGCGTTATTTATCAACGGATTTCAATTAAATTTGAAAGACACACTAAATATTAAATTCTACATAAGATGTTGTGAATAAAATAAACAAAAAGGTTGAGTGAAGGGGGAAAAGGCCTAAGTTTACTATAGGATTTCAATTTATGTTTTTTTTTCCGGAAAATGTATACCTACGTTTATAAAACTACGCAGTCCTCTTTGCCTTTGCAAGACAAATCCGTAGACACCAGGTTAGATCTCCTCAGACCAAGGTAACGCGAGTAATCGAGTAATCTAAAACTTAGACCCCTATTTGCTCAAAAGTTTAAAAGGAAAATTGAAAGAGGAAAGCATCGGTTAGTGCATGGTTTTAACGGCTCACGAGTTCTACTGTTCTCAAAGAACCACTAGTAATTAGTCTTGAGTTGTCTTCCGCCAAAGATAAATAAAGCATTCTCATAATAGTAAAATATGTTGTATACAGGACAGGACAGGACATTACAGGACATTAATTTCACACAGCGCCATCTAGCGCCAAACTAAGCATAGCTTGTTATATGGGAACTAGATTACGGATATAATACTTACATACTTTTTTTTTTGTAAATACATACTTCTCATACAATACATGACCCAAACACAGAACAAACATCTATATTAATCACACAAATGTTCGTCCTGTGTGGGAATCGAACCCACAACCTACAGCGCTGAAGGCAGAGTTACTACCAACTGAGCTATGAGGCTTGTTATATCTAAATATTATAAATATAAATAAATATTACTGGACGTGAATTTTACACAGCGCCATCTAGCCCCGAACTAAGCATAGCTTGTAATATGGGACCTAGATTACGGATAGAATACTTTTTTTTATTCATACATACTTTATGATAGAACACCCAAACACAGAACAAACATGTACTCGTTTACTCATCGCAGAGAGTCGGGTTACTACCAACTAACAAGTTTAACAAGCCTCATAGCTCAGTTGGTAGTAACTCTGCCTTCTGCGCTGTAGGCTGTGGGTTCGATTCCCAACCAGAGCAAACATTTGTGTGATGAATATAGATGTTTGTTCTGTGTTTGGGTGTTGTATCATATAGTACGTATGTACAAAAAGTATTTAAGTAATTCTATCCGTAATCTAGTTCCCATATTCCAAGCTATGCTTAGTTTGGGGCTAGATGGCGCTGTGTAAAATTAATGTCCTGTGATGTCCTGTAATATTATCAACCGAGCTATGAATCTTGTTTGTTATTACGGTGAATTGTTTATATCTGGGGTTTGTCCATCCAGCGCGCTCCGGCAAGCCGAGGAAGAGGACAGGAACCGTCGCTCGCAGCACAAGCTCGCGTCGCAACGGATCGCAGAGGTCAAGGAGCTGACCTTGGTGTACGCCGACCAGAAAGCTGACGGGTTGCAACAACTTGCCAAGATAGACCACGAGTTTACTGCAGAGGTCAATCATTTTCTTGTTAAACTCACAGCTTCAGTTTAAAAATAAAATAAATATTACTGGATAGTTCGCACAGCGCCATCTAGACCCCTTAGCATTGTAATATGGGAAGTAGAACTAATACATCAATATACAATCTACACTGTTGTTATAAAGAGAAAAGATTTGTATTCTTGTATGTATTGAATAGGCTCAAAAGCTACGAGACTGATTTTAAAATTCTTTCACTGATATAATGCTATAGTATCACTGAGTAACATAGGCTATGTATTTGATCAGGTTTTATTAGGGATCCTTACGAAAACTCGAATAATGTAACCCAAGATGAAGGATGAAGGAGGGTGGTCTAGTAACTGCGCAAGGTCAGCTAGTCACCTACTACACCGTCAACTAGATAGATTTTGTTTAATGCAGAACTTATTTTTTTTTAATCGAGCACATAACTCCTAAGATGTTTTTTTTTAATCGAGCACATAACTCCTAAGATGTTTTTTTTTAATCGAGCACATAACTCCTAAGATGACTTTTCGATAGCTCTCACGGTTTCAGACTTCGCCTCAGTAGCCATGGAAAAAATCTCAATAATATTATCTTATCTAACATAAACTATATATAATATGGTTCATACCTATTGTAAATACATACATACATATAAACCAAATCTATACGAGTATAAGTAGTATTTTTTATTGAAATTATTATATTTATTATTATATTATTATTAGTTAATATTTCGTAAACAGATGACCAACTAAGTACTAAGTAAATCGTTTTTGTTGCAGATATTGAGAATGGATGAAGCGTTGATAAACAAGATGTCTGCAGCCGAGAGTAAGGCGAGGAATATATTGAAACTACAGCGGCCTTAGGAGGATCGCGATTTTGTTTAGTGTTTACTTATTTTCTGCATTTATAAATTTCCTCAGACTGTTGAGGATTCCGGGTGAAGTGCTTCCTACTTCGGCCTTATCTTAACATGTAACCAGGTGTAAATAGGCATACATAGATGAAATGTAAAAACCGCCTAGAAGCCCAAATAGCTATGTCTTTAGTTAATTTATGATTATACGATTTTTAAAGTTTGTTCTTAATTTTTTCATGAAAATGTCTGCTGTTGGACAAAATCTCCGCTGAAATTGGAGGGTTTATCATAATTTTACTATTATTTTAATAAGCCTCACTACTCAGTTGTTACTACCAACGGAGATATGAGGCTTGCTCCATCGTAGACCTCACCTTGCCTGTGCAAGTTTTCAGGTCAAAAGCTTTACCGTTGCAAACAAATCATCTCGCTTGGCAGGCGGGTTGTGATCGCAGTTTCAATGTTAGGCACTCAGGTGGCTTCTGCTCATATCAAGATTTAGTGTAAACCCTTAGTCGCCTCTTACGACGTCTACGAGTGGGGGGTGCTATACTCAAGAAGAATTAAGACATTTTAACGGTAACTATCGACAGTATGATCCGACCAGAAAAAGGGCAGAAGCTACTGCATATTATCCAAGACAGTTTAACATCCCAGCGCCATCTAGACCCAACTAAGTAAAGCTTGTAATATGGGAACTATAATACGGAAATAATACTCGCATACTTATTTTGTAAATACACTTGTCTTAATACAGTTAATTCCAACAATTAATGTAAAAACAACCACAATATTCATCATACAAATGGAATCGAGCCCACAGCCTACAGCGCTGAAGGCAGAATTACTACCAACCGAGCTATGAGGCTTATCCTCATAGCTCAGTGAAGATAATTGACCTCTGAAGATAACCAGCAGCATCTAACTGCTACAAATGAAAGAAACTCCGGTTTGAGGTGACAGATAATATATCTCCAACCTGCCTGCTTAGCGTGAAGATAATATCATATCTGTGGTGTATCGGTCACAACACCAACCAACATGAAAAAAGAGAGAGAAAGAAGATTGCACCTAGAGACTGATTCACCATAAAATGCCTGGAAACTTAGGTAGGTACCTAAGTGTTTCTAGACTAAAGGGTAGTTAGGTGATAAGCCGTAACCTCTTACATTGGCATATCTGATAAGCCGGGAAGACCCGTTGCGAATATGTACAAGTGATTATGTTTTTAACCTCTGACATATTTGGGTAGGTAGGTACTTATCGCAAAAAAACATCGGAGATTGTATTACCAATTTATTTACTGCGTCGAAATATGGGAAAACTAATTCATTGTGTGTCTGTTATCTTAGCGTACAAAATCGAATTCACGTTATGCCTAATAAATAGAGCGTAAATAGAGCATAACTAATTCATTGTTGTTTATAGTAAGGCTTTTTTTTTTATTGTACGACGGGGAAGAGCTTGGCCTTCATCTCACCTGGTGACAAGTTGAGATAAGGTGGAAGGTGGAGGCGCACTTCACCCGGAATCCTCAACAAACTGAGGAACTGGCTATCTTACCTCTAAATGCCGGAACACAACAATTTTAGAATTGTTGTTATGGCAACAGAATTAGGTAAGATGGTGGATCCTACCACCAACCAAACCAAGCACAATATATTGTACTCCCCATGGGGATCTAACCCGGGACCTCTGGATCTGAAATCGGTGGGTTTGAACCACATGAGAAGCACCACGAGTGCTGGGGGCCTGTGGGTGTCGTTCCCGGGACGGGCTTTTTAAGGCGATACGCGACAGGGGCACCGAAATGTTCTATTGAGAGTTGTCGGAGCTCCTTGACATGCATCGTAGCCGGCCATCGGGGTGGATTCTCACACTACCCTTTCGCATCCCTCGGTGCGTTAGGTATGCGAACAGAATTCCACCCGTAAAAAAAGTAATCAGGGGTGGTACCTCCTACAACTCTCCAACTATGCTTTCATAAGGCTAAATGATAACAACACTGGTGGTAGAACCTGTAAAGCCACCAGTGTAATAGCAAGTCTCGCACACGGAAAGTTTCGGATCGTAAACAACTCTTTATCGGATTCCAAGTCGAATCTGATAGATTTAATCGCTATTCTCAAATCATTACTGAACATCTCTGGAAGTTTCTAATACTAATGAAATGCCCGAATTCGACACGAAACGGCTTTTCAAATGTTTGAGACGGCTAGCGACCAACTTCATGCCGAAGTCCGGCAGCAAGCATTTTGCAGGGATTCGTCGGTGCGCGAGAGAGCCAGGTCTTTCTGGGAAAGCTTACTCATCGTTACTTTGGCCTAGAACTAGACAAGTCTCCTTTGGTCCTTTTTAGTAACTGGAATTTCGCAACCAGCTACGTAAATGGAATACACATAAATCAGTCAATTATGAAAAAAGATAACTGGTTACGAAACTCAGCTACGAAAGTGGAAAATTATTTCTTATTCAATAACCAGTTTCGAAAGGAAGAGTAAAAGAGTAAAATTCCGTTTTCGTAGCTGGTTATGAAATCTCGGTTATGAAAATGGAACAAAGGACAAGTCTAGAGAACAAGAGCTCACCCATCATAAAATGTGGGAAAAATGGATTAGATAAGAAGGTACTTAAAGGGTCTCCCTTGCATGTCCACGGAATAATACCTACCGATGCTATACACATAGGTAATGTAGCTCGTATGAAGTGGATTATCTTATCTGAGTAAAGAAAAATAGTTGTAATATTTTCATAGCTGCGAGTGAGTGTCACTTAAGTAATAAACTTATCAACCGTATTGTACCCACTATATTGCAAGCATCGAGTAAAACAAAATATTTCGCACTTATACAGAATAATAAGGAAAATACTAAATATGAGAATAGGATTGTTTTTGCATTGTTCCGTACTACATTATTAATATAAGTACCTAGGTACCTGTCTAGGTAGTACTAATTACCCATACCTACATTACTGAAAACTCGTCAAAGCTAAGAGAGTACAGAAAAGCAGTGGCTTTTTTAGAAAATGCAGGCATGTTGCCAAAATTATCATGTGTCTGTGTGGCGTGAACGCTATTAACAGTATTCTAAGTTGAAAGTGGTGTGTTTGCGTTTATTTTAAATATATTTTTGCTATGTTGGTATTACATTTACGGGTGTTCTCATTTTTATTCGAAAGGGCCATTTTCAACCTGTCTGCAGCACTAAGTCTACTGTTAATAAAATATAATGCTAATGGCAAAAAACCTAAAAATAGCACCAGAGAAGTCTTACTATCGGTAAGTCTATTGGGATGAATTTTAGTAGTTAAATTGGTAAGACTATTCGGCAAGACTACTGAGAACAGGCGGGAAATATTGAAGTAGGTACTGCGGTGTACTCCACACAGCATTGTCAACCATATTTCGAGGGTTTGTACAGTATTATGAGAAAACTTGCCTTGACAGAACACTTAGGTAATCACTTAGGTACATCCTATTTATCGCTAGTCATTCGGGCCTTTGCAGGTCCTACCACCAGAGTTGGTATCATTTGGACCACAAAGACGTAGGTCACACAAAATCTCTCGCGCTCCAAATACTGACTACGAAGTATTTGTAGTGGTTCCTTCAGTGACCCATAGTGAAACTGCTGTGACATAATCGCACGCAAAGGCCTTTGTTTGTCTTGTGGTATCCAATTAAAATAGGTAGGTATTGCAATAAAATAACGAATGCTAAATAGGTAGGTACCTACACCGTTTTATAAAAAAAATCTCTATAAATCTAGGTACCGAAGGCATTGCACTGTTGCACTTACATACATTGCCTGCATTACATACGAAGATAAGAGGATTCCCCGATCTACACAACATACCTACCCCGAGACACAGATTAACTAATATTTGCGTCATCCGAGCGATATAAAAGCTTCGATCCCGACCCAAGGAATCATTCTTCGCTCAACATTTCTGGGACTAGCATCTCTAAAGAAAAATGCAGAAGTTCTTGGTAGTTCTCGCTTTGGCGGTTGTGGTGTGCCTTAGTGAGGCGAAGAGGTTTGACAGATGTGGACTGGTGAGAGAGCTGAGGCGGCAAGGGTTCCCGGAGGACAAGATGAGGGATTGTGAGTACCTATTGCATTGCGTAATATTCGATAGATATTTCTAATAAGCTAATGGTCAAGCGTATGACGACTAGCATTGAAGGCGCGTGAAGATGTGGCCTAGGATGGAGCAACGCAACAACCTAGGTAAACCAGTGACAATAAACGCTTAGCCAGAATGCCAGAATTCCGGGATCCTTATTACAAAATTGAATTCAGATATCTAATTACCCACTTTAAGAATCTAGCGTCGTCGGTTGAGTCGTAGAGTACTAAGAAAAACACGCTATGTTCCTGTTTGGAATCGCATCGCTCAGCACCCAATAAGTTAACAGACTGGTTTCAAACACTGCATAAATAAAGAGCTAGTTATGTTTTCCGGTCTAACAAATCAACACCTAATCAAGCAGCTAGAACAATAACTAGGTAGGTACATACACACCGACAGCCTATCAACTATAGTAGGTACTTATAACATGACGAGAATGTCGAGGTTTTGCTTCGGCCTTACAGCTCAGTTGGTAGTAGTTCTAAACCTGAGTTCGATGTTTGTAATGGAAGCCTTATTCCACCAGGGGTATGCCTTGTGGAGCATGAGAGCTCCCGCTACACGGATAAGACCAACAACAACAAGAATGGGTCCAAGGACTACGGTCTGTTCCAAATCAACGACAACTATTGGTGCGCTCACGGATCGCCTGGCAAGGACTGCAATGTCTCTTGCGCTGGTAAGTCTGCCCTCATGGTACTTAGGGACAGTTCTTTTTACATTATATTGAGCGCTGGAGATGCCAGATGGAGTAATATTGTGCTTGGTTTGGTTGGTGATTGGATTTTATTTAAAGCTGTGGCTAGCCACCACCATCTTACCTAATTCTGTCGACATAATAACAACTCTTAAAAAAACTGTTATGTTCCGGCATATAGAGGTAAGATAGCCAGTTCCTCAGTTTTTTTATTCCGGGTGAAGTGCGCCTCCACCTTCGGCCTTATCTCAACTTATTACCAGGTGATATAAAGGCAAAGCGCTTCCCCGTCGTACTATAAAAAAGTAATCGACCAAATGTCAACGGTACCCACCCCAAGAATGCATCTCTGGTGACAGACTAATGACATTACTCATTCCAGATCTCCTGACCGATGATATCACGAAAGCGGCTAAATGCGCGCTGAAGATCTACAAACGCCATCGGTTTGAGGCATGGTACGGCTGGAAGAACCACTGCCGATCGGCCGGCGCGCTGCCCGACATCAGCTCCTGCTAGATTCACATCAAGCTAATATCACCCCAAGAATACCTATCGACATCTTCTATCCGTACTCTAGTTCCCGTGTACAAGCTTTGTATTTTACAATCTATTACAAGCTAGCGTAGTGCTTAGTTTGGAGCTAGAGGGCGCTGTGCCGTGCCCTATATAATGGAGGTAGCTAGGTACCTTTGGAATACACATACCAAATCCTCGGAAATGTGTTAGCTAGCCTGCCTGTACCGCACTGCTTAGCTGATTTCAAGACATCTTCTGTAATATATAAGTTCATAAGTATAAATATAAGTATGTTACTATTATAGAGTCGACAGAAAACAATACCGATGATGTTGACCTTATTGTGTGCTAAGCAAATTATCACTGATTTATTTTACCTAATATAAATGATTTATCTTTGTATAGAGGAAGTTTATTTAAAATTACATGTTAGGTGTAATAATGTAACGACAAGTAGTATATGTATATTATGTTAACTACCAGTTTTCATTAACACAATGTTTATATCACTCTTTGTTTTATTGGAATGTAACATATGCGTTTAGAGTATAACCTACTTTAATTTACTGGTTTAGCAATGTGGTCGGTGAAGGTCAGCCCACCAATAACTTTTTTTTTGCCGGGGATGCTCTTGGCCTTCGTCTCACCTGGTTCTTCAAGTTATGATCAGGCCGAAGCTGGAAGCGCACTTCACCCGGAATCCTCAACAATCTGAGGAACTGGCTATCTTACCTCTAAATGTTGTTATTGTGTTCAGAATTAGTCGGACTTAAACCTCCCTCTCTGCTCTTACCCTGGGGATCGAACCCGGGACATCTGGATCTGACACCAGTGAGCGAATCACTAGACCACAGAGACGTTTAGCAGGAGAATAGGATAACATAATAGAGTAAGTACAGCCTGCAATAATATGTATATAATACGCTTCAAAATTGATGGTGAGCTGTGTGGTTTAGTGGGTATAGACCCACCTTCCTACCCGGAGGTTGTGGGTTCAAATCCAGTCGTGCACCAATAGACATTTCGGTTTTTTGAAAGTTTATGTGCGCTTTTGACACATGCATATGCTAACGGTGAAGGTCACATCATGAGGAAATCGGCATGTCCCTAGGACTAAAAGCACGAATGACATGTGCCAATGGCCAACAAAGTATTCCACTACGTAAGTTTGGACGTGCGTCTGGCTACCCCCTAGTAAGTGATCCTCATAAGTTCCACGCTCTGAGTAGTGATAAGAGGTGAATCCTGAAAGGGAAAAAGTGAGTCTATTACTTATTGCTATTACCGTAATAGATACGTACGTTACCATATAGGTTATATACGTTAGTTTTTTATTATCTGTGTTATTACTTAGTTAATAATTTTCAAAATGGAGTTTTATCTCGATGTGGTAGATATGTTATTAACCTGGCATTCAATATATGCGGCCCAAATACTAAAGTGATGACAAAGGTGACCAGAAGTGAATATGACAGTAATGATATAATTTTGAAAATGTTAAAGTGTAAACATATTGTTGCTGGTGACTGTACCTACACAAACTTGTTTTTCAAGTGAACTGATGATGGTCAAACGCTTGTTTAATTATCAGCAATAAAAAAATGCTCAAGGCTTCTATTATCCGCCTAGCTAATTTGTTATAACCGCAAAATCCGAATGTTCCTACTACTAGGGGATACCGGCCTCTCAATCTCGATCTCGATCGGTCATCACTATACAGGATGAGTTTTTTTCCAGGGCCACTGAGGCCAAGTCAGAAACCGCGAGAGTTATCGAAAAGTCATGTCAAGAATTATGAGCTCGATTAAAAAAAAAATAAGTTCTGCACTAAAGAAAATCAATATTCTTTTATAGTTTTTCTAGAAAAGTGAATTTTTGAAAAAAAACATTTTTTGCTTTTATTTGTTCTTTGTTTGATAAAAAAAAAAATGTATGATGACTATGTGCCCAAAGTTGCTGAAACGCATTCAAAATAAAAAAAATAGAAATTCAACTTTATGCATTTAGTAAAGGTTGTAGGTTCAAACTATGCGTAAGCTAAGCTATTAAATCCTCTTTTGCTGTATTTTTTTTTCGTGATGAGCTTAAATTGAATCGTCATCGGATTAAAAAACGTTCACTTTTTGTGGTAACGCAACTGATGGCAAGGCACGGACACCCTAATGGCTGAAAATTTTGAATATTGTCGAACCTACCGTACAGCTGCAGATAGTTTTTTTTTTTTGTAATATTTTATCTCTCAGTTAAGTTGGGAAATCCGGCACTGTATGTATGTATGTGGCAATGTTTGTGACGGCATAACTCTCGAACGGATTATTCGATTTTCATGAAATGTATGTAAAGAGATTAAATTATATATTATATTTAATTATATTTTATTAGATTTAAGGTAAATAGAATTTGATTGTCTCGAGGGATTTTTAATAAATGGGGCAGTTTTTGAGATATTGGGGTAAAAATAAATACAATTTTTCGCCCACATCTTTTGAATGGTTGATTCGATCAATTCAAAATTTTGAACATGCAGAGATTATATTAATACTCATCAATCGGTTTGAGGATTTTTTTGACACTAGGGTAGTTTTTTGAGAAATAGGGGTGTTAAGTGAGACGAGATGATTTTTGGCTTGTGGGGTGTCATTTGAAAGAGTATCGGCTGCACATTCATAAAATATATATTTTACTTTTTATTAGGGGTGGTTTTTGTAACAAAGGGGCGCATTAAGGGGTTAAAACGCTTGATATATCTTGTAGGATAGACTGTTAAAAGGTGTTGACTTCACAATTAACTTTCTTTTGATTTGCTGAAACCACCCCTGTATTTACATTAAGGGTTGCAAAAGGGGTAAATAAAATTGAAGTCTTGAAAATATGTTAAAACATTAAATAGGGTTGAGACTGATTTAAAAATAAGTTTATTTTGCCCTTATTAGGGGTGGTTTTTAAGATGAAGAGGGCAAAGGATGATCATCAGGACTTGTAAGATAAGAGAGGGTATTCGAAATTTCAAAACTGGTCTATTTCATCCATTGTTATTCACTCAATACGGGACGTTACGGCCATTATAGCCACCACGCTAAGCAGACAGATTGGTGCTCACAGTAAAAGTTTTGTTTTTACAAAGAAAAAAGCTGATGCCTTTTTGGTTGACTTTACAACATCCGTGGGCTGGAGAGGTAGATTTTTAAAACACAACTTTTTGACAGTTTTGAGAGCACTTTTCAAAACGCCTTTTCTTTGTTTCATGTTAGTAAGGATACATTATGTTAGCAACAAGAGAGAGCCTCGAACACTAGGTGAATAAAGAGAGTTCGAGATAAAAGTGCTTAAGTAAGGTGAGAAGGGTGTGATGAAAGCACATTGTTATCTTTTGTTAATTACGTTCTATTTGAGAAATGATCTCCGTCACAATCCAGACATCACGAGATCTCAGTTCGGGGCAAACTACTAGTTTATATTATACCGAAGGTGGAATCGCACTTTACCCGAAATCCTCAACTGTCTGCTGAACTGGCTATCTTACCTCTAAATGCCGAAACACAACAATTAAGATTTTTTGTTATGGCAACAGTCTTAGGTAAGATGGTGGTAGCCAGGTGGACTTAAACAACGTCCTACCATTAAACCAAGCACAATATTATACTCCCCTGGGTATCGAACCCGGGACCTCTGCATCTAACACCGGTGTGCGAACCACTGGACCACGGAGGTGGTTTGAGATAATAATCGTTTCGGTTGTAAAGACAATGACGTCTGTTTAGTAGGTATGCGTAGATACATCATCTTTCTGATCCTAAAGGAAGAAGACGTTACCTGAATAATGACGTTATCATAAATATATACTTAATAAAAAATGAGCCATTACATTCCAAACCAAAAAACACCATCTTAACTTGTCCGTAAAGAAGCGTCGCTTAAAAATAGTAGTGTAGTAGTATTCCGTTTGTAAACTTAATATTTGCAATACAAAAACGACAGCTGCCGAGTCGCGGACAGCAATACCTGTCACTGCCACTTTACGCTATCGCAATACAAAGGTGTCAACTCACCACATAGTAATTAACTTTGCGTTCCCCATGAAAAGTGCCAGCATTTCGGACATGCGCAGTGCGGGTAGCCATCGACTGACGAGCGTTCGCTGCGGTTGCTAGGGCCTTGTTTTTACCAAATTTTAGGGAGTTTTCTGCAGGGAAATTGTATGCCCGAGCGATTTAGGATAGATCAAATATGATGGGAACTTATTAAGTAGTTCTGTAAGAACAGTAGACCTCGCGAGCCCTCAATAACCATGTAATAACCGATGCTTTCCTCTTTCACTTTTTCTTTTAGACTTTTGAGCACATACGTTTTAAGTTTTAGCGATTACTCGCGTTTCCTTGGTCTGAGGCGATCAAACCTGGTGTCTACGCATTTGTTTTGCAATGGCGGAGAGGATTGCGTAGGCTGATTGGTAAACGTAGGCATACATTTTCCGAAAAAAAAAACCTACAGCAAACTTCTCTCCTATTCCCCCTTTTTTCCCACATATTGTGTAGAATTAAATCCTTATTGTGTCTTTCTAATTTAATTGAAATCAAATCCAATTTAAATGATCAAAAATCGTCAAAATTTTAGTAAATCAAGGAACATGTGTCAATTTTAATCAAAATCGGTTGAAAAATGCGTCCTGTAGGCGAGAACAAACCGACCGACAGACAGCGGACAAAAGCATTTTTGACCAATCTCGAAACTGAGACGCTTCGCTCGCTCGGTCAATTAGAGAGGCTCTTTCTAGCTTAATGATTTTAATTTAGTGCTTCTAAATATCGTTTGTTACTATATTTTAAGGATCTATTGTAAAGCGAGAAAAAAAATTAAGATGTCTTCAGACTGTATTCCACTTCAGTTTTCACTTCCAATTTTGTACATTTTTAATATCTTTGTAAACTTTTTGGTGTCTTTTTTGGGGGATAGCGTTTCGAGCTGGGCACCCCGAGTCGCGAGGCTTGATAACCTACCCGAATGATGCTCAGTTGGCGCGGAGTGTTGTGATGCGCAGCGCTCGATGGGCGCGGCGGGCTGGGCGCGCGGCGAAGCGCGGGTCGCGGACGACGCAGACTTCCAGACCCTGAAGGACCTGCTCGCGGCACAGACCGGCTGGACCCTGGAGTACGAGAAGGATGGCGTCAAGGTGTGGGCCGAGGATGCGGCACACGGCGCCTTGCGGACGGTCAAGGTCTGTTTTGTTGTAGCTCATGTACACTCGCCTGGAATTACGTATCTATACACTTCATAATAGTATTCATTTTCAATTGTATCTTTTGTTAGTTTAATCTATTTGTAGTGACTAAGCTGTAAGTGGGCCTGGTGACCTGTAATACAGGTTCATAAGGACTAATATTAAGCACCAGTTTCTCATTGATGGACACTTAGCAAGGGACATTAAGTATAAGAGAAAAAATAATAGATATACATACTTAAATAAAAAATATTTTCAAAGTGGTTTTGTATCCACATCTGGTAGATATTGTGCTTTTAATTTGTTATTCAAGTATGATATATCTATCAGGTAATGACAAAATTTATCAGACGTGAATATAAAAGTCATAACCTCATTTTGAAAGTCAAAAAGTGTATACACATATTAGCGCAGGCGACTGTACCGTGTATCGGCTTTGATCGCGTTTTAGATTATCCTGTTGAACTAAATAACGTGTCAGTATTGGACACGTGTTCACTAGAATTTAGGTGAGTTGGTAGGTAAATTGTAAAACTAGGTACTGACGATGATTTACATATTGATATTATGACGATTATTTATATATTGATATTATGTTGATGATTTATGTATGGATATTATGTTAGTGATTTATATAAACTAGACTCAAGAGACACCAGAGAGAGTAGTGGAAGGAGAGCGGGGACACAGCTTACGTACTTATATCTAATATGGCGATAATATACAAAATTACAAGCCTCATAGCTCAGTTGGTAGTAACTCTGCCTTCGGCGCTGTAGGCTGTGGGTTCGATTCCCACCCAGGACAAACATTTGTGTGATGAATATAGATGTTTGTTCTGTGTTTGGGTGTTGTATCATATAGTACGTATGTATTTACAAAAAGTATTTAAGTATTTTATCCGTAATCTAGTTCCCATATTACAAGCTATGCTTAGTTTGGGGCTAGATGGCGCTGTGTAAAATGAATGTCCTGTAATATTTAATTATTATTTATTATTAATATCTAATAAATTTATTAATTTTCCTCTTACAAAAGGTACTAGTAGGTAGGCACTAATTAACTTAGCTAGGTTAACAATGATGCTGGGCTATATAACGCCTGTATTGCAAGAGGCTGGTGCCTGAAATAGGTTTTATAATAAAATCTGTAGCACTGGTCACCAGCGCCATAATGATACCAGGGACGATACCGCTGACGGCGAAGCCGATCTCCATTGATGGCTTTAAATTAGCTCCATGAGAACTAGAAACGATTTTTACCGATTTAGGTATGTGTCATATCCGAAATGGCGTTTCCCATCTCAAAAGTGTACATTTGACGGTAAAAATCGTTTCTAGTTCTCATGAAGCTAATTTAAAGCTATCAATGGAGATCGGCTTTGCCGTCGGCGGTAGCGTCCCAGTAGGGCAGATATTGACTTTCCAACATGCGGTGGACATTAGTAGATTATAAAAGACCACAAATGTACATGTTTAAGTTGTGATAACTTCCTAAAAGCCATAAAACATTTGTAAATCAGCCGTCCTTTTCGTTTAAAACTACATTCCTAATTAGGAATGTAGTTTTAAATTCTGGTATGTAGTTACATACCAGATACAAAATCACTTAAAATCAAGTACCCACATAGAAACCACATCAACAAGTTAACCGCCAAAATAATACCCACATCATAATGGAAAAAAGAGTAACGCCAAATCGCAAGAATCGGAGTAAGTTGTTCTTCCCTTCGAGGAAAAAGCCACAAAAATCTTATTGTAAGTTGGTTTGGATGTACGAAGGTAAACGATCTCTTGTGGCTTATATCCGCAGTTTTTACAATGTGGGTGGGTCTTGGGTAGGAACATAACTGCCACATATTACAAGGAAGGTACAACTACAATGACGTGGTAGATTTTGATTCTTCTGTCGACTGTACTATTAAGTTGTGATCCCAGATGTTTAAGGAAAAGAAAAAAAAAACAGGTGATTGGGACCGCGGTCCTTTTTGGCAGAGGTCCCAAATGTCTTCTCGAAATAACTGTGTGAAAATATTGTCTGTTTTGACATTTTAAGAGTAGGTCAAGACACTTTTACCTCTTAAGGTTTAGGTTACTGTATGTTTTTATTTGCAATATTTACTATTTTTTTTGGTTAAATCTTATCGTTAATTCCTTATGGT